>OY787618.1:1847479-3111278 GCA_963678935.1 Umbilicus rupestris | reverse complement strand
GTCTCATTGAAAGGTCAAGTACTTTCTTTGGAGCATAGCCATAGAGAGGCAGTGGCTGTTGGAAATTCAAAGAGCAGATTTGAGCCCTCGATATTGGCAGGTGGTCATTGAGTGAGGGGGAGTATTCCAGAGTGTGCAGCGCTCGTGGAATCGTTCGATTGGCTCAGCAGAAGGCTTTGGAGGGACGCGGACAATTGTGCATCAGCTGTGTGCTACAGCAACCCTGCAGAGTTGAGTGTAGTTTAGAATAGGCTGAGTTTCGAGGAGACAGTAGCTATTCTAGATTGACATTTGTAGAGGGTGTGCAGGCACAAGTCAGAGCCTGTTCTGATTGTGTCAAGTGATCCACACAAGGTTGAGTAGCATAGGTTGCGTGGAGTTGTAACCGAGTGTACTTGGAGACCTTTGTGTTTAGTGGATTGAGGACTGGAGAATAGTCCTCCCCAGACGTAGGTAGTTGGCCGAACTGGGTGAACAAACTTTTGTCTTGTTCATTGTTTTGCTGAGATAATTTTCGAGTGAACAAGAGCGTGTTGCAGCAACTTCTTGTTCACAAATCTGTCTGTCAAGAGACGCTGCGAATTTCACCTCTTATCAGCCAAGGAGTCAGTACCAAAGCCGAGGGAGCCAGAATCAGCCTCAGAACACCGGGGGAGCATCTAACATCGAGAACATGCTTGCTGATTTCCTTGCACAGCAAAATAAGCACTCATAAGAGACCAAAGCTAGGATTGACAGCCTTGCAAAAATAATGGAGCAGCTGACTATTCAGAATCGAATGCTAGAAATCAGATTGCGCAGCAGGCAAATTCAGTAACTAGAGTGCCGGGAAAGCTTCCTTCTAAGCCCGAACCCCACCCTCGAGAATCGGTGAACGCCGTCACCCTTAGAGGAGGGAAGCAAGTCGAGATGATGCAAATTCGTCCTACTGGAGATAATGACACTCGAGCATCCATCTCTACATCCGCTGACGAGGAGTTAAAACAGCCAACTGATACAAAGAAAGCTTAAATTGAGAAAGACACCTTTCTGCAGAAGGCGCCAATCCCATTTACTCGGAGACTCACCGCATCAAAGAATTAAGCTTTCTTTGTATAGTGATGTACAAAGGTTTGTGGACAGAATTCGTACGTTGAGTGGGTGACCACTTCGTTGAATGGCATAGTGATGTACAAAGGTTTGTGGACAGAATTCGTACGCAGTGATGTACAAAGGTTTGTGGACAGAATTCGTTGAGTGGCATAGTGATGTACAAGGCGCCAATCCCATTTCCTCGGAGACTCACCGCATCAAAGAATTAAGCTTTCTTTGTATAGTGATGTACAAAGGTTTGTGGACAGAATTCGTACGTTGAGTGGGTGACCGCTTCGTTGAGTGGCATAGTGATGTACAAAGGTTTGTGTACATCACTATTCCACTCAACGAAGTGGTCACCCAAATCCCGACTTATGCAAAATTCATGAAAGACATTCTCTCGGGCAGACGTAAGATTGACGAGCATGAAACTGTAGCGTTAAGTGAGGTGTGCAGCACTGCCATCCAGCGAGCCTTGCCGCCCAAGCTTCAAGATCCAAGGAGTTTTTCTATCCCTTATGACATTGGTGGCATTACTATTCAGCGTGCTTTATGTGATATAGGTGCTAGTGTTTCCATTATGCCCTTCTCCCTCTATGTTAAGCTGAATTTAGGAGATCTTAGTCGTACTAACATCTCTACACGCCTAGAGAATCGTTCATCAAGAATCCCGAGAGGTATCTTAGTAGATGTCCTAGTTAATGTAGGGAATGTTTATACTTCTGTTGATTTCATAGTATTAGAGATTGCGGAAGATAAGGAATCCCCAATATTCTTGGAAAGCCTTTCCTACGTACTGCTGGAGTGGTTATTAATGTTAAGCGAGGGTCCCTAACTTTAAACGTAGGCAATGAACGTGTAGTGTTTTACCTGCCCAATATTTGTAAAGGCCTTAGCCTGTCTTCTGATTGTAGTTTTCTAGATTTACATGAGTCAAAGTTTTCTACTACACTAACCGATCTTAGATCATATAGCATGAGAGAAGGCTGTCCCATCCCTATGGATCTATACGAATCGATATTGAGGGAAACACAGCTAAAGTTCCTATTCAAAGGAAGGGGAGTCAGGTAAGGAATCTTACAAGGTGGAACTAAAACCTCTACCCGCAAGTCTCAGGTATGAATTTCTTGGTTCCAAATCCACCTTTCCAGTAATCATAACGCATCACTGACTGATGTAGAAACCAAGAAATTTCTTGATGTGCTGAGATAATTTTGAAAAGCTTTAGGCTATTCGATTGACGACTTGACTGGTATTAGCCCTAACATTTGCATGCACATAATTCATTTAGAAGAAGATATAAACCCCACTAGGGAGGCATTAAATCCTAAGTTGAATGATGTAGTGGAGAAAGAAATTATAAAATTACTAGATTACTCTATTGCCAATAGCGAATGAGTTACCATGCATATTGTGCCTAAATAAGGTGAATTGTCTATAGTGCGCAATGAGAAAAATGATTTGATTCCTACTCACACTGTAACTGGTTGGCACATGTGCATTGATTATAGGAAGTTAAATAAGGCAACTCGCAAGGATCATTCCTGATGCAGCGTGCGTGGGCGGGTGGATAGGTGGATCAAGACCCGTTGATTTCGAGGAATATCGGGAGATGAAGGGACAATACTCGTTGATTCCAGAGGAATGCCGAAGAAAGACAAAAAGGAAGGAAACCTTTGATATTTTATTAATCAACTAAATTGCCTTCAAAAGGCGTACAGGGCATGTTTAAATATGAAAACAAACAGAAAAAAAAGGAAACTAAAGCCCTAGAAAAATAAAGAAACTGAAACCCTAAAACATAATAATTCGAAAACAATTGCGAAACGAAGTCAGATGGCCCAAAAGCTCGCATGAGATTCATCAGTGGGCCCGTTCTGCTTAAAAAAATATATTATAATGGTCCATCTGACTCCGGCAGTCAAAACTTGCTTGCCTGCACTGCCAGCTTGCACCTTATTCGGGCGACGCCATTTGGTCCGCATCATTCTCTCCAGGATAGAGAACATTCATCCTTGAATACGGTGCCGTATCAGTAATGGGAGAAGAGACACCAGCAAAAGGAATGATGCAACAATATCACCAGTGTCCGACACCAAATCAATATAATGCGGAATATTACGGAGATGCGGTACAACAGATTCTTCCATAACTGGCTGAAAAGGATCGTGAGACAATAGTGCAGACTGCGGGGCAGCAGTAACCGATGAGATCCCCCAAGGTTTGGAGTGTGTCTCAGTAGGGAGCCCTAATGTCATAATTGCAACTTCCGCCTCATCACCATAATTGGCAAAAATAGGAGGACCATCACTTAGGACAAAATCAGCCTCAGGAACCGCATCAACACCATAATTGTCAAAAATAAGAGGACCAACGATGAGAACAAAATCAGCCTCCGGTACATCACTCAGAAAGAGTCCATGGGAATCAGCTGTCGGCATCACACAGGACCGGTTGGACTCTGATACCAATCTGATGCAGCGTGCGTGCGTGGGCGAGTGGATAGGTGGATCAAGAACCGTTGATTCCGAGGAATATCGGGAGATGAAGTGTCAGTACTCGTTGATTCTAGAGGAATGCCGAGGAAAGACGAAAAGGAAGGAAACCTTTGATATTTTATTAATCAACTGAACTGCCTTCAAAAGGCGTATAGAGCATGTCTAAATATGAAAAGAAACAGAAAAAAAAGGAAACTATAAGCTTAGAAAAATAAAGAAACTGAAACCCTAAAACATAATAATTTGAAAACAATTAAGAAACGAAGTCAGATGGCCCAAAAGCTCGCGTGAGATTCATCAGAGGGCCCGTTTTGCTTAAAAAAATATATGATAATAGTCCATCCGACTCCGGTAGTTCAGTTGATTAATAAAATATCAATGATTTCCTTCCTACATTTACTTGCCCGTTTGGGACATTTGCTTTTAGAAGTATTCTTTCAATTTATGCAATTTACCCACAACTTTTATGCGTTGCATGATGGCTATTTTTTCTGATTTTATTGAGCGAACCATGGGGGTCTTCATGGATGATTTTTCTGTATACGGTTGCTCGTTTTATGAATTTGTGAAAAACCTAGCTGACATTATCCAACGTTGTGTCGATACTAACCTGGTTTTAAATTGGGAGAAGTGCCACTTTATGGTGCAGGAAGAAATCGTCTTAAGTCACCTTGTATCTAATAAAGGGATCGAAGTAGATCAAGCCAAGGTTGAGGTAATTGAGAAGCTGCCACCCTCGAGGGATGAGAAAGGAATCAAGAGATTCCTAGGACATGCCGGCTTCTACAGACGCTTCATCAAAGACTTCTCAAAGATTGCAAAACCACTCACTAACCTCTTGTGTCAAAACGTTAAGCTCAGATTTGATGAAGCTTGTTTTCATTTCACACTCTTAAGCAAGCTTAAATTTCAGCTCCTATTGTGCAGCCCCCTCCCCCCCCCACCCCCCCCCCCCCCCCCTCAATTGGGAGCTGTCATTTGAACTAATGTGTGACACTAGTGATTTTGCAGTGGGAGTAGTTTTCGGACAAGAGTCGACAAAAAGGTGCATGTAATGCACTATGCGAGCAAGGTCTTTATCGGCGCCAGCAAACTACACTACGACCGATAAGGAGATACTAGCCATTGTGTATGCTTTTGAAAAATTCCGGCAATACTTGATTGGCTCGAGGACCATAGTTTACATTGATCATGCAGCCATCAAGTATCTTCTAGCCAAGAAAGACTCAAAACTGAGGTTAATACGCTGGGTACATTTGCTACAAGAGTTTGACATTGAAATCAAGAAGCATAAAATTCAATAGCAGACCATTTATCTCGTCTTGAGTTAGGATAACTCATGCGTGAAAAGGATAAGATTCTGATAGAGCCTACTTACATGCGCTATTTAGATCTTAACACTGTGCTTGTTTGCATTATTTTTGTGTACAAGATTACTGGTTTTCGGTATTTTTGTATTTCAGGATGAAACAGGAGCATAAGTCAGATGTGCGCTAACGGGCACTTTTAAAGGGCGCAATACGCGACCTGCGGAGCTAGCAGCGCAAAAGGAGATAAGAGAGCTGATTCGGATTGCAGTGCGCAAACCGACTGCGCGAAGCGAGTAGCGCAATCAACGTGCGCAGGATAGCAGAGTTTCTAAATTTTGATCATCATTATCCCTAAAAAATCTCCTAGATTTGGGAAGTAGCTAAGATTCTCTCGGGCCAAATCTGAGCTTTCCTTGGGCTTCAAGACCAATATATAAGGAGGAGGGAAGCTAGGGTTTGAAGAGAGAGGACATATAGAGAGAGAGACACATAGCAGCAAAAAACACACGAGCTACAGGAATTCTGCGGCCAAGATTCTGCGCCAGCCGAAAACAGCAACCTGCAATTGCGCCGACCTGCTACTTTTCCTTGGCTGCTTTAGTTTTATTTATTATTTCTATGATGTTTGCTTCTAGCATGTCTAGCTAAACACCTTGTATCGGTTGGGCATGATTCTATGAAGTATTTCCTTTGAGACTTGTGTTTAATGCTTAGTTCGTCTACTTATATTAATTCTATGCACATGGGTTATAATTAGTTGTGCGAATAAGAGAAGCCTTGAACCGCAATCTTATTCTAACTGCTCGTTATTGTATGTTAAACTGGTTGATAACTTGACGGTGACAACTAGGAGTAACACACTAGGATAATCAGCTACTACTGTGATAGGATTCGTAGTTGCTTAGACTAGTTTCAGGAATTAATAGCTCATGGACTTTGATCGGAACATGTGCGCACGTTAGGAAGCCTTGATCGGACACTAACGTAAGTAGAACTGCACTATAGATGTTTAGAGTCGATGATAAGGGATACATTCATAGAGGATTGTCTTTACCGATACTTTTCATAGTCATAGTACTTAATATCTACTGCCCTCGCACGTATCGTGCAATTCTGCTTTCACTATTGTTCATTCGCGCACCTGCGCAACCCAATCACTCACAACCCCCAATTTCGTAAGTTGTAGTTTACTAGCTAAGACGAGTCTGCACGCTCCTTGTGGGATCCACCCTGACTTAGCCGCTGTACTAAGTGGAGAAGGAAGGATTAATTTGACGCGTACAACGACGCGCGATCAGATTCCAATCACCGACTCCTTCACAGTCAAACAACTGCTGGCTGTAGAGTCTGGTGTAGCTCCATTGTATGCCAATTATGTCAACTATTTGAGGTGTGGCATTCTTCCCCCAATTTATCTTACCATTAGAAGAAGAAGTTCTTATCAGATGTGAAGAGGTATTTCTGGTACTATCCTTTTATATACCGTCTATGTGCTGATGGCCTATACAGAACTTGTGTCGTGGATCTTGGAACATAGCCACTCATCTCGATATGGCGGACACGGGGATGGATCGAAAACTGCTGCGAAGGTACTCCAATCTGGATTTTTCTGATTCGGAGATGCATATGAATTTGTGAAAGTTTGTGACGAGTGCCAGAGGATCGGAAATATATCAAAACAGCACGAGATGCCTCAACAGGGAATTCTCGTAGTGGAACTATTTGAAGTATGGTGGATCGACTTCATGGGACCATTTCTGCCCTCATACGGGAATCAGTACATTCTCGTCGTTGTCGACTATATGTCCAAATGGGTAGAAGCAGTGGCTGCCCCAGCATGTGACGTCAAGGTTGTTGATTAATCTTTTCCAAAAGTTCATTTTTCCTCAATTTGGAGTTTCCAGTATAGTCATCAGTGATGGTGTCTCTCACTTCTAGGAATGGAATTTCGAGACACTTATGAAGAAATATGGTGTGTAGCACAAGACGGTGATGATGCAAGTATGGCAGTGTTTGACAAAACCAGCACAAGTGAACAAGGAGTTGCTGCAGCTCAAGTATTTAAGCAGGCCAGCAGAAGTGAACTAGCAGTAGCTGCAGCAGGGGATGCTGCAGCAGGAGCTTGTTCAACTAGCTGTTTCAACCGTCCAAGAAGCAGCAGCAACCTGGGCTTGTCCAGAAGGGCTGGAAACTCTATGGAGAGCATTTGAAGAATTTCTAAACTGCTAAAGAGTATATTCCAGTGAGGTTTACTAATCAGAGAAGGAGATTTATATTGAAGATAAATATCAAATCTAATCTCCTAGATTTTAGGAGATAATTGTTCTTGTTGGACATTGCCTAAACCTGGACATTGCTAAAAGCTGGTGATGCTATTTAAGCAGAAAGGGTTTAGAGCAGAAGGGTTGATCGAAGCTGAGGGATACACGAGTGCATACACAGATTTCAGAGAGAGCAATCTTTGGTGTGCGGCGGTCCAATTCTTCGATCATCACCCGAGAGCAGAGCGTGAGCGCAGAGCTGTGGTGATTATAGCAGAAGGGAATCAGGACTTGCAGAGTCTGATTCGAGCTTGATCTGGAAGCCAATTCAGAGCTGCTGAGCTTGTTGGTTGATCAAGGGAAGCCGCGGAAGAACTGACGAGTTGTTGGCTCGGTCGAGTGTCGTGCGGCAGTTCTCGCTAGTGGCAGGTGGTCACTGAGTGAGGGGGAGTATTCCAGAGTGTGCAGCACTCGTGGAATCGTTCGATCGGCTCGGCAGAAGGCTTTGGAGCGACGCGGACATTTGTGCTTCAACTGTGTGTTACAGCAGTTGCTACAGCAACCCTACTGAGTAGTTGTAGTTTAGAATAGGCTGAGTTCTTTGAGAAGGCTGTAGCTATTCTAGATTGACATATTTTAGAGGGTGTGCAGACACAAATCAGAGCTTGTTCTGATTGTGCCGAGTGATCCACACAAGGTTGAGTAGCATAGGTTGGGTGGGTTGTAACCGTGTGTACGTGAGAACCTTCGAGTTAGTGGATTGAGGACTGGAGAATAGTCCTCCCCAGACGTAGGCAGTTGGCCGAACTGGGTGAACAAACTTTGTCTTGTTCATTGCTTGCGGAGACGATTTCCTAGTGAACAAGAGTGTGCTGCAGCAACTGCTTGTTCACAAATCTGTCAAACTAAGACACTGTGAAATTTCAATTGGTATCAGAGCAGGAGCTCAACACACAGAGTTAAAGATCCTACAGTGTCTCTGAAGAAGCCAAGATAATGAAGGAAGGACAGAGCACAAGCAGACCTCCATTGCTGGAAGAGAGCAACTATGGATATTGGAAAGCTAGAATGAAAGCCTTTCTCAAGGCTATTGATGAGAAGACATGGAGAGCTGTCGTAATCCAGTGGTCTCCCCCAATCACCATGGATGAACAAGGAGTCACAAGGATAAAGCCTCAAGAACAATGGACTGCTGAAGAAGGTGCTGCAGCAACTGGAAATTCAAAGGCCCTGAATGCAATTTTTGCTAGAGTTGATGCCAACAACTTCAGGCTGATTTCAAACTGTGACATGGCCAAACAAGCGTGGGAAATTCTGCAAACTGCACATGAAGGAACTGATAGAGTAAAGCTGTCAAGACTCCAGATCATTGCCACACAATTTGAGAATCTGAGAATGCTGGATGAGGAAACAGTCACTGAGTTTAATGCTAAACTCTGTGATCTTGCAAATGAAGCTCATGCCCTTGGTGAACCCATCCCTGAAGAAAAGCTTATCAGAAAGGTTCTCAGATCGCTGCCCACAAAATTTGACATGAAAGTGACGGCCATTGAAGAAGCTCAAAATGTCAGATTCATGAAGTTGGAAGAGTTGATGGGGTCTCTCAAACAATTTGAGATGAAGCTGGTTAAAGGAGACACCAATCCCAAGGACAAGAATGTTGGATTGAAAGCTGAAGCAGAAACCAAGCAGACAGTTCCAGATGATCAGATGAGCATGCTTGTTAAGAATCTTGGAAAGCTCCTGAAGAACATGGACTCAAGAAATGGGAAAAGCTCCTCCTCATGAAAACAATTCAGAAGAGGTGGTGAAAATAAAAGGAAAGGGAAGGAACCAGCTCAGGATGAAGATGAGAAGAAAGAAATGAAAAAGGGAGTTCAATGCTGGAACTGTGAAGGGTATGGACACATTGAGGCTGACTGTCCAAGCAAACCCCTCAAAAACTCAGAGAAAAAGAACAATAAGTCCATGACAGCAAAATGGAGTGACTTAGATGATAGTGATGAAGAAAACTGTGTAGTGCTAACCAGTGTATCAGATTTCAACCTCAAAGAGCTAAAGAAGGAAGGATTTCACTATGGGATTGAAGTATCTGAAAGTGAAGATGAAGAGGACCCATCTGACGGCCTTGTTGACTATCTGAGGAAGATACTCGAGCAGTGTGAGGCAGTTCTTCAGACCAATCAAGCATTGACTGACAGAGTCAATCTCTTGGAAGAAGAACGAAAGAAAAGTCTTTTCTCATCCAATAATCAAGTCACCATTCTGAAAAGGGAAGACTCTGAAAGACAGATCTCTGTTGGATCCACTCCAGCAACAGCCAAGATAGCTGATCCGCAGAATAATATCTTGGACGAAATACTGTCTTACCAAAGACTTGGAAAAGGGAGAACAGGGCTTGGATATACTGGTGAAGAAAGCTCTAGAGGGACAGTTTTCATTAAAGCCTCGAATGCTGAGATAGATGAAAAGAGTAACTCAGATGACTCTTTAAAACCTGCAGAGAAAGATGGAACTAGGTAGGTGAACAAGAGGATGCTGCAGCACCGGGCACATCATTTTTCTAGAACAAAGCTAAAGGCTCAGAATAAAAGGGGCTCTTGTACAAGTGTTGGGAATCAGAAGATTACCTCAAATCTGAAGCAGCTGCACAAAATCTCTTCAGTTGAAAAAGGGGGAGCAAAATTCAGAACCAACACATGCTGCATAAAGACCTCGTATCATGTAGCTTCAAGAAAAACTCCTTGCTGGAAAGAATCGCAGAGGATGACTGCTAAGACTGCTGCACAAGGGCACTGGATCGCTAAAGACAAGGGAAAACCACAAACTTTACAGGTATGGAAACCCAAACATGATAAACGAAGAGATAGGAGGCTGGAGGGTCAGAAAAGGAGAAACTACGGCGTATCTCAGGTGTGGGTAAAGAAATCTCCATCAGAACCTCTTAAGGATCCTCCGAGCAAAGCTGTTGTCTGAACTGAGCAAGTGAACTAGCTCACATGTGCTATAGCAACCTGGCCAAGAATAAGCTTGTTCACATTTTTTGGTTGCTAATGATGGGAGAAGGCACATGTGAGGCACGTGATCTAACAACTTCAAAAATGGAAAAGAAAATAACGGGTAAATCATTTTCTAGGGCAAGGACAAGGTGCAAGGTGCTTCCCAAAATCGTTGCCAATCATCCTCTGTACGTTCCTCAAACCGTCTGCAAATCAACTACAATGGTGAAGACGCGCGGGTTGAAGAAGAATCTGGCAGCAGACCGACAAGGCAGGTCTGAAAGAAGAACCAAGTCGCGCAATGAAGCCCCTGCTCAACAACTGGATGTGGTGGTGTGGGAACCAGCACCTCTCCCTGTGTCGCACAGAGAGCCCTCCCCACACGAAGGAACATCGCAGAAAAGAAGGCGCCTGGTACGTGGCGGAGAACCTGTCTCCAGTGCCGCGGTGCCATCTGAAGAGGCTATGGCTGAGGAAGTCGCTGAAGAAGAACATGCTACAGCGGATGCTGTAGCAGGTTCAGCAGAAGAAGAGTGCAGAACTCTTGTTACGTCCCCTGGCATTGTGGGTGAAGGGGAGGAAACAATTGCTGAGTCCCCTGAACAAGAACCTGCTGCAGCACATCCTCCCCCTTCATCAGACAAAGGAAAAGCTCCCATCCTAGTCCCAGTCTCCAGCAGTGAAGAAGAAGAATCAAGTGAAGAAATTACAGATGCCCCTGGTGAACCGTCTGTAAGAGGACCTACATTGGTAGACACGACTGCAATCACCGTGGGAGGTATTTGGTTCAGGAATCGGAGTGCTTCTCAATCCTGGAGTGCTGTTGAGCGGAAGCATATTGTGTCAGAGAAGAGGCTGGACCTAGACAAGTACAGATCAACAGCAATCATTCAGCTTCTCACAGAGGTAAACCTGCTCAAGTCCCTAACCTTTCCATTCATATTCAATATTGCTCTGGTTAGGGAATTTATTGTGAATATGGAAGAGAAGTTTGGTGAGGAAGGAGGAGATGAGAATGGGAGAAGTTGGGTACGGGGTAAGATAGTTTCTATTACCCCGGAAAAAATTGATGAATTCCTTGGGATCCATGAGAATGCCAGAGCTCCCACTGATGTTCAGCCAGAAATGCTGGCCAAGGTTCTGACAGGGGGAGTGTGCCTGTCCTGGGGAGGTCCCAATCTGAGTGCTGCTGAACTGACCTCTAAGAATGCCTTGCTATATCATCTGGGCATCAGAAACTGGATCCCCAGCTCACACAGAGGGAAGGTTAGCAAATCCTTTGCTAACCTTCTCTACTCCATTGGGAAAAGGAGGCGCATCAGCCTGGGCAGTGTGATGTTTCCCTAGCTGGCTACTCATGCCGGTAGCGCTTCTTCCAGCAAGCCCATTGTGCTCCCCTCCCTCATCTATGGGATGATGGTATCCCAGCATCCGGAGCTTGGTGAGCTTACTGAAGGACTTTCTGAGGAACTGCAGGTCTTCACTGTTGATCACAAGTTGTTCAAAGGAAAACATGCAGTGGACATAGCATATGAGGATCTACTCATGGTAGGTGATTCAGCTTCAGCTCCAGCTCCCCTGGAGGATATTCTTCCCCCTGCTGCAACAATACAATCAGCCCTCCACGCCAGAATTGTGAGCCATCTCAGATCGGAGCTGGTCATTCTTGAAGCAGAAGCTAAACGAAGGGACGCTAGGCGTGGACAGATCAGAAGCCTCCTCAGAGACCTGGAGTTCCCGGCAGATGAGGAGCAGGCCCCTTGAGCATCTATGACAAAAAGGGGGAGAGAAGATGCTATCTGCTACTGATGAACTTTTTATTTGTTTTGCTTACCCTGCGTGGTTGTGCTATGGACGAGTGTGGCCACACCTATTTACTCTTACTCTCTATTGTTGGATCTTTCCTTTTTAGAGTATTGAGAGTTTTTTTCTGGTTCATGGGAGAGTGCATATGGTCTGAGGTTTTGTCAAAATGCCAAGGGGGAGATTGATGATGCAAGTATGGCAGTGTTTGACAAAACCAGCACAAGTGAACAAGGAGTTGCTGCAGCTCAAGTATTTAAGCAGGCCAGCAGAAGTGAACTAGCAGCAGCTGCAGCAGGGGATGCTGCAGCAGGAGCTTGTTCAACTGGCTGTTTCAACCGTCCAAGAAGCAGCAGCAACCTGGGCTTGTCCAGAAGGGCTGGAAACTCTATGGAGAGCATTTGAAGAATTTCTAAACTGCTAAAGAGTATATTCCAGTGAGGTTTACTAATCAGAGAAAGAGATTTATATTGAAGATAAATATCAAATCTAATCTCCTAGATTTTAGGAGATAATTGTTCTTGTTGGACATTGCCTAAACCTGGACATTGCTAAAAGCTGGTGATGCTATTTAAGCAGAAAGGGTTTAGAGCAGAAGGGTTGATCGAAGCTGAGGGATACACGAGTGCCTACACAGATTTCAGAGAGAGCAATCTTTGGTGTGCGGCGGTCCAATTCTTCGATCATCACCCGAGAGCAGAGCGTGAGCGCAGAGCTGTGGTGATTATAGCAGAAGGGAATCAGGACTTGCAGAGTCTGATTCGAAGAGCTGCTGAGCTTGTTGGTTGATCAAGAGAAGCCGCGGAAGAACTGACGAGTTGTTGGCTCGGTCGAGTGTCGTGCGGCAGTTCTCGCTAGTGGCAGGTGGTCACTGAGTGAGGGGGAGTATTCCAGAGTGTGCAGCACTCGTGGAATCGTTCGATCGGCTCGGCAGAAGGCTTTGGAGCGACGCGGACATTTGTGCTTCAGCTGTGTGTTACAGCAGTTGCTACAGCAACCCTGCTGAGTAGTTGTAGTTTAGAATAGGCTGAGTTCTTTGAGAAGGCTGTAGCTATTCTAGATTGACATATTTTAGAGGGTGTGCAGACACAAATCAGAGCTTGTTCTGATTGTGCCGAGTGATCCACACAAGGTTGAGTAGCATAGGTTGCGTGTTGTAACCGTGTGTACGTGAGAACCTTCGAGTTAGTGGATTAAGGACTGGAGAATAGTCCTCCCCAGACGTAGGCAGTTGGCCGAACTGGGTGAACAAACTTTGTCTTGTTCATTGCTTGCTGAGACGATTTCCTAGTGAACAAGAGTGTGCTGCAGCAACTGCTTGTTCACAAATCTGTCAAACTAAGACACTGTGAAATTTCAGACGGGAACCCCGTATCACCCCCAGACTAGTGGCTAGGGTTGAAGTCTCCAATCGGGAGATAAAAATTATTCTGGAAAAGACCGTGTCTAGTTTCAGAAAGGAGTGGGCGTCCAAGCTCGACGACGCGCTATGGGCATAGACGGCCTACAAAACCCTTATAGGCATGAGTCCATTCAGACTTGTATACGCGAAACCATGTCATCTGCTAGTGGAGCTCAAACATAATGCAATGTGGGCGGTCAAAGCCTTAAACTTCAATATGAAAACCGCAGCTAAGAAAAGGGCATTGCAGCTGCACGAGCTCGATAAAATCAGGTTAGATTCCTATGAGAATGCCCGCATCTACAAAGAAAGTGAAATTTTGCTGAGCTGTTAATCTCGAGTTACAGCTTCTGTTGTAGCACTCTCTATATCTTCCTGCGGAAATTATTCTTCTGACGAATAAGAAAGACATAGAAAATTTGTTCACCCAGTTCGGCAACTTATCTACGTCTGGGGAGGATCACTCTCAGATCCTCAAGAGTCCACTATCATGGTTCAAAGTACAAAAAACTCACACCTAATCGAAATCTTTTGCTCAGTCTAACCGCCTAGACTAGGTAGCAAATTGATCACACAGACTTCCTTCGTGCTACCTACACACTTTCAGTAATGAATAGCTACTGACCTGACACTCAGACTTAGCTTATCCTATTATAATGTGTAGTACATGGAATGCTTTAGCACACTGATCGCGCGTCGTTGTGCGCGTCAAATATAATTCCTTCCTCTCCCACTAGTACAGCGGTTAAGTAAGGGTCGATCTCCACAGGGAGCAAGCAGTGAGTCTTAGCCAGTAACCTACACTTAAGAAAACGGGGGTTGCGTGAGCGATTGGGGGTTTTGCGCGATGCGCGAGTAACAGCAAATATCGTAACGCGGGAAATTGCACTAGACGTGCGCAAGCAGTAGAGATGAAGTACTATATTTATGAGAAGTATTGGGCAGACAATCCTCTATGAATGCATTCCTTATCATCGACTCTAAACGTCTATAGCTTGTGTTTTACTTGGGTTAGTGTCCGGTAAAGGCTTCCTAACACATGCGCATGTTCCGTTCAAAGTTCATGTGCTATTAATCCTTAGAACTAGGTTAAATAGCTGCGAATCCTGTCACAGTAGCAGCTGCCTACCCTAACTCGTTACTCCTAATTGTCACGGTAAGTTTGCGGTTCAAGGCTTCCCCTACGCATGCAACTAGTTTAACATGTGACAAGCGAGCTACACAGGCAAGTTTGCGGTTCAAGGCTTCCCCTACTTATGCAACTAACTGTCTCAATACGCACAGAATTAATACAAGTAAATAAACTATGCATTAAGCTCAAGTCTCAAAGGAATACATCACAGATTCATGCCCGACCAACACTAAGTGTTTAGCTAGACATGCTAGTGGTAAACATCATAAAATAGTAAGATAACATCTAATGTATCGGAGGAAACGGTAGCAAACAGAGCGTGCAGTTTGTCTTCTCGGCTGGCGCAGTCGGCTGGCGCAAATCCTCTCAACAGGTCCGTGTGTTTTCCAGTCCTGCTGCACAGTGCCTCCTTGCGTCCTCTGGTGCCTCTGGAACAGCAGTCTTTCGAACTCCTTGAAACCCTAGACTCTCTTTCTTCTTATACTGCTCAGGAGGTTCATCTTTTGGCAGCTTCCAAATCTGGTCACTGGGATTTTGCGCTTGGCGCACAGCATTGGTCGGCGCAATCGGGTAGCGCACCTCTGCTGTCTTTCGCCATCTCTTCTTTTGTTTGCGCCGCTAGCTCCACAGGCTGATCTTTCACTCCTAGAACGCTGCCTGTTAGCGCATATCCGACTCAGGGGCTCGTTCTGACCTGATATACAAAAAACATTGGAAACGAGTAATCTTGCCCATAAAATATTGCAAATAAGCAAGGGGTTATGATCTAAATAACGTGTATAACTAGGCTCTATCAAACCCCCCACACTTGCCCCTTGTTCGTCCCGAACAAGTACTGAAACGCGGATACAATTACCTTTTCTGGAGACTAGCGCACAGCCTTGCATTCTGGCGCAAGATGCACAGTTGCTCAACTTGTGCTGCTCTATCACCTGCGCACAACTGCACTCAATAGTTCTAGTATAATAATTCCGAAAATTCATTACCTCTTAGCCAGGATGAAGATCTTTGGATGACTGGGAGATAGCTCTTCTTAGGCTCCTGGTCGTCAGCTCCCGCTCCGAAGATAGGTATATGGTTTCTTGCGCGAGCTTCTTCCAGTGCGTGATTCGTTCGCACACTTCCTGGGAACCTGAGCCTTTGATGATATCCTTGTGGTCTTGCGCACGCAGGTACTAAGTAGTGCGCATGCTGATTCTTTGTAACGCAAATCATCTGCTTCTGCTGGTATTTTTCTTTTGTACAGCTTCCTTTCCAATTTTTTTTTTCATTCCCAGAACAGTTCCAATCTCAGCCTTCGGATAGCAGCTATGGAACTCGTTCCGCTCTCCCTCCTTGGTCTGTCTGCGCCGGTCGGCGCACGCGTTTACATCCGCGCCCGCTTTCCTTAGCTTGATTTCCAGAGAGAAGGTGGTCTGTTTTCCCACCTCGCCACGCTTGGGTATTTTGCCTTTTTGCATCTGCGTGACTGAGCGCGCTCTGTTGTTCCGAAGGTTGCGAAGCACCGGCCTCCACTAGCGCACTCAACCATATACCTCGCCTTCGAAGCAGAAGCGACTAACCGCCTCTCTGGAGCATTTCTATCAACTCCACATCCCCTGTATATCCCAACTAACAGGAGCAGAAAAAACGAAAAAATTATGCTAAAACAGTAGATAGCAGTGCACACAATACGGATAGCGCAAAACAAGCTAGAGCGCATGCGCATCCTGCACCTTAGCGCACTACTGCTACTAATTCTCTTCAACTTAAACTAAGCTATACTAAAAAAATGCTCAGAAACATAAAATGTAAGAGTAACGCCCCCCCCCCCCCCCCCCCCCCACACTTGAACAGAGACGTGTCCCCACGACTCAAGCTCAAGCGCACGGAGGCGGCGCACATGCATGCAATGCAACGACAATAAAGAACATAAGAGTAAACACGAATAGTCACACAAAATATAGCAAGGGGTTCACAGAATGTAGGGCTCAAATATTCAGCGCACAAAATAGTCACTGGACGCAGCAATTAATAAAAGACACCACCCTAAAGTAAAATCACTGCGCCTGCCCTTGGCCTTAGAAGTCCTCCGAGCTAGATGCAGCCTCTGAATCCTGCGCTACAGCCTCTGAAGAATCAGTCGTGGAGGCGGTGCTGGAGGATGGGGGTACAATGGTGAGGGGGTCAGGCTGCTCGTCCTCGGAGAGTGACTCCCATAAGGAATCGGAGTTGACGCTGGGAAAGTTAATTGGGGACTCCGGAACAGAAGGCCGGGCAGGGGAAACTACTGGTGAAGGTACCGGTGCCGGTGCAGGTGCAGGGGTGGGCTCTGCTGGGGCTGGGGTTGGAGCTGGTGCTGGAGCTGGAGAGGGTGCTGGAGCTGGAGAGGGTGCTGGAGCTGGAGCTGCTGAAGTTTCTGGGGTACGGGTAGGAGGTGGATGGTGCAGGCTGAGGAGAGGGGGAATTGCGTCTCCAAATTTCCACCCGGATGGTGGACTCATACTTAAATCCGCCCCCTCTGGCGCTAAGTATTCGAGCACGCGCATGACGTTGAACAACATGCGCTGCTCGGCAGTGGCCTCCTCAGGCGCCGCCTCAGTCTCAGTCCTTGGGCGCTTGGCAGGTGCACGCGGGGGAGAGTCCTCTATGGCAATGGTTACTGGCTCCCCTTGTGGTGCACGGGCCCTGATTTGCAGCATGTGATTTGCAGCATGTGAGCGCGGTCCAGAGGTATAGGCTGCACCAAGGTGTGCTCGGGCACCTCGGGCTCTCCATGTAAGCTCCGCAGCAAGTGCGTGATAAGCCCTCCACACGTCAGCGGCCCTCTCATGCTGACTCGGCTCCAATGGTGCACCATGTTCAGGATGAACAGCACCTTCCGCTCATAATAAAGCCCCGTCAAAATCTCCATATCCAGGAGGCTGATCTTTGGTGCGCCATTGAAACGGCCAATGATTGCGTAGGCCACGATGCGCCATAAGTAGAACAGCCACGGGTCGCGCAGCTCTCGGCCCCTGCTGCGCCCCGCGGCGAACGCTGGCCCTGTTGCCATGTCCCTCCAAGCCTCCTGGTTAGTGTGCGTGTCTAACTCTTCCTCACGCACCTTGGCGCACCCAAATGCGCGCCTCAGCCTCCTTTCCGAGGCTATGAACCAGACACCCCTGTGTCTATATCTAATCTCCCTGTCCCCCGCCTCCATAGATGCCAGGAACTCACACGTGTCCTCCTGGTCTGATGCGCTGCGGAGGTCCATTAGCGCCTCCCAGCCGGCAATCGCTAGCCTCTGCGCCACGAGGTCCTCTAACCCTACCTCGCGCAGGAAATCTCGACAGATGTACGGTGTCCCGTACATGTCCAAGCTAATGAATGCTGCGTACTTGTTAGCGAAAGCCGCTGGGGTTACCTGGTCTGCGGCGGGTCTCATCGTGCGCTGGCTCCGGTCAATCGTGGTCAATGCTCCCCAAAACCCTAAAAATCGAAACTGCTCAGAATCCTCCGAAATTTGCACCGAACGAGCGCCTACTGGTCGCCTACACAACGCACAAAACAGCACTCCAAGCCGCGCACTCTAGCCTGGTGCGATTTCAAAACCCTAAAAACTGTCTTCTCCGCGCAAACCCTAACAGAAGCGGCTCAAAGCGGGATCGGGGGTTACCTGGGTGCTGTGCGGTCGTGTTGTCCTTGAATCTCTCTAGACGGACGGTGGGATGGGCGCTGATCGACGGCAGAGGTCTGAGGGCGGGAGCTTGTGTGTAACGGTCGAGTGAAAAAGTGCTGGGAATTTTTCTAAGTCTGGCCTTATATACCCCCTATGGCTGGCGCAACTGACCTGCGCATTGAGAGGCGCACGGTCCTGCGCACTTGTGTGACTGAAAACTACCAAACCCTAAACTAAGCTAAAAAACACTCAAAAAAAAAAAAAAAAAAAAAAAAAAAAAGAAAACAAAACAAGCAGAATAAAATGTGCCAAAATAAAATGTGTCGGGTTACCTCCCGACAAGTGCCTTTGTTTAACGTCGTTGGCTCGACGGTACCTCGTTACGTGCCAAGTAGTGCGTCTGCAGCCTCCCCCACTCTTGCTCCTGAGTGTCCCTGCGCCAGTGCTCGTGTTACGATCTCAGTGGTCCTGCGCAAAGGATAAAAGGGGAGGTCAGCATGTGATACATTATTCGTAAGGAGGGCAGATGCAGAGGAAGAGGAGATATAGGCGATGGGTGCTAGTTCTCCCTCTGAAACATCTGGTGGTGCGTCTGGCGCAGCAGCTTGCTCGTCTACTATCTCTGGCTCGGCCAAGTCAATGTTGCGTGCTGCGCCATCCCAAGGTTCGCCCAAGTACCGTTTGACTCTCTGCCCGTTAACCTGAAAACGATGTTGGTGCCCGTCTTCTAATTCAATTGTGCCGTAGGGGAAAACCTTGGTGACGGTGTATGGTCCCGTCCACTTGCTGCGCAGCTTCCCAGGCATGAGCTTCAGGCGTGATGAAAATAATAATACCCGATCGCCTGGTTCAAATGTGCGCCGGAGGATGTGCTTGTCATAAAACGCCTTGGTGCGCGCTTTGTAGTCGCGCAGTCCCTCATAGGCGTCCAGGAGCAGCTCTTCTAGTTCGCTCAGCTCAAATGCGCGTTCTTGGCCTGCCTCTTCCAAGTTCAGGTTGCAAATACGTAAGGCCCAATATGCCTTGTGCTCGAGCTCCACTGGCAGGTGGCATGCCTTCCCATAGACCAGCCGGAATGGTGAGGTTCCAATGGGTGTCTTGTGTGCCGTGCGGTATGCCCATAGCGCATCATCCAGGCGCTGGCTCCAATCCTTGCGCGACGGCCTCACAGTCTTTTCCAAGATGCGCTTGATCTCTCTGTTAGAAACTTCGGCCTGTCCATTCGTCTGCGGATGGTAAGCGGTGGACGTCTTGTGGCGCACCCCATAGTGCTTGAAGACTTGCGCCACAACTCTGTTGCAGAAGTGCGTCCCCTGGTCGCTGATAACTGCCTTAGGCACTCCGTACCTGCAAAATATGTTAGTTCTGAGAAAATCAGCGACAGTCTTACCATCATCCTTGCGCGTGGCCTTAGCTTCGACCCATTTGGATACGTAATCCACGGCCACCAGTATGTACTCGTACCCGGCAGATGGGGGAAATGGACCCATGAAGTCGATTCCCCAAACATCGAACACTTCATCCACCAGAATCGGGGTCTGCGGCATCTCGTTGCGCGCGGAGATTCCTCCAGTGCGCTGGCACCTGTCACACTTCCTGCAGTGGTTATAGGCATCTCTGAATAGGTGCGGCCAGTAGAATCCACAGTCCAAGATCTTCCTGCTCGTGCGCTTGGGACCGAAATGTCCTCCACAGGCGTGCGCATGACAAAACATCAATACAGAGTTAATCTCATGGTCAGGCACGCAACGTCTTAATATCCGATCTGGACCTATTCTAAGCATGTAAGGATCATCCCAAAGGTAATGCTTGGACTCATGTTTCAATCGCATGCACTGAGTTTTATTGAAATGAGGAGGGAACGCACCTGTGACCAGGTAATTTGCGATATGCGCATACCATGGTACCTTACCTGTTAGCGCCATTAGGTGCTCGTCAGGGAACGTCTCCTTGATCTGCCCCGGCTCCTCATCCTTTACGATCCTGCTCAGGTGATCAGCGACGGTATTTTCCGTGCCCTTCTTATCTTTGATCTCCAAATCGAATTCCTGAAGCAAAAGTACCCAGCGCATCAGGCGCGGCTTGGTCTCTTTCTTGGATATGAGGTAGCGGATAGCTGCGTGGTCCGTGTAGATGATGACTCTGGCGCCTAGAACGTATGCTCGGAACTTCTCCAGCGCAAATACAATTGCCAGAAGCTCCTTCTCCGTGGTGGTGTAGTTCTTCTGCGCGGAGTCTAGTGTGCGCGATGCATAGTAGATGGCATGCGGCTTCTTGTCCTCGCGCTGCCCCAAGACTGCTCCCACTGCGTAGTCACTTGCGTCACACATCAGCTCAAATGGCAGGTTCCAGTCTGGTGCGCGCATCACTGGCGCACTGGTCAGTGCTTCTTTCAGCTTATCGAACGCCGCCCTGCACTCATCAGTAAAATCGAAGCACACGTCTTTTTGCAACAGGTTAGACAGGGGTATGCAAATCTTAGAGAAATCCTTAATAAAACGCCTGTAAAACCCAGCATGCCCTAAGAACGATTTCATGTCGCGCACGTTGGTGGCATAAGGCAGATTAGAAATAATATCTATCTTAGCTTTGTCTACCTTAATACCCTCCTCTGAAATGATATGACCTAGTACTACTCCGTGCGTTACCATGAAATGACACTTCTCGTAGTTTAGCACTAAGTTCTTAGAGATGCAGCGCGCTAAGACTTTATCTAGATGTATTAAGCATGCATCAAAGGTACTCCCATATACAGTGAAATCATCCATGAACACTTCTATACATATACCAATCATATCAGAGAAAATGCTCATGACGAGGCGTTGGAACGTACCTGGCGCGTTGCACAGCCCAAAAGACATACGCCGAAACGCAAAAGTTCCGAAGGGGCATGTGAACGTGGTCTTCTCTTGATCCTCCGCAGCTATGGGTATCTGATTGTAACCTGAATATCCGTCCAAAAAACAAAAGTAAGGCTTACCTGCCAAGCGATCCAGCATTTGGTCCATGAAGGGTAGCGGGAAGTGGTCCTTGCGCGTTACAGCGTTCAGCTTCCTGTAGTCGATGCACATGCGCCAGCCAGTCTGTATGCGCTTGGGAACTAGCTCGCCCTGCGCATTCTCCTCCACCGCGATTCCTCCTTTCTTTGGCACAACGTGCACCGGGCTGACCCATCTGCTGTCTGAGATTGGGTAAATGACCCCTGCGTCAAGCAACTTCAGAACTTCCTTTTGCACGACCTCCATCATATTTGGGTTTAACCTGCGCTGAGCCTCCCTGGATGGTTTGGCGCCATCTTCCAACAGAATTCGGTGCATGCACACGTCTGGGCTCACTCCGCGCAGATCAGCAAGAGTCCATCCAATGGCGCGCTGGTTCCTGCGCAGCACCTGTTGTAAGCGCGCCTCCTGCCCTTCTTCCAATCCCCTCTTGATGATCACTGGCAGGGTGTCCTCATCTCCCAAGAAAATGTACTTGAGATGCTCCGGGAGTTGCTTCAGTTCGATCTTGGGTGCCTGCTCAACAGAGGGCAAGATTTTGTTAGCAGTGCAAATATGAACTATATCACGTACCTGTGTGGATGCTGGTTCGGCACTGCTTAGCTCCTTCTCTTGCTCCTCCAGTTCTGCCTGTGTCAGTAGCTCTGGTCCTATGGTCGCGCTTGCACACTGCGCTTCCGTGACTAAATCGTCAAAGCTGTCCATTGCGTGCACGGTAGCGTCCTCATGTGGGTGCTGCATCCCTTCGAAGATGTTGAAATGGATTTCTTCGCCATCTACCTCCATGGAGAGCGTGCCCCTCCACACGTCTATCTTCGTGCGCGCAGTCATCAGAAACGGTCTGCCTAGGAGGATCTGCGCACCGCTGGCGCTTGATTCACCCTCCATTTCGAGCACATAAAAGTCTGCTGGGAACACCAGCTCCCCTACTCGAACTAGGACATCTTCTATCATGCCTGCAGGTTGTTTGCACGATCTATCTGCTAGCTGAATTGTGAGACCTGCAGGTTTTAGTGGTCCAAGGCGCAAGGTCGCATAGAGAGAATATGGTAATAAATTGATTGATGCACCTAAATCGATCATGCAGTTGCTCACCGTGGTTTTACCTAAGGTGCAAGGGATAGTGAATGTACCTGGATCTCGGCACTTAGGTGGTACCTTTTGCTGCACGATTGCTGAGGCTTGCGCATTTAGCATTACTTGTGCGCATTCGCCTGTCCTTCTTTTATTCGTGCACAGCTCTTTTAAAAACTTCGCATACCTGGGAATCTGTCGAATAGCTTCTATGAGAGGTATGTTGATTTCCACCTTGCTGAACAGCTCATACAGTTCCTTGTCCAGTGCTTCTTTTCTCGCCAGTGGTGCCTGCACAGGGAAAGGAGCAGGTATGTTAGTACAATTTTTGTCCTTGTTTTTCGAGTGAGACATACCTGGCGCATTGCCCTGCTGGTTCGTGGTTGGCGCTTCTGATTGCGCCTCTGGCTCTGGTTGCGCACTCTGAGCTGCTGGATCTGGGACTTGCGCAACTGGTTGCGCGGGCGCCTGCGCGGTCTGCTCTGTTCCCACTGTGCGCCCAGTCCTCAGTGTTACTGCATTAACTCCTCCCTTAGGGTTCTGAATCACTTGCGAAGGCAGGTTGCCATCGCTCTTTTTCAGCTCATACACCGTGGTTGCAATTTGTGATAGATGCTTTTCTATGGATTCGAACCTCTTGTCATACTTTTCGTCATTCTTGCGCACTGTGTCTGCTAGCTGCCCCATGATATCTTCCAAGGATCGCTTTGGTTGCTGATGGTTCTGCGCTGGTGCGTCTGTGCGGCGATGCGGTGGATTGTAGGGTGCAGCTTGTTGCGTCTGCTGTGGTGCGCGCTGATCAATGGGCTGCCTCTGGAAATTGTTCTCTTCTCTCCATCTGAAACCATTTGCAGCAAGCCCAAAGCGCGGCTGATTCTGCCTCTGCGGTCCTCTGTTGTCCCATCCTCCTAGGGCATTCACATCTCCAGTTTCTTCAAAAAGTGTTGGGCACTCGTCTGTCTTGTGCTCAGTGGACCTGCAGAATTCACATACCTTTGGCGCAACTGGTTGTGCGCTCTGCGCACTCATCAGCTTCTGTAGCATGGCCTTCATTTCTTTGATCTCAGCGCTTGCCTCTACCTGATGCACAGAACGATTACGACTACTTTCAAGTGTTAATTGATGTCTTACCTGCCCAGCAGAATCTTCTATCAGCTGCCATGCATCCTCCGGGTACATGTTGCAAATGTCCCCTCCTGCGCACGCATTCAGTAGTCGCAGCTCCATGGGCAGCAGTCCATTCAGAAAGTTCTCTATCAGCACATTCTGGGGAAGCCCGTGATTGTAGCAGTTGGCTTCTAGCTCCCTGAAACGCTCGTAGTATTCTGACAGAGACTCCCCTGCGCCTTGCCTTGGCGCGGCCAATTCCCTTCTGAGCAGCGCAATCTTTGCTGCTGGATAAAATTTGTCTAAGAATTTCTTCTGCAGCTGCTCCCATGTGTGAATAGATCCTGCAGGTAAATTCATTAGCCAGTGTCTAGCTGTATCATTTAGTGAGAATGGAAATGCCTTCATTTTTAGCGCTTCATCGCTTTCCCCTTCGGTCTTCATGTTTTCGCAAATGACCAGGAACTCCCGCACATGCTTGACTGGATTTTCATTGTTCATTCCGTGGAACTTGGGCATGTGATGGATGAGTGAGCTCCTTAGCTCGAAGTGACCGCCAGGTGGAAGCACGATGCACCATGGCTGGTTAACAGTGATAGGGGCCGACATCTCGCGCACTGTTCTGCGTCGCGCGACTTGTGGCACGGGCGGCGCATGATACACTTCAGCGGCCCTCCTTGCCTCAACCTCGCGCTGCACTTCCTCTCTGAATAGGGCTGCGCGGTTATGCGCCCTTGCTTCCTCTGGGGTTCTGTCTCCCAGGTTATCTCCAACCACACTGTTATCCTCCATGTCCTGATCCAAACTCAAGAAACGAAATTAAATGGCAACG
Organism: Umbilicus rupestris; assembly: GCA_963678935.1. Lineage (NCBI taxonomy): Eukaryota > Viridiplantae > Streptophyta > Magnoliopsida > Saxifragales > Crassulaceae > Umbilicus > Umbilicus rupestris. The sequence goes on along the minus strand of OY787618.1, from coordinate 3,087,147 downwards.
AAGTTGTTGCGTCTGTCAGTGCGCAACTAGAATCTGCGCAGCGCAACTGTTTCAAGGTTGCGCAGGCTGATGTAATTGTGCGCTGTCAGAAACAACAACGAGAAAACAAAACAAAATGAAATAGCTAGTTACTAAAATGAGAAATGTAAGCTAGCTAACACTTAGCTGTGTTGCTCCCCGGCAACGGCGCCAAAATTTGATCGCGCGTCGTTGTGCGCGTCAAATATAATTCCTTCCTCTCCCACTAGTACAGCGGTTAAGTAAGGGTCGATCTCCACAGGGAGCAAGCAGTGAGTCTTAGCCAGTAACCTACACTTAAGAAAACGGGGGTTGCGTGAGCGATTGGGGGTTTTGCGCGATGCGCGAGTAACAGCAAATATCGTAACGCGGGAAATTGCACTAGACGTGCGCAAGCAGTAGAGATGAAGTACTATATTTATGAGAAGTATTGGGCAGACAATCCTCTATGAATGCATTCCTTATCATCGACTCTAAACGTCTATAGCTTGTGTTTTACTTGGGTTAGTGTCCGGTAAAGGCTTCCTAACACATGCGCATGTTCCGTTCAAAGTTCATGTGCTATTAATCCTTAGAACTAGGTTAAATAGCTGCGAATCCTGTCACAGTAGCAGCTGCCTACCCTAACTCGTTACTCCTAATTGTCACGGTAAGTTTGCGGTTCAAGGCTTCCCCTACGCATGCAACTAGTTTAACATGTGACAAGCGAGCTACACAGGCAAGTTTGCGGTTCAAGGCTTCCCCTACTTATGCAACTAACTGTCTCAATACGCACAGAATTAATACAAGTAAATAAACTATGCATTAAGCTCAAGTCTCAAAGGAATACATCACAGATTCATGCCCGACCAACACTAAGTGTTTAGCTAGACATGCTAGTGGTAAACATCATAAAATAGTAAGATAACATCTAATGTATCGGAGGAAACGGTAGCAAACAGAGCGTGCAGTTTGTCTTCTCGGCTGGCGCAGTCGGCTGGCGCAAATCCTCTCAACAGGTCCGTGTGTTTTCCAGTCCTGCTGCACAGTGCCTCCTTGCGTCCTCTGGTGCCTCTGGAACAGCAGTCTTTCAAACTCCTTGAAACCCTAGACTCTCTTTCTTCTTATACTGCTCAGGAGGTTCATCTTTTGGCAGCTTCCAAATCTGGTCACTGGGATTTTGCGCTTGGCGCACAGCATTGGTCGGCGCAATCGGGTAGCGCACCTCTGCTGTCTTTCGCCATCTCTTCTTTTGTTTGCGCCGCTAGCTCCACAGGCTGATCTTTCACTCCTAGAACGCTGCCTGTTAGCGCGTATCCGACTCAGGGGCTCGTTCTGACCTGATATACAAAAAACATTGGAAACGAGTAATCTTGCCCATAAAATATTGCAAATAAGCAAGGGGTTATGATCTAAATAACGTGTATAACTAGGCTCTATCACACACTCTATAATAGAGTTGTTGTAACTTCTGTAGACAGCTTATCTAGCAACTCTGCCAAGCTGTCAGGCACTCTCTTTGAATTCTTCCAAATCAAATGTTTCTCCCCCTTGATCATTGTCTGTCTATCAGTATCAGGTACCCTCAATCCGTGCTCCAACAGCCTGCAACACCTCGGGTTCGTACCTGTTCTCTTAAGCTTCTGTTTGATTTCAATGAGCCACACTCCAGTTGAACTCTGCGGATCAAACTCAGCGAGTTTTGATCTGCTCTGCGCACCACACAACTCAGAAAGTCTTCTGCTCTAAACTCTAGTTATGTGTGTCTTCTGTGTATGTATCTCTCTATGCTCTCTGCGCTCTGTCAATGACACTGCCTCTGCCGTGCTCTTATATCGTCATGGATTGCCCGCAAAGGAAACCTCGTTGCCTTTTGATCCGTAGGGCATCCCATCATTATCAGAATCTCCTCCTAGATTCTTACAAGGTTGTTGAAGATTCTGTATCTTTTAAGTTTTTCTCCGCCTGACTAATGACCTCTACTGGACACTTGATGACGTTTGTGACGCATCCTGAACTTCCGTGATGTACCGCACCTCTTTGGCACTTCTCCGTGCATCTTCAGGATGTTTCCCCATTCCGCTCTAGTGTCGGAGCACCACGGTTTGCTGAAGCAGATTCTGTCTCTTGCATTTTGCCCACTTTGCCTCAGCTTTAGTGGTCCATGAAATGCTGTAGCAGATCCTTGTGTTTGGTTGTTGTATCTCGCCCACTCTTCCGATTATGCTCCAGCGTCAAATATTCAGGAAGTGCTGAAGCAGAATCTTGTGCAGTTTTGTCAAGGCATGCCATATCTCAACAGAAAGAACTAAGAAGTGGCATGACAAGAGGATAGTGCGCAGAGAATTCGACGAGGGAGAGCGAGTTCTTGTCTATAACTCTCATATGAGATTATTCCCTGGAAAATTGAAGGCCAAATGAAGTGGACCGTACACTGTAGCCCGTGCCTATCCTAATGACCATGTACAAATCACTGTTGAGGACGGAAAATCCTTTGTTGTAAATGGTCAATGCCTAAAAGACTACCACGTCCTTAAGGGACTGACTCCACCAGACGGAATTAACGACGATCTACTTCTCGTGAAGGGATCCCAGTAAGGGACTTCCCGAGAATGCTGCTAATTCTTTGCGCCTCAACCCTGTCTCACCAAAACATTAAACTAGGCCTCTTCGGGGAGTAACCCGCACTGTAAGTCTTTAGAGTTTTCCCCACTAGTCTGAGTACACTTAGTTTATCTTAGTAGCCAGCTAAGTTTATTTACCTTCCATATTGCATGACATGACGTGATGATTGATTTACATGCTTTTAAACATGGGTGTGGTAAGCTATATATACTTATTTTTTTCGTATTTTATTTTTTCTATATAAGGTCCTCGGCATTTTTGGTGAAACATAATTTTGGACCACTATATTGTCCAAGGCCGATTCTACTAAGAACCAGCAGTTTAAGGAAACAACAAGCGGTTTGAAAGCAAACCGGCCGGCTAGGCAAAAATCGTGGATCCCCTGAACCTCCCTGGTTCTACTGAGAACTAGCAGTTTTGGGAGTTGAACCGGTGGTTCGAGAACATACCAACTGGTTTAATAGCGAACAACGCATTTGATGAAAAATCGAGCCATCACTGAGCCAGCCCGGTTCCGAGAGCAACCGACGGTTTGAAGAGGATAATCGGCAGTTCGAGGATGAAACTGGCTGTTTGAAAGTGAACCGGGCTTTTGATAAAAAGCCAAGCGTCCCTGAGCCTCCCCGATTCTACGTGAAACCGGCGGTTTGGGTAGTTGAGCGAGCTATAAGCTGCATTACCCGTCCCACCGGACCTTCCTCCACGCAACGGGCACAAGCGCCTGCTCTGCCACCGCCTCCAGCCTTGCCGAACCCGTAGGGACCCCTGGCCTTTTCCCAGAGCCTGTGGACTTTGGTCCCATTTTTGTGGCTGCTGCTGTCTACAAGAATTATTTACACAAACAAAAATATGTTCAGGCCACTACCTATGCATCTCTTTATGTTATACAAGACCTACACATATATGATGAGGCTATTGAATTGCTTAGAGTTTCCGATTTTGATATGTTGATCAACTGTACCGAAAGCACGATGCAGCGCCTTGTGTTGGAATTTCTAGCTTCCTTTAAATGCTTCCCCGACAAAGGTACTGTGTAGCACTGGAGTTTCCCGCTACGAAACCGGGATTGGACTCTTACATGGGAACGCATTTGCGAGATATTTGGTTTCCGATTCACGGCAATCTCCCGGTGTTCAATGAACTAGATCGGAACGACCTTTTGAGGGAGATCTCCGTCGTGGACTGCCCCTACTACCACATCATCCCATCGACCTTCATTCAAGCTCTAGTTTACAAATATGTGCATTGCATGAGCATATATGACCGCAATGAAGGTGGCACCAAAGTGCGCACCCACGAAATTGATAGCATCATTCCATGGCCACCGCCTTGCTGACTGGGCGGCAAGATCGAGAGCCAGGATCCTAGGAGGCGGTGCATTTATCACTGGGGATTACCCTTAGCTTTGGTTTTGACCTCTCCATCATCGACAATGGCTACGCCCGCCAACTTGACCTTCCATCTCTGTTCACTCAACATATCCTACTGACGGTCACACTAGGCTTTATCGGAATACTCTACCCAGTGCCGAGACAGCACAATAGTGGTGGCGGGCCACACGGATTATAGAATCACAACCTAAGCGTGTGGAGGCCGGACGACTGCTGCACTCGGCGAGACTTCTAAGCAGTCAAATCACCCCACAGAGGACCGCCCACGCCACCATTCAAGGAGACACCATCCGAAAGTCAGGATGAGTTATTAGAGAGGTTAACTCGTATTGAATCGACCCTAGCAACTGATCGAGACTATTGTCGGGCCTCCCACAGATGGGTTCATGGTGCTCTGCAAAATCCATTACACGCCGGAGCTCATTCTTATCCAGACCTCCTAGCCTCCCCACCCCTTTCTGGAGATACTGGCCTCCTCACATTGGTCCTACTTGTCAGCCCAACACATCCCGGTGCTGACGGTACTGATGGGGTCGACTGCCCTAACTCTTGGTTGCGTTCTTGTCTGCTTTATTTACCTGTATTGGATGTTGTTCTTCAACTGCTACATTGATCTTTTATGTACTACGACTATTTTGGGATCCTTGATGTTATTTCATGTCATCCTTAATCATGATACATGCTTTTGACATGAGTCCTTACATGTGCATTGCAATGTCCCTGTTATTACTTTCACTTCCACTTTCATGCAAACTTCAAACGCTGAACGTTGTCGAAATTGTGGTAGTAAAAATACTACTCCAATCAAGGTACGCAAACAATATTTATAATGCGAGTCTAAAGCAAGATAGTAATGCTTAATGCGAGTCTACTAAAGAAAAGATGGGGGTTTTGTCCTCTAGGCGAGGTATCTCTAGTAAATACTAAAGAAAAGTTTGAATTTGGTTTTAAAAGAAAGCAATTAAAAAGCGGCATAGTCGGAATCCTACTTCACCCCTAGGTCATGCGATTAGTAACACAAAACAACAATACATGCATAAGTTAATTTGACTGATAGTTCTAGGCTAAAGAATCACGCACTCTAGATTCAACTCTCGCTCCTTCTCTAGAATGGAAATGATACCTAAGGGACACAATTCTCAAACTCTCGCTCTATTGAACCGTGTAGAACAAAAGTCTCCTAATCTCAACCTCTCGGTCTATTGATAGTTAACTCAAGTCCGCTCTATACTTAGCCTATTAGATTGCGAATGTCACTCTCTAAACATGCTTGATTGTCTAAACAACCTAAGTTCAATTCTCATTCCATCCTTAGGAGTTTCATTAATTCATACTTATTCACATATTTCATCAAACACTTGGTGTGCATAAAATTAACATGAAGATAAAGCATGAAAATTTTCAATCAAACTTCACTCATATTGATAAAGAAACATGTTTTGTGTTACAATCTAATCTAGGGGATCCATAAAGATCACTACTGCTAAATGACTACTCACTCATAATGAGTTCAATACAAGACATAAAGAAATTGAATATCAAGGAAAAGTAAAGTAGTAGAGTGGTAGGGTCTAAAGTAGAAATTGAGTAGTCTTCAATTGTTGGTGTCTTCTTCGAATCCTCGTCAATTCTCCAAGTCTGCAATTGGGGTTTTTCTTCCGAGAGAGGCATAAGAGGTGCGGAAGCACCGGAGGCACACATCTAATTTTTTCATCTCTTTCTATTTATACCATGAAGTTTTTACCGATTTACCCGCACTGCCCGAATAACTTTTGATTCGGGGTAGCCTTAGTGAGTTGGCTCTACCAGAGTGGTCGAATCAAAGTCTCAGAGTGTTTCGGGGGTGGGCGAATCACTTTCTTCTTGGGCGAATAACTTTTGATTCACCCAGGCCTGAATTCCTCTTGGGCGAATCAACTTTGCAGTGCTCGAATCTCGCCCACTTGACCCTTTAAACCTTCTAATTACGTCTTGATGTACACTAATAAGTTTTATACCTTTAAATTAGCTTTCCAACAAGCTATGGAAAGCCTAAATCAAATAAGAATCATGCGCTCGGCAAGCCTTCGACAATGAACAAGTCAATCTGCCCAGATTTCATCTATGGGCGAATTCTCCTAGAGTCATTTCTGATCCGAGTAGCGGGAGGGTTATTCGACCAAGGTTGGTCGAATCACATGTGATTCGTGCACCCCCTGGTCGAATCAAATCTTCCTTGGGCGAATCAAGTCTTCCTTTTGCTTAATTTTGCTCGTTTTTGCTCTCGATCGACTGGAATTCATCCGGACTTTCTTCGGGTCATTTCATATCATGTAATACATCCTTTCAACCTAAAATGGACAAAGAAAGCATCAAACGACTTTATAAAATAACGAAAAAAACAAGAAGTAAAGGGAAAATACGGATAAATATAAGGTTATTTGTCCGTACATCAAACGCCATCATTAGCGCCAGTGCCAACACACATCCTATTTACATCAGTTCACAAAACGGACACTGCCACCAGAAGTCCATACCCGTCACCATGAAGTTCCTCTGCGCTATCCTTTCTTCTATTTACCTCCTTCGCTTAGGGACTAAGCTCATTTTTAAGTGTGGAGTGGGGTAGCACATAGTCATTCTAGTCACGTCATCGCATGCCACAGATTTGTACTACACTTTAGTTAGACATTGCATATTAATTATTTAGGATCAGTCTTGTTGCTCATGTTTTTGCCTCACATTACGCCATGCTCATTTCTCTAGTAGTCTTGCTTGTCAATATTTCAAGTCAATTGATGAAGAATTTAGAACCTAATATAGTTTCCTTGAACGTGTATTCTTATGAACTTAGTACCGCCCGTATCATATTTCTATCACGCACTCTAAATGGCTTTACAAGAATGCTAGAGCAGGATTTCAGTAGGCACCGGCTCATATTGTTCAAAAACTTAAACTAACTTTAGATTCAAGGTGACTTTAGCACTCTTACTTGAATTTCCCGTGCATGTTGTTATTCACACACACTCGCCTATATTTTTGGTACACTTTGTCAGACTCTAAGTGTGGAGTCCCTCAAACAAGAGGGACAAAAAGAAAGTAAAAAGAGGGCAAAAAATGGGGCCCAACAAAAAAAATTCTCTGAAAAAAATGCGAAGGAAAGGAAGAAAAGTTCCTCCTTAAGCATCATAAGGCCAAAGGCCACTAGATACTCCATCTTAAGCATAACATTGTGTACTATACCACTTGTTTATTGTGTGTGACAACATCATATATTGGAAGTCATATAAGATGTGCTAAGGAATGATCCTTGTGCTTGCAGTAAATCATTAAGTAAGTCTTCGCATCTTTTAAAAATTTCCTAGCCAAGCTCCTCTTCTTTTACGGATCACTAGCTTAGACTTTGACACTTGAGAATGAGCTTTGAGCCAAGAGCCCGTGGACTATCTCTAGATAGCATAGGTGAATGGCGAGCAGATTTTGAGTAGCTACAATCCTGGTTTCGATGCAATGCAGAAAAGTGGATAGCTTTGTGTGCTGATTTATTCGAATGCATTATTCTTGTTATCTGCGATGGCTCGAAAGTTTTTCTGACAGTGTTTTGAACTATAAACTATGCAAGCATGAGTTTGAAAAGACGTAGAGTGGACATGCTTGAGGAGTGCTTCATTCATGCACTCATATAGAATTAGTTGCATTTGGGATTTGTAGGTACTCCCTCTTCTGAAAACCTTTCACGAGACTATAACTCGTCCACTAGAGCAGTCTAGGAGTTTAAAGGTTTGATGCATATTATAAATGCGTTCGTGATTCCTATGACAGTGAGTTAGGACTTGCTTATCCTAGGACATTAATCTAATTAGTGTACATCGCAAGAATTTAAGGATTACTTGCATTAAGCTACTCTGCTATTCACTATGTATTTTAAGTTTGCTCGGGACAAACAAATTCTAAGTATGGAGTGTTTTGATCGGTTGATTTACTTACCAATTATTCCACTCGATAATGAATTTTGCTTCTCTTCCAAACTTTTTTTATGTGTTTCTACCACTTCACTCTCGTTTCAGGTCAAATCATATTAAACTATAGCTTTGTAGCCCAGTTTGGGAAAAATAAGAGTGTCACAAGTTCAAACGAATACGGACCAACGAATGTGCAGATTTATCTATTCGTCATCAAAGGCTTTCCGAGCACATGCTTTTTATCCGATTGGGGCGTGCTATATCTTGTTGGAAAGCTAACTGTTGGATTCCTATGGTTTTGATGATAACAAATACTTAACTAATTAATCTAATTAGTGTGCAGGGAAGATCTTGACTTCATTAAATACAACAAGGCAAATAGGAAAGAAGATAATAACCAAATCAAGAAGCCAAATTATCTATCGGGTCAATCTTAAAGAATATCCTGAGAAGATCCAAAGATATTTGACAACTTTATGAGAAGTTGTCATCAAGTCCAAATATATTATTGGACATACCGAATATATCTCCTTAATAAATGTGGAAGCAAATCTAATTATATTAGATAAACCTTCCTATAAATCTAATCTAATTATATTCGGATTGGAGGAATATTTGATTTGGATTGAAGAATCCTAATCAAATAAACCTAGGCGTATCCATGGTGCTACAAGAAGCTTGACGGGCAAGCTAGAGAATCATGCGGAAAAAGAGAGAGAAAACGAAGAGTGTGCAAAATAGAAAAAGCTTGTTTGTGAGCATCAGTGGGTTTTAGAGGACCAATATGCAATGTTTGATATAAAGAGTAAGGCAACAACCAATGCACCTAAATCCAACATACAAATTATCAATTTTGAATTTACCAATGATGCATGAAATTGTAAATGTACCTAGATCCTTACATTTTTGTGTTGCCTTGCACCGAAGAATTGCTGAGATGTTGCGCTTCAGATTCACCTGCTCAGGTTTTAGTCCTCTTCTTTGGTTAGTGCCACAATTCCTTAAGGGCCTTAGCATATTTCGATTCGCTTTATCGCGTCAAGGAGTGAGATTGTGATTTCGACTCTGCTGAATAGCTCAAATAAATTTTGATACGCTGGTGGATCCTTCTTAGGTTTCGATACCTACATAGGAAATGGAAGTGGGAGATTAGAACAAATTTTTCAAAAAACTTTACGGAAGGTTCAAAATTATCTCTGTTGTCTTCAGCTTCCACAATGCTTGCTGGACTGATGCTTAGATTTCTACTCGTCTGCTCCCCTTCAAGCTTCTTGCCACTTGTCACAGTCAATGCACTAACATTTCCTTTTGGGTTAGGATTTGTCTGTGAGGGAAGCTTTCCTTGATCATTCTTGAGCTCGGACACGGTGGCTGCCAATTGAGACATATGCTTCGACAACTCGGCTAATGCACCATCGGTCTTCGCTTGATTATTCTGCACACTCGTCGCTAACTCCTTAACCACTGCTTCTAATGATTTGCCTGAACTTACATTGCTTGGGCTAGCTTGGTTGTAATTCCCCCTCTGTTGATGCTGACCATTAGCATTACCGTTGTACCTCCCTTGATGCTGAAATGGAGGGCGGTACGGCTGCGCTTGTTGCTGGTTCTGCCCTTGGTGCTGTTGGAATCCTCCTTCGTTTCTCCAACTGAAAACATTCGTAGCAAGTCCAAATTGTCTTGCGGCCTGCTTGTTGTTGAAGTTCTAGAATCCACCCATGGCATTTACATCAACTACCTCATCCTTGCGAAGGGTAGGGCACTCATCTGTCTTGTGGCTCGCAGCGCTGCAAAACTCACAAAGCGTGACTCCACTCACCTGCCCAACCATCATTATGTGCATCATTTCCTTGAGCTCCTTGATTTCGTTGGCCATTTGATTGGGGTTGGAATCCACCTGTGAAACATTCCTCGTCCTCTTGGTGTCATCCCTTTGACTGGTCTCATCCTTGTACCCAACACTCTCAGCAGTCTCATTAATCAAATCACGTATCTCAGACGATGTCAAGTTTAGCATGGTACCACCAGCTGCGGCATCCAATAACATTCTCTCCAAAGGTCTCAATCGATCCAATAAATACTCCACCAGCATCTTTTTTGGAACACCCAAGTTACAACAACTTTGTTCCAATGCATTAATTCTTTCCATGTAATCATACATGGACTCACTGGGTCCTTGTCTCATAGTGGATAGCTCCCTCCTCACTGGAGTCGCTTTAGCCGGAGGGTAATAATTGTCGAGGAATTTTCTTTGCATTTGATCCCATGTGCGAATGCTACCTGAAGGCAAAGTCAAAAACCAGGATTTTATAAGGTCAGTTAAACTCAATGAAAATACTTTTAATTTGAACCTTTCTTCCGAACCTGTGTATGGCCTCAATGTTTGGCGGATTCCGGTGAACTCTTGTAAGTGTCTTGTTGCGACCGCTCCTAGTAATCTTCCAAACTTTGGTAGATGATGCACCACCGCGGTTTTGATCTCAAAATTATCTTCTTCCGGATCAGTGTTTATGCACCATTGCTGATTGTTAAATGTTGGAGTTGATAGCTCCCTCATGGTTGGGTGCCTATACTCTTGTTGAAGCGGTGGCTACTGATCGCGCGTCGTTGTACGCGTCAAATTAATCCTTCCTTCTCCACTTAGTATAGCGGCTAAGTCAGGGTCGATCCCACAAGGAGCAAGCAGACTCGTTCTAGCTAGTAACCTACAACTTACGAAAAATGGGGTTATGAGTGATTGGGTTGCGCAGGTGCGCGAATGAATAGTAGTGAAAGCAGAATTTGCACTAGACGTGCGCAGGCAGTAGAGATTAAGTACTATGACTATGAAAAGTATCGGTGCATACAATCCTCTATGAATGTATTCCTTATCATCGACTCTAAACGTCTATAGCTCGATTTACTGAAGTTAGTGTCCGATCAAGGCTTCCTAACATGTGCGCATGTTCCGATCAAAGTTCATGAGCTATTAATTCTTGAAACTAGTCTAAGCAGCTACGAATCCTGTCACAGTAGCAACTGATTATCCTAGCGCGTTACTCCTAGTTGTCACCGTCAAGCTACCAACTAGTTTAACATATAACAAACAAGTAGTAAGAGTAAGATTGCGGTTCAAGGGTTCCCCTACTCATGCAACTAGCTGTCAACCGTGTGCACAGAATTAATACACGCAAACAAACTATTCATTAAGCACAAGTCTCAAAGGAAATACTCATAGAATCATGCCCAACCGATACAAAGCGTTTAGCTAGACATGCTAGTAGTAAACATCATAGAAATACTAAATAAAAGCTAAAGTGTCCAAGGAAACAGTAACAAGCAGGTGCGTGCAGGTTGCTGTGTCTCGGCTCGTGCAGTCGGCTAGCGCAAGTCCTCACAGCAGCTCGTGTGTTTTTCAGTTCTGGCTCTCTCTCCTCGATGTCTGATCTCTCTCTCAAACCCTAGCCTTCCTCTCTTTATATACTGCTCATGAGGACAATCTTGGCAACTTCCCAATCCTATGGTGTTCAAGATTTGGAAACACCAACATCCTGCGCATGGCTCACTGCGCACATTGGTTCCCGCAGTTGGTTAGCGCACCGCAGTCCGAATCTGCCACTTCCTATCCTGTTTGCGCTGCTAGCTCCGCAGGCTGTGTGTTGCGCTCATTAAACGCGCCTATTAGCACGTATCCGACTCAGGTCCTCGTTTTGCCCTGGAATACAAAAACACCGGAAACCAGTAATCTTGTACACAAAAATAATGCAAACAAGCACAGTGTTAAGATCTAAATAGCGCGTATAAATAGGCTCTATCAAACCCCCCACACTTGCCCTTGTTCGTCCCGAACAAGGACTCAAGCACGGATACAATTACCTCTCTGGAGTCTAGCGCACAGTCTTACACTCTGGCGCGATCCGCACAATCGTTCAACCTGCGCTGCTCTATCACTTGCGCGCATCTGCCTTCAACAGTTTAATACATCAATTTCGAAATTCGTTACCTCTCAGCTGGGATGGAGATTATTTCGGATGGCTGGGAGATAGCTCTTCATAGGCTCCGGGTTGTCAGTCTTTACTTCGAGTACGGGTATATGGTTAATAGCGCAAGCTTCTTCCGGCGCATGATTCTTTCGCGCACTTCCTGGGAACTCAAGCCTTCTTGATGATTTTCTTGTGAACTTGCGCACGCTGGTACAGAGTTGTGCGCATGCTGGTTTCTTTAGCGCATATCATCTGCTGGTGTTTTTTTTTGTACAGCTTTATCCACGGTTCCTACGTTCCCAGAACGGTTCCAGTCTCGGCCTCCGGATAGCAGCTATGGAACAACGCTCCGCTCTCCCTCCTTGATCTATTTGCGCAGGTCAGCGCACGCGTTTACACCCGCGCCCGCCTTCCCTAGCTCGACTTCCAGAGGAAAGGTGGTCTGTTTTCCCACCTCGCCACGCTTCGGGTATTCGCCTTCGGCATCTGCGTGGCTGAGCGCATTCTATTGTTCCGAACGTCGCGAAGCACCGGCCTCCACTAGTGCTCTTACCCATATACCTTACCTTTGAAGCAAAAACGACTAACCGCCTCTCTCGAGCTTTTCTGTCAACTCCACATCCCCTGTATATCCCAACTAAAAGGAGCAGAAAAAACGAAAAAATATACTTAAACAGTTGATAGCAGTGCATGCAAAATGAATAGGGCAATAAAAGCCGAAAAGTGTGCGCAACCCGCACACAAGCGCACCACTGCTACTATTCCCTTCAACTAAACTAAACTAAACTACACTACAAAGCTCAAAAAAGGTGAAATGTAAATGTAACGCTCCCCCCCCACACTTAAACAGAGACGTGTCCCCACGACTCAAGCTCAAGCGCAACGGAGAGCGCACACATGCATGCAAGCAAAACAAAGGACAAGTCCTAAACTAGCTAAAAACACACAAAAAACTATAAAAAACGTGTAAAAGTAAAACGTGTCGGGTTACCTCCCGACAAGTGCCTTTGTTTAACATAGTTGGCTCGACCGTACCTCGTTACTTGCTTAAAAGTGTGCCAGTGACCCCCCCCCCCCCCACTCTTGCTCCTGAGTGACCCCGCGCTCGAGTGCGCGTTGCGTTCTTCTTAGCCCTGCGCAAAGGATCGAAAGGGTGGTCAGCGTGGTAAATATCATGTGATAAATCATAAGTAACGAGGTTAGTCAATGAGGGAGAAGAAATATGAGCAATAGGTCCCAGTTCTCCCCCAGGTGCATCTGGTGGCGACTCTGGCGCAACAACCTGCGCATCTTCTAATTCTAGCTCTGCCAAGTCAACTTCGCGCGCGGTGTCATCCCAAGGTTCTCCTAAATACTTTTTGACTCTCTGCCCATTGACCTGAAAACGATGCTGGTGCTCATTTTCTTACTCGATCGTTCCGTAGGGGAAAACCTTGGTAATCGTGTATGGTCTCGTCCATTTGTTGCGCAGCTTCCCAGGCATTAGCTTTAGGCGCGAGGAAAACAATAGTACCTGGTCTCCTGGCTCAAAGGTGCGTCTGAGAATGTTTTGTCGTGAAATGCCTTCGTGCGCGCCTTGTAGTCGCGCAGCCCCTCATATGCATCTAGGCGCAGCTCCTCCAACTCGCTTAGCTCAAATGCGCGTTCCTTACCAGCCTCGTCTAGGTTCAGGTTGCAAACGCGCAATGCCCAGTATGCCTTGTGTTCTAACTCCACTGGCAGATGGCACGCTTTTCCATAAACCAACCAAAACGGTGAAGTCCCAATCGGTGTCTTATGTGCAGTTCTGTATGCCCATAGCGCATCGTCAAGGCGCTGGCTCCAGTCTTTGCGCGACGGTCTCACAGTTTTCTCCAGGATGCGCTTGATCTCTCGGTTGGAAACCTCGGCCTGGCCATTCGTCTGAGGATGGTAAGCGGTGGACGTCTTGTGGCGCACTCCATAATGCTTGAATACCTGCGCCACTATCCTATTGCAAAAATGCGTCCCCTGGTCGCTTATGATTACCTTAGGCACCCCGTACCTGCAAAAGATGTTAGTTCTCAAAAAATCAGCGACCGTCTTACCATCATCCTTCCGGGTGGTCTTAGCCTCAACCCATTTGGAGACATAATCCACCGCGACCAATATATACTCATATCCCGAAGATGGAGGAAATGGCCCCATGAAGTCAATCCCCCAAATATCGAATACTTCATCCACCAATATTGGCGTCTGCGGCATCTCATTGCGCGCTGATATTCCCCCTGTGCGCTGACACCTGTCACAATTCCTGCAGTGGTTATACGAGTCACTAAACAAGTGTGGCCAATAAAATCCGCAATCCAGGATCTTTCTGCTTGTGCGCTTTGGACCAAAGTGTCCTCCACATGCGTGCGCATGACAGAACATTAAAACCGAGTTAATTTCATGGTCAGGCACGCATGGCCTCAAAATCTGATCAGGTCCTATTCTGAGCATATATGGATCATCCCAAATGTAATACCTAGACTCATGCTTTAATCTCATGCATTGGGTTTTAGTGAAATGAGCAGGAAACGTACCTGTGACCAGGTAATTTGCAGTGTGCGCATACCATGGTACCTTACCTGTCAGCGCCATCAGATGCTCGTCAGGGAATGTCTCCGTGATCCGCCCTGGCTCCTCCTTTTTCACGATCCTGCTCAGGTGGTCAGCGACTGTGTTCTCCGTTCCCTTCTTGCCCTTGATTTCCAAGTCGAACTCCTGAAGCAGGAGCACCCAGCGCATCAGGCGCGGCTTAGTCTCCTTCTTGGACATCAGGTAACGGATGCTGCGTGGTCTGTGTAGACGATGACTCTGGTGCCTAGAACATATGCACGGAACTTCTCCAATGCAAACACGATTGCCAGAAGTTCCTTCTCCGTGGTGGTGTAGTTCCTCTGCGCAGCGTCCAATGTGCGCGATGCATAATAGATGGCATGTGGCTTCTTGTCCACGCGCTGTCCCAGGACTGCACCTACTGCATAGTCACTTGCGTCGCACATCAGTTCGAACGGCAGGCTCCAGTCTGGCGCGCGCATCACTGGCGCACTCATCAGCGCCTCCTTCAGCTTATCAAAAGCAGCCCTGCACTCATCAGTGAATTCGAAACACACATCCTTTTGCAAGAGGTTAGACAGGGGTATACAAATCTTAGAAAAATCTTTTATGAAACGCCTGTAAAATCCTGCATGCCCAAGGAATGATTTCACATCGCGCACGTTAGTGGAATAAGGCAGATTAGTAATAAGATCTATTTTGGCCTTATCTACCTTGATCCCCTCCTGCGAGATAATATGTCCTAGTACTACTCCATGTGATACCATAAAATGACATTTTTCATAATTGAGCACTAGGTTTTTTGAAATGCAGCGCGCTAAGACCTTATCAAGATTAATTAAGCATGCGTCAAAGGTACCTCCGTACACAGTAAAATCATCCATGAACACCTCTATGCATATACCAATCATATCAAAAAAGATGCTCATGACTAGACGTTGGAACGTACCTGGCACGTTACACAGTCCAAACGACATGCGCCGAAACGCAAACGTACCGAATGGGCAGGTAAACGTAGTCTTCTCTTGATCCTCCGCAGCTATGGGTATCTGATTCTACACTGAATACCCGTCCAGGAAGCAAAAGTATGGCTTCCCCGCTAATCGATCTAGCATCTGGTCCATGAAGGGCATCGGAAAATGATCCTTGCGCGTGACTGCGTTAAGCTTTCTGTAGTCGATGCACATGCGCCATCCAGTTTGCATGCGCTTGGGAACTAGCTCGCCCTGCGCATTCTCCTCTACTGTGATTCCTCCTTTCTTCGGCACAACGTGCACTGGACTCACCCATTTGCTGTCCGAGATTGGGTAAATGACTCCTGCGTCAAGCAGCTTCAGGATCTCCTTCTGTACCACCTCCATCATATTCGGGTTCAATCAGCGCTGAGGCTCCCTGGATGGCTTGGCACCATCTTCCAATAGAATCCTGTGCATGCATACGTCCGGGCTTACTCCGCGCAGGTCAGCAAGTGTCCATCCTATAGCGCGCTGGTTCTTGCGCAGCACCTCTTGTAATCGCGCCTCCTGCTCCTCTTCTAATCCTTTCTTTATGATTACCGGCAGGGTGTCCTCATTTCCCAAGAATATATATTTGAGGTGCTCGGGGAGTTGCTTCAGCTCGACCTTCGGTGCCTGTTCAATAGAGGGCAAGATTTTATTAGCAGTGCAGACATTAACTATATCGTGTACCTGTCTGGATACTGGTTCCGCACTGCTCAGCTCATCCTCATGCGCCTCCATCTCTACCTGTGTCAGTGGCTCAAGTCATCTATGCTGTCCAACGCGTGCACTGTGGCGTCCTCATGAGGGTGCTGCATCCCTTTAAATATGTTAAATTGAATTTTCTCGCCATCGACTTCCATTGAGAGCGTACCCCTCCACACGTCTATCTTTGTGCGCGCTGTCATCAGAAATGGTCTGCCCAATAGGATCTGCGCACTTCCTTTGCTCGACTCACCCTCCATCTCTAAGACGTAGAAATCTGCTGGGAACACCAGCTCTCCTACTCGGACGAGGACGTCCTCTATCATGCCCGTCGGTTGTTTGCACGACCGATTTGCTAGTTGAATGGTGAGACCTGCAGGCTTTAGTGGTCCAAGGCGCAATGATGCATACAAGGAATAGGGAAGCACATTTATAGATGCGCCTAAGTCAATCATGCAGTTGCTTACTGTGGTCTTACCTAAAGTGCATGGGATGGTGAATGTACCTGGATCCCCGCATTTAGGTGGTACCTTATGTTGCACGATTGCTGAGGCCTGCGCATTTAGCATTACTTGTGCGCACTCGCCTTTCCTCCTCTTGTTTGTGCACAGCTCCTTTAAGAATTTGGAGTACCTAGGGATCTGCCGAACTGCTTCAATAAGGGGAATGTTTATTTCCACCTTACTGAATAACTCGTAGAGCTCCTTATCAAGCGCTTCTTTCCTAGCCAATGGTGCCTGTACAAGGAAAGGTGCAGGTATGTTAGTACGATTCATGTCTTTGTCTTTTGATTGCGCCATACCTGGCTCCTCGCCCTGCTGGCTTGTGGCTTGCGCTGCTGGTTGCGCATCCGGCTCTGCTGGTTCTGGAGCTTGCGTAACTGGTTGCGCGGGCGCCTTTGCCGTCCGTTCTGTTCCTACTGTGCGCCCAGTCCTCAGTGTCACTGCGTTGACTCCTCCCTTGGGGTTCTGAATCACTTGCGAAGGCAGGTTGCCATCGCTCTTTTTCAGCTCATACACCGTGGTAGCGATCTGTGACAGCTGCTTTTCAATGGACTCGAACCTCTTGTCATACTTCTCATCATTTTTGCGCACTGTGTCTGTTAACTGGCCCACGATATCTTCTAAGGATCGCCGCGGCTGCTGGTTATTTTGTGCTGGCGCGTCAGTGCGGCGATGCGGTGGATTGTAGGGCGCAGCTTGTTGCGCCTGCTGTGGTGCGCGCAGCTCCGCGGACTGCCTCTGGAAATTATTGTCCTCCTTCCATCGGAACCCATTTGCGGCTAGTCCAAAACGCGGCTGATTCTGCCTCTGCGGCCCCCTATTATCCCATCCTCCTAGAGCATTGACATCTCCTGATTCCTCAAAAAGTGTGGCACATGCATCGGTTTTGTGCACAGTGGACGTACAGAACTCGCATGCCTTTGGCGCGGCTGGTTGCGCCCCCTGCGCATTCATCAACTTCTTCAGCATGGCCTTCATTTCCTTTATCTCAGCGCTTGTTTCTACCTGATGCACAGAACGAGCATGACTATTCTCAAGTGTTAGCTGATGTCTTACCTGTCCAGCAGAGTCTTCTATCAGCTGCCACGCGTCCTCTGGGTACATGTTGCAAATGTCGCCTCATGCGCATGCATTCAATAATCGCAGCTCCATTGGTAGCAATCCGTTCAGGAAATTCTCTATCAGCAGATTCTGGGGCAGGCCGTGATTGTAGCAGTTAGCCTCCAGCTCCCTGAAACGCTCATAATACTCCGATAGTGATTCTCCTGTGCCCTGCCTAGGTGCGGCCAACTCCCTCCTGAGTAGCGCGATCTTGGCTGCAGGATAGAACTTATCCAAGAACTTCTTCTGGAGCTGCTCCCATGTGTGAATAGATCCTGCTGGTAAGCTCATCAGCCAATGCCTGGCCGTATCACACAATGAAAAAGGGAACGCCTTCATCTTCAGCGCTTCGTCGCTCTCCCCCTCGGCCTTCATGTTCTCGCAAATAACTAGGAATTCTCGCACATGCTTGACTGGGTTCTCGTTGTTCATCTCGTGAAACTTCGGCATGTGATGAATGAGCAAGCTCCTTAGCTCAAAATGACCGTCTGGTGGAAGCACTATGCACCATGGCTGGTTAACCGTGATTGGAGCTGACATCTCGCGCACTGTTCTGCGTCGCGCGGCCTGTCGCGCGGGTGGCGCATTATACACTTCAGCGGCCATCCCTGCTTCAACTTCGCGCTGCACTTCCTCTCTGAACAGAGCTGCGCGGTTATCTGCCCTCGCATTTTCTAGGGTTTTGTCCCCTAAGTTATCTCCAATGACACTGTTATCCTCCATGACCTGTTCTAAATCTCAAAGAAAACGAAATTAAAAGACCACTAAGTTGTCGCGTCTGTCAGTGCACAACTATACCCTGCGCAGCGCAACTGTTTCAAGGTTGCGCAGGCTGATGTTGATTGCGCGCTGTCAGAAACAACAACGTGGAAAATAAAGCAAATAGAAATAACTAACTACTGTAAGAGAAAACTTAAACTAGTTAAAGCTTATCTGTGGTTCTCCCCGGCAACGGCGCCAAAATTTGATCGCGCGTCGTTGTACGCGTCAAATTAATCCTTCCTTCTCCACTTAGTATAGCGGCTAAGTCAGGGTCGATCCCACAAGGAGCAAGCAGACTCATTCTAGCTAGTAACCTACAACTTACAAAAATTGGGGTTGTGAGTGATTGGGTTGCGCAGGTGCGCGAATGAATAGTAGTGAAAGCAGAATTTGCACTAGACGTGCGCAGGCAGTAGAGATTAAGTACTATGACTATGAAAAGTATCGGTGCAGACAATCCTCTATGAATGTATTCCTTATCATCGACTCTAAACGTCTATAGCTCGATTTACTGAAGTTAGTGTCCGATCAAGGCTTCCTAACATGTGCGCATGTTCCGATCAAAGTTCATGAGCTATTAATTCTTGAAACTAGTCTAAGCAGCTACGAATCCTGTCACAGTAGCAACTGATTATCCTAGCGCGTTACTCCTAGTTGTCACCGTCAAGCTACCAACTAGTTTAACATATAACAAACAAGTAGTAAGAGTAAGATTGCGGTTCAAGGTTTCCCGACTCATGCAACTAGCTGTCAACCGTGTGCACAGAATTAATACAAGCAAACAAACTATGCATTAAGCACAAGTCTCAAAGGAAATACTCATAGAATCATGCCCAACTGATACAAAGCGTTTAGCTAGACATGCTAGTAGTAAACATCATAGAACTAGTAAATAAAAGCTAAAGTGTCCAAGGAAACAGTAACAAGCAGGTGCGTGCAGGTTGCTGTGTCTCGGCTCGCGCAGTCGGCTAGCGCAGGTCCTCGCAGCAGCTCGTGTGTTTTTCAGTTCTGGCTCTCTCTCCTCGATGTCTGATCTCTCTCTCAAACCCTAGCCTTCCTCTCTTTATATACTGCTCATGAGGACAATCTTGGCAACTTCCAAATCCTATGGTGTTCAAGATTTAGAAACACCAACATCCTGCGCATGGCTCACTGCGCACATTGGTTCGCGCAGTTGGTTAGCGCACCGCAGTTCGAATCTGCCACTTCCTATCCTGTTTGCGCTGCTAGCTCCGCAGGCTGTGTGTTGCGCTCCTTAAACGCGCCTATTAGCACGTATCCGACTCAGGTCCTCGTTTTGCCCTGGAATACAAAAACACCGGAAATCAGTAGTCTTGTACACAAAATAATGCAAACAAGCACAATGTTAAGATCTAAATAGCGCGTATAAATAGGCTCTATCAGCTACCCATTCCGTCGACGTGCATATGGTTGAGGTGGAGCATGATCATCGAACTCCTTCATCCTTTATTGTTCTGCTCCTGGTATACCATCCTTTGACGAGCTACTCTTTGTTTTTGATTGAATATTCGCTCAGGCTCGTCATAGAATGGTGGTATGACCTGTGGGGGAACTTCATCGTGGATGTGATCATGTCCATGGCTCTGGTGGCCATTGCCATTGACGCTCCCTGCGGTTCGACATACCGAAAAAATGAAGCAAAATACAAATAAAATAGTAAATGACCTCTTGGCGAAAAACACGTTGTAATAGCTAATCACACACCGGTAGCTCAACTTCCTCCTACCTGCGCCGCCAAAAACACCATAACACCAAAACCAAAGCAAAACAAGAAAAAGAAAAGCTAGAACTCTATACTGAGTGTTGCTCTCCCCGGCAACGGCGCCAAAATTTGACGGCACATCATTATGTGCGCCAAAATTGTATTTATATTCTCCTATTATACTAGCAAGTAGTAAGCAGGGTCTAACCCAAAGAGAGCATAGCAATCACTTATAAAGTTCTAAAGCGGTATGTGAAACACTACAAAGAAGTAATCTATCACAAGTAATATGCAATTAAACAATGGGAATAAACAACTAGATGGATCATATAAATACGCTATATCAGTATACCCGGCTACCGTAGGTTGATCTCTGTGTGTTTTCTCTCGCGCTCTCTATCCATGTGTGCTTCTGTGTATCTGTATTTGAATGTTTCCTCTGCATTCCTTTTGTATCAATCAGCCCTCTGTTCTTTTGGCACCCACATTTGCCTATGAATTCTCCGGGCAGCACAGAATCATCTCTTGGATTCTTGCAAGGTTGTGAAAATTTCATTGCCTAATATGGATTTTTGAAGCCTTATCTCTTCCGAAATCTTCCGCCCAGTGCTGACGTTCTGGACGTCGTTTGCATAACTCCCTGAGCTTCCGCGATGCCTACCGCACCATGCCGAAGCCTCTCCGTGCATCTCCAAATTGATCAGGCATTCTGCGCTAGCTTTGGGTCATCAGGGAGTGCTGAAGCAGAATCTTATGCCCAAAACTGTCTTCTGTCAATTGCCAAGTTTGTCTCAGCTCTTGAGATCCACAGAGTGATGTAGCAGACTTTGGTTCTTTGTTGCTATTCCTTGTTGCTGTTTGTCAATCTTCAGAATGTGCTCCAGCCACCAATCTTCAGGGAGTGCTTCAGCAGTCTCTTGAGCAGTTTTGTCAAAGATGACATTCCTCAACAGCTTTCTTTTGAGTCAGTTCTTGCTGTCGGGCTGACATATCCTTCCTCTACACAACAAGTACAGGATCTTCTGGCTTCTGAGCTTTGACAAACATTGTTATTCCAGTGCCTACTTCACTAGTGTACCCAAGTTCTGATTTTCCACCTCTATACCTTTGGTAAGACAAGAGATCATTGAGGCTGCTTGATCCACTGTTTAGCATCTTGGCAGTTTTCTTATGCAGACTAACTTCTTCCATTATTGCAGCATATTCTATCTCACGTTGATCTGCCTGGTCTGTCATGGAAGTGATGGTCTTCAGTAATTCCTCTCGTTCAATCTCCAATCAGGATATTTTTGAAAATAGTCCCTTGTTGATCTCAATGACTTGCAGCCACTTCTCGTGCAACGGGCAAAGTTTCTTTTAATGGACTCCTCAGATTTCCTCATCATCATAGCTGTCTGACTCAACACCATAAGCAATATCTATCTTTATTGAAGTGGTGTTGTCTAGGTCTGTTATAATAGTTAAGCAACATTGCTCTTCCATTCGGAGTCATCTTCACTATCTTTGTCGCTCCAATTTATAGCTAGGGACTTGTTGTTCTTCTTTTGATTGTACAGACGTTCAGACTGCCTGTGGCCAAAGCCATTCACAATCTTAGCATTGTACACCTTTATGTTTGTCCTTGTTGAGGATATAGCATCCTTGAAAAAACTGCTCAAGAGACTACGAAGCACTCCCTGAAGATTGGTGGCTAGAGCACAATCTGAAGACTAAGAAAACAACAACAACAACAAACAACCATTTCAGCAGAGAATCACACCTAAAGAAAACAAAGGAGGGCCACCCATTCTTTATGAGATTCTAGCTTACCAAAGGTATAGAGGTGGGACTGAAGGTCTTGGATACACTGGTGATGAAGGAACAGGTATAACTACATTTGTCAAAGCTATAGTGATTGATTAAAGTGCAAGTCTTCAGAAGGGTTCAGTCACAGTTGATCCAGAGAGAGTGCCAGAAAAGAAGTACAAGAGAGTGCTGAAGCATTCTCTAGATCAGTCACATGCTCAGAAACACAGATCAAAGCAGGAGAGATGCTATGCTTGTGATCAAACTGGACATCTTCAGAGGAAGTGTCCAACACTGACTGTGTACAGGGAGACTCGAAGAAGATCAAATGACCGATGAGTTAGAACAAGGAATCCTCCGAGCACATATGAATACACAGTACACATCTGCAGATAAACCGAGGTTATCGTGTTACTGTTCAGGAAACTTGCAGGAACAGTGAAGAGCCATTCACTCAGAGAAAGCGGCACAGAAAGAAACGAAGTAAATATTACTCTTCAACAGCCACAAAAATTAAAAGTACATCTAAAAAGAACAAGTGTCCAATGCGCTGGGTGGAGGTGAAAAGGAACAAGTGTCAAAAGCGCTGGGTTGAGAAACATCCAGCAAATGTCCCCACTGAAGCAGGAACTGAGGAACGAAAGCTTGCATCAAAAGGTATTTTGGTTCCAGATAAGACAGCTGATCAGAGTACTGAAGCACTCCCTGGAATTTTGGAGCTGTGACTTTTTGATGTTGTCTTCAAAAATAAGCAAACAAGGAGAAGGCGACACGTGTCCAATATTTTTTGAAAATAAAAAGAAGGGGGCCGGAAAAGGGTTGAACGTTGTTTATCCGTTTCAAATCTAGGGCACAGAGAAAATCTGGCGACTTTAGTGATCAGTTGTCTAGCACTCAGATGAACATCCACAATGGTGAATACGAGAGGAGGTAAGGTATACAAACGTAGGGGAGGGTATGCCAAGCGAAGAACAGTGATGTTCCCGTTAGTGAGCCCTACTGCAGATCAACAAACCAACGGATGTTCCTCGGTTGACTTGGATCCCAACCACTGACCAAGCAAAAGCTGGCCCGTCCTCCACAGCAGACATTATCCCACAGATGAGGGTGAAGCTCTGAGGTCCATGAGCAAAAGCCACAGCCAGAGTGGCACAGAGACTGCTTCAGCATCTTCAACGTCCATCACTGACTCAGATGATGCCTCCCATGAGATACGTACGAAGAAGGCTCAGGATAGACAGGTGGCTGCAGTTCCTACTACTCCGTCTCAGCCTGAACTAGTTACTGCTGCAAGCAGTGAAGAAGTGGGGGATGAGGCAGTGGAATACCCTCATTCAAGGAAACTAGTTGGCAAAGGGAAAGAGCTAATGGTAGCTATCTCTTCAAGTGAAGAGACTGCTTAAGAAGAATCTACAGACTCAGATGACTATAGACTAGCTCCTAGGCCCCGACTAGAGCCATCCACCAGAAGAGCTGCACCTTCTCCAATTATATCAGCTGTGACCGGCCATGACCAACAAGGAGTTTGGCAATGATGGCAAAAAGGCCACCGGTTTCTGGGAGGTGATCAACCGCATAACTGTGGTGGCTGAGAAAGTGCTGGAGGTTGGCAGGTTTTGTGTACCAGAAGTGATCTCACTACTGAGAGAGGTAAAATTGCTGAGCTCCTTGACTTTTACCAAACGTTACAACTTGCATATAGTTAAGGAG
Organism: Umbilicus rupestris; assembly: GCA_963678935.1. Taxonomy (NCBI): domain Eukaryota; kingdom Viridiplantae; phylum Streptophyta; class Magnoliopsida; order Saxifragales; family Crassulaceae; genus Umbilicus; species Umbilicus rupestris. The sequence goes on along the minus strand of OY787618.1, from coordinate 3,063,385 downwards.
TTTCTAGAAAATATCGTTAGAGACTTTGGAGTAGTATACAATCTGTTATATGGGACAAGCTTTGTTAGAAGGCTGAGGGTGGTGATCACACCGGCTGTGATAAATAAATTTTTGGGGGATAATGAGAATGCCAGTCCTCCGACTGAGGTGAGCTCTGACAGGCTTGCTGTTGTGCTCACGGGTGGATGTGCAAAGGCTAGGTATCTCACAATTTAGGAACTGTAGATTTGACCACAAAGTATGCCATTCTCTATTTCTTTCGCGGTGAAAAACTGGATGCCGAGTTCACACAAGGGCAAGGTGAACAAAGCCATAGGGCAGCTACTATTCACTACTGGGGAGAGGAAAGAGGTAAATCTCGAGTAGATAATATTCGAGGGTTGCACATGCTATCAAGCCAAAGTCCAATCTATGCATTGGATTTCCTTCGCTCATATAAGAGATTCTGATCAGTCAGCACAGAGAGCTGGAAGCTGCACAAGAAGGCATGTCTGGTGCCCCTCAAATATTCTTGCTGTACCACAAGGTTTTTAAAGGGAGACATGTGGTGGACATATCTGAAGGGGAACGAAATTTTGAAGACCCAGAGAGTGCTGAAGCACTCCCGGATGCTCCAGTTCCGTCCATAGATGCTGCTATGCGTGAAAGAGTGATCAGTCACCTCAAGTCAGAGCGTGCATACTTGACAGTGGAAGCAAAGAAGAACTCAATGCGGAGAACCGATATCAACCGCCTCCTCCGTGACTTGGAGTACCCAGCAGCCAGTACCACCGCCCCTGCTTCGCCCAGTGAATGAATGAAGCCCTCGACATTGGTGCCAAAAAGGTGAGAAGGTTGTAATAAGCCTAGACACTTACTCTGACTTGACTTGCTCCTAGAACTTTCATTTCTTATTTACTTTTGGTGTTTTGCACACTTGAGGGATTCTAAGTTCAAATGTAATAATTAGAGCAATTATCTAGGATAGCTCTAGTTTTTACCAGAGTATCTGGATCAATAGTCTAGCTGTAGTTGTGTTTTTAGTTTTGTCAAAATGTCAAGGGGGAGATTGTTGAGGATATGGCATCCTTGACAAAATTTCTCAAGAGTCTGTTGAAGCACTCCCTGAAGATTGGTGGTTGGAGCACAATCTAAAGACTGACAAAACAACAACAACAAAGAACTAGAGTCTGCTTCAGCAATCCTTGAAGATTTGAAGTTGAGACACTATCTGAAGAATGGCGAGAGACAGCTATGAAGAGACAGAGTCTGCTTTAGCACTCTCTGATGACCCAAAGCTAGAGCAGAATACCCGATCAACTTGGAGACTCGCGGAGAGGTTCTGGCATGGTGCGGCTGGCATCGCGGAAGGCCATGGAGCTCTGTAGACGTCATATTGACCTCAGCAAACGCCAACACGATGTCAATGAAGATTGGGTTCCTAAATTCCAAATTAGGCAATGAAATCTTCAACATGTTAGGATAACAATAACAATTACAAAACAAGAAGATGGAAAAATAACGATGAAAAACGAAATAAACGACACACGATTTATAGTGGTTCCCTCCCAATGTAGAAGGTATGTCCACTTTGCCGCTTACAGGCTCAATCCACTATAATCACCAATCGGAAGATCGTTACACCCTCACAAAATCACCTCACGCACTCTCTCTAGTTTTCTGGTTACATCAATTTGACGGCAGACACATAGTATAAAAGAAAACTGGGATTTCTAGACCGACTCAATACGGCCCATACGGTCAATTGGACCACTACGTGCAATACGACCTCAGAGGTTTTGAGGAATACCGTACTGGTCATATTGCCCGTATCAATACGACCGCCTCTACAGCCTCAACAAATATGCAAATGTTTCACAGGGGGCGCTGCGCCCTCCGACCCCCGCAATTTGTGCAGATTAGTACGCCGCCCCCTCAACCGTATCAGTACGCTGCCCCCTCATCACAGGTCGATTAGCTTACAGCTCTGCGTAGGGTCTCAGTAGAGCTTCTCTGTAGATTAGGCTTCACACTCAACAATCTCCACTTGAAGACTAATCTCTGTCACATGTCTCCAAGCTTGCAAGCAGCGGCTCTACTCATCACCCGAGGGGGCCAACTGAAGTTACACACAACTTCAGTTTCTCATTAGGCACGACCTTCGTCAACATATCCGTAGGATTCTGACTTCCCGCAATCTTCTCCAGCACCAACATTTTGGTCTCCAATGCTGATCTGATGAAGTGATATCTAAGTTGTATATGCTTCGTCCTAGCATGATAAACTGGGATCTTTGCCAAGTGAATGGCGCTCTGGCTGTTGCAATAAAGAACACTACCCTCTTGATTGTTGTTCAGTTCTTGTAGGAAAGACTGAAGCTAAATCATCTCCTTTGTAGCTTCCATCAAGGCAACGTACTCGGCCTCGCAACTAGACAGTGCACTAATTTTCTGCAACTTTGAAACCCAACCGTACCTCCATATGTGTAGATATAACCGGATGTGCTCTTCCTACTGTCAACATCTCCTCCGTTGTCAGCTTCCACAAACCCTTCAAGACCCTGATCTGATTTCCGAAAGCATAAGGCAACACTCAAACTGCCTTTGAGGTATCTGAAGATCCACTTCACTGCTTCCCAATGTTGTTTACCGGGATTACTCATAAAACGGCTAACAACTCCCACTGCATGTGCAATGTCAGGTCTTGTACATACCATCGCGTACATCAGACTTCCGATAGCTGAAGCGTAAGGTATCTTGTCCATCTATGCCATCTCTTCCTTGGTAACCGGTGATTCATTCTTGGACAACTGAAAATGACTACCCCAAGGAGTTCCAACCGACTTCGCGTCTTCCATGTTAAACCTCTTGATGACCTTTTTCACATATTCTTCTTGTGAAAGTTTCAGCTTCTCTTGACTTCTTGTAATCCTCATTCCGAGGATTTGCTTTGCTACACCGAGATCTTTCATTGCAAACTCCTTCGACAATCTCTTCTTAAGCTTTTCAATCTCATGAAAATCTGCTCCAACAATCAGCATATCATCAACATAGAGAAGTAGAATAATAAATGAATTCTTTAACTTGTTAAAGTAGCACCAATGATCAGCTCGCATCTCACGAACTCAGTCCTCTTCATGAAACTATCAAACTTCTTGTACCGCTGTCTCGGAGCTTGCTTCAAACCGTACAAACTTTCTTAAGTTTGCACACCAACTTCTCTTTACGTTTGATCTCAAAGCTTCTGACTACTGCATGTAGATCTCTTCCTCTAACTCCCCATGAAGAAAGGCTGTCTTCACATCCATTTGTTGAAGGTGCATATTTTCCTTTGCCACCAAGCCAAGGACTGTACGAATGGTCACCATCTTGACTACCGGAGAGAAGATCTCAATGTAGTCAATCCCTTCCTTCTACTGGAATCCTTTAACAACCAAACGAGCTTTGTAGCGTCTGCTTCCATCGTGCTCTTCTTTTATCCAATACACCCATTTGTTGTGCAACTCTTTCTTATCCCCCTGAAGCTCAGCTAGCTCCCATGTCTCATTTGACATCAACAAGTCCATCTCATCCTTCATGGCCAACTCGATTCATCAGCTTTCTTTGCTTTAGAGTAACATTCGGGCTCTCCTCTGTCTATGAGCAAAATGTGGTTGAGAGACTGCAAGAACCTCTAAGTCGGCCTTCTGACTCGAAAAAATCAGCGTAACTGTGTTTGTTGTCTGAGCTAGAATCAACGTCTTCATCATCTTCTTCTCTATCTCCCGTATGCTCTTCTTGAGCTGCTACTGACTCGCACACTGGAATATCTCTTAAATCAACCATTGCTGATTTTTCATTCTCGGATACTTCTCTTTCCGTGATCTCTTTCGGCCTGTCTTTGCAAAACACCTGTTCATTGAAGATAACATTTTTACTTCGGATGATCTTTATATTCTCCTCATCCCAAAACCGATAGCCAAACTCGGAATCACTATATCTAATAAAGTAACACTTCTTGGATTTTTCATCAAGTTTGCTTCTAGATCTGTCATTGATGGAGAGTATTTATACGATCCATCGAGTTGTTTATTCCCATTATTTAACTACATTTTGTGTGTGAAAGATTACTTCTTGGTAGTGTTTTGCATCGCAGGTGTATTAGGACCACTTGGAACTTTATTGCGCATTTGGATGATATAGAGCAAATCTGGGCAGAATGACCTGTTTGTAGTCGAAGGCTTTCCGAGCGCAAGATTCTTATCCGATTGAAGCGTGCCATAGCTTGTTGGAAAGCTAACTCAAGGGGCTACAAATCTTAGTTTACATTAAGACGAGATTCAAAGGTTTAAAGGGTCAACAGAGCGAGTTACCAACACTGCAGAAGTGATTTGCCCGAATCACTTTTGAAGCTTGCCCGAATCAAGTGATTCGTGAAAGAGAGGGCCGGCCCAAAAGAAGAAAATAAAGAGAAGGAAAGAAGAAAGAAACCCTAGGCCACAAGTTTGGAGAGAGTGATCGCGCGTCGTTGTGCGCGTCAAATATAATCCTTCCTCTTCCACTAGTACAGCGGTTAAGTAAGGGTCGATCTCCACAGGGAGCAAGTAGTTCAGTTTTAGCCAGTAACCTACACTTATGAAATTGGGGGGTGAGTGATTGGTTTGCGCGATGCGCGAGTAAACAGTGGTATCGTAACGCAGGAATTTGCACTTGACGTGCGCAGGCAATAGAGATTAAGTACTATGACTATGAGAAGTATCGGCGCAGACAATCCTCTATGAGTGTATTCCTTATCATCGACTCTAAATGTCTATAGTTTGGGTTGCTAATGTTAGTGTCCGATCAAGGCTTCCTAACATGTGCGCATGTTCCGATCAAAGTTCATGTGCTATTAATTCTTACATTAGACTAAACAACTACGAATCCGATCAAGGTAGTAATTGCCTATCCTAGCGGGTTACTCCTAGTTGGCACCGTCAGGCTATTCAACTAGTTTAACAAACAACAACAAGCAACAAGAGTAAGATTGCGGTTCAAGGCTTCCTCTACTCATGTAACAAGCTGCCAGTAATGTGCACAGAATTAATATAAGCAAGCAAGCTATGCATTAAGCGCAAGTCTCAAAGGAAATACTCATAGATTCATGTCCAACCGATACTAAGTGTTTAGCTAGACATGCTAGTGATAAACATCACAGAAACAGTAAATAATAATTAAAGTGTCCGAGAAAGCAATAGCAAACAGTGCGTGCAGATTGCAGTCTTGGCTGGCGCAAACCCTCTCAACAAGCTCGTGTGTTTTCCAGTCCTGCTGCGCAGTGCCTCCTGGGTGTACGAATTGTGAATCCTAAAAATCATCTCTTAACCCTAGCCTCCTTCTCTTCTTTATATACTGCTCAGGGCTCATCCTTGGCAACTTCCAAATCTGGTCGTGTCAGGATTTGGAAACACCACCATCTGCGCCTGGCGCATGGCATCTGCTTAGCGCAATCGGTTAGCGCACCGTGGTTGACTCTGCCAATTCTTCTGTTTGCGCCGCTAGCTCCGCAGGCTGTGTGATGCGCGTCCTAAATGCTGCCTGTTAGCGCGTATCCGACTTAGTCCCTTGTTTTGCCCTGAAATAAAAGCACACTGGAAACCAGTAATCTTGTACACAAAATATCGCAAACAAGCACAGGGTTATGATCTAAATAATGCGTATAAATAGGCTCTATCAAACCCACCACACTTGCCCTTTGTTCGTCCTCGAACAAGCACTCAAGCACGGATACCATTACCTCTCTGGAGTCTAGCGCACAGTCTTGCACTCTGGCGCGATCTGCACGACTGAACACCTTGCGCTGCTCTACCACCTGCTCACAACTGCATTCAACAGTTCTAATATAATGATTTCGTAATTCATTACCTCTCAGCTGGGATGAAAATCATTTCGGATGGCTGAGAGATAGCTCTTTATAGGCGCCAGGTTGTCAGCTCTCGCTCCGAGGATGGGTATATGGTTAACAGCGCCAGCTTCTTCCGCGCACTTCCTGGGAACTCAAGCTTTTTGATGATTTTCTTTGTGGATTGTTGCGCACGCTGGTACTTGTGCGCATGCTGATACTTTTGTGGCGCATATCATCTGCTGGTATTTTTCTTTTGTACAGCTTTGTCTATGATTCCTATCTTTCCCAGAACGGTTCCAGTCTCGGCCTCCGGATTACAGCTATGGAACACCGCCCCGCTCTCCCTCCTTGGTCTATCTGCGCAGGTCGGCGCACGCGTTTACACCCACGCCCGCCTTCCTTGGCTCAACTTCCATAGAGAAGGTGGTCTGTTTTCCCACCTCGCCACGCTTTTGGGTACTTGCCTTTGGTATCTGCGTGACTGAGCGCGCTCTCTTGTTCCGAAGGTCGCGAAGCACAGGCCTCCACTAGCGCTCTCGACCATATACCTCTCCTCTGAAGCGCGAGCGACTAACCGCCTCTCTAGAGCGTTTCTGTCAACTCCACATCCCCTATATATCCCAACTAACAGGAGCAGAAAAACGAAAAAAATATACTAAAAACAGTTGATAGCAGCGCACGGCGCAATATGGATAGCGCAAACAAGCTGAACAGCGCGCGCAACCCGCACTCAAGCGCACTACTGCTACTGTTTCTTTCAATTAAACTAAGCTACACTATAAAGCTCAAAAAACGTGAAATGTACATGTAACGCTCCCCCCCCCACACACTTAAACAGAGCCGTGTCCCCACGACTCAAGCTCAAGCGCATGGAGAATGCGCACATGCAGAACATAGGCATGCAAGCAAAATAAAGAACAGAAAAACTAAGAACATAAAGTCAAAGCAGCGCAATATAGCATAGGGACACAAAATGTAGCACAGGAGTTCAGCACACAAATATAGCAACAGAATAGCAAATAAAGTTCAGCATATAAAAGAAAATAGACACCACCCGTAAGAAATAATGCGCTCCCCCCCCCCCCCCCGCAGCTCTAGAAGTCATCTGAGCTAGACGCAGCCGCTGAACTATGCGCCTCCTCCTCTGAAGAATCCGTCATATATTCGGAGCTGGAGGAAGGCGATACAACTGATAGGGCGACAGGCTGCGCCTCGACGTCATCCTCTGAAACGGGGTCCCATAGCGAGTCTGAGCTGGTGCTAATGATGGGTTCGGCTATAGGGGACCTTGGAATGGACGGCTGGGCAGGGGAAGGTGCAGGTGCGGGTACTTGTTCTGGTTCGGGGGTGGGTTCTGCTGGTGCTGGTGCTGGGGCTGATGGTGCTGCTGGTGCTGGTGCTGGGAAGGGCTCTGCTGGATGCACTAGGGGCTGAGTAAGAGGGCTGGCTGGCTGGTGTGGACTGTCGGGAGAACCTGGAGGTGGCCGGTGTAGGCTGAGGAGAGGGGGAATCGCGTCTCCAAATCTCCACCCTGATGGTGGGCTCATGCTTAAGTCCGCCCCCTCTGGCGCTAAATATTCGAGCACGCGCATGACGTTGAACATCATGCGCTGCTCTGCTGATGCTACCTCAGGCGCCGCCTCGGCCTCAGTCCGCGGGCGCTTCCCTGGGGCACGCGAGGGAGAATCCTCGATGGAAATGGTAACTGGCTCCCCCTGCGGTGCGCGGGCCCTCCGGTGCGCTCCAGTCTGAACGCGGGTCCTTGCGCGCCTGACTAGAGGCACAACTTGCTCTGGGACTTCCTCCTCCTCCATCTCCTGCGCGGCCTCTGCTGCTTGCGCACTGCTTTCTGCTCGTGGCCGCGACACTCTGGCCGGCTGCAGGCGGTAGCACCATTCCAATGTGCCATCTGCCTTCACGGCTACCGCCCTGATCTGCAGCATGTGGGCGCGGTCCAGAGGGACAGCCGGCACCAATGTGTGCTCTGGCACTTCGGGCTCTCCATGTAACACCCGCAGTAGGTGCGTAATAATTCCTCCGCAAGTCAGCGGCCCCTTGGTGCTGACTCGGCTCCAGTGGTGCACCATGTTCAGAACAAAGAGCACCTTCTTCCCATAATAAAACCCCTTTAAGATCTCCATATCCAGCAAACTGATCTTCGGCGCACCATTAAAGCGCCCAATGATGGCATAGGCGACCAGGAGCCATAAGTAGAACATCCACGGGTCACGCAGCTCTCGTCCCCTGCTGCGCCCCGCGGCAAACACAGGCCCGGTTGCCATCTCGCGCCACGCCTCTTGGTTGGTGTGCGCGTCCATGTCAGCTTCTCGCACCTTAGCGCACCTCAATGTGCGCTTCAGCCTCGTAGCCGAGGTAATGTACCACACCCCTCGGTGCCGGTGCCTGATCTCCATAGCTCCTGGCTCCAATGACGCCAAAAATTCACAGGTGTCCTCCCTGTCTGCGGCGCTGTTGAGTTCCAACAGCGCCTCCCAGCCCGCCAGCGCGAGCCTCTCCAAAATGAAGTCCTCCAAATCGACCTCCCGCAGGAACTCCCGACTGATGCACGGAGTCCCGTACATCTCGAGCCTCAGGAAGGCCGCGTACATGCTGGCGAAGCGAGCTGGGGTGGCTTGGTCCTCGGCAGGCTGCATTTCTCTGGTCAACTCCGGTCAACACTTCTCAAACACTCCAAAAATCAAACTACTCCGAATGCACTGAAATTCTCACCAAAGGGGCGCCTACTGCCCGCCTACAAAACCTTCTAAACAGCACTCCAATCGGCGCACTCTAGCCTGGTGCGATTTCAAAACCCTAGAACACTCCTCCACCGCACAAACCCTACTAAAACCTGCTCAAATCTGGGGGAAAGGTTACCTGAGGGGAGTGCGGCTGTGTGCTCTGTAAATCTCTCTAAACTGGAGCTGGGTTGGGCGCCGGACAGTGGGCGGAGGTGTGAAGGCGGGAGCTGCTGGTAACGATCGAGTGTGAAAAAGTGCTGAAATTTTCTAATTCCTGCCCTTATATACCCCCCTGACTGGCGCATGGACCTGCGCACTGCTGCTCGACTAAAAAAAACTACAGGTCCTAGAATAACTAAAAGACACTATAAAAACCTAAAAGAAAGACACGTAAAAGTAAAACGAGTTGGGTTACCTCCCGACAAGTGCCTTTGTTTAACGTCGTTGGCTCGACTGTACCTCGTTACGTGCCCAAATGTGTGCCAGCGACCTCCCCCACTCTTGCTCCTGAGTGACCCCGCGCTTGTGCATGGGTTGTGTTCTTCTTGGTCCTGCGCAAAGGGTGAGAAGGGTAGTCAACATGGATAATATGTGAGAAGTCTGCAGTAACGGGGGTAGATGAAGAGGAAGAAGAAATGTGAGCAATAGTTTCCAGTTCTCCCTCTGGTGCATCTGGTGGTGACTCTGGCGCAGCAACCTGCGCATCTGCTATCTCAGGTTCTGCCAAGTCGATGTCGCGCACTGTGTCGTCCCAAGGTTCTCCTAGATACCGTTTGACTCTCTACCCATTGACCTGAAAACGATGCCGGTGCTCGTTTTCTAATTCGATTGTTCCATAGGGGAAAACCTTGGTGACTGTGTACGGTCCAGTCCATTTGCTGCGCAGCTTTCCAGGCATGAGCTTCAGGCGTGATGAGAATAATAATACCTGGTCTCCTAGCTCAAAAGTGTGTCTGAGGATATGCTTGTCATGAAACGCCTTTGTCCGCTCCTTGTAATCGCGCAATCCCTCATAGGCATCCAGGCGCAGCTCTTCTAATTCGCTCAGCTCAAATGCGCGCTCCTTTCCAGCCTCATCTAAGTTTAGGTTGCAAGTGCGTAAGGCCCAATATGCTTTGTGCTCTAGCTCTACTGGCAGGTGGCATGCTTTTCCATAGACCAACCGGAACGGTGAAGTCCCGATTGGTGTCTTATGCGCAGTGCGGTATGCCCACAGCGCGTCGTCTAGGCGTTGGCTCCAATCTTTGCGCGATGGTCTCACAGTCTTCTCCAGGATGCGCTTGATCTCTCTGTTGGAGACCTCGGCCTGTCCATTTGTCTGAGGATGATAAGCAGTGGACGTCTTGTGGCGCACCCCATAATGCTTGAAAACTTGCGCCACGATCCTGTTGCAAAAGTGCGTCCCCTGGTCGCTGATGATTGCCTTAGGCACCCCGTACCTGCAAAAGATGTTAGTTTTCAGAAACTCAGCGACCGTCTTACCATCATCCTTCCGTGTGGCCTTAGCTTCGACCCATTTGGAGACATAGTCAACCGCGACCAATATGTACTCGTATCCTGCAGACGGAGGAAATGGCCCCATGAAGTCAAATCCCCATATATCAAACACTTCATCCACTAGAATTGGCGTCTGCGGCATCTCGTTGCGCGCTGATATGCCTCCTGTGCGCTAGCACCTGTCACAATTCCTGCAATAGTCATATGCGTCTCTGAACAGGTGCGGCCAATAAAATCCGCAGTCCAGGACCTTCCTGCTGGTGCGCTTGGGACCAAAGTGTCCTTCACATGCGTGCGCATGACAAAACATCAAAACAGAGTTAAATTCATGGTCAGGCACGCAGCGCCTCAATATCTGATCTGGTCCTATTCTAAGCATATAAGGATCATCCCATAGGTAATGCTTGGACTCATGTTTCAATCTCATGCACTGGGTTTTATTGAAATGCGGAGGAAACGTACCTGTGACCAGCTAATTCGCAATGTGCGCATACCATGGTACCTTACCTGTCAGCGCCATCAGATGCTCATCAGGAAATGTCTCAGTGATCTGCCATGGCTCCTCCTCCTTCACGATCCTGCTCAAGTGGTCCGCAGCTGTGTTCTCTGTGCCCTTCTTATCCTTGATCTCCAGGTCGAATTCCTGCAGTAGGAGCACCCAGCGCATCAGGCGCGGCTTAGTTTCTTTCTTGGACATTAGGTAGCGGATGGCTGCGTGGTCTGTGTATATGATGACCCTGGCGCCTAGAACATATGCACGGAAATTCTCTAGCGCAAACACAATTGCCAGAAGCTCCTTCTCCGTGGTGGTGTAGTTCCTCTGCACAGCGTCCAGTGTGCGCGATGCATAATAGATGGCGTGCGGCTTCTTGTCCACTCGCTGCCCCAGGACTGCACCTACTGCATAATCGCTTGCGTCGCACATCAGTTCAAATGGCAGGTTCCAGTCTGGTGCGCGCATCACTGGCGCACTGGTCAGCGCTTCCTTCAGCTTATCAAATGCGGCCCTGCACGCATCAGTAAAATCGAAGCACACATCCTTTTGCAAGAGGTTAGACAGGGGAATACAAATTTTAGAGAAGTCTTTTATAAAACGCCTGTAAAATCCGGCATGTCCTAAGAATGACTTCACATCGCGCACGTTCGTGGCATAAGGTAGATTAGAAATAAGGTCTATCTTAGCTTTGTCTACCTTGATCCCCTCCTCTGAGATGATGTGTCCTAGCACTACACCATGTGTTACCATGAAATGGCATTTTTCATAATTGAGTACTAGGTTCTTAGATATGCAGCGCTCTAAAACTTTATCTAAATGAGTTAAGCATGCATCAAAGGTACCTCCATATACAGTAAAATCATCCATGAACACTTCTATGCATATACCAATCATATCAGATAAAATGCTCATGACAAGGCGTTGGAACGTACCTGGCGCGTTACACAGCCCAAATGACATGCGCCGAAACGCAAATGTACCGAACGGGCAGGTGAACGTGGTCTTATCTTGATCCACCGCAGCTATGGGTATCTGGTTGTACCCTGAATATCCGTCCAAGAAACAAAAATAGGGTTTACCTGCTAATCTGTCCAGCATCTGGTCCATAAAGGGCAGCGGGAAATGGTCCTTGCGCGTTACTGCGTTAAGCTTCCTGTAGTCGATGTACATGCGCCATCCAGTCTGGATGCGCTTGGGAACTAGCTCGCCCTGCGCATTCTCTTCCACTGTGATTCCTCCCTTCTTAGGCACAACGTGCACTGGACTGACCCATTTGCTGTCCGAGATGGGGTAAATGACTCCTGCGTCAAGCAACTTTAGAATTTCCTTCTGCACTACCTCCATCATATTTGGGTTCAATCTGCGCTGAGCCTCACTGGATGGTTTGGCACCATCTTCCAACAAAATTCTATGCATGCATACGTCTGGGCTCACTCCACGCAGATCTGCCAGTGTCCATCCTATAGCGCGCTGGTTCCTGCGCAGCACCTGCTGTAAACGCACTTCCTGCTCCTCTTCTAATCCTTTCTTTATGATCACTGGCAGGGTGTCCTCATCTCCTAAGAAAATGTATTTGAGGTGCTCTGGAAGTTGCTTCAGTTCGATCTTGGGTGCCTGTTCAATAGAGGGCAAGATTTTAGTAGCAGTGCAAATATAAACTATATCGTGTACCTGCTGGGATTCTGGTTCGGCACTGCTCAGCTCGTCTTCCTGCTCCTCCAACTCTGCCTGTGCCAGTGGCTCTGGTCCTACCGTTGCGCTTGCGCATTGCGCATCTGTGACTAAATCATCAATGCTATCCATTGCGTGCACTGTCGCGTCCTCATGTGGGTGCTGCATCCCCTTGAATATATTGAAATGGATTTCTTCGCCATCAACCTCCATGGAGAGTGTGCCCCTCCACACGTCTATCTTTGTGCGCGCGGTCATATGAAAAGGTCTGCCCAGTAGGATCTGCGCACTGCTGGTGCTTGATTCACCCTCCATTTCTAGTACATAAAAATCTGCTGGGAACACCAGCTCTCCTACTCGCACAAGAACATCCTCTATCATGCCTGCAGGTTGTTTGCACGATCGATCTGCTAGCTGAATGGTGAGACCTGCAGGCTTTAGTGGTCCAAGGCGCAATGTCGCATATAGGGAATAAGGTAACAAATTGATGGATGCGCCTAAATCAATCATGCAATTGCTTACTGTGGTCTCACCTAAAGTGCAAGGGATAGTGAACGTACCTGGGTCTCGGCACTTAGGTGGTACCTTATGTTGCACGATCGCTGAGGCCTGCGCATTTAGCATTACCTGTGCGCATTCGCCTTTCCTCCTCTTGTTTGTGCACAGCTCCTTTAGAAACTTGGCATACCTGGGAATCTGCCGAACTGCTTCGATAAGGGTGAAATTTCAAGTGTCTCTACTTATGCAGATTTGTGAACTAGCAGTTGCTGCAGCACACTCTTGTTCACTTAAATGTAGGCACAGCAAACAATGAATAGGACACAGATTTGTTCACCCAGTTCGGCCAATCTGCCTACGTCTGGGGAGGACTATTCTCCAGTCCTCAATCCACTCAACCAAAGGTTCAGATCACACTAGGTTACAACGCACGCAACCTATGCTACTTTAACCCCGTGTGGACTACTCAACACAATCAGAACAAGCTCTGATTTGTGCCAGCACACCCTCTACAATATGTCAGTCTAGAATAGCTACAATCCTCTTCAAGAACTCAGCCTATTCTAGCCTACACTACTCAGCAGGGTTGCTGCAGCAACAGCTGTAACACCAGCTGAAGCACTCTGTCCGCGTCGCTCCAAGGCCTCCTGCCGAGCCGATCGAACCACTCCAAGAGCGCTGCACACTCTGAGTAACTCCCCCTCACTCAGTGACCACCTGCCACTAGTGAGTTCTTCCGCACGAACCTCGACCGAGCCTTCCACCCGTCAGCTCTCCCGCGGCTGCCTTTGATCAACCAACAAGCTCCACAGCTCTAAATTGGCTTCCAGATCAAAGCACGAATCAGTCTCTGCAAGACCTGACTCTCTTCTGCAATACGCACCACAGCTCTGCGCTCAACGCTCTGCCCGTGTGTGTTGATCGAAGAACAACTTCCGTAGCACACCCAGAAAGTCCTCTCTCTGAATTTCATGTCTACCCTCGTGTATCACTCAGCTTCGATCAGCCTCTTCAGCCCTCAAACCTTCTGCTTAAATACCCTCACCACTTTAAGCAATTTCCAGGTTTAGGCCATTGACCCACAAGATCAATTATCTCCTAAAATCTAGGAGATTAGATTTGATTAATATCTTGAAGCATATCTCCTTCTCTGCCTGATAATCCTTGCTGAAATATGCTCAGCAGCATTTTAGAAATTCTTCTAAGCACTTTCACAAAGCTGCCAAGCCTTCAAAACTCACCCAGCACAAAACTGTTATTCGGACAGTTGAACTAGCTCTTGAACCAGCACCTGCTGCAGCATCCCCTACTGCAACTGTTGCTGGTTTACTTCTGCTGGCCTCCTTGATTGATTGAGCTGCAGCAGCTCCTTGTTCACTCATGTTGGTTTTGTCAAACACTGCCATACTTGCATTATCAATCTCCCCCTTGGCATTTTGACAAAACCACTTCATAACTCCACTTCTCAGCCTGCTCTTTCTCCCCCTTTTTGGAACAAATGACGAGGGGGTGTCTCTGCCGGGAGTACTTATGACGGCAATACACAGAGCCCGAGAGAGGCTCTCAGGTCTTCAAACCGAACTGCATCCAGAGCTTTGGTGAAGATATCAGCAAGTTGTTTGGCAGACACAACATGCTGGAGCGAGATGACTTTCTGTTCAACAAGGTCACGGATGAAGTGATGACGGATGTCAATGTGCTTGGTTCTACTGTGCTGGACAGGGTTCTTGGATATGCTGATGGCACTCATATTGTCACAGTAGAGAGTCATGGCATCTTGAGCAACCCCATACTCACTCAGCATTTGCTTCATCCACAACATTTGTGCACAGCAGCTCCCAGCAGCAATGTACTCAGCCTCGGCAGTGGATAGAGAAATGCTATTCTGTTTTCTGCTGAACCAAGAGACCAGGTTATTCCCTAAGAAGAAACATCCTCCCGAGGTGCTCTTCCTGTCTTCTGAGCACCCTGCCCAGTCTGCATCACTGAATCCAACCAGATTAGCCTTTGTGTCTTTAGTATACCATAGGCCATAGCCCACAGTTCCCCCGACATACCGAATAATGCGCTTGACCAACTGCATATGGCTGTCTCTTGTAAACTTAACTTGTTTAGTTCCATCACACAACTGGCTGATGCTGATAAGATTAGCCTTTAATCCTTCCACCAGAAGAACATTGCTCAGATTTGGCATTCCTTCTACAGCCAAAGTTCCTCTTCCCAGCACCCTTCCTTTCAGACCATTACCAAACTTCACATTTTGTTCCAGACAGGGAGTAATATTCTTCAGAAAGGATCTTTCTCCTGTCATATGGCCTGAACAGCCACTGTCAAAGTACCAGCTTATCTTGTCTGAGGTGCTAGCTGTGCTGACTAGGGCGAGGAGCTGAGTCTGCGCATGTTTCTGCTTGGCAGATTTCCTGGGCGATGTAATTCTGGCATGAGCTGAGGAGCAGTTTCTTTGAATATGTCCTCTACGACCACAGCTGTAACATTTCTTAAACTTCAAAGCTCTCTTGTTACGGTGAAATAGACATTGTTGCAGCAAGTCCTGGTTCACTCCTTTTTGTGTTTTTGTGCCTCTTCTTGCTGACCTGTATCTGGCCATGTTGCATTCATCTTCACTCAGATCTTCACTTTCACTGGCAGAAAGGGCTTTCTTCTTCATCCGTTTGCTGGTGCAATTGATCTGTCGATGGCCGTAGCCTGCACAATTCCAGCATTGGACTCCTTTCTTCACTTCGTTCTTTTCTTCTTCACTCTGAGCTGGTTCCTTACCTTTCCTTTTGTTTTCACCGCCCCTCCTGAATTGTTTTCGCGAAGAAGATCTTTTCTCAGTTCTGGATTCCATGTTTTTCAGGAGCTTTCCGAGGTTCTTAACCAGCATGTTTATCTGATCATCTGGATCTGTCTGCTTTCTTTCCGCTTCTGCCTTCAACCCAACATTCTTATCATGGGAGGTGGTGTCTCCTTTGACCAACTTCATCTCAAATTGTTTGAGAGACCCCATCAGCTCTTCCAACCTCATGAATCTGACATTTTGTGCTTCTTCAATGGCTGTCACTTTCATGTCAAATTTTGTAGGCAGCGATCTGAGCACCTTTCTGATAAGCTTTTCTTCTGGGATGGGTTCACCAAGGGCATGAGCTTCATTTGCAAGATCACAGAGTTTAGCATTAAACTCAGTGACTGTTTCTTCATCCAGCATCCTCAGATTCTCAAATTGTGTGGCAATTATCTGGAGTCTTGACAGCTTCACTCTATCAGTTCCCTCATGGGCAGTTTGCAGAATCTCCCATGCTTGCTTGGCCATGTCACAGTTTGAGATCAACCTGAAGTTATTAGCATCAACTGCAGCAAAAATTGCATTCAAAGCCTTTGAATTACCAGTTGCTGCAGCACCTTCTTCAACAGTCCACTGCTCTTCAGGTTTTATTCTTGTCACTCCTTGCTCATCTATGGTGATTGGGGGAGACCACTGAATCACAACAGCTCTCCATGTCTTCTCGTCAATGGCCCTGAGAAAGGCCTTCATCCTAGCTTTCCAATAACCATAGTTGCTTTCTTCCAGAAGTGGAGGTCTACTCGTGCTCTGTCCTTCCTTCATTGTCTTGTCTACTTCGGAGACACTGTAGGACCTTTTAAACTCTGTGTGTCGAGTTCCCGCTCTGATACCAATTGAAATTTCAAGTGTCTCTACTTATGTAGATTTGTGAACTAGCAGTTGCTGCAGCACACTCTTGTTCACTTAAATGTAGGCACAGCAAACAATGAATAGGACACAGATTTGTTCACCCAGTTCGGCCAATCTGCCTATGTCTGGGGAGGACTATTCTCCAGTCCTCAATCCACTCAACCAAAGGTTCAGATCACACTAGGTTACAACGCACGCAACCTATGCTACTTTAACCCCGTGTGGACTACTCAACACAATCAGAACAAGCTCTGATTTGTGCCAGCACACCCTCTACAATATGTCAGTCTAGAATAGCTACAATCCTCTTCAAGAACTCAGCCTATTCTAGCCTACACTACTCAGCAGGGTTGCTGCAGCAACAGCTGTAACACCAGCTGAAGCACTCTGTCCGCGTCGCTCCAAGGCCTCCTGCCGAGCCGATCGAACCACTCCAAGAGCGCTGCACACTCTGAGTAACTCCCCCTCACTCAGTGACCACCTGCCACTAGTGAGTTCTTCCGCACGAACCTCGACCGAGCCTTCCACCCGTCAGCTCTCCCACGGCTGCCTTTGATCAACCAACAAGCTCCACAGCTCTAAATTGGCTTCCAGATCAAAGCACGAATCAGTCTCTGCAAGACCTGACTCTCTTCTGCAATACGCACCACAGCTCTGCGCTCAACGCTCTGCCCGTGTGTGTTGATCGAAGAACAACTTCCGTAGCACACCCAGAAAGTCCTCTCTCTGAATTTCGTGTCTACCCTCGTGTATCACTCAGCTTCGATCAGCCTCTTCAGCCCTCAAACCTTCTGCTTAAATACCCTCACCACTTTAAGCAATTTCCAGGTTTAGGCCATTGACCCACAAGATCAATTATCTCCTAAAATCTAGGAGATTAGATTTGATTAATATCTTGAAGCATATCTCCTTCTCTGCCTGATAATCCTTGCTGAAATATGCTCAGCAGCATTTTAGAAATTCTTCTAAGCACTTTCACAAAGCTGCCAAGCCTTCAAAACTCACCCAGCACAAAACTGTTATTCGGACAGTTGAACTAGCTCTTGAACCAGCACCTGCTGCAGCATCCCCTGCTGCAACTGTTGCTGGTTTACTTCTGCTGGCCTCCTTGATTGATTGAGCTGCAGCAGCTCCTTGTTCACTCATGTTGGTTTTGTCAAACACTGCCATACTTGCATTATCAATCTCCCCCTTGGCATTTTGACAAAACCACTTCATAACTCCACTTCTCAGCCTGCTCTTTCTCCCCCTTTTTGGAACAAATGACGAGGGGGTGTCTCTGCCGGGAGTACTTATGACGGCAATACACAGAGCCCGAGAGAGGCTCTCAGGTCTTCAAACCGAACTGCATCCAGAGCTTTGGTGAAGATATCAGCAAGTTGTTTGGCAGACACAACATGCTGGAGCGAGATGACTTTCTGTTCAACAAGGTCACGGATGAAGTGATGACGGATGTCAATGTGCTTGGTTCTACTGTGCTGGACAGGGTTCTTGGATATGCTGATGGCACTCATATTGTCACAGTAGAGAGTCATGGCATCTTGAGCAACCCCATACTCACTCAGCATTTGCTTCATCCACAACATTTGTGCACAGCAGCTCCCAGCAGCAATGTACTCAGCCTCGGCAGTGGATAGAGAAATGCTATTCTGTTTTCTGCTGAACCAAGAGACCAGGTTATTCCCCAAGAAGAAACATCCTCCCGAGGTGCTCTTCCTGTCTTCTGAGCACCCTGCCCAGTCTGCATCACTGAATCCAACCAGATTAGCCTTTGTGTCTTTAGTATACCATAGGCCATAGCCCACAGTTCCCCCGACATACCGAATAATGCGCTTGACCAACTGCATATGGCTGTCTCTTGTAAACTTAACTTGTTTAGTTCCATCACACAACTGGCTGATGCTGATAAGATTAGCCTTTAATCCTTCCACCAGAAGAACATTGCTCAGATTTGGCATTCCTTCTACAGCCAAAGTTCCTCTTCCCAGCACCCTTCCTTTCAGACCATTACCAAACTTCACATTTTGTTCCAGACAGGGAGTAATATTCTTCAGAAAGGATCTTTCTCCTGTCATATGGCCTGAACAGCCACTGTCAAAGTACCAGCTTATCTTGTCTGAGGTGCTAGCTGTGCTGACTAGGGCGAGGAGCTGAGTCTGCGCATGTTTCTGCTTGGCAGATTTCCTGGGCGATGTAATTCTGGCATGCGCTGAGGAGCAGTTTCTTTGAATATGTCCTCTACGACCACAGCTGTAACATTTCTTAAACTTCAAAGCTCTCTTGTTACGGTGAAATAGACATTGTTGCAGCAAGTCCTGGTTCACTCCTTTTTGTGTTTTTGTGCCTCTTCTTGCTGACCTGTATCTGGCCATGTTGCATTCATCTTCACTCAGATCTTCACTTTCACTGGCAGAAAGGGCTTTCTTCTTCATCCGTTTGCTGGTGCAATTGATCTGTCGATGGCCGTAGCCTGCACAATTCCAGCATTGGACTCCTTTCTTCACTTCGTTCTTTTCTTCTTCACTCTGAGCTGGTTCCTTACCTTTCCTTTTGTTTTCACCGCCCCTCCTGAATTGTTTTCGCGAAGAAGATCTTTTCTCAGTTCTGGATTCCATGTTTTTCAGGAGCTTTCCGAGGCTCTTAACCAGCATGTTTATCTGATCATCTGGATCTGTCTGCTTTCTTTCCGCTTCTGCCTTCAACCCAACATTCTTATCATGGGAGGTGGTGTCTCCTTTGACCAACTTCATCTCAAATTGTTTGAGAGACCCCATCAGCTCTTCCAACCTCATGAATCTGACATTTTGTGCTTCTTCAATGGCTGTCACTTTCATGTCAAATTTTGTAGGCAGCGATCTGAGCACCTTTCTGATAAGCTTTTCTTCTGGGATGGGTTCACCAAGGGCATGAGCTTCATTTGCAAGATCACAGAGTTTAGCATTAAACTCAGTGACTGTTTCTTCATCCAGCATCCTCAGATTCTCAAATTGTGTGGCAATTATCTGGAGTCTTGACAGCTTCACTCTATCAGTTCCCTCATGGGCAGTTTGCAGAATCTCCCATGCTTGCTTGGCCATGTCACAGTTTGAGATCAACCTGAAGTTATTAGCATCAACTGCAGCAAAAATTGCATTCAAAGCCTTTGAATTACCAGTTGCTGCAGCACCTTCTTCAACAGTCCACTGCTCTTCAGGTTTTATTCTTGTCACTCCTTGCTCATCTATGGTGATTGGGGGAGACCACTGAATCACAACAGCTCTCCATGTCTTCTCGTCAATGGCCCTGAGAAAGGCCTTCATCCTAGCTTTCCAATAACCATAGTTGCTTTCTTCCAGAAGTGGAGGTCTACTCGTGCTCTGTCCTTCCTTCATTGTCTTGTCTACTTCGGAGACACTGTAGGACCTTTTAAACTCTGTGTGTCGAGTTCCCGCTCTGATACCAATTGAAATTTCAAGTGTCTCTACTTATGTAGATTTGTGAACTAGCAGTTGCTGCAGCACACTCTTGTTCACTTAAATGTAGGCACAGCAAACAATGAATAGGACACAGATTTGTTCACCCAGTTCGGCCAATCTGCCTATGTCTGGGGAGGACTATTCTCCAGTCCTCAATCCACTCAACCAAAGGTTCAGATCACACTAGGTTACAACGCACGCAACCTATGCTACTTTAACCCCGTGTGGACTACTCAACACAATCAGAACAAGCTCTGATTTGTGCCAGCACACCCTCTACAATATGTCAGTCTAGAATAGCTACAATCCTCTTCAAGAACTCAGCCTATTCTAGCCTACACTACTCAGCAGGGTTGCTGCAGCAACAGCTGTAACACCAGCTGAAGCACTCTGTCCGCGTCGCTCCAAGGCCTCCTGCCGAGCCGATCGAACCACTCCAAGAGCGCTGCACACTCTGAGTAACTCCCCCTCACTCAGTGACCACCTGCCACTAGTGAGTTCTTCCGCACGAACCTCGACCGAGCCTTCCACCCGTCAGCTCTCCCACGGCTGCCTTTGATCAACCAACAAGCTCCACAGCTCTAAATTGGCTTCCAGATCAAAGCACGAATCAGTCTCTGCAAGACCTGACTCTCTTCTGCAATACGCACCACAGCTCTGCGCTCAACGCTCTGCCCGTGTGTGTTGATCGAAGAACAACTTCCGTAGCACACCCAGAAAGTCCTCTCTCTGAATTTCGTGTCTACCCTCGTGTATCACTCAGCTTCGATCAGCCTCTTCAGCCCTCAAACCTTCTGCTTAAATACCCTCACCACTTTAAGCAATTTCCAGGTTTAGGCCATTGACCCACAAGATCAATTATCTCCTAAAATCTAGGAGATTAGATTTGATTAATATCTTGAAGCATATCTCCTTCTCTGCCTGATAATCCTTGCTGAAATATGCTCAGCAGCATTTTAGAAATTCTTCTAAGCACTTTCACAAAGCTGCCAAGCCTTCAAAACTCACCCAGCACAAAACTGTTATTCGGACAGTTGAACTAGCTCTTGAACCAGCACCTGCTGCAGCATCCCCTGCTGCAACTGTTGCTGGTTTACTTCTGCTGGCCTCCTTGATTGATTGAGCTGCAGCAGCTCCTTGTTCACTCATGTTGGTTTTGTCAAACACTGCCATACTTGCATTATCAATCTCCCCCTTGGCATTTTGACAAAACCACTTCATAACTCCACTTCTCAGCCTGCTCTTTCTCCCCCTTTTTGGAACAAATGACGAGGGGGTGTCTCTGCCGGGAGTACTTATGACGGCAATACACAGAGCCCGAGAGAGGCTCTCAGGTCTTCAAACCGAACTGCATCCAGAGCTTTGGTGAAGATATCAGCAAGTTGTTTGGCAGACACAACATGCTGGAGCGAGATGACTTTCTGTTCAACAAGGTCACGGATGAAGTGATGACGGATGTCAATGTGCTTGGTTCTACTGTGCTGGACAGGGTTCTTGGATATGCTGATGGCACTCATATTGTCACAGTAGAGAGTCATGGCATCTTGAGCAACCCCATACTCACTCAGCATTTGCTTCATCCACAACATTTGTGCACAGCAGCTCCCAGCAGCAATGTACTCAGCCTCGGCAGTGGATAGAGAAATGCTATTCTGTTTTCTGCTGAACCAAGAGACCAGGTTATTCCCCAAGAAGAAACATCCTCCCGAGGTGCTCTTCCTGTCTTCTGAGCACCCTGCCCAGTCTGCATCACTGAATCCAACCAGATTAGCCTTTGTGTCTTTAGTATACCATAGGCCATAGCCCACAGTTCCCCCGACATACCGAATAATGCGCTTGACCAACTGCATATGGCTGTCTCTTGTAAACTTAACTTGTTTAGTTCCATCACACAACTGGCTGATGCTGATAAGATTAGCCTTTAATCCTTCCACCAGAAGAACATTGCTCAGATTTGGCATTCCTTCTACAGCCAAAGTTCCTCTTCCCAGCACCCTTCCTTTCAGACCATTACCAAACTTCACATTTTGTTCCAGACAGGGAGTAATATTCTTCAGAAAGGATCTTTCTCCTGTCATATGGCCTGAACAGCCACTGTCAAAGTACCAGCTTATCTTGTCTGAGGTGCTAGCTGTGCTGACTAGGGCGAGGAGCTGAGTCTGCGCATGTTTCTGCTTGGCAGATTTCCTGGGCGATGTAATTCTGGCATGCGCTGAGGAGCAGTTTCTTTGAATATGTCCTCTACGACCACAGCTGTAACATTTCTTAAACTTCAAAGCTCTCTTGTTACGGTGAAATAGACATTGTTGCAGCAAGTCCTGGTTCACTCCTTTTTGTGTTTTTGTGCCTCTTCTTGCTGACCTGTATCTGGCCATGTTGCATTCATCTTCACTCAGATCTTCACTTTCACTGGCAGAAAGGGCTTTCTTCTTCATCCGTTTGCTGGTGCAATTGATCTGTCGATGGCCGTAGCCTGCACAATTCCAGCATTGGACTCCTTTCTTCACTTCGTTCTTTTCTTCTTCACTCTGAGCTGGTTCCTTACCTTTCCTTTTGTTTTCACCGCCCCTCCTGAATTGTTTTCGCGAAGAAGATCTTTTCTCAGTTCTGGATTCCATGTTTTTCAGGAGCTTTCCGAGGCTCTTAACCAGCATGTTTATCTGATCATCTGGATCTGTCTGCTTTCTTTCCGCTTCTGCCTTCAACCCAACATTCTTATCATGGGAGGTGGTGTCTCCTTTGACCAACTTCATCTCAAATTGTTTGAGAGACCCCATCAGCTCTTCCAACCTCATGAATCTGACATTTTGTGCTTCTTCAATGGCTGTCACTTTCATGTCAAATTTTGTAGGCAGCGATCTGAGCACCTTTCTGATAAGCTTTTCTTCTGGGATGGGTTCACCAAGGGCATGAGCTTCATTTGCAAGATCACAGAGTTTAGCATTAAACTCAGTGACTGTTTCTTCATCCAGCATCCTCAGATTCTCAAATTGTGTGGCAATTATCTGGAGTCTTGACAGCTTCACTCTATCAGTTCCCTCATGGGCAGTTTGCAGAATCTCCCATGCTTGCTTGGCCATGTCACAGTTTGAGATCAACCTGAAGTTATTAGCATCAACTGCAGCAAAAATTGCATTCAAAGCCTTTGAATTACCAGTTGCTGCAGCACCTTCTTCAACAGTCCACTGCTCTTCAGGTTTTATTCTTGTCACTCCTTGCTCATCTATGGTGATTGGGGGAGACCACTGAATCACAACAGCTCTCCATGTCTTCTCGTCAATGGCCCTGAGAAAGGCCTTCATCCTAGCTTTCCAATAACCATAGTTGCTTTCTTCCAGAAGTGGAGGTCTACTCGTGCTCTGTCCTTCCTTCATTGTCTTGTCTACTTCGGAGACACTGTAGGACCTTTTAAACTCTGTGTGTCGAGTTCCCGCTCTGATACCAATTGAAATTTCAAGTGTCTCTACTTATGTAGATTTGTGAACTAGCAGTTGCTGCAGCACACTCTTGTTCACTTAAATGTAGGCACAGCAAACAATGAATAGGACACAGATTTGTTCACCCAGTTCGGCCAATCTGCCTATGTCTGGGGAGGACTATTCTCCAGTCCTCAATCCACTCAACCAAAGGTTCAGATCACACTAGGTTACAACGCACGCAACCTATGCTACTTTAACCCCGTGTGGACTACTCAACACAATCAGAACAAGCTCTGATTTGTGCCAGCACACCCTCTACAATATGTCAGTCTAGAATAGCTACAATCCTCTTCAAGAACTCAGCCTATTCTAGCCTACACTACTCAGCAGGGTTGCTGCAGCAACAGCTGTAACACCAGCTGAAGCACTCTGTCCGCGTCGCTCCAAGGCCTCCTGCCGAGCCGATCGAACCACTCCAAGAGCGCTGCACACTCTGAGTAACTCCCCCTCACTCAGTGACCACCTGCCACTAGTGAGTTCTTCCGCACGAACCTCGACCGAGCCTTCCACCCGTCAGCTCTCCCACGGCTGCCTTTGATCAACCAACAAGCTCCACAGCTCTAAATTGGCTTCCAGATCAAAGCACGAATCAGTCTCTGCAAGACCTGACTCTCTTCTGCAATACGCACCACAGCTCTGCGCTCAACGCTCTGCCCGTGTGTGTTGATCGAAGAACAACTTCCGTAGCACACCCAGAAAGTCCTCTCTCTGAATTTCGTGTCTACCCTCGTGTATCACTCAGCTTCGATCAGCCTCTTCAGCCCTCAAACCTTCTGCTTAAATACCCTCACCACTTTAAGCAATTTCCAGGTTTAGGCCATTGACCCACAAGATCAATTATCTCCTAAAATCTAGGAGATTAGATTTGATTAATATCTTGAAGCATATCTCCTTCTCTGCCTGATAATCCTTGCTGAAATATGCTCAGCAGCATTTTAGAAATTCTTCTAAACACTTTCACAAAGCTGCCAAGCCTTCAAAACTCACCCAGCACAAAACTGTTATTCGGACAGTTGAACTAGCTCTTGAACCAGCACCTGCTGCAGCATCCCCTGCTGCAACTGTTGCTGGTTTACTTCTGCTGGCCTCCTTGATTGATTGAGCTGCAGCAGCTCCTTGTTCACTCATGTTGGTTTTGTCAAACACTGCCATACTTGCATTATCAATCTCCCCCTTGGCATTTTGACAAAACCACTTCATAACTCCACTTCTCAGCCTGCTCTTTCTCCCCCTTTTTGGAACAAATGACGAGGGGGTGTCTCTGCCGGGAGTACTTATGACGGCAATACACAGAGCCCGAGAGAGGCTCTCAGGTCTTCAAACCGAACTGCATCCAGAGCTTTGGTGAAGATATCAGCAAGTTGTTTGGCAGACACAACATGCTGGAGCGAGATGACTTTCTGTTCAACAAGGTCACGGATGAAGTGATGACGGATGTCAATGTGCTTGGTTCTACTGTGCTGGACAGGGTTCTTGGATATGCTGATGGCACTCATATTGTCACAGTAGAGAGTCATGGCATCTTGAGCAACCCCATACTCACTCAGCATTTGCTTCATCCACAACATTTGTGCACAGCAGCTCCCAGCAGCAATGTACTCAGCCTCGGCAGTGGATAGAGAAATGCTATTCTGTTTTCTGCTGAACCAAGAGACCAGGTTATTCCCCAAGAAGAAACATCCTCCCGAGGTGCTCTTCCTGTCTTCTGAGCACCCTGCCCAGTCTGCATCACTGAATCCAACCAGATTAGCCTTTGTGTCTTTAGTATACCATAGGCCATAGCCCACAGTTCCCCCGACATACCGAATAATGCGCTTGACCAACTGCATATGGCTGTCTCTTGTAAACTTAACTTGTTTAGTTCCATCACACAACTGGCTGATGCTGATAAGATTAGCCTTTAATCCTTCCACCAGAAGAACATTGCTCAGATTTGGCATTCCTTCTACAGCCAAAGTTCCTCTTCCCAGCACCCTTCCTTTCAGACCATTACCAAACTTCACATTTTGTTCCAGACAGGGAGTAATATTCTTCAGAAAGGATCTTTCTCCTGTCATATGGCCTGAACAGCCACTGTCAAAGTACCAGCTTATCTTGTCTGAGGTGCTAGCTGTGCTGACTAGGGCGAGGAGCTGAGTCTGCGCATGTTTCTGCTTGGCAGATTTCCTGGGCGATGTAATTCTGGCATGAGCTGAGGAGCAGTTTCTTTGAATATGTCCTCTACGACCACAGCTGTAACATTTCTTAAACTTCAAAGCTCTCTTGTTACGGTGAAATAGACATTGTTGCAGCAAGTCCTGGTTCACTCCTTTTTGTGTTTTTGTGCCTCTTCTTGCTGACCTGTATCTGGCCATGTTGCATTCATCTTCACTCAGATCTTCACTTTCACTGGCAGAAAGGGCTTTCTTCTTCATCCGTTTGCTGGTGCAATTGATCTGTCGATGGCCGTAGCCTGCACAATTCCAGCATTGGACTCCTTTCTTCACTTCGTTCTTTTCTTCTTCACTCTGAGCTGGTTCCTTACCTTTCCTTTTGTTTTCACCGCCCCTCCTGAATTGTTTTCGCGAAGAAGATCTTTTCTCAGTTCTGGATTCCATGTTTTTCAGGAGCTTTCCGAGGTTCTTAACCAGCATGTTTATCTGATCATCTGGATCTGTCTGCTTTCTTTCCGCTTCTGCCTTCAACCCAACATTCTTATCATGGGAGGTGGTGTCTCCTTTGACCAACTTCATCTCAAATTGTTTGAGAGACCCCATCAGCTCTTCCAACCTCATGAATCTGACATTTAGTGCTTCTTCAATGGCTGTCACTTTCATGTCAAATTTTGTAGGCAGCGATCTGAGCACCTTTCTGATAAGCTTTTCTTCTGGGATGGGTTCACCAAGGGCATGAGCTTCATTTGCAAGATCACAGAGTTTAGCATTAAACTCAGTGACTGTTTCTTCATCCAGCATCCTCAGATTCTCAAATTGTGTGGCAATTATCTGGAGTCTTGACAGCTTCACTCTATCAGTTCCCTCATGGGCAGTTTGCAGAATCTCCCATGCTTGCTTGGCCATGTCACAGTTTGAGATCAACCTGAAGTTATTAGCATCAACTGCAGCAAAAATTGCATTCAAAGCCTTTGAATTACCAGTTGCTGCAGCACCTTCTTCAACAGTCCACTGCTCTTCAGGTTTTATTCTTGTCACTCCTTGCTCATCTATGGTGATTGGGGGAGACCACTGAATCACAACAGCTCTCCATGTCTTCTCGTCAATGGCCCTGAGAAAGGCCTTCATCCTAGCTTTCCAATAACCATAGTTGCTTTCTTCCAGAAGTGGAGGTCTACTCGTGCTCTGTCCTTCCTTCATTGTCTTGTCTACTTCGGAGACACTGTAGGACCTTTTAAACTCTGTGTGTCGAGTTCCCGCTCTGATACCAATTGAAATTTCAAGTGTCTCTACTTATGTAGATTTGTGAACTAGCAGTTGCTGCAGCACACTCTTGTTCACTTAAATGTAGGCACAGCAAACAATGAATAGGACACAGATTTGTTCACCCAGTTCGGCCAATCTGCCTATGTCTGGGGAGGACTATTCTCCAGTCCTCAATCCACTCAACCAAAGGTTCAGATCACACTAGGTTACAACGCACGCAACCTATGCTACTTTAACCCCGTGTGGACTACTCAACACAATCAGAACAAGCTCTGATTTGTGCCAGCACACCCTCTACAATATGTCAGTCTAGAATAGCTACAATCCTCTTCAAGAACTCAGCCTATTCTAGCCTACACTACTCAGCAGGGTTGCTGCAGCAACAGCTGTAACACCAGCTGAAGCACTCTGTCCGCGTCGCTCCAAGGCCTCCTGCCGAGCCGATCGAACCACTCCAAGAGCGCTGCACACTCTGAGTAACTCCCCCTCACTCAGTGACCACCTGCCACTAGTGAGTTCTTCCGCACGAACCTCGACCGAGCCTTCCACCCGTCAGCTCTCCCGCGGCTGCCTTTGATCAACCAACAAGCTCCACAGCTCTAAATTGGCTTCCAGATCAAAGCACGAATCAGTCTCTGCAAGACCTGACTCTCTTCTGGCTTGTGGCTGGCACTTCTGATTGCGCATCTTGCTCTGGTTGCGCCTTCTGTTCTGCTGGATCCGGGACTTGCGCAGCTGGTTGCGCGGGCGTTTGCTCGGTCTGCTCTATTCCTATCGTGCGCCCAGTCCTCAATGTCACTGCATTGACTCCTCCTTTGGGGTTCTGAATCATTTGCGAAGGCAGGTTGCCATCGATCTTCTTTAGCTCATACACCGTGGTAGCAATCTGTGATAGCTGCTTTTCAATGGACTCGAACCTCTTGTCATACTTCTCGTCATTCTTGCGCACTGTGTTTGCTAGCTGCCCCACGATATCTTCCAAAGATCGCCTCGGTTGCTGGTTGTTATGCGCTGGTGCGTCAGTGCGGCGATGCGGTGGATTGTAGGGCGCAGCATATTGCGTCTGCTGTGGTGCGCGCTGATCTGTGGACTGCCTCTGGAAATTATTTTCCTCCTTCCATCTGAATCCATTTGCTGCCAGTCCGAAGCGCGGCTGATTCTGCCTCTGTGGCCCTCTGTTATCCCATCCTCCAAGAGCATTGACATCTCCAGATTCCTCGAAAAGTGTGGGACATTCATCAGTTTTGTGCTCGGTTGACCTGCAGAATTCACATACCTTTGGCGCAACTAGTTGTGCGCTTTGCGCACTCATTAACTTCTGCAGCATGGCCTTCATTTCCTTGATCTCAGCGCTTGTTTCTACCTGATGCACAGAACGAGTATGACTATTTTCAAGTGTTAGCTGATGTCTTACCTGACCAGCAGAGTCTTCTATCAGCTGCCACGCGTCTTCTGGATACATGTTGCAAATGTCGCCTCCTCCACATGCGTTCAATAACCTCATCTCCATGGGTAGCAATCCATTCAGGAAGTTCTCTATCAGCACATTCTGGGGCAGGCCATGATTATAGCAGTTGGCCTCTAGCTCCCTGAAACGCTCGTAATACTCTGACAGTGACTCTCCTGCGCTCTGCCTTGGCGCGACTAGTTCCCTCCTGCGTAGCGCGATCTTTGCTGCGGGATAGAATTTGTCCAGGAACTTCTTCTGCAGCTGCTCCCATGTGTGAATTGATCCGGCTGGTAAGTTCATCAACCAATGTCTGGCTGTATAACATAGTGAAAATGGGAATGCCTTCATCTTCAGCGCCTCATCGCTCTCCCCTTCGGTCTTCATGTTCTCGCATATGACTAGGAATTCTCGCACATGCTTGACTGGATTTTCGTTGTTCATCCCGTGGAACTTGGGCATGTGATGGATGAGCGAACTCCTTAGTTCAAAATGTCCGTCTGGTGGAAGCACGATGCACCATGGCTGGTTAACAGTGATAGGGGCTGACATCTCGCGCACTGTTCTGCGTCGCGCAGCTTGTCGCGCGGGTGGCGCATTATACAGTTCAGCGGCCATCCTTGCTTCAACCTCGCGCTGCACTTCTTCTCTGAACAGGGTTGCGCGGTTATGTGCCCTTGCTTCCTCTGGGGTTCTGTCCCCTAAGTTGTCTCCTACGACACTGTTATCCTCCATGATCTGTTCTAAATCTCAAAGAAAACGAAATTAAAAGATAACTAATGCTGCTGCGTCTGTCAGTGCGCAACTAGAATCTGCGCAGCGCAACTGTTTCAAGGTTGCGCAGGCTAATGGTGATTGTGCGCTGTCAGAAACAACAACGAGAAAACAAAACAAACTGAAATAACTAGTTACTAAAAAAAAGAAAAATGTAAACTAGCCAAAACTTAGCTGTGTTGCTCCCCGGCAACGGAGCCAAAATTTGATCGCGCGTCGTTGTGCGCGTCAAATATAATCCTTCCTCTTCCACTAGTACAGCGGTTAAGTAAGGGTCGATCTCCACAGGGAGCAAGTAGTTCAGTTTTAGTCAGTAACCTACACTTATGAAATTGGGGGGTGAGTGATTGGTTTGCGCGATGCGCGAGTAAACAGTGGTATCGTAACGCAGGAATTTGCACTAGACGTGCGCAGGCAATAGAGATTAAGTACTATGACTATGAGAAGTATCGGCGCAGACAATCCTCTATGAGTGTATTCCTTATCATCGACTCTAAATGTCTATAGTTTGGGTTGCTAATGTTAGTGTCCGATCAAGGCTTCCTAACATGTGCGCATGTTCCGATCAAAGTTCATGTGCTATTAATTCTTACACTAGACTAAACAACTACGAATCCGATCAAGGTAGTAATTGCCTATCCTAGCGGGTTACTCCTAGTTGGCACCGTCAGGCTATTCAACTAGTTTAACAAACAACAACAAGCAACAAGAGTAAGATTGCGGTTCAAGGCTTCCCCTACTCATGTAACAAGCTGCCAGTAATGTGCACAGAATTAATATAAGCAAGCAAGCTATGCATTAAGCGCAAGTCTCAAAGGAAATACTCATAGATTCATGTCCAACCGATACTAAGCGTTTAGCTAGACATGCTAGTGATAAACATCACAGAAACAGTAAATAATAACTAAAGTGTCCGAGAAAGCAATAGCAAACAGTGCGTGCAGATTGCAGTCTTGGCTGGCGCGGTCGGCTGGCGCAGACCCTCTCAACAAGCTCGTGTGTTTTCCAGTCCTGCTGCGCAGTGCCTCCTGGGTGTACGAATTGTGAATCCTAAAAATCGTCTCTTAACCCTAGCCTCCTTCTCTTCTTTATATACTGCTCAGGGCTCATCCTTGGCAACTTCCAAATCTGGTCGTGTCAGGATTTGGAAACACCACCATCTGCGCCTGGCGCATGGCATCTGCTTAGCGCAATCGGTTAGCGCACCGTGGTTGACTCTGCCAATTCTTCTGTTTGCGCCGCTAGCTCCGCAGGCTGTGTGATGCGCGTCCTAAATGCTGCCTGTTAGCGCGTATCCGACTTAGGCCCTTGTTTTGCCCTGAAATACAAAAACACTGGAAACCAGTAATCTTGTACACAAAATATCGCAAACAAGCACAGGGTTATGATCTAAATAATGCGTATAAATAGGCTCTATCAGAGAGTTTTCTAGACAGAGTGCTTTTGCTGGAGCAACTGAGAGTTCGACGAGAATCAGAAAGGGAAAAAATGGATTTACTGTTCACGCCGGAATACTGTTCATCGCGCACTATCCATCGTTACTGTTCACTCCGGAGTTACTGTTCACAGTAAGTGTTTTTTCTGAATTCAGTTTAGTTTCATTATTGCTTTAGATGAATTGTAGTAGCTAAACCTTAATTTCAGTTTGGGGATTTTGTATTGCGGCAACGGTTTGAGATACTTATGTTTCGTAATTCAATTTAGTGAATTCCTATTCTTCGTTTGAATTGAATGCTATGATTATCAAGTTAGCTTAGCCTAGCGGTGAAACCAACTTGATATCTATTGCGTGATATTGGATTGACTTCCCTATTAGCTAAGCCTAGCGGTATAACATAATCGGTGTCGTTAATCGAGTAATCGTTAAACCTATTCGAGAACTTCGCAGTTGAGAGTAGGTAGAACACTAGAATCGACATTACCTTAGCAGGACTGTTAGACTAGAATAGTTTTTTACTAGTTGATGCATGTTACACTCGATGATTACCAGTTGCAATGCATATCTCTGAATTGACTTTTCTCTGAATTTGAGAAACAACAACGTTTTTCCTGCAACCCCCTTTTAGTGACAATTACTAGTAGAACTTTATCATTGATTGCTTTCTTTGGGTTCGACCCTGCTTACAGCTTGCTAAGTGTTAACAGGAGATTAAAAATATAAATTTGGCGCACAACGACGTGCCGTCAGTCATCCACATGAACATAAGACAAGCATCCAAATACCTTCAAGAAAGAAAAAGTTACCCTTTTTCCTCTCCAAGCCTCTTCCAGAATTCTGAAATTTAAAGGAACGGATGGTCCTCGATTGATCAAATACGCCGCGGTGTTAACCGCATCAGCCCAGAACGTCTTTGGCAGCCGGAATGCAATCTCATGCTTCTTGCACGCTCATTCAACGTTCGGTTCATTCTTTCCTCTACTCCATTTTGCTGAGGTGTTCCCAGAATAGTCTTCACCAACTTTATCCAATTCTCAGCACAATACCGCCTGAAATTACTGTCAATGTACTCTCCACCATCGTCTGACCTCAAACTCTTTAATTTCAGGTTCGTCTCGTTCTCAGCGAAAGCTTTCCACTTCTTAAAAATAGCAAACACATCAGATTTTTGTATCAAGAAGTACACCCAAAGCTTTCTAGTTGAATCATCAATAAAAGTCACATAATAATATGAACCTCCGAGTGAAGCTACCGAGGATAGTCCCCACACTTCAGTATGAACCAATTCTAACCTTTCGGTTTTCAGCTTCCTTCCTCCGGTTGAGAAACTAACTCGCTTCTGTTTCCCAAGAATGCAGCTTTCACACATGTGATGATCCACCGATTTCAGCTCATATGTCCAAGACGTTGATGCCACAACTCCGTC
Source organism: Umbilicus rupestris (assembly GCA_963678935.1). Lineage (NCBI taxonomy): Eukaryota > Viridiplantae > Streptophyta > Magnoliopsida > Saxifragales > Crassulaceae > Umbilicus > Umbilicus rupestris. The sequence goes on along the minus strand of OY787618.1, from coordinate 3,031,509 downwards.
TTCTTGGTGTTATCAACAACAGCTACAGTGTCGGGACAACTTGTTGTCATTGTAGAGAGTACATGTTTCAGACCACGAGCAACCACCAAAGCACATTTCGCCACTTTCCATGCTCCACAACAAAGCTAACCGTGTGCCCATCTCCGTCAAGTTGACCAACTGAAATCAAATTCAGTTTCAGCTTTGGCACTTGTCTAACCTTTGTAATCTTTCAAATACACCCATTTGGCATCTTCAAATTTATGTTCCCCATTCCGACAGCGTCTAATGGCTCACCATCAGCTAAGAAGACTTGTCCGAAATTAACTAAAACATAATTCTCCATCACCTCGGAACTTGGAGTAGTGTGGAAAGATGCTCCCGAATCTAGCACCCAATTATCGATTGAACTATATACGGATAACAATAATGCATCAGCAAGCTCATTAGTCGCATCATTTACTGCAGCAGCTCTATTATCCTCCTTCTTCTTTGGAGCTCTACAATCTTTCTTCATGTGTCCCGATTTTCCACAATTCCTAGCGTTCGCCCAAATCTAGACTGACCTCTGCCATTCCTCGACTTTGATCTGCCTTTGTTCCGGTTGTTGTGCCTTTCTGTTCCTCTACCTCTGTGTTCAACATTCAACGCAGAACTTGACGATGCTTCTCCTACATCAGTCCTTCGCACTTCCTCTACAAGAATGTGATCTTTGACATCGTTGAACTTTAACTTTACAGTACCAACAAAATTACTAACCGCAGCCCTCATCGGCTCCCAACTCGGTGGTAGAGACGCCAACAAAATCAAAGCACGAATTTCATCATCAAAATCAATTTCAACAGATGACAATTGATTAACAATAGTGTTGAACTCGTTCAAGTGCGTAGCCACTGATCCACCTTCCTCCATTTTCAAGTAGAAAAGTTTCTTCATAAGAAATACCTTATTGTTCGCTGAGGGTTTTTCATACATGTCGGACAATTCTTTCATCATGCCAGGAGTAGTCTTCTCCTTCGCCACATTGTGCGCAACATTCTTTGACAACGTCAGCCGCACAACCCCCAGAACTTGTCTGTCAAGGAGCGCCCACTCAGCATCATCCATCTTCTCCGGCTTATCCATCGGAGGAAGATGCAGCTTTTTGCCATACAGATAATCCTCAATCTGTATTCTCCAAAATGCAAAATCTGTCCCGTCGAACTTTCCATCGTCTCCAGCCATCGTTTCATGAATCATAACACAACCTTGCGGCTCTGAAACCAGTTGTTAGGATCGCTCTAACAATTACGAAACAAGCAAACGGACTAACAACTATGAAAAACGAAATAAACGACACACGACTTATAGTGTTTCCCTCCCAATGTAGGAGGTACGTCCACTTTGTCGCTTGCAGGCTCAATCCACTATAATCACCAATCGAAAGATCGTTACATCCTCACAGAATCACCTAACGCACTCTCTCCAGTTTTCTGATTACATCAATTGACGGTAGACACACCATATAAAAGAAAACTAGGGATTTTGGGCCGAGTCAATCCAACCCATACGGTCAATACGACCCATACGGTCAATTGGACCACTACGTGCAATACGACCTCAAAGGTTTTTAAGAATCCCTTACTGGTCGTATTGCCAGTATCATTGCGACCACCTCAACAAATATGCAAATTTTCCACAGGGGGCGCTGCCCCCTCGACCCTCGGAGGGGGGGTTTAATATGTGACTCACCAGAATGACTCTACCTAGTCAACTATGTGACTCGCCCGAGTCAATTTGTCCATACCCGAGTCACTTCTTGACTCGGCCAGATTAGAACTCTATGGAAAGTTAACTCGCCCGAGTCATCTTGCCCTTATAAAAGGGACTCACCCGAGTCAGTTTTGCTCGAGTCACTTCTTGACTCGGTCAACTTAGAACTCTCTGGAAAGTTGACTCGGCCGAGTTAACTCCGAGGCAGCCCGAGTCACAATCTGACCCGGTCAATGAGAGTCAACAGACAAGAAATCCTACTGCTCGACTCGCTCGAGTCAACTATGTGCCCTGCCCGTGTCAAAGTGACCCGCCCAACTCGGGTCAACTCAGTCAAATCTCCTAGGTATAAATGGAAAGCTTTGAAGAGAGAGAGAGAGAGAAAGGGATCTCAATTTCAAGAAAAACTCACCAACTCTTTCAAACCCTAAGGAGCAAAGATCAAACCTTTGGAGAAGATCAAGCTTGGTTGAAGATTGGAGCTTGGATTGAAGATCATTCAAGACCTCGACTATTTTTCTGACCCTTAACTTTGTATTTACATTCATTTTTCACTTATTTATCATGTATTTATGCACACTCATTATGAGTGACTAATTGGTTATGTGATTGGGGATCAAATGGATCCCCTAGGATTGGATAATGTAGAACACTATATAGTATTGAATGAAGTTTGGTTTGATTATTTGTGCCCTAGCTATGTGTTCATTGTATGCAGACCAAGTGTTTGATGAAATGCCTAAGTGAGTATGCATGAGTAAAACCCCTAAGGATGGAATGAGAATTGAACTTAGGATGTTTAATAGCTATTGTATGATCATATATGGAGTGTTTCTACGCGAGAGCGAGATACAACCTTGACATTAGGCTAAGCTTTAAGCGGACTTGAGTAACCGTCCAATAGACCGAGAGGGTGCGGTTATGCTACTCAAGTTCTATACGGTTCAATAGAGCGAGAGTTTGAGAACCGTGTTATTTGTGTATCCTCTCCACTCTAGGGAAGGAGCGAGAGTTGAACCTAGAGCGGACGATGCATTAGCCTTTCTTTTATCAACCAAACGTAGTTCATGCATGTATTAGTGAGTTATTTCATTTTCTACATATCTTAAGGGAGAAGTTGAATCCCTAGTCACCTTTTATTCATTAAGCAAATCCAACTATCATTTATCTTTAGTACTTACAAGAGATACCTCTATAGGAGGACAAGCCCCCTCCCTCTTAAACCGTAGACTTTCAATAGTAGCATTAATTAGTTATCAAATTAGTCTAGGTTTTTCTCTTGTGATCGACCCGAGTTCACTCGGCTATAAATATTGTTTGATATTTGCGTGACTAGAATAGTACTTTAAGAGTGAACAAGCTAAACCCTAAACCCTAAACCCTCCAGAGTGAACAAGCTAAAGTGCACAAGGGGTTGCTACAGTAGCCTGTGTAGTAAAAGAGCTGGAGCATCCTAAGAGAAAAATTACCTCCTACAGTTGCCCAGAATTGAAGAACAGAGTAAGGGAAATATTATAATGCAGATTAGAATATTTTCGGATCAAGATCATCTTCAACAAACCAGCTTGAAGATAATGATGCTTTTGGAAGGTGATTGTCTTCAACAAACCAGCTTGAAGATAATAATGCTTTTGGAAGGTAAGTGTCCTTATCAAGTATCCGAAAAAGTAGGAGGGGAAACCAACTTGAAGATAATGATGTTTTTGGAAGTGCGGAGCTAGGCATAGATAAATAAGCTTCGGCAGAGTGCAGAGGCATCCAATCCAGAATCCATCCAAGTGCAGAGGGGTGAATTGAGCAGAGCGAAGAGATTGGATCCATCAATCATTGAGCAAAGCATGCGCGCAGAGCAGGAGTAATTGTGAAGTAGAAACTGATCGAGACTTGCAGAGTCTATTCAGTGCTTGATCAGAGAAGGTCAAATGGAGCAGGAGGCTTGTTGATTGATCAAGGAGAGTCGAGGGACGTCGTGAGTGTTCGAGGAACTCGGACGACGACTGAAGACTCATTCCCTTCAGTGATTGGCGGTCACAGAGTGAGGGGAGGTAATCTGGAGTGTGCAGCGCTCGCAGAGAAGTTTGTTCGGCTCAACGGAAGGCTTGGAGCATCGAGGACAAATTCGGCACAAGCTATACTGCACAAGGGTGTGCTATAGCAACCTACGGTAATCACTGTTTTACTTAGAATAGGCTAAGACTGTGAGCAGTGCTGTGGCTATTTAATTAACTCCAATGTGTAGGAGTGTGACACTGATCTGAGACTGTTAAGATCAGGAGTAATCTGTACTGATCAGGTTAGGCTTCATAGATTGATCTAGCGTAGAGTCAAGTCTGTGTAAGGGAAATCAGAGGATCGTAGAATTACTGAGGACTCCAGAGAAGTCCTCCCCAGACGTAGACAGTTGGCTGATTTAGGTGACCAAATCTGTGTGTGCTCTCGTTTATTCGCTATACAAGCTTATTTCCACACAGTGGTACAAGAGGTTGCTATAGCAACCTGCTAGTACACTCTTAGCAAACGAAGGCGCTGCAATTTCACTCTTGTTTCTTATTTGAGACTTTTCTCCTTTGTTGGACTAATTTCTTCCACCTGATTACTGCCTTGCATACGTGGGTTTTTGAACTAATTCATGAACTTACCAAAGTTTTTTGCAACCAATGCCAATTTCTGCATTATGTCTTCTGATGCAGCTTCCTTCTTGTGTGTTTCAGCCTTTAGTCTGATGTTCTTCCCACGAAATGGTGTAGCATCCTGTATCAGATTCATCTCGAATTGTTCATGGATCCAATTAGAGCTTCTAGCCTCATGTTCTTGATGTCCTGTGCTTCTTCTATGCAGTGACCTCGTATCAAACTTCGAAACCAAAGATCTGAGAACTTTTCTCACCAGCTTCTCTTCCTGTATTGGTTCTCCGAGAGCATAGGCTCCATTCAATAGGTTGCATAGCTTTGCGTTGAACTGGGTGATGGTTTCTCCTTATAGCATCTTCAAGCTTTCAAACCTTAAGGTGGTCATCTGAATTCTCGAGGTCTTCACCTTGTATGTTCCCTCATGAGCATTTCCAGGATGTCCCATGCTTGTTTTACGAAGTCGTAGTTTGATTCCAGCCTGAATTGTTGGCATCCACAGCAGTAAATATTACATTAAGGGCCTTGGAGTAGCCAGATACTGTAGCTTTCTCTTCTGTTGTTCAACATTGTTCGGACTTCTTCTGAGCAACTCCCGTGCTGGCCAGAGGATGCGACTATTCTGATATCACCGCTCTCCAAGCTTTCTCATCTATTGCCTTCAGAAAAGCATTCATGCTGGCTTTCCAGTATCTATAGTTTTCTCCTTCGAGCAGCGGTGGTCTGCTTGTGCTTTATCCTTCCTTCATGTTAGTCGTAGGAGTCAGAAAATCTTGCCGGGATCACACTCTATGTATCTTGTGATCGGCACTGATACCAATTGTAATTACGAGCGCTGCTGGCGACAGGGTGCAGCAGGTTGCTATAGCATCCTCTGGGTGAATTAGCCGAATTTTTGTGCTTCGGCTGAATCTGATGAACACACAAGCTTTGATTACCCAGTTTGGCAATTGCCTACGTCCGGGGAGTACTTCACTTAGTCCTCAAGATTTCACTATCTCGGTTCAATTACAAAGGCTTCCAAAACTCAGCCAACGCTAGTTTAACCTCGACTTCTAACCTAGACGAAATCTATGCTCAATCTGATTACATATATTACCAACATAATCTGATTCCAAAGACTTGATTATACTATCTACAGACTTCAGTAATAGTTAGCTACAGTTCACAGATTCGGCCTATTCTAAAACAATGTGTAATAGGAAGATGCTATAGCAACTTACTCGGTCAGCTGTTGTAGCTTCTGTCCACGACTCTCCACGCACTCTCTGTTGAGTAGTCGGTCTTCCACGAGTACTCCTGACTTTGGCGATGCTCTCTCTTGATCAAGACCTCCTGTCAATATTTGGGAACTCTGCTTTGATCTCCGACAATCCGCGACAGCTCCTCTCCGTGAATATGCCCCAAAGCAATTATTTGATCTTTCAAAGAGACTAAGCTCCATTTACAGTTCTTAGATCAAGCTTAGATCAAACTTCTCAAGTCGTGATCTTCTCTCAGCTCGTGCACCCACAACTCTGCGCTCTTGCCTTTAGCCTCCGCTCTTTGCTTATGCGTGTCTCTCTATAGTTGTGTGTTTTGTCTGTGTGTGCTACAGTCCCTTATATAGCCGCAGCACTGAACGAACATAGGAATCCTAATTCTCTTAGGATCCGTAGATCTTTCCAACCAACTTTGCTTACTGGATCTTCTCCTAGATTCTTGCAAGTTGTTGGGAATTGATTTCCTAAAATCAATTTGGAACCTTGTCTTCTTCAATTGATTCCGATCGCTTGATGAAGACTTCCTAACTCTTTGTGACGCCTTCAACATGCCTCTGACGCTCTCCGTGCTACTTCATGACGAACGGCTACTCTGCTCTAGCTCTGAGTTTTCATGGTGTACTATAGCAATTTCTAGTTGTCGATTGACAGCTTCCGATACTTGCTTCAGCTTCTGTTGCAACTGGTTGCTATACCATCTTCTTATAGTTTGGTGTGTCAACTTCAGAAACTTGTACTAGCTTCTATTGTCACGGGATGTTGTAGTAACTTTTTGCGATTATTTTGTTCGGTCAAGAATGTCATTGGTCTTGTTTTGTGTGAACCTCTGGCTGTATAATCCTTCTATTATTTCAATAAATGAAAAGTTAATCAAGCATGTGACGCATGTAAGAGGGGGCCTAAAGGTACAGATCCAGCTTTCTTTTGGCAACACGACAGTATCCTAGAGTGTGGGTGTGGTGTGTTTTCCCCCAATTTTAATGGCTATGCTCAATGTGATGCCAACTAAATCTCCAAACCCATCATCACTCTGACTGCATAAAGCATCACGTGCCAACAAAGATTGACCTGTTTCCTTATGTTTCCATAGAAAAATGATCATCAATCTATGGTGGTCTGGTAGACACCAACGGTTGATGATGCGCAACTAACATTGTGCAGATGCAAAGAATGTTGCCATGTTTTACAGACGAATTATGTAGAATGTTTTTTTAAGCTCACCACAATGTGGAGTGGAGTGTTGTTTTTGCTCAAGTGTGTGTGGGGGACAGCATATGACTTTAAAAGGTGGAAAATCTTTCCTACGCATGGCGTTAATTTCAACATGAATGGGGACATAAATCCACTAAATGGAGCATCACCAATAACAAGCAAGCGCATAAGAAATCTTCTTCGTCCTCTTTCTTCTTCATATTTTTGGAGGAGAGTGTTGACTAATTAGTCGGGTGGAGTCTGAGTGCACTTGCGTCTCTCAAAGGTTCCCGAGCCACTTCAAGATTCTCCACGAGAATTGAAGTTGGTACCATCATCATTCCAAAGGATCAGCTCAAGGGATTATTACCAAACAAGATTACAGTGTTTCTCATTTGTGAATGTTCTGACAGGAAAAATGGGGACTCGCCAGTAGTTGCACGCTTTGTAATTTTTTTTCTTTTTGTGAAGTCAACTTTCAATTTCTAATTTATACACCATACTTTTCAACTACATCAACTTTAACTTTAAGCAGCCATATATAATAATATTTTGTGTTGTCGTTTATGAAAGTTACAAAATTTTTATAAACACTTTGTTTTGGTTTAAATTTTAAATCATATATTTTCCTATCATTGTTGGCTATTCCCTTCATTTTATGTGGCCCCCAATCCATGCTGACTTCTTGGGAAGCCTGTTCTAACCGTGCTAATAGGACAACAGGCCTACTAAAAGATTAAATTCAACGGTTATGTATCTCTTTCAATATTATGAAAAGGCACTCTCATTAATTTTACTTCCATACAAGATTGAGACTTGTATGTGAAATTAATATAAAATTTGAATATACAATCCAAATTCATTAATTTTCTCAAAGTCATCACCTAATCTCTCACACTATAGATTAGCGGCTTCATGGGGTGTTCTGCTCAGATCCATTCACGGCCATAGCCATCATTAATGGGGTATTCTCCGGAGCAACAATAGGTGTGCCCATGATTATATGAGCAAGCGGAATGTTGACATCAATGCCCATGGTCTGATTTGTGTTTTAGTTATTCATGTCTACAAAAAGCCCCTAATATGAGTACCTTGAAAGTATTTGACGAGTGAACCTTTCTACAATGAACAAAAATAACGTTTAATATTGTTAATGAAATTGTAATAAAATGGTACAACACAAGTAGACAATTTGTGAAATTCAGTATAATCTTATCTAAATATTAGCCAGTATAAATCTGAATTACATGATTAAAATTAGTAATACAATTAAATCGGAATAAGGTGGAGTTGATGCTCGTTCGACTATTTCTTTAAACCATTATTGCCCCTTCCCTAGGTGCTGGGACAGCTAGACAATTGTTTTCTAAGATATAGTAACTCTCTTTGCACCAAAGAATTTGCTTAAGTGATCTAAACAATGCCTTCTACTATCACTAGTGAAATTCTGCTTCGTTGCTGCTGCATAGATATAGCTTCTACTTAAGCACTCTCTGTATCTTTCTGTAAAACTACTCTACTGAAGAATAAGAAAGACACAGTGAGGTTGATCACCAAGTTTGACAACTTGCCTACGTCTGGGGAGGATGCTCCGATCCTCAAGATTTCATTATCATAGTTCGAAGTATAAGGACTCACACCTCTACTTCTCACCTAGCCGAAATTTAATGCTCACTCTACACACCTAGACTAGCTAGCAATCTGATCACACAGATTCTTTTCGTGCAACCTACACACTCTCAGTAATAAATAGCTATAATACTGCCACTCAGACTTAGCCTATTATATTACAATGTGTAACTCACGGAATGTTTAAGCACACTCTTCATCAAAGTTGCTATATCTTCAGTCCACGACACTCCAAGCTGTCCCTCCAAGTAGTCGGACCCTCTGAGTTCTTCAAATTCAACTTTGGTTCCCCTCAATCAATGATTCCCTCCATCACTATTGGGAAGCATCGAACACTACCTCGCAGTCCGCAACAGTCCCCATCCGCGGCTGACCACCGAGCTCTGGTTGATCCTTCAATGAGCAGCGCTCCAATTGAACTCGAATCAAACCTGAATCAAACTCCACGAGTTCTAATTCTTCTACAGTTTTCAACTCAAAGGAGAAACCCTGCTATCATGGTTGATCTCTGTGTAGATTCTCTAGTTCTTTTTCTATTTTTCTCTCGTGTGCTCTGCTTCTGGCTACTGCTCCGCCTTCCTTTTAAAGCTCTCCAGCACGCCAAAAATGACAAGGATCATTATCAGAATCTTCTCCTAGATTCTAGCAAGTTTGTTGAAGATTCTGTTGTCAAATTTGAACTCTTGGATCTTCATCTTCTTAGACCACGTGCTGGCATTTGTTGAGCTCTAGATGACGGCTGCATAACTCTCTGAGCTTCTCCGATGCCAACCGTATAAAGCCGGAGCCTCACCGTGCAACACCAGAATTCTGCTCTAGCTCTGGATCATCACGGAGTGCTGAAGCAGACTCTGGCTCTTTGTTGTTGTTGTTGTTGTTGTTGTTTTGTCAATCTTCAGATTGTGCTCCAGCCACCGATCTTTAGGGAGTGCTTCAGCAGTCTGTTGAGCAGTTTTGTCAAGGATGTCATATCCTCAATAAGTATAATTAAAATAAAAATGTTTAAAGGTGAGCTAAAAGTAAAGAATGTCGGCTGAGAGAACTTCACTAAAACAATTATTAGATTTGATGTTTTTCTTGTGTGTTCAAAAGAGGTGGAGTGATCCTTCTTTTATAGTGAGGATGAACATCTTGTAACATTCCAGACTTAAACTCGTGTGTTACTCTTGGAGGTTTTATGTCCTCACTTAAGGCCAAATACCTAAATGAATTGTCATGAATTTGTGTTGCTATCGAAGATCAAAAGTCTTAAACATTCAAGACATGAGATGATTGCAACCTTTTGATTTCCAACTTGAATGTTGAAATGTTACAAGAGAACCATGATTGTCCACTTAAAACACACTTGATCATGAGCATTCATGGCTTGGAAAGAACATTATGTTACATCCCATAATATTATTACTTTTGTAATATTCCAAAGCTTAATGCTCTAACATGAATGCTTTTACTTCTCTTAATTCAGATTTTTATTTGATAAAAAAATAAATTTATGTAGAAAAACAACAAACTCATCCATCATGAATTCAATTTTTTCTTCACAAACTCAATTTTTTTCTAGCACCCTTAAACACTAATTTTTCATTCATCTTAGCACCGGTTTTGATATATAAATAATCAATCTAATACCTTACGTCGAACTATTTCAAATTTTATTCAAAAAATTGAGTCTCACGGCCATTTTGTGCACAGTTTAATTCATATGTTTCCAAAAAAATAAAGTCGTAGGCTGCGTAGTTAAAGAAAAGTTGAAATGTAGTGGGAAGCACTTCATATATTATGAAAACTTTTCAGTTCCAAGCTGCGATGGAATGTGCCGATCCTGATGCGCCAGCCGGACGAGCTGATGGAGCCAACTGGAACGGATAGAATCATTTTAGTATTTTCAAATCTTTGCCCCAAATTTAATCCAACATTCGCTCAGTTTGATTGTGCATATGAAATGCATGTCATCTAAAAAAAACTTTTGACATAGTTGGGAAAGCCAAAGACGAGCAGCTCTACGGTAATCTAATCTAATTGTGGCATTTACAAGGTTGTATGGGGAAGGACTTATCAACTAAACAGAACCCAAAGCAGTGATCATCGACCGCATGGAGACTGCAGAGCATAGAGCTAGTAGAACTCTGAACATATCGTTTCTTCTGGCATAACTGCTCAGCCAGAAGGTGCAAGCTCCATAGAATTTTATTTATGATATTAGAAAGGGGATTCAAGCAAAGACTAGTGGATGTCATCATACTTGAAGCGAGTAACTCTCTTGCATCGATGCATGGTAGCTCTCGAACTTACAGCTCATTTATCTGAAAATATATTATTAATAATAGAGTGAGTCATAATGACTCATTGAATATATAACGTTAATATCTTTATTAACTTCTTTCCAATACAATGATGTAATTCAAATTATCTTATATTCAATAGATGCGTGATAATATACATGTCAATCGATCATGTCAAATGATAGGCAGTCGTCACTGTCAGTCCGGACCATCATATTAAAGTGCGGACTAAGCTTCCCCATATCATATTAAAGAGCAGGTCATGCCTCGCCATGTCACAACCCATGTAGGTGGTCATGCATGTATGCGACGACTCATATAATGTGTCATATTATATTTCACAACTTCTTAATACATATATGCATTATTGCCGATATATGATTCAAAGTTTAGCGTCTTTGTCAAGACGAGGGATACGATTATTACAAGATTTTCGCTATTATCCAATTATAATTTCTTAATATGAATAAACTATACGATAATACAATACGATATTTAGAACGAATATGTCATTTACACATAATTTGCAACTCAATTCAATACTTGGACTCACAAATGTCATCGTAGGTACACTGATTCAGACCTCATGTATCACCTAAAGAAATATAAAAATTTTGATTTATTTACACATTCCGATAACTTTTAACATTTAAGCCACATTTTAATATATAATAATCGTTTGTAGGTTTAAAACTACATGAATAGTCAAATGATAGTATAACTTTGCAAGGGACTAGCATTTTCATTATAGTGGTGCTTGCTTAAATTTATATAATCTGTATTGTTAATTGATACATTTAGTGTGTGCATATTTCGCTAATTTCCACTCTTAGCCAAGTTCCATGAACTAGTGAATTATGACAAGAATATTTGACTAATTTACACTAGCACTTAATTCATCTAAAGTAATATAACATATCAGCACCCTCAATCTGCTAATTCATTATATTGTACATGAAAACCACAATTCGCTTATAAACCATAGAAGAAATAGACGACTGAGTTAGGCGATTACTTTTGTAAGGAAACTGGCTTACACATCAGTCAAAAATCAGCCAACAAGATTCGACGGAGAAGCCAAAATCCTAATTCACATAAAACTAAATTCATATAACCAAACATTAAGGAATGATGCTTAACAATTATCTAATTTATCCTACAAAAAACCACCACCAATTTGTCGAACGTCAAGCTTTTACGGCAGTGTAGTTCATTTCTCTTACTTTGTTTGTGTTCAATCTAATGGAATAAAGTTATATTTATACTAATCCACTATTAGTCATTATCTTGTTTTAAATATCACCATTCATTACACTTGACCGTGCATAAGTTCTTCTTATACATATATGAGGCAATCAATTAAGGTCCCCCTAATAAGGTACATTTTTAAAATACTATGTGAGTCATTTGATTAAATCACTCACATATTGTCAAGTGACCTTGAATGAAAAAATCAAATGAGCATTTTTTTGGCATCAAAGGGTAATATAGTCAGCTTGCACTTTAATTTTCTCTTTCCAGTCAAATTTCATCCAACTTTCACTGTAGCGAAACTCATTTTACAGTAGACAACTTCATTTTACTATATTAAATTTTGATATTCTAAGTACACAGTGCGTTGAGTTTAAGTGATGAATGTAATGCACTTAAAGATTAAATTTTTTTGGAAAGTGCATTGTTAATGCCCATTATTAAAGTGCAATGCTACATATTTGTTCAAAGAAACTAGCAAAGTACAAATAGGTGCAAAGTGCATTGCTACATATTATGTGAATTCTTCAAATCTGAAGTGCATTGATACATATATGTTCAAACAAACAAGCAAATTACGACATATTGTAGCAAAAGTGTATTCATTAAGTGCATTGCCCAAATATTCTAAAATCCATATGTCAAGTGTGTTGCCTAGAGTGCATTAAGTGTAATGCCCAAACACGATGCTCAAATCTTCTAAATAGTAAAGTGGATTGAGTGCATTGCTATAAATAATTGGTTGTGTTAAAATGAATTGAAATAATATTGTGAATAGTGAGATATATGATGGAATAGAGAGTTTCAAGAAAAGGACATGTGAATAGTTATATGTGATTGAGAAAAGATGAATGGGTAAAGACTCAAATGCCATTTCAAGTTCATTTCATATTGGAAGATTGGGAATGGTAGTGGACACATGGACGTATGTGGATTGTTGGATCTTTTGATCCAAAGGTTAGAAAAATACCCTAGGAATGTATCTTATTGGGTTTGACTCATTTGAGCGTTCATATATATATATATATATATACCCTAGGAATGTATCTTATTGGGTTTGACTCATTTGAGCGTTCATATATATATATATATAGTAAATTTGACTTATTATTACTCATAAAGTTTTCTTTCTCCGATCATTGTTTGCTTTTTCTCTTTCCAATCATTCACTTTCTCATTATATCTATATAACCCACGCGTGACATTTGTCCTACTATGAATGATATTATTTCCATCAATTCATTTTGAACACAACCCAATAATGCATTTTAATATACAAATCATATAGTTAACAATCCACTTTACGTTTTAGAACATTGGAATATATATGTATCAATGCATTTTCATATGAGAGTTTTATATGCACTTTATTTACAAACAATGAACTTTTATGTGAGAGTAATAACGAATAATACTAATGCACTTTATTTACAAACCAAAACATTTTCTTTAAAAATATTTTTTAAATTTCAAAACTCACTAATTAAATACACTATAAGGAAAACAACGCAAAATCCATAAAAATATCGAAACTCATTTCTCAAAAATCATAAGCCATCAAGTTTTTAAAAGCACAAAAACTAACACAAAATGTGTAATATTTTCAATCCACTAAAACACACAATTTCTAACTTTTGTCTATGGCCAAGTAGCAACATGTAAAATATTTGATCAAATGGTTCACAAATGTGACCTTAGGGATGTACCTTCTTAGGGAGCGCTCAAATGAGGCATCTCAATAAGGTGCATCCCTAAAGTAAGTGAGCCATTTAATCAAACGGGTCACATTATGATTCATATCACTCATCAAAAGGGTAAAATTTACTTTTCTCCATCAAGTTTTCTCTCTTCAATCATTCTTTTCTCTTTCTCTCTCTCATCATTCTCACTTTCATTATTTCTATCCAACTTGCATAAAGCAAAACAACCTAAAATCCATAAAAATATCAAAACCCATTTTTTACAAATCATAACTCGTCAAACCATAAAGAACAAACATAAAAGGACAAAAGCTAACACATAGTGTATAACATACACTATATTCACTACAAGACAAAAATTTCTAACTTTTTTCTACGTCAAGTGGCAACATGTGAGTCATTTAATCAAATGATCAAATGACTCATTAAAGGCCTTAGGGATGTACCTTATGAGGTGGCTCAATTTAGCTCCTCTTATAAATTATTATTTATTTCACCCAAAGAAATTCTCATAATAAAAATTTAATAGTAATTTCAATTATTTAAATGGTTTTAGTTAATTAGTATGTATTATATTCTACACTTCGAAAATAAATTTGGTCCCCGAATTTAATGATCATACCTTGATTATAAAAAATTGATTATTTCTTTGTTGCATGTCTTTCTCAATTCAAACAAAATGACGATATCTTTGTTGCATGACAATTCAAAAAGAACTGATGAATTGAGGACTAAGTTTGCCCTTCTTACCAAATCTCATATTACATTTCATTGGTGACACTAAAAAAAAACATGATCGCCAACATGAACTTCTAACTTTCTACGTTTGGGATCAGCATAAAACTTTTGTCAACTATGAGCTACTAACAATTTATCTCTAATCAAACGAACATTTTCATTAGCCTCAAGGACCAAGTTCGGCCCAATCAACTTACTTTCACGCTCGAACCACCCATGCATCTCCTACCATACAAAGCCTCAAAAGGAGCCATCTCAATAGTGTATATCGGTCCCATCTGCCCTTATAATCAATAATGCAAGCTAGCAACATGTCTTCCAATTTTTAAATAGTCCTCTCAAATTGTCCGTCCGTCTGGGATGAAAATCAGTGCTCAAGTGCAACTTCATTCCTAAAGCCTCATATACCGATCTCCAAAATATAGATATAATTTGCGAGCCACGATCAGAAATAATTGATATAGGTACTCCATGGAGACGCACAATCTCTTTGATTTACACCTGGGCGTACTACTTTGACAAGTAAATGGTCTTAATCCCAGTACCTATTGCAGTCTTAGTGAATCTATCAACAATCATCTAAATAAAATCATAGCCCTTACTAGTGCGTGGCAGTCCAATCACAAAATTCATAGTAATACACTCCCACTTCCATCTCGAGAGGATAATACTCTGAAGTAAGCCAACCGACCTCCGGTGTTCAGCTTTCACTTGTTGACTAGTCTATTATCTCGAGACAAAGTCCGCTACATCCCGTTTCATACCACTCCACCAACAAAAGACTTGAAGATCGTGACACATCTTCATAGAATCTGGATGCAAAACATAAGGTCAACAATGAGGCTCTCTCAAAATCTCTTGAGTCCACTAGCCAAAGGAACAAATAGTCAATTTCCGAAGCTAAAGTATGCGTATTTACCTTCTCGTACTTCTAAAATTGAGTTGTTCAACTCAAGATCAGTGCTTGGAATTTCTATTATTCAGTTAGCCAAGTTAGGCTCAACTTGTAAATGTGCTAGAAGTCTCCGAAAGAAACTCCAGTATTTTTTAGTTTCGATAACTCTTCAGTAAGTCTCCTCTTGTTCTTAGGTATGTGCGCTATGTTACGGATATGGCATCTATGACAAAGCAGAAGATCCCAAGCGGAAGAAGAGGCTACAACAAACTCTGGTACCAGGAGCTGGTACTTGCAAATGAAGACTAACAAAACAGAAGAGGCAGAAGAAGTTATAGCATCCTATGTTGACTGCTGTTGGCACAGTTGATCAGGAGGGATCAACACAAGAACCAGAAGAGGTTATAGCAACTCCTGGAGATTCAAGGCTAAAGCTAAAGAGAGCAGAGATCAGAGTGTGCGGAAGTTGAGAGTGTTGGAGTGCAAGTTGTGTGAGAGCTGAGGAGTCATCTGGATTGGAGTAGTCTGATTACTATATTGATTCGAGGGAGTTGACTGGAGCATAGTCTCATTGAGACCAAACGGTTGACGGTCCCGGGGGGCAGCTTCCGCGGACTGTCCAGTGTGCTCCTCGGTAGTGAAGGAAGGTCATTGATTGAGGGAGAGTAGTGCAGAGTGTCCAACTACTCAGTAGGAAGAGGTTAGAGAAGTCGTTGACAGAAGCGTCAACAACTTGGCAGAAGAAGTTGCTGCAAGATTCGCTGTAACACATTGTAATAGGATAGGTTGATAGTGTGTGATTGATAGAGCCTAGTTATACACATTATTTAGGTCATAACCCTGTGCTTGTTTGCAATATTTCATGAGCAAGATTACTCGTTTCCAATGTTTTTGTATATCAGGTCAAAACGAGTCCTTAAGTCGGATACGCGCTAACAGGCAGCGTTCTAGGAGTGAAAGATCAGCCTGAGGAGCTAGCGGCGCAAACAGAAGAAGAAATGGCGAAAGACAGCAGAGGTGCGCTAACCATATGCGCTAGTCAATGCTGTGCGCCAGGCGCAAAGTCCCAGTGACCAGATTTGGAAGTTGCCAAAAGATGAACTTCCTGGGCACTATTTAAACAAAGAAAGTCTAGGGTTTCACAACAACACGGAGAGGCAGCACCACGGCCTCAGAGGAGGCACTGCGCGGCAGAACTGGAAAACACACGGACCTGTTGAGAGGAGTTGCGCCAGCCGACTGCGCCAGCCGAGAGAAGACACTGCTCGCACTGTTTGCTACCGTTTTCTTGGATTCAGTAGTTGTTATTTACTATTTTATGATGTTTACCACTAGCATGTCTAGCTAAACACTTAGTGTTGGTCGGGCATGAACCTATAATGTATTACCTTTGAGACTTGAGCTTAATGCATAGTTTATTTACTTGTATTAATTCTGTGCGTACTGAGACAGTTAGTTGCATGAGTAGGGGAAGCCTTGAACCGCAATCTTACTTGTGTTGCTTGCTTGTCACCTGTTAAACTAGTTGCATGCGTAGGGGAAGCCTTGAACCGCAAACTTACCGTGACAATTAGGAGTAACGAGTTAGGGTAGGCAGTTGCTACTGTGACAGGATTCGCAGCTGTTTAGTCTAGTTCTAGGATTAATAGCACATGAACTTTGAACGGAACATGCGCACGTGTTAGGAAGCCTTTACCGGACACTTACCCAAGTAAACCACAAGCTATAGATGTTTAGAGTCGATGATAAGGAATGCATTCATAGAGGATTGTCTGCCCAGCACTTCTCATAAAGATAGTACTTCATCTCTACTGCTTGCGCACGTCTAGTGCAATTTCCTGCGTTACGATATTCACTGCTACTCGCGCATCGCGCAAAACCCCCAATCACTCACGCAACCCCCGTTTTCTTAAGTGTAGGTTACTGGCTAAGACTCACTTCTTGCTCCCTGTGGAGATCGACCCTTACTTAACCGCTGTACTAGTGGGAGAGGAAGGATTATATTTGACGCGCACGACGACGCGCGATCAAATTTTGGCGCCGTTGCCGGGGAGCAACACAGCTAAGTTTTAGCTAGCTTACATTTCTCATTTTAGTAACTAGTTATTTCATTTTGTTTTGTTTTCTCGTTGTTGTTTCTGACAGCGCACAATCACATCAGCCTGCGCAACCTTGAAACAGTTGCGCTGCGCAGATTCTAGTTGCGCACTGACAGACGCAACAACTTCGTTGCCATTTAATTCGTTTCTTGAGTTTGGATCAGGACATGGAGGATAACAGTGTGGTTGGAGATAACCTGGGAGACAGAACCCCAGAGGAAGCAAGGGCACATAACCGCGCAGCCCTATTCAGAGAGGAAGTGCAGCGTGAGGTCGACGCACGGATGGCCGCTGAACCATACATTGCGCCACCCGTTCGTCCAGTCGCGAGGCGCAGGACAGTGCGCGAAATGTCAGCCCCTATCACTGTTAACCAGCCATGGTGCATCGTGCTTCCACCAGGCGGTCACTTCGAGCTAAGGAGCTCACTCATCCATCACATGCCCAAGTTCCACGGGATGAACAATGAAAATCCAGTCAAGCATGTGCGAGAGTTCCTGGTCATTTGCGAAAATATGAAGACCGAAGGGGAAAGCGATGAAGCGCTGAAGATGAAGGCATTTCCATTCTCACTAAGTGATACTGCTAGACACTGGCTAATGAATTTACCTGCAGGATCTATTCACACATGGGAGCAGCTGCAGAAGAAGTTCTTAGACAAATTTTATCCAGCAGCGAAGATTGCGCTGCTCAGAAGGGAATTGGCCGCGCCAAGGCAGAGCGCAGGGGAGTCTCTGTCAGAATACTACGAGCGTTTCAGGGAGCTAGAAGCCAACTGCTACAATCACTGGCTTCCTCAGAATGTGCTGATAGAGAACTTTCTGAATGGACTGCTGCCCATGGAGCTGCGACTACTGAATGCATGTGCAGGAGGGGACATTTGCAACATGTACCCGGAGGATGCATGGCAGCTGATAGAAGATTCTGCTGGGCAGGTAAGACATCAATTGACACTTGAAAGTAGTCGTAATCGTTCTGTGCATCAGGTAGAGGCAAGCGCTGAGATCCAAGAAATGAAGGCCATGCTACAGAAGCTGATGAGTGCGCAGAGCGCACAACCAGTTGTGCCAAAGGTATGTGAATTCTGCAGGTCCACTGAGCACAAGACAGACGAATGCCCAACACTTTTTGAAGAAACTGGAGACGTAAATGCCCTTGGAGGATGGGACAACAGAGGACCGCAGAGGCAGAATCAGCCGCGCTTTGGGCTTGCTGCAAATGGATTCAGATGGAGAGAAGAGAACAATTTCCAGAGGCAGCCCACTGATCAGCGCGCGCCACAGCAGACGCAACAAGCTGCACCCTACAATCCACCGCATCGCCGCACAGACGCACCAGCGCAGAACAATCAGCAACCAAAGCGATCCTTGGAAGATATCATGGGGCAGCTAGCAGACACAGTGCGCAAGAATGACGAAAAGTATGACAAGAGGTTCGAATCCATCGAAAAGCAGTTATCACAGATCGCAACCATGATGGATGAGATAAAAAAGAGCGATGGCAACCTGCCTTCGCAAGTGGTTCAGAACCCTAAAGGAGGAGTCAATGCAGTGACACTGAGGACTGGGCGCACAGTAGGAACGGAGCAGACCGCGCAGGCGCCCGCGCAACCAGTTGCGCAAGTCCCAGACCCAGCAGAACAGAGTGCGCAACCAGAGCAAAACGCGCAACCAGAAATGCCAGCCACAAACAAGCAAGGCGAATGCGCACAGGAAATGCTAAATGCGCAGGCCTCAGCGATCGTGCAACAAAAGGTACCACCTAAGTGCCGAGATCCAGGTACATTCACTATCCCTTGCACCTTAGGTAAAACCACGGTAAGCAACTGCATGATCGATTTAGGCGCATCAATCAATTTATTACCATATTCTCTCTATGCGACCTTGCGCCTTGGACCACTAAAACCTGCAGGTCTCACAATTCAGCTAGCAGATAGATCGTGCAAACAACCTGCAGGCATGATAGAAGATGTCCTAGTTCGAGTAGGAGAGCTGGTGTTCCCAGCAGACTTTTATGTGCTCGAAATGGAGGGTGAATCAAGCGCCAGCAGTGCGCAGATCCTCCTAGGCAGACCATTTCTGATGACCGCGCGCACGAAGATAGACGTATGGAGGGGCACGCTGTCCATGGAGGTTGATAGGAAAGAGATCTACTTCGACATATTCAAAGGAATGCAGCACCCTCATGAAGACGCCACAGTGCACGCGATGGGCAGCATAGACGACTTGGTTGCAGATGCGCAGGGCGAGCTAGTTCCCAAGCGCATTCAGGCTGGATGGCGCATGAGCATTGCACCAGAGCCTCCGCCAGACGCACCACCGGATGCACCAGAGGGAGAAGTGGAACCTATTGCTTATATCTCTTCTTCCTCTGCATCTATCCTCGTTACGCATGATTTATCACATACTGACTACCCTTTTCACCCGTTGCGCAGGACCCAGGAAAACGCAATACACGCACTGGCGCAGGGACACTCAGGAGCAAGAGTGGGGGAGGTCGCAGACGCACGTTTTGGAACGTAACGAGGTACAGTCGAGCCAACGACGTTAAACAAAGGCACTTGTCGGGAGGTAACCCGACTTGTTTTTATTTTTACATATTTTTCTTTTTAGTTTTTAGTGTTTCTTTTAGGCAGTTTAGGACTTGTCATTTTGCATGTGCGCAGCCTCCGTGCGCTTGAGCTTGAGTCGTGGGGACACGTCTCTGTTCAAGTGTGGGGGGGAGCGTTACTCTTACATTTCATGTTTTGAGCATTTTTAGTATAGCTTAGTTTAAGTTGAAGAGAATTAGTAGCAGTAGTGCGCTAAGGTGCAGGATGCGCATGCGCTCCAGCTTGTTTTGCGCTATCCGTATTGCGTGCGCCGTTCTCTACTGTTTTAGCATAATTTTTTCGTTTTTTTCTGCTCCTGTTAGTTGGGATATACAGGGGATGTGGAGTTGATAGAAATGCTCCAGAGAGGCGGTTAGTCGCTTGTGCTTCGAAGGCGAGGTATATGGTCGAGTGCGCTAGTGGAGGCCGGTGCTTCGCAACCTTCGGAACAAAAGAGCGCGCTCAGTCACGCAGATGCCAAAGGCAAAGTACCCAAAGCGTGGCGAGGTGGGAAAACAGACCACCTTCTCTCTGGAAATCAAGCTAAGGAAAGCGGGCGCGGTTGCAAACGCGTGCGCCGACCGGCGCAGACAGACCAAGGAGGGAGAGCGGAACGAGTTCCATAGCTGCTATCCGAAGGCTGAGATTGGAACTGTTCTGGGAATGAAACAATTGGAAAGGAAGCTGTACAAAAGAAAAAATACCAGCAGAAGCAGATGATTTGCGTTACAAAGAATCAGCATGCGCACTACTTAGTACCTGCGTGCGCAAGACCACAAGGATATCATCAAAGGCTCAGGTTCCCAGGAAGTGTGCGAACGAATCACGCACTGGAAGAAGCTCGCGCAAGAAACCATATACCTATCTTCGGAGCGGGAGCTGACAACCAGGAGCCTAAGAAGAGCTATCTCCCAGTCATCCAAAGATCTTCATCTCGGCTGAGAGGTAATGAAATTTCGGGATTATTATACTAGAACTGTTGAGTGCAGTTGTGCGCAGGTGATAAAGCAGCACAAGTTGAGCAACTGTGCATTTTGCGCTAGAATGCAAGGCTGTGCGCTAGTCTCCAGAAAAGGTAATTGTATCCGCGTTTCAGTACTTGTTCGGGACGAACAAGGGGCAAGTGTGGGGGGTTTGATAGAGCCTAGTTATACACATTATTTAGGTCATAACCCTGTGCTTGTTTGCAATATTTCATGAGCAAGATTACTCGTTTCCAATGTTTTTGTATATCAGGTCAAAACGAGTCCTTAAGTCGGATACGCGCTAACAGGCAGCGTTCTAGGAGTGAAAGATCAGCCTGAGGAGCTAGCGGCGCAAACAGAAGAAGAAATGGCGAAAGACAGCAGAGGTGCGCTAACCATATGCGCTAGTCAATGCTGTGCGCTAGGCGCAAAGTCCCAGTGACCAGATTTGGAAGTTGCCAAAAGATGAACTTCCTGGGCACTATTTAAACAAAGAAAGTCTAGGGTTTCACAACAACACGGAGAGGCAGCACCACGGCCTCAGAGGAGGCACTGCGCGGCAGAACTGGAAAACACACGGACCTGTTGAGAGGAGTTGCGCCAGCCGACTGCGCCAGCCGAGAGAAGACACTGCTCGCACTGTTTGCTACCGTTTTCTTGGATTCAGTAGTTGTTATTTACTATTTTATGATGTTTACCACTAGCATGTCTAGCTAAACACTTAGTGTTGGTCGGGCATGAACCTATAATGTATTACCTTTGAGACTTGAGCTTAATGCATAGTTTATTTACTTGTATTAATTCTGTGCGTACTGAGACAGTTAGTTGCATGAGTAGGGGAAGCCTTGAACCGCAATCTTACTTGTGTTGCTTGCTTGTCACCTGTTAAACTAGTTGCATGCGTAGGGGAAGCCTTGAACCGCAAACTTACCGTGACAATTAGGAGTAACGAGTTAGGGTAGGCAGTTGCTACTGTGACAGGATTCGCAGCTGTTTAGTCTAGTTCTAGGATTAATAGCACATGAACTTTGAACGGAACATGCGCACGTGTTAGGAAGCCTTTACCGGACACTAACCCAAGTAAACCACAAGCTATAGATGTTTAGAGTCGATGATAAGGAATGCATTCATAGAGGATTGTCTGCCCAGCACTTCTCATAAAGATAGTACTTCATCTCTACTGCTTGCGCACGTCTAGTGCAATTTCCTGCGTTACGATATTCACTGCTACTCGCGCATCGCGCAAAACCCCCAATCACTCACGCAACCCCCGTTTTCTTAAGTGTAGGTTACTGGCTAAGACTCACTGCTTGCTCCCTGTGGAGATCGACCCTTACTTAACCGCTGTACTAGTGGGAGAGGAAGGATTATATTTGACGCGCACGACGACGCGCGATCAGTGATCAAGTAGTTAGCTATTTATTACTGGAATGTGTTGATAGTGTAGGCTAGTTTGTGTTGACAAATTGAGCGGAGACTTCGACTAAGTGGTTAGACTAGCGGTGGCTGAGTTGTTAGAAACCATTAAACTCTAATCGAGTTAGTGAAGTCTTGAGAACCGAGAGTAGTCCTCCCCAGACATAGGCTGTTGCCGAACTGGGTGAACAAACTTGTTTGTGTTCTACAGATTTGGCAAAAGCAAAGCGCCAGCAACTTAGCGGAAGAAGTTGCTTGCTGAAGCAAACAGTGGGTTATCGCCCACAGCAATGCATTGCCAATTTCACGCTAAACTGCCCATGGACTTCCTACTAAGAGCATCAACAATGACATTAGCCTTTCCTAGATGATAAGAAATGGTGCAACGTGGTCTTTCAATATTTCTACCCATCTACTATGTCGAAGATTAGATACTTTTGACTGAAAATGTACTTCAAACTTTTGTGATCCGTAAACACCTTAAATGTCTCCCCATACAAATAATGTCTGCATATCTTCCATGCATAAATTACTACAACCAACTCTAGATCATGAGTAGGATAAGCAATGACACGACCATGTCGAATTAGAATACATCTCAGTCCCACTCTTGAAGCCTCACAATATACAACAAATTTGTCAGTGCTCGAGGGAAGGGCTAAAATTGGTGCAGTAGTTAGCTCAATCTTTAGCCTCTGGAAGCCCTATTCACACTTGTCAGACCGGATAAATTTGAATCCTTACTAGATGAGATGGGTTAATGGTGCAACTAGACGAGAGAAATCTTGTACAAATCGACAATAAGTACCCAACAAGCCCTAAAAGTTTCAAATTTATGCCACTGAAGTCGTTGTAGGCCAACTTTCAACTACCGCAACCTTTGGCGAGGTCTTGGGCGATGAGCGAAGGTCCGCCTGCGGGAACTCATCACGACCCGCCCCCCAAAGAATGACCTTGCCTTCAAGGTCAAAGTCGGCGAACATCTCGGTAATGTCCTCCATGAGTTCCCAAGTGGCTTCGTGCTCCTGTAGCCGGTCCCATTTGATTAAACTTCACGTCCATTTGGCCACTCTCGGACTCCTCGTAGACCCTCTGGATTGTATGAGTTTCGGTAGCCTGGAAACCACTTGATTTGATGGACTCTTTTTGGGTCTCTAGGTGGTCCGGTGGCTGGTTTCAGTTGAGAGACATGGAAGACAAGGTAGATTGCGGCCTCCTTGGGTAACTTTAGGCGATAAGCCACTTCGCCTATGACCCCCTCGATCACATATGGCCCATAGTACTTTGGTGCCAGCTTGGGTTTGATTCTCCCCGTCAATGTGAGTTGTTTGCCTGGTTGCAGCTTGAGGTATACATAGTTGCCGATGTCGAAATGGATGTCCCTTCGGTGTTTGTCGGCTTGTTTTTTCATAGCGCGTCTGGCCTTGGACAGTTGTTCCTTCAACTCAGTTAGAATCCTGTCGCGATCCACCAAGGCTGTCTCCACTTGTTGAACCGGGCTTGTCCCTTCTTCATAAGGAATTAGCTTGGGCGGATCCCGTCCACAGTGCTTTGAAGGGCGTAGTTTGGGTAGACGTGTGAAATGAAGTATTGTACCAGTACTCCGCCCATGGTAGTAACTTTACCCAGTTCCTCTGATTGCCTGCTGCAAAGCAACGCAGATATGTCCCAAGGCTTCGGTTGACGACCTCGGTTTGCCCATCCGTTTGCGGATGGTAAGCAGAACTCCTCTTCAAATGTGTCCCGAGTCCCTTGAATAGTTGCTGCCAAAAATTGCTCAAGAAGACAGCATCCCTATCTGAAATTATGACTTCGGGAATTCCATGCAGACGAATGATTTCTTTCATGAAGACATCTGCCACGGTTGCTGCGGAGTACGGATGGCCCAGCGGTATGAAGTGAGGGTACTTGCTCAATCTGTCGACTACCACATAGATAATTGAGAAGCCTTCGCATTTTGGTAGTCCGTCAATGAAATCCATGGTGATTTCTGCCCAGACTTGGCTAGGCACTTCTAAAGGCTGAAGTAGTCCCGCTGATGCTAAGGCCACGTATTTGCTGCGTTGGCATTCTTCACAGGCAGCGACAAACTTATGAATCTCCTTCTTCATGCCTTCCCAATAGAATTCAACAGCGGCTATTTTGTAGGTCTTCAGAACTCCTAAATGGCCTCCAATTGTGCTGCCATGGAATTCTTGGCAAAGAAGGGGTATTTGCTCCGAGCTGGGTGGCAGAATAAATCGACCTTTGTAAAATATGCGAGTTCCAATAAGTGAGTACCTCGTGTCTCCCTGCTTTAAGGCTTCGCGAAACTTGTCAAGCAGTGGGCTTTGGTTGTCCCAGTTCATGACCCTTTGCACTGTTGCGACTAACAGTGATGCCCCTTCAGGGTTGCCTCCAATCTTGCCGGATAGTGCATCTGCCGCTTTGTTCTCCAATCCTGGCTTGTAATGGATCTCGAAATCATACCCAAGCAGCTTGGTTAACCATCGCTGATGCTCTTCCGCTACTAGCCTTTGCTCCAGTAGGAACTTCAGGCTTTTCTGGTCAGTTTGGACTATAAATCGCCGCCCCAGTAAGTATGGTCTCCATTTGGTAACAGCTAAGGCTATGGCCATAAGTTCCCTTTCATAGATGGACTTCTGTCGGGCCCTTGTTGAAAGTACTTGACTCCAGTATGCGATGGGTCGCTGGTTGTGCATAAGTACTGCTCCAAGTCCGTACCCTGATGCATCGGTTTCTAATATGAATGGTTGCGAGAAATCAGGCAAGGCGAGAACCGGAATCTTGGTCATTGCCCCCTTAAGTACGTTGAATGCCTCGGATGCCTTTGGGTTCCAACTGAATGCGTCCTTCTTTAACTGCTCCGTGAGTGGTTGGGCTATCTTCCCATAGTCTTTCACAAACTTTCGGTAATAGCCGGTTAATCCCAAGAACCCACAAAGCTCCCTGATGGTCCTCAGCTCTGTCCACTCCTGCATGGCTTGAATCTTTAACTTGTCAGCGGAGACTCCATCTACTGAAACGATGTGTCCCAGATACTCTATGCTCCTTTGCCCAAAATGACACTTCTTGTAATTGGCACATAATTGATGCTTGCTGAGCTCCCTGAGTATCAGTCGCAAATGCTCCTTGTGATCTTTTTCTGATTTGCTGTAAACCATCAGCTCGTCCAGTATATCGTCGAAGAACACCAACACGAATTTAAGTCTATCTTTGAAAAAATGGTGGATCCGTGCAGCTCGTCCAGTAGCTCGTCTATCACTGGTATTGGGAATTTGTCGGGGACAGTCTGCTTGTTCAGCGCCCTATAGTCGACGCAGAACCTCCATTCTCCATCCTTCTTCTTCACTAAGAGGATCGGACTCGAATAAGGACTGGTAGTCGGCCTGATGATGCCTGCTTGTAACATCTCCCTTACCATCTTTTCAATTTCATCCTTTTGAATCTGGGGATATCGGTAAGGTCGTACGCTAATGGGCTGAGCTCCATCCTTCAAAATGATCGCTTGCTCGTGGCCCCGGATAGGTGGCATACCCTTGGGATCTTGGAAGACCTCCGGAAATTCCCCCAACACTTCCTGCACTGACTGGGGAATTCCTGCGGCTTTGCTGAACTCGGCTTCCTTGAGTTCTTTGGCTTCCACCAAGTAGCATTCACAAATGTCCCTCCTGCTTTTGACGATGGCCTGGAACGAAAATTCAGCTTTCTTCAATGCAGCATTGCCAAACAGCCTGACTCTACGCCCCTCGTGTTTGAACTCTATAAATAGGGTCATCCAATTGACCTTCATGTCACCAAGAGTTTGTAGCCACTGCATGCAGAGGATTACTTTTGTGCCTCCCAAGGAAAGTGGCAGAAAGTCAGCAACGACCTTGCATTCGCCAAGTCTGATTTCAACTCCTGGGCACAGGCCTTTTCCTTCTTCAGTCACTCCTGTGCCCAAGGTGACTTTAAATGAGCCTTTGTTGATGATATTAAGTCTTTCCTCCTTGACAATGGTGGGTGAGATGAAATTATGGGTTGCGCCGCTCTCAATGAGAATGATCACCCTGCGCTCGCCAATGCTGCCTTCTAATTTCATGCGCGTGCTGGAGTCAACCCAGCCACGCTCTTGAGGGAAACTTCTGCGCCTTTGACAGGTTCAGTGGTCTGTCTTTCTATAACTTTCAATGTCTGCGCAGCGATGGCCAGGTCGCCAGGGCTCCTTGCAGCGGTAGCATAAGTTGCTTTGCCTGCGCTGCTCTGGATGGGTGGGTCGCTGCTGCTGTTGTTGCGGATGATCCCTTGAGTAAAAAGGCCTGCGCTGATGTGTACGGGGTGGCCTGTGATTTGGTGCTGCCCCTTTGGTAGTTTTGTTGCTTTCCATCTCCTCAACTAACTGAGCGAGGTGCATTGCGTGGTGTAAATCAATGGGTTGCTGAATCTTGACTGCAGAACGGATCTCTGCCTTAAGTCCCTTCATGAAATTTGCCATGAGAGCCCTTGCTGAAATGCCTTCTATTGCGCCAGCCAACTCCTCAAACTTCTCGCGGTACTCCATGACTGATCTGATCTGGATAAGAGAGAAGAACTTCTCATGCGCATCCATTGAGTCAATTCCCCGAAATCTTTGAAGGATGGCCCTCTTTAATTGCTCCCACGTCACTACTGGTTGCAACTTGTTGTACCATGCGAACCACTTAAAGGCCTTCTCTTCCAAGCACATTGTTGCTGCCATAAGAGACTCACGATCGGATAGCGCGTTTACGTCAAAATACCTTTCGGCTTTGTAAATCCACTCATTGACATTGGACCCTCCGAAAATGGGCATCTCCAACTTGCGGAATCTTGGGTCGCCTCACATCGACTCTCCTTGATTGAATCCTCTTGCGGGATAATTGAAATCTCTTGGTTGCTGGTGGTTTATCTCCCCTTGGAATTCCACGTGATCCTCGGGAAACCTTTGCTGATCGGCTGGGTTTCTTGGCAGCCTGCTGGTGTCCTTTACAGGTGCCTTCTCTGGGTTGCCTCGAAAACTTTCTCCAACCTCTTTGCGGCCTCCCTCCTCAGCTGGTGCTGGCGCTTGCAGAGAATCTAGTTTCTCCATCATCTTCAGGAGTGCTCCTTCAAAGGTCTTCTCGATTGATGCGATCCTTTGGTCTGTGACCTTCTGCATGGCCTCCATCTCCATTCGCAGCGAAGTCATTTCATCTTCGCTGTTGATAGTAGCCTCTCCAGCGGCTGACTTGCTGGCCTATTGCTTGCTGCGTGTGGCCATGTCGTCCCTTGAATCGCGGCTCTGATACCACGTAGTAGGAGGGTCAAAAATATAAAGATGCGGAAAATCCTTGTATTTGCCTAGATAAGTCGGATGGTCGAGTTACAATTGCGGAATTACACCAAATGACCCTCAAAGTGAAGGATTTGACGGATTACAAGATGACTTTCGGCTAAATTAAGGCAACTATGCCCAGATTGCGGCAGCTATGCCCACAGACTATGATTCTCGCCCAAAGGTGGCAGAATTCCTCGGGTGACCCTCTCTCCCTAAAATATTGATCACTCGGATAACTCCCTGATGGCTGGAAATGTGCTGGATGCTGGGATTTTATAGTGCGCATTGTGACCTTTGGGGTGCCCAGGAATGTGCTTGGTCACTGCCCTTGCTGACGCATTGAGGTGACTTGCTGAGAAGACTTGACCCTGGTCTGGCAGACCTGTGGACTGTGGCTTGGCTGGCCTGGGAGATGTGCGGGCTTCTTGGGTGACTCTGCGGATTCTGGCCTAGCTGGACAGTCTGCGGACTCTGGCCTGGCCAATGGGCGGGCAATTATGGGCAGTGTGCGAAATTCCTCGAACAGGGCGGACTGCATGCGGAAATCCTCAAGTGGGCTGACCTTGTCCTTCGGAAACTCTCGGTTGACCTGGTCGACCTCAATGGGCAGGCTGCGGGAATTCTCGACTGGGCCGGGTCTTCATGCGGGAATCCTCTGCTGGTCCGGGTCTTTGTGCGGGAAACCTCGTCTGGGCCTGGTCCTTGTGCGGAAATTCCCGAGTGTGGCCCGGCATGTCCCAATCTGGCCCGAGTAACAGCTGGGTGTTGCGGACTTTTGGCGAGGTCCTGGGTAGATGAGCGAAGGTCAGCCTACGGGAACTCATCAGTATCTTTTTAGCAAATCATTCTAGAGGAGCTCAGAGGTTGTCCAGGTGATTGCAGCTGACATGGCAACAGGCAGAGGACGGCCCAGATGATCAGAGAATCTTAGCAGCAGCGCAGATGAAGGCCAACAAGATAAGGTTTCTAAATTCTAGTTTAGGAAATCGAATCTCAACAACCTTCCAAGAATCCAAGGGAAGATTCGGAAGATGGGATTATCTGCGGAAGGTAGAATTATCCTTTGGGGCTAAACTTGCTGAGGTGCAAAAGCTACATATGCAGAGGCAGAGACCGAAGTGAGAGATACCGAAGAATCAAAGAGCACACACTGAGCAATAATCGGAGTTTGCGGAAGCAAAGAAGTGTTATAGAAATAGTTGTGTGAGAGCTGAAGAGTGATCAGACTGGTATAGTCTGATCTTATATTGATTCGAGGAAGTCGACTGGAGTGGAGCCTCCTTGACAGGGCGAATATTTGACAGTCGCGACGTGCAGCTTGCGCGGACTGTCCCAGTGTGCTCCTTGGTAGTGACAGAAAGTCATTGATTGAGGGGGAGCTGCGCAGAGCGTCCGACTACTCAGCAGGAAGTGCTTGAAGAAGTCGTCGACAGAAGCACCAGCAACTTGGCAGGAGAAGTTGTTGTAGGATCTACTGTGACAAATTTGTAATAGGATAGGCCGAGTCTGTAAGGTCAGGTCGTTAGCCATCTATTAATGGATTGTGTTGATAGTGTAGGCTAGTCTATGTTGATAGATTGAGCAGAGACTTCGGCTAGGTTAGGAGTAATGGTTAGACTAGTTGTGGCTGAGTTGTTGGAATCCATTGTACTCTAACTGTGATAGTGAAGTCTTGAGGACCTAGAGTTGTCCTGCTAAGACGTAGGCCGTTGCCGAACTGGGTGAACAAATCTGTGTGTGCTTTTTAGATTTGGCAGAAGCAAAGCGTCAGTAACTTAGCAGAAGCAGTTGCTGAAGCAAACCGTGGGTTATCGACTACAGTAACTCAGTGCCAATTTCAGTTGGTATCAGAGCCGATCGCTCAACACACTAAGTGAGGTCTGGGAAGACACTGTAGATCGCCATGGCCAAGTTGAAAGAAAGACAGAGCACCAGCAGACCACCACTACTCGAGGTAGGCAACTATGGCTATTAGAAAGCACAGATGAAAGCCTTTCTGAAGGCAGTTGATGAAAAGGCATAGAGAGCAGTAATTGTTGAATGGTCGCCCCCATTGTCCATTGATACTAGGGAGTTGCTCACAAAAAGTTAGAGGACAAATGAACAACAAAAGAGGAAGCTGCTGCATCTAGTAACTCTAAACCCCTGAATGCTATATTTGTTGCTGTCGATGCAAATAATTTTAGGTTGATCTCCAACTGCGACGGAGCAAAGCAGACATTGGATATTCTCGAGACAGCTCACGAGGGAACTGAGGTGAAAAGTTCAAGAATTCAGATGATCACCTCGAGGTTTGAGAACTTGAAGATGCTTGAAGAAGAGTCCATCACAAAATTCAATGCCCGACTGTGTGACCTATCCAACGAAGCCTATGCCCTTGGAGAACCTACACCAGAAGAGAAGCTGGTCAGGAAAGTCCTCAGATCATTGACCTCAAAATTTGATATGAAAGTCACAGCCATTGAGGAAGCACAAGACATCAAAAATATGAGGCTGAATGCTCTGATAGGGTCTTTAAAGCAGTTCGAGATGAAGAGGGCAGAAGATGCTACACCAACCTCTAGGAAGAATGTTGGGCTGAAGGCTGAGACCAAAGAAAAAGTAAATTCAACAGAAGAGTTGGGGACAGCAATTGGGTCTTCTAGCAAAGAACTTCAGCAAGCTCTTCAAGGAGATAGAGCAAACCTCCTCGTCTATGGGAAAGATTTGGTGAAAAAAGCAGTCTAGGAGAGGAGGAAATTCCCAGAGAAGGAACCGGAATACAAAGCAGAGTGAAGATGACAAGAAGGACAGGTCAAAAAGAAT
The DNA here is from genome assembly GCA_963678935.1 of Umbilicus rupestris. NCBI lineage: Eukaryota > Viridiplantae > Streptophyta > Magnoliopsida > Saxifragales > Crassulaceae > Umbilicus > Umbilicus rupestris. Next base: position 3,001,011 of record OY787618.1, on the reverse strand, counting down.
TCAATGCTGGATATGGGCACAGAGAGTCAAAATGCCCTACCTATCAAAAGAAGAGTAGTAAGTCCCTGACTATTGATTGGGTTGTTTATTCCCATTGTTTAGTTGTATTTTGCGTGTGATAGATTACTTCTTTGTAGTGTTTCGCATCACAGATGTATCAAGACCGCTTTGAGCTTTGCGGCGTATTTAGAGCATTCTAGGCCTCATTCAATCACTCGGGAATGCGAGGGAGCAAAGGTATGATAGTGAGAAGAAGTTTCGAGCAAGAATATCAATGTAGCAGAGGTGATTTGCCCAAGTAGTGCGCGAGTCAGAAGTGATTCGCCCAAACAATGGTGATTCACCCAGCTCAAAATCTACTGCCACTTTGATTTGCCCAAGACTGCATGAATCAACCTTGGTGCAGCCCGAATCAAATGTGATTCGACCAGATTCGGAACACACTTTGATTCTCCTGAGCCCTGCACGAATCACTTTGGTGTTGCACGAATCAAATGTGATTCGCCCAGCTCAAAACTTACTAAGACTTTGATTCGCCCAACCTGGTCGAATCAACTATGGAGCCAACCCGAATCAAAATGTGATTCGCCCAGCGGAACTCATTGCCACTTTGATTCGCCCAACCCTGGGGAAATCACTTGCCAAGCCTTGCACGAACCAAATGTGATTCGGTCAAAGACAGTCAGCCCGGCCCAAAATCAAAGTTATAAATAAAAAGGGCCTTTTTCTAGAAAAAAATCCTAGCAGCTAGCTACCCAGACCCTAGACCGCAGAATGGAGATCGTAGACCAGAGAAGGAATCAGCATCGCGAAACAATTTTAGTATTTTTCTAAACTCTTTATTTTCATTGTTCGTAGATGGATTATAGTAGCTAAACCCTAACTCAGTTTGGGAATTTGTATTGCAACGTACGGTTTGAGATACTTATGTTTCATAATTCGATTTGGTGAATTACTGTTCCTCGTGTGAATTGCATGCTCTGATTATCAAGTTAGCATAGCCTAGCGGTGAATATGAATTGATATCTGTTGCGTGATACTAGATTGGAGTGCCGTATTAGAGAAGCCTAGCGGTAGAACTAATTTGGTATTGTTAGTTGAGTAATCGTTAACTTATTTGAGAACTTAGCCGTTAAGAGTAGGTAGAACATTGAAGTCGACATTACTCTAGCAGGATTGTTAAACTGGAACAATAGTTTTACTAATTGATGCACGTTATTACCAGTTGCAATGCATATCCCTGAACTGCTTCATTCTGAAATTGTTCAACAACATTCTTTTTGCAAACCCCCTATTTTTGTGTGACAATTAATGAAATTCTAGACTATTTGCTCTCTCTTGGGTTCGACCCTACTTATCCTAGCTAGTAAGTAGGTAATATAAATTTAATTTTGACGAACACAACAACGTGTCGTCAAATTTTGGCGCCTTTTATGGGGACAACAACACGCAGTATAGAGTTCTAAGCTTTATTTTTCTTGTTTTGCTTTGTTTTACTTGTTTTTCTTGTTTTGGTGTTTTGGCGGCGCATGTAGGTGCAATTTGAGCTACCGGTGTCCGATTAGCTATTATAAGGTGTTTTTCTTAGCGAAACAAGCCTAGGTCATAAACCACGAGCTTCGCTCGTGTCGTAACTTGTTTTTGCCAATAGGAGGTTGTTTACTATTTTATTTTCATTTATTTGTACTTTACTACATTTTCTTGTTATGTCGAATGCAGCCAACGTCAATGGCGATGGTCGCCAGAACCACGAATATGATCACATCCACGATAAATTACCCTACAGGTAATACCACCATTCTATGACGAGCCGGAGCGAATATTCAATCAAAGACAAGGAGCGGCTCGTCAAAGGATGGCAAGGTGCAAGGACGGGGGAGTTTGATGATTATGCCCCACCTCCACTATATGCACATCAATAAAATGGATAGCCACCACTTCAAAAATTATATAGACAGCCGGCCCGTCAGGAGCCAACCATGAGAAAGCTTTCAGCCCCTACATTACAAAATCAGCCCTGGTGCATCAACACTGACCCGGAAGAGGATAATTTTGAGATCAAAACCGCAGTGGTGCACCATCTACCAAACTTTGGGGGATTACCAGGAGAAGTCGCAATAAGACACTTACAAGAGTTCACCGGAATCTGCCAAACGTTGAGGCTATACTCAGCTTCGGAGGAAAGGTTCAAATTAATAGTATTTCCATTGAGTTTAACTGACCTTGCAAAATCTTGGTTTTTTTCTTTGCCTTCAGGTAGCATTCGCACATGGGATCAAATGCAAAGGAAATTCCTCAACAAATATTACCCTCCGGCTAAAGCGACTCAAGTCAGGAGAGAGCTATCAATGATCAACCAAGACGGAGAGGTTCAACTCATTGGAACAAAGCTGATGCGACTTGGATGTTTCAGAAAAGATGTTGGTGGAATATCTGTTGGATGGATTTAGACCTCTTGAGAGAATGCTATTGGATGCCGTAGCAGGTGGCATCGTGCTAAACTTGGCACCAAGTGCGTGACTTGATCACTGAGATTGCAGAAGTTGCAAGGTTCCGAGAGGAGACAAGTCGTAGGGAGGACCGAACAAAGAATGTATCTCAAGTGGAGGCAAATGACAGCCAACTGGTGAAGGAGATCAAAGAGTTAAAGGAGAATATCCAAAGGATGTCAGTGAGCCAAGCCAGCATGGTGAAAGTTTGTGAGTTTTGCAGCGCTGTAAGCCACAAGACAAATGAGTGCCCTACACTCCAAGAAGATGAGATATTGGATGTTAACCAGTAGGAAATTTCCATAATTTCAACAAGCAGCAGAAAATACAATTTGGGCTGGCGGCAAATGGTTTCAGTTGGAGAAACGAAGGAGGATTCCAGCACCAAGAGCAGAACCAGCAGAACCAGAACCATCAGCAGCCCCAGCAACAATAAGAGAGATACAACGGTCAACATCAGCAGAGGAGGAATTACAATCAAGCTGGCCAAAGCAATGTAAGTTCAGGCAAATCATTAGAAGAAGTGGTTAAGGATTTAGCGACAAGTGTGCAGAATCATCAAGCGAAGACCGATAGTGCACTGGCCAAGTTGTCAAAACATATGTCTCAATCGGAAGCCATCGTGTCCGAGCTCAAGAGTGATAAAGGAAAGCTGCCCTCGCAGAAAATCCCTAACCCTAAAGGTAATATCAGTGCAGTGACTTTGAGGAAAGGCAAGAAGCTCGAGGGAAAGCAGACGAGCGGTAGTCCAGCGAGCACTGTGGAAGTTGAAGATGAGAGATAATTCTGAACCTTCCACAGAGTCTTTTAAAAAAAATTTGTGCTTTGCTCCCACTTCCATTTCCTGTATAGGTAGCGAGACCTAAGAAGAGTCTAGCAGTGGATCAAGAGCTATTGAAGGTATTCAGCAAGGTTGAGATCCCCATCCCCCTCCTCGACGCAATAAAAAAATTCCGAAGTATGCTAAGTTCCTTAAGGATTCAGGTACATTCACAATTTCGTGGATAATTGGTAAATTCAAAGTCGATAATTGTATGCTGGATTTAGGTGCATCTATTAATGTGTTGCCTTAATCTTTATATCGCGCGTTGAGTATCGATCCTCTGAGACCCACTAATTTGACCATTTAACTGGCGGATAGATCATGTACTAAGCCAGAGGGCATTGTTGTTGATGTGTTAGTGCATGTAGGGAAACTTGTGTTCCTTGTAGATTTTTATGTGATGAAAATGGAAGGTGATGGAACGATAAACACTTCACCCGTCTTACTAGGGAGACCCTTCATGGTTATACCAAGATGAAGATTGATACATTTGCGGGTGATCTCTCCATGGAGGTAGACAGGGAAGTAGTGAAATTTAATATTTTTAAGTCTGTGCAGTACCCACCTGACTTTGCAGGATACACGCTCTGGACATCATTGATGATGCGGCGCTCGAGTCAGATATACCCTGTGGGGAGGACATGTTAGAGTTGGTCCTCAGAGAGGAAGTGGACACCAAAGAAACTGCTGGCCGATTCATCCATGATGCCAGCGATATTGTTAGAATTCTACGAGAGGATCTGTCACTCACTCCCAGGTATGAGATCAATGTGATTAATCCGTGCAGCAAAACTAAACTCGTCCCATCTGTTGTGCAGGCTCCTGAGATACAACTTAAGCCATTACCGGACCACTTGAAATACATTTTCCTAGGAGCAAGCGAGACCCTGTCAGTTATCATTAAGTGAGGACTTGAGGCTGAAAAAGAAGATAGGCTAGCGTGAGTACTGAAGGAGCTAAAACTGTGCTTGGATGGACATTGGCTGACATTACAAGTATTAATCCAGTAGTTTGTATGCATTGCATTTTATTAGATGAAGGAGCAAGGCCAGTGAGACCACCTCAGCGTAGCTTGAACCCGATAATTATGGAGGTTGTCCAGAAGGAAGTGCATAAGCTGCTAGATGTCGATGTCATCTACCTGATATCAGATAGTGAATGGGTAAGCCCTGTCCATGTGGTGCGCAAGAAGACCGGGATTACGGTGTAGATGAATGACAAAGGAGAGCAGGTACCGAAGAGAGTGCAGAATGGCTGGCGTATGTGCATCGATTATAGATAGTTAAACGCAGCCACACGCAAGGATCATTTTCCGCTGCCATTCATCGACCAGATGTTGGACAGGCTTGCAGGTAAGCCTTCATTTTGTTTTCTTGATGGATTTTCTGGATACAATCAAATACCTATTGCAACTGAGGACCAGGAAAAGACGACGTTCACATGCCCTTTCGGTACGTTTGCATTTAGACGCATGTCTTTCGGGTTGTGTAATGCACCAGGTACGTTCCAACGTGTTGTCATGAGCATATTTTCTAATTTGATAAGTGATTGTGTAGAAGTGTTCGGGGATGATTTCACTGTTTATGGAAATACTTTTGATGAATGCTTGCATAATTTAGATAGGGTGCTCACGCATTGCATTGAGATGAATTTGGAGTTGAATTGCGAGAAGTGTCATTTCATGTTCACACATGGCATTATCTTAGGTCATATTGTTTCTGACGAAGGCATTCAAGTAGATAAGGTGAAAATTGATTTATTTCGTGGATTTCCTTTTCCTATTGACCAGCGTGGTATACAGTCTTTCCTAGGACATCCAGGATTTTATCATAGGTTTGTTAAGGGCTTCTCAAAGAAAGCATTGCCGCTGTCTCGTTTTCTGCAAAAAGATGTGCCTTTTGATTTTAATTGTTGAGGGTATGGCATCTTTGACAAAATAACTCAAGAGACTGCTGAAGCACTCCCTAAAGATCGGTGGTTGGAGCATAATCTAAAGACTGACAAAACAACAACAACAACAAGCACAACAAAGAGCCAGAGTCTGCCTCAGCCATCCCTGAAGATCTGAAGCTGAGACACTATTTGAAGAATGGGCAAGAAACATGTATGAAGAGACAGAGACTGCTTCAGCACTCTGTGATGATCCAGAGCTAGAGCAGAATAGGCTGGTGTTGCACTGTGAGGCTCCGGCTTGATCCAGTTGGCATCGGGGAAGCTCAACGTGGTATGCAGATGTCATCAAGAGCTCAGTAGTACATGCTAAAAAAGATAAAGATCCAAGGGGTTCAAATTTGGCAACAAAATCTTCAACAAACTTGCTAGAATCTAGGAGTAAAATTCTGATATTGATGCTTGGCGCTTTTGGGAAGTGCGAGTGCTTAAAAAGGAGCCTGTTTATTTCTTCCGAGTACAATTTCACTCTGGTTATTTCTTCTGTACATTTTCTTCCGAGCCTGTTTTTCTTGCTCGGTGGGAGCCTCCTTCCTCTATAATTCTGGAACAACCCCTATGTATTCATAGCTTTGACAAAGTTAGTAACTCAAAATCCACCTTCTCCTGTGTATCCAAGACCCGCTTTGACCCCCATACCTTTGGTAGGACAAGATCTCATCCAAGATTGTTGATCTGCATTTGTCTTTCTTCTTTGTATCACTATGCAGACTGACCTTTTCATTCTCATATACAATCTCCAATTTCTTGGTCTGATCTGAAAGAGCGGCAATGGTCTTTGGAGTTCATCTCTTTCTTTCTCAATAGAGATTATCTTGTAATGCAGCTCCTTATTAATCTCAACAACTTTCAGCCATTCTTCGTGCAGCAAGGCAAGGTCTCTTTCCAATGTATTCTCTATGAACTCTTCATCATCACTGCTATCTGACTCAACAATCCCATAGACAATCTCTGAATTTATAAATCTGAATGTTCAATAGCAGAAACAGGTAAAGGCAACATTGATTTCCTTCTCAGTTTCTTCTTCATTGTCCTCATCACTCCAGTAGACAACTGGCGGCACGTTGTTGTGTGCGTCAAAGTTAAATTTATATTACCTACTTATTAGCTAGTGATTAGCAGGGTCGAACCGAAAGAGACCAATTAGTTTTAAAGTTCTACTAACAATTGTCACAAAAAACGGGAGTTTGCAAGAAGATTGTTGTTTATCAATTTCAAAAAGAATTAGTTCAGGGATATGCATTGCAACTGGTATTCATCGATCGAACATGCATCAATTAGTAAAACTAATGTTCTAGTCTAACAATCCTGCTAAGGTAATGGCGACTTCAATGTTCTACCTACTCTTAACCGCTAAGTTCTCGAATAGGTTAACAATTACTTGACTAACAATACCAAATTAGTTCTATCGCTAGGCTTAGCTAATAGGGCAGTCAATCTAGTATCACGCAATAGATATCATTTCATTTTCACCCCTAGGCTATGCTAACTTGATAATCAGAGCATGCAATTCACACGAGGAACAGTAATTCACCAAATCGAATTATGAAACATAAGTATCTCAAACCGTACGTTGGTATACAAATCCCCAAACTGGGTTAGGGTTTAGCTACTGCAAACCATCTACGAACAATGAAAATAAAGAGTTCAGAAAATACTAAAACTCTTCCGCGATGTTGATTCCTTCTCTGATCTGAGATCTCCAATCTCCGGTCTAGGGTCTGGGCGGCTAGATGCTAGGGTTTTTTTTTTCCAGAAAAAGGCCCTTTTAATTTATACCTTTGATTTTGGACCGGGTTAACCGTCTTTTACCGAATTACATTTGATTCGTGCAAGGCTTGGCAAGTGATTCGCCCAGGGTTGGGCGAATCAAAGTGGTAGTGAGTTTTGCTGGGCGAATCACATTTGATTAGGGGTGGCTCCATAGTCGATTCGACCAGATTGGACGAATCAAAGTCTCAGGCTATGTTCTTTTGTACTTATATAAGTAAATATAAGTACATATTGTGAAGGTATGTGGCATCATTGACAAACTCCTACAAAGTGCACTAGAGCCTGCTACAGCAAGTATGGAAAGAAAACAGCTGATGAAGAGCATTCCAGAGTGAGCAAACTCAGTAAGTGGCGCTCCAGATGAAGACATTAAGTGGCGCTCCAGATGAAGACATTAAGTGGCTAATGTCTTCACGAGGAGCGCGACCTAATGTTGCCTTGGGGCGCTCGGAATTCTGGAAGAGGTCATGAAGACATCAGCTTGTGCAATTTGGGTAGAGATCTTTCTCAGTGCTCAAGCAGTGGAGTAAGCAAGTGGTATAGCAACCTCTGGAGCAGAAGTTCAGTAGCAGAAGTATTGCACACCTTCAGACAGCTTGTGCTACAGCAGATGCTGGAGCTAAAATGCTGTAGCAGAAATTCAAAGCTTTCTAGGAGATTGCATTCAAACAACAAATCAGTGGACCGAAGGGCTTCCGGAAAGAGCTGAATATTCAGGAGAATATTTCTGGAGTGTCTCTCAAGAACAAGGGCAGATTTGTTGAGTGAAGATTTGATTGGAAAATCAAAACTCCTAATCTTGTAGAGATCTTGGAGGATCTTCCTTAAAATTGATGGGATTGTTTCCTAAAGCACTTAGGAAATTCCAGCAGAAGCAAACAACACCAGCACAAGTGAACAAGGAGTTGCTGCAGCTTAAATAAACAAGCAGGCAGCAGAAGTGAACTAGAAGTAGCTTCAGCAGGGGATGCTGCAGCAAGAGCTTGTTCAACAGGCTGTTTCAACTGTCCAAGAAGTAGCAGCTGTCTGGGCTTGTTCGGAAGGGCTGGAAACCTTATGCAGAGCATCTGGAGAATTTCTAAAATGCTATGGAGTATTTTCCAGCTAGGTTTACTAGTCAGAGAAGGAGATTTGCATTGGAGAGAATAATCAAATCTAATCTCCTAGATTTTAGGAGATAATTGATCTTGTGGGTCAATTGCCTAAACCTGGAAATTGCTTAAAGTGGTGGGGCTATTTAAGCAGAAGGTGTTCAGGGCTGAAGAGGGGATCGAAGCTGAGGGATACACGAGAGCACACACAGATTTCAGAGTGAGGATCCTTGGTGTGTGACGGGAGTTTTCTTCGATCATCACCCGTGAGCAGAGCGTTGAGCGCAGAGCTGTGGTGAGTATTGCAGAAGAGAATCAGGACTTGCAGAGTCTGATTCGTGCTTGATCTGGAAGCCAATTCAGAGCTGGGGAGCTTGTTGGTTGATCAAGGGCAGCCGCGGAAGAACTGACGGGTGGAAGGCTCGGTCAAGTGTCGTGCGGGAGTACTCACTAGTGGCAGGTGGTCACTGAGTGAGGGGGAGCTGTCCAGAGTGTGCAGCGCTCTTGGAGAGGTTCGATCGGCTCGGCAGAAGGCCTTGGAGCGACGCGGACATTGTGCTTCAGCTGTGTGTTACAGCTGTTGCTGCAGCAACCCTGCTGAGTAGTGTAATTTAGAATAGGCTGAGTTCTTTGAGAGGATTGTAGCTATTCTAGATTGACATATTGTAGAGGGTGTGCAGACACAAATCAGAGCTTGTTCTGATTGTGTTGAGTGGTCCACACGAGGTTGAGTAGCATAGGTTGCGTGAGTTGTAACCGTGTGTACTTGGAACCTTTGGTTAAGTGGATTGAGGACTGGAGAATAGTCCTCCCCAGACGTAGGCAGATTGGCCGAACTGGGTGAACAAACCTGTGCCTTGTTCATTTCTTGCTGTGACAATATTTAAGTGAACAAGAGTGTGCTGCAGCAACTGCTTGTTCACAGAATCTGTCGAATTAAGACACTGTGAAATTTCACATATACATAAATATAACTATTCATCATCTCTTTCATCAACACACCACCACTATTCATTACCACCACCACTAAATATAAGTAGACACAAGTAAATATAAGTAAAGTAATAAGTTTTAGTGTAAAATATAAGTAAAACAGAATTCACCCTCAGTAAGTTTTGAGCTGGGCGAATCACATTTGATTCGTGCAACACAAAAATGACTCGTGTAGGGCTTGGGCGAATCTAAGTGTGTTCCGACGCTGGTCGAATCACATTTGATTCGGGCTGCACCAAGGTTGATTCGTGCAGTCTTAGGCGAATTAAAGTGGCAGTAGGTTTTGAGCCGGAAGAATCACCTTTGTATTGGCGAATCACCTCTGCTGCGTTGATATTCTTTCCCGAAATTTCTTCTTGTTATCAAGCCTTTGCTCCCTCATATTCCCGAGTGATTGAATGAGGCCTAGAATGCTCCAAATACGCTGTAAAGCTCAAAAGCGGTCTTGATACACCTGCGATGAGAAACACTACATACGCAAAATGCAACTAAACGATGGAAATAAATAGCTCGATGGATCGTATAAGTATGCTCCATCCAATAACCCCACACTTATCTTTGTTCGTCCCCGAACAAGAATGAAATCAAGACTCGCAAACACTCAAATCACTTCTATCATGTTAAAGACTAAACACTGAATTTACTCGAGTTGTTCTTACTAATAAGTTCATCAACATATGCTCACACTCATTCTTCAATAATGATCAGTAAGAAACTCCAATGATACATGTTACATGTGAGGTAGAGATGGAATTTCAATGGATGATTGGGAGCTAGTCCTCTTTAGACTTCTGACTCCATTCTTCAGCTCAAGGTCATAGTCATGCGTCTACGCTAAATTTGCTTTCTCTGTCACGTGATAAATCCAAGTTATGAGGAACTCAACTTTTTTTCTTTTTCTTATAGGACAGCTCTTGAACTTTTTTGTTTTGTTTAGTCCGAAGACTTCACTCAATTGCTTTTAATTTTTCTTTCTTTCACATCTGTCTGAATTTTCTTTTTGAGTTTTGCTCTCCAATATTAAATGCTTGTCCTTTGCATTTTTTCTCTTGAACCGTTCCAATCATAGCCTTCGAATAACAGCATATGGAGCGCGTCCCGCTCTTTCTCATCATTATCCTTACAAAGAGAGGCAGGATAGGGGTTACCCACCCATTCCCAGTTACTAGGACTAGAGATGGGACGGTTTACCTTCCCGTCCCACCATTGCATAAACTCTGTAAAAGTGGAGTGAAAGTCTCACTCCTCATAACTCGGAATGCCAACCTCCAAAAACTCAGCGTGCTACGCGATTAACCCCTTGAACCTTCGAACGTGTGTCAAGTCTCTCTAGAACATTTTCTATCAACTTCACATCCTGTAATATCTCAACTCAAAAGAACATATAACATCAAGTCACTAGCATCACAATATTATAGAAATCATGCAAAGCATACACATCAAAACCTCATAGAATCAGAACATCATCTCATAAAATCAGCATCTTCATCGTATCACTAACCTCATACAACCAGCAGCATCTTCAGCATATAACCTCATACAACCAGCAACATCTAAAAAATCGTGCTCTAACTACTACTAATGCATGCTAATAAAGGTAAACGTGCTGACACATAATACTAACTCCCCTACCCCCCCCCCCCCCCCACTTGAAACGAACTGTGTCCTCACGGCACAATTAGATCGTCGGGAGGGGTAGTCATGCAAGATTTAAAATAATAGATAAAAATAACTAAAAGAAACAAGTGACAAATCCTAACTAACCTCGGGCTTCCTCCAGAGAAGAGCACTTGTTTAACGTCATTGGCTCGAAGATAGCTCTCATCACCCGTCCTTTATCGGCTTAGCGAGCTTGAATTCCACATCAGGTGAGATATCCTCTCCATGATAATGTTTGACACGCTGGCCGTTCACGACGAACTTCTCTCCAGTACTCGACTTCTCAAGCTCTAGCGCTCCGGAATTAAAATTTTTTACCACCGTATATGGAGCTATCCAACGAGAACTCAGCTTTCCATGCATTAGTTTAAATCTAGAAGAGAATAGAAATACCTTTTTTCCAATGTCAAATGAGCGTCGGAGAATGAATCTATCGTGGTAAAGCTTAGTCCGCGCCTTGTAGTCTGATTGGCTCTCATAAGCCTCTAGACGCAGCTCCTCCAACTCATTTAGTTGCAATTTCCTCTCACTACCTGCACTAGCCAAGTGAAAGGTACATGATTTAATAGCCCAATAAGCTTTATGTTCTACCTCGACCTGCAAGTGGCAGGCCTTCCTATAGACGAGTCTGAATGGAGAGGTCCCAATAGGCGTCTTGTATGCTGTTCTGTAAGCCCTTAACGCTTCATCCAACCTTGTGGACCAGTGCTTCCTCGAAGGCTTAACCATCTTCTCCAGAATAGATTTGATTTCCTTGTTGGAGATCTCCGCTTGCCCATTTGTTTGTGGATGATAGGCTGATGACACTCGGTGGTGCACTCCAAATTGCTTAAACACTGCCGCAATCCACTTGTTGCAGAAGTGTGATCCTTGATCACTTATCACCGCCTTCGGTACTCTGTACCTATAAAAAAAGTTAGTACGCAAGAAATCCACAACAGTCTTTTCATCATCATTTCTAGTGGGCTTAGCTTCCACCCATTTCGAGACATAATCCACAGCAACCAAAATGTGTTGATAACCAAAAGAAGTAGGAAACGGTCCCATAAAGTCTATACCCCATATATCAAAAACTTCATCAACAATTATCGGATTCTAAGGCATTTCATTTCTAGCAGAAATATTTCCTACCCTCTGGCATCTATCACAGTTCTTAAAATGGTCATACATATCTCTAAACAAATGAGGCCAAAAGAATCCAAAATCTTCCTAGTAGTTCTCTTAGGACCAAAATGTCCACCACAAGCATGTTCATGAAAAAAAGACAAAATAGATGGAATCTCATTATCTGGCACACATCGTCTAACTATCTGATCAGTACCAATCTTCCATAAATAAGGATCATCCCATATATAATACCGAGAATCATTCTTGAGTTTCAATATTTAAGTTTGATAATGTTATGGCATTCAATTGACAAAATCTGTTAGAGTGTACAAGCTCAGTGTATAAGCAGTTGCTACAGCAATGGCAATAGCAGGGACCTGTAGCAGCAGAACAGCAGTTTTGACGCAAAGGACAATCTGCCCATATATGAAGTAGCAGTGCAACGGGAGGCTTTCAAACATTCTCAGAATATCCCCAGTGAAGATTCCGTGCCACAGCTTGAAGATTTGATTGGGAAATCAAATCTCCTACAAAATAGGAGATAGGATCTTGTTGAGATCTTTTAGGAACTTCCTAAATTTGATATTGATGGAGCATGGAGTTCCTATTTAAAGGAGGCTGGGCGGAGCAGCAAAGGATCCATCCAATAAAGAATCCAAGCATCAAGATATTGAGCAAACACTGAGAGAGATTCAGAGTGCCGAGCGGAGAGATTGGATCACCACCGAAAAGCAGAGCGTGAGCGTAGAGCTAAAAGCAGAGGCTGATCAAAGACTTGTAGAGTCTGATCAGAGCTTGATCGGAGAAGGCTAATTAAGAGTAGGACTTGCTTGTTAGCTGATCAAGGTAGGTGAAAGGAGGGTTGTCAAGTGGAGGAACTCGGACAATCTACAGAAGTCCTGTTCTTGCTAGTGACAGGCGGTCATTGAGTGAGGGGGAGCATCCCGAACTAAGGATCACTCAAGATAGAGTTCGAACGGCTCGGCGGAAGACTTTGGAGCTACGCAGACAGAACCTACACAAGCTAGTTGCGCAAGCGTGTGCTATAGCAACCTACGGTGAGATTGTTTAATTAAAATAGGCTAAGTCTAGAAATCAGAGTTGTAGCTATTCTAGGTAAAATCAATTGTGTAGGTGTGTGTGTGTGTGACATAAATCAGAGGGTGTTCTGATTGTGTGTGATCTACTAGTTGAGGTTGGGTAGTATAGGTTGCCCGTGTGTCGAATTTGTGTTGTATGGAGCACCTTGGAGACTAGTGGATTGAGGACTGAAGTGTAGTCCTCCCCAGACGTAGGCAGTTGGCCGAACTGGGTGACCAAATCACTGTTCATTATTTTTCCTTGCTGCACAAGATCAGACTGTCCAAGAGGTTGCTATAGCAACTGCTTGTACACCCTTCGTAACTCAGAGGTACTGCAAATTTCAATTGGTATCAGAGCGGGAACTCGACACACAGAGTGAAGATCCTGAGCCTCTAGCTGAGAAGAGCAAGAAACAATGAATGAAGGTCAGAGTACAAGCCGGCTTCCATTATTAGAAGAAAGTAACTATGGGTATTGGAAGGTTAGAATGAAAGCATTCCTCAAGCCTATTGATGAGAAGACTTGGATAGCGTTGTGGCTGAATGGTCTCCTCCATTGACAATTGATAAGAAGGGAGTCACCAGGAAGAGACCAGAGGACGAATGGACTGATGAAGAGGAAGCTACAACAATTGGTAACTCAAAGGCTCTAAATGCTATTTTTGCTGCTGTGGATGCTAACAATTTCAGGTTGATCTCCAACTGCGACATTGCAAAACGAGCATGGGAGATTCTCCAAACAACTCATGAAGGAACTCATAAAGTAAAGACATCCAGGATGCAGATTATTACTTCTCAGTTTGAGAGTTTAAAAATGCAAGAGGAGGAGTCCATCACTGAGTTCAATGCTAAGCTGTGTGATCTGTCAAATGAAGCTCATGCCCTTGGAGAACTAATTCCGAACAGAAGCTGATAAGAAAAGTTCTCAGATCATTGCCCACCAGATTTGACATGAAGGTGACAGCCATTGAAGAAGCTCAGAATGTCAAACATATGAGGCTGGAGGAACTGATAGGATCCCTCAAACAGTTTGAGATGAAGCTGATCAAGGATGATACACTAGCCAAAAGCAAGAGTGTTGGACTAAAAGCTGAAGCTGAAGCGAAGAAATCTTCAACTGATGATCAGCTAGGTCTGCTGGTAAAGAACTTTGGGAGACTCTTGAAGAACATGGAATCAAGATCTGGCCAGACCTCAACTTCTCGAAGACAACCCAGAAGGGGTGGTGGAAACCAGAGAAAAGGGAAGGAACAATCCCTGGATGAAGATGAGATGAAAGAGAAAAAGAAAGGTATCCAATGCTGGAACTGTGAAGGTTATGGACATCGAGAAGCTGATTGCCCTAGCAAACGGATGAAGGATTCTGAGAAAAAGAGCAACAACTCTTTGACAATCAAGTGGAGTGATGGAGATTCTGAGGAGAGTGAGGAGGAGAATTATATTATTTTATCTACTGTATCTGATTCTAAAGATTCAATAAAGGAAAAGTTCAATTATGGGATTGATGTGTCAGATAGTGAAGATGAGGAAGTCACAGAAGAAAACCTGGTCAAGAATCTGGGAATCATCTTTCAGAAGTGTGAAGAAGCCTTACGAATTAACAGAAGTTTGACTGACGGAGTGACCAATCTAGAAGAAGAGCGTGAAGAACAACTTGATAAAATTTCATCACTTATTGAGCTAGTCACTTAGCAAAAGGAAGAAGAACCCACTGCTGAGAAGAGTGATCCCAGCATCCTTCAACAAACAGAGAAGAGGCCTGAAGCTCAGAACAATATACTAGATGAAATTCTTTCGTATCAGAGATATGGAGGAGGAAGAACGAGCCTTGGATACACTAGTGAAGGAAGCACTGGAGTAACTATCTTTGTTAAAGCTAATGAAGCAGAGAACGTCGGGAATCTGGAAATAGAAAGAGTTATCAGCCGGATACCAACTATGAAAGAAAAATCCAGAAACCTGAACAAGGGATTGCTACAGCAATCGCTGTATCAACCATCGGTAGCAGAAAGGAAACTCAGTAGGAGAAGGTGCAAATGCTATTTCTGTGACCAAGAGGGTCATGTTCAGAGTAAATGCCTATTTTTGAAGAAGTATTGGAGACCTCAAAAGTCAACCAGAATTGGAAATTGGAGGGAAAAACCAAAGACCAAACCCTACAATCGTATGTCCTTCTACTCTGCAAGACTAGTAAGGGACTACCGATATTCAGATGGTCATAGGAGAGTCAGAAACATTGATAGATCAACTCACTGGATCAGGATGATCACAGAAGACTCTTGGGAAAATCAGGAGAGGTAACTTGTATATGTAAGAAGAAAAGAAAGTAGAGATGAACACAACAGTGGTCAAAAGCAGTGGAGATGCAAACCAGTTCAAGTATGCGTGAAGAAAGAATTATCGGGGATTCAAGGAAAACCTTCTGAAGATGTGTAGAACTCAGGACGGAGAATGGTACAAGCTTAAGTTTCTATAGCAACCTAATGCAATAAGGAAGCTTGTATAAGAATATCTGGTTACTAAAGAAAGAAAGGACTCGTGCATAGCACGTGCTGAGGCGTTGGAAGAACATGCGGGAGAATCAACTTCTAGGGCACAATTGGTGAGCATCGCCAGACGAGTCCTACCCGAAGAACTCCAGCCTTCACCGATCATAGCACAAAACCGACAATGGTGCGCACCCGTGGATTGAAGAAAAGCTTGGCAGCCGCCCGACATGCCAGTGGTAGAAGGAAGACGGAGTCTCAGCACCGAACTGCAAAACCGTGTCTTGATATGGTAATCTGGGAACCAGCGTTTCAACCATCGTCGCAGATACCTACATCATCAGGGAACCCTCAATCAAGAAGCGAAGGCTTGTGCGAGATGGAGTACCAGTGTCCGAAGCAGCAGCGGTTGAAGAAGAGGTAGCCACTACAATAAAAGAAGACTTCTTCAGTGGTGAACAAGCTCCAGAGGTTGCTGCAGCAACCCAAAGAGTAACAGAGCCCAGCAGAGCTGCAGTCACATCCCCTGGCTCAGATGAAGACTCCAAGGAGTCTTGGAAAGAGGAGCTGTCTAAACAAGAACGGCTGAAGCAACTCCTCCACCTCCATCAGACAAAGGAAAGTCCCCCATCATCATTCCAACTCAAGTAGCGAAGAAGAAGAGCATTCTGGTGACACTGAAGGTGCTCATATTGGAGAATCATCCAGGGGACAGCCTGATATGCAGTCCACACTGCCAGAGCTCAAGGAGGGTGTCACTAAAGGAGGCATATGGTTCAGGAGCTTGCATGCATCAGAATCATGGGGAACGGTAGAAAGGAAGACTGTTGTGCCAGAAAAGAGAATGGTTCCTGGAAGATATAAGTCAACTGCAATCATTCAACTCCTTCAAGAGGTAAATCTTATGAAAACCTTGACCCTCCCTAAAAGGTTTAGTAGCCTACTGGTTAGAGAATTCTTGGTAAATATGGAGGAAGCATTTGATGTTGAGAATCCTTCAAGCTAGTTGCACAAGTGTGTGTTATAACAACCTACGGTGAGATTGTTTAATTAGAATAGGCTAAGTCTGGAAAGTAGAGTTGTATCTATTCTAGGTAAAATCAATTGTGTATGTTTGTGTGAGACAAAACAGAGGGTGTTCTGATTGTGTGTGATCTACTAGTTGAGGTTGGGTAGCATAGGTTGGCCGTGTGTTGAACCTGTGTTGTACGGAGCACCTTGAAGACTAGTGGATTGAGGAATGGAGTATAGTCCTCCCCAGACGTAGGTAGTTGGCCGAACTGGGTGACCAAATCATTGTTCATTGTTTTTCCCTTGCTGCACAATATCAGATTGTACAAGAGGTTGCTATAGCAACTGCTTGTACACCCTCAGTAACTCAGAGGCACTGCAAATTTCAATTCTAGAGAGAGAATGAGGAAACTTACCACCCACCATGTAGTTAACTATGTTAGCATACCATAGTGTCTTCATATGCACAGCGAAGAGATGCTCATCAGGGAATGTCTCAGTTATTGGCATTGCATCTTCCTCCGCGGCTATTCTGCTTAGGTGGTCAGCCACTGTGTTCTCGATCCCCTTCTTATCCCTGATTTCAATGTCAAATTTCTAAAGAAGTAGGATCCATCTGATCTATAAAGTACCTAATGGCAGCATGATCAGAAAGCACAATAACCTTAGAGCCAAGTAAATAAAAAAGAGACTTATCAATAGCCAAACACAACAGCTAAAAGCTCCTTCTCTGTGGTGGAATAATATTTCTGCGCCACGTCTAAAGTTCTAGATGCATAATGAATCACCACAGCCCTCTTATCCTTCCGTTGTCCAAGCATTGCTCCCATGGCATAGTCACTCGCATCACACATAATTTCGAAAGGTTGGGTCCAATCGGGTGCTTTTATGATTTGTGCACTCATCAAGGCTGCCATGAGATCTTCAAACGCTGCCTTGCACTCATCATTAATGAAATTTTACTTTGTTGCTGATGCGGGGATATAGCTTCTGCTTAAGCACTATTTGTATCTTTCTGCGAAACTACTCTACTGAAGAATAAGAAAGACACAGTACGTTTGTTCACCCAGTTCGGCAACTTGCCTATGTCTAGGGAGGATGCTTCGATCCTCAAGATTCCACTATCACAGTTCGAAGCACAAGGACTCACGCCTCTACTTCTCACCTAGCTGAACTCTAAAGGTCAGTCTAATCTCTTAGACTAGCAAGCAGTCTGATCTCATAGACTCTCTTTGTGTACTCTAGACACCCTCAGTAATAAGTAGCTACAGTTCTACCTCTCAAACTGAGCCTATTCTATTATAGTGTATAGCTCACGGAATGCTTAAGCACACTCTTCACCAGAGTTGTTATATCTTCAGTCTACGATACTCCAAGCTCTCCCGCCAAGTAGTCGGACCCTCTGAGTTCTTCAAACTCAGCCTTAGCTCCTCCTCAATCAATGACACACTTTGTTAATATTGGGTAGCCTCGATCACTACTCCTCAGCCCGCGACACTGCCTGTCCGCGGCTGATCACCGCGCTCCTGACTGTTCCTCCAACGAGCAGCGCTCTAATTGAACTCAGAACCAGTCCAGAATCAAACTCCACGAGTTCTGATTTCTCTTCGCAATACAAGCCTTTAACTCAATGTGTAAAACCCTTCTACCGTGAGTTAATCTCTCCGTGTGCTCTTCTCTTGGGCTCTTTGGTTTCTCTCTTTGAGTGTCTGTTGTGCTGCTGCCCTCTACACTCCTTTTAAGCACTCGCACCCCCAAAAAGCGCCAAGAATCAATATCACAATCTTCCTCCTAGATTCTTGCAAGTTTGTTGAAGATTCTATTGCCAAATTTGAACCCCTTGGATCTTTATCTTTTTGAGCGCGTGCAAGCGACTACTGAGCTCTTGATGACATCTGCATACCTCGTTGAGCTTCCCTGATGCCAACTGGATCAAGCCAAAGCCTCACTGTGCTCACTGGCCTATTCTGCTCTAGCTCTGGATCATCACAGAGTGCTGAAGCAGACTCTGTCTCTTCATACTTGTCTCAGCTTCAGATTTTTAGGGATGGCTGAGGCAGACTCTAGCCTTTGTTGTTGTTATTTTTCAGTCTCCAGATTGTGCTCCAGCCACCGATCTTAAGGGAGTGCTTCAGTAGTCTCTTGAGTTGTTTTGTCAAGGATGCCATATCCTCAACAATCTCCCCCTTGGCATTTGACAAAACTAAAAAACAAGTACAACTAGACTACTGATCCAGAAACTCTGGTAACAACTAATAGCTAACCTAGATAATTTTGCTAACTATTACACTTGAGTTTAGAGTTCCTCAATGTATGCTAAGCATCAAAATGTTCTAATTGTTCTATGAGTTGTTCAGAATCAAACGAATAATGTCAAGTCAGGTGAGCATCATAGGCTAATATCTAATATAATATTTCTCCCCATTTTTGAAACAAATGTCGGGGACTTCAAACATCATCGGGCTGGATTGGGCAGAACTGTTGGAAGAAGGGTACTCCAAGTCTCGTAGAAGGCTGTCAATCTGGGATCTTCTTGATTACTTCTGTCAGATGTGCACGTTCAGATTTCAGCAGACTGATCACCCTGACCCTAAGAGCTGTGTCCACCGCAGGAATAGGAACCTCAGAGATTGCTTCAGTAGTCTCTGGAATTTCTCGAGCTGGTTTCAAGTCAGGTTCTCCTTCTTCATTATCCACAATATGGCGACCTTAAAGACCTTGTTGTCTAATGTGAAGAACTGTGGGGCACTCGACATAGCTTCAATGGCAGCTCCCAACTCTTCATGTTGGCTGATCAAAGCTGATAAATGAGTGAGGGAAATCCAATATGCACATATTGGACTCCGGCTTGACTGCATGTGCAGGAATATGATCGAACAAAATTTGCCTAAGATTTACCCTTCTCTTCTCCCCAATGCTGAATAATAACAGCCCCATTGCACGACTCACCTTCCTTTTAATGAGAGCTGGGCAACCAATTTCTTACAGCAAATGCATAAAGAATAACATACTTTGTTGTCAAATCAGCATCATTCAAACTATACGAAACCCAGCCTCTGCATAAGCCCCTAGTAAGAGCAACGGCTAATCTATCAGCACTAACCTCTTCTGGTGGGTTTGCATTCTCATCAATGCCCAAAAATTTATTTATCACACCTGGTGTGATCACCAACCTCAACTTTCTAACAAAACTCGTCCCATATAACAAGTTGTTCACTACTCCAAAGTCTCTATCAATATTTGCTAAGAACTCCTTAACCAAATGCAAGTTGTAGCGTTTAACAAAAGTCAGGGAGTGTAACAGATTTACCTCTCTCAGTAGAGATATCACCTTTGGCACCCGAAATCTCCCACTATCCAATAGCTTTCCAGTCACAATCGTCTGGTGGTCGATCACCTCCCAGGACCCGACAGCCTTTTCAGGCACAAACCACTCCTTATTGATCACTTCCTGTCAAAGCTGGTATAGTTAGAGTGGGTGCAACTCTCTGGGTGGATGCCTCTGACCTGGTTCTTGGGGCTATTTTGAAATCCTCAGAATCTATAGATTCTGCTTCAGCAGTCTCTTCATCACTTGATGAGCTCAACACCACTGATTCTTTCCCTTTGCTCACGGGTTCCTTAAGAAGATGATGCTCCTCCTCCTCGGCCATAGACTCTCCACTGCTGGTGGCAGCTTGTTCACTTTCAGATGGAGGAGTGGGTACTGCAACCACTTGTTTTTCCTGAGCCTTCTTTGATCGAATCTCCAGTTAGGTGCCCTCAAAGTTAAGTGTTGGATTCTGATGATGTTGAGCAACTCTCTTCACCACTCTGACTGTGGCTTTTGCTAGCGGACCTCTGAGCCTTATCCACGTCGGAAGGCACAATGTCTGTGGAGGAGGACGGGCCAGTTTCACCCTGGTCAATAGTCAAAATCCAGGTCAGTCGCGGAACATCTATGGGTTCCTTGATTCGAAGCGAGGAGATTCTTTTTGTTGGTGGCGAATAACTCACGGGAACGTCATTCCTCTTTCTTTTATTGGGCTCACCCCTACGATTGTAAAACTTTGCGCCCCTTGTTTTCACCATTTTGGATGATTAGCTGAAGGCAGGAACAGCTGATCATTGAAGATGTCAGAGAGAAAACTTGCCCTAGTTTTGCAAATGGAAACTTCTGATTTTCCCTTTCTTAGCCCCTTTTTCTTTTATTTTAAAACACTTGGAAAGGTGTCGCTACCTGAGAGGCCACTTTCTTCAACGCTCAAAAAGGCTACAGCTTCAAAGCACCAGAGAGTGCTTCAGCACTCTGTTCAGCTGTCTTTTCTAGAAAAAAATTGACTTCTGTTGTGATCTTCATTTCCTCAGTTCCTACTTCGGTGGGGATATCAACTGGCTGTTTTACAACCCAACGCTTTTGAACCTTGTTCTTTTTCACTTCCACCCAGCGCACTTGCCATTTGTTCTCCTCAGACTTTCTCCAGTTTTAAATGGTTATAGAAGAATGATGATTGCCTCGTTTCTTTCTATGTCTCCTTCTCTAGGGGAAAGTCTTTTCATCATTCCTGCAAGTTTCCTGCACAATAACACGACAGCCTTGTTTGACCTACTTCTGTGCCCAGCGGTACTCATGTGTGCTTAAGGAATTCGTTGTTCTGACATGTCGGTCATTTGAGCTTCTTTGAGTCACCTTGTATCCGGTCAGTGTGTACTTTCTCATAAGATGTCCAGTTTGATTAAACGCGTAGCATCTCTTTTGCTTTGATCTGGGTTTTCGAGCATGTGACTGATCTAGAGAGTGCTGGTACTTCTTTTCAAGAACTCTCTCTGAATTTACAGTGACTGAACAGTTACACTTCGATCAATTTCTGAGGCTTTGACAAATGTGGTTACGCCTGTTCCTTCCTCACCTGTGTATCCGAGACCTTTAGTCCCACCTTCATACCTTTAGTAAGATAGAATCTCATCTAGAATGGATGATTCTCCTCTAGGTGCTTCAAAAGTAATTCTCTATTTCCATACCTCTCCAACTATCTTAGCATCATCTGATTGTTTCTTGGACAGAGAGGTAATGATGCTTTGAAGATTATCTTCTCATCTTCTAGTTCCGAAACCTTTGACAATAGTTCTTGATTGGCTTCAATAACTTCCTGACACTTCTCTTGTATCAGCTTGAACTGATCAGCTATAGTTTCTACTGGGTATTCCTCATCATCATCGTTGTCAGATTCAACAATCCCATAAACAAACTCTGTCTTTATTGAATTTGAATCATCATTAGGTAATATTATAGCTAAAGCAAAATTTCCTTTGCGATCTGTCTCCTCTTCACTGTCATCATCACTCCAGTTTGTTGTGAGAGACTTGTTGTTCTTCTTCTGGTAACTTGGACATTCACTCTGTCTGTGTCCATATCCCTCACACTCCCAGCACTGGATTCCTTTCTATTTATCTTTTCCTTCATCACTGTCTTTGTCAGCATCCTTGTTCTTTCTTTGAGAATTTTCTCCTCTTCGGTTTCTCCCCTTGGATGACTGACCTTAGTATCAAGTCTGATCCATTCTATTCATGAACTTTCCAAGGTTTTTGACTAGCAGAGACAATTGTTGGTTGACATCATTTAGGACAGCCTCTTTCTCTTTTGTCTCAGCTTTCAGCCCAAGGTCTTTCCTAGAGAATGGTGAAGTAGTCTCTGTAACTTTCATCTCGAACTGCCTTAGCGACCCGATCAGTGCCTCCAGCCTCATGTTCTTCACATCTTGTGCTTCCTCGATGGTTGTGACTTTCAAATCAAATTTTGAAGTAAGTGATCTGAGTACCTTCCTCACTAGTTTTTCTTCATGTATTAGCTCCCCAAATGCATGAGCCACGTTTGATATGTCGCCGAGTCTGGCATTAAACTCAGTGATGGTCTCTTCTTCCTGCATCTTCATACTTTCAAATCTTGAGGTCATCTAGAGTCTAGAGATCTTTACCTTATTTGTCCCCTCATGTTCAGTTTCAAGAATTTTCCAGGCTTGTTTGGCGGTGTCACAGTTGGAGATCAACCTGAAATTGTTAGCATCCACAGCAGCAAATATAGCATTCAAAGCCTTAGAATTTCCTGATGCTGCGGCTACCTCATCGTCAGTCCACTTGTTTTCAGGCTGTTTATGGGTTACTCTTGCACTGTCGATGGTCATTGGGGGGGACCACTCTGATATGACAGCCCTTCAAGCCCTTTCATCAATGGCTTTGATGAAAGCCTTCATTTGAGCCTTCTAGTACCCATAGTTGACTCCCTCGAGCAATGGAGGCCGGCTGGTGCTTTGTCCTTCTTTCATGGTGGCCATATGTATCGACAACACACTCCCGGATCACACTCTGTATGTTAAGCAAACGATTTTGATACAAATTGAAATTGTACTTTATTGTTGATGCGGGGATATAGCTTCTGCTTAAACACTCTCTGTATCTTTCTACGGAACTACTCTACTAAAGAATAAGAGAGACGCAGTATGTTTGTTCACCCAGTTCGGAAACTTGCTTACGTCTGGAGAGGATGCTCCGATCATCAAGATTCCACTATCACAGTTTAAAGTACAAGGACTCACATCTCTACTTCTCAGCTAACCAAATCTAAAGCTCATTCTAATCTCCTAGACTAGCAAGCAGTCTGATCTCACATACTCTCTTTGTGTACTCTACACACCTCAGTAATAAATTGCCACAGTTCTACCTCTCAAGCTCATCCTATTCTATTACAGTGTATAGCTCACGGAATGCTTAAGCAGACACTTTAGCAGAGTTGCTATATCTTCAGTCAACGATACTCCAAGCTCTCCCGTAAAGTAGGCGGACCCTCTGAGTTCTTTAAAATCAGCCTTAGCTTCCCCTCAGTCAATGACACACTTTGTCAATATTTGGTAGCCTCGATCACTGCTCCTCAGCCGGCGACACTGCCTGTCCGTGGCTGATCACCAAGCTCCTGACTGTTCCTCCAACAAGCAGCACTTCAATTGAACTCAGAACCAGTCCAGAATCTCTCCCTATTCTGATTCCTCTGCGCAATTCAAGCCTTTAACTCAGTGAGTTAATCTATCCGTGTGCTTTTCTCTTACGCTTTGTGTTTTCTCTCTTTGATTGTCTGTGCTACTGCCCTCTGCACTCTTTTTTAAACACTCGCACCACCCAAAAGTGCCAAGCATCAATATCACAATCTTACTCGTAGATTCTAGCAAGTTTGTTAAAGATTTCATTACTAAATTTGAACCCCTTGGATCTTTATCTACTTGAGCACGTGCCGGCGACTGTTGAGCTCTTGATGACATCAGCATACCTAGCTGAGCTTCCCCGATGCCAGCTAGATCAAGCCGGAGCCTCACCATGCAACGCCGGCCTATTCTACTCTAGCTCTGGATCATCACAGAGTGCTAAAGTAGACTCTGTCTCTTCATACATGTTTCTTGCCCATTCTTTAACTAGTGTCTCAGCTTCAGATATTCAGGGATGGCTGAGGCAGACTCTGGTTCTTTGTTATTATTGTTTTGTCAGTCTTCAGATTGTGCTCTAGCCACTGATCTTTAGGTAGTGCTTCAGCAATCTCTTGAGCAGTTTTGTCAAGGATGTCATATCCTCAACAATCTCCCCATTGGCATTTTGACAAAACCAAAACACAACTACAGAATTAAAGATGACTGACACAATTCTACCTATACTAGTTAACTGCTCTATCTATTACATTCCTCTTTCCCTTTTTGTCACAAATGACAGGGGCTGTTGTCAGCTCATTCAGGAACTACACACACACTCAAGGCTGCTCTGAGTTCTTCGAACCTAGCTCCATCCAAAGGCTTTGTGAAATGTCAGCTAGCATATGATGGGAAATACAAAGGAGTGTTAATGATGTATCACATTAGATGGGTAATATGGACATCGACAAACATATGATGGGAAATAGTGAATTTTCTATGAACTCACTGTGTAAGAGGATGTTTTTTGCATCGAAAGAGGATGTCATATATGCGTGTCAGAAATATTCAATCCTAAATAGGGTTGAATATTACACGTATAAGTCAGATGTATCTAGACTTATACTACATTATAGAGATGGAGCTAGTAAATGTGAATGGCACGTTCGAGCAGTTAAAAACTCCAAAGCTGCTATGTGGGAGATTACTAGATACGGAGAAGCACACTCGTGCGAGAAAGACATCATTCCTAAGGACAACACACATTTCAACAAATCATTCTTTGCTAGCGAAATCAATGGGATTATTCGAGAGCAATAAAGCAATTGATGTCAAAAACTTTGGAAAGCACGACAAAAGGCCCTTGAATATTTATTCAAAGATTGGAAGACATCATTTGCACAATTGCCAAAATTTATGAACAATTGCAATATACAAATCCCGGCAGTGCCGTATTTTGGCAAACAAGCCTGTTAGAAAGCGGTAACGTAAGTGTAGATAGGGTGTTCTAGGCATTTGCACCGGCTATAGAAGCTTTTGTACATTGTCGACCCGTGATTTGTATTGATGGGACTCATCTTTATGGCAAATACAAAGGAGTGTTATTAGTCGTCGTGGGCATAGATGCAAACAACCATATTCTTCCACTTGCTTGTGTTATTTCAGATAGGCATTTGGAATCATAAATGCAATGAAAGATCCGGATTCGGCACCTCCAAGGGCATATCATTGTGTGTGTTCAAGACATCTTGTGAGTAATTTTACTATGCGGGTGAAGAACAAACAATTGAAAGATTTCCTTGCACGTATTGCCCACCAAAATTGAAAGAAGAAATTCAGTAAGCTTTTCTCGGATTTGAGGGAAACATTGAAAGATAATGTTGAAGCATTGGGTTGATGATTTGTTAACTGAAAATGGGTGTTGACATATGATGAAAAAGGGCGGAAGTGGGGGTCCATGACTACAAATGCATCCGAATGTTTCAACAACATTCTAAAAGGAGGGCGCGACTTGCCAATTACAGCGCTTATACACTACACCTTCACGTGTTGGCTATATGCATGAGAGAGCATTTGAGCGTGAGTGCATGTGTGGCCCCAGAATATTACATGGACGAGTATAATAGAACGTTGTACCCAAAGTTCAATCCCATTCCGGATCAGGCATATTGGCAACCATTTGAAGAGGGTGACCATGTGCCGAATCTACATTTCAAAAGAACTAAGAGGGGTCGTGAACCAACAAGAAAAAGGTGCAATGAAATGAACTTCGGATCATTTGGTGGTGCCAGATTTTAGAGCATCTAAAGCTGGGAGATCAATGCGGTGTTCGAAATGCAGCGTGGTTGGGCATAACAAGAAGACGTGTGACATGCCAGCGCAGTAGTTTTAAATTTCTGACATGGGAGCATTTCTTGTATTGTGGGACAGTTGAACATTTTTTAAATTTATAGTAATTTTTATTGAGTAATTTTTGCATATTGCACATTTTTATATCTTAGATGAATTACTGTTAAAATTGTACTTTTCATTTTGTATCAGTGTTGCCGCGGGGTACCCACATTCCTTCATCATCAGGACTTCATGCGAGCCCTCACAGTGACTCGCAGTATGACGATCCATCGAGTTGTTTATTTTCGTTATTTAATTTCATTTTGTGTGTGAAACGTTACTTCTTTGTAGTGTTTCGCATCGCAGGTGTATCAAGACCGCTTGGAGCTTTATTGCGCATTCTGACGAATATAGACCAATTCTAAGCAGATTGCCCTGTTTTTAGTCGAAGGCTTGCCAATCGCAGGATTCTTATCCGATTGAGGCGTCCCATAGCTTTTTGAAAAGCTAACTCAAGGGACTACAACTTCTTAGTTTACATCAAGACAAAATTCAAAGGTTTAAAGAGTCAAACGAGCGAGATTCTAACACTGTAAAAGTGATCGGCCCAAGCAGTGGGTGAATCACATTTGACTCACCCAAACCAAGAGTGATCCGCCCAGCTCCATTGCACACTGAGTATTTGACTCGCCCAAGAGTGCCCGAATCACTTTGGAGCCACCCCAAATCACTTTTGATTTGCCCAGCTTATGAAGACACTTTGACTCATCCACATCAACCTTGGAGCTTGCCCGGATCAAATGTGACTCGTGCAGCAGGGGAAGAGCACTGAGTATGTGATTCTTGCAAGCTGCACGAGTCACAAGTCCAAACCTTGCACGAATCACTTTTGATTTGTGCAAGGAAGTTTAGCCTCGCATCGGAAGAACACTTTAGTGTGCCTTAATGTCTTCTTCGGGCGCGCTGCTAATGTCTTCTTCAGGAGTGCTGCTAATTTCTTCTTCCGGAGCGGCCAGCATTTAATGATGTGTCAGCATTGGGCCCGCGGCCGAAATTAGATTCGTGCAAGGCTTGGACGAGTAGGGGTGGGGAACCTGACTCTTGTACCTGCTCACCAGTCATTGTATTTTCAATATGAAATTTGTCAGACATACTTACCTTTCCCAAACCTGGATCTTTTCCTTTTCTCTTATTTCCGAAGAATATGTACCCTTTGGATTGTTGTTGGAGGGAGTTGAACCATCCTTGGTTTCTGGTCATGTGTTTCGAGCAGCGCTGTCAATATACCAGGGACGAGACTTCACTCTTACCTGCAAGGGAAATGTCAATTTTTTCGTACCCAGACAAGCTTGGGCTTACTGGGTTTAGAGAAGAGCTGGAATTTTGTCGGAGTATTGGTTATTTCAATCTTGGTTCTTGGAGAGGTTCTGGGTTTTCTGTAGGTAACTGTTCCATGGATATTCTAATTCTTCTCCTCGAGTTTCCTTAACTGGTGGCAGTCTCTCCTGTAGTGACCATCCTTACCACAATGCCAGCACATATGATGACACTTCAGTACTACATATTTGCTCCTTCCGACAGGGATGGATTTGTTGTTCTTTCTGGCTTGAAAATCAATGTTGAAAGGCTTTTTGTTCATAGCTTGCTTCCTCCAGATTACATACGACTTCTTTGCATTGAAGGGAACAGAGTCCTCAGAAAAATACCTATTCATTTATGGGGATCTATTACCTGGTAGGGGGTTCTGGCAAGAACAGTTGCATATTTCCTTTGATCTTGTTTCATTGTTTGACTTTGTTTCACTTGTTAGGGCAGACTCTTCTTTTGGGAGTCCAATACTAGGTCGGGTGAAGTGTTTAGAGAAGTTTTGCGTTGCTCCTCGGCTCTTATGCTCTCTTGTTCCTTCATCCATTGTTCTTTTCTTTCAGCTTCACCTTCTTTAGTACTTTTTAATGTGTGAAGCAGCTCTGTATTGTCAGCCTTTAGTTGTGTCAGGCTGGCGTCCAGGTGCTTGATGTTGACCAGGTGTAGCAATAATTCTTTTGTAGTTCTTTTTCCATTCTCGTGAACTTATGCTCCTTTATCCATTGTTTTTTTCTACCAATTTCTTCTCTGGCTTCTCTTAAAGATTGTAGCAGCTCTGCGGTGTCTTTCTTTAGTTGTGTCACGTTGGCTTTGAGATCTTTGACTTTAAGTAGATGTACCTCACAGGTGTGGCACTCATCCTTGCATGTCTCCTTTTCACTTTCAAGTCTCACTGCCTTATCAGCCCAGAGTGTGTTATTCTCAATCATTCCTTCAGTCAAGTCATCCTTTTCTTCTATGATCTGATTGAGTTAGTCATTCTCTTTCACTAAGCCTTTTATTACATCAATGAATTCAGAGTCAGTATAAGCAGGGTTATTGAGTGAGGAAGGAGAAGTTACCTCAAAGGTATTTGAGTGAGCCATCAAGCATGCATCCTTAGTTGATCGATTACCATCACTATCTTCATCTGATTCTCCCCAAGTAGGTAGCATGGCTTGTTCATTCTTCAGAGCTGGGGGCTGTCCATTTCTTCTCCTGATGTAATTTTTGGCCGTGTGTCCCTTTCGTTGGTAGTGATAACATAAAATATCTTTGTTTTCCTCAGAGGTACGTCTCTATTTCTGGCTTTTTCTTGGTAAAGTTTCATTCGCCGTTAATTCTCGCCATCTTGAGTGCTCTTTTCATTTATGTGTGGTCTCGTCTTCCTCCTCATCATGTCCGTCTGTCTGTGCGAGGTCAAAGTCCTTTTTGATTTTGAGGGCGATTGAAATACTCTTGTCTGATTCCCGTCTAGCCAGTTTTCTTTCTATGATCCATGCATTGCTCTCGAGACTCGCAACCAATTCTTCGAGTGTTATCTTTTTGATATTGCTTTGTGCCTGCAGTGCCAGAGTTACTGCGTCCCACTTGTCATTTAAAGCTTGCAAGAAATGATGAGTTACTTTCCATTCGGGAAGGGTTTCTCCTAGAAATTCCATCTGACCAACATAGGTTTGAAAGCGGGTATGGAAGTCCTCTAGTGACTCGTTCTTGCCCTGTAGAGCACTTTCGTAGTCTTTTGCAGCAGCGAGGATTTTGTTTTTCTTAATGTCTTCATTCCCTCCGTAAATTCTCAAGAGCCCATTACAAATGTCTTGAATTGTCTTGTACTTTAAGACTTTTTTCAGGTCTCCGGAGGAGAGGGCAGCATACATTACTTTCTTAGCTGTCCATCTAATGAGCAAATGGGTGATATCCCCCGATGGGTATTGGTCTCTATTCGATTACCCTCCATAGCTGTCCATTTAATGAGCAAATGTGGGGTTCGATTTGTTGGGTCCACCAATCATATTTGCCAGGTTTCAGCACTGGTGGCTTCCAAAATGAGTCGTTGATTGAGTTGTTTGCTGCCATATCCTGCAGAGCTAACACAAATCTAGAGCATTGGCTCTAATACCAATTGTTGGATCGTTAGGTTAGCTTTCCCTCACATGTAAAGGAGATGTGTGTTCCCTGTGAAGTAAACCAGCAGCGGAATGAAATTTATTGAGAATTAAATGGCTTACTAGTTGTGTAAAGTGGAAATCTTAGTACCAATTGGTGACTAAGTAAAACCACTACCTTCCAGTTTCCGCTGGAAGGGTTTGTGAAATGAGATGCTCTGTATTTAGGATTTGCTTGTCGGTTACAAAGAGCCTAAGTAATTAACTAGTACTTTCCATACATATTTCTTACTTATCCTTTGAATCTTCCGACTCAATCCAACCCTTGAACACTACTTTTTTCACCTCCGAGCTAGACGATCAGAATGCAATTAATCTCCCGTAGAAGCTCAATCCAATCATCGTCTTTTCTTTCTTTAGCTTTTTCTTTATAAATCGTCACTTCCAAGATTTAGCCTCATCTTATCATCAACACAAGATCAAATGTGATTTGGATTTCCCTTATCCTTATCGATCAAATCTGACAGTAATATGATATCTCTTAAAAATGGAAAGCTAATCAATTAAAGAGTGATTTGTTTCCAAAATTATGAGGAATCATAATTACTGTCATCCAGAATATATCACATAATATAATTACTTAAATCAATATTTTGGATTGATAGTATCTTCCCATAAAGATATTATCGATATTCTGGATTGATGATATACTCCCATAAGGATATCATCAATCTTCTCTAAATCTTTGCGAATCCATCTGAATATTCCTGCAAATGAATCTTTTGTATTAAATGCTCTTTTCCTACACATTAAATAAAATCATTAATTAAATGTTTGTGATCATCAAAACTTAGGAATCTAACAGTATAGTGAATTGGTTTGGAGATACTCTTATGTTTCGGATCTCATTATTTTTTAGGTTGATTACTTTATTATTCGAATTAGAATAATTAAATCGAAACATCGCCTTACATAGTACGAGTGTTTATCTTGCTCCTTTGGGTTTGGCCTAGTCTTACTAATTTATAAATATTGTTTGACATTTATATCGATCCTCTTAACACTACTTATCGAGATGTTAAAAATAGATCACTCCAGTTAGCATCGTACCTTTTGAAATGAGTTCATATACAAACTAAATTTCATCCACTTTCTAAGCAATGTGGGATATTTACATATTAGTTTCTTTTCTACTTTATAAGATTGAGTATTATATTCTTTATAGACTCATATTTTCAATATTTTAGACCACCTTTGAACATAAAAATCTTATTCAATATAATTTAGATTTTGACTTATGAATAATCGATAATACACCTCTCATATCAAGGTATTTAATTACGATTATTTTAATTCAATCCGAGGTATACTCAACCCTCAAATTTGACTCCCAAAATAGGGTCGCACCACCACTTCTCAATTTTAACACAATTTAACATATTGATCAATAAACTACGAGCGTAATATATTTTAAGATGCAGATGAATATGGATCACGTAGTCGGATGTGCTGAATAGGAGGCCGGAGTTAGAATGAGGCTTTCAATATAGATCGAGTGTAACGCATCAAAATAAAGCAAACTGTATTTTTCTAGTTGTATATGCAAAATTTAATTAGAAATAAAAAGTGGAATATTTCATTCTATAATGTTCTTGTATTCTTAATAACATTCAAATTAGTGCACTTGTATTCAAATTAATTAAATTGATTATGACTGATTATCGATAATTGTTCAAATTAACAGAATGAGCTATGATTGATTATCGATAATTAGTCAAGTTAACATAATGAGCATGAATTACGAAATGATAAGACTTTGAATTGAACTCAATTAGACTCGAATACACTTTTAGTGGTAGTATTCCTTATTTTTGTATATTTTTTATAACACTTTTAGTGGTAGTATTCCTTATTCAAATAATGACTATATTAAATTGAGATATCTTTACAAGTTAGCAATAATATTAATGTCAAAAATATTTTTGTACTATGTAACTATGATTTAGATTTAGAGCATGTTGTTTGGAACTTAAAATTTTAACTATTCAGTTAATATCAGTTCAACTACTTATGATCAAACATTAATTTCAATCAAGATTTAGGATCTATTCTTTTGACCTTAAGTCAGTTACTTAAATACTTAATTTAATTTAAATGACCTTAAATCTATTTAACTTAAATACTTAAATTACACTATTCATCACCACAACTCACCACCACCATCACAACCCCCACCACCACCATCACAACAACCCACCACCACCACATAACCCACCACCGCCACCACCATAACCCACCATCACCCACCACCACCAAATCCACCACCACCATCACAACACCACCACCACCGCCGCCACCACCACAACGCACCACAACCCACCACCACCACCACAACCCAACACCACCACCATCACAACAATAACCCACCACCATCATCACCACCACAACCCACCACCGCCATCACCGCCGCCACCACAACAACCCACCACCACCACCACAATGACCCATCACTACCATCAGCACCACATAACCCACCACCGCCACCACCACAACCTCTTAGTGAATAGTGGTGGTGGTGATGAATCGTGGTGGTGGTGATGAATCGTGGTGGTGGTGATGAATCGTGGTGGCGGTGGTGAATAGTGGTGACGGTGATGAATAGTGGTGGTGGTGATGAATAGTGATGGTGGTGGTGAATAATGGTGGCGGTGAGGAATAGTGGTTGTTCTGATGAATAGTGGTGGTGATGGTGGTGATGATGGTGATGAATAGTTGTGGTGGTGATGAATAGTGATGGTGGTGGTGAATAGTGGTGGCGGTGATGAAAGACGTTATGCACACATTTATGAATGTATTTAATTTAAGTGACTTTAACTTAACTTAAGTATTTAAAATTATAATGTAAAAGAACACGCCTTTAGTCTATTATTTTCACATTTTGTAACTTTCTTCTATATTGATATTCTTTAACATTGTTGAACTTTAAAATTAGTTTAATCTCTTATTTTTACGAAATGGGTAAAAAGACAAAATTCCTTTTCTTCTTCTTTGCGGATTTTCCAAAAAAATAAGATGATGTTATTTGGTTCTTTTTACCAAAATGAGATGCTCTATCTGCCAGTTGTGATAAATAAGTGTACAACTGCCTGTCTGTCTGTCTGTCACGGAGCGCCATGGACGATCCTTCAGTTTCGTTCCATGATGGCGGGGGATGGAAAGCAGCAATTTTCATCATCGGTAACGCTCCTCATCTCATGGTAATGGTATGGTGCTCCTCTGTTTGATTGTTCAACCTTTGTCTGTGCAGTTGTGGAAGTGGGTGAGAGAATAGCCTTCTATGGCGTCGCCCTGAACCTCATCACGTACCTCACCAAAGTCTTGGCTCAGCCCGTGGCCGTAGCTGCCAAAAATGTCAACCTCTGGATGGGAGTCTCCGCTCTGTTTCCACTGCTCGGCGGCTTCATGGCCGACTCCTACCTGGGTCGTTTCAGGACCATCCTCGTCTCCTCACTCGTCTATCTCGTCGGATTGATTTTGCTGACAGTGGCAGCGTGGAAGGGTCGTAGTGGAGATGTCCTGTTTTTCATAGCCCTGTACTTGTTATCAGTGGGCGATGGCGGCCACAAGCCGTGCATCCAGACCTTCGCAGCCGACCAGTTCGACAATGAAACTCCCGAGGATAAGAAAACAATGAGCTCCTTCTTCAACTGGTGGTACTTGGGGATTGTGGTGGGAGCTGTGGTTGCCACACTCCTAGTCATCTACGTACAAGACAATCTTGGCTGGATCCTCGGATTCGGCCTGCTCATAGCTGTGGTTGCAGCAGCCCTCGTAATTTTCTTGGCGGGATCCCCGACATATAGGACCCAGGTGCCCGTCGGGAGTCCATTCACAAGCATTGCGCAGGTGATCGTGGCCGCAGCAAGGAAGGGGCGGCTGAGCGACGAGGGCTGCAGCAGCGGAGAGGGAACCATGGTGCCGAGTCCAACGTTGGCTCGAACAAATCAATTCAGGTGCGTCCCCAAGTCTTTAAGGAAAACCATAACATAGAGCTCAGCTGCCTATGTTTCTTTTATCGTTTCCACCGACAAAGGGAAATCCTCCTGCATTTTTGGGCGAGAGCTGAGGATTTCTCAGTCTAAGATCAAAAAGGTGGTTATGAACTTATACTTTTTAACCTCGGTCTACGTCGAACACTGGCACTCTGTTGGTGTTGTGGGGTTTGGGGCTAGAATAGTAAAAAAAAAAGTTAAAAATTAGAGAAAAAAAAACTGATAAACTCTTGGTAACTGAATTAAATTAGATTGAAGACAAGGATAGATAGAGCCGTCCTCGAAAGTGGTACCCTTTATTGGTCCGCTTTCCGGAAATATTTTGGAAATGCTCTTTTTTTCTTCAAGAAATGCCAGGGGAGTATGAGTAGGTGCTGAGAAATTATGAATGAAGCCACGAGTAGATCTGTCAATTTGTTGTAATTGCTGTTGGATTAGAAAATCAAATTTCAAATATGTTGTGGTATAATGAAATCAGTAAGAGCGATAAATGCATTTGCATGTTGCAGATTTTTGGACAAGGCTGCTGTCAAGGACGAGACTGATCGAGCTGCGAAGACTGTCAATAGATGGCGACTCTGTACCACAAACCAAGTTGAAGAAACAAAACAGATTCTGAGACTGCTTCCAATTTGGTTCAGTGGCTCAATCTTTTTCATCTCCATCGCCCAACTCAGTACCTTCTTCACCAAACAAGCCAGCACCATGGTCCGCTCCATCGGCCCCCATTTCCAGATTCCACCCGCCTCTATCCACGTCTCCACCGGCTTTGTCATCCTTCTTGCAATCCCTGCATACGACCGCCTTTTTGTCCCTCTCGCTCGCCGCATCACCAGCCTCTCCACAGGCATCACCGTCCTACAGCGTATCGGTATAGGCATATTTTTCTCAGTCATCACCATGGTTTTAGCCGCTTTGGTTGAACAAAAGCGCATCAGCCTCGCAAAACAGTACCATTTGATCGACAGCCCCAAAGCTACTGTTCCAATGAGCGTCTGGTGGCTGCTGCCCCCGTTCATGGTCTGCGGACTGGCTGATGTATTCTCCTATGTGGGATTCCAGCAGTTGTTCTATGATCAGATGCCGGGAAACATGAGGAGCATCGGTGCGGCTGCATTCATCAGCATGCAGGGTATTGGAAATCTGGCGAGCAGCGGTGTGATCTCCATGGTGCAGTTTGCTAGCTCCATGGCTGGTGAGGAATGGCTGGTGGATAACTTGAACAAAGCCCACCTAGATCTGTTTTACTGGCTTCTGGCTGCAATTGGGGTTTTGAATTTGGGTTACTTCATGTGGGTTTCTAGCGGTTTTCACTATAAGAAGCTACAACATGAGGATGTGTGAAATCTATGTTAGCAATATGAAACGAGTGTATATTCATATGAGGTTAATATGCCTTTATATACATCACAATGATAAGAAAGTATTATATATACAAGAGATATAATTGGACAATGATAGGAATATGAATGTGAATAAACTCTAACACTCCCTCCCCCTCAATCGCATTATGGATTCACACTATTGAGTTTGGAGGGATGAAATGCATCTTGTGCTATGGTCCGTGCCCTTCGTAAAGAAGTTTGTCAACTAAAGTGCAATAATCTGATCTTGTACCTAAGACCGAATATAAAAAGTATCCACACCAATATCCTTGGTGAGCCCGTACTTCATCGGGTCTCGGGAAATACTGATAGCCCATATACTCCCTAACAATAGAGGAGTAGGTGCACAAACCAAAAATACCAAAATCCTCAAGTAACCATCAAAGTCATGTAACCTCGGGTGTCAACAAAGTCATAGCACGTTGTTCGGCCTCATTACTTGAATGAGAGACTGCAGTTTGCTTCTTAGGCCCTGTTCTTTAGACCTTAAATTTTCAGTACTTAAGTTAAGTTAAGTAAAGTTCAGTTAAGTTCAGTTAAATTAAGTTAAGTTAAGTTAAATTCAGTTAAGTTAAGTTAAATTAAGCTAAATTAAGTACTGAAAAAGTAAATCCACCACCACACCATCACCCCAACCCACCACCTCAACCCACCACCACCACCCCCCAACCACACCACCACCACCACCAACACCCCCACCACCACAATCCCAACCCACCACCACCAATCCACACCACCCCAACAACAACACCACCACCACCCCAACCACACCACCACCACCACCACCCCAACAACGTACACCACCACACCACCACCATAACAACCCACCACCACAACCCCCACCACCACCAACACCCCCACCACCACAACTCCAACCCACCACCACCAACCCCCCACCCCAACCACGCCCCCACCACCCCAACCACACCACCACACCCACACCACAACCAGCACCCCAACAACAACACCACCCCAATGCCACCATCACCACCCAAACCACACCACCACCACCCCAACCCACCTCCACAGTCCTAACCACACCACCACCACCACCCCAACAACACCACCACCCCAACCCCACCACCACCACACCGATGTTATTGAAGACAAATGACACACAAACACAGTCAAGAATCAATCAAGACTGAGCAACCTAGCTCTGATACCACACTGTAGTTGATGATCTAGTTCAGTTTTAATAGTCCAGTTATGTAAGAATAATTTCCAGTTCAAGTTCATGAAGATTGAATAAAAAACCTAAACTATGAACACAAATTTTTACTTGGTTTAGGCTTGCAAGCTAGTCCTAATCCAATGAGCCCTTTGGGAAATTGCGCAGCCCAGAAGTTTTCGTTATGAATCAATCAACCAAAGAACCGAATTACATCTGCAAACACGGTCTCCTCAAGACATGCTTGTATTACCAAAAATCACAATCAACCGAGTATACTCCAAGACTACGCGAAGCTATATCGTGTCAAGAGTAAGAAAAACTTCTCTGACACAGCGCCCTCAATCCTCAGTCAAGCCCTCAGATTTTCGCAGTCCTTCGCGGGATCACTCACAACTCCGACCACCAAGTCAAGACAGTACACAGCTCTCGCGCACCTCCAAAACTTGCTTTTCTTCTACGCTAACTTCAAACGAGCAAGGAAGAACCAATTGGCCCGAGCTCTTGTTCTCGGAAACGAGCCCCAAAGCAATAGAACTTTTTTTGCCTCGCACGCAAGCTCTTCCATTTAAAGGCTCGAGCAAAAGAGCAAAACGCAGCAACAGCACACAGGACGACGACGTTTTGAAGGCTTTTAAAATTTGGCACGTAAAACCCAAACCTGCAAGACTTAATACAAAAACAGCATTTTGCCCAAACACAAATATCCAAATTGAATAATTCACAATTCTCAAATCCTTGATTCAAGAATCATGAAATTTGGACATAAGCTCATCATGATACAATCTATCAGTGTGCAAAGTTTCAGGCATTAATGTTCAGTGCAAGATAGGATCCCAAAAATAAGTTCCAAAACGTTCCAAGCGTGCAAATATGGACTAATTAATTCAACAGTAGAGCATCATTCAGCTAACATGTTCAACAAATCATAAAACTCCGATCCTTGACAAGGTTGCATTTACAGGTGTGTCAGTTTAGACATTTTCTTTATCTTCAGCGAAAACTTTGAAAATAAAGTCCCTAAAGCGCTTGGAGTAATGCCTGGGCTCAACCGCTGATATTGAAGTTGGGTCATACTGCATAGACTTATATACATGCTCCAGCTTCTTGCTAATGTCATAGTCTTGTAGGATGTCGATGATCCCAAAGAATAAAACTACATCGCGGAATTCGCCTGTTGGCTCTCCAACAAGCTGTGGCTCACTTGCCTCATATTTCCTTTCAGTTCTCTCCACCCTTGCAGCCATGCTAATTCCTAATCTGACTTCCACTGGCAGCCTGCCGAATCCAATACACAATTGAACTGAACAGAATTTTCTCCAACGACTGTTTTTCAGAACTTGTTGAGTAAAATGTTTCGCTAACCTTGTAGGGTCTATGAGCTGATCTGCATCTTCTCTTGATAAGCGAGGTGTTGCTACTCCGTTCCTTGGAGTTCCGATTCCTGAAGGCAAATATTGCATTTATCCCAGTAATCATCAAGTGCATATCCTACTGCTTGGAAAGTAGACGAACTAGGTACAATAATTCAGGAGGACCTGTGGGAGTACGAACTCCGGATATACGAGCTTCTGTCATTTGATTTCCAGTAGTAAAAGAACAATCAACGAAATGAACACCTACTAGAAGACTGTAGTCCATTATCCTCTCTTGCTCTAGCAAGTCACAATCCCTGTCAACTTGCCTGCAAAAGAGTATCCTCTAAATAATTGCATTCACCAAAAAACCATTTCCAAAGGACATGAGACATTTTAAAGAGTGAAACCATAGATTAACATTTACCTACAGAACTCTTGGAACCAACTTTTTTGTAATCTGAATAAATAATTTAGATCAAGGTCTTTCAGGGTAGTCGTTGGATCGATTTCTGACTCAGGTTTATCAGTCATCCGACCAAGAGACGAGCCTTTTAAATCGAAACGCCGGTGTATGGTATAAGCAGTACAGAATAGATTTCCCATTATGACAAATCTCACCTGGGTCAAAAACCAAAATTAAAATTAAGTTCATACAGAAGCAGCAACTATTATATTAAACCTTATCTGGAGAGACATCTTAAAAGTACCTTCTTCTGAGCACTCCCAGTTAATTTTACACAATGAAGGCCGAAGAATCTGGTCACCAGGGTATTCTCAAAGCTACGGACGTGATTGTAGTAAGCGGGGAGCATTCTCAACAGAACCTGTGGTAGTGTTGGACACATTTTCAGAACTTAGGATTTCAATGGGTTCAAGAGAAATAATTAAAGCACCTTCACTTCGGCTTTCTTGATGGTCTTGATCATGTACTTATCATCATTTGTCAAATAAAAGAAGCTTCCACTTTTTCCTGGAGATGAAAGTTCTCGAAGAGCGTCATCTCCGCAGATAGACAGCATATAATCAGCTGGATCAACCTTGAACAATTTTCTAAGTGTCCTGGAAATGCACAGACAAATAAATTTATGATAAGAAAAAAGGAGAGCGTAAAGTAAAAATAGCACATCAAAAGTGGACTAGTAGAAGTAACCTGAAAACCAATGGGCAGTAATCCTTCCATCGAAACTCTGATGACTGGTGAGGCGGGGTGTGTTTCGAGCCTTCAGGGGGGAATTTAGTCCATACTTTTTCTTTGGGATCAAAAGCGGACATTTTCAACTCGAGGGAGGGGGGAGGTGGGGCCCTGCCTACAGAATGTCTGCGCCGGACGTCAAATTAACATGCTCAGTTCCTAAACAACGATTATAAGTGTCTCTAATGTTTTGAAGTTCAAAGGGTAAAACAGATTCTGAATCTTAATAAATTATTTCCATTAGTTACAGTTACAGTTACTGTCATTGTTTTTTCTACAGTTGCAAGAATCAGAACACAAAGAACAATTCATATGTTACCTACCTTATACCGAGCTGCAGATTCAGCATGAGTTCGTAGTTCTTATGCCCTTTGGAAATAGTCTCCCCTTGCCTTTTTTCTGGTCGTGTCTGCGAATGATGCATCGGAGTCCCTCTGAGGTCATGATCATGATATGGACTTCCCATAGTTTCATCCCCATCAAATGTGTCACAACCAGCCTCACTGTCTGACGTCCAACTATGGTGACCGGACGTATAACTATAAGGACTATGATTCCCATCAACAGACGATCTCCGATGCGCATCATGATTGCCTCTGATAGACTTTATGATCACCGGCTTTTGCAAGTACTCTCCTTCAAATCCTCCACAGTCCTGCAGTTTTTGTGAAGGAAATACAGAAACCATCTCATCAGGCACCACTTCACATTCACTCAACTCCACATCATAAATCTCTTGAGGATCCCATTCAAAATTGCTACTGGATGAGGCGCAGTCCGGGGGAGGATAGTAAGTCCCACTCTGATCTTTTCCATCTTTGCTCCAAACACCAACGTAAAAGCTTCCATCAGCCCATCTAAAAGTGCCATTTCCCTTAGGAGCTCCGTCTTCCCAAAACCCGTCGTACCTGTTTCCATTACTCCATATCAAAGTGCCATTCCCATGGATGCCGCCATTCTTCCATTGCCCAATATACTTATTCCCATTCTTCCATTGGTATCTACCTTGCCCGTCCTGTCGCCCGCGACTCCAATCTCCGTCGTAGTAATCCCCATTTGAGTATACCTTAGTCCCGTGCCCGTGTTTCAAATTCATGACCCATGATCCTCTGTAAGTGTCTCCTGTGGAGCCAATGTAGGTCCCCTTCCCATCCATATATCCACTCTTGAATTCACCTTCGTATGTGGCGCCGGACGGCCAGCTGAACTTTCCTTTCCCCATTGTCCTACCTGTCATCATTTTGCAGCATAGAGTTTTGGTTTTGGAACAGAGCATGGAGAAGGCAAATAGATACTGCATACATACATACCTCTAAACCACTCGCCTTCGTACATGCAACCGTCGAGCCAGAGATACTTGCCGTGGCCATTGGGGAGAAGGTCGACCCAATGGCCAGTGTAGTAGTCTCCATTGGAGAGGATCTTCTCAGCAATGTAAA
The DNA here is from genome assembly GCA_963678935.1 of Umbilicus rupestris. Classification (NCBI taxonomy): domain Eukaryota; kingdom Viridiplantae; phylum Streptophyta; class Magnoliopsida; order Saxifragales; family Crassulaceae; genus Umbilicus; species Umbilicus rupestris. Next base: position 2,961,241 of record OY787618.1, on the reverse strand, counting down.
CCTCACCGGGGCCTGGTTTAAAGTCAGGGTCAGCTTCAGGCTGAGGAGACACCGTCAAGGTTCCGAAAATGCTTGCAGTTCTCTTCTTCGCTGCTGCTTGCGATCGCTTAATGGTCGCTTCCCAGGCCTTGACAATGCCGCCTGCTTGTTGTTCTTTGCTCATCCTCTCCCTAGTAACATCCTCTCCTCTTTCTCTCTCTCTACATGCATTGACAAATCCTCATTGAATGTTGGTGGAGGGAGAAAGGCGAAGGTAGCCGTAAACTGCTAGCTCCTGAAACTTCTAAGAAGACAAACATTTGGAGGGACAGCAGACTTGTTTGTTTGTTTCTTTGTCTTTTCCAAATTACTCTCCCTGCCTCTCTCCATATATTCCCACCCCAAAATAAGAGCAGGAGGCTACAATCATATTTTCAACCACTGACCCATTTTCTCTTTGCTCGGCCCGGCCGCCAACTAAATAACCAAATGACTCAAGTACACTACCATTACATTTTTTGTCTCACATATTAGATTATTATGTTTAATTTAATTGGGACCGAACGTATAATTTAAATAATTGTATGTACACGTGATCTAATTTTTTTTAGAAGCTTATCAGGTATAATTTTAGTCGTAAAATATATTGTGTAGATATCTAGAGATAATTATGGTATTCTTTGAAAAACGAAATCCATGATTATCTCGATTATCTTCTCGTGTAGAAGATATAAATATGGATTATGGTCCACGGTCTATCATATCGTTATCCAGTTTCTTACTCTCAAGAAACTAACCCAAGAGAGATACAGTTAGACTAGAAGCATCAACCCAGCTTTTGTACTGCAGGTTACTTTCGTTCAAAGGAATCAGGTGCGTTTTTTTAGCAGTAATCAAGTGTTTTTTATTCTGGTATGGGTTTGATTTTAGTTAATTCGTTTCCGCTTTGATCCAGCAAGTGGTGTCAGTCGCCTCCCATGTGCAGTTAATTGAGAATAATAAGAATTTAATTTTTATTGTTATTAAAACTGAACAATTCGTAGTTAATTTTGGTTCACATTATTAAATAATTCAGATAAGATTTATCCTGTAAAAATAAAAACACATTGATTTTAATTTATGCATGTTCACTGTTTTTGTTCTCGATTTTTGAGTCAACTAGCCGAGTTCACTTAGTGAAACCCTACACTGCCTTTGTTTCTGGATTGACCTAGTTCACTGGGTGAACCGGCCGAACCCAACGTCTCCCCTGGCATCCTCCGCCTCGATTCTGCACCTCCCGTCGCTGCTGGTTTCCTTTCTTCTTGGCCATGTCGGCTCAATTTTGGGTTGCATCCGAGCGAATCGCAATCCCAATCGCCTGGATCCAACATCTCTTCCTCTCGGACCAACACAGTTGGTTCGCCTCGGCCCTGCACTCGGCCTGTCGCGTCGCACTGCCTCGACTATGGAGAATCAGGTTCCGCTCGGATCTGGGCGAACGAAAACCCACACCTAGACTCCGCTCTTGTTTGCCTCAGATCAACATCGCTTGCCTTGCTCTGCTGGATTCTCCGTTTCCCACGCTCGAATTAGTGCACGATCGAGCTCCACTAATGCGAGAGAAGAAGTCGCGATGCGCTGCAGTGCTGCTCCTGCAGCGACGAAGGGAGAAGAAAGGGAATCTGTTTTTTCGGAACAGAAAGAAACCCTAGGTTTCTAAGACTGAACCGGCAATTGGACTAGTTCGGTTCCATTTTGGGGTCAGTCCATTTTTTGTTGCAGTCCAATTTCTGCTTTGGTCCCATCCGGTTTGGTCAAATTCCGTTTCGAATCAATTTCGAATTGGTTCAGTTCTGACTTTGGTTCCGAATTTGAATGTTTGATTAATCAGTTTTCTGATTTGTTCTATGGTTCAATTCTTTAACCATAATTTTGAGAACCAACATTATTAAATATTTAACTACAAGATTGACATTCAATTTTGAGATAACACTCTAAAATATGTTAATTGAAACGAAAATTTGACGGCACGCCGCTGTTTGCGCCAAATTTATATTTATAGTCTCCTACTATACTAACAATCGGTAAGTAGGTCGAACACAAAGAGAGCAAATAGTCTAGAATTCTACTAAGAACTAACGTGGAGTTTTACTCAAAAAGAATGTTGTTTATCAATTTCAGAAGGAATCAGTTCAGGGATATGCATTGCAACTAGTAATCATCGATCAAATCATGCATCAACTAGTAAAATTACTATTCTAGTCTAACAATCCTACTAAGGTAATGTCGACTTCAATGTTCTACCTACTCTTTAATCGCTAAATTCTCGAATAGGTTAACAATTGCTTGATTTACAATACCAATTTAGTTCTATCGCTAGGCTTCGCTAATAGGGGAGTCAATCCAGTATCACGCAATAGATATCAATCCTGTTTCACCGCTAGGCTATGCTAAGTTGATGATCAAGGCATGCAATTCATACGAAGAATAGTAATTCACTAAATCGAATTATGAAACATAAATCTCAAACCAAACGTTGCAATACAAATCCCTAAAATGAGTTAGGGTTTAGCCACTAATAAAATCCAGCTAACAATAATGAAAAACTCAGTTTAGAGAATACGAAAACTTTCGCGCACTATTCATCGATCACTGTTCACCGCACACTGTTCACGATCGATCTTCGCATCAATCCGAATTGTGCCTCTGACTTTCGTCTCTCTGACCCGTGTCTCTAATTGTGTGTGTTTACTTGCCTCATCGAATCCTCTATTTAAATGCAAACCAGACCCTAATTTGCTTGATGTGGACCTCGAGATTTGGATCTCGATCCTTGGGGATGTGGGCCCCTGACCCATACCGATGCTCTCACGATCTAGTCTTCGCTCTTTGCATTCTCGAGTGATCGAGGGAGGCCTAGAATGCTCCAAATACGAAATAAAGCTCCAAAGCGGTCTTGATACACTTGCGATTTGAAACACTACAAAGAAGTAATCTATCACACGCAATGCAACTAAACAATGGGAATAAACATCTCGATGGATCGTATAAATACGCTCCATTAAAATACACGTACACGTAAGTGGCGTATCCACGTAGATTGACTTATTTGGTTTGTTATGATGGATGTGTGTAGTTTACATGAATGTCTAATTAGCCCTAAGGTAAATTAATATTTAATATGGCCGCATACATATCTGTGTTGATAAACATGTGACGTTTCTTCTACATCTTGGTGTGAATAATAAATACATTCTAAGATGGTTTATTATTTGACACATCTTCTCGTCAATGTTTTTGTTAAATCCTAGTGCCCCATGGATATATGTATAGCATGTGTTAAGGTATGTGGCATCATTGACAAACTCCTACAACGTGCACAAGAGTCTGCTACGGCAAGCATGTGAAGACAGCAGCTGGTGCAGAACGTTCCAGAGTGAACAAGCAGAGTGCACAAGGCGTTGCTACAACAACCTGTGTAGCAGAGAGCTATAGCATCCTAAATAGCAGATTTCCGTGTGAAGAACAAGCTGCCCAGAATTGAAGAGGAGCAACAGAAGCTTTCTAAATGCAATTTAGAAGATTCCCCTAGTCAATATCATACCGATCAACTTGGAGCATTCCAAAGAACGTACGGAGGGTTGCTGCCAGCATCGCAACAGGTCGGTAAAGTATTGTGAAGATTGAAAGCAAGATGATACAGCTGCTCGTGTGAAGACAGCAGCTGGTGCAAAACCAGCCAGAGTGAACAAGCTTAGTGTACAAAGCAGTTGCTACAGCAGGAGTTGTAGCAAGGAGCAGAAGTTTTGGCACGAAGAATAATCTGCCAGATATGAAATAGTAGTGCAATGGGAGGCTTTCAAAAATTCTCAGAATATCCTTAGTGAAGATTCCATGCCACAAGATTTTATTGGGAAATCAAATCTCCTAAAAATTAGAAGATAAGATCTTGTTGAGCTTTGAGGGCTTTCTAATATTGACAGCAGCAACAAACAACTCAGCAAAGTCAAGTTAAAGATAAGATTTTTAATATTAGTTTTAGGAAATCAAATCTCAACAAACCTACGATTGTGGAAGAGTTCGATCGGCTCGGCTAAAAGCTTTGGAGCGACGCGGACAGAACCTGCAATAACTAGTTGCTACTGTTAAGTTAAGTGTTATATCCTGTATTGTTTATTAGTCTAACATATCTTTCCTAACCTCCTGTGTCTATCTTGAAATCGAGATAAGGATGGAAGTTAAGTCTTGTAACCGTAGCCTATGGCTCACTATAAATATGCTACTCACCAATCGGTGAGATTATGCTTTTCTCAAAAACCTATTATGGTATCAGAGCCACCTCTTCCAAATAAAACTCTAGCACATCCCATGGCTTCCACTTCCACGGCTTTTCTAGGCTCTCCGCCATCTGAGAAGTTGACACGCGACAACTATCTTCTGTGGAAGGCACAAGTGCTTCCAGCACTGCGCGGCGCTCAGATGCCTGGCTTCCTCGATGGGACAGAACTCGTGCCATCCAAACTGGTGGCTATAATTAAGGAAGATGAGACGCATGAAATGATATCAAACCTTGAGTACACTGCATGGCTCGTGAAGGATCAACAAGTTCTTAGCTATCTGCTGAATTCGCTCTCTAAGGAGGTACTTACGCAAGTCGTGAGTATAGAACACACCGTTGATCTCTGGACTGCCATAGGTTCCATGTTCTCCTCGCAGTCGCGTTCTCGGGCTACAAATCTAAGGATTGCTCTCGCCAACACAAAGAAGCAAACCATGTCTGCGGCCAACTTTGTCTCCAAAATGAAGGGGCTCGGAGATGAGTTTGCTGCCGCCGGCCGCCCTCTCGATGAAGAGGAGATGGTTGAGTATATGCTTGCGGGGCTAGACATTGAATACAACCCTCTGGTCGCCTCCATCAATGCACAACCCAACATCACTGTAAGTGAATTTTATGCACAGCTTGCTGCTTATGACTTGCGCCAGGAGATGTTGATGGACAATGGAAGCGGCAAAGAACCGTTTCATACAACGGCCAATGCTGTCTCACGAGGACGAGGCGGCTACACTCCTCGCAGCAAGGGATACCGAGGCCGTGGCAATGACCATTCTGGTAGTAGAAGGGGGCGCACTTTTTCTAACAATGGTGGCCGAGGTCGTGGCCGCGGTCGTACAACTCCAAGGCGTGATGTTACATGCCAAATATGTAAGATAACCGGCCACCCAGCAAATGAATGCTGGTGGCGCTATGAAAATGATGAGTCTTATGAGGAAAAGGGGGTGAACGCAGCCATCAACTCCTACGGTATGGACACAAACTGGTACACCGACACCGGCGCCACTGATCACATCACCGGTGAGCTCGACAAGATGACAGTTCGTGAGAAGTACAAGGGCCGTGATCAGGTACACACTGCCAATGGAGCAGGTATGAAAATTAAGCATATTGGTCATTCAATTGTGCATGCCCCTAGCCGCAATCTTCATCTTAAAAATATTCTTCACGTTCCAAGTGCATCCAAGAACCTTGTTTCTGTACATAAACTTGCTTGTGATAATAATGCCTACCTTGAATTTCATCCCAATTTCTTTTTGATCAAGGATCAGGCCACGAAGAAAACTATTCTTAGAGGTAAGTGTCAAGGTGGGCTCTATCCTCTCGTGTCATCATCTCCAAGCTCCACCAAGCAGGTTTGTGTAGCCATGAAGCCATCCTATGCAAAGTGGCATAGTCGTTTAGGACATCCGTCCTCCTTTATTGTTAAACAGGTTCTTAAAAAAAATAATCTTCCTTTTGTCAAAGAGTCCAACCTTGAGTTTGTTTGTGATCCATGTCAAAAAGCAAAAAGTCATCAATTACCTTATCCTATGTCCACTAGTGTGTCCACAGTTCCTTTACAACTTGTGTTTTCAGATGTTTGGGGACCGGCATCTACTTCAGTAGGACGTCATTCATACTACGTAAGCTTCATTGATGATTTCAGTAAATTTACTTGGATTTATTTACTTCATAAGAAATCTGATGTCTTTCAAGCCTTTCGTAATTTCCAGCAATTTGTGGAACGAAAATTCAGTCGTAAAATAATCACTATGCAGACTGATTGGGGAGGAGAGTATGAAAAACTCAATACTTTTTTCCAGACCATTGGCATTTCCCACCATGTGTCTTGCCCTCATGCGCATCAACAAAATGGATCTGCCGAACGCAAGCATCGCCATATTGTTGAAATTGGACTAGCATTGCTAGCCACTTCCTCTATGCCTCTCAAATTTTGGGACGAGGCGTTTCTCACTGCTACATACCTCATTAATATGTTGCCAAGCAAAGTGATTAATCTTGACACTCCCACCGAACGTCTTCTAAATATCCAGCCAGATTATCATTCCCTCCGCGTTTTCGGTTGTGCTTGCTGGCCTCATCTTAGACCATATAATACTCACAAACTTGCTTTTCGTTCCAAGAGGTGTGTTTTCCTAGGGTACAGCCCTCTCCATAAAGGTGTCAAATGTCTTGATGTCTCCACTGGGCGAGTTTATATCTCTCGTGATGTTGTTTTTGATGAATCTATATTTCCATTTGAATCTCTACATCCAAATGCCGGTGCCCTTCTTAGAAAAGAGATTCTACTTCTACCTGAACATCTTCTTGATAAGTCGGCATTTACTCATGGGGGCATGCATAATACTGACCAAATGCCTAATATAAATACTAGCACTGCTACTATCCATTGTCCGCAGGTTACGAAAGAATATTTGGTTCAAAATGATGAAGTTTTGGGTACAAACGGTGGTGCACCAGCAATCATGATTGATATGCATGGAGCTTCACAAGCCAACATGCATGGCTCGGTCTCCCATGCTGATCCGTCTGCATTGCAGCATGCTACTACCACCTCGGACGTACCAAACGAATCTCCATCAACCTTTGGTGAATCCACAACTGCTGGCACACCTACACCATCTTCTCCTATGACCAATTTACGACCAAGAACCAGGCTTCAGCATGGTATTCGAAAATTGAAAAAATGGACAGATGGTACTATACCATATGGATATGGTTTTTTGTGTAATACAGGTGAGCCAAATAATTTGCAGGAGGCACTTGATGATACAAAATGGAAAATAGCAATGGATGATGAATATGGGGCACTTATGAGAAACAAAACCTGGCACTTGGTTCCTGCTCACAGCAAAAATTTGATCGATTGCAAGTGGGTGTACAAAATTAAAAGAAAGGCAGATGGCACTATTGATCGATACAAAGCACGGCTGGTTGCAAAGGGATTTAAACAAAGGTATGGAATTGATTATGAAGACACCTTTAGCCCTGTTGTGAAAATTGCTACCATTCGACTTGTGTTATCAATAGCTGTGTCTAGAGGATGGTGCTTGAGACAGCTAGATGTACAGAACGCGTTTTTGCATGGTGTTCTGGAAGAGGAGGTTTACATGAAACAGCCAGCAGGTTATGAAAATCCAAGTGCACCATCCCATGTTTGCAAGCTTGACAAAGCTTTGTATGGTTTGAAACAGGCACCTAGAGCATGGTACGCTCGGTTAAGTCTAAAGCTTAAAAGTCTTGAGTTTGCTACATCCAAGTCAGATACATCCCTATTTATTTACAACAAGGCAGGTATAACCATGTTTGTCCTAATTTATGTGAATGATATTATAGTTACAAGTTCATCAGATAAAGCTGTTGCTGCACTACTTCAAGATTTAAGTTCTGACTTTGCCCTCAAGGACCTGGGAGATCTTCATTTCTTCCTTGGCATTGAAGTTAAGAAGAATCAAGAAGGTATTACATTGTCTCAAGAAAAATATGCTTCTGATCTGTTGACCCGTGTCAATATGCACAATTGCAAGGCATCCCCTACACCTCTTTCACCAACAGAAAAGCTCTCGGCACATGAAGGAGAACCTTTGGGACCTGAAGACAGTACAAAATACAGGAGTATTGTAGGTGCTTTGCAGTATCTAACTCTTACTCGTCCTGATCTAGCATTTTCAGTAAACAAAATTTGTCAATATTTGCATGCGCCGACCACAGCACATTGGACTGCTGCTAAGCGAGTGTTACGATATGTGAAAGGATCACTTGGCGTTGGTTTGACCCTTAAGAGATCTTCTTCCTTTTTGATTAGTGCATTTACGGATGCTGATTGGGCAGGTTGTTTAGATGATAGAAGATCAACTGGTGGCTTTGCAATATTTTTGGGTCCTAACCTTGTCTCGTGGAGTGCAAGAAAACAAGTAACAGTGTCAAGGTCTAGTACAGAAGCTGAGTACAAAGCTTTGGCTAATGCTACTGCAGAAGTGATATGGGTTGAATCTCTTTTGGCTGAGCTTGGTGTTGAAAGAAAAGAAGTGTCCTGTTTATGGTGTGACAACTTGGGTGCCACATACTTATCTGCAAATCCAGTGTTTCATGCAAGAGCAAAACACATTGAAATTGACTTTCATTTTGTGAGAGAAAGAGTTGCTAAAAAGCAACTAAACATACGGTTTATATCATCCAAAGATCAAATAGCAGATGGGTTCACAAAAGCATTGCCTGCTAGAAGCCTGGAAGAGTTCAAACGCAATCTCAACCTTGCAAAGTTGTGATTGAGGGAGGGTGTTAAGTTAAGTGTTATATCCTGTATTGTTTATTAGTCTAACATATCTTTCCTAACCTCCTGTGTCTATCTTGAAATCGAGATAAGGATGGAAGTTAAGTCTTGTAACCGTAGCCTATGGCTCACTATAAATATGCTACTCACCAATCGGTGAGATTATGCTTTTCTCAAAAACCTATTAGCTACAGCGGGTGCTATAGCAAACCTACGATCACGTTGTACTAATTAGAATAGGCTGTCTGTGGGATCAGAGGTAGAGATATTTTGAATTGGTTCAAGTGAGTCGGTGTGTGTAAAACGCAAGTCAGAGCATGTTCTGATTGTGTATGATTGACTAGCTAAGGTTGAGTAGCATAGATTGCATGGAGTCGAACCGTGTTGTACAACAGACTTTGAGACTTGTGAATTGAAAGACTCAGGTTCAGTCTTTCCCAGAGGTAGGCACTTGGCCGAACTGGGTGAACAAATGGTTGTTCATTGTTTTATCTTGCTGTAAAAGATCCGTCGGTATAAGAGTGTGCTATAGAAACTGCTTGTACATAATCTGCAACTCAGAGGCGCTGCGAATTTCAATTGGTATCCGAGCGGGAACTTGACACACAGAGTGAAGATCCTGAGCGCCTTGCTGAGTTCATCAAGCGAAGATGAAAGAGAGACAAAACACAAGTCGGCCGCCTCTACTGGAAGAAGGAAATTATAGTTGTTGGAAGGCAAGAATGAAGGCTTTCCTAAAGGCGATGGATGAGAAGACTTGGAGAGCAGTAGCGTCTGGGTGGCCACACCCACTGACCATCGACGACAAAAGAGTTACTCGGGAGAAACTAGAGGAGACATGGACAGCTGAAGAAGAAGCTGTAGCAACCAGTAACTCCAAAGTCTTGAACGCGTTATTTTTTGCTGTTGACGCAAATAATTTCAGACTGATCTCCGATAGTAAAATTGCCAAGCAAGCATGGGAGATCCTCCGGATGGCTCATGAAAGGAACAAGACTCCTACTGCAAAATGGAGAGACGAAGAAAGTGAAGAAGACTCTGAAGAAACGAGCAAGGTTGCTCTGATAAGTGAAAATAATATGAAGAACACCGTTTCAACAAAGCCAGAAATTGTTGAAGAGTCAGACAGTATTGATGATGACGAAATCACTGAGGAGTCCATTGCAAGAAACTTTGCCCTGTTGCACGAAGAGTGGCTGCAAGTCATCGAGATCAACAAAGGATTGATTGCCAAGGTATCGGGACTCAAAGAAGAACGAGAGGAGCTGCTGAAGACTATCACTTCTCTGACGGATCAAGCTGCACAGCAAGAAGAGAAGTTTGTTGCAGAGAAGGAAGAGCTCAACCTCTACAGGAAGACCGCAAAGATGCTTAACAGTAGCTCAAGCACTCTTGAAGATATTCTAGCATGCCAAAGATATGGAGGAGGCTACTCAGGTCTTGGATACACTGTAGAAGAAGGTGCTGAAAGAACTATATTCGTCAAAGCTACAGAGCCAGAAGATGCTGGGAATGCCGTGAGAACCGGTCCTATCCCAGAAACCAATTCAAAAGAAGGTGGCTAGAAGGATGAACAAGAGGATGCTACACCAACCTCTGTGTCAACAACCTATAGCTGAGAAGAAGCCAGAAGCGATGGCCGCATATGCTATTTTTGTGATCAGAAGGGACACATTCAGAGGAGATGCCCGATCCTGAACAAGTATTGGAGACCTCAGAGATCGCCCACAGACGGACAACGCCAGATGAATCCAAGGATTAGACGTGGCACGCAGGTGACCTTCAGCTCATCAAAGCCGATGAAGGACTGGCATTGTCCAGTTATGCACGAAAACATCAGATACGTTGGAGGGAAAACGAAATGGAGAATGAGGATTGCAAAAGACAGAGGCATAGATCGGGTAACACAACGAAACAATGCTTGAAGGAAAGAAAGAGTTACTGAACACAACAGAGCTCGGAAGCAGTGGACTCGAAAACCAGTACAAGTATGGGTGGAGAAGCAGTCACCAGATAGTCCCCCAAAATCATCAGAAGAGACACATGCTGAGACACCACGAGTTTCCCTTCTTCGATGGATGGAGAAGCGGCATTGGCCTATTCGCTGAATTTAGCTTGAGGCTCCCTCCTTATCATTTGTGACAAAAAGGGGGAGAAGATGTGTTCTGCTATTTGTATTATGTGGCAGGTTTTGCCAGTCGACCCTAGAGGGAGAAGAGGAGCCCGTGTAGAAGACGCTTAGGTTTTGTCAAAAATGCCAAGGGGAAGATTGTTAAGGTAATGACATCCTTTACAAAACCAGCGCAAGAAGTTGGTACACCATCCGATGACAGCAGAAGCTATCTGAAGACACCACTTGAGAAGAAGCCAGACCTTGAATTGAGATGAATCCTGAAGAAGCTGAGGAAGCTGCTAGAGAAGGAGTCTGAAGACGAGATAAAGATTGCCTAAGATCAGAAGGGTCTTTGGATTTTGTAAAAAAATGCCAAGGGGGAGATTGTTAAGGTATGTGGCATCATTGACAAACTCCAATAAGGTGCACAAGAGTCTGCTGCAGCAAGCATGTGAAGACAGCAGCTGGTGCAGAGCATTCCAGAGTGAACAAGCAAAGTGCACAAGGCATTGCTACAACAACCTGTGTAGCAGAGAGCTATAGCCTAAATAGCAGATTTCCGTGAGAAGAACAAGTTGCCCAGAATTGAAGAGGAGCAACGGAAGCTTTCTAAATGCAATTTAGAAGATTCCCCATAGTCAATAGCGTGCCGATCAACTTAGAGCATCCCAAAGAACGTACGGAGGGTTGCTGCCAGCATCGCAACAGGTCGGTAGAGTATTGTGAAGATTGAAAGAAAGATGAACAGCTGCCTGTGTGAAGACAGCAGCTGGTGCAAAACCAGCCAAAGTGAACAAGCTTAGTGTACAAGCAGTTGCTACAGCAGGGAGATGTAGCTGCAGAGCAGCAGTTTTAGCACGAAGAATAATCTGCTCAGATATGAAGTAGCAGTGCAACGGGAGGCTTCAAAATATTCTCAGAATATCCTTAGTGAATATTCCATGCCACAAGATTTGATTGGGAAATCAAATCTCCTAAAAATTAGGAGATAGGATCTTGTTGAGATCTTTGAGGGCTTCCTAATTTTGACAGCAACAACAAACAACTCAGCAAAGTCAAGTTAAAGATAAGATTTCTAAAATTGGTTTTAGGAAATCAAATCTCAACAAACTTGCAAGAATCTAGGAGAGCTTTTTGGAAGGCTTCCTAAATTTTATATTAATGGAGCATGGAGTTCTTATTTAACGGAGGCTGGGCAGAGCAGCAAAGCATCCATCCATTCAACAATCGAAGAGCAGAGCAATTTAGAGTGCTAGAGCGGAGAGATTGGATCAACACCGAGAGCAGAGCGTGAGCGCAGAGCTGAGTGGTTGAAGAAGAGCAATATACCGAGAGACATATTCAGAGTGCTAAAACGGAGAGATTGGATCACCACCGAGAGCAGAGCGTGAGCGCAAAGCTGAGTGGTTGAAGCAGAGGCTGATCGAGACTTGCAGAGTCTGATCAGAGCTTGATCGTAGAAACCAATTCAGAGCATGACCGGCTTGTTGGTTGATTAACACAGGCCGCAAGGGAATTGTCGAGTGGAGGAACTCGGACAATCTACAGAAGGCCAGGTCTCGCTAAAGACAGACGGTCACTGAGTGAGGGGGAGCATTCCAGAGTGTGCCGCGCTCGTGGAAGAGTTCGATTGGCTCGGCTAAAAGCTTTGGAAGGACGCGGATAGAACCTGCACCAGCTATTTGCTACAGCGGGTGCTATAGCAAACCTACGGTCAAGTTGTACTAATTAGAATACGCTAAGTTTGCGGGATTAGAGGTAGAGCTATTCTGAATTGGTTCAAGTGAGTAAGTGTGTGTGAAACACAAGTCAGAGCATGTTCTGATTGTGTGTGATCTACTAGCTAAGGTTGAGTAGCATAGGTTGCGTGGAGTCTAACCGTGTTGTACAACAGACCTTGAGACTAGTGAATTGAAAGACTGAGGTTCAGTGTTTCCCAGAGGTAGGCACTTGGCCGAACTGGGTGAACAAATCGTTGTTCATTATTTTATCTTGCTGCAAAAGATCCGTCGATACAAGAGTGTGCTATAGCAACTGCTTGTACACAATCTGCAACTCAGAGGCGCTGAGAATTTCAGCATGTATTTTGGCAAACAGTACAAAACCAACAAGGCTGCAACAGAGGGTGAGACAGTGCCAATTCAGACATGCACGTGCAATAAGATCAATCGAGATCAACAAATATATTGCGTCAGCAAAGAAATATTCCGGTGATAATATTCTCCATGATACTGGGCTCCGAAGATTAGATTCCCTACCAGATTTAGGGAAGCATGATCAAACAATATCATGTTTCCTAAGAGATAAAAACTTAATCTAATCTATATATGTGATGGGATCAGAAAATGAAGATTAGGACGATTGACAAACCTGATCTGAGAACTAAGGAAGACGGAGCTAGCAAAACTGCGATAATCTTCAGAAATCGATAAAAATTGAGAGCGCAAGTATATGATCGCAGAGTGCTCAAGAGAATTATTGAACAAACTGTGTTACAGTTCTCGGAAAGAGAATTACCGATCCGTGGGAGACAGATCGAGGTGGAAAGAGAATGATATCAGTCTGAGGGAGTCAGACGCACTCAAAGTGGTTCAACTACATAGTGCATTGTGGAACATCTAACACAGTGGTCTGGAACAGTCCTTGTGGGAGAGACGTATAACTTTCAGTTTTGATCACTACAACAAGATATTCACTTACAGTTAATACCAATGTTCTAAGACTTGCTATTAATGTCGTGGCCGGTATCTTGGAATGTCGGATTCTTCTTTTAAATAGTTGTAATGTATACTGTTAGGACGGTAAACGAATCGAACCGAGTATCAATGTATTCAAACTGTACTTATTAATATTTTTAAAAATTCCCTATATTGGGACCATATCAGCATAGCCTAACACACTTGTGATACGTCAGACGAATTATGTTGAGAGAAGAAACAAAATGGACGTATATCAATTGTATATAGCCCAACATTGGATGCACTAGATATGTCAATTGGACCATGTCTTTGTTCACCTTTGCGACACAGCTCGATCGCATGAAAGTTTGACTACTAGAAGCTGTAAATAGAAAGTCATGGGTCAGAAATAACAACTTGATTTGAACACTACTTTACACCACAAGGAATCATCAAGAGAGGAAGTTACGAGTAGTTTAATTACAGAATCGACTCGACAAATAACTAATATTCATCTACTCTGATAATGCAAGTATGGCAGTGTTTGACAAAACCAGCATGAGTGAACAAGGAGCTGCTGCAGCTCAATCAAACAAGGAGGCCAGCAGAAGTATACAGCAGAAGTAAACCAGCAACAGTTGCAGCAGGGGATGCTGTAGCAGGTGCTGGTTCAAGAGCTAGTTCAACTGTCCGAGTAGCAGTTTTGTGCTGGGTGCTTTTTGAAGGTTTGGCAGCTTTGTGAAAGTGCTTAGAAGAATTTCTAAAATACCGTTGAGCATATTCCAGCAAGGTTTGCTAGTCAGAGAAGGAGATTTGCATTGAAGATATTAATCAAATCTAATCTCCTAGATTTTAGGAGATAATTGATCTTGTGGGATTATGGCCTAAACCTGGAAATTGCTTAAAGTGGTGAGGGTATTTAAGCAGAAGGTTAGAGGGCTGTAGAAGGTGATCGAAGCTGAGTGATACACGTGAGTAGACACGAAATTCAGAGTGAGGATTTTTCTGGGTGTGCTACGAGAGTTGTTCTTCGATCAACACACACGGGCAGAGCGTTGAGCGCAGAGCTGAGGTGTGCATTGCAGAGGAGAATCAGGTCTTGCAGAGACTGATTCGTGCATTGATCTGGAAGCCAATTTAGAGCTGTGGAGCTTGTTGGTTGATCAAAGGCAGCCGCGGGAGAACTGACGGGTGGAAGGCTCGGTCGAGGTTCGTGCGGAAGAACCCACTAGTGGCAGGTGGTCACTGAGTGAGGGGGAGTTACTCAGAGTGTGCAGCGCTCTTGGAGTGGTTCGATCGGCTCGGCAGGAGGCCTTGGAGCGACGCGGACAGAGTGCTTCAGCTGGTGTTACAGCTGTTGCTGCAGCAACCCTGCTGAGTAGTGTAGACTAGAATAGGCTGAGTTCTTGAAGAAGATTGTAGCTATTCTAGGCTGACATATTGTAGAGGGTGTGCTGGCACAAATCAGAGCTTGTTCTGATTGTGTAGAGTAGTCCACACGGGGTTAAAGTAGCATAGGTTGCGTGCGTTGTAACCGAGTGTGCTTTGAACCTTTGGTTGAGTGGATTGAGGACTTGAGAATAGTCCTCCCCAGACGTAGGCAGATTGGCCGAACTGGGTGAACAAATCTGTGTCCTATTCATTGTCTGCTGTGCCCACATTTAAGTGAACAAGAGTGTGCTGCAACAACTGCTAGTTCACAAATCTGCATAAGTAGAGACACTTGAAATTTCATACTCATTACTTCCATTTTATGTGTGTTAACTTCCTCGCCATGAGTGAATAGTTACATCAATTATTGTACGATTCTACATATCTTAGCTAATGAGCTTTCATATAATAAATCAACAATTCCAGAACATTTTCTATCAACTTCACATCCTGTAATATCTCAACACAAAAGAACATATAACATCAAGTCACTAGCATCACAACATTGCAGAAATCATCCAGAGCATCCACATCAAAACCTCATAGAATTGAACATTATCTCATAAAATCAGCATCTTCATCGTAGCATATAATCACGTAAAATCAGCATCATCGCAGCATGTAGTGGCAGCATATAATCTCATAAAGTCAGCAGCATCAAAAAAATTAAAAAAAACGTGCTCTAACTACTACTAATGCATGTTAATAAAGGTAAACGTGCTGACACATAGTAGTAACTCCCCCACCTCACACTTGAAACAAACCGTGTCCTCACGGTACAATTAGATCGTCAGGAAGGGTAGTCATGCAAGATTCAAAATAAAAGAAAAAACTAACAAAAAGAAACATAAAAGAAATCCTAACTACGCTCGGGCTGCCTCCCGAAGAGCATACTAGTTTAACGTGAAATTTCACAGTGTCTTAGTTCGACAGATTTGTGAACCAGCAGTTGCTGCAGCACACTCTTGTTCACTAGAAAGTTGTCTCAGCAAACAATGAACAAGGCACAGGTTTGTTCACCCAGCTCGGCCAATCAGCCTACGTCTGGGGAGAACTATTCTCCAGTCCTCAATCCACTCAAACCAAAGGTCTCCACGTACACACGGTTACAACTCACGCAACCTATGCTACTCAACCCCGTGTGGATCACTCGGCACAATCAGAACAAGCTCTGATTTGCGTCTGCACACCCTCTACAATATGTCAATCTAGAATAGCTACAGTCTTCTCAAAGATCTCAGCCTATTTTAAACTACACTACTCAGCAGGGTTGCTGTAGCAACTACTGTAACACACAGCTGAAGCACAAATGTCCGCGTCGCTCCAAGGCCTTCTGCCGAGCCGTTCGAACAGTTCCACGAGCGCTGCACACTCTGGAATACTCCCCCTCACTCAGTGACCACCTGCCACTAGCGAGTACTGCCGCACGACACTCGACCGAGCCTTCCACCCGTCAGTTCTTCCGCGGCTGCCCTTGATCAACCAACAAGCTCCACAGCTCTGAATTGGCTTCCAGATCAAGCTCGAATCAAACTCTGCAAGTCCTGATTCCCTTCTGCTACAATCACCACAGCTCTGCTCTCGGGTGATGATCGAAGATTTTGTCCGTCGCACACCAAAGATTGTCCTCTCTGAAATCTGTGTATGCACTCGTGTATCCCTCAGCTTCGATCAACCTCTCAGCTCTGAACACCTCTCGCTTAAATAGCAGCACCACTTTAAGCAATGTCCAGGTTTAGGTAATGTCCCAACAAGATCAATTATCTCCTAAAATCTAGGAGATTAGATTTGATCTTTAACTTCAATGCTAATCTCCTTCTCTGACTAGGAAACCTCACTGGAAAATACTCTTTAGTAATTTAGAAATTCTTCAGATGCTCTGCATAGGGTTTCCAGCCCTTCTGGACCAACCCAGGTTGCTGCTGCTACTTGGACGGTTGAAACAGCCAGTTGAACAAGCTCCTGCTGCAGCATCACCTGCTGCAGCTGCTGCTAGTTCACTTCAGCTGGCCTGCTTAAATACTTGAGCTGCAGCAACCCCTTGTTCACTTGTGCTGGTTTTGTCAAACACTGCCATACTAGCACTATCATAACGTCGTTGGCTCGACGGTACCCCTCATCACCCGTCCTTTACCGGTTCAGCCAGCTCGAACTCCTTATCAGGTGGGATATCCTCTCTAAACGGAACAACTTTTTGCAGCAGTCGAGATACTGGCAATGCTGTCTTCAAAAAGCCTTTAACAAACCTGCGATAAAATCTAACAAATTTGCAATAAAATCCAGCATATTCAAGGAACGACTTGATACCACGCTGGTCAGTAGGAAAAGGCAATTTACGAATCCAATCAGTTTTTCTTTTGTGAGGTTGGATGCCTTCCTCACGCTGTATATCCGACTCAAGCGCCACATCCTCAATGATATCCAGCGCATGTATTCCTGCAATGTTAGGTGGGTGCTTCATAGACATATACATGTTAAATTTAATTACTTCCCCGTCTACCTACATGGAGAGATCACCCGTAAATGTACCAATCTTCGTCTTCGCGGTCACCATGAAGGGTCTCCCTAGTAGGACGGGTGAAGTGTCTATCGTTCCATCACCCTCTATTTTCGTCACATAAAAATCTGCAAGGAATACAAGCTTCCCTACATGCACTAACACGTCAACAACAATACCCTCTGGCTTACTACATGATCTATCTGCTAGTTGAATAATCAAGTCAGTGGGTTTCAGATGACCAACATGCAATGTTTGATATAAAGAGTAAGGCAACACATTAACCGATGCACCTAAATCCAACATAAAATTATCAATTTTAAATTTTAAATTTACCAATGATTGATAGAGCCTAGTTATACACATTATTTAGGTCATAACCCTGTGCTTGTTTGCAATATTTCATGAGCAAGATTACTCGTTTCCAATGTTTTTGTATATCAGGTCAAAACGAGTCCTTAAGTCGGATACGCGCTAACAGGCAGCGTTCTAGGAGTGAAAGATCAGCCTGAGGAGCTAGCGGCGCAAACAGAAGAAGAAATGGCGAAAGACAGCAGAGGTGCGCTAACCATATGCGCTAGTCAATGCTGTGCGCCAGGCGCAAAGTCCCAGTGACCAGATTTGGAAGTTGCCAAAAGATGAACTTCCTGGGCACTATTTAAACAAAGAAAGTCTAGGGTTTCACAAGAACACGGAGAGGCAGCACCACGGCCTCAGAGGAGGCACTGCGCGGCAGAACTGGAAAACACACGGACTTATTGAGGAGATCTGCGCCAGCCGACTGCGCCAGCCGAGAGAAGACACTGCACGCACTGTTTGCTACCGTTTTCTTGGATTCAGTAGTTATTACTTACTATTTTATGATGTTTACCACTAGCATGTCTAGCTAAACACTTAGTGTTGGTCGGGCATGAACCTATGATGTATTACCTTTGAGACTTGAGCTTAATGCATAGTTTATTTACTTGTATTAATTCTGTGCGCGCTTAGACAGTTAGTTGCATGAGTAGGGGAAGCCTTGAACCGCAAACTTACTTGTGTTGCTTGCTTGTCACCTGTTAAACTAGTTGCATGCGTAGGGGAAGCCTTGAACCGCAAACTTACCGTGACAATTAGGAGTAACGAGTTAGGATAGGCAGTTGCTACTGTGACAGGATTCGCAGCTGTTTAGTCTAGTTCTAAGGATTAATAGCACATGAACTTTGAACGGAACATGCGCACGTGTTAGGAAGCCTTTACCGGACACTAACCCAAGTAAACCACAAGCTATAGATGTTTAGAGTCGATGATAAGGAATGCATTCATAGAGGATTGTCTGCCCAATACTTCTCATAAAGATAGTACTTCATCTCTACTGCTTGCGCACGTCTAGTGCAATTTCCTGCGTTACGGTATTCACTGCTACTCGCGCATCGCGCAAAACCCCCAATCACTCACGCAACCCCCGTTTTCTAAAGTGTAGGTTACTGGCTAAGACTCACTGCTTGCTCCCTGTGGAGATCGACCCTTACTTAACCGCTGTACTAGTGGGAGAGGAAGGATTATATTTGATGCGCACGACGACGCGCGATCAAATTTTGGCGCCGTTGCCGGGGAGCAACACAGCTAAGTTTTAGCTAGCTTACATTTCTCATTTTAGTAACTAGTTATTTCATTTTGTTTTGTTTTCTCGTTGTTGTTTCTGACAGCGCACAATCACATCCGCCTGCGCAACCTTGAAACAGTTGCGCTGAGCAGATTCTAGTTGCGCACTGACAGACGCAACAACTTCGTTGCCATTTAATTTCGTTTCTTGAGTTTGGATCAGGACATGGAGGATAACAGTGTGGTTGGAGATAACCTGGGAGACAGAACCCCAGAGGAAGCAAGGGCACATAGCCGCGCAGCCCTATTCAGAGAGGAAGTGCAGCGTGAGGTCGACGCACGGATGGCCGCTGAACCATACATTGCGCCACCCGTTCGTCCAGTCGCGAGGCGCAGGACAGTGCGCGAAATGTCAGCCCCACTCACTGTTAACCAGCCATGGTGCATCGTGCTTCCACCAGGCGGTCACTTCGAGCTAAGGAGCTCACTCATCCATCACATGCCCAAGTTCCACGGGATGAACAATGAAAATCCAGTCAAGCATGTGCGAGAGTTCCTGGTCATTTGCGAAAACATGAAGACCGAAGGGGAAAGCGATGAAGCGCTAAAAATGAAGGCATTCCCATTTTCATTAAGTGATACAGCTAGACACTGGCTAATGAATTTACCTGCAGGATCTATTCACACATGGGAGCAGCTGCAGAAGAAGTTCTTAGACAAATTTTATCCAGCAGCGAAGATTGCGCTGCTCAGAAGGGAATTGGCCGCGCCAAGGCAGAGCGCAGGGGAGTCTCTGTCAGAATACTACGAGCGTTTCAGGGAGCTGGAAGCCAACTGCTACAATCACGGGCTTCCCCAGAATGTGCTGATAGAGAACTTTCTGAATGGACTGCTGCCCATGGAGCTGCGACTACTGAATGCATGCGCAGGAGGGGACATTTGCAACATGTACCCGGAGGATGCATGGCAGCTGATAGAAGATTCTGCTGGGCAGGTAAGACATCAATTGACACTTGAAAGTAGTCGTAATCGTTCTGTGCATCAGGTAGAGGCAAGCGCTGAGATCAAAGAAATGAAGGCCATGCTGCAGAAGCTGATGAGTGCGCAGAGCGCACAACCAGTTGCGCCAAAGGTATGTGAATTCTGCAGGTCCACTGAGCACAAGACAGACGAATGCCCAACACTTTTTGAAGAAACTGGAGACGTAAATGCCCTTGGAGGATGGGACAACAGAGGACCGCAGAGGCAGAATCAGCCGCGCTTTGGGCTTGCTGCAAATGGATTCAGATGGAGAGAAGAGAACAATTTCCAGAGGCAGCCCACTGATCAGCGCGCGCCACAGCAGACGCAACAAGCTGCACCCCACAATCCACCGCATCGCCGCGCAGACGCACCCGCGCAGAACAATCAGCAACCAAGGCGATCCTTGGAAGATATCATGGGGCAGCTAGCAGACACAGTGCGCAAGAATGACGAAAAGTATGACAAGAGGTTCGAATCCATCGAAAAGCAGTTATCACAGATCGCAACCATGGTGGATGAGATAAAAAAGAGCGATGGCAACCTGCCTTCGCAAGTGGTTCAGAACCCTAAAGGAGGAGTCAATGCAGTGACACTGAGGACTGGGCGCACAGTAGGAACGGAGCAGACCGCGCAGGCGCCCGCGCAACCAGTTGCGCAAGTCCCAGACCCAGCAGAACAGAGTGCGCAACCAGAGCAAAACGCGCAACCAGAAATGCCAGCCACAAACAAGCAAGGCGAATGCGCACAGGAAATGCTAAATGCGCAGGCCTCAGCGATCGTGCAACAAAAGGTACCACCTAAGTGCCGAGATCCAGGTACATTCACTATCCCTTGCACCTTAGGTAAAACCACGGTAAGCAATTGCATGATCGATTTAGGCGCATCAATCAATTTACTACCATATTCTCTCTATGCAACATTGCGCCTTGGACCACTAAAACCTGCAGGTCTCACAATTCAGCTAGCAGATCAATCGTGCAAACAACCTGCAGGCATGATAGAAGATGTCCTAGTTCGAGTAGGAGAGCTGGTGTTCCCAGCAGACTTTTATGTGCTTGAAATGGAGGGTGAGTCAAGCGCCAGCAGTGCGCAGATCCTCCTGGGCAGACCTTTTCTGATGACCGCGCGCACGAAGATAGACGTGTGGAGGGGCACGCTGTCCGTGGAGGTTGATAGGAAAGAGATCTACTTCGACATATTCAAAGGAATGCAGCACCCTCATGAAGACGCCACAGCGCACGCGATGGGCAGCATAGACGACTTGGTTGCAGATGCGAAGGGCGAGCTAGTTCCCAAGCGCATTCAGGATGGATGGCGCATGAGCATTGCGCCAGAGCCTCCGCCAGACGCACCACCGGATGCACCAGAGGGAGAACTGGAACCTATTGCTTATATCTCTTCTTCCTCTGCATCTATCCTCGTTACGCATGATTTATCACATACTGACTACCCTTTTCACCCGTTGCGCAGGACCCAGGAAAACGCAATACACGCACTGGCGCAGGGACACTCAGGAGCAAGAGTGGGGGAGGTCGCAGACGCACGTTTTGGAACGTAACGAGGTACAGTCGAGCCAACGACGTTAAACAAAGGCACTTGTCGGGAGGTAACCCGACTTGTTTTTATTTTTACATATTTTTCTTTTTTAGTTTTTAGTATTTCTTTTAGGCAGTTTAGGACTTGTCATTTTGCATGTGCGCAGCCTCCGTGCGCTTGAGCTTGAGTCGTGGGGACACGTCTCTGTTCAAGTGTGGGGGGGAGCGTTACTCTTACATTTCATGTTTTGAGCATTTTTAGTATAGCTTAGTTTAAGTTGAAGAGAATTAGTAGCAGTAGTGCGCTAAGGTGCAGGATGCGCATGCGCTCCAGCTTGTGTTGCGCTATCCGTATTGCGTGCGCCGTTCTCTACTGTTTTAGCATAATTTTCTCGCTTTTTCTGCTCCTGTTAGTTGGGATACACAGGGGATGTGGAGTTGATAGAAATGCTCCAGAGAGGCGGTTAGTCGCTTGTGCTTCGAAGGCGAGGTATATGGTCGAGTGCGCTAGTGGAGGCCGGTGCTTCGCAACCTTCGGAACAAAAGAGCGCGCTCAGTCACGCAGATGCCAAAGGCAAAATACCCAAAGCGTGGCGAGGTGGGAAAACAGACCACCTTCTCTCTGGAAATCCAGCTAAGGAAAGCGGGCGCGGTTGCAAACGCGTGCGCCGACCGGCGCAGACAGACCAAGGAGGGAGAGCGGAACGAGTTCCATAGCTGCTATCCGAAGGCTGAGATTGGAACTGTTCTGGGAATGAAACAAATTGGAAAGGAAGCTGTACAAAAGAAAAATACCAGCAGAAGCAGATGATTTGCGTTACAAAGAATCAGCATGCGCACTACTTAGTACCTGCGTGCGCAAGACCAAAAGGATATCATCAAAGGCTCAGGTTCCCAGGAAGTGTGCGAACGAATCACGCACTGGAAGAAGCTCGCGCAAGAAACCATATACCTATCTTCGGAGCGGGAGCTGACAACCAGGAGCCTAAGAAGAGCTATCTCCCAGTCATCCAAAGATCTTCATCCCGGCTGAGAGGTAATGAAATTTCGGGATTATTATATTAGAACTATTGAGTGCAGTTGTGCGCAGGTGATAGAGCAGCACAAGTTGAGCAACTGTGCATTTTGCGCTAGAATGCAAGGCTGTGCGCTAGTCTCCAGAAAAGGTAATTGTATCCGCGTTTCAGTACTTGTTCGGGACGAACAAGGGGCAAGTGTGGGGGGTTTGATAGAGCCTAGTTATACACATTATTTAGGTCATAACCCTGTGCTTGTTTGCAATATTTCATGAGCAAGATTACTCGTTTCCAATGTTTTTGTATATCAGGTCAAAACGAGTCCTTAAGTCGGATACGCGCTAACAGGCAGCGTTCTAGGAGTGAAAGATCAGCCTGAGGAGCTAGCGGCGCAAACAGAAGAAGAAATGGCGAAAGACAGCAGAGGTGCGCTAACCATATGCGCTAGTCAATGCTGTGCGCCAGGCGCAAAGTCCCAGTGACCAGATTTGGAAGTTGCCAAAAGATGAACTTCCTGGGCACTATTTAAACAAAGAAAGTCTAGGGTTTCACAAGAACACGGAGAGGCAGCACCACGGCCTCAGAGGAGGCACTGCGCGGCAGAACTGGAAAACACACGGACTTATTGAGGAGATCTGCGCCAGCCGACTGCGCCAGCCGAGAGAAGACATTGCACGCACTGTTTGCTACCGTTTTCTTGGATTCAGTAGTTATTACTTACTATTTTATGATGTTTACCACTAGCATGTCTAGCTAAACACTTAGTGTTGGTCGGGCATGAACCTATGATGTATTACCTTTGAGACTTGAGCTTAATGCATAGTTTATTTACTTGTATTAATTCTGTGCGCGCTTAGACAGTTAGTTGCATGAGTAGGGGAAGCCTTGAACCGCAAACTTACTTGTGTTGCTTGCTTGTCACCTGTTAAACTAGTTGCATGCGTAGGGGAAGCCTTGAACCGCAAACTTACCGTGACAATTAGGAGTAACGAGTTAGGATAGGCAGTTGCTACTGTGACAGGATTCGCAGCTGTTTAGTCTAGTTCTAAGGATTAATAGCACATGAACTTTGAACGGAACATGCGCACGTGTTAGGAAGCCTTTACCGGACACTAACCCAAGTAAACCACAAGCTATAGATGTTTAGAGTCGATGATAAGGAATGCATTCATAGAGGATTGTCTGCCCAATACTTCTCATAAAGATAGTACTTCATCTCTACTGCTTGCGCACGTCTAGTGCAATTTCCTGCGTTACGGTATTCACTGCTACTCGCACATCGCGCAAAACCCCCAATCACTCACGCAACCCCCATTTTCTGAAGTGTAGGTTACTGGCTAAGACTCACTGCTTGCTCCCTGTGGAGATCGACCCTTACTTAACCGCTGTACTAGTGGGAGAGGAAGGATTATATTTGACGCGCACGACGACGCGCGATCAATGATGCATGAAATTATAAATGTACCTAGATCCTTACATTTTTGTGCTACCGTGCGCTGAAGAATGGCTGAGATGTTGCGCTTCAGATTCACCTGCTCAGGTTTCAGTCCTCCACTTTGGTTAGTGCACGATTCCTTAAGGGCCTTAACATATTTCGGGATCCACTTTATCACGTCTAGGAGTGGGATTGTGATCTCAACTCTGATGAACAGCTCCAATAAATTTTGATACGCTGCTAAATCCTTCTTAGGTCTCAACACCTGCATAGGAAATTTAAATGGGGAGTCAAAACTAATTATTTCGAAAGATTCTGCGGAAGGCTCAGAGTTATCTCCTTTGTCGTCAGCTTCCTCGGTGCTCGCTGGACTGATGTGCAGATTCCTGCTGGTCTGCTCCCCTTTAAGCTTCTTGCCACTTATCACAGTCAATGCACTAACATTTCCTTTTGAGTTAGGAATTGTCTGCGAGGGCAGCTTTCCTTGATCATTCTTGAGCTCGGACATGGTGGCTTCCAATTGAGACATATGCTTTGACAACTTGGCTAATGCATCATCGGTCTTCACTTGATGATTTTGCACACTCGTCGCCAACTACTTAACCACATCTTCCAATGATTTGTCTGAACTTACATTACTCGAGCTAGTTTGATTGTAATTCTGCCTCTACTGATGCTGACCATTAGCATTACCGTTGTACCTCTCTTGTTGCTGGAATGGTAGGAGGTAAGGTTGTGCTTGTTGCTGTTGCGGCTGCTGATGGGTCTGGTTCTGCTGGTTCTGCCCTTGGTGCTGGAATCATCCTTCGTTTCGCCAACTGAAACTGTTCGCAGTAAGTCCAAATTGTCTCGAGGCCTGCCTTTTGTTGAAGTTCTAGAATCCACCCATGGCATTCACGTCAATCGTCTCATCCTCTTGAAGGGTAGGGCACTCATCTGTCTTGCGCCTCGCATCGCTGCAAAACTCACAAGGATTGAATCCACTCACCTTCTCAACCATCATCTTCTGCATCATTTCCTTGAGCTCTTTGATTCCGTTGGAACTATGATTGGTGTTGGATTCATCCTGTGAAACATTCCTCTTCCTGCTGGTGTCATCTCTTCGACTGGTCTCATCCCTGTACCGAACGCTCTCAGCAGTCTCATTAATCAAGTCACGTACCTCAGACGGTGTCAAGTTCAACATTGTGCCCCCAGCTGCGGCATCCAATAACATACGCTTGAGAGGTCTCAATCCATCCAATAAATACTCCACCAGCATCCTTTTTGGAACACTTAAGTTACAGCAACTTTGTTCCAATGCGTTAAATCTTTCCATGTAATCGTACATGGAGTCGCTGGGTCCTTGTCTCATAATGGACAGCTCTCTCCTAACTTGATTCGCTTTAGCCGAAGGGTAATCTTTGTCGAGGAATTTTATTTGCATTCGATCCCATGTGCGAATGCTACCTGAAGGCAAAGACAAAAATCAAGTTTTTGCAAGGTTAGTTAAACTCAATGAAAATACTTTTAATTTGAACCTTTCCTCCGAAGCTACGTATGGCCTCAATGTTTGGCAGATTCCATTGAACTCTTGTAAATACCTAGTTGCGACCTCTCCTAGTAATTCTCCAAACTTTGGTAGATGATGCACCACTGTGGTTTTGATCTCAAAAGAATCCTCTTCCGGATCAGTGTTGATGCACTAGAGCTGATTCAGGAATGTAGAGGCTGATAGCTCCCTCATCGTGGGCTGCCTATACTGTTGTTGAAGTGGTGGCTGCCCATTCAGTTGACGTGCATATGGTTGAGGTGGGGCATAATCATCAAATTCATCCATCCTTGCACCTCTATTGTTCAGCCACTTATAGGCCATCCTTTGACGAGCTGATCTTTGTCTTTGATTGAATACTCGTTCAGGCTCGTCATAGAATGGTGGTATGACCTGTGGGGGAATTTCATCGTGGATATGATCATATTCATGGCTCTGGTGGCCATCGCCATTGACGCTCCCTGCATTCGACATACCGAAAAAACACAGCAAAATACAAATAAATGAAAATAAAATAGTAAACGACCTCCGATTTGCGAAAAACAAGTTATATCACGAGCGAAGCTGGTGATTTCTGACCGTAGGCTCGTTTCGCTTAGAAAAACACCTTATAATGGCTAATCGGACACCGGTAGCTCAAGTTGCACCTACCTACGACGCCAAAATACCAAAACAAGCAAAAACAAGCAAAACAAAGAAAAACAAGAAAAAGAAAGCTAAGAACTCTATACTGAGCATTGCTCTCCCCGGCAACGGTGTCAAAATTTAACAGCACATCGTTGTGTGTGCCAAAAGTAAATTTATAATCTCCTACTATGCTAGCAAGCAGTAAACAGTTATAAAGTTCTACTAACAATTCTCACAAAAAAGGGGTTTGCAAGAAGATTGTTATTGTTTATCAAATTCATAAGAAATCAGTTCAGGGATAAGCATTGCAACTGGTAATCATTTATCGAACATGCATCAATTAGTAAAACTTCTGTTCTAGTCTAACAATCCTGCTAAGGTAGTGCCGACATCAATGTTCTACATACTCTTAACCGCTAAGTTCTCGAATAGGTTAATTATTACTCGACCAACAATACCAAATTAGTTCTACCGCTAGGCTTAGCTAATACGGTAGTCAATCCTAGTATCGCGCAATAGATCAGTTTCATTGCTAGGCTATGCTAACTTGATAGATTAAGCATGCAATTCATATGAAGAACAGCAATTCACTAAATTGAATTATGATACATAAGTCTCAAACCGTACATTACAATACAAATCCCCAAACTGAATTAGGGTTTAGTTACTACAATCCATCTAATAACAATAATGAAAATAACTGAGTTCAGAAAAATACGAAAATTGTTGTGTACTGTTCATTGCACTTTTCACCGCTCACTGTTCACCGTGCATTGTTCATCGAACGATCTTCGCATCAATCCGAATTGCGTCTCTAGTCTAGGGTCTGTGCGGCTAGCTTTGATTAGTCAAAAGGCAGTCACGACCAAAAAAGCTCCTAGGGTTTTTTTCTCACCTTCTTTTTATACTTTTGAATTTGGGCCGGGCTGACCTTCTCTTGCACGATCCAAATTTGATTCGTGCAAGGCTTGGCAAGTGATTCGTGCAAGCTTGCATGAATCAAAGTCTCAGCAAGTTTCGTTGGGTGAATCACATTTGATTCGGGCTGGCTGATTCGTGCAGTCTTGGGTAAATTAAAGTGTGTTCCAAAGCTGGGCGAATCACTTTTGATTCATGCAACACCAAAGTGATTCGTGCAAGGCTTGGACGAATCAAAGGCTTAGTGGGTTTTGAGCTGGGAGAATCACTTTTGATTCGTGCACTAGTCTGGGCGAATCACTTCTCCAATGCTAAAATCTCACTCGTTTGACCGTTCAAACCTTCGAATTACATCTGGATGTAAACAAAGAAGTTGTAGCCCTTTGAGTTAGCTTTTCAACAAGATATCGCACATCTCAATCGGATAAGAATCATGTGCTCAGCAAGCCTTTGATGACGAACAGGTCAATCTGCCCAGATTTGGTCTAATGGGGCCTAGAATGATCTAAATGCGCAACAAAGTTCCAAAGCGGTCTTGATACATCTGCGATGAAAAACACTACAAAGAAGTAATCTATCACATGCAAAATGCAACTAAATAATAGGAATAAACAACTCTATGGATCGTGTAAATACGCTTCATTAGTCCGACTACTCAGCAGGGAGTGCTTGACGAAGTTAGGGACAGAAGCGTCAGCGACTTGGCATCAGAAGTTGTTGTAGCATCCGCTGTAACACATTGTAATAGGATAGGCTGTGTCTGAGAGTTCAGGTCGATAGCTATCTATTACTAGAAGTGTATTGATAGTGTATGCTAGTGTGTGTTGATAGATTGAATAGTGACTTCTGTTTGGTTAGGAGTAGTGGTTAGACTAGCATTGGCTGAGTCGTTGGAAACCATTGTACTCTAACTTTGATAGTGAAGTCTTGAGGACCGAGTGTCGTCCTCCCCAGACGTAGGTTGTTGCCGAACTGGGTAAACAATTCTGTTTGTACTTCTCAGGTATGGCCGAAGCAAAACGTCAGCAACTTAGCGGAAGAAGTTGTTGAAGCAAACCGTGGGGTGACGCTTATAGTTACGCAGTGCCAATTTCAAGGTGCATTTTATTTTACAGTAATCAGGTATGTTTAATTATTCTGATTTGAGTTTGATCTTAGTTAATTTGTTTCCACTGATGATTTCGATCCAACAGATGAATCTCAAATATCATTGTTGCACATGTTGGTTAGTATAAGATAGAGCTAAGCACATTTTTGTATCCAATCATTTTTAAATAAATATTTGATGATTTCCTTAGAGGTCGGCTCCATTATGGATTCCATACGGGTATGAGTCAAGGACTTGTCGGGTAGCCATTTCCATCCATTATTTAAAATCGGGACGTATCTGATACGGTTTAGATTTATAGATGAAGTACTTGTATCTTATATGAAACGTTGTTTGATGAGTGATATTAATCGGACTAAATAGTTGATTTATGTTTAGACGATATTTTTTTGAACAGGCCTCACAAATACACATTGTTTATATAAACCACACAGAAAATATATTTTTTTGTTAGCTTAGTTTATATAAACCGCATAGAAATGTTGTCCAACAGAACATACACCCATCAATAAGAATACTGTCGACCACATAAATATTAATGAGTTGGGGTACCAAAATTAACGAGAATTCTTGTCATGAGAAATCCGCAGAAATAATCAGTCACGTGTGGCTCTCATACAGTTGCCATTTGGACCATCATCATTCAACTACTCGACAGCCTAAACCATTTCAACTAAATTTAACAATTTTATATTAGGAATTAAGATCGATGAGAAGATAAAAAAAGAACACAATGATTTACGTTGTTCACTTGATCAGTGTGATCAAACTACGTCTACGACCGAACTAGAGAGGTATTTTATTTTTATTTGCGGAGACTGTCTACAGTATTGAGTTTACATCACATATATATAGTAATGTGAAACCCTAATTATCTACGGTTTTGGGCAAGCCCAAAATCTAGGCCCAAATTCCATGTTGATCTGAACTGCAAGACACTTCCAAAGGGGACCCATTGCAGCTTTGTGTAGCGCCAGAAGGGTCAAAGGGGACAAGATCAGACCCATCAACTCAACAATCTCCCACTTGGAGGCTGATCAACAATCTGTTACCGTCCAAGCTCTACAACTCCATCTCTCTCTAGTCGGCGCCTTCACTTCATGTGTCTGAAAGGCCAGTTGAAGCCATTTATAGCTTCAACTTCTCTGTCGTCACTGCCATGGTAAACATGTCTGCTGGATTCTTTGTACAAGGATATTCTTCAGGTTCAGGGCACCATCACTAATCAATGCTCTGATTAAATGGTACCTCATCTGAATGTGCTTCATTCTGCTGTGAAACACTGGATTCTTCGCGAGGTGAACTGCACTATGGTTATCGCAATGTGGAACACAATATCATTGCTTCATGCCCAACTCTGATAGGAAGTTCTTCAACCAGATAAGCTCCTTGATAGCTTCTGCTATAGCCATGTACTCTGCTTCTGTGGTTGAAAGAGCGACACTCTTCTGTAATCTGGATATCCATCTGATGGCCGTACCTTCGATAATGAACACATAACCTGTAGTGTGTTTCACTAAATCTACACAACCTCCCAAATCTACATCAGCAAAGCCTTCTAGGACTGCCTTCTTTCTTTTGAAACATAAGGCAACCTCAGAAGTGCCCTTCAAGTAGCATAGCAGCCACTTGACTCCTTCCCAATGCTCCTTGCAAGAATTAGACATAAATCTACTGACAACTCCAATTGCAGGAACAATATCTGGTTTTGTTCATACCATAGCATACATCAAACTGCCAATTGTTGAAGCACAAGAAACTCTAGTCATTTCTTCTTTGTCTTCATTTTTCTTTGGTATTTGCTTCTTTGATAACTTCAAATGACCCCCCCCCCCCCCCCCCCCATCAAAAGGGTGCTATTGGGTCTAGCATCTGTCATGCTGAATTTTTCTAACACTTTCCTAATGTACTTCTGCTGGGAAAGTTTTAGAGTACCTGCGCCTCTATCTCTGACTATGCTCATACCAAGAATCTGCTCCTCTATCTCTGACTATGCTCATACCAAGAATCTGCTTAGCAGCTCCCAAGTCTTTCATCTCGAACTCTCTGGACAAATGCTTCTTCAGTCTGTTGATTTCATGCATGCCAGCACCAGCTACCAACATATCATCAACATACAATAAGAGGATAAATGTAAGAGGAGCTAAATTTCTTCAGGTAGCAACAGTGATCCATCTCACATCTTGTGTACCCATTCAGCCTCATAAACTCATTAAACTTCAAGTACCAATGCCTCGGAGCTTGCTTCAATTCCATATAGACTTTTGTTCAGTTTGCACACCAAGTTTTTCTTCCCAGCTATCTGAAAACCTTATGGTGGTGTCATATAGATATCCTCATCAAGGTCTCCATGCAAGAATGTTGTCTTCACATCTAGTTGCTCTAGATGTAAGTTTTCTAATGCAACAATGCCAAGGACCAATCTGATTGTGGTCATCTTCACAACTGGCTGATCTATAAAAACTGGAGTGAAATTACGAGCGCTGATGGTGACTTGTATCAACGGGTAGTTGTAGCAACCTCTGGGTCACTTACGGAATTTTCTTACTAAGGCTGAACCTAAAAGACACAAGCACCTTGTTCATCCAGTTTGGCAATTGCCTACTTCTGGGAGGACCTCCTGAGTCCTCAAGATTCCATTAAGCACGGTTTTTAGTACAAGAGTATCAGAACCCAGCCTATGCTAGTTCAACCTTTACTACTAATCTAGCTCGAATCTATGCTTAGTCTTATCACATAGACTAGCTTACACTGTCTACACACTCCAGTAAGAGATAGCTACATCTGATCGTACAGACCTAGCCTATACTAATACAATGTGTAACAGGAAGATGTTATAGCAACATAAACAGTCAAATTGATGTAGCTTCTGTCCACGACTCACCACGCACTCTCTACTGTGAAGTTGGACTTCCACGAGTACTCTAGACTCTGGCAAGGCTCCCCCTTGATCAATGACCTCCAGTCAATATCTGGGAACACAGCTTTGATCTTCAATAGTTCGCAATAGCTCCTCTCTATAACAACGAGACAACGCTCCAAGTAAAGTTCCTCGATCAAGTGTAGATTAGACTTCTCCAATCGTGATCTTCTCTCAGCCCACATACTCACACTTCTGCGCTCTAGCCTTTAGCCTTCTTCTCTCAGCTTCTGCGTCTCTCTCTCTCTCTCTTGGTGTGTGTTCTTTGATATGTTGCCCTTCCATATATAGCTACAGTAATCGAACAACCATAGGAATCTTAATCCCTTTAGGATTCTCAGATCTTTCTAATCAACTTTAGCACATAGGATCTTCTTCTAGATTCTTGCAAGTTTGTTGAGAAAATATTTCCTAAAATCAATTTGGAAGCTTATCTTCTTTCGATCACTAGGCAAAGGCTTCTGATCAACTGCGTTTTTCCGGGCGACTCTCTTCCGAGTTACGACGTCGGCAGCAGCCCTCCGAATGCTCTCCGTGCTACTCAATGTTAAACGGCTACTTTTACTTCAACTTTGTGTCTTCACGGTATGTTATAGCATCTTCTAGTAGATGTTCGCTATCTGCTTTCGAAAATTGCTCCAGCTTCTCTTGCAGTGGGTAGCTATAACATCTTCTTGCTATTGGTTTGTTTTGTCAATTTCAGTGACATGCCCCAGCTTCTTACTTCGTAGGATGCCGTAGCATCTTCTTGGTTGATGGTTTTGTCAATGATGTCATTACCTTAACAATCTCCCCCTTAACATTTTTAACAAAACTTCATCAAGGGCTCCTCTTCTGATTGGTGTTTGACGATCGCAACTCACCTACTATATGTATACTATAGCTAGCTACTGATAATAGCATCACACATTAACTTGCCATACTAATACTAGCACTACAAGAAAAACTGCTAAAATCCACAAAGCAAAACTAACGGATTGTATTTTGTCGGTTATATATGTAAAAGCCACAAAAAATGGTGAG
Source organism: Umbilicus rupestris (assembly GCA_963678935.1). Taxonomy (NCBI): domain Eukaryota; kingdom Viridiplantae; phylum Streptophyta; class Magnoliopsida; order Saxifragales; family Crassulaceae; genus Umbilicus; species Umbilicus rupestris. The sequence continues at coordinate 2,929,232 of OY787618.1, read as the reverse complement.
AATTAATTCTGTCGATTATATTACTTATAAAAAGCAACAGATATTCGTCAATAAAATAACCGTTGGTATTTGTTCGTATATACCACAGACTTTCGTAGGAAATAAAGGTCGTAAATAATTAATTTTCTAAACTAGATAAGAGTAGTTTTTACTTTGCTATTTGCAACAAAAAATATGGTTGGAAATAATTCTGTTGCTACTTTATGTTTAATTCTAACAGATATTTTTCGTTGCTAAGATCCATTCATTAATTTTGACTATCATATACTTAAAAGAATTTCTATAAGAAATAAAATTTATAAATTTAATTTTTAGAATTTTTTCATTGTCTATGTATCATAGTATTTCGTGGAACAATTTAATTTTAGAAAAATACACCCTTACATCTACTCTCTCGACCGGATCAAACGCAAAAAATTGGATTCCAGTTGGTAGGCACCAACGCCCGTCGCCCGTCGCCCTCAATCTCCGCTCTCACGCAGTCAGCAATCAGGCTCTGTGCCTCCCATCTACGCTCAGTCTTAGACCTCAGTTAGACAGATTTGTGCCTCCGTCCCTGCTCTCAGTCCCTGGTCTCAGCCTCTCAGCCCTCAGGCAGGAAGCTCTCTCAGTCTCAGGCTCTCAGCCACTACTGCGGAGTTCAGACTTATGAACTTCGGATTCAAAGAAGCTGCCTGCCTCTTACCTTGATTAATCTGTCCCTGCCGACCAGCGACTACACGTCCAAATTCTCAGTCCAGAGACGAATCCTTCGACGAAGGTGAAAATTCGTCAGGCGGTGACCCTCCTCCGTCGAATTCTGCCATGTTTTCCGAAGGCGAACGAGTCCTCGCTTATCACGATCCTCGGATTTACGAAGCCAAGGTATGGTTATGATATACACCTCTTTAGTTGTGTGCAATTTGGGTGTCGTGGTTGAATTGATTCGGCATATCTGGATTTTGCGTAAAGCAGGTTTTCTTTGTTAATTTGAATATTGATACATGAGCATGGAATGAGTAATATTCTCTTTAAATTTATGATTTAGTTTGCAGTAGATATTATTTTAGAAAAAAATTCATAACTACGTTAGGAGAAGTTGGGAAAGAAAGTTTGATTGGAGGGTTTTGAAGAGAATTCTTGGAATTGGTTGTTTTCAGTTGCAGGATCTTTGTGAATTCGTAGTTTTAACGGTATTATTTGTACGTGATGATAAATAAATATGTAATGGAAGTTGATTAGATCCGGAGAAAAATCCGGTGAAGCCAAAATTCATGGGCAGCAGATCTCAGACGCCCACACCGAGTCACCGCGACGATTCCTTTATTGGTTACTGTTTATGAATTCTTCTTCTGATTGTATTGAAGTCTTCTTCAAACAAGTTGCCTCCTGCCTTTATTGGCAAATGATAATGGTCAGTGTCTTAGTGTTTATGATTATGAATTCTTCTTCTGAATTCTGATTGTTGACATTTTGTCAATTGTCATTGAAAAAAACACTGAGCACTGAGCCACTGAGGACTGAATCAGACTATCAGAGCCATTAACTTCAATGTTTGTATTATAAGAAAACTGGTAAAAGATTGGGTTGTGAAGTGAATTGAAGTGAAATTGTTTCTTGTCTATATGTTTGCATTGGAGTGGAATTTTAGTTTCTTATTGGGTTCATATATTCATTGCTTGCTAACCTGCATAAATATTTGTATTGAAGTGAAATTGTTTCTTAGCCTATATATTCATTGCAATTGCAATGATCAAATTTATGGCAAATATATTTGGTAGTTCTATCACCGTCCTATATATTTGGAAATTGGAAGGGTTGCTCACGGATTGCTTATGTATAGGTTTATTGAAGACAATGGCAGATTAAAGAAATGCTAAGCGTTACAAAAAAAATTTTCAACCCTATATAGAAATCATTTCTGGATCCGTCCCTGCATAAAAGCTCAAAGGTTGAACAAACTCCTTGTTTTTTAATTTGCTTTGATTGTTACAATCTTAGGCGATGAATCATCACATAAGCTCTGCCAGCATGATTTTTAATTTGCTTTGATTGTTACAACCGCTTATTTGATGATTCATCGCCATGAACATGAGCTCTGCCAGCATATTCTTACTGGCAGATCTCATGTTCATGGCGAGTTAGATTTACATAAAAGATCAAAGGTTGAACAAACCCCTTGCTTTTTAATTTGCTTTGATTGTTACAATCTTAGGCGATGAATCATCACATAAGCTCTGCCAGCATGATTTTTAAGTTGCTTTGATTGTTACAACCCCTTATTTGATGATTCATCGCCATGAACATGAGCTCTGCCAGCATATTCTTACTGGCAGAGCTCATGTTCATGGCGAGTTAGATTTTACATAAAAGCTCAAAGGTTGAACAAACCCCTTGTTTTTTAATTTGCTTTGATTGTGTATAGTTGAGGCTTATGGCGTGTGGTGTAAGATTGCAGGACTTTTGCTTTGAATATTGTTAGTTGTCGTTGTACTAAATTGTCTACGTATCAGTGTATAACTTACCACTTTGTTTTGATTTTTCTTATAGATGTCCTCCGACCGCCAATGGATGTATAAGAGGGTCATTAGTAATGGTACCGGGTTAACACCAGAGTTCAAATCGGGGGTGGCTGAGTTTCTAAATTTTGCAACAAACGAAAAATCGATGGACTCAAGCAACAAGATCAGATGTCCTTGTTTCAAGTGTAAGAACGTATCCTGGAAAAATCTTAATGATGTCCAGTATGATCTCTACCGATATGGATTTTTAGACGGGTATCATGTGTGGAACATTCATGGCGAAGAGTATGAAGAAGCAGAAAAAGTTCAGCTAGAGGATTACCATGAACGAGCAGCCGATGGCGAGAATATTTATGATGCAGTTGAAATGTTGATGGATGCTATAGGAATGCCTAACACGTCTGGCTCTGAGGAATCTCAAGCTAATGTAGAAGCTGAACAACCACACGGTAGTGCATCTCGTTTTTACAAATTACTCGAGGATGCAACAAAACCGCTTCATCTTACAAACACAAAATTTACAAGACTAAGCTTTGTAACAAAGCTTCTTTATTTCAAGAATATGTATCAATGCTCCGAGAAAGGTTTTGACGAGTTGCTTGAGCTTATAGGAAATATTTTGCCGGAAGGTCATACACTACCAAAATCTTATTACGAGGTACGGAAAATGGTGAAAGACTTGAATTTGGGTTATCAAAAGATAGATGCATGCAAAAATGATTGCATGCTATTTTATGGAGAAAATAGTGCTAAAATAGAGTGTGATATATGTGGTCAAAGCAGATACCAAGAGAAAACAAAAAAGAGCCAGAAAAAAATTCCTCGAAAGATTCTTCGGTACTTTCCGCTTATTCCTAGATTGCAAAGGTTGTTTATGTCGTCTCACACGGCGGAGTATATGAAGTGGTATAAAGTAAGAAATAAGCAGGAAGGGGAGTTGACACATCCTTCTGATGGAGAAGAATGGAGACGTTTAGATTCTCTGCATCCAGTATTTGCAAAAGAAATTAGAAATGTCAGACTTGGCCTCGCTACCGATGGATTTTGCCCTTTCAGTAATGGATATTCTAAACAATATTCTGTGTGGCCCGTTATACTGGTAGTGTATAATCTCCCACCTTCAATGTGTATGAAGGATCCTTATATGTTCATGACACTACTCATACCCGGGGAAAAAAGTCCAACAAAAGATATCAACGTTTATCTGAGACCCTTAGTTGATGAACTAAAGACGTTGTGGGATACAGGTGTGCAAACTTTTGACAAATCTTCAAAACAGAATTTTACTTTGAGAGCAGCATTATTATGGACAATAAATGACTTTCCGGCATATGGTATGATTAGTGGATGGTCAACTCATGGTAAATTAGCATGTCCGGTATGTGCAGGAGTTGCCCCTGGTTATCAATTAAAACATGGTGGCAAGTGTAGCTTTTTTGGGACATCTCGCATATTTTTGGATGAAAATGATCCTTTACGAAGGAACTCTAAGTTTGGTCGAGCTGAAAAAAGATCGGTTAGAGTTCATCACCCCGGTGACTATTTGATGGGTAAACTTGAGCAGCTTCAATTTCCACCTCCTGGGAAAGTTCATAATAGGGAAAGAGCTGATGGTTATGGAAGGATACATAATTGGATGCACTTCTCCATTTTTTTTGAGTTACCTTACTGGAAATCTCTTACCTTGCGTCACTGTATCGATGTCATGCACACCGAAAAAAATATATTTGATAATATTTTTTACACGGTGATAGATGATGGCACAAAGACAAAGGATAACCAAAAGGCGAGATTGGATTTACAATACCAGAAAATACGAAAGGAGTTATGGCTAAATGCCGACGGAACAAAACCAAAGGCAAAGTATAATATCACAAAGGACCAACTTCTGAAGCTTTGTAAATGGGTGAGCCAACTGGAATTTCCTGATGGGTATGTTTCAAATATAGCACGGTGTAGTAAGGTGGATCAATGTAAGTTTCAAGGCATGAAATCCCATGACTGTCATGTTTTTATGCAAAAATTGATACCTGTTGCATTTCGTGAGCTACTACCGCAAGATGTAGTTGATAATCTTACAGGGGTATCTAATTATTTCCGGAATATATCATCAACAGTGCTAAAAGTCGAAGACTTGGATGTATTAGAGAAGAGCATAGTAAAAATTATGTGTAAGCTTGAAACAATTTTTCCGCCAAGTTTCTTTGATTCGATGGAGCACTTGACTTTACACTTGGCAGCGGAATGCAAACTTGGTGGACCAGTTCATTATCGTTGGATGTATCCATTTGAGCGGATGATGCGTCGGATGAAAATGAAAGTGAAAAATAAAGCTCGGGTTGAGGGTTCAATTGCTGAACAATACACTGAGGAGGAGTTAGTCAACTTTTGTTCTCTGTATTTCGAATCTGACGTTTACACTGTTCATAATCAGTTAAGGCGTAACGAAGTGATAAATGTAGCAACTGATCCTAGCGTGTTGGAGGCATACACATATCCTGTAAAGCTATACAATCGCGAGAAGGATGTATATTTGGACGACGATGAGCTGAAGATTATTGAAAACTATGTGCTTATTAATATGCCTGAAGTTGACCCATACTTGACGTAAGCATTTGATAAAATTTTAACAGCTTTTGTGTTATCTCACGTATTTATATTTAATTTTAGTTTAAATGAATGTGCAGAGAGTTTCAGGCGATGGTGAAGTTATCTGATCCCAACACAACTGCGAAAGAGATGGAATCTATTACAAAAATAAAGTTCAAGCATTGGTTCTTGGAAAAGGTATAAGTTTATTCAATATAATCTTCTGTGTGCGGCATTTTTGAGGATAGTATGTGTATACATTTCAGGTGGAGCAGGATCCTGTAAATTTGGCAAAATACATTGAACTACTAAAGGGTCCATCACGGCTTGTCACACTATATAATTCTTGCATCTGTAATGGATACAAATTCAAGTGCGGAGACTTGACAAAACCTACTTCAAGCAGTTCAGGAGTATTGGTTAAAGGAAGTTGTTGTACTGATCTATTAGACAACTTCTATGGGCGCTTGCAACAAGTGATGCGAGTCAATTATGAATCAGGGCGTCAAGTTATCTTGTTCAAATGCCATTGGTTCGGTACTTCCCGAAATTCACGTAAGTTTGATAAAAATGGGGTAGTGACCGTTGATGTAAAGTCTAGATTAGATACCAATGATGTTTTTATACTAGCGAGTCAAGCTATGCAAATCTACTATGCTCCAAGCGTAGTTAATCCTCGGAGCAGTTGGTATACTGTAGTAACGACCAAGAGTCTTCCGTTGGATGAAACAACTTCAACTGCAAGTGAAACTGCATTTCAAGATGATGTGTCGAATTCTGAATTTCTGTCAAGCTCGCAGTACGATTTGGATTGTCTGGCAGAACTGGGCAACATCTTAAATGATAACGGAGATGAAACTGTTGAAGACGGAGATGAAGATAATGAGATAGCAGATGAAGAAGATGATGGGGAAGAAAGGTATGGTGATGGTTTTAGTGACAGTGATGGTTTTGAAAATACATTGTGATTTGTTAAAAGAACCTTTTTAATGTTTCCTGTTAGTCATAGCTTAGTTTTAAAAAATGTCTAACAGACAATGCCTTAAAAAATGTCTAACAGACAATGCCTTATTCATTGTAATGGCTTATGACCTGTTTGATTAAATGTCTAACAGACAATGCCCATGTCATGCATGATGCATGTGTGTGTGATATATTGAATAAACATGTTTCTTCTCATTTCAAGTCAAACAATCTAACGAATTGTTGAACATAAAATGTGGTTTATCAAAAATATAAATATGTATCATAACTTGAAATTGAAGTTGCATTATTTGAATATTTATCATTACTTGATAAGTTCAAATGCCATAAATTGCACAATTGAAATTACATAATTGAAATTACACCAATATGTAATCAAATTACGAGTCATAATGATTAAGGGTTATAATTATTTATTTATAGGAGATTTATATATACAATTAAATATTTGCATTTATGTTAAATAATTATAATCTCGGTAATCCAATTTTTTTGATCAATAAATTTGGTTGGGGCAACCCATTTAGCTGCCCCAAATCAGCGAATATTGAATTGTCCATATATGTTAACGAGATTAATCCTCAAATAATTAACATGGTGCTCCTTAGGGTTTTGGCTCGCGAAGACATGTTCCGAAGGAGTCCTGCTGCCAACATCGACCTGCACCCGCTCTTTATAGTAAGTCACTAAATAATTCAGTCAATTTATATGCGAAATATTGATATGTGACGTTCGAAAGTAAAGATCTGTTTTATTTGTGAAGGAATCAACTGGTGGGTTATTGGTATTTTTTGCTCTCCTTACCGTGATAGCTATTGTTGTTGATGCATCCCGACGTGGAAGAGGTCGCAGCAATCGTACTCGTACCAATGATATTGAAAATCAGGTTGGTGGAATGGAAGTTGATGGAAGCAGTAAACGCAAACGCCGCAGTTATTCCAAAGGCGTTTATGGAAACCCTCCTCCATCGGACAAAATTCCATCTGTTGGAACAGCTGAAGGACAGTAAGTATTTTGTTTATTTTAATTTCCTTAAATAACTTTTCACTAACTTGGGTTCTTTACTTATTTTATCCATATGAAGCATATTGAATTGTACGGCTACTAGGACATTGTCAACTATAATGAGGATACATTGACCAGTTGGATGTTTCACTTATCGTGAAGCTAATTTACAAACTCAGGGCAAATTTAAAGACACCGTTCTAAACGAGTTTCGGGTAAAATTCTACCTCTGTCACAAGTGTACCTTTAAATTATAAATTAGTTGATGTATGTCTCACCGTTTTTAACAGAGGTATTACAAAAACGAGGATGGAACTTGTGAAAGCCAATGGAATAAAGACGTCATCATTCATATTGAAAATCGGATGCGAGGGCTTAAAAGTGAAGCAAAAAAGGAAGCTTTCGATAGAGCTACAGCATATGGAACCTCCATAATTGACCAAAGACCAGAATACTTTTCAAGTGAAGTTTGGAGCTCACTCTGTGGCCATTTTCTGGGACAAGAACATGCTTCCAAATCTGAAATTAACAAAGAAAATCGAAAGAAGAAGGTTATGGTACATGCTACTGGCCCGACACCACATGCTAAAATTAAAAAAGTACACTTGTAGGTTTTATCTATGAATGCTGATAATATGACAATGTACATATTCTTTTGTGGATTGGAGTTTGTGATTTATTTTTATTGTAATTAGGATTGGTGTGGTTAATATTAATGCCTTGGTTAAGAGTTAATCTTCGTGGCTGCTGCATGCGGTTTATAGACATATATAGTTTACTTTGTAAGCTGATGATTTATTGTCTTTAAATCATTGTAGGACCTTACCGAGCAGAATGGTCAATCTCCTTCGCGCTTACAACTTTTTGAGGCCACATATAAACACAAAGACACCCAAACTTTTACTTCAGCTGATGCAAGAGCAGTTGCGGTAAGTTTGTAATCTGCATGGTATTTTAGATGTTCGCTTCCATGTATGATCTTTAATTATTATTTTCATTTCCTCACATCAGTTCCTCTTAATTTATATATTGTATTTAATATGTTACCTTATGTTCTTCTCACTGAAATAAGTTGTTAACACGTTTTGTTCTTATGAATCAAGTTTCATTCTTTTAGATTCATATTTAGATTACAAAGATTTTGTTTGTAAGCTTACTGTCAGTTTGGTCACAGTTTCATATTTGATGCAACAGGAGGTTGTACATTGCCTTTACTAGTTTTTTATGACCTTTTATTAATGTTTTTTTCCGAATTATGAACCCTTTTATTGTCAAACTAGATTCTGAGTTCAGAATCATTTAACATTTATATTTTTCTCATTTTTCTTATTTATAATATGACACTTACCTAATATTTTGCAGGAGCGATATGAAAAAATATTAGAAGAGCGACTACAAACATTAAATGAGCAAGGAAAAGAACCTCTTGAGTGGTGGATTGAGGCCGTTGGACCGGTTAAAAAGAATCGAATTTTTGGTGTGCCACGTGTTCCTGCAAATGAAATATTAACAGGTTCTTATTATCAAAAGCATGGATCTATATTACCAACTCAATCAAACTGTGGTGGGTGTTTTGCGGAGGATCTATTTTTCAAAGTTGTGAACGAAACCTTGCAAAATGCAAACCCAAATGCATTGCTCAGCGAAGTGTCTAGTGAAGAAGTAAGAAGTTTGGCTGAAAATGTTGCCGCTAATGGGGGCATTTCTAACTCAGAAAATAGTACAGTGAAGGAGAACACAGAAGTCGTCCGCCTTGTTATAAAGATATTGGAGAGCATATATCCAAAAATTCAGCATTCGGTTAAGGTAATAAATATTAATTTTTTACTTTATGACATGAAATTGATAGATTGCACGCTTAAATATGCTATGATACATTATTCGTATATTAATTTCTATTTGTATAATTCAGGAAAAACAAAATGATGGCCAGAGAAGTGTTGCAAGTTTTAACGATGATGATGCACTTGGAGTAGATTAACAGATTAGCTAGTAAACTTTGATACTTGGCACTCTTTACGTTTTCCCTCTTCTGTTCAGAACAATTTGTACTTTTATTCAAGTTTAATATTAGTGCTTCCTTCGTATTAATTAAATGTATTAATTATGTTTTTTATAAATTAATTTTAATTTTAATTTTTTATAAATATAAACGACAAACATTAAAACCCACAACTTTGTTTGTTGAAACTCAATATTTTATAACCGACAGATATTTGTTGAAAATAAAATTATAAATTCGTAGGAATTAGAAAAGGGCAAAATAGTAAACTTATTTTATAATCAACAAATGGTAAAACCCACAAATTATTCGTTGATTTTATCTTGATTGTAACTGCGCGCAACTTATAAAACCAACCGATTTATTGTTGAAATTAATGTCATAAATTCGTAGCTAATAAAAAAGGGTATAATAGTAAATGTATTTGATTAACAATTTACCCACGAATATTATAAACGACGGATTAATCGTTACTTTTGATGATTTTTTCCATTATTTTCAATCGATTTAAGCAACAGAAATTCTGTAGATAAAATCTTCAAAACCAACAGATCCAATAAAATCTACGCCCCTATAACCCACGGCGTACCAACGGAAATATCCGTCATTTTTAATCCCATAACCAAGGGATATAGGCTAAAACTGACGGAACATGCCGTTGATTTTAACAGTTTTTCTTGTAGTGTAGCAAAGTGTTCACATGAGGTAATGTTATTCTACCTATTACACAAACTTTGTGTTTCTCAGTGTTTTCTTTCTCCGCCTTTTGGCGTAAATGACGGGGGGTCTGTATACATGGGGTTCATCGGCAGGCGGGGGTACTCCAAGTCCCTAAGCAGACTTCTAATCTAAGTCCGGCGAGTTGCATTCTTCTTGGCCTCTGCAATAATATTCGCAAGCTCTGACTTCAGATGACTCACAATCCTGATGCGCAGAGCATCTTCTAGGACAGATGCATGAGATTCAGGATCTGTTATAGCATCTTCTTTGACTTCGTGAGCACGCATATGGAGTCGGATCACCTTTAGTTACATCCACAATATGTTTCCCTTTGAAGAGCTTGTGGTCCATCAAGAATACATGGGGTGTCTCGGACAATCCCTCTGCTGGTATTATGAGCTCAGGTCGCTGCTTGGTTATGAGTTGGTATATGAGGGAGGGGAACACAATACCAACATTGATCTTTGTGCATCCAGCATGAGCTGCTATTTGTGGGAATATAACTTGCCCCAGGTTAATCTTCTCCTTATGCCCAATGTTGTAGAGCAACTTACCCATAGCCTTACTCACTGATAATGCAAGTATGGCAGTGTTTGACAAAACCAGCATGAGTGAACAAGGAGCTGCTGCAGCTCCATCAATCAAGCAGACCAGCAGAAGTAAACCAGCAGGGGATGCTGCAGCAGGTGCTGGTTCAAGTGCTGGTTCAACTGTCCGAGTAGCAGTTTTGTGCTGGGTGCATTTTGAAGGTATAGCAGCTTTGTGAAAGTGCCTAGAAGAATTTCTAAAATACTGTTGAGCATATTCCAGCAAGGTTTGCTAGTCAGAGAAGGAGATTTGCATTGAAGATATTAATCAAATCTAATCTCCTAGATTTTAGGAGATAATTGATCTTGTGGGACTATGGCCTAAACCTGGAAATTGCTTAAAGTGGTGAGGGTATTTAAGCAGAAGGTTTGAGGGCTGATGAGGGTGATCGAAGCTGAGTGATACACTAGAGTAGACACAGAATTCAGAGTGAGGATTTTTCTGAGTGTGCTACGAGAGTTGTTCTTCGATCAACACACACGGGCAGAGCGTTGAGCGCAGAGCTGTGGTGCGTATTGCAGAAGAGAATCAGGTCTTGCAGAGACTGATTCGTGCTTTGATCTGGAAGCCAATTTAGAGCTGTGGAGCTTGTTGGTTGATCAAAGGCAGCCGCGGGAGAACTGACGGGTGGAAGGCTCGGTCGAGGTTCGTGCGGAAGAACTCACTAGTGGTAGGTGGTCACTGAGTGAGGGGGAGTTACTCAGAGTGTGCAGCGCTCTTGGAGTGGTTTGATCGGCTCGGCAGGAGGCCTTGGAGCGACGCGGACAGAGTGCTTCAGCTGGTGTTACAGCTGTTGCTGCAGCAACCCTGCTGAGTAGTGTAGTATAGAATAGGCTGAGTTCTTTGAGAGGATTGTAGCTATTCTAGACTGACATATTGTAGAGGGTGTGCTGACACAAATCAGAGCTTGTTCTGATTGTGTTGAGTAGTCCACACGGGGTTAAAGTAGCATAGGTTGTGTGCGTTGTAACCGAGTGTGCTTTGAATCTTTGGTTGAGTGGATTGAGGACTGGAGAATAGTCCTCCCCAGACGTAGGCAGATTGGCCGAACTGGGTGAACAAATCTGTGTCCTATTCATTGTCTGTTGTGCCTACATTTAAGTGAACAAGAGTGTGCTGCAGCAACTGCTAGTTCACAAATCTGCATAAGTAGAGACACTTGAAATTTTACTCACATTGTCTCTGTGAGAATTTGGCTTCCTCACGAAAAAGGTGTACAGCAAGGCATATTTCAAAGTGAGGTCAGCAGCTGCAAGGCTATGTGTGATCTAGGCGGAGCACAGTCCCTCTGTCAAGGTGGTATCTATCTAATCCGGACTCACCTCAATAGGAGGCCTAGCATCTCCCACTATCCCTAGGTATTCATTTATCTCAGCAGGGGACAACTCTACACTTAACTGTCTTACCCATCCATTTCCATAATGTCCACTCACAGCCGATCCAAACTCATTAGGCAAATTTACTAAGAATTCTTTGACTAACTAAGCATTGTACTTCTTAATTATGGTGAGAGAGTGGAACAGGTTTACCTCCTTCAGTAAGCGGATGACCTCAGGGACCTTGAATTTAGCTTCCTCCAGCAGCTTCTCGGAGACAATCGGCGTCTCGCCACCACCTCCCACGAGCCAGCCACTTCTTGGTTCCCCTTTGAAGGAATCCGGTCAATATGCGCCTGGGCTGCTGGGTTATCGGCTCCCCTTGTAAGGATTCAACAATCCCTTTTAGCCGTCCAGCAGGGTTTGGGGCCACCGTGAAGTCATCATCCTCTAATTCTTCAATGGAAGAATCAACGATTATTGGCAGCTTGCCTTTCATAGTTGTCGTTGTAGGACGAGGCACCTCTCCTCCTTCTTCACTGTCCTCACTGATGTATTCTGATACATCTTCTCCAATTCTACGGGTTGCTTCAGCATCCTCCATCTCAGGCTCGCTCTTGCCTTCATGACTAGTTTCTTCTTCATCAACTTCAGCCGACAGGTACTCGTTGATGAGAACTATTTGCTTCTTCTTCGAGAGACCTTTGCTTCCTACCGACGGTCCTTCAGTTTGATCGGCTGGTTTCCAAGTTAGCAGCGCCAATGCCGGAGATTCTGTGACTTGGACTGCGGTGTACTGTTGTGAAACTGGTTCTGGGACTGCTTCCTAGCACTGGTGGGGTTCTTCCTTTTCTTCGAGCTTTCACTGGTGCTCGTACTGGACCTCTGGCCTCCTCTTGTTCGAAACATAGCTTTTCTTCGGGAATGGATTTGAGAGTATCTATGAGTTGGTAGAGACGAAGTTTGAACAAGCCCTAGACCCTCTTCCGTTACTGAAATTTTCTTTTCTACAGTTCAAAGACACATGTCCGCCTGATAGATTGAGTTTTTGCGCCAAAACTTTTTTCACAAATATCAGCCTCATGCTGCTGGAGGTTGCTATAGCAACACCTTTTGAGACCCTTCAAACTCTCACCGTCGGTCTAATTTTTTTCAGACTCTTGATTTCATCCAGTGACTCAATGCATATGCCGGAAGACTGATTATCAGTAGTAGTCAGATTCATCACAGTGAACATCTTCTCCACTAGATCTCGACCGAGATGATATCCGATCCCCATGTCGACTTTCTTTGCTCCTTTTGACGTCTTTTTCAAATCATTGATCCAAGAACAGCGCCCGTAGATCTCACCTCCAGTGTGCTTTTTCTTTCCACGTCTCCTGAACCCTCGTGCTCAATCGTAAGTTTAACTCTTATGTATTGGTTATCAGGCTTGTGGATCCAATGGTTGCTACAGCAACCTCTACTAGGTAGCAATTATTTGCAGATCTCATTCCCTTCATCAGGCATCTCCCATTTACACCAAATACTTCACGAGTCTTTTGATCAAAATTTACGAAGTGCGTACCGTCACATAGCTGACTAATGCCGATGAGGTTTGCTTTCAGACCATCCACAAGCATCAAATTATGTAGCTTAGGCAACTATGCACGTCTAGAGTCCTTTTAACCGAGAACTTTCCCCTTCAATCCATTCCCAAATGTCATGTTCTGTTCCTTGCAGGGCTGAACATTAATTAAGAAGACTTTATTCCCTGTCATGTGTTCCGAGCACCCACTGACAAAGTACCAGCTACCTTCCCTCATTGATTTTGATGAACTGTAGGACACATAAGCATATTGTCTTCTGCCTATCGTGTATCTTCGTTGGCTGTCCTGGGATTGTCTATGCGGTCTTTAATACTTGTTCAGTGTGGGACAGACGTGTTGTATATGACCAACCTGATCACAGAAATAACACCTGCGCTTATTCCTTGGAGTTCCATCTGAGTGCTGCAGAGATTGTTGTAACATCTCCTGTCCCTTTCTTCTAGTCATTTTCTTCTGAATCAGTTCTTTTTGTTTGGCAGGTAGTTCCTCCCTCTGCCCTACACGATCTGGATCTTCTGTCTTCTAGGCTTTGACAAACGTAGTCATCCCTATTACTGCTTCACCCGCGTATCCAAGACCTGAATTTCCACCTCCATATCTTTGGTAAGATAAGAGATCATCGAGGCTACTTGATCCACTATTGAGCATCTTGGCAGTTTTTCTGTGCAGACAGACTTCCTCCATTACAGTTGCATACTCTGTCTCACGTTCTGCCTGGTCTGTCATGAGTTTGATGGTCTTCAGTGATTCTTCTCGTTCTTTTTCCAATCCGGATATCTTTGCAAACAATCCCTTGTTGATCTCGATGACTTGCAGCCACTTCTCGTGCAGCAGAGCAAAGTTTCTTTCAATGGATTCTTCAGTGATTTCTTCATAATCGCTACTATCCGACTCTACAACACCGTAAACAATATCTGGTTTTATTGAACCGGTGTTCTATAGATCTGTTATAGTAATCAGAGCAACATTGCTCTTCTGTTCAGAGTCATCTTCGTCGCTCCAGTTTGCAGCAACTAGCAAGTGACTTGTTGTTCTTCTTCTGATTGTTGGGACATTCAAACTGCCTGTGGCCAAAACCTTCACACTCCCAACATTTTACTCCTTTCTGTTTGTCCTTCATCTCTTCTCTATTTTGATCAGCATTCATATTTGTTCTTCGAGAATTTTCTCCTCTTCTGGACTACTTTCTTCCACCTGATTGCTGATCTACATACGAGAGTTTTTGATCCAACTTCTGTACAAACTTATCAAAGTTCTTTACAAGCAGTGCCAGATGCTGCATTATATCTTCTAGTGCAGCTTCCTTTATCTCAGCCTTTAATCTAATGTTCTTCCCAAGGGATGGTGTAGCATCCTCTGTAAGCTTCGTCTCGAATTGTCTCATGGACCCAATCAGAGCTTCCAGTCTCATGTTCTTGATGTCCTGTGCTTCTTCTATGGCAGTGACCTTCATGTCAAATTTCGAAGTCAAGGATCTGAGAACTTTTCTCACCAGCTTCTCTTCTTGAATCGGTTCTCTGCGAGCATGGGCTTTATTTGATAAGTCACACAGCTTTGCGTTGAACTCAGTGATAGTTTCTCCTACCAACATCTTCAAGTTTTCAAAACTTAAGGTGATCATCTGAATTCTTGAAGTCTTCACATTGTCTGTTCCTTCGTGTGCTGTCTCCAGAATATCCTATGCTTGTTTTGCGATGTCGCAGTTCTAGATTAGTCTAAAATTGTTGGCATCAACAGCATCAAAAATAGCATTGAGGGCCTTGGAGTTGTCAGATGCTATAGCTTCCTCTTCTGTTGTCCATTTGTCGTCGAACTTTTTCTGGGCAACTCCCTTGATGTTGATGATCAGTGGATGCGACCATTCTGAAATCGCTGCTCTCCAAACTTTTTCATCCACAACTTTCAAGAAGGCCTTCATGCGGGCTTTCCAGTATCCATAGTTTCCTCCTTCAAGCAGCATTGGTCTGCTCATGCTTTGTTCTTCCTTCATGTTCGATGTAGAAGTCAGCAGCGCTTGTCTAGATCACATTATGTGCGTCAAGTGATCGGCTCTGATACCAATTGAAATTACGAGCGATGCTGGTGACTTGTATCAACAGGTTGTTGTAGCAACATATGGGTCACTTGCGGAATTTTCTTGTTAAGGTCGAACCTGAAAGACACAAGCACTTTGTTCACCCAGTTCGACAATTCTCTACGTTACTTCTGAAATTTGCAGCGCCTCTGATAAACAGATTCGTGAACAAGCAGTTGCTACAGCACACTCTTGTTCACCCAGAAACTGTTTCAGCAAGAATGAACAAGGACAAATATTTGTTCACCCAGTTCGGCCAATTGCCTACGTCTGGGGAGGACTATTCTCAGTTCTCAATCCACTAATCTCAAAGGTCTCCAAGTACACACGGTTACAACTCCGCGCAACCTATGCTACTCAACTTTAGGTGGATCCTCGAACACAATCAGAACAGGCTCTGACTTGTGTCTGCACACCCTCTACTGATATCTATCTAGAATAGCTACTGTCTTCTCGAAACTCAGCCTATTCTAAATTATACTCAGACTCTGCAGGGTCACACAGCTGATGCACAAATTGTCCGCGTCGCTCCGAAGCCTTCCGCTGAGCCGTTCGAACGATTCCACGAGCGCTGCCCACTCTGGAATACTCCCCCTCACTCGGTGACCTCCTGTCACTAGCGAGCACTGCTGCCCAGACACTCGACTGAGTCACTTACTCGTCAGTTCTTCCGCGGCTGCCCTTGATCAACCAACAAGCACTATCAGCTCTGAACTGGCTTCCAGATCAAGCTTGGATCAGACTACGCAAGTCCTGACCACCTTCTGCTTCTGTCACCACAGCTCTGCGCTCACGCTCTGCTCTCGGTGATAATCGAAGATCTCGTTCGCACACCAAAAATACTCTCTCGGAATTCTGTGTGTGTTCTAGCTTTCTGCACTCTTCTTCGATTTACTTCCTTGCTCTGAAGGGTCTTCTTTATATAGGAGCACCCACTTGCAACATTATCAGGATTTAGCAATTTCCCTAGAAATATCAATATCTCCTAATTTTTAGGAGATTAGATTTGATTTGAGATTCAAATCTCCTTCTTCAGCTAGGAATCTCCACTGGAATATTCTCTACAGCAACTTAGAAACTCCTCCGATGCTCTTAGAAGGACTGCCAAGCCCTCTTTCCAAAGACCCAGGATGCTGCCGCTCGGACACAGCTCTTCTGAACAAGCTCCTGTTATAGCTTCCTCCAGCTATAGCTGCTCTTTGTTCACTGATCTTGTCCACGAAAGCTGGACACCTGCTATAGCAGCATCTTGTGCACTGATCTTGTTCACGTATGCTGAACTCCTGCTATAGCAGCATCTTGTTCACGTGTGCTGGTTTTGTCAAACACTGTCATACTGCATTATCAACTTCAAACCTAGAGTCCTTAAGATTCCACTAAGCACGATTTCTAGTACAAGTGTATCAGAACCCATCCTACGCTAGTTCAACCTTTTCTTCAAACCTAGCTCAAATCTATGCTCAGTTTGATCACACAGACTAGCTTACATTGTCTACACCCTCCAGTAAAAGATAGCTACAGATCTGATCGCACAGACTTAGCCTATACTAATACAATGTGTAACAGAAAGATGCTATAGCAACTTACACAGTCAACTTGTTGTACCTTCTGTCCACGACTCACCGCACAATCGCTACTGTGAAGTTGGACTTCCACGAGTACTCCAAACTCTGCAAGGCTCCCCCATGATCAATGACCTCCAATCATATCAGGGAACACAACTTTGATCCTCAACAGTTCGCGATAGCTCCTCTCCGCAACTGTGCTCCAAAGCTAGTACTTGATCTGCAATGAGACAACGCTCTAGTTGAAGTTCCTCGATCAAGTGTAGATCAGACTTCTCCAGTCGTGATCTTCTCTCAACCCACACATTCACACTTCTGCGCTCTAGCCTTTAGCCTTCCGCTCTTAGCTTCTGCGGCTCTCTCTCTTGGTGTGTTTTCTTTGATATGCTGCTCTTCCATATTAGCTGTAGTAATCGAACAACCATAGGAATCCTAATCACTTTAGGATTGGCAGATCTTTCCAACCAACTTTAGCACATAGAATCTTCTCCTAGATTCTTGCAGTTTGTTGAGAATTGATTTCTTACTATCAATTTGAAAGCTTATCTTCTTCCGATCCCTTGGCGAATGCTTCTGATCAACTACATCTGTCTGGCCGACTCTCTGCCGATTTTCACGCCGGCAGCAGCCATCCGGACGCTCTCTGTGCCGCTCCATGTTGAACGGCACTTTTGCTTCATCTTTTTGTCTTGAAGATGCTATAGCACTATAGCATCTTCTAGTAGATGTTCGCTATCTGCTTCCGAAACTTGCTCCAGCTTTTGTTGCAGTGGCTAGCTATAGCATCTTCTTGTTGTTGTTTCATTTTGTCAATTCCAGTGCCATGCTCCAGCTTTTAACTTCGTAGGATGTTTTAGTATCTTCTTGGTTGATTGTTTTGTCAATGATGTCATTACGTTAACATAGAAAACTCATTAGAAGTAAAACCTCCTCCTCTGTCTGATCTCAGCATTTTTAAGAGTAAAACCAAATCTTTTTTCCAATAAAGGTCTTAAACTTCTTAATTATTTGGAAAGCCTTTGACTTTTCTTTCAGGAAATAAACCCAAGAATTCTTGAAAATCATCACCAAATACCATCATATATCGCTTTCCACCTAGAGATTCAACCTCCATCGGACCATATAAATTCATACGAACCATTGCCAATGGTTGGTTCTCTTTTCTCGCCTTTTCAGTTGTAATTGGTGTCTCTACTTTTGAGAATGCGCGCCTGCAAGGAACTTGGATTACTTGTACTCCTACAACCATTGTTTTAGCAGTCAATAATTTCAATCCTTAAAAATTTAAATAGTTGAACTTGAGATGTCATAACCAAGTGAAGTATGTTACCATTGTTTAGAAGTTTATCTCAACTCCCTTTTGAAGAATCTACTCGAACAGTATTAAGCATTGTCATAATGCATAGGATTGTGATCTAAAAGAGTAATACTCCTATCAGCGAGAAAACAACGCAATCACACAATCTCAGCAGTTGCAAAAGAAGATAATAAAGAGACGCTAGAGTTTCATAGATGCATAAATTTATGTAAACAATGCATAAATATTGATTGATACAGTACACAAAGTAAGAATAAATATATAACAAATAATATACTAACTGACTAAACTATTCTTACAAAATATAAAAATATCATAAATAAGTTACTCAGGGTCTGTTCTTTACAACTTAAATTTTCAGTACTTAAGTTAAGTTAAATTAAATTCAGTTAAATTCAATTAAGTTAAGTTAAGTTAAGTACCACCACTCTTCATCACCACCATAACAACACCACCAACACTATTCATCATCTCTTTCATCCACACACCATCGCCACACTACTACACCACCACAACACCACCACCCCAACCATAACACCACTCCACCACCACACTACTACACCACCATAACACCACCACCCGAATCATAACACTGCTACACCACCACCACTACACTACCACACCACTACCACCTTAACCATACCACTACTAGACTATCACAGAATTACAGTATTTAATTAAATTCAGTTAAATTAAATTAAATTCAGTTAAGTTCAGTTAAATTAAATTAGATTAAATTAAATTAATTATAAATTCTGCTCTAAAAAAGAGACCCTTAATCTCCGTCAGACCATGATCGGATAGGAAGAATGGGCGACAGATATTCTTCAAATTACTAGACTGGATAAAGGACGCCACACATTTAGGGCCTGTTCTTTTGAGCTATAATTTATAGTACTTAAGTTAAGTTAAGTTAAGTACACTTAAGTTAAGTTAAGTACACTTAAGTTAAGTTAAGTTAAGTACATTTCTGCATGTCTTTCATTACCACCACCACCACTATTCATCACCATCATCACCACCACCACCACCACTATTCATCACCGCCACTATTCATCATAGTCACTATTCACTATTCACCATCACCACGACTATTCATAACCACCACTATTCATGGTGGTGGTGGTGATGGGTTGCGGTGGGTAATGGTGGGTAATGGTGGGTTGTTGTTGTGATGGTGGTGGTGTTGGGTTGTGGTGCTGGTGGTGAGTTGTGGTGATGGCGGTGATGTTGGGTTGTGGTGGTGATGATGAGTTGTGGTGGTGGTGGTGGTGGTGGGTTGTGGTGGTGGTGGGATGGGTTGTGGTGGGTTTTTGTTGTGATGGTGGTGGTGTTGGGTTGTGGTGGTGGTGGTGAGTTGTTGTGATGGCGGTGGTGTTGGGTTGTGGTGGTGATGATGAGTTGTGGTGGTGGTGGTGAGTTGTTGTAGTAGGTTGTGATGGTGGTGGTGGTGGTGGCGGTGGTGGTGAAGGGTTTTGGTGGGTTGCGGTGGGTGGTGGTGCGTTGTGGCGGTGGCGATGGTATGTTATTTAGTTGTGTGTTATGTGGTGGTGGTGGTGGTGGGTTGTGATGGTGGTAGTGGTGATGGGTTGTGGTGGTGGGTGTGGTGATAATGGTGGTGGTCGATTAATGTGGTGGTGGTGGTGTTGGGTTGTGGTGGTGATGATGAGTTGTGGTGGTGGTGGTGAGTTGTTGTAGTGGGTTGTGTGGTGGTGGTGGTGATGGGTTGTGGTGGTGGTGGTGATGGGTTTTGGTGGGTTGCGGTGGGTGGTGGTGGGTTGTTGTTGTGATGGTGGTGGTAGTGGTGTTGGGGTGTGGTGGTGGTGATGGGTTGCGGTGGGTTGCGGTGGGTGGTGGTGGGTTGTGGCGGTGGTGATGGCGATGGTAGATTATTTGGTTGTGGGTTATGTGGTGGTGGTGGTGGCTTGTGGTGGTGGTGATGGGTTGTGGTGGTGGGTGTGGTGATGATGGTGGTGATGGTCGATTAATGTGGTGGTGGTGGTGGTGTGTTTTTGTGGTGGTTGGTTGTGGTGATGAATAGTAATTTAAGTACTTAAGTTAAGTTAAGTTAAGTATACTTAAGTAAAGTTAAGTACATTTAAATAAAATTAAATTAAGTTAAGTATTTAAATAATTGACTTAAGCTCAAAAGAACAGGCTCTTATTCGGTAGTAATGGTAATCATGCTATAGCTTATAATCAAGTGTTCTAACGTTTAAATTTTACTTTACCGCTTATTATTATAATACATGTTTTTAACTTGTTCCAGGTTGAAACGACGGCGTAGTGGCCTGAGCACCTCTGCCCGAGAAAAGTCTCGCAATCTCAAGCTGCATATCGGCAATGATCCGAGTCCTCTTCAGTTCCAGTTCCCCTCGCCGTATCTCCGCCTCGGCTCGCATTTTCTCCACGTCCCTCAGCGCCTCCATTCTTTCCTTCTCCATTCGAACCACCGCTTCCGCCAGCCACCAAACGCTCTCGGCTATTAACACGCCCTCACTCTTATGTTTCTTCTTCCTCTTCCTTGTGTTGGACGAAGATGGTCTTTTTCCTTTGAATGCCGGAGTCGTGCTGGTGCTGTCAGTAGTGTTGGCATCCGCGGCTGTCTTGTCGCGTTGAGCCCGATCGGAGTGTGACAGCTTGGCTCCGTCTTCTTCCTGCTTTGATCGGTCGTAGTCAAAGTAACAGTTAGAAATCAAAGTGGACGTTACCAGAGTTCCCTGTTTCATATTTGGACTAACCTTGGTCAGGCTGAAAACGACACCGTTCGGTTCGAGAGTAGACGCACTCTGGCGGATCACTGCGGTCGGAAACTGGACGGAAAGTGGAGCCGGAGACGGGATTTCTAGTGGGCTAGTAGTAATTAGCTGCGGGTGGTGAGGCAGAGCTACAACTGGATCGACAGCTCGGCTGCTCCTGCCGGCAGTGTTATTGTTTCCTCTCAGCAAACGATGGATCCTTTCATAGAGCGGCCAAGAGGATGCAGCTGCGGAGGACTCGGCGCGGTAGCGCTTCTTCATGGACTCGATCTTGTTCTTGCACTGCGTCTGGGTCTTGGGTGGCTCGGTGGTGCTGGAGACGAAGCGGGCCACCTCCTCCCAGTCATGTCCCTTGAGCTTGGCTCTGTTCCTCAACACCCATTTGGCCTCGTAGGCCTCGAGGAGGCTCGATACGGCCCCCTCGCTCCACTCGTCCCTCTTCAACCTATCTCCTCCGCTGCCGCCGCTTTTGGATGCGGATGCGGGTGGTGGTTCTTCTTCTTGCCTTGTAGCAGCTGCAGCTGGGGTTGGGCTTGTTGCCTTTTCCATTATCTGGATCTCATGAAAACCAAAACAACCCCATCATTGCTGCTGGTTAGATTTTGGTGACAGGAGTTTCACTTTTACCCCCACCACCAGCAGCTCCAGATGATAGTGGTGGAAATGAAGGCGGAGTAGTGTGATGAAAAATTATCAAAACACTCAAGTTCTGTTTTTCTAAAATTCATATCTTTTACGTCAAGGGAGTGCACAATTGACTGTTCCCTCACATTCACATCAGACGTGAATGAGAAAAATGATTTTTAACATGAGCCCCTTTTTTTTTTTTCATTAACTATGGAACTTATTTATTAAGGTATATGAATTTTTTTAAAATTCGGTTTTTAAAAATCGATAGTGTTGAAAAAAAATTAGTGTGATTGGGTAGAGAGGTACAATAAGATAGTGTGATGGTTGACAGATGGAGCGCACTACCCCCACACTATGATTATTGACTATACCCCTAAAAAGTTACATGAAAAAAGAAGAAGCTAAGACGCATAGGCTGAGGAGTGGCCAACCAAACGTCACAATTAAAATGTATATATAAACATCCTGAATTATAGAAACTCACCGACCTACGAATAGTGTCAATCATAAGAAAAGTAAGAATTAAGCAAAGGGAGGGTCTTGGATTTTCAAACTTTATTTCTTTTCAATTTATGCCAACAACTTTCAAGAGATCTTCTTTAAAAAAAAAAAAAACATAATGAAATTTATACATTGTTGGAACAATGGGTGTGCACCAATTAAGAATCATTGGTGGAGCAGAGTATACAGTTAATGGCTCGATTGTTTAGTTTTTCATTTATTTAGTTATGTCTGCCAGAATTTTAAAAAATGGTTAATATTACTTTAATTCAAATGCATTAAAAAGGAGATATATTTGGAAGACTCAAACTGTAGTTTTATGAAATTGTTTAAATATATGGTTTGTGATATTGAGTTATAAGAAGTAATCATCATTTTTAATTATCGTGGAGCATAAGTATATTATTTGGACGAGCGCGCGATGGTTGTCAAAAGGGGGACGTTTTTATTATCAAATTTCTGGAATGTTCATAATAATTTTGATAGCTTTCTGGAAAAAGGGGTACTAGAGCCAGCCAGCATCCCACAATGCATACTACCTCTTCTCACAACTTTAAACCTCATTTTTCGTGAAGACTTTTGGGTGCGTTGAGGAGAAGGGTGCACCTCTCCTCAAGATGTCGTTTGTTATATTAAAATTATATTAATTTAGGAAGCAAGGCTGGGAGAAAATAACTTCGTTTTTCAGACATTCCTCCCTCCCTTTTCATAAAAATCTTTTTCAAAATGTCATTTTTAATTATAAAATGGGGGTGTGTAACCAAATAGGATAAGCGTTTAATAAATATAATCTGAAAATAATTTGTGTGTGGCGAAAAGAGACAAATTGCGATTTAAATTTCCAATTTTAGCATAAAGCCTCTGTTATTATTCGTATCCGGCCACCTATATGTCACTTTAACACTGTTGAACCACATTTATCAAAAAGGTTGTCACACAGGATAGCTTCTTATAAAACGAAAGGCGTCAAGGGTGAAATTTGTCTCTCTTCTTTAGTTTTGGCAAATGGCCAAAACCGCTATTTTACAACTATATAATTCTATGTTTTTTTAATTTATCTGAAATAACAACAAGCTTAATTAATTATTTGTTCATTCAAAAATAACTTATTGTTACTATATTGCCAAAATATTATTTATTGATAACCATTTATTCACTTGAAAAGAAAATCAACTTTTCATTTAAATGACTAGAAGTTTATTTGTGAAATTTTACTATGTTTCAATCGTGCATTACAAGCCAAGTACAATGATGATAAAGTAATATAGTTTTGAAATAAAATACTCTATTGTTAAACATCAACACAAAACTAAGGAGTATTATCATTTGTTGTATTTGAATTGTCTACAAGCTCATTCTATTACAATCTCATCTATCTTTTCGGATCAGGTTCATCCGTTCCGATACAAACACCTTTTAAAATACAAACTTAGAATCAATACTAGCCACTCATCCAGTTAAACTAAGGGATGTGATTAATAAGCTCAAATCCATTTCACTTAGAATTATTATTATCTAATCAATATCAATAAGCTTAAATAAAGGCAAACTAGTCACGAATCATCTAATTTATTCATCCTCTGTTTCTTTGTCTCATCGGCGCCATTGTTCGTTCAACCTTTATTCATTCATTCGCCAGAGATGTCGAATTCCTTTCAACCATCAACTTCCAATTTTGCTTTAACTCTGGCTTCTTATCTACTTCAAACTACATCTCGCCGCATTAATTTGGTTCAGATTCAACTTCACATATAATTCAATTTTTGGCTCGTCTTCTTTGTTCTTATGCCAAATTGTTAAATGTTCGATTTATTTACTTTATTAATCCATTTCTATGTAATTCAATGATTATTTTGATGAACATAAATAAATAATTGAGAAATTTGAATTTTTTTTTACAGATTATGTTCATTACTTTGCTCTTTAAGTTCGTCAGATTATTGTTGTTAATTTTGAGGTATATACACAAATCAAAAGTATTGTTATAATGTCATTCAAACTAATAAATCTTAATTGTTATAGCATATGAATCGCCTAAAAATAAAGATGTTTGTACAAGTGATTAAATGACCGATTTGCCCTTATCCTAATTGATATTGAATGAATTTATAGAAATACCTCATCTATCCAATTACCGAATCTAGTGATTGGTTCTAAATTTATAATTTAAAATAGATTTATATTTGATTCTCTCACTATAAGTTATGAAATGTAATTCCATAACTTTGCATTTCAGAGTTATGCAAATTCATTGTGGATGAAATGGATATTTTGTCCTACAGGAAAGATTATAAGTTCATTCATATAGGTTTAGTGCAGATTGCATTTAAACCCCTTACTCTTGAAAGTTTGCCTGAGAGCTTTATAGCAGCCCTTAGAGATGCTAGAAACCTGAATTGGAAACAATCCCTTATAGAAATTATTCAGACTAGTTTGGCCCATGGTCCAGTATATTTTGACGTGTATCCAAATTTACAATTGTCTCTAACAGACTCTAATATTTTAGATTCCCTGACGTTGAACGTTAAAACTCATGGTTATAATTATAAACCAGGATCTGAAGTGATGGCTATATGCTATAGAATCTATTATAAACCCTTATATACGTTAAACCCAATGTGTAAGAGAGTTGATAAACCTCTTAATGAAACAATTATCATTGAAACCAATTTTGCTAAATCTAGTATTGCTACTAGAAGAAAAATTAAGTGGGAGGAAATAGAGTTCCCTCCACAATGGACATTGGAACCAACTGTCCCTCCGCAGGAAATACCTCACTATAATTTAATGGAAGTTACCCAGAATCAAGAAGGTTTAATAAACCTAAAATTTGATAATAATAGATCAATCGACCAGTTTACCTATCCTAGGACAAAATCACTGCATTCTTATATTAGTCCTTTTGATATTCCTATAGAGCCTTCTAGAGCCTCTACGTCTCAGATAAGAGACCCCGGAAAGGTTGATAGGATTATAATTGATAAGCACAATATTGCTAGAGGGATAGGACCAGAAATAACTGAGTGAGAAATGGATTTTTCTATTTAAATGGATTATAGCTTAGATTTGAGCCCAGGATCTTTTTATAGAAAGATTATATCTGAAGAATTTGAATCAGATATTTGGACACTCTATAAGACTTGGTTGTATAGTAATCTTAAGCCTTCTGAATTAAAAAGGCTGAGTGAGAAATTTTATGCAGAATGTACAGAGAAGAATGAAATCATGTATTTTGTTCCATGGTTTTTGACTACATATGTAGAACCTTATGTGTCAGTCCTAGAACGACATTATAAGTTATCCACAGGGAAAACTGTTACGCAAGTTTACCCACCTCATACTCCGTTTCAGATAGAGAAACATGATAGAACTTATAATTTCCTAGCCTTTACCAATTTATTAGAAGATGATACCTTAAAAATAACAGGTGACCATATCAACAAACTTATAGAAAAAATAATTATACTAATTTATATTTGAATATTGTTGGTGAATAACTTACTTCACTCCAAGATAGAGTTGATAAACTGTATGAGCTTTTGCATCTTAAGACCCCTGTGTCTGGAGTTACTAGTTTCCACATAGGTGTTCCAACATCCCAACAGATGATAGTCTCCCCAAGTTGTCAATCATAGGTTATAGCCTCACCCAGTATTCAGCCTCCACCTGAAATAACAGGGTTTAAATTAAGACCTCTTAAAGAATTTGAAGATTTATTGGCTGAACATTTTAAGAATCTTAAACCCAGTACCTTAGATAATAAATTAAGAGATGAATTGATTGAACACCCTGATCATAAGCAGGTCTACACCGATTATATTAATAAACTTCACAAATGGGCGGATAAACCTATTACTGGAAAATATTATTATTCCAGACCAACACCTGTTGATGTACTGCTTGAAGAAAGTAATGACATTATATCTAATAGTTATAGTGGAAGTCATATTTATGAGTGGAATATTGATGGTTTTGCTCATCAGTAGATTCATAATACGATCCATAGGATGTTAATGTATACTACCATATGTACGAACAATGGTAATACTGATAAAAATATTGCAAACATGATTATATCAGGTTTTACAGGCCAACTCAAAGGTTGGTGGGATAATTATTTGACCCAAGCAGATAGGAATCTAATCCTTAATACGACTAAACGAGAAGGTGAAATTAATAAAGAAGATGCAGTTTATACACTGGTTATGAATATTATTGAACATTTCACAGGTAGATATATTGATAATAGTGAAAATGTGAGAACACTATTACAGAATCTTCGATGTAAGACCCTTACTGATTTTCGATGGTATAAGGATACTTTCCTTAGCAGAGTTATGGAATTACCTGAGTGTAATAGTCCTTATTGGAAATCCAAATTTATTGATGGTCTACCTAGTTTGTTTGCTGAAAGGATCAGAGTCCTTAGGCAGAACTTGGATCATATCCCTTATGACACTTATACTTATGGTAGGTTGATAGCAGCCTGTACCCAAGAAGGTATTGCAATATGCAATGAAGTTAGACTGAACCAACAAATGAAACGACAAAATCTTATTGAAAGGCAACAATTAGGCCGTTTCTGTGATCAATTTGCGATTGAGAAACCTTTCATACCTAAGGTTAGAAAATCTTCTAAAAGACAAAAATCTCCTTTTATTCAGGATTATAAAAAGAAAAAACGTAGATATACGGAGAAAAAATTAGAAGATAAAAGACAACGCAAATATGCCAGAGAGATTAAGAAGAAAGACAAACTTAAGGATAAGTTGGCTAATGTTGTTTGCCACAGATGTGGAAAAATTGGACATTATGCCCGAACTTGTTGGGTGAAAAAGAAAATTAATGGTCTTGAAGAAGATGATAAGATGAAAGCTATATTAGCCAAAGTTTTATTGAACTCAGATACTTCTGAATCAAAGTATAGCTCTGACGATTACTCGGAAGGAGAATCATCCATGAGCAGGAATATGCATGTTTTATATGAAGATGCGACTTATTCCACTGATTCTGAATCTATATGTGAACCTTGTGTTTTAGGTCAAGGATGTCCTAAAAGAATTCAAAATAAGGATACTGATGAAGAAGCCTTATATAGACTTCAATCTCAATTTCAGGAGTTAGAAATTAATGTGCTTGATCATAATACTGCACTTGGACTGTTAAAAATGATTAAAGACCCTACTCTTAGGTCACAAATAATTGATCAGATGAATGAGAGTGGAGAATCTTCGACACCACCACCCCAGAATTCTACCTATTATAGAAATAATGAGCCGTACGTGATGTCTGAAATTTATAAACGGATTAGAGATAGGAAAGTCATAGAAAGTCCTACAACTAGTCATGATCTTAATATTGAAATTGACACTCTCAAAAAGGAGATTGCAGATTTGAAAATCGAGAATAGAAGACTTGATCAAAGGATTTCTAGAATTGAGAAAAGAAAAGATATTGTTATAACAGATCCTCTTATGGAACTAGACAGAATTGAGTCTGGAAAGAATTTTCTTTCAACTCTAGAAATGTTTATAACTCAGAAATGGCATATTCAGATTAAACTTCTTATAGAAGAATACTATTCCCAGGATGTGATTGCACTTGTTGATAGTGGTGCTGATTTAAATGTTATACAGGAAGGGTTGATACCTACTAGATATTTTTATAAGACGACTCATACTCTTTCTCATGCAGGAGGAGATAAATTAGATATTAGTTATAAGCTACCTAAAGCTAAAGTTTGTGTGCATGGTGTTTGTATCCAAACTAGCTTTTTATTAGCCAAAAACATTACTAACCAGGTTATTCTTGGAACCCCATTCCTTACTAAGTTATATCCTTTGAAGAAAGTTGATAGTGTCGGAATTATAGGAACCTATGAAGGTAAAGATATTTTCCTAAAATTTAGAACCGAGCCTCTGACAAAGGCACTTCATCAGGTTTATGACAATGTTATAGCCAAACAGAATCAATTGAACTTTCTGAAACAGGAACTTCAGGTTATAACTATTGAAGATACGTTAAAAAATCCTAAACTTCAGGATAAAATAACTATCCTTAGGAATGAGTTTATTGCTGATGTCTGCAGTGACTTGCCTAATGCTTTTTGGAATAGAAAGACATATTGTCGCTCTTCCATATGAAGATGGTTTTACTGAGGATACAATTCCTACCAAAGCTAGACCTTGTCAGATGAATAAAGAATATCTTGAATTATGTAAACAAGAAATTAAAGACCTTGTTGACAAAAGATTAATACGACCTTCAAAATCCCCGTGGTCTTGCACTGCATTCTATGTTAATAAACATAGTGAACAAGAAAGAGGTCGCCCTAGACTTGTTATTAATTATAAGCCTCTGAATGTTGCATTAAAATGGATTCGCTATCCTATCCCTAACAAGAAGAATCTTCTTGATAGACTGTTTGATGCAATTATATTTTCTAAATTTGACTTGAAATCTGGTTATTGGCAGATTCAGATTGGCCAAAAAGATGTTTATAAAACTGCGTTTAATGTTCCTTTTGGACAATATGAATGGACTGTTATGCCTTTTGGTTTGAAAAATGCCCCTTCTGAATTTCGATTATGAATAATATATTCACTCCATATAGTGATTTTATAATTGTTTATATTGATGATATCTTAGTATATTCTAAGAATCTGGAATTGCATTTTAAACATCTACGCATATTTAAACAAATTGTTATCAATAATGGTTTAGTAATATCTAAGCCTAAGATGTCTTTCTTTCAAACCGTTGTTCGATTCTTAGGTCATAATATTGATAAAGGAAAGATTGTTCCTATTAATAGATGTATTGAGTGTGCAAGTAAATTTCCTGATGTGTTAACTGATAAAACACAATTACAAAGATTCTTAGGAAGTTTGAATTATATTTCCGCTTATTATAAGAATCTTGCAGAAGATGCTGCTCCTTTATATGATAGACTAAAGAAAAATCCTAAACCATGGTCAGATGTGCATACTAATGCAGTTAAAACAATCAAAGCAAAGGTTAAATATTTACCTTGTTTAATGCTTGCAAATTCTAATTGGCTTAAAACTGTTGAAACTGATGCCTCTGATATTGGCTATGGAGGAATTCTGCAGCAGGTAGATCCTAATACGAAACAAGAATATCTTGTTAGATTTCATTCTGGTAAATGGAATCATGCACAACATAATTATGCTACTACAGCTAAAGAAATTCTTGCTATGGTTAAATGTATTTTGAAATTTCAAGATGATTTGTATAATCAACATTTTGTGGTTAAGACTGATTGCAGAGCCGCGAAATTTATGTTCCAGAAGGACTTCAAACATGATGTTTCAAAGCAAATGTTTGCTCGTTGGCAGGCTCATTTAGCCCCTTTCGATTTTGAAATTATTTATAAAAAGGGAGAAGATAATTATCTTCCTAATTTTCTTACTAGAGAATTTATACAGAACTAATATGTCTCTGTTTGATCGTGCAGAAATGTCCTGGCAGGACGTGCCGTCCTCTTATAGAGGTGGGCGAGGATATTCTACTCCTTATAGAGGAGGTAGAGGTCGAGGTAGACAGTTAGATAATATTCTGGCTCAGCATGACAATCAAAGGCTAATAGCCGCTGATCTCTCGCAGGACAGAGAGTATCAGGAATTTCTTGCCTATAAGAGGCAGCAACAACAGCAACGAGGAGAATCTTCCTCTTCGGTTCTACCGAATCAAGAGCAAATAAGCTCTAGCTATGCAAATATAGTTGCATCTGATGAAGCTGACTCCAGCAATGCTGGTTTTATATTGGGTAATACCCAGCGGATTATTATTCTCCTGGAAGAGAAAGACTATTTATGGCTAGATGAGCCATGGAGGTTGATGTCAAAATATTTGGAGGAAGAATCTTTTCCTAGCCGGACATATAAGTCCAGGAAATACTATGAAGCAATTCTGACTTCAAATGGCTGTGAAATTCGCCATTTCACAACAGCTCCATCGGAAGTGTATAACTTCAGCAAGATTATAATCAAGAGAGTAATATCTCTCCATGATTGGGGATTTTCTCCACAAAAGACCAGGGATTATTCCTTTGGACCTGGTAAACCCTCGATTAAATACAATTATTGGGATTATATTGATGCATTTGATAATGCATTTCTCTATGAGAATCCGAGTCATAAACACTCTTGGTTCATTAAGATTTGTGCGGATGTCGCAAGGACGGAGATACCTGTCTGGTTTGTGTTCTGGTGGCAGTTCTATGGTGCCAAGGAAGACATTCTTCCTAAAGAGTATTCAGACCAATTTGCATTATGGGAAAAATATTCGCCCAAGGCTAGAGAGCTGGATGATAAAGATGCTACTGCAGGGTTTTGTCCCAGAGAATTATATTCTCTCAAGTTTTTTATGGAATTCTCTATTCCTTGGATATGGCGTTGGGAGCCTACCTTCAATTATACAACTGATGGTATGCCCTGTCTGAAGAGACTGACTTATACGAAGTTCTGAGATAAAATGGTCAAGATTGACCCAGAGACTAAGAAACCTTATGGTGACAGCACAATGTGCCAGATGACCGAGCATATCACAGCCTACCAAAATATTGCCAAGGCTGAGAAAGAAAAGGCTTATAGCCGTTTGAGTTTTAAGTCTGCTGGTAAATCTCCAGAGATGTCTAAAGAAGAAATGATAGATGCCTATCTGTCCTCTCTCAAAAGAGATATTTTCAATGTGGAAGATTCGAAGTCAGATGAGTCAATGCCATCTGCAAAATTGGGAGATGATAAGGAGTCCCAAGCTAGTGGCCAAATGGACAAGCTTGATGATTTCTTCGAAGATATTCGCCACACGATTTTGGACAAATTCCTGGAAGAAAACATGTCTAGTGCAGCAGGTGCATATATGGCCCAGAGACAAAAGGATAAAGGCAAGGATAAGGCGTAGCCGTCTTTGTGGACATTGAGGAGAATATCTCCTTTGGCGTTTCTTGCATTCTGGCTGGATAGAGTCAAGGACAATTATATTGTCCACACAGCTGTAACATAATCGAGTCTGTAATTTAGTCTTGTGTGGGTCCGTCTGTTGTGGGTGGAAGTGTTTTGTTTTTAGTCTCGTCTGGTCTCGGGGAAGGGAGAGCTTCTGGACACTCTGGTTCTGGACTTTCTCTATCTACAACTCTCTGTAATTTGCGCTTGGAATAAAACTTTTAGTTTTCGATTTTGAAGATCCATCAGAGTTTCTGTAAGTATTCTTTACTTTTGCTTGTTAAGCTGTGTGTTGATGTGTGTGGAGATGACTAGCCGTCTCGGCTAGGCGTCTCTGGTATGTGAAGACTCTGAGCTGTGAATCGTATGAGACTGCTATGTTGATTGTTGTGTGATTGTGATCCTGAATGGTGCTGGTCGCTTGTAAGTTATGTTTCTTTGATGTTTAGTCTGAGGGTTGATTCGTACTTCTGAGAACTCTCTGAACGGAAGAAAACTGAAACTTTGGGTTAAATGATTCTAGGACAGGCCTAGGCATAAGATGAATTCACAACTGGATTCTCCGCTGTTGTTTACCCGTTTGTGCCGAGGATAGCGTTTGAGGGTGTTTTCGTGCGGGTTGGTCTCAGTTGCTTAGGATTCTTATGTTTGTTGCGCCAGTCTGATGAATCATGGTAATCGTTGACACCGTTGTCGCCCCCTTATTGTTTGAGTAGACTTCTCAGTAAGGAACTCTTAGATGAACACCTCCCTTAGGCTTGACAATCTAGGACCATTATCAGCCAAGTGACCCGTGCCGTGATTGATTTTATAATAATATATCCAATATAAAATAAAAATGTGTTCATTTATGAATAGTTCTATGTTATGTTTGGCATTGAATGAACACAAGTGCATTATTTGTTTTGAAAAACTTTTATGTTCACTTTATAATTATCAATTCATTTAAATTACATGTACACTCATTTTGAAGAAACTGTAAATTCGTTTAATGGAATATCACAACGATTGAACTCATGCGAAAACTATTTGCGTGGTCGGGATCCAAATTCTAATTTTGATTTTGAATTATCATACCCGACTCGAAAATTTTCATTTTTGCCATACTTTCGGAACTTGTTTCCTTTTCTGTCAGAAATTTTGAAAATATTATACATTTATCATTTGTTTTTCAAAAAGCTAGTGTCAGTAATAATTTGACCTATATTTTAGTCAAACCACTATTTGCCTACCGATTTGTTAATTTCACTCCACTCAGCGATTATATGGCACCAACGTATATATTTGACAAGCCGCCACTAGTAACGATTTGTGGTGAATTTTTTTAGAATCTCTCTCCTTTTCCGTTGAAACTCTCTCTCAATCCATTATCATCTCAATTTTCATTATTCCTTCCAAAAAAAAAATTGTATGCGTGAAAAACACGACGAGATTTATGAGGCATCAATTGCTTATGTGAATGCTTTGGATCCCAACCGTGTTCCCACCAAAGTTGTACAGGTGCACTGCTGTCAAAAATGGACTCAAAAGTTTAGAAAGTATGACAAATGTTAAGTTTTTTTCCTTCTGAAACTTTGAGTATAAAGTCAAGACTTGAGATAGCTAGTCTGTGTTTATTTGGTTTACCAATAATTATAGTTTCGGGTTTAATCATATAAGAATGCAAAAACACACCTCATTATCATTCTTAAGAATAAGCAAATACGAAGTACCTTTTCAAAGCTAACACGACACAGAGAAAGACAAACAACATGGTTCGAGGATAGCTGATGTCAGTTGCTTTGCTCGTTTCAAGTGCAGAGCTCACGGGCGACGCCAATCCTGGAATTGGGCATGTCAAAGAGAATCCTATGGTTCTGCTGTTGCATGTTAGCGATCACATTCAGCACCGAGTTCACATTCGTAGGCGCCGCGGCCATTGCCAGGCAGGATGTGCTCCCAGCCGTGCTGTGTATTAACAGATTGTCTGGTGGCAATGTCACGTTCATCCCCGTGAACATGAATGTGATCGTCGGCGCCGCAATGGGACTCGTGTAGCATGTGTCGAACCCACCTAAAGAAGTCACCGTCGCGTTCCCGATCCGCCTCCTGAAGACGTCGCGCACTGCTGTGTAAGCTGGCTCCACCAGCCTCGTGAACACCGTGCCTGCGCCCAGTTATGTGATGGGTTAGAGCAACATAACCTAACCTAGGCATATAATGAAGACGTTGTTTTGTTACCGGAATCGATGATGGTTCCGGCGCCGGTTGTGGGGTTGAATGCTAAGGCGCCGGCAGGGACAGGGACGACTCTTCTGCCGACTCTGATCCCGATGAGGTTGACATAGTAAAGCGAGGAGCGTCTAGAGTTTCTGAGAAGGGGGGTGAACTTGATCCGCTTAGGCTGGGCGACTGGACCAAGACGCAGCGAGCCGGTGAAGGACTTCGACTTGAAGCTGGGCAGGCAGTAGGAGAAGGTTGACTTGTAGAGGCTCTGGGTTTGGGAGAGGAGCGACAGTGGGCCACGTCCCAATCCCAGTAATCCCTGAGTGGGCATTGAGCTGCCATTGGTCTTTTGGACGCAGCCGAAAACGAAGCCGGGGATGGTGTCGTTGTTGGCTAGAGTCACCGCGTCTCGGGAGAGGTTGGCCGCGATGCTGGAGCTGCCGTATGTGAATCCGAAGGTGCAGGAGCTGTTGGCGCACACTGAGTTGGGTACCTGCTCGCTCACCCATCCGTGTTGTTTTTAACTTAAGCGATAAACTAAAAATCATTTTGTTGTGTTGAAAAGGATTTAGGGTTGGGGTCAGATGATCCAAAATGCTAGGGTCACATGACCTGACCCGACAAGACATAATGTTGATGACTGCATCCAACACCAACAGTAGAATGGGTTGAAAAGGTTCACGGGAGAGCCGAGAGGGATCCATGTGATTTTGATGGACCCTCTCCTCCTGCCCCATTCCGCCCATGTTTGCCGACATGTATAATCGATTAAAGTGCCAGCTTTACTTACAACATTCATCCTAGCTAGCTAGCTCCATATTCTATATTTTATGTAGACCCATAAACATTTGAATTTAGTACCTATAAGATTGATTAGCGTAGCATTTACCTGTTTGCACTGAGCAGATTTGCAACTGACGGTGGCGTAAGTGGTAGACCTGAGTGAGTTAAACAGAGCGGAAGGAGAGCAACCGACGCAGCCGGTGCAGGGGAGCCACGCAGCATCATTGCTAGTGTCCATAGCCATGAGCATCGACTGAGGTGGAGTCCCGACTCTCACATTCACAATGTAAGTCGGGTTGTTCAATATGGGCCGACCCGAGGCGATGGGGACAACCGACCTGCGAGCCACTAGGCTGGACAGATACTGTAGCCTGTCATGGTCCTTGGAGTGCATATCCCGCAGAGCGTCCGCCCATGACACCAAGTCCGGCCGAAACGGGCTGTTGAAGTGGAGCACTTGGAAGGTGGATCCGGATAAGGGCAGGGCGGCGCAGTTGTTGGAAAGGAGGAGCGGGAAGAGGAGCAGGAGCAGAGCCAAGTTGGTCATAGCTGTATGCTCGGAGTGATTGATGGGTGTTTGGCAAATGTAAGATTTATGTGGGGCGTGTATTTATAAAGTTTGACAAAGTTAATTTTGTGTTTATGAAAAAAACAAACAAACAAAGGTGTGTGTAGTGTAGTGTAGTGCAATGACAGGTCATAGTATATATGCGAACAGTAACATTGTTGCCGACGCTTTCACGGATCGGCAATGTAACCCTATCAAATTATGTTTCGTCAATTCCTATTTTCTACATCTCATTTATTTGTTGTATGCTATGCTAGATTAACCATGTATGGTGAATGGTGACCTACTAGATATCCAACTTTATATTCAACTCTATTATCTTCCATACATTTTGCTCAACTTGTTCTAATCAAAATATAAATCTGTTTCGCAGTACACCCAACCCAAAATACATATGGACATCAACATTGGTTGATTCAAATTTTCCAGCACAAAATCCATTTAAAAGGAAAAGCTTCACCTTTCTTATTCCGTCCACATCTACAGCTTTCGGGATAGCTGTCTAAATCCCAACGTCTTTTTCATCAATAAAAAGATGCAGAGTTGAGGCATGGGGAAGTGGAGAATCACGGTTGACAAATATGTCAACTTTGGGAAGACGGACATTGCTATCTTCATTTGGCTTGCAACAATGAACGAGCGTTCTCCCAAGAAGGAAGCATTCAAAATAAATAAAAATATATTTGATGAGGACTTATAGGGGTAGCTGGTGCCCTTTTATAAAGAGGTTTATTTTTATGAATGTTCGAGTATTCTGGATCTAATTATAATATATGAAGCATTTAGAAAAGAATTAAAAGAGTTGTTCCAATTTGTGGGCCATTGACGATTTCATCCTCATTTGTGGATATGAATGTTTGAGCATGATGCATGAATTTATGAAAAATATCGCAAAACACTTTGACTTTGACAATATGGTCGCTCTTTGGGAGGGGAATGATAATAGAATTTCGGACGAATAGTCCGAACCAATACGTTTGCCAAGGGGCTTTAGACGAGAGGACCTGTGGGGTTGCCGAACGAGCACCCCCGTATTAAAAACATTACAAACAGCCACGGGTAAGAGCGTGCGGTTTTGGAATATCTCAAAGCCACAGAGACGAGCGTGACCTTGCTGGAAGAACACCAAGCCCCGGGCGCAGGTAGAACCGAATCGAGCAAACATGGGCCGAGAACACGAGCAACTAGGCCAAGAGCATGTGAAACTAGGACAAGAGCACGTGAAGCTAGGCAGAGAGCAAAGGCGTAGGTTTGGTTCGTTTCCAAGCATTATTAGCCATTTAACAATTCTCTTTTTTTTTTTTTTTTTCCGAGTTAGTGTTGAACGACATTTGCTATTTATAATTGACCATCGACAAAACCAAGCAAAAAAAGTCGATCGGGCAAAATTGGACTAAGCGCTTGCACTGGGTGTAGTGATGTACCGTGAAATTTGACTGCGCTGCTGATCTCGAGTTACAGCTTCTACTATAGCACTCTCTGTATCTTCCCGCGAAAATTATTTTTCTCGCGAATAAGACGACACAAATAATTTGGTCACCCAGTTCGCTAAGTTGCCTATGTCTGGGGAGGATCACTCTCCGGAACTCAAGACTTCACAATCACAGTTCAAAGTACACAGAACTCTCACCTCTACTTCTCACCTAGTCGAAATCTTTTGCTCAGTCTAACCTCCTAGACTAGCTAGCAGTCTGATCACACAGACTCTCTTCGTGCTACCTACACAATTCCGGTAAAGAATAGCTACAGACTTGACACTCAGACTTAGCCTACCCTATTACAATGGGCAGTATACGGAATGCTTCAGCACTCTATCTCATAGTAGCTGTAACTTTTGTAGATGACTTCTCCAACACTCTCTGCTAATCAGTCCGTCTCTCTCTGAGTTCCTCCAACTCAGAATTTGCTCCCCTTTGATCAATGCCCACCTGACATTATCAAAAAGAGATGCTCGAGTCTTCAACAGCCTGCGACAGGTTTGTCCGCAGCTGTTCTTCGAAGCTTCTATTTGATCC
The DNA here is from genome assembly GCA_963678935.1 of Umbilicus rupestris. NCBI lineage: Eukaryota > Viridiplantae > Streptophyta > Magnoliopsida > Saxifragales > Crassulaceae > Umbilicus > Umbilicus rupestris. The sequence continues at coordinate 2,892,554 of OY787618.1, read as the reverse complement.
TTGGATCAAATCAGCGAGTTCTGATCTCTTCTGAGTACCTCACAACATTTTCAGCCTTCTTCTTTAAACTCTAGTTATGAGTATTCGCTGCTTCGGTTTCTTCGTTCGATGCATATGGCACTGGCTCTGTTGTCCTCTTATCTTCGTGGATTGCCAGCGATGGAAACCTTGTTGCCTTTTGATCCGTAGAACAGCACATCATTATCTGAATCTCTTCCTAGATTCTTGCAAGGTTGTTGAAGATTTCATTTCCTAAATCGGGCTTTATGATCCTTATCTTTTAAGTTTTCCTCCGACCGTGTGATGACACATGCAGGCCACTTGATGACGTTTGCGGCGCACCCTGAACTTCAGCGACTCATATAGGAACTTGCCAGGGACACTTCATGAATCTTCAAGAGACTTGCCCAGTCTGCTCTAGCTTCAGATCAACACGGGTTGCTTTAGCAGAATCTGTCTTTTGCCTTTTGCGCAGTTTGCCTCAGCTTTTGTGGTCCACAGAGTGCTGTAGCAGATTTGTGCTTGGTCGCTGTATCTCGCCCATTCTTCTGATTGTGCTCCAGCTTCAAATCTTCAGGGATTGCTGAAGCAGAATCTTGTGCAACTTTGTCAAGGGATGCCATACTTCAACAATCCTCCCTTGGCATTTTGACAAAACTATAAACTACAAAAACACTCATAACTATCTAACTATGCTAGATAACTGCTCTAATTGTTACATTCTTCTCCCCCTTTTTGCCACAAATGACAAGGGTTGTTGTGAAACAACTCATTCAAGAACTATTCACAATCCCAGTGCAGCTCTGAGTTCCTTGAACCGAGCTCCATCAAAAGGTTTTGTGAAGATGTCAGCCAGCTGCTTCTCTGTAGTTACATGCTTTAGCATAATAGTATGATTCTCTACCAGGTCTTTGATAAAGTGGTGTCTAATATCAATGTGTTTGGTTCGTGAGCGCTGCACCGGATTCTTGCTAATACTGATGGCACTCATATTGTCACAGTAAATGGTCATAGTACCTTGTTGAACACCATATTCACCCAACATTTTCTTCATCAATATCAGTTGCGCGCAACAGCTTCCAGCAACAATATACTCAGCTTCGTCAGTGGACAGGGAAATACTATTTTGCTTTTGTTGAACCAGGACACCAGGTTATTTCCAAGAAAGAAACATCCTCCAGATGTACTCTTTCTGTCTTCTGCACAGCCTGCCCAGTCAGCATTACAATATCCTACCAGTACTGCACATGTGCCCCTTGTATACCACAGTCCATAGTTGGGTGTGCCTCCAACATATTTGATGATTCACTTCACAAGCTACAAGTGACTCTCCTTTGGGCAAGATTGATATCTGGCGCACACACCTACTACGAAGGATATATCTCATCAACTAGCAGTAAGGTAAAGGAGACTTCCAATCATGCTTCTATACAATGTCTGATCAACAGCAATTCCAACATCATCCTTGTTAGCTTTTGCATAGGTTGCTGCAGGAGTACATTTTTGATTGGCCGTGATCATGCCAAGCTTCTTGACCAGGTTTCTTGCATACTTACTTTAAGAGATGAAGATACCATCTTCCTTTTGGGAGATTTGTAAGCCGAGAAAGTATGTTAATTCTCCCACTATACTCATTTGGAACTCCTTTTTCATATGCTCTACAAACTACTTCACCATTCTTTGTGAACTGGAGCCAAAAATAATATCATCCACATATATCTGAGCTATAATAAATTCTGACTTGGATTTGTGAATAAAGAGCATCTTGTCCACCCCTCCTCGATCATATCCGTGCTTGGTAAGGAATTCAGTCAGCCTTTCGTACCAGGCTCTGGGGGCTTGCTTCAAATTGTAGAGGGCCTTCTTTAGTTTGTAGACTTGCCTCGAATAATGAGGATCCTCGAATCCCTTGAGCTGGGCAACATAAACTTCTTCAATTAGGATTCCATTTAGAAATGCACTCTTGACATCCATTTGATATAGCTTGAACTTCAGGTGACAGGCCAGGGTGACGAGAAGTCTGATAGCTTCTATGCGAGCAACTGAAGCGAAGGTTTCATCAAAGTCTACTCCCTCAATCTGTGTATACCCTTGAGCTACTAATCTGGCTTTATTCCTTGTGATATTACCTTTTTCATTAGACTTGTTTTTATATATCCATTTGGTGCCAATGACATTCACATTGTCTGGACGAGTGACTAAGTCCCATACCTCGTTCCTTTCGAACTCACCAAGTTCCTCTTGCATTGCAACTATCCAGAATTCATATCCCAGAGCCTCTTTAATGTTTTTTTGGCTATGTACTGGACAAAAAACACGAGTTATTGATCATATCACAAAGGTTAATATTGGTGGTACCTCGAGTTAGCCTTCCTTCGGTCAAGCTGCCAATAATGTTTGTTGCCGGGTGATCTTTCTGAATTTTTCTTGGGGGAAGTCTAGCTGTGCCTGGTGTGGTTGGAGGATTCTCAGATGGTACTACAGAAACTGGTTCAGACTCTTCGTCTGAATTTTGGTAATCATCAGGTTCTGCTGAAACATTCTCTAGTGCTTCCTCTTGATCATCTTCCTTACAGGTTTGTGGCAGAGACTGGTTTTCATCTTCTGTATCAGAATCCTCTTTATTGTCAGAGTGTTGCCACTTCTCTTCTGGGTCATTCACAACTACATTGATAGATTCGATCATGGTTTCGGTTCTGTTGTTGAAGACGCGGCATGCTCTGCTCTGTGTTGAGTATCCTAGAAATATTCCCAAATCACTCTTTGGATCAAGCTTTGTTCTGTACTCGCGATCTCTCAAAATGTAGCATTCACTCCCGAAGATGTGGAAGTACCATATAGTGGGCTTCTTCTCCTTCCAGAGTTCATAACAAGTTTTATCTGTCCTCTTCTGGTTGACACCCGATTAATGATATAACATGAGGTGTTCATAGCTTCAACCCAGAAATTCAAAGGGACTTTCCTTGCGTGGACCATCACTCGAGCCATTTCCTGTATTATTCTGGTCTTTCGCTCGACTATCCCATTTTGCTGTGGAGTAATGGGTGAAGAGTACTGATGGATGATTCCTCAGTTTGTGCAGGATTCATTCATGGCTTCGTTTTCGAACTCTTTCCCATGATCACTTCTTATGGCCGCTACTCTCAAACCTTTCTTCTGCTCTAGCAGAGACAGCAAAGCCACCACCACCTTCATTGTATCTGATTTTTCACGCAGAAACTCGATCCATGAGTAGCGAAAGTAATCATCCACACAAACAAAGGCATACCTTTTTCTGCCACAGCTCTCTACCTCCATTTGTCCCATCAAATCCATATGTAGTAATTGGAGAGGTCTGGTGGAGCTCATCTTAGTGATTTTTGGGTGAGATACTTGATGAGCAGACAAATAACCTTATGTTTGTCCGTATTTTCACTTTACTTATTGTTTGTTCCGTTATTTTATAAAGTAATTTGATGTTTTCTTTGTCAATTTCAGGTTGAAAATGTGTACTACATGATATGAAGTGGTCCGAAGAAGTTTCGGATGAATTCTAGTATATCGAGAGCAAAAGAGAGCAAAATCAAACAAAAGGCAGATTTGATTAGCCCAGGCTAGTTTGATTCGTCTAGGCTGATTAACCTATTAATCTTCGAAAGCTCGCCGAGCACACGATTCTTATCCATTGAGGCGTGCCATATCTTTTTGGAAAGCTAACTAAAAGGGCTACAACTTCATAGTTTACATCAAGACATAATTCGAAGGTTTAAAGGGTTAAAACAGGCGAGATTCTAGCACCGCAAAGTTGATTCGCCCAAAGAGGAATTCAGGCTAGGCCGAATCACTTTCGATTCGGCCAAATAAAAGTGATTCGCCCAAGAAGAAATTGATTCGCCCAGCTTCATTACAGCACTGACATTATGATTCGGTCGAATCAAATTATGGAGCTGCCCGAATCACTTGATTCTTGGAGAATTCGCCTGTAGATCAAATATGGGCAGATTGACCTGTTCATCATCGAAGGCTTGCCGAACGCGTGCTTCTTATCCGTTTGAGTCGTTCCATAGTTTGTTGGAAAGCTAATTCAAAGATCTACAACTTTATAGTTTACATCAAGATGTGATTCGAAGGTTTAGAGGGTCAAACAAGCGCCTTTCTAATGCTGCAGAAGCGATTCGCTCAAGCAGTGGGCGAATCAAAAGTGATTCGGCCAAGGAGAAGGATTTCATCTCATGGACCAAGGTTTGACCGAATCAAATAAAGGGTTGACCGAATCAAAAGTGACTCGGCCAAGAGAAGGTTGATGATGCACGTATGATAGTGTTTGACAAAACCAGCACAAGTGAACAAGGAGCAGCTACAGCAGGGGATGCTATAGCAGGAGCTTGTTCAAGTGGCTGCAGCATCTGTCCGAGTAGCAGCAGCAACCTGGGCCTTTGGCTAGAAGGCCTGATAGCCCTGCGGAGAGCATCAGAAGAATTTCTAAGTTGCTGCCAAGAATATTCCAGCGGGGAATTCCTAGCTAGAGAAGGAGATTTGTTTTGGGAATTAAAAACAAATCTAATCTCCTGAAAATTAGGAGATAATTGTTCTTTTTGGGACATTGCTCAGTTCGGTTCTTGGTTGAAGCTGGAGTTGCTTTTAAGGGAGAACGCGACAGAGCAGAAAGGCTGATCGAAGCTGAGGGATACACGAGTGCATACACAGAATTCAGAGAGAGCAATTTTGGTGTGCGACAAACGAGTTCTTTGATCATCACTCGAGAGCAGAGCGTGAGCGCAGAGTTGTGGTGACAGAAGGAGAAGGAGATCAGGACTTGCGTAGTCTGATCCGAGCTTGATCTGGAAGCCAATTCAGAGCAGTGGGGCTTGTTGATTGATCAAGGGCAGCCGCGGAAGAACTGACGAGTGAGTGGCTCGGTCGAGTGTCTAAGCGGCAGTTCTCGCTAGTGGCAGGAGGTCACTGAGTGAGGGGGAGTATTCCAGAGTGTGCAGCGCTCGTGGAATCGTTCGATCGGCTCGACAGAAGGCTTTGGAGCGACGCGGACAATTGTGCATCAGCTGTGTGCTACAGCAACCCTGCTGAGTGAGTGTAGTTTAGAATAGGCTGAGTTTCGAGGAGACAGTAGCTATTCTAGATTGACATTTGTAGAGGGTGTGCAGACACAAGTCAGAGCCTGTTTTGATTGTGTCCAGTGATCCACACAAGGTTGAGTAGCATAGGTTGCGTGGAGTTGTAACCGAGTGTACTTGGAGACCTCTGTGTTTAGTGGATTGAGGACTGGAAAATAGTCCTCCCCAGACGTAGGAAGTTGGCCGAACTGGGTGAACAAACTTCTGTCTTGTTCATTGTTTTATGAGACTATTTCCGAGTGAACAAGAGTGTGCTGCAGCAACTGCTTGTTCACAAATCTGTCTGTCAAGAGACGCTGCGAATTTCAATTGGTATCAGAGCGGGAGCTCAACACACAGAGTAAAAGATCCTACAGTGTCTCTGAAGAAGCCAAGACAATGAAGGAAGGACAAAGCACAAGCAGACCTCCGTTGTTGGAAGAAAGCAACTTTGGATATTGGAAGGCTAGGATGAAAGCCTTTCTCAAGGCCATCGATGAGAAGACCTGGAGAGCTATCGTGGTCCAGTGGTCTCCCCCAATCACCATGGATGAACAGGGAGTCACAAGGATAAAGCCTGAAGAACAATGGACTGCTGAAGAGGGAGCTGCAGCAACTGGTAATTCAAAGGCCCTGAATGCAATTTTTGCTGCAGTTGATGCTAACAATTTCAGGCTGATATCAAATTGTGACATGGCCAAACAAGCTTGGGAAATTATGCAAACTGCACATGAAGGAACTGATAGAGTAAAGCTGTCAAGATTACAGATTATTGCCACACAGTTTGAGAATCTGAGAATGCTGGAAGAGGAGACAGTCACTGAGTTTAATGCAAAACTTTGTGATCTAGCAAATGAAGGCCATGCTCTTGGTGAACCTATTCCTGAAGAGAAGCTGATCAGGAAGGTTCTCAGATCGCTGCCCACAAGATTTGACATGAAAGTGACGGCCATTGAAGAAGCTCAAAATGTCAGATTCATGAGGCTGGAAGAGTTGATGGGATCCCTCAAACAGTTTGAGATGAAACTGGTTAAAGAAGATCTCACTCCTAAGGACAAGAATATTGGTCTGAAGGCTGAAACAGAAGCTAAGAAGCCAGTCCCAGATGATCAGCTGAGTATGCTAGTCAAGAACTTTGGAAAGCTCCTGAAGAACATGGACTCAAGAACTGGGAAAAGCTCATCCTCACGAAAGCAGTTCAGAAGAGGTGGAGAAAATAAAAGGAGAGGGTAGGAACCTGCTCAGAATGAAGATGAGAAGAAAGAAATGAAAAAAGGTGTCCAATGCTGGAACTGTGCAGGATATGGCCATCGACAAATCAACTGCACCAGCAAACTGATGAAAAAGAGGGCTCTCTCTGCCAGCGGAAGTGAAGACGAGACAGATCTGAGTGAGGATGAATGCAACCTGGCCAGATACAGATCAGTCAGAAGAGGCAGAAAAACACAAGGAAGAGTGAACCAGCACCTGCTACAACAACCTTTGTATCACCGTGACAAGAGAGTCTCAAAGTATAAAAGATGTTATAGCTGCAGGCACAAAGGTCACATAAAGAGGAACTGCTCTTTAGCATTCATCGAAAAAGGTTCAGCTAGGAAACCAATCAAGCAGAAACATGCGCGGACTCAGCTTCTCGCGTTTGTCAGCACAACAAGCACCTCGGATAAGATAAGCTGGTATTTTGACAGTGGTTGTTCAGGGCACATGACAGGAGAAAGATCCTTCTTGAAAAACATAACACCCTGTCTGGAACAACGGGTGAAGTTTGGAAACGGCCTGAGAGGAAGAGTTCTAGGAAAGGGAACTTTAGCAGTTGAAGGAATGCCCAACCTGAGCAATGTCTTGCTAGTGGAAGGACTAAAGGCAAACCTCATAAGCATCAGTCAGCTGTGTGATGGAACTAAACAGGTGAAATTTATGAAAGACTCGTGCAAAGTTTTCGACAAATCTGGAGAATGTATAATGGAAGGAGCCAGATCCAAAAGCAACTGTTATCTTCTCAACGTGAGTTCAAACTCACCGGTCCCGAAATGTATGCTGACAAAGGCTGAGGAAATGATTCTATGGCACAGAAGGATGGGGCATGTTAACCCGAGGACTCTGAAGAGAATTGCTACAGAAGGGCTTGTCAGAGGAATACCGCTGATAAAGGGGGAGACAAACTCTATCTGTGGAGATTGTCAGATTGGGAAACAAAAGAAGGCTTCACACCGAAGAGTCAAAGATGTAGGTACTACCAGACCTCTACAGTTGATTCACATGGACCTGATGGGTCCGATGGAAGTTGAGAGTCTGGGCAAAAAAAGGTATGCTTTCGTCTGTGTTGATGACTACTCCAGATTCACTTGGATTGATTTTATCAGAGAAAAATCAGATACTGTGAAAGTTATAGTGTCACTGGTGTCCCGTCTAGAGCAAGAGAAAAATCTCAGAATCAGCAGCATTCGCAGTGATCATGGTAGGGAATTTGAAAACGAAGCTGTGGATGATTTCTATCGTCAAAGGGGTATCTCACATCAGTATTCTTCTCCCATCACCCCTCAGCAGAATGGTGTAGTGGAACGAAAGAATCGAACAATTCAAGAAATGGCCAGAGTCATGATTTATGCTAAGAGGGTTCCCCTAAGATTTTGGGCAGAAGCCATGAACACCGCATGTTACATCATCAACAGAGTCACCTTACGGAGAGGAACCAACCAGACCTGCTATGAGCTCTGGAATCAGAAGAAGCCCACAGTTAAATACTTCCACATCTTTGGAAGTGACTGTTTCATTCTGAGAGATCGGGAGTATAGGAAGAAGCTTGACCCAAAGAGTGATCCTGGAGTGTTCTTGGGTTATTCAATAAACAGCAGGGCTTATCGAGTCTATAACCAGCGGACAAATACAGTAATGGAATCCATAAATGTAGTAGTCAATGATGCTGAAGAAGTCCCTGCCACTGCTACTGCCACTGATGATGAAGACTCTGACTTTGAAGAGGTGCCTGTCAGGCAGAACAGAAGTGAACAAGCTGTAGCTCCAGAAGATGCTACAGCAAGTGCTGAAGCATAAAATCCAGATGAACAATTAGAAAGCCTATCTGAAGATCTGAATACTGAGGCTTCTGATCCACCATCAAGGCAGCCTCCGAAGAAGATACAGAAGAATCATCCCCTGACAAATGTGATTGGAGACCCGGCAGAAAGAAGAAGAAACAGAAGCCATGCTTATCTCAATACCTGTTTTCTGTCCAGCATTGAACCTAAGAGCTTCAAGGAAGCCATGAGTGATGAATTCTGGATGATAGCGATGCAGGAAGAACTTGCAGAGTTTGAAAGACACGGTGTTTGGGACCTGGTGGACAGACCCAATGGAGTGAATATTATAGGCACCAAGTGGATCTTCAAAAACAAAACTGATGAAAAGGGAAACATCACAAGAAATAAAGCCAGACTGGTTGCTCAAGGATACTCTGAGATTGAGGGCCTCGATTTTGAAGAAACGTTTGCTCCAGTTGCTCGTCTGGAGGCCATCAGACTCCTTCTAGCTATGTCCTGTTTCTTAGGGTTTAAACTGTATCAAATGGATGTCAAAAGTGCGTTCCTGAACAGAGACCTCTCTGAAGAAGTATATGTTTCACAGCCAAAAGGCTTTGAAGATCCTCATCACCCAGAGCATGTATACAAGTTGAAGAAAGCCTTATACGGACTGAAACAGGCTCTTCGGGCATGGTATGAGAGGTTGACAGTGTTTCTGGAAAAACATGGCTACAAACGAGGAGGAGCTGACAAAACTCTATTTGTAAAAAGAACCAAGTCAGATGTGATCATTGCACAAATTTATGTGGATGACATTGTCTTTGGATCAAAGTCTCAGCACCTGGTGAAGCAGTTTGTGGACCACATGCAGCAGGAATTCCAAATGAGCATGGTCGGAGAACTGTCTTATTTCCTTGGTCTGGAGATTACCCAGAAAGAAGATGGCATCTTTATTGCACAAAGCAAATACAACAAAAATCTTGTGCAGAAATTTCAGCTAGATAAGGCCAGTCACAAACGAACCCCAGCTGCCACTCATGTCAAAGCCATCAAAGATGAACATGGAGTGGAAGTAAGTCAGACAATCTACAGAAGCATGATTGGGAGCTTACTGTACCTGACTGCCAGCCGCCCCGACATTTCCTTTGCAGTAGGAGTCTGTGCCAGATTTCAAGCCTGTCCCAAAGATAGTCACTTGTAGTTGGTCAAGCGGATCATTCGGTATGTTGGAGGAACTGTGAATTATGGCTTGTGGTATACTAAGGACACAAATGCTAATCTGGTGGGATACAGTGATGCGGACTGGGCAGGATGCTCAGAGGAAAGGAAGAGCACTTCGGGAGGATGCTTCTTCCTAGGAAATAACCTGGTGTCCTGGTTCAACAGGAAGCAAAACAGCATTTCATTATCCACAGCCGAGGCTGAATACATAGCTGCTGGGAGCTGCTGTGCGCAAATGTTATGGATGAAGCAAATGCTGAGTGAGTTTGGTCTTGATCAAGATGAAATGACTCTCTACTGTGACAACATGAGTGCCATCAGCATATCTAAGAATCCGGTTCAGCACAGCAGAACCAAGCACATTGACATTCGTCATCACTTCATCCGTGATCTAGTAGAAAAGAATATCATTGCGATACAGCATGTGGTGTCTGCCAAACAGCTTGCTGATATCTTCACAAAAGCTCTGGATGCAGTCCGGTTTGAAGACCTGAGAGCCTCTCTGGGGCTCTGTGTATTGCCTCCCTAGGGGCAGCCAGGAACACCCCCTTGTCATTTATTCCAAAAAGGGGGAGGAGAAGGGGAGGAGAAGAAGGGGAGGTTAAAAAAAAAAAAAAAAATCTCTGTATTGAAACTGGTATAGGGTTTTGTCAAAATGCCAAGGGGGAGATTGATGATGCACGTATGGCAGTGTTTGACAAACCAGCACAAGTGAACAAGGAGCAGCTACAGCAGGGGATGCTATAGCAGGAGCTTGTTCAAGTGGCTGCAGCATCTGTCCGAGTAGCAGCAACAACCTGGGCCTTTGGCTAGAAGGTCTGGCAGCCCTGCAGAGAGCATCAGAAGAATTTCTAAGTTGCTGCCAAGAATATTCCAGCGGGGAATTCCTAGCTAGAGAAGGAGATTTGTTTTGGGAATTAAAAACAAATCTAATCTCCTGAAAATTAGGAGATAATTGTTCTTTTTGGGACATTGCTCAGTTCGGTTCTTGGTTGAAGCTGGAGTTGCTTTTAAGGGAGAACGCGACAGAGCAGAAAGGCTGATCGAAGCTGAGGGATACACGAGTGCATACACAGAATTCTGAGAGAGCAATTTTGGTGTGCGACAGACGAGTTCTTCGATCATCACTCGAGAGCAGAGCGTGAGCGCAGAGTTGTGGTGACAGAAGGAGAAGGAGATCAGGACTTGCGTAGTCTGATCCGAGCTTGATCTGGAAGCCAATTCAGAGCAGTGGGGCTTGTTGATTGATCAAGGGCAGCCGCGGAAGAACTGACGAGTGAGTGGCTCGGTCGAGTGTCTAAGCGGCAGTTCTCGCTAGTGGCAGGAGGTCACTGAGTGAGGGGGAGTATTCCAGAGTGTGCAGCGCTCGTGGAATCGTTCGATCGGCTCGACAGAAGGCTTTGGAGCGACGCGGACAATTGTGCATCAGCTGTGTGCTACAGCAACCCTGCTGAGTGAGTGTAGTTTAGAATAGGCTGAGTTTCGAGGAGACAGTAGCTATTCTAGATTGGCATTTGTAGAGGGTGTGCAGACACAAGTCAGAGCCTGTTCTGATTGTGTCCAGTGATCCACACAAGGTTGAGTAGCATAGGTTGCGTGGAGTTGTAACCGAGTGTACTTGGAGACCTCTGTGTTTAGTGGATTGAGGACTGGAAAATAGTCCTCCCCAGACGTAGGAAGTTGGCCGAACTAGGTGAACAAACTTCTGTCTTGTTCATTGTTTTATGAGACTATTTCCGAGTGAACAAGAGTGTGCTGCAACAACTGCTTGTTCACAAATCTGTCTGTCAAGAGACGCTGCGAATTTCAATTGGTATCAGAGCGGGAGCTCAACACACAGAGTAAAAGATCCTACAGTGTCTCTGAAGAAGCCAAGACAATGAAGGAAGGACAAAGCACAAGCAGACCTCCGTTGTTGGAAGAAAGCAACTATGGATATTGGAAGGCTAGGTTGAAAGCCTTTCTCAAGGCCATCGATGAGAAGACCTGGAGAGCTATCGTGGTCCAGTGGTCTCCCCCAATCACCATGGATGAACAGGGAGTCACAAGGATAAAGCCTGAAGAACAATGGACTGCTGAAGAGGGAGCTGCAGCAACTGGTAATTCAAAGGCCCTGAATGCGATTTTTGCTGCAGTTGATGCTAACAATTTCAGGCTGATATCAAATTGTGACATGGCCAAACAAGCTTGGGAAATTATGCAAACTGCACATGAAGGAACTGATAGAGTAAAGCTGTCAAGATTACAGATTATTGCCACACAGTTTGAGAATCTGAGAATGCTGGAAGAGGAGACAGTCACTGAGTTTAATGCAAAACTTTGTGATCTAGCAAATGAAGCCCATGCTCTTGGTGAACCTATTCCTGAAGAGAAGCTGATCAGGAAGGTTCTCAGATCGCTGCCCACAAGATTTGACATGAAAGTGACGGCCATTGAAGAAGCTCAAAATGTCAGATTCATGAGGCTGGAAGAGTTGATGGGATCCCTCAAACAGTTTGAGATGAAACTGGTTAAAGAAGATCTCACTCCTAAGGACAAGAATATTGGTCTGAAGGCTGAAACAGAAGCTAAGAAGCCAGTCCCAGATGATCAGCTGAGTATGCTAGTCAAGAACCTTGGAAAGCTCCTGAAGAACATGGACTCAAGAACTAGGAAAAGCTCATCCTCACGAAAGCAGTTCAGAAGAGGTGGAGAAAATAAAAGGAGAGGGAAGGAACCTGCTCAGAATGAAGATGAGAAGAAAGAAATGAAAAAAGGTGTCCAATGCTGGAACTGTGCAGGATATGGCCATCGACAAATCAACTGCACCAGCAAACTGATGAAAAAGAGGGCTCTCTCTGCCAGCGGAAGTGAAGACGAGACAGATCTGAGTGAGGATGAATGCAACCTGGCCAGATACAGATCAGTCAGAAGAGGCAGAAAAACACAAGGAAGAGTGAACCAGCACCTGCTACAACAACCTTTGTATCACCGTGACAAGAGAGTCTCAAAGTATAAAAGATGTTATAGCTGCAGGCACAAAGGTCACATAAAGAGGAACTGCTCTTTAGCATTCATCGAAAAAGGTTCAGCTAGGAAACCAATCAAGCAGAAACATGCGCGGACTCAGCTTCTCGCGTTTGTCAGCACAACAAGCACCTCGGATAAGATAAGCTGGTATTTTGACAGTGGTTGTTCAGGGCACATGACAGGAGAAAGATCCTTCTTGAAAAACATAACACCCTGTCTGGAACAACGGGTGAAGTTTGGAAACGGCCTGAGAGGAAGAGTTCTAGGAAAGGGAACTTTAGCAGTTGAAGGAATGCCCAACCTGAGCAATGTCTTGCTAGTGGAAGGACTAAAGGCAAACCTCATAAGCATCAGTCAGCTGTGTGATGGAACTAAACAGGTGAAATTTATGAAAGACTCGTGCAAAGTTTTCGACAAATCTGGAGAATGTATAATGGAAGGAGCCAGATCCAAAGCAACTGTTATCTTCTCAACGTGAGTTCAAACTCACCGGTCCCGAAATGTATGCTGACAAAGGCTGAGGAAATGATTCTATGGCACAGAAGGATGGGGCATGTTAAACCGAGGACTCTGAAGAGAATTGCTACAGAAGGGCTTGTCAGAGGAATACCGCTGATAAAGGGGGAGACAAACTCTATCTGTGGAGATTGTCAGATTGGGAAACAAAAGAAGGCTTCACACCGAAGAGTCAAAGATGTAGGTACTACCAGACCTCTACAGTTGATTCACATGGACCTGATGGGTCCGATGGAAGTTGAGAGTCTGGGCAAAAAAAGGTATGCTTTCGTCTGTGTTGATGACTACTCCAGATTCACCTGGATTGATTTTATCAGAGAAAAATCAGATACTGTGAAAGTTATAGTGTCACTGGTGTCCCGTCTAGAGCAAGAGAAAAATCTCAGAATCAGCAGCATTCGCAGTGATCATGGTAGGGAATTTGAAAACGAAGCTATGGATGATTTCTATCGTCAAAGGGGTATCTCACATCAGTATTCTTCTCCCATCACCCCTCAGCAGAATGGTGTAGTGGAACGAAAGAATCGAACAATTCAAGAAATGGCCAGAGTCATGATTTATGCTAAGAGGGTTCCCCTAAGATTTTGGGCAGAAGCCATGAACACCGCATGTTACATCATCAACAGAGTCACCTTACGGAGAGGAACCAACCAGACCTGCTATGAGCTCTGGAATCAGAAGAAGCCCACAGTTAAATACTTCCACATCTTTGGAAGTGACTGTTTCATTCTGAGAGATCGGGAGTATAGGAAGAAGCTTGACCCAAAGAGTGATCCTGGAGTGTTCTTGGGTTATTCAATAAACAGCAGGGCTTATCGAGTCTATAACCAGCGGACAAATACAGTAATGGAATCCATAAATGTAGTAGTCAATGATGCTGAAGAAGTCCCTGCCACTGCTACTGCCACTGATGATGAAGACTCTGACTTTGAAGAGGTGCCTGTCAGTCAGAACAGAAGTGAACAAGCTGTTGCTCCAGAAGATGCTACAGCAAGTGCTGAAGCATAAAATCCAGATGAACAATTAGAAAGCCTATCTGAAGATCTGAATACTGAGGCTTCTGATCCACCATCAAGGCAGCCTCCGAAGAAGATACAGAAGAATCATCCCCTGACAAATGTGATTGGAGACCCGGCAGAAAGAAGAAGAAACAGAAGCCATGCTTATCTCAATACCTGTTTTCTGTCCAGCATTGAACCTAAGAGCTTCAAGGAAGCCATGAGTGATGAATTCTGGATGATAGCGATGCAGGAAGAACTTGCAGAGTTTGAAAGACACGGTGTTTGGGACCTGGTGGACAGACCCAATGGAGTGAATATTATAGGCACCAAGTGGATCTTCAAAAACAAAACTGATGAAAAGGGAAACATCACAAGAAATAAAGCCAGACTGGTTGCTCAAGGATACTCTGAGATTGAGGGCCTCGATTTTGAAGAAACGTTTGCTCCAGTTGCTCGTCTGGAGGCCATCAGACTCCTTCTAGCTATGTCCTGTTTCTTAGGGTTTAAACTGTATCAAATGGATGTCAAAAGTGCGTTCCTGAACGGAGACCTCTCTGAAGAAGTATATGTTTCACAGCCAAAAGGCTTTGAAGATCCTCATCACCCAGAGCATGTATACAAGTTGAAGAAAGCCTTATACGGACTGAAACAGGCTCTTCGGGCATGGTATGAGAGGTTGACAGTGTTTCTGGAAAAACATGGCTACAAACGAGGAGGAGCTGACAAAACTCTATTTGTAAAAAGAACCAAGTCAGATGTGATCATTGCACAAATTTATGTGGATGACATTGTCTTTGGATCAAAGTCTCAGCACCTGGTGAAGCAGTTTGTGGACCACATGCAGCAGGAATTCCAAATGAGCATGGTCGGAGAACTGTCTTATTTCCTTGGTCTGGAGATTACCCAGAAAGAAGATGGCATCTTTATTGCACAAAGCAAATACAACAAAAATCTTGTGCAGAAATTTCAGCTAGATAAGGCCAGTCACAAACGAACCCCAGCTGCCACTCATGTCAAAGCCATCAAAGATGAACATGGAGTGGAAGTAAGTCAGACAATCTACAGAAGCATGATTGGGAGCTTACTGTACCTGACTGCCAGCCGCCCCGACATTTCCTTTGCAGTAGGAGTCTGTGCCAGATTTCAAGCCTGTCCCAAAGATAGTCACTTGTAGTTGGTCAAGCGGATCATTCGGTATGTTGGAGGAACTGTGAATTATGGCTTGTGGTATACTAAGGACACAAATGCTAATCTGGTGGGATACAGTGATGCGGACTGGGCAGGATGCTCAGAGGAAAGGAAGAGCACTTCGGGAGGATGCTTCTTCCTAGGAAATAACCTGGTGTCCTGGTTCAACAGGAAGCAAAACAGCATTTCATTATCCACAGCCGAGGCTGAATACATAGCTGCTGGGAGCTGCTGTGCGCAAATGTTATGGATGAAGCAAATGCTGAGTGAGTTTGGTCTTGATCAAGATGAAATGACTCTCTACTGTGACAACATGAGTGCCATCAGCATATCTAAGAATCCGGTTCAGCACAGCAGAACCAAGCACATTGACATTCGTCATCACTTCATCCGTGATCTAGTAGAAAAGAATATCATTGCGATACAGCATGTGGTGTCTGCCAAACAGCTTGCTGATATCTTCACAAAAGCTCTGGATGCAGTCCGGTTTGAAGACCTGAGAGCCTCTCTGGGGCTCTGTGTATTGCCTCCCTAGGGGCAGCCAGGAACACCCCCTTGTCATTTATTCCAAAAAGGGGGAGGAGAAGGGGAGGAGAAGAAGGGGAGGTTAAAAAAAAAAAAAAAAATCTCTGTATTGAAACTGGTATAGGGTTTTGTCAAAATGCCAAGGGGGAGATTGATGATGCACGTATGGCAGTGTTTGACAAAACCAGCACAAGTGAACAAGGAGCAGCTACAGCAGGGGATGCTATAGCAGGAGCTTGTTCAAGTGGCTGCAGCATCTGTCCGAGTAGCAGCAACAACCTGGGCCTTTGGCTAGAAGGTCTGGCAGCCCTGCAGAGAGCATCAGAAGAATTTCTAAGTTGCTGCCAAGAATATTCCAGCGGGGAATTCCTAGCTAGAGAAGGAGATTTATTTTGGGAATTAAAAACAAATCTAATCTCCTGAAAATTAGGAGATAATTGTTCTTTTTGGGACATTGCTAAGTTCGGTTCTTGGTTGAAGCTGGAGTTGCTTTTAAGGGAGAACGCGACAGAGCAGAAAGGCTGATCGAAGCTGAGGGATACACGAGTGCATACACAGAATTCTGAGAGAGCAATTTTGGTGTGCGACAGACGAGTTCTTCGATCATCACTCGAGAGCAGAGCGTGAGCGCAGAGTTGTGGTGACAGAAGGAGAAGGAGATCAGGACTTGCGTAGTCTGATCCGAGCTTGATCTGGAAGCCAATTCAGAGCAGTGGGGCTTGTTGATTGATCAAGGGCAGCCGCGGAAGAACTGACGAGTGAGTGGCTCGGTCGAGTGTCTAAGCGGCAGTTCTCGCTAGTGGCAGGAGGTCACTGAGTGAGGGGGAGTATTCCAGAGTGTGCAGCGCTCGTGGAATCGTTCGATCGGCTCGACAGAAGGCTTTGGAGCGACGCGGACAATTGTGCATCAGCTGTGTGCTACAGCAACCCTGCTGAGTGAGTGTAGTTTAGAATAGGCTGAGTTTCGAGGAGACAGTAGCTATTCTAGATTGGCATTTGTAGAGGGTGTGCAGACACAAGTCAGAGCCTGTTCTGATTGTGTCCAGTGATCCACACAAGGTTGAGTAGCATAGGTTGCGTGGAGTTGTAACCGAGTGTACTTGGAGACCTCTGTGTTTAGTGGATTGAGGACTGGAAAATAGTCCTCCCCAGACGTAGGAAGTTGGCCGAACTAGGTGAACAAACTTCTGTCTTGTTCATTGTTTTATGAGACTATTTCCGAGTGAACAAGAGTGTGCTGCAACAACTGCTTGTTCACAAATCTGTCTGTCAAGAGACGCTGCGAATTTCAATTGGTATCAGAGCGGGAGCTCAACACACAGAGTAAAAGATCCTACAGTGTCTCTGAAGAAGCCAAGACAATGAAGGAAGGACAAAGCACAAGCAGACCTCCGTTGTTGGAAGAAAGCAACTATGGATATTGGAAGGCTAGGTTGAAAGCCTTTCTCAAGGCCATCGATGAGAAGACCTGGAGAGCTATCGTGGTCCAGTGGTCTCCCCCAATCACCATGGATGAACAGGGAGTCACAAGGATAAAGCCTGAAGAACAATGGACTGCTGAAGAGGGAGCTGCAGCAACTGGTAATTCAAAGGCCCTGAATGCGATTTTTGCTGCAGTTGATGCTAACAATTTCAGGCTGATATCAAATTGTGACATGGCCAAACAAGCTTGGGAAATTATGCAAACTGCACATGAAGGAACTGATAGAGTAAAGCTGTCAAGATTACAGATTATTGCCACACAGTTTGAGAATCTGAGAATGCTGGAAGAGGAGACAGTCACTGAGTTTAATGCAAAACTTTGTGATCTAGCAAATGAAGCCCATGCTCTTGGTGAACCTATTCCTGAAGAGAAGCTGATCAGGAAGGTTCTCAGATCGCTGCCCACAAGATTTGACATGAAAGTGACGGCCATTGAAGAAGCTCAAAATGTCAGATTCATGAGGCTGGAAGAGTTGATGGGATCCCTCAAACAGTTTGAGATGAAACTGGTTAAAGAAGATCTCACTCCTAAGGACAAGAATATTGGTCTGAAGGCTGAAACAGAAGCTAAGAAGCCAGTCCCAGATGATCAGCTGAGTATGCTAGTCAAGAACCTTGGAAAGCTCCTGAAGAACATGGACTCAAGAACTAGGAAAAGCTCATCCTCACGAAAGCAGTTCAGAAGAGGTGGAGAAAATAAAAGGAGAGGGAAGGAACCTGCTCAGAATGAAGATGAGAAGAAAGAAATGAAAAAAGGTGTCCAATGCTGGAACTGTGCAGGATATGGCCATCGACAAATCAACTGCACCAGCAAACTGATGAAAAAGAGGGCTCTCTCTGCCAGCGGAAGTGAAGACGAGACAGATCTGAGTGAGGATGAATGCAACCTGGCCAGATACAGATCAGTCAGAAGAGGCAGAAAAACACAAGGAAGAGTGAACCAGCACCTGCTACAACAACCTTTGTATCACCGTGACAAGAGAGTCTCAAAGTATAAAAGATGTTATAGCTGCAGGCACAAAGGTCACATAAAGAGGAACTGCTCTTTAGCATTCATCGAAAAAGGTTCAGCTAGGAAACCAATCAAGCAGAAACATGCGCGGACTCAGCTTCTCGCGTTTGTCAGCACAACAAGCACCTCGGATAAGATAAGCTGGTATTTTGACAGTGGTTGTTCAGGGCACATGACAGGAGAAAGATCCTTCTTGAAAAACATAACACCCTGTCTGGAACAACGGGTGAAGTTTGGAAACGGCCTGAGAGGAAGAGTTCTAGGAAAGGAAACTTTAGCAGTTGAAGGAATGCCCAACCTGAGCAATGTCTTGCTAGTGGAAGGACTAAAGGCAAACCTCATAAGCATCAGTCAGCTGTGTGATGGAACTAAACAGGTGAAATTTATGAAAGACTCGTGCAAAGTTTTCGACAAATCTGGAGAATGTATAATGGAAGGAGCCAGATCCAAAAGCAATTGTTATCTTCTCAACGTGAGTTCAAACTCACCGGTCCCGAAATGTATGCTGACAAAGGCTGAGGAAATGATTCTATGGCACAGAAGGATGGGGCATGTTAACCCGAGGACTCTGAAGAGAATTGCTACAGAAGGGCTTGTCAGAGGAATACCGCTGATAAAGGGGGAGACAAACTCTATCTGTGGAGATTGTCAGATTGGGAAACAAAAGAAGGCTTCACACCGAAGAGTCAAAGATGTAGGTACTACCAGACCTCTACAGTTGATTCACATGGACCTGATGGGTCCGATGGAAGTTGAGAGTCTGGGCAAAAAAAGGTATGCTTTCGTCTGTGTTGATGACTACTCCAGATTCACTTGGATTGATTTTATCAGAGAAAAATCAGATACTGTGAAAGTTATAGTGTCACTGGTGTCCCGTCTAGAGCAAGAGAAAAATCTCAGAATCAGCAGCATTCGCAGTGATCATGGTAGGGAATTTGAAAACGAAGCTGTGGATGATTTCTATCGTCAAAGGGGTATCTCACATCAGTATTCTTCTCCCATCACCCCTCAGCAGAATGGTGTAGTGGAACGAAAGAATCGAACAATTCAAGAAATGGCCAGAGTCATGATTTATGCTAAGAGGGTTCCCCTAAGATTTTGGGCAGAAGCCATGAACACCGCATGTTACATCATCAACAGAGTCACCTTACGGAGAGGAACCAACCAGACCTGCTATGAGCTCTGGAATCAGAAGAAGCCCACAGTTAAATACTTCCACATCTTTGGAAGTGACTGTTTCATTCTGAGAGATCGGGAGTATAGGAAGAAGCTTGACCCAAAGAGTGATCCTGGAGTGTTCTTGGGTTATTCAATAAACAGCAGGGCTTATCGAGTCTATAACCAGCGGACAAATACAGTAATGGAATCCATAAATGTAGTAGTCAATGATGCTGAAGAAGTCCCTGCCACTGCTACTGCCACTGATGATGAAGACTCTGACTTTGAAGAGGTGCCTGTCAGGCAGAACAGAAGTGAACAAGCTGTAGCTCCAGAAGATGCTATAGCAAGTGCTGAAGCATAAAATCCAGATGAACAATTAGAAAGCCTATCTGAAGATCTGAATACTGAGGCTTCTGATCCACCATCAAGGCAGCCTCCGAAGAAGATACAGAAGAATCATCCCCTGACAAATGTGATTGGAGACCCGGCAGAAAGAAGAAGAAACAGAAGCCATGCTTATCTCAATACCTGTTTTCTGTCCAGCATTGAACCTAAGAGCTTCAAGGAAGCCATGAGTGATGAATTCTGGATGATAGCGATGCAGGAAGAACTTGCAGAGTTTGAAAGACACGATGTTTAGGACCTGGTGGACAGACCCAATGGAGTGAATATTATAGGCACCAAGTGGATCTTCAAAAACAAAACTGATGAAAAGGGAAACATCACAAGAAATAAAGCCAGACTGGTTGCTCAAGGATACTCTGAGATTGAGGGCCTCGATTTTGAAGAAACGTTTGCTCCAGTTGCTCGTCTGGAGGCCATCAGACTCCTTCTAGCTATGTCCTGTTTCTTAGGGTTTAAACTGTATCAAATGGATGTCAAAAGTGCGTTCCTGAACGGAGACCTCTCTGAAGAAGTATATGTTTCACAGCCAAAAGGCTTTGAAGATCCTCATCACCCAGAGCATGTATACAAGTTGAAGAAAGCCTTATACGGACTGAAACAGGCTCTTCGGGCATGGTATGAGAGGTTGACAGTGTTTCTGGAAAAACATGGCTACAAACGAGGGGGAGCTGACAAAACTCTATTTGTAAAAAGAACCAAGTCAGATGTGATCATTGCACAAATTTATGTGGATGACATTGTCTTTGGATCAAAGTCTCAGCACCTGGTGAAGCAGTTTGTGGACCACATGCAGCAGGAATTCCAAATGAGCATGGTCGGAGAACTGTCTTATTTCCTTGGTCTGGAGATTACCCAGAAAGAAGATGGCATCTTTATTGCACAAAGCAAATACAACAAAAATCTTGTGCAGAAATTTCAGCTAGATAAGGCCAGTCACAAACGAACCCCAGCTGCCACTCATGTCAAAGCCATCAAAGATGAACATGGAGTGGAAGTAAGTCAGACAATCTACAGAAGCATGATTGGGAGCTTACTGTACCTGACTGCCAGCCGCCCCGACATTTCCTTTGCAGTAGGAGTCTGTGCAAGATTTCAAGCCTGTCCCAAAGATAGTCACTTGTAGTTGGTCAAGCGGATCATTCGGTATGTTGGAGGAACTGTGAATTATGGCTTGTGGTATACTAAGGACACAAATGCTAATCTGGTGGGATACAGTGATGCGGACTGGGCAGGATGCTCAGAGGAAAGGAAGAGCACTTCGGGAGGATGCTTCTTCCTAGGAAATAACCTGGTGTCCTGGTTCAACAGGAAGCAAAACAGCATTTCATTATCCACAGCCGAGGCTGAATACATAGCTGCTGGGAGCTGCTGTGCGCAAATGTTATGGATGAAGCAAATGCTGAGTGAGTTTGGTCTTGATCAAGATGAAATGACTCTCTACTGTGACAACATGAGTGCCATCAGCATATCTAAGAATCCGGTTCAGCACAGCAGAACCAAGCACATTGACATTCGTCATCACTTCATCCGTGATCTAGTAGAAAAGAATATCATTGCGCTACAGCATGTGGTGTCTGCCAAACAACTTGCTGATATCTTCACAAAAGCTCTGGATGCAGTCCGGTTTGAAGACCTGAGAGCCTCTCTGGGGCTCTGTGTATTGCCTCCCTAGGGGCAGCCAGGAACACCCCCTTGTCATTTATTCCAAAAAGGGGGAGGAGAAGGGGAGGTTAAAAAAAAAAAATCAATCTCTGTATTGAAACTGGTATAGGGTTTTGTCAAAATGCCAAGGGGGAGATTGATGATGCACGTATGGCAGTGTTTGACAAAACCAGCACAAGTGAACAAGGAGCAGCTACAGCAGGGGATGCTATAGCAGGAGCTTGTTCAAGTGGCTGCAGCATCTGTCCGAGTAGCAGCAACAACCTGGGCCTTTGGCTAGAAGGTCTGGCAGCCCTGCAGAGAGCATCAGAAGAATTTCTAAGTTGCTGCCAAGAATATTCCAGCGGGGAATTCCTAGCTAGAGAAGGAGATTTATTTTGGGAATTAAAAACAAATCTAATCTCCTGAAAATTAGGAGATAATTGTTCTTTTTGGGACATTGCTAAGTTCGGTTCTTGGTTGAAGCTGGAGTTGCTTTTAAGGGAGAACGCGACAGAGCAGAAAGGCTGATCGAAGCTGAGGGATACACGAGTGCATACACAGAATTCTGAGAGAGCAATTTTGGTGTGCGACAGACGAGTTCTTCGATCATCACTCGAGAGCAGAGCGTGAGCGCAGAGTTGTGGTGACAGAAGGAGAAGGAGATCAGGACTTGCGTAGTCTGATCCGAGCTTGATCTGGAAGCCAATTCAGAGCAGTGGGGCTTGTTGATTGATCAAGGGCAGCCGCGGAAGAACTGACGAGTGAGTGGCTCGGTCGAGTGTCTAAGCGGCAGTTCTCGCTAGTGGCAGGAGGTCATTGAGTGAGGGGGAGTATTCCAGAGTGTGCAGCGCTCGTGGAATCGTTCGATCGGCTCGACAGAAGGCTTTGGAGCGACGCGGACAATTGTGCATCAGCTGTGTGCTACAGCAACCCTGCTGAGTGAGTGTAGTTTAGAATAGGCTGAGTTTCGAGGAGACAGTAGCTATTCTAGATTGACATTTGTAGAGGGTGTGCAGACACAAGTCAGAGCCTGTTTTGATTGTGTCCAGTGATCCACACAAGGTTGAGTAGCATAGGTTGCGTGGAGTTGTAACCGAGTGTACTTAGAGACCTCTGTGTTTAGTGGATTGAGGACTGGAAAATAGTCCTCCCCAGACGTAAGCAGTTGGCCGAACTGGGTGAACAAACTTCTGTCTTGTTTATTGTTTTCTGAGACTATTTCCAAGTGAACAAGAGTGTGCTGCAGCAATTGCTTGTTCACAAATCTGTCTGTCAAGAGACGCTGCGAATTTCAAAGGTGATTCGGCCAGCCATATTGCAACACTAAGTTGTTGATTCGGACACTCTGTCCGAATCAACTCATTAAGCCTTGCTCGAATCACTTTTGATTCGGGCATGGCGGGTAAATATAAATAGAAGAAGATGGAAAAAAATAAATGAGAGCCTTGGGGTGCCTCCGGCGCCTAGGGTTCCTCTCATGGGACGAAATCCTAATTGGAGAACTTGGAGAATTCGAAGAAGACATCATCAATTGAAGATTGTACATCAACCTTTTACTCATTCTCTACTTCCGTACTACTTTACTTTCTTTACTTTTCCTTGTTCAACTATTTCAATATGTCTTGTTTCAAACTCACCATGAGTCACACATGAGTGAGTAGTCTTTTAGTAGTTGGGGTTCTTATGGATCCCTTAGATTAGATTGTAATGCAAAACATGCAATTTTATTATGAATAAGGTTTTTGGATTGGAAATTATTATGCTTGTTCTTCATGTTAATTTTATGCACACCAAGTGTTTGAGGAAATGCATGAATGAGTATGAATTGATAAAACACCTAGGGATGGAATGAGAATTGAACTTAGGTTGTTTAGAAGATCAAGCATGATTATTTTAGATAGCTTTTGTGCGCGAGAGTGACATTGACAATCTCTTAGTCTAAGCATAGAGCGAACTTTAGTTAATTATTAGTAGACCGAGAGGTTGAGATTAGGAGACTTTTGTTCTACACGATTCAATAGAGCGAGAGTTTGAGAATCGTGTCCCATAGGTATCATTCCCATTCTAGAGACGGAGCGAGAGTTGAATTTAGAATGCGTGAAACTTTAGCCTAGAATAATCAATCAAATTAACTCATGAATATATTTCTGTCTTGCATTGGCAATCGTATGACTAGGGATGAAATAGGATTCCGACTACGTTTTCTCTATTACTTTCCTTCAAACCAAATTCCACATTTTCTTTAGTATTCACTAGAGATACCTCGATTAGAGGGAAAACTCTCCTTTTTATTTAGTAGACTCACATTATGCATTACTAGCTAGCTTTAGACTAATCTAGGCTTTTCTCTTGGGTTCCACTCGAGGTCAGTCGGATTATAAATATTGTCTGAACACAGTGATTGGACTAGCATTTTTACTACCACAACAACCACAACGTATCAATACTCTTGTTTGTTTTCCAATTTGGCATTCCCCACACATTGTATTCATCTCTCCCTTGATCTCAGGAATACCTCAGACTAGTTTATCAGCTACAATCTTTTTAATGTCCTCAGATTGAGATGTCCCAGCCTTTTATGCCACATGTGCATTTCTTCTATTTTTGGCAACACGCAGGTTGATTCAAAGGTTCTGCAGCATTCTCTAGCAGATAGCAGTTGTTGGCAGACCTTGTACCCTTCATTATGCATCTTCCCTCTGCATCAAACACTTGACAAGTCTTTTGAGCAAAGCTTACAAAGTGCGTACCGTCACACAACTGGCTGATGCTGATGAGATTTGCAGTCAGTCCTTCCACGAGCATCACATTTTTTAGCTATGGCAGTCCGTGAACTTCCAGCGTTCCTTTTCCAAAAATTCTCCCTTTCAGTCCATTCCAAATGTCACGTCTTGTTCCTTGCAGGGTTGAATGTTAGACATGCAGGATCTGTTCCCAGTCATATGTCCAGAGCAACCACTGTGAAATACTAGTTCCCCTTTTTCTCAAGTTTTGTTGAGTTATAGCACACATGAGTATGATAATCCATTCTCAATCTGTGCTTCGTATAATTGTTTGGACATCGTTTCTGTGGCATCCAGTGCTTGTTGAGTACAAGACAGGATCTTTGGATGCGACCAGCTTGATTGCAGAAATAGCGACAAGTCTGTCCTGTCGAGTTTCAGCTACGTGCTACACAGGTTGCTGAAGCATCTTCTTGCTTTTTCTTCTGGGCTTTTTCTTCAGACCCTGTTTTTGCTATTCAGCAGGAGTTATCTTGCTTTGCACCTCTGGTCTAGTTCTTTTTGTCATCAATGTTTTGACAAATGTGGTTACTCCAGTGCTATTCTCTCCGGTGTAGCCTAGTCCTATCCTATCTCCTCCATATTTTTGAGATGCTAGCACTCTATCCAATTTGTTTGATCCAGTGATGAGCATCTTTGTTGTCTTTCTGTACAGGTGCACTTCTTCCATTACTTCATTGTATTTCATTTCTTGTTGATCAGCCTTCTCTTCCATACTTGAGATAGCCCTCAAGAGTTCCTCCTTTTCGTCATTCAGTCTGGACACTTTGGCGATCAATCCCTCATTCACTTTCACTACTTTCAAACATTATTCAATCATTTGGTGTAGTGTTGAGCTAGGTACTCCCTTGTGATTTGATCATAGTTGTCCATAGCACTCAGCAACGCACTCTCGGATCACACTCTCTACGTCGAGTGATAGGCTCTGATACCAATTGAACAGCAGTCTCTGTATCTTCCTGCGGAAATCATTCTTCTGACGAATAAGAAAGATATAGATAATTTGTTCATCCAGTTCGGCAACTTGCCTATGTCTAAAGAGGATAACTCTCTGATCCTCAAGACTTCACTATCAAGATTCAAAGTACCAAGGACTCTCATGTCTACTTCTCACCTAGTCGAAATCTTTTGCTCAGTCTAACCCCCTACACTAGCTAGCAGTCTGATCACACAGGCTCTCTTCGTGCTACCTACACACTTCCAGTAAAGAATAGCTAGAGACCTGACACGCAGACTTAGCATACCCTATTACAATGTGCAGTACACGGAATGCTTCAGCACACTCTATCTTAGAGTAGCTGTAACTTCTATAGACAACTTTTCCAGCACTCTTTGCCAATCAGTCCGTCTCTCTCTGAGTTTCTCCAACTCAGAATCTGCAACCCCTTGATCAATGCCCACCTGACAATATCAAGAAGAGAAGCTCGGGTCTTCAACAGCCAGCGATAGGTTTGTCCGTAGCTGTTCTCCGAAGCTTATATTTGATCCTTCAACGAGCCATGCTCCAGTTGAATTCTGTGGATCAAATCTTGATCAAACTCAACGAGTTCTGATCTGTTCTGCATACCTCACAACACTGTCAGCCTTCTGCTTTAAAATCTAGTTGTGAGTATTATCTACTTCGGTTTCTTCGTTCGATGCATATGGCACTGCCTCTGTTGTCCTCTTATATCTTCGTGGATTGCCAGCGATGGAAACCTTGTTGCCTTTTGATTCGTAGGGTTCCGTTTCCTAAATCGGACTATAGGATCCTTATCTTTTAAATTTTTCTCCGACCGTATGATGACACCTGCAGGCCACTTGATGACGTTTGCAGTGCACCCTGAACTTCCACGACTCATGTAGCACCTTGCCAGGGACACTCAATGAATCTTCAGGATACTTGCCCAGTCTGGTATAGCTTCTGATCAACACGGGTTGCTTTAGCAAAATCTGTCTTTTGCCCAGTTTGCCTCAACTTTTGTGGTCCACAGAGTGCTGTAGCAGATCCTTGTGCTGGGTCCATATCTCGCCCATTCTTCAGACTGTGCTCCAACTTCAAATTTTCAAGGATTGCTGAAGGAAAATCTTATGTAGTTTTGTCAAGGGATACCATACCTCAACGTACCGGTACGAGCCCAAGGCCACTCTCAGTTTGGAAAAATCGCATTGGCTGTAATGGGCTTCAACCAGTACGGCCATAATGTTGTTATATCACCCATGCAATAGGGGTCCGAAAAATCCTAATAAATGCACGAATTCGTATCAACCTTAGTACAACTGTATCCCCTTAAGGCCAATATGGTCATACCGGCTAGTGGTACAGTCGTATCACCGAAGCGATACGGGTTCAAGACACCTTTATGATTCTAGCGCGTATCTCATCAAGACGAGTACGACGGTACCAAGCCAGTAGAGGTGCGAGATTTGAAACCTAGTTCCAGGCCATATGTATATATATTGGGGGATTGGTTGAGACCCGCTCAATAAGTACATCCGTAAGGCCATTTGTAAGCCATTTGACATATTTCATGTTGAGGATATGGAATCCTTGACAAAACAGCTCAAGAAACTGCTAAAGCACTCCCTGAAGATCGGTGGCTGGAGCACAATCGGAAGACTGACAAAATAACAACAACAAAGAACTAGAGTATTGATAGAGCCTATTTATACGCATTATTTAGATCATAACCCTATGCTTGTTTGCATTATTTTGTGTACAAGATTACTGGTTTCCAGTGTTTTTTGTATTTCAGGGTAAAACAAGGGCCTAAGACGGATACGCGAACAGGCAGCGTTTAGGACGCGCAGCACACAGCCTGCGGAGCTAGCGGCGCAAACAGAAGAAATGGCGAGACGCAGCAGAGTTGCGCCGACTAATGCGCTAAGCAGTACGCCGTGCGCCAGGCGTAGAGTCTTGTATTTCCTAATCCTGACATGACCAGATTTGGAAGTTGCCAAGGATGGACCTCTCGAGCAGTATATAAAGAGGAGGAGGTCTAGGGTTTCAACAAGAATAATAGGAAGAGACGATCATCATCAGAGACACACAGAGCGGCAAACTGGAAAACACACAGACTTGTTGAGAGGACTTGCGCCAGCCAACTGCGCCAGCCGAGAAACATTCTGCACGCACTGTTTGCTACTTGTTTCTCAGATACATTAGTTATTATTTACTATTCTATGATGTTTATCACTAGCATGTCTAGCTAAACGCTTAATGTTGGTTGGGCATGAATCAATGATGTATTTCCTTTGAGACTTGAGCATAATGCATAGTTTGCTTACTTGTATTAAACTCTGTGCATACGGAGACAGCTAGTTGCATGAGTAGGGGAAGCCTTGAACCGCAATCTTACTCTTGTTGCTCGTTCGTCATATGTTAAACTAGTTGATAGCTTGACGGTGACAACTAGGAGTAACGAGCTAGGGTGATCAGTTGCTACCTTGAACGGATTCGTAGCTGTTTTAGTCTAGTTCTAGAGATTAATAGCACATGAACTTTGAATGGAACATGCGCACGTGTTAGGAAGCCTTGACTGGACACTAACCCAAGTGAAATCAAGCTATAGACATATTAGAGTCAGTGATAAGGAATGCACTCATAGAGGATTGTCTGCCCAATACTTCTCATAGTCATAGTACTTAATCTCTACTGCCTGCGCACGTCTAGTGCAAATTCCTGCGTTTTACAACTGTTCACTTGCGCACTGCGCAAACCAATCACTCACCCCCCCAATCTGCGTAAGTGTAGGTCACTGACTAGAACCGAACTATTTGCTCCCTGTGGAGATCGACCCTTACTTAACCGCTGTACTGAGTGGAAGAGGAAGGATTATATTTGACGCGCACAACGACGCGCGATCAAATTTTGGCGCCGTTGCCGGGGAGCAACACAGCTAAGTTCTAGTTAGTTTACGTTTTTCCTTTTAGTAACTAGTTATTTCAGTTTGTTTTGTTTTCTCGTTGTTGTTTCTGACAGCGTGCAATCACCATTGGCCTGCGCAACCTTGAAACAGTTGCGCTGCGCAGATTCTAGTTGCGCACTGACAGACGCAGCAGCATTAGTTATCTTTTAATTTCGTTTTTTTGAGATATAGAACAGGTCATGGAGGATAACAGTGTCGTAGGAGACAACCTAGGGGACAGGACCCCAGAGGAAGCAACGACGCATAACCGCGCAGCCCTGTTCAGAGAAGAAGTGCAGCGCGAGGTTGAAGCAAGGAGGGCCGCTGAAGTATATCATGCGCCACCCGTGCAACAGGCCGCGCGACGCAGAACAGTGCGCGAGATGTCAGCCCCTATCACTGTTAACCAGCCATGGTGCATCGTGCTTCCACCAGGCGGTCATTTTGAGCTAAGGAGCTCGCTCATCCATCACATGCCCAAGTTCCACGGGATGAACAATGAAAATCCAGTCAAGCATGTGCGAGAGTTCCTAGTCATTTGTGAGAACATGAAGACCGAAGGAGAAAGCGATGAGGCGCTGAAAATGAAGGCATTCCCATTTTCACTGTGTGATACAGCCAGACATTGGTTGACGAACTTACCCGCAGGATCCATTCACATATGGGAGCAGCTGCAGAAGAAATTTATGGATAAATTCTATCCCGCAGCAAAGATCGCGCTACTCAGAAGAGAACTGGCCGCGCCAAGGCAGAGCGCAGGGGAGTCACTGTCAGAATATTACGAGCGTTTCAGGGAGCTAGAGGCCAACTGCTACAATCATGGCCTGCCCCAGAATGTGCTGATAGAGAACTTCCTGAATGGGCTGCTGCCCATGGAGCTGAGGCTATTGAACGCATGCGCAGGAGGCAACATTTGTAACATGTATCCAGAAGACGCGTGGCAACTGATAGAAGACTCTGCTGGTCAGGTAAGACATCAGCTAACACTTGAAAATAGTCGTACTCGTTCTGTGCATCAGGTAGAAACAAGCGCTGAGATCAAGGAAATGAAGGCCATGCTGTAGAAGTTGATGAGTGCGCAAAGCGCACCACCAGTTGCGCCAAAGGTATGTGAATTTTGCAGGTCCACTGAGCACAAGACTGATGAATGTCCCACGCTATTTGAGGAATCTGGAGATGTCAATGCTCTCGGAGGATGGGACAATAGAGGGCCACCGAGGCAGAATCAGCCGCGTTTTGGACTGGCAGCAAATGGATTTAGATGGAAGGAGGAGAACAATTTCCAGAGGCAGTCCACAGATCAGCGCGCACCACAGCAGACGCAACAAGCTGCACCTTACAAACCACCGCATCGCCGCACTGACGCATGATAGAGGCTATTTGTACGCATTATTTAGATCATAACCCTATGCTCGTTTGCAATATTTTATGAGCAAGATTACTCGTTTCTAGTGTTTTTGTGTTACAGGGCAAAACGAGTCCTTGAGTCGGATACGCGCTAACAGGCAGCGTCCTAGGAGTGAGAGATCCGCCTGCGGAGATAGCAGCACAAGCAGAGGAGAAGTTGGCGAGAGTCAGTAGCGGTGCGCTAGCCGATGCGCTAGCCGAATGCCGTGCGCCAGGCGCAACATCCAGTGACCAGATTTGGAAGTTGCCAAAGGTGAACTTCCTGGGCAATATATAAACGAAGGAAGTCTAGGGTTTCTAGGGAGACATCACGGCCGTCATTGGACAACGCACATCAGAGAGAGCGGCAACACTGAAAACACACGGACCTGTTGAGAGGATTTGCGCCAGCCGACTGCGCCAGCCGAGAAGACAATCTGCACGCACTGTTGCTACTGTGTTCTCAGACATATTAGACCTTATTTACTATTCTATGATGTTTATTACTAGCATGTCTAGCTAAACTCTTAGTGTTGGCCGGGCATGAATCTATGAAGTATTACCTTTGAGACTTGAGCTTAATGCATAGTTTACTTATTTGTATTAATCCTGCGCGCACTGAGACAGTTAGTTGCATGAGTAGGGGAAGCCTTGAACCGCAAACTTACTTGCGTTGCTTGCTTGTCATATGTTAAACTAGTTGCATGAGTAGGGGAAGCCTTGAACCGCAAACTTACCGTGACAACTAGGAGTAACGAGTTAGGGTAGGCAGTTGCTACTGTGACAGGATTCGCAGCTGTTTAGTTTAGTTCTAAGGATTAATAGCACATGAACTTTGAACGGAACATGCGCACGTGTTAGGAAGCCTTGACCGGACACTAACCCAAGTAAGCCGAAAACTATAGACGTTTAGAGTCAATGATAAGGAATGCGTTCATAGAGGATTGTCTGCCCAATACTTCTCATAGTCATAGTATCTAATCTCTACTGCTTGCGCACGTCTAGTGCAATTTCCTGCGTTACGCTCGCTACAGTTCATTTGCGCATCGCGCACCCCAATCTCACACAACCCCCATTTTTAGTGTAGACGACAGGATTGAAGACTGAACTACTTGCTCCCTGTGGAGATCGACCCTTACTTAACCGCTGTACTGGTGGAAGAGGAAGGATTATATTTGACGCGCACAACGACGCGCGATCAAATTTTGGCACCGTTGCCGGGGAGCAACACAGCTAAGTCTTTAGTCTGAGTTTTTATTATAGTAATTCTTTCAGTTTGTTTTGTTTTCGTTGTTGTTTCTGACAGCGCGCATTCACATCAGCCTGCGCAACCTTGAAACAGTTGCGCTGCGCAGATTCTAGTTGCGCACTGACAGCCGCAACAACATTAGTTATCTTTTAATTTCATTTTTCTTGAGATTCGGAACAGGTTATGGAGGATAACAGTGTCGTAGGAGACAACTTGGGGGACAGAACCCCAGAGGAAGCAAGGGCACATAACCGCGCAGCCCTGTTCAGAGAGGAAGTGCAGCGCGAGGTTGAAGCAAGGAGGGCCGCTGAAGTGTATCATGCGCCACCCGTGCAACAAGCCGCGCGACGCAGAACAGTGCGCGAGATGTCGGCCCCTATCACTGTTAACCAGCCATGGTGCATCGTGCTTCCACCAGGCGGTCATTTTGAGCTAAGGAGCTCGCTCATCCATCACATGCCCAAGTTCCACGGGATGAACAATGAAAATCCAGTCAAGCATGTGCGAGAGTTCCTATTCATTTGCGAGAACATGAAGACCGAAGGGGAGAGTGATGAGGCGCTGAAAATGAAGGCATTCCCATTTTCATTATGTGATACAGCTAAACACTGGCTAATGAATTTACCTGCAGGATCTATTCACTCATGGGAGCAGCTGCAGAAGAAATTGATAAATTCTATCCAGCAGCAAAGATTGCGCTGCTCAGAAGGGAACTGGCCGCGCCAAGGCAGAGCGCAGGGGAGTCTCTGTCAGAATACTATGAACGTTTCAGGGAGCTAGAAGCCAACTGCTACAATCACGGGCTTCCCCAGAATGTGCTGATAGAGAACTTTCTAAATGGACTGCTGCCCATGGAGCTGCGACAACTGAATGCATGCGCAGGAGGGGACATTTGCAACATGTACCCAGAGGATGCGTGGCAGCTGATAGAAGATTCTGCTGGGCAGGTAAGACATCAATTGACGCTTGAAAGTAGCCGTAATCGTTCTGTGCATCAGGTAGAAACCAGCGCTGAGATCAAGGAAATGAAGGCCATGCTACAGAAGCTGATGAGTGCGCAGAGCGCACAACCAGTTGCACCAAAGGTATGTGAATTCTGCAGGTCCACTGAGCACAAGACAGACGAATGCCCAACACTTTTCGAAGAGACTGGAGATGTCAATGCTCTTGGAGGATGGGACAACAGAGGACCGCAGAGGCAGAATCAGCCGCGCTTTGGGCTTGCCGCAAATGGATTCAGATGGAAGGAGGAGAACAATTTCCAGAGGCAGCCCACAGATCAGCGCGCACCACAGCAGACGCAACAAGCTGCGCCCTACAATCCGCCGCACCGCCGAAATGACGCACCAGCGCAGAACAACCAACAGCCGCGGCGTTCCTTGGAAGACATCATGGGGCAGCTAGCAGATACAGTGCGCAAAAATGACGAGAAATATGACAAAAGGTTCGAGTCCATAGAAAAGCAGCTATCACAAATAGAAACCACGGTGTATGAGCTGAAAAAGAGCGATGGCAACCTGCCTTCGCAAGTGATTCAGAACCCTAAGGGAGGAGTCAATGCAGTGACACTGAGGACTGGGCGCACAGTAGGAACAGAGCAGACCGCACAGGCACCCGCGCAACCAGTTGCGCAAATCCCGGATCCAGCAGATCAGAATGCGCAACCAGAGCAAGATGCGCAACCGGAAGCGCCAGCCACAGACCAGCAGGGCAAAGCGCAAGGTATGTCTCACTCGAAACACAAGGACAAAAATTGTACTAACATACCTGCTCCCTTCCCTGTGCAGGCACCACTGGCGAGAAAAGAAGCGCTGGACAAGGAATTATATGAGCTATTCAGCAAGGTAGAAATCAACATACCTCTCATAGAAGCTATTCGACAGATCCCCAGGTATGCGAAGTTTTTAAAAGAGCTGTGCACAAACAAGCGAAGGAAAGGTGAATGCGCACAGGTAATGCTAAATGCGCAGGCCTCAGCGATCGTGCAACAAAAGGTACCACCCAAGTGCCGAGATCCAGGTACATTTACTATTCCATGCACGCTAGGTAAGACCACAGTGAGTAATTGCATGATCGATTTAGGCGCATCCATCAATTTGCTACCTTATTCTCTATATTCGACATTGCGCCTTGGACCACTTAAGCCTGCAGGTCTCACCATTCAGCTAGCAGACAGATCGTGCAAACAACCTGCAGGCATGATAGAAGATGTCCTAGTTCGCGTAGGAGAGCTGGTCTTCCCAGCAGATTTTTATGTGCTCGAAATGGAGGGTGAATCAAGCGCCAGCAGTGCGCAAATCCTCCTAGGCAGACCATTTCTGATGACCGCGCGCACGAAGATAGACGTATGGAGGGGCACGCTCTCCATGGAGGTAGATGGCGAAGAAATCCATTTCAACATATTCAAGGGGATGCAGCACCCACATGAGGACGCTACCGTGCACGCGATGGACAGCATTGACGATTTAGTCGCAGAAGCGCAGTGTGCGAGCGCAACCATAGGACCAGACCTACTGACACAGGCAGAGCTGGAGGAGCAAGAGGAGGAGCCAAGCAGTGCTGAACCAGCACCCACACAGGTACTTGATATAGTTCATATTTGCACCGCTAACAAAATCTTGCCCTCTATTGAACAGGCACCCAAGATCGAACTGAAGCAACTCCCAGAGCACCTCAAGTACATTTTCTTGGGAGATGAGGACACCCTGCCAGTGATCATCAAGAAGGGATTAGAAGAAGAGCAGGAGGCGCGCTTACAACAGGTACTGCGCAGGAACCAGCGCGCTATAGGATGGACTCTTGCTGATCTGCGCGGAGTGAGCCCAGACGTGTGCATGCACAGAATTCTGTTGGAAGATGGTGCCAAACCATCCAGGGAGGCTCAGCGCAGGTTGAATCCAAACATGATGGAGGTAGTGCAAAAGGAAGTCCTGAAATTGCTTGGCGCAGGGGTCATCTACCCAATTTCGGACAGCAAATGGGTCAGCCCGGTGCATGTTGTGCCAAAGAAAGGAGGAATCACAGTGGAAGAGAATGCGCAGGGCGAACTAGTTCCAAAGCGCATTCAAACTGGCTGGCGCATGTGCATCGACTACAGGAAGCTGAACGCTGTCACGCGCAAGGACCACTTCCCGTTACCCTTTATGGACCAGATGCTGGATCGCTTAGCAGGTAAGCCTTATTTTTGTTTTCTGGATGGATATTCAGGGTACAACCAGATACCCATAGCTGTGGAGGATCAAGAGAAGACCACATTCACATGCCCGTTCGGTACGTTTGCGTTTCGGCGCATGTCTTTTGGGCTGTGCAACGCGCCAGGTACTTTCCAACGCTTGGTCATGAGCATTTTTTCTGATATGATTGGTATATGCATAGAAGTGTTCATGGATGATTTCACTGTATATGGGAGTACCTTTGATGCATGTTTAACTCATCTAGATAAAGTTTTAGCGCGCTGCATCTCTAAGAATTTAGTGCTCAATTACGAAAAATGTCATTTCATGGTCACGCACGGAGTAGTACTAGGACATATCATTTCAGAAGAGGGTATTAAGGTAGACAAGGCTAAAATAGATCTTATTTCTAATCTGCCTTATGCCACCAACGTGCGCGATGTGAAATCATTCTTAGGGCATGCTGGGTTTTACAGGCGTTTTATTAAGGATTTCTCTAAAATTTGTATACCCCTGTCTAACCTGTTGCAAAAAGATGTGTGTTTCGATTTTACTGATGAGTGCAGGGCGGCGTTCGATAAGCTGAAGGAAGCGCTGACCAGTGCGCCAGTGATGCGCGCACCAGACTGGAACCTGCCATTTGAGCTGATGTGTGACGCAAGCGATTACGCAGTGGGTGCAGTCTTGGGGCAGCGCGTGGACAAGAAGCCGCACGCCATTTACTATGCATCGCGCACGCTGGACTCTGCGAAGAGGAACTACACCACCACGGAAAAGGAGCTTCTGGCAATTGTATTTGCGCTGGAGAAGTTCCGAGCTTATGTCCTAGGCGCAAGAGTCATCATCTACACTGACCACGCAGCTATCCGCTACCTCATGTCCAAGAAGGAGACCAAGCCGCGCCTGATGCGCTGGGTGCTCCTGCTTCAGGAATTCGACTTGGAGATCAAAGATAAGAAGGGCACGGAAAATACAGTCGCTGATCACCTGAGCAGGATCGTCAAGGAGGAGGAGCCAGGGCAGATCAAGGAGACATTCCCTGACGAGCACCTGATGGCGCTGACAGGTAAGGTACCATGGTATGCGCATATCGCAAATTACCTGGTCACAGGTGCGTTTCCTCCGCATTTTAATAAAACTCAGTGCATGCGATTGAAACATGAGTCCAAGCATTACCTTTGGGTTGATCCTTACATGCTTAGAATAGGTCCAGATCAGATATTAAGGCGTTGCATTCCTGACCATGAGATTAACTCTGTCTTGATGTTTTGTCATGCGCACGCTTGTGGAGGGCACTTTGGTCCCAAGCGCACGAGCAGGAAAATCTTGGACTGCGGATTCTACTGGCCGCACCTATTCAGAGACGCATATGACCATTGCAGGAATTGCGACAGGTGCCAGCGCACAGGAGGCATATCCGTGCGCAACGAGATGCCGCAGACCCCGATTCTGGTGGATGAAGTGTTCGATGTTTGGGGAATCGACTTCATGGGTCCATTTCCCCCATCCGCCGGCTACGAGTACATACTGGTGGCCGTGGATTACGTATCCAAATGGGTCGAAGCTAAGGCCACGCGCAAGGATGATGGTAAGACTGTCGCTGACTTTCTCCGAACTAACATATTTTGCAGGTATGGTGTACCTAAGGCAGTCATCAGCGACCAGGGGACGCACTTCTGCAACAGGATTGTGGCGCAAGTTTTCAAGCACTATGGGGTGCGCCACAAGACGTCCACCGCTTACCATCCACAAACGAATGGGCAGGCCGAAGTCTCTAACAGAGAAATCAAGCGCATCTTGGAAAAAACTGTGAGGCCATCGCGCAAAGATTGGAGCCAGCGCCTGGATGATGCGCTATGGGCATACCGCACTGCGCATAAAACGCCCATTGGGACTTCGCCCTTTCGGCTGGTCTATGGGAAGGCCTGCCACCTGCCAGTAGAGCTCGAGCACAAGGCGTATTGGGCCTTGCGTATTTGCAACCTGAACTTGGATGAGGCAGGAAAAGAACGCGCATTTGAGCTGAGCGAACTAGAAGAGCTGCGCCTGGACGCCTATGAGGGACTGCGCGATTACAAGGAGCGCACCAAGGCGTATCATGACAAGCATATCCTCCGGCGCACATTTGAACCGGGAGACCAGGTATTGTTATTTTCATCACGCCTGAAGCTCATGCCTGGAAAGTTGCGCAGCAAGTGGACGGGACCATACACCATCACCAAGGTTTTCCCCTACGGAACAATCGAGTTAGAAGACGGGCACCGGCATCGTTTTCAGGTTAATGGGCAGAGAGTCAAACGATACTTAGGAGGACCTTGGGATAACACAGCACGCGACCTTGAGCTGGCAGAACCAGAGATAATCGATGCGCCAGCTGACGCGCCAGAGGAACCACCTGATGCACCAGAGGGAGAACCGAAGATCATAGCTCACAATTCTTCTCCCTCTGCATCTACCCTCGTTACGCATCATTTATCACATTCTGACCTTCCATTTTACCCTTTGCGCAGGACCAATGAGATCGCGACACACACGCTGGCGCAGGAACACTCGGGAGCAAGAGTGGGGGAGGTTGCAGACACACGTTTTGGCACGTAACGAGGTACAGTCGAGCCAACGACGTTAAACAAAGGCACTTGTCGGGAGGTAACCCGACACGTTTTATTTCCGCCTATTTTATTTTTCTGTTTGTTTTGTGTTTTTTTTTTTGAGTTTTTTTAGCTAGTTTAGGACTTGGTAGTTTTTTGAGTCACACAGTAGTGCGCGGGACCGTGCGCCTAGCAATGCGCAGGTCAGAAGCGCTAGCCAGGGGGGTATATAAGGCAGGACTTAGGAAAACATTCCAACACTTTTTCACTCGACCGTTGCACACGAGCTCCCGCCGTCAGACTTCTGCCGTCGATCAGCGCCCAACCCAGCGTCCGTTTGGAGTGATTCACGGACCGCACAACCACACAACACCCAGGTAACCTTCCCTCCCCGATTTGAGCAGTTCCAGTTAGGGTTTGCGCAGTGGAGGCAGTTTTTTAGGGTTTTGAAACTGCACCGGGGTAGAGTGCGCGGATCAGAGCAGTGTTTAGTGCGTTGTGTCGGCGAGTAGTAGGCGTTCGTTCGGTACAAGTTTCAGGGATTTCGGTGCAGTTTGGATTTTTGCAGTTCTTGAGGGTATTGACCACAGTTGACCACAGCCCTAGCCATCATGAGACCTGCCACAGACCAGGAGACCCCAGCTACGTTCAGCAACAAATATGCCGCGTTTATCAGCCTGGAGATGTACGGGACCCCGTACATCAGCAGAGAATTCCTGTGCGAGGTAGGACTGGAGGACCTTGTGGCGCAGAGGCTGGCGATCGCAGGCTGGGAGGCGCTGTTGGACCTCAATAGCGCATCTGACCAAGAAGATACGTGTGAGTTTTTGGCATCACTGGAGGCAGGAGACAGGGAGATCAGGTACAGACACAGGGGTGTCTGGTTCATAGTGTCGGAGAGGAGGCTGAGGCGCGCATTCGGGTGCGCCAAGGTGCGTGAGGAGGAGTTAGACATGCACACTAACCAGGAGGCCTGGAGCGAGATGGCAACTGGGCCAGCATTTGCCGCGGGGCGCAGCAGGGGCCGAGAGCTGCGCGACCCGTGGCTGTTCTACTTGTGGCGCATAGTCGCCTATGCAGTCATTGGCCGTTTCAACGGCGCACCAAAGATCAGCCTCCTGGATTTGGACATTCTGAAGGGGCTGTACTATGGATGGAAGGTGCTATTTATCCTGAACATGGTGCACCACTGGAGCCGCGTCAGCATGAAAGGGCCGCTGACTTGCGGAGGAGTCATAACGCACCTGCTGCGGGCATTACATGGAGAGCCCGAGGTGCCAGAGCACACTTTGGTACAGGCTGTCCCTCTAGACCGTGCCCACATGCTGCAGATTAGGGCGGTAGCTCTGAAGGAAGATGGCACACTAGAGTGGTGCTACCGCCTGCAGCCGGCCAGAGCGCCGCGACCCAGAGCAGAGAGCAGTGCGCAGGGCGCAGTAGCAGCCGCGCAAGCCATGGAGGAGGATGAAGAACCGGAAGTGCCTCTGGTCAGGCGCCCAAGGACCCGGGCGCAGATTGGAGCGCACCAGCGGGCCCGTGCACCACAAGGGGAGCCAGTGACCATTTCTATCGAGGATTCTCCCCCTCGTGCACGTGCCAAGCGCCCAAGGACTGAGGCTGAGGAGGCGCCCGAGGAAGCAACCGCCGAGCAGCGCATGTTGTTCAACGTCATGCGCGTGCTTGAGTACTTGGCACCCGAGGGGGCAGATTTGAATATGAGCCCACCATCAGGGTGGAAATTTGGAGACCCTATTCCCCCTCTCCTCAGCCTGCACCATCCACCTCCTACCCGAACCCCAGCAGCCTCGGCAGCCCCAGTCCATCCAGCCGCGCCTTCCTCCGCGCCACCAGCAGCCCCAGCAGCAGAGCCCACCCCTGAACCAGCACCGATACCACCACCAGTAGCTTCCCCTGCCCGGCCTTCTGTTCCGGAGTCCCCCATAGCCTATCCCAGCGTCGACTCCGATTCCATTTGGGATTCACTCTCCGAGGACGAGCAACCTGACCCCCTCGCCATAGTGCCACCAGCATCCAGCAACGACTACGTGACTGATTCTTCAGAGGATGAGGCGCTTGGCTCAGCAGCTGCGTCTAGCTCGGGGACCTTCTAAGGCCGCGGGGCAGCCGCATTAGTTTTCTTTAGGGTGGTGTCTTTTATTTTTGCTGCGTCTTATTGTGCTAATGTTTGTGCTGTGTGACTATTTGTTTTTGTTCTCATGTTCTTTATTTTTTTTGCATTACCTGCATGTGTGCGCTCTCCATGCGCTTGAGCTTGAGTCGTGGGGACACGTCTCTGTTCAAGTGTGGGGGGGGGGGGGGGGGGCGTTACACTTACATTTCACGTTTTTGAGCATTTTTAGTAGCCCTTAGTTTAAACTGAAGAGAATAGTAGCAGCAGTGCGCTAGAGTGCAGGATGCGCATGCGCTCCAGCTTGTTTGCGCTATCCATATTGCGTGCGCTGCCATCTACTGTTTTAGTATAATTTTTTCGTTTTTTGCTCCTATTAGTTGGGATATGCAGGGGATGTGGAGTTGACAGAAATGCTCCAGAGAGGCGGTTAGTCGCTTTTGCTTCGAAGGCAAGGTATATGGTCGAGAGCGTTAGTGGAGGCCGGTGCCTCGCAGCCTTCGGGACACAAGGGCGCGCTCAGTCACGCAGATACCAAAGGCAAAACACCCTATGCGTGGCGAGGTGGGAAAACAGATCACCTTCTCTCTGGAAATCAAGCTAAGGAAGGTGGGCGCGGGTGTAAACGCGTGCGCTGACCGGCGCAGACAGAAGGAGAGAGAGCGGGGCGAGTTCCATAGCTGCTATCCGAAGGCTGAGACTGGAACTGCTCTGGGAATGTAAGAAATTAAAGATTAAGCTGTACAAAAGAAAAAATACCAGCAGATAATACACGCTACAAAAGAATCAGCATGCGCACAAACATCAAAATGCGCAAGGACCATAAGAAAATCATCAGAGAGCTCAGGTTCCCAGGAAGTGCGCGGGCAAATCACGCACTGGAAGAAGCTGCGTTATCCACCATATACCTATCTTCGGAGCAGGAGCTGGCAGCCAGGAGCCTAAGAAGAGCTATCTCCCAGCCATCCAAAAAATCTTCATCCCGGCTGAGAGGTAATGAATTTCGAAATTATTATATTAGAACTGTTGAAAGTAGTTGTGCGCAGGAGATAGAGCAGTGCGAGTTGAGCAAATTGCGCATTCGCATCAGAGTGCAAG
This sequence comes from Umbilicus rupestris, assembly GCA_963678935.1. Classification (NCBI taxonomy): domain Eukaryota; kingdom Viridiplantae; phylum Streptophyta; class Magnoliopsida; order Saxifragales; family Crassulaceae; genus Umbilicus; species Umbilicus rupestris. Next base: position 2,852,988 of record OY787618.1, on the reverse strand, counting down.
ACTGTGCGCTAGACTCCAGAAGAGGTAATTGTATCCGCGCTTCAGTGCTTGTTCGGGACGAACAAGGGGCAAGTGTGGGGGGTTTGATAGAGGCTATTTGTACGCATTATTTAGATCATAACCCTATGCTCGTTTGCAATATTTTATGAGCAAGATTACTCGTTTCTAGTGTTTTTGTGTTACAGGGCAAAACGAGTCCTTGAGTCGGATACGCGCTAACAGGCAGCGTCCTAGGAGTGAGAGATCCGCCTGCGGAGATAGCAGCACAAGCAGAGGAGAAGTTGGCGAGAGTCAGTAGCGGTGCGCTAGCCGATGCGCTAGCCGAATGCCGTGCGCCAGGCGCAACATCCAGTGACCAGATTTGGAAGTTGCCAAAGGTGAACTTCCTGGGCAATATATAAACGAAGGAAGTCTAGGGTTTCTAGGGAGACATCACGGCCGTCATTGGACAACGCACATCAGAGAGAGCAGCAACACTGAAAACACACGGACCTGTTGAGAGGATTTGCGCCAGCCGACTGCGCCAGCCGAGAAGACAATCTGCACGCACTGTTGCTACTGTGTTCTCAGACATATTAGACCTTATTTACTATTCTATGATGTTTATTACTAGCATGTCTAGCTAAACTCTTAGTGTTGGCCGGGCATGAATCTATGAAGTATTACCTTTGAGACTTGAGCTTAATGCATAGTTTACTTATTTGTATTAATCCTGCGCGCACTGAGACAGTTAGTTGCATGAGTAGGGGAAGCCTTGAACCGCAAACTTACTTGCGTTGCTTGCTTGTCATATGTTAAACTAGTTGCATGAGTAGGGGAAGCCTTGAACCGCAAACTTACCGTGACAACTAGGAGTAACGAGTTAGGGTAGGCAGTTGCTACTGTGACAGGATTCGCAGCTGTTTAGTCTAGTTCTAAGGATTAATAGCACATGAACTTTGAACGGAACATGCGCACGTGTTAGGAAGCCTTGACCGGACACTAACCCAAGTAAGCCGAAAACTATAGACGTTTAGAGTCAATGATAAGGAATGCGTTCATAGAGGATTGTCTGCCCAATACTTCTCATAGTCATAGTATCTAATCTCTACTGCTTGCGCACGTCTAGTGCAATTTCCTGCGTTACGCTAGCTACAGTTCATTTGCGCATCGCGCACCCCAATCTCACACAACCCCCATTTTTAGTGTAGACGACAGGATTGAAGACTGAACTACTTGCTCCCTGTGGAGATCGACCCTTACTTAACCGCTGTACTGGTGGAAGAGGAAGGATTATATTTGACACGCACAACGACGCGCGATCAAAGTACCAGCCACAAGCCAGCAGGGCGAAGCACCAGGTATAACAGAATTAAAAGACAAGAGCACGAATCGTACTAATATACCTGCACCTTTCCCTGTGCAGGCACCCTTGGCTAGGAAGGAAGCGCAGGACAAAGAGCTCTACGAGTTATTCAGCAAGGTGGAAATCAACATTCCCCTTATTGAAGCAGTCCGGCAGATTCCCAGGTACGCCAAGTTTTTGAAAGAGCTGTGCACAAACAAGCGACGGAAAGGCGAATGCGCGCAGGTAATGTTAAATGCGCAGGCCTCAGCGATCGTGCAACATAAGGTACCACCTAAGTGCCGAGACCCAGGTACATTCACTATCCCATGCACTCTAGGTAAAACCATGGTGAGCAACTGCATGATTGATTTAGGCGCATCCATAAATTTGTTACCGTATTCTCTATATGCAACATTGCGCCTTGGACCACTAAAGCCTGCAGGTCTCACCATTCAGCTAGCGGATCGATCGTGCAAACAACCTGCAGGCATGATAGAGGATGTTCTTGTGCGAGTAGGAGAGCTGGTGTTCCCAGCAGATTTTTATGTGCTAGAAATGGAGGGCGAATCGAGCACCAGCAGTGCGCAGATCCTACTAGGCAGACCGTTCCTTATGACCGCGCGCACGAAGATAGACGTGTGGAGGGGCACGCTCTCCATGGAAGTGGATGGCGAAGAGATCCATTTCAACATATTCAAAGGAATGCAGCATCCACATGATGACGCCACAGTGCACGCAATGGACAACTTGGATGATTTAGTCACAGATGCGCAGTGCGCAAGCGCAACAGTAGGACCAGAGCCACTGGCACAAGCAGAGTTGGAGGAGCAGGAAGACGAGCCGAGCAGTGCTGAAGAAGAATCCACACAGGTACATGATATAGTTCATATTTGCACCGCTAATAAAATCTTGCCCTCCATTGAACAGGCACCCAAGGTCGAGCTGAAGCAACTCCCAGAACACCTCAAATACATTTTCCTGGGAAGTGAGGACACCCTGCCAGTGATCATCAAGAAAGGATTAGAAGAGGAGCAGGAAGTGCGTTTACAGCAGGTGCTGCACAAGAACCAGCGCGCCATAGGATGGACACTTGCTGACCTGCGCGGAGTGAGCCCAGACGTATGCATGCATAGAATTCTGTTGGAAGATGGTGCCAAACCATCCAGGGAGGCTCAGCGCAGGTTAAACCCAAACATGATGGAGGTAGTGCAGAAGGAGATTTTAAAGTTGCTTGACGCAGGAGTCATTTACCCCATCTCGGACAGCAAATGGGCCAGTCCAGTGCACGTTGTGCCAAAGAAAGGAGGAATCACTGAAGAAGAGAATGCGCAGGGCGAGCTAGTTCCCAAGCGCATACAAACTGGATGGCGCATGAGCATTGCGCCAGAGCCGCCACCAGATGCACCAGAGGGAGAACTGGAACCTATTGCTTATATTTCCTCTTCCTCTTCATCTACCCTCGTTATTGCAGACTTCTCACATATTATCCATGTTGACTACCCTTCTCACCCTTTGCGCAGGACCAAGCAGAACACAGCACATGCACAAGCGCAGGGTCACTCAGGAGCAAGAGTGGGGGAGGTCGCTGGCACACATTTGGGCACGTAACGAGGTACAGTCGAGCCAACGACGTTAAACAAAGGCACTTGTCGGGAGGTAACCCGACTCGTTTTACTTTTACATGTTTTATGTTCTTTATTTTGCTTGCATGCATCAGTTCTGCATGTGCGCGTCCTCTGTGCGCTTGAGCTTGAGTCGTGGGGACACGTCTCGGTTTAAGTGTGGGGGGGGGGAGCGCTACACTTACATTTCGCGTTTTTTTTAGCATTTTTTTGTGTAGCTTAGTTTAATTGAAGAGAACAGTAGTAGTAGTGCGCTGTGTGCGGGTTGCGCGCACTGTTCAGCTTTTTGCGCTATCCATATTGCGCCGTGCGCTATCAACTGTTTTTAGTATATTTTTTCGTTTTTTCTGCTCCTGTTAGTTGGGATATACAGGGGATGTGGAGTTGACAGAAATGCTCCAGAGAGGCGGTTAGTCGTTCGCGCTTCAGAGGAGAGGTATATGGTCGAGAGCGCGAGTGGAGGCCAATGCTTCGCGACCTTCGGAGCAAGAGAGTGCGCTCAGTCATGCAGATGCCAAAGGCGAAATACCCAAAGCGTGGCGAGGTGGGAAAACAGACCACCTTCCCTCTGGAAGTCGAGCTAAGGAAGGCGGGCGCGGGTGTAAACGCGTGCGCCGACCTGCGCAGATAGACCAAGGAGGGAGAGCGGGGCGGTGTTCCATAGCTGTTATCCGGAGGCCGAGACTGGAACCGTTCTGGGAAGATAGGAACCATAGACAAAGCTGTACGAAAGAAAAATACCAGCAGATGATATGCGCCACAAAAGAATCAGCATGCGCACTGATAAGCACCAACGTGCGCAAGTTCACAAAAGGAAAAAAAATCATCATCAAAAAGGCTTGAGTTCCCAGGAAGTGCGCGGAAGAATCACGCATCGGAAGAAGCTTGCGCTGTTAACCATATACCCATCCTCGGAGCAAGAGCTGACAACCTAGAGCCTATGAAGAGCTATCTCCCAGCCATCCAAAATAATTTTTCATCCCAGCTGAGAGGTAATGAATTTCTAAAGTATTATACTTGAAACTGTTGAGAGCAGATGTGCGCAGGTGGTAGAGCAGCGCAAGGTGTTCAGCAGCGTAGACCGCGCCAGAGTGCAAGACTGTGCGCTAGACTCCAGAGAGGTAATGGTATCCGTGCTTGAGTGCTTGTTCGAGGACGAACAAGGGGCAAGTGTGGGGGGTTTGATAGAGCCTATTTATACGCATTATTTAGATCATAACCCTATGCTTGTTTGCATTATTTTGTGTACAAGATTACTGGTTTCCAGTGTTTTTTGTATTTCAGGGCAAAACAAGGGCCTAAGCCGGATACGCGCTAACAGGCAGCGTTTAGGACGCGCAGCACACAGCCTGCGGAGCTAGCGGCGCAAACAGAAGAAATGGCGAGACGCAGCAGAGTTGCGCCGACCAATGCGCTAAGCAGTACGCCGTGCGCCAGGCGCAGAGTCCAGTATTTCCTAATCCTGACATGACCAGATTTGGAAGTTGCCAAGGATGGACCTCTCGAGCAGTATATAAAGAGGAGGAGGTCTAGGGTTTCAACAAGAATAATAGGAAGAGACGATCATCATCAGAGACACACAGAGCGGCAAACTGGAAAACACACGGACTTGTTGAGAGGACTTGCGCCAGCCAACTGCGCCAGCCGAGAAACATTCTGCACGCACTGTTTGCTACTTGTTTCTCAGATACATTAGTTATTATTTACTATTCTATGATGTTTATCACTAGCATGTCTAGCTAAACGCTTAGTGTTGGTTGGGCATGAATCTATGATGTATTTCCTTTGAGACTTGAGCATAATGCATAGTTTGCTTACTTGTATTAAACTCTGTGCATACGGAGACAGCTAGTTGCATGAGTAGGGGAAGCCTTGAACCGCAATCTTACTCTTGTTGCTCGTTCGTCATATGTTAAACTAGTTGATAGCTTGACGGTGACAACTAGGAGTAACGAGCTAGGGTGATCAGTTGCTACCTTGAACGGATTCGTAGCTGTTTTAGTCTAGTTCTAGAGATTAATAGCACATGAACTTTGAACGGAACATGCGCACGTGTTAGGAAGCCTTGACTGGACACTAACCCAAGTGAAATCAAGCTACAGACATATTAGAGTCAGTGATAAGGAATGCACTCATAGAGGATTGTCTGCCCAATACTTCTCATAGTCATAGTACTTAATCTCTACTGCCTGCGCACGTCTAGTGCAAATTCCTGCGTTTTACAACTGTTCACTTGCGCACTACGCAAACCAATCACTCACCCCCCAATCTTCGTAAGTGTAGGTCACTGGCTAGAACCGAACTATTTGCTCCCTGTGGAGATCGACCCTTACTTAACCGCTGTACTGAGTGGAAGAGGAAGGATTATATTTGACGCGCACAACGACGCGCGATCAAGTATGCCTCAGCAATCCCTGAAGTTCTGAAGCTGAGACACTATTTGAAGAATGGGCAAGAGATAGAGTCTGCTTCAGCACTCTGTGATGATCCAGAGCTAGAGCAGAATACGCCGGCGTTGCACGGTGAGGCTCCAGCTTGATCCAGCTGGCCTCGGGGAAGCCCAGCGAGGTATGCAGATGTCATTAAGAGCTCAGCAGTCGCCAGCACGTGCTCAAAAAGATAAAGATCCAAGGGGTTCAAATTTGGCAACGAAATCTTCAACAAACTTGCTAGAATCTAGGAGTAAGATTCTAATATTGATGCTTGGCGATTTTTGGTGTGCTGGAAAGCTTGAAAAGGGTAGAGAAGACGCATAACAGATACACACTATCAAAGAGAAAACACAGAGCGCAAAAGAAGAGCACACAGAGAGATTAACTCACAATAGCAGGGTTTTATACATTGAGTTAAAGGCTTGTATTGCGCGGAGGAATCAGAACTCGTGGAGTTTGATTCTGGACTGGTTCAGAGTTTAACTAGAGCACTGGTCGTTGGAGGAACAATCAGGAGCTCGGTGATCAGCCGCGAACAGGCAGTGTCGCGGGCTGAGGAGCAGTGATCAAGGCTACCCAATATTGACAGAGTGTGTCATTGATTGAGGGGGAGCTAAGACTGAGTTTCAAGAACTCAGAGGGTCCGATTACTTGGCGGGAGAGCTTGGAGTATTATCAGGGATTGAAGATATGGCAACTCTGGTGAAGAGTGTGCTTAAGCATTCCATGAGCTACACACTATAATAGAATAGGGTGAGTCTGAGAGGTAGAAGTGTAGCTATTCATTAGTAGAAGTGTGTAGGTAGCACGAAAAGAATCTGTGATATCAGACTGCTTGCTAGTCTAGGACATTAGACTGAGCGTTAGATTCGGCTAGATGAGAAGTAGCGATGTAAGTCCTTGTACTTCGAACGGTGATAGTGGAATCTTGAGAATCGGAGCATCCTCCCCAAACGTAGGCAAGTTGCCGAACTGGGTGATCAAATGTACTGTGTCTTTCTTATTCTTCAGTAGAGTAGTTCGGCAGAAAGATGCAGAGAGTGCTTAAGCAGAAGCTATACCTCTGCTTCATCAACGCGGCGAAAATTTCAATATCGAGCATTGAGTATCGGCCGTCTGAGACCCACTGATTTGACCATACAACTTGCGAATAGATCATGTACTAAGCCGGAGGGCATTGTTGTTGATGTGTTAGTGCATGTAGGGAAACTTGTGTTCCTTGTAGATTTTTATGTGATGAAAATGGAGGGTGATGGTACGATCGACACTTCACCCATCTTACTAGAGAGACCCTTCATGGTGACAGCCAAGACGAAGATTGATACATTTACGGGTGATCTCTCCATGGAGGTAGACGGAGAAGTAATAGAATTTAATATTTTAAGTCTATGCAGTACCCATCTGATATTGCAGGGATACACGCTCTGGACATCATAGATGATGCAGCCCTTGAGTCAGACATACCGTGTGGGGAGGACATATTAGAGTTAATCCTCAGAGAGGCAGTGGACACCAAGGAAGCTGCTGGCCGGATCATCCATGACGCCAGCACTATTGCAAGTGGATCTGCCATCTCCTCCAGGTATGAGATCATTGCTATTAATTTGTGTAGTAAAACTAAACTCGTCTCATCGGTTGTGCAGGCGCCTGAGATACAACTGAAGGCATTACCGGACTACTTGAAGTATATTTTCTTAGGAGCATAAAACTGCGATTGGATGGACATTGGCTGACATTACAGGTATTAACCCTACAGTTTGTTTGCATCGTATTGTAATAGATGAAGGAGCACGGCCAGTGAGACAACCTCAGAGTCGCTTGAACTCGATAACGATGGAGGTTCTCCAGAAGGAAGTGCAGAAGCTCCTAGATGCCGGTGTCATCTACCCGATATCAAATAGTGAATGGGTAAACCCTGTCCATGTGGTGCCCAATAAGACCGGAATTACGGTGGAGATGAATGACAAAGGAGAGCAGGTACCGAAGAGACCGCAGAATGGATGGCGTATGTGCATCGACTATAGACAGTTAAACGCAGCCACATGCAAGGATAATTTCCCGCTGCCATTCATCAACCAAATGCTGGACAGGCTCGCAAGTAAGCCTTCTTTTTGTTTTCTCGATAGATTTTCAGCATACAATCAGATACCAACTGCAACTGAGGACCAGGAGAAGATGACATTTACATGCCCTTTCGATACATTTGCATTTAGACGCATGTCTTTCGGGTTATGTAATGCACCAGGTACGTTCCAACGTGTTGTCATGAGCATATTTTCCGATTTGATAAATGATTGTGTAGAAGTGTTCATGGATGATTTCACTGATTACAGAAATACTTTTGATGAATGCTTGCATAATTTAAATAGGGTGCTCACACGTTGCATTGAGATTAATTTGGTGTTGAATTATGAGAAGTATCATTTTATGGTCACACAAGGCAGTGTCTTATGTCATATTGTTTCTGAGGAAGGCATTCAAGTAGATAAGGCGAAAATTTATTTAATTCATGGATTGCCTTCTCCTATTGATCAGCGAGGTATAAAGTCTTTCATAGGACATGCATGATTTTATCGCAGGTTTGTTAAAGACTTTTCGAAGAAAGCATTGTTGTTGTCTCAATTGCTTCAAAAGATGTGCCTTTTGATTTTAATGATGACTGCAAGGCAGCTTTTGAAGAGCTCAGGACAGCCTTGACGAGTGCACCAATACTTTTACCATTTATGGAAATAGTTTTGATGAATGCTTGCATAATTTAGATAGAGTGCTCACGCGTTGTATTGAGATGAATTTGGTGTTGAATTATGAGAAGTGTCATTTTATGGTCACACATAACCCTCAGCAAATGGCCCGCGTGCTCGAAGCCCGGCCCGGCCCTATCAAAAGCCCGACAGGTCATGGGTCAAGCCAGGGCTTGATAAATTAAAGTCCGCCCCGACCAGGCCCGTTGACTTTGATAAAAAAAATTAAAAATTGTGTAGTGTTAGACCGGGCATGTCCAGGCCCGGCCCAGTGTAACCCTGTATGGCCTGTAATTCGTACGGTCTAACCCTCGATTTTACCTACGGGCCGGGCTATGGCTTATCAAATTTTGATTAAGCCCGGCCCGGCCCAATGCCGATGCCTAGTCACACATGGCATTGTTCTAGTTCATATTGTTTCTAAGGAGGGCATTCAAGTAGATAAAGCAAAATTTGATTTAATTCGTAGATTGCCTTTTCCTATCGACCAGCGTGGTATATAGTCGTTCCTAGGACATGCAGGATTTTATCGCAGGTTTGTCAAGGACTTTTTGAAGAAACCATTGCCGCTGTCTCGTTTGCTGCAAAAAGATGTGTCATCACATAGTGAGACACATGGCACATATGTGTTTGGTGAAATAATGAGAGGAAGAGAAATGTAAATGATTGGAGAGGAAAAAAAAATAAAAGAATGATTAGAGAGAAAAAAAAACTTTATGGGTAAAAGTACCCTTTTGTCCAATTTGTTATTCAAAATTAATGTTTAATGAGTGACATTTGACTTACTATGAGCCATCTGATCAAATCAGGCCCCAATAAGGTACATCCCGGACACCAACCATTTGACCAAATTACCACAATATGCCATATATCAATCCTTAAATATTATTTTTTAAATAAACAATTGGTCAAAAGGGTAAATTTGACTTTACACATAAAATTTTCTCTCTACAATCTTTTTTTTTTCCTCTCCAATCTACTTCATTTATCTTTCTCCCTCGTTATTTTCACCCAACTCACATATGACATAAACTTTCGTTATCTAAGCTTTTTCTTAACACAACCCAACAATACACTTAAATATATAAGAATCAAAACATATAGATGTAGCAATGCACTTCAAGATTTTTGGGCATTTGGACATAAATAGCAATGACATTATATTTTAAAGCATTTGAATATACATGTAGTAATTCACTTTAAACTTTTTGAGCATTTGAGAGTCAACGCACTCTCATATGGAAGTTTCAATGAATAGTACTAATGCATTTTGTTACAAATCAATGTGCTTTTTTAAAAACCAAAACTCATAAGCCAATGCACTTAAGCAAAACTAATCAAAACCCATAAAAATATCAAAACGCATTTCTCAAATCCATAAAAGCACAAAAGAACAAAATCTAACATAAAATATCTAACATACGCTTTCCACTCACTAAAAGACAAAAAAAGAACATTTACTTATCGAGTGGAATGAAATTTCTGCTGCGTTGCTGAAGCGGAGATATAGCTTCTGCTTAAGCACTCTCTGTATCTTTCTGCCGAACTACTCTACTGAAGAATAAGAAAGACACAGTACATTTGTTCACCCAGTTTGGCAACTTGCCTACGTCTGGGGAGGATGCTCCGATTCTCAAGATTCCACTATCACCGTTCGAAGTACAAGGACTTACATCGCTACTTCTCACCTAGCCGAAATCTAACGCTCAGTCTAATGTACGAGACTAGCAAGCAGTTTGATCTCACAGATTCTTTTCATGCTACCTACACACTTCTACTAATGAATAGCTACAGTTCTACCTCTCAGACTCAGCCTATTCTATTATAGTGTGTAGCTCACGGAATGCTTAAGCACATTCTTCACCAGAGTTGCCATATCTTCAATCCCTGATAATACTCTAAGCTCTCCCGCCAAGTAATCGGACCCTCTGAGTTCTTGAAACTCAGTCTTAGCTCCCCCTCAATCAATGACACACTCTGTCAATATTGGGTAGCCTTGATCACTGCTCCTCAGCCCGCGACACTGTCTGTCCGCGGCTGATCACCGAGCTCCTGACTGTTCCCTTCCCAAGTGATCTTGATGCAATTGCGATGCATAACACTATCAAGAAGTAATCTTTCACACACAAAATGCAATTAAACAATTAAATACGCTCCATCACTATGCATAAACTTTTTGCTCTCTAATTTTTTTTAATACAATCCACAATGCATTTAGATATACAATTACAAAAATTCATGTATGTATCAATGCATTTCCGATCTTTTTTTGTTGTTGAGAATTTAGACATACATATAACAATAACATTTTCAAGCTTTTCAACATACATGTAGCAATGCACTTTATATTTTTAAAGCATTTGAGAGTCAATGAACTTTCATATGAGAGTTTTAACGAATAATGCCAATGCACTTTATTACAAACCAAAACATTTTTTTAAAACTCATATTTCAAGAATCAAAATTTGAAATATCCAATGCACTTTTTAAACAAAATAGATCAAAACTCAATTCTCAAATATCAAAACACGTCAAAACTAATAAAAGCACAAAAGCAAAAAAGCTAACACCACATGTCTAACATACCCTTATATATGTCTAAGGGGTGCTCTATTCAAGCCCTAATAAGGTACATCCCTAAGGTACTTTATGGACCATTGGTGCATTTTGATCCAAAAGCTAGGGAATTAACAATGTTCCACTACTTGTTACTCAAAACATTGTATGAAACATAAAAAGGGCAAATAGATAGTCTATGCACTTTCCCTCCTAAACCGGTCAACACACCTCCTCTTCCAATCCTAATATCTCCCCTTTTCCCTTTCGCTTTAGTCGAAATCACTCATTCTCCATTAAAAATGCATTTTTTTGCAACATGTAACAACAAATACACTTTCATATTATTCATAAGTTTTGTTTGCATCCGTGGGTGCTCTATGGGGACTTTTAAGATTATGCTGACTGCACTTGAACCATGGAAATTTTAGGGTTCCACTTTGCTACACTTGAGCAACATGTGGGTGTTTAGGTATTATACTAAGAGACATGTGGGTGTTCATTTGGGTGTTATATCGTGTGTATTGTCATTTTTTTCATACAACCTCATGTTTTTTGTATAAAGTGCACGCACTTAGATATGGGGGTATTATGTTGTAATGGTGGGATATTTTAGTGCAGGAAGGGCGTTTGATGTTAATAAAATGCATTATCAATCTTGCTGATGTTCAGTACCAATAAATTGCATTGATAGATAATAACTAATGCTGAGAAAGTGCATTATTTTTTATTAAGTGCATTTACAGTTGGCTGTTTGTAATTTGTCTTACACGATAAAAAAAGAAAATAAAAAGCAAATGTCATTGACAATAACCAATCTGAATGATTTTGTATCCCCACCTTCAAAGAAGAACATAAGCCCTCAAAAAACCCTCCTCAGGGTGATGTGTTACGGATATGGCATCTGTGACAAAGCGGAAGAAGTCGAGCGGGAGAAGAGGCTGCAACATCGTGTGGTACCAGAAGCTAGTACTTGCAAATGAAGACTGAAAAAACAAAAGAGCCAGAAGACCTATAGCATCCTGTGACGATTGGAGCTGGTACAGGTGATCAAAAGAGATCAAGACAAGACTCATAAGAGGCTATATCATCCCTGAAGATTCAAGGATAAAGTATAAAGAGAGTTTCTTTGTAACCGATCAATCAGGAGAAGCTCGGAGGAGGTCCGGGTGATTGCTGCCGGTGTAACAATGGTCATAACGGAGTGCCAGTTGATCAGAGTTCTTCGGCAAAACGCTCGGATGAAGGAAAGTAAGATTTGTTTCCAAAGTGTGGTTTAGGAAACAAGATCGCAGCATATTCCAGGAATCCAGGGGAGGATTCAAATCTCAACATCCTTCCAGAAATCCAAAGGAGAATTCGAAAGGTAGGATTATCGCTTGGAACTAAAGTTGTTGAGGTGCCGAAGCTACATATGCAGGCAGAGACTGAAACAACATAACCCACATCTCTATCGAAGAAAGCACACACACTGAGCAGAGATCAGAGTACACGGAAGTAGAGAGTGCTGGAGCATTGATTGTGTGCGAGCTTAAGAGTGATCAGGACTGGAGTAGTCTGATCCTATATTGATTCGAGGGAGTCGACTGGAGTGGAAGCCTCGTTGACAGTTGCGGAGTGCAGCTTGTATAGACTGTCCTAGCGTGCTCCTTGATAGTGACGGCAGGTTGTAGTTCTATTACCGACGATAGAACTTGTCCCAGCTTTGTTGTGACAACTACTAAGGAAACGCGTTAGAAATAGTTCGACTTGTTTCGAGTGAAAAGTAAATAATGTAATGAAAGTACGAGACATAAGGATTTGGTAACCCACTCCGGGGCAATGTGTCCATAATGTGGGGGCATTCTCCTAACCCCAACAAGCAACATTTCTCTAGTAACGATCGGACAATGAAGTACAAACTTGCAAGACTCCCTCTTCAAGTCCTTTTACCACCGACTCATCTGGATGCGGACTGAGCTCCCCTCAGTGTAGGGATCCCTCTCTATGGCTTGTCACGGCAGCTTCGTTCTCCCGAACAGCTCCTTGTCCATTCAACGCTCTCCCGGATGTGTGGACAACTCTACTTTGCAACAGGGTTTGTTAAGCGTGTTGTTGCAGCAAGTACTTCCGGTCCTCGTGCTTGAGTGATAATTCGACTCCAATCTCCGTCGAGCGTACTCAATCACTTGGCCTCTACCTCTCTTGTATATTGCTATAAAGTAAGAGGGCTGCTTGAATAATTTTTTGGATAATCACTTGGACTCTGTTCAACTTCTTTTAAAGCTCCTTGCTAATCTCTTAAAAGATCTCATCCAAATATTCAATTGGAATATTTGTTGATCCTTATCTTGTTGCCATACCAATTGATAGCGAATCAATTAGGTCGTTGAAGATATTCTGTGTAGCCGAGACACCAGTGATCTCACGATATGTTCCACACCTCTTGATTCTCGGAATCTGCAGATTCCCGAGAATATACTCCTTCGATTCACCGCCAGCGCAGACTTCAGCACTTGCTACATCAACTTGTGTTGCATCCTTTGACTCCAGTGATTCAGTTGTATCTTCCGGCTTTCTACGCATATTGTCTAACATACTTGAACAACTCTTTACATAAAAACATGTCATTCAAAATACGAGACTAACAATCTCCCCGTTGGCAACTTTTGGCAAGATACAATATGTCTAGGCTATCATAGTTGTTCAAGATAGATCCACACGAAAGAAAACTACTACTCCCCCAAAATCCCAAAATATTCTCCCCCTAGATTGCCATAAACTCGGCAAGGGAAGAGTAGTGCAAATGTTTCACCAGAGATTAACAAAAATTCAACACCTAGAGTTTAACAAGGTTCTTCACTTGAAGAGGGTTTAGATGTTACCAGCTTCATCGTCTTCCGGAGCAAGCTGATGATGATAGAGAAGGTCAATGAGCATCTGGACAATTTTCCTTATGCGGCGGTTTTGGCTCTCAACAGACTCAGTCAGCGCTGCTCTCTCAGCCTCCAGAAGATCTATCATTCATCCTACCATGCTCTTCCCAATAACAACGAATGATGAGCTGGCCTCCCCAGCAATAGCTCCAACAGGTACTGAAGTCTGGCATTTCACCAATGGGCAAGGGGATATCCAGAACATGCTTTCCTTTGAAGAGCTTGTGATCGCTCACTAGGGTTTCTGGGGTGCTGGAAAGCTTGGCTTCGCCTTCTTTAATTCTGGCAAGTTCATTAACGAGGGAAAACCAATATTTAGATTTACCCCTTTGAAGATGGCGTGCTCCGCTATCTGATAGAAGATCACCTTCCCCAAGCTGGCCTTCTTTTCATCCCAAATGGCCTCTAGGAGCAGGGCGTAACACTTGCTGATCTTGGTGACATTTATAGAGGTCCACCAATTGTGCTGACTCACCGCATGAATCACGGCATGTTTTGCAGATAGCACCCCAGAAGTTAGGTCTGCAGACCATGCAAATAGTGATCCCCCAGTCAGCTTCCTGGCCACTACATCCCAATCAGCAGACTCCTCAAATTGAACTTCAACAGCCCCCTCAGCATCTATGTCATAGAATTTATTAATAACCCCAGGCGTGATTTTGATCAGGCTCCCCCTGACCCACACCTGTCCATACTCAGGAATAGTCGCATCACTAAACTCTTCACTCAGATTGCCTATCACTTCCGTCACCACAGTTTCATTGAATCTCTTTGCTCTTTTCAGCGAATGATACAAACCTGTTCTTTTAAACTGTTTCACCATGTGCTTTGAAGAGAAACTGTCTTCATTAGCACCCTTTCCGAAACCAAACACCTTTTCTGAACATTTTTCCAGCGATCAGCTCTTGGTTTATCCACAAACCACACATGGTTTCTCATTACTCAAACTGGTTTTACTGACTTTGATCTCTTGCTCGCCGGGGTATCTGAAATGTTCTTCCCTTTTCTTTTATGCCAGCTGGTCCCAGGCTGGTCGACTGGAACAGTCCCCTTCACAGAAACAGGCTGCTCAACTACATCTGGAGCTTCTTCTTCTAATGGGACCAAACTGTCTTCAGATGTCTCTGAATCTATGTCATCTACCTCAACTGCTTTAGATAGATCTCTCCTTTTAGATACTTCCTCACCACTGGGCTGTGTCGTGGCATCAGCGTCAGCTGAACTCTTCATATCTTCCTCCTCAAATTCTGATTCATGACGAGCTAAAATTGTTTCAACAGGGTCTGCTCCCCCTGCAGGGCTATCTCCAGTCGCTTCATCATCAGCTACCTTGATAGTTTCCTCAACATCACCCTCAGACGGTCCAGCGACCATTACAATGGTTTCCTCAACATTATGAACACCAACCCCTTCAACACTTTCTCAATGTTAACAGAAATAGGTATTAATGTTCTCCGCAACTGGTTCAACAACTGGTTTAACATCCTCTGACCCTTCAAACAGCAGTTAAAGTTCTGCTGCTTCGCATCTCGGCTGATCTGCCCTTTCCTTGGCAGCTCGAATCCTTTCTTCATAGGCCTTTTTCTCCGCCTTAGCTCTGGCCATCTCCGCAGCTAGTTTGTCAGCCTTCTCCTTTGCTATCAACTAGGATTTTGTCCTCTTTTCTTCTTCAATTTTTCTCTGGGTCTCAGCCTCAATTTCAGCCTTCCTTTTTCTTCTCTACTTTCTTCTTCTTTTCGCCCTCATCAATGACCTTCTTCGAGCCTGTTCTTTTAGGTTTAGGCGCTGGTGCTACTCTTTCGGCCAGATCTTGAGGTTCGCACCCCTCACCCTCTTTCTGCACAGACTTCTCTGCAAGCATGTCCTTTTTGGAAGTTGTCTTTCTTGCTGTTTTCTTGGACGGCTGAGCTGTGCGAGTCACTTTTGAGCGACTCTCCATCCTGTAGATCTTTGGTGGCTGTACTACTGTTAGGGGTACGAACGGGTCAAGCTCGGTGGAGGATTCAGCAGCATGGGACGCGTCGGTATCTGTTGTTGGGATAGCTTCATGAGGGTTCGCCATTCTAACTTTGTGGATTTCATCGTCTCAGAAGTGAGCGAGGAGAAAATTCCAAACTTCAACTTCTACGGTTTTCTGGATTTCTCAAAACTTACGGCAGTTTCCAAAAGTAAACTTCGGTATCCCTTTGATAGAGCCTATTTATACGCATTATTTATATCATAACCCTATGCTTGTTCGCATTATTTTGTGTACAAGATTACTGGTTTCCAGTGTTTTTGTATTTCAGGGCAAAACAAGGGCCTAAGTCGGATACGCGCTAACAGGCAGCATTTAGGACGCGCATCACACAGCCTGCGGAGCTAGCGGCGCAAACAGAAGAAATTGGCAGAGTCGACCACGGTGCGCTAGCCGATTGCGCTACGCACATACCGTGCGCCAGGCGCAGATGATGATGTTTCCAAATCCTGACACGACCAGATTTGGAAGTTGCCAAGGATGAGCCTCTGAGCAGTATATATAGGAGAGAAGGAGGCTAGGGTTAGAGGGACATTCACACATTCGAACATCGCGGCGCAGTTCGTACACCAAGGAGGCACTGCGCACCAGGACTGGAAAACACACGAGCTTGCTGAGAGGACTGCGCTAACCGACTGCGCCCGCCAAGACTACAACCTGCACGCATTGTTTGCTATTGTTCTCTTGGATACTCTAGTTATTATTTACTGTTTCTATGATGTTTACCACTAGCATGTCTAGCTAAACGCTTAAGTATCGGTTGGACATGAATCTATGAGTATTTCCTTTGAGACCTGCGCTTAATGCATAGCTTGCTTGCTTATATTAATTCTGTGCACATTACTGGCAGCTTGTTGCATGAGTAGGGGAAGCCTTGAACCGCAATCTTACTCTTGTCGCTTGTTGTTGTCTGTTAAACTAGTTGAATATCCTGACGGTGCCAACTAGGAGTAACGCGCTAGGATAGGCAATTACTACCTTGATCGGATCCGTAGTTGTTTAGGTCTAGTGCAAGAATTAATAGCACATGAACTTTGATCGGAACATGCGCACATGTTAGGAAGCCTTGACCGGACACTAACTTAAGTAAAATCAAGCTATAGACATCTAGAGTCGATGATAAGGAATGCACTCATAGAGGATTGTCTGCGCCGATACTTCTCATAGTCATAGTATCTAATCTCTATTGCTTGCGCACGTCTAGTGCAATTCCCTGCGTTTTACGACTGTTTACTCGCGCACTGCACAACCCAATCACTCACCCCCCAATCTTCGTAAGTGTAGGTCACTGGCTAGAACTGAACTACTTGCTCCCTGTGGAGATCGACCCTTACTTAACCGCTGTACTAGTGGAAGAGGAAGGAATTAATTTGACGCGCACAACGACGCGCGATCACCCTTCTTTCCCGCTTAACGTTGTCGAAATTGTGGTAGTATAAATACTAGTCCAATCACGGTACGCAAACAATATATATAATCCGAGTGACCTCGAGTCGAACCCAAGAGAAAAGCCTAGATTCTAAAGCTAGCTAGTAATACCTAATGCGAGTCTACTAAATAAAAGGGCGGGGGGGTTTCCTCTATGCGAGGTATCTCTAGTGAATACTAAAGACAAGATCAAATTTAGGAAGAAGTAATAGAGAAAACGTAGTCGGAATCCTATTTCACCTCTAGGTCATACGATTAGCAATGCAAAATAGAAATATATTCATGAGTTAGTACGATTGATTATTCTAGGCTAAAGTATCACGCATTCTAAATTCAACTCTCGCTCCTTCTCTAGAATATGAATGATACCTAAGTGACACAATTGTAAAACTCTCGCTCTATTGAACTGTGTAGAACAAAAGTCTCCTAATCTCAACCTCTCGGTCTATTGATAGTTAACTAAAGTCCGCTCTATGCTTAGCCTAAGAGATTTTCAATGTCACTCTCGCGCACAAAAGCTATCTTAAATAATCATGCTTGATCTTCTAAACAACCTAAGTTCAATTCTCATTCCATCCCTAGGTGTTTTAGCAATTCATACTCATTCATGCGTTTCGTCAAACACTTGGTGTGCATAGAATTAACATGAAGAACAAGCATAAGAATTTTAAACCAAACTTCACTCATATAGATAAAAGAACATGTTTTGCATTACAATCTAACCTAAGGAATCCATAAGAATCCCTACTACTAAACAACAACTCACTCATGGTGAGTTTGAAACAAAACATAATGAAATTGTTCAACAAGGGAAAGTAAAGAAAGTAAAGTAGTGGAGAAGTAGGGAATGAGTAAAGGGATGTTGTGGACTCTTCAATTGTTGATGTCTTCTCCGAATTCTTGACAATTCTCCAAGTTCTCCAATTAGGGTTTCGTTCGAAGGGAGGAATCCTAGGTGACGGAGGCACCCCATGGCTCAATCTAATTTTTCCATTTTTTTCTATTTAAACTTACCCGCCGTGCCTGAATCAAAAGTGATTCGGGTAAGGCTTAATAGTTGACTCGGACAGAGTGTCCGAATCAAACTATCAATGCTGTTTCATGGCTGGCCGAATCACTTTTGATTCGGTCAAACCCTTCAATTCCTCTTGAGCAAATCAACTTTGCAGTTCTAGAATCTGGCCTCTTTGACCCTTTAAACATTCGAGTTACGTCTTGATGTAAACTACAAAGTTGTAGCCCTTTGAATTAGTCAACAAGCTATAGCACGCCTCAATTGAATAAGAATCGCGCGCTCGGCAAGCCTTCGATGATGAACAAGTCAGTCTCCCCAGATTTGGTCTCTGGCGAATTCTCCTCGAGTCATTTTTGATCCGGGCAGCATGGAGGTTGATTTAGGGTTTAGGGTTTACAGCATGGAGGTTAATGACCAAGGGTGGCTGATAGAGCCTAGTTATATGCGCTATTTAGATCTTAACACTGTGCTTGTTTGCATTATTTTGTGTACAAGACTACTGGTTTTCGGTATTTTTATATTTCAGGATAAAACAGGAGCATAAGTCAGATGTGCGTTAACGGACGTTTTTAGAGCGCAATGCACGACCTGCGCAAAAAGGAGATAGTTGATTCGGACTATAGTGCCCAAACCGACTGCGCGAAGCAAGTAGCGCAATCAGTGTGCGCAGGATGACAGAGTTTCTAAATATTGATCTCCTAGATTTGGGAAGTTGCTAAAAGTCTTTCGGGCCAAATCTAAGCATTCCTTGGGCTTCAAGACCACTATATATGAGGAGGGAAGCTAGGGTTTGAGAAAAAGAGAGAGCAGATAGAGAGAAGGACACACAGCAGTAAAAACACACGAACTACTCCAGCCCAGATTCTGCGCGAACCACCTGCGCCAACCGAGAACAGCGATCTGCACTTGCGCCGACCTGCTACTTTTCTCTTGCTACCTTAGTTTTAATTATTATTTCTATGATGTTTGTTTCTAGCATGTCTAGCTAAACACTTTGTATCGGTTGGGCATGATTCTATGAAGTATTTCCTTTGAGACTTGTGCTTAATGCTTAGTTCGCCTACTTATATTAATTCTATGCATATGGGTGATAATTAGTTGTGCGAATAAGGGAAGCCTTGAATCGCAATCTTATTCTAACTGCTCGTTATTGTATGTTAAACTAGTTGGTAGCTTGATGGTGACAACTAGGAGTAACGCACTAGTATAATCAGCTGCTACTGTGATAGGATTCGTAGCCGCTTAGACTAGTTTCAGGAATTAATAGCTCATGGACTTTGATCGGAACATGCGTGCACGTTAGGAAGCCTTGATCGGACACTATCTTAAGTAGAACTGCACTATAGATGTTTAGAGTCGATGATAAGGGATACATTCATAGATGATTGTCTGTACCGATACTTTTCATAGTCATAGTACTTAATACCTACTGCCTGTGCACGGATCGTGCAATTCTGCTTCCACTACTGTTCATTCGCGCACCTGCGCAAACCAATCACTCACAACCCCAATTTCGTAAGTTGTAGGTTGCTAGCTAAAACGAGTCTGCATGCTCCTTGTGGGATCGACCCTGACTTAGCCGCTGTACTAAGTGGAGAAGGAAGGATTAATTTGACGCGTACAACGACGCGCGATCAAATTTTGGCGCCATTGCCGGGGAGCAACACAGATAAGTTTAACTAGCTCAAGTTTTCTTTTACAGTAGTTAGTTATTCTTTTTATTTTATTTTTTTCGTTGGTGTTTCTGCTAGTACGCAATCAACATCAGCCTGCACAACCTTGAAATAGTTGCGCTGCGCAGATCATAGTTGCGCACCGACAGGGGCAACAACTTCGTTGTCTTTTAATTCCGTTTTCTTTAAGTTTAGAACAGGGCATGGAGAATAATAGTGTCATCGGCGACAATTTAGGGGATAGAACCCCAGAGGGACCTAACAATGCAAGGGCAGATAACCGCGCAGCTCGGTTTAGAGAGGAGGTGCAGCGCGAAGTTGAAGCTCGGATGGCCGCTGAAGCAGTGTATCATGCGACGCAGAACAGTGCGCGAAATGTCGGCTCCAATCACAGTCAACCAACCTTGGTTCATAGTACTTCCACCCGATGGGCATTTCGAACTACGAAACTCATTCATTCATCATATGCCTAAGTTTCATGGGATGAACAACAAGAACCCAGTCAAGCATGTGCGCGAATTCCTAGTTATCTGCGAGAACATGAAGACCGACGGGGACAGTGAAGAAGCGCTGAAGCTGAAGGCGTTCCCTTTTTCATTGTGTGATACAGCCAGGCATTGGCTGATGAGCTTACCAGCAGGATCTATTCGCACATGGGAGCAGCTCCAGAAGAAGTTGTTGGATAAGTTCTACCCCGCAGCAAAGATCGCGCTTCTCAGGAGGGAATTGGCCGCACCTAGGCAGGGCGGAGGAGAGTCACTATCAGAGTACTATGAGCGTTTCAGGGAGCTGGAAGCCAACTGCTATAATCATGGCCTGCCCCAACATGTGCTGATAGAGAATTTCCTAAACGGGCTACAACCGATGGAACTTAGATTGTTAAATGCATGCGCAGGTGGTGACATATGCAACATGTACCCGGAGGATGTATGGCAGATGATGGAGGACTCTGCTAGACAGGTAAGGCATCAATTGACGCTCGAGAACAGTCGTGCGCGCGCTGTGCATCAGGTGGATTCCAATGCTGACAACAACCACTGGAATGAAGGCCCGGGCTAGAACTGCTATGGCTGTAGAACAACATGTTTAGCTGGAGGAATGGAAACAATTTCCAGAGAAACCCAGCTAAACCTTCCAACTTGCAGCAAAAAGAGAGGAAACCGTTCATGGAGTGTATTTCTACGATCCATCGAGTTGTTTATTCCCATAGTTTAGTTGCATTTTGCGTGTGATAGACTACTTCTTTGTAGTGTTTGACACCTGCGTATTTGGAGCATTTTAGTCCTCACTCAATCATTCAGGAAAATAAGAAGCAAAGACTTGATCGCGAGATCATCGACAGAGCCAAAATGCCAACAGAGCTCGTACCACTCGTACTGGTCGTAATACGGGCGGTACAGACGAGGCATGAGATCCTTGGACCAGCTGAGGTCCTACTGGTCGTACGGGTCGTAAGGGTCATAAGGTTCGTAATGGTCGTAATAGAAAAAAACACACAGACCCACATCCAGCAGTATAGAGTTTGCATCGATTTAAAACTAGAATTATGAGAGGGAATTCGACAACAAATCATCATATATAAGTCAAAGTCAAAAAAATAAGTCATCATAGACAAGTCAGAGAATTTTAGAGACGAAAATCAGAGGCGTGGTGAACAGTGCGGGGCAGCTTTCGTATTCTCTAAACTCTATTTTCATTATTATTAAATGGATTGTATTAGTAGCTAAATCCTAACTCAATTTAGGGATTTGCAGTGCAATATTTGTTTGAGATTTATGTTTCATGTTGTATGCTTTGATCATCAAATTAGCATAGCCTTGCATTAGAAGAGATAGTCAACCAACTAGCGACCAATCTACAACAATATCAAGCAAAGACTGACAACCCCTTGCAGAGCTCTCAAAACAAATGTCACAAATTGGCAGCGCTAATTAAAAAAAAAAAAAAAAGGAAGACCCAAAAAAGCTCCAGTGACAGACATTTCTAAATCCCGGGGGTAATGTCAGCGTGCTTTCAATGTGAGAAACTACATAGAGGACGAACAACATGTCAAACTAGAGCAGACATTAGATACCGCGCGCAAGGAAGGAGTACCACCACGCACAGGAGTTCATTCGCAGGCAATGCACTGTGCCTTCCGCAGAGACAAATGCAACAATCTCAGAGACTATAGCCTCCAAGGAACAAATTATAACCACGCGCAAAGAAGGTCATAACGGTCAGCGTGCGGGGATAATTTTAAAGCAGCACACGGTAAGTTCTGAAATTGAATTTGGTTTTAACCCATCTCTCCTTTATATTACGCAGGACGAAAGCAATATCATGTTGCATTCACATGGAGATGAGAAAACAATAAGAACTCACATGGAGCTAATCGCTAGACATTCCCTATTATGGTTTCAAGAGAAGATACATCTAAAGTATAAGGATCCTGGTACTTTTACAATTAGTTATGGTGTTTGTAAGACTCAAATATATCATTGCTTGATAGATCTAGGAGCATCGACAAATGTCCTCCCTTATTCTTGGTATTGCTCATTGAAACTTCAACCTCTGAAATCTTCTGGACTTATGATATAACTAGGTGACAAGTCATGCAAGCATCACCTAGGATTTCTTGATGAAATATATACGTTGGAAACTATGTTGTCATGGCAGATTTTATGTTTTGCAGATGGAGAGTGCACCAGGTAAGAGCCCAACATCTCTTTTCTTGGGACGCCCGTTCCTCATGACCACAAATTGTCCCCACATTGTATTCTTATTTTAAGTTGTGTCGTGAGGCCGCAAATTATTTTCAAGTGAAAATGAATTGGTTCCGTATATATATATCACTTGTGAAAATTGACCTCTACTTAACCTTAAGTTTCTTTAGTCATGTTCTTTGAGCCGAAATAATCAAGAGATGTGAAGTTGACAAAAATGTTCCAAAGAGGCTTGATTGAACATTCAAAGGACCTCAAGTGGTGTGGTTAAGTGGCCCTCGTGGAGGCTAGTGCTTCGGGTTTTATAAAATTTTGAGTTTTGCTCCATCGTAGAAAAAAATGAATATAAAAGGTAGTGGGACAAGAAAATAAACCATCCCATCTCTAGTCCTAAGCAATAGGGGCCAGAAGGTAACCCCCATTCTGGAGTCCTATCAAAAAGGATAATGGGGGAAAGAGCGGGACGTTATTCCATAGGCTGCTATTCAAAACCAATAATTGGAACCGTTCAAAGAAAGAAAAATCCTAGATGAGCAAAGTTCAAAAATAAAGTGAATCATCAAGTTGAGAAAAAAGAGCCTGAAATTACCAGCGCTGCTGGTGACATGTATCAGCAGGTTGCTATGTCAACCTCTAGGTCACTTTGCGGAATTATCTTGTTATGGCCCAACCTGAAGGACATGAGTAACTTGGTCACCCATGTTCGGCAATTGCCTACGTCTGGGGAGGACTTCTTATGAGTCCTCAAGATTCCACTAAGCACAGTTTCTAGTACAGGGATTCCAGAAATCAGCCTACGCTTGTTCAACCTTTACTTCTAACTTGCCTCGAATCTACTCTTAGTCTGATCCCACAGACTAGCTTACACTATCTATACACTCCAGTAATAGATAGGTATAGACCTGAACAACCAGACTCAACCTATACTATTACAATGTGTAACAAGAAGATGCTATAACAACTTATATAGTCAAGTTATTGTAGCTTTGTCAACGACTCACCACACACTCTCTGTTGTCGTGTCGGACTTCCATGAGTACTTCAGAATCTGGCAACGCTCCCCCTCGATCAATGATCTCCAGTCAGAATCAGGGAACTCGACTTTGATCTACACCAGTTCGCGGAAGTGATCGCGCGTCGTTGTGCGCGTTCAAATTAATTCCTTCCTCTTCCACTTAGTACAGCGGTTAAGTCGGGGTCGAATCCACAGGGAGGCAGTAGATTAGCTTTAACTAGTAACCTGCACTTACGAAAACTGGGGGTGTGAGTGATTGGGGTTGCGCAATGCGCGCGTAAACAGTAGTAAATGCAGGAATTGCACTAGACGTGCGCACGCAGTAGAGATTAAGTACTATGACTATGAGAAGTATCGGCGCAGACAATCCTCTATGAGTGTATTCCTTATCATCGACTCTAAACGTCTACAGTTTGGTTTGCTAATGTTAGTGTCCGATCAAGGCTTCCTAACATGTGCGCATGTTCCGATCAAAGTTCATGAGCTATTAATTCTTAAGACTAGTCTAAGCAGCTGCGAATCCTGTCACAGTAGCAACTGATTATCCTAGCGCGTTACTCCTAGTCGGCACCGTCAGGCTATTCAACTAGTTTAACATACAACAACAAGCAACAAGAGTAAGATTGCTGTTCAAGGCTTCCCTTACTCATGCAACTTAGCTGCCAACAATGTGCACAGAATTAATATAAGCAAACAAGCTATGCATTAAGCGCAAGTCTCAAAGGAAATACTCATAGATTCATGCCCAACCGATACTAAGTGTTTAGCTAGACATGCTAGTAGTAAACATCATAGAAACAGTAAATAATATCTAAAGTCTCAAAGAATTAGCAACTAGCAGGTGCGTGCAGGTTGCAGTGTCTCGGCTGGCGCAGTCGGCTAGCGCAGGTCCTCGCAGCAAGCTCGTGTGTTTTTCTGCTTCGCTGCTCTCAATTGTGTCGTGAGTGTATGTCCCTCAAAACCCAAGCCTTCTTCTCTTTATATACTGCTCATGAGGCTCATTCTTGGCAACTTCCAAATCTGGTGGTGTCAGGATTTGGAAACACCACTATCTGCGCATGGCGCACAGCACCTCGGTAGCGCAATCGGTTAGCGCACTGTAGCTGATTCTGCCAACTCCTCTGTTTGCGCCGCTAGCTCCGCAGGCTGTGTGATGCGCGTCCTAAACTCTGCCTGTTAGCGCGTATCCGACTTAGGCCCTTGCTTTGCCCTGAAATACAGAAACACTGGAAACCAGTAATCTTGTACACAAAATAATACAAACAAGCATAGGGTTAGGATCTAAATAATGTGTATAAATAGGCTCTATCAGGAAGCTCCTCTTCGTAAATAAGTTCCAAAGCTGTACTCGATCCTACAACGAGACAGCGCTCCAGTTGAAGTTCCTCGATAAAGTGTAGACCAGACTTCTCCAGTCCTGATCTCCTCTCAGCCCACACACTCACCGATCAGCACTCTAGCCTTTAGCTCTCAGCTTCTGCATCTCTCTTTCTCTCGGCGAGTGTCTGTTGTTAATGTGATGCCCTTCCATATATAGCTGCAGCAATTGAACATCCATATTCTAAGCCCTTTAGGATTCGCAGATCCAACCACCTTTAGCACATAGAATCTTCTTCTAGATTATTGCAAGTTAGTTGAGAATTGATTTCCAAAAATCAATTTGGAAGCTTATCTTCTTTCGATCACTTGGTGAAGGCTTCTGATCAACTGCAACTGACCAGACGACTCCATGTCGTGTTACGACGCCTGCAGCAGTCCGAACGTCTCCGTGCTGCTCCACGTTGAACGGCTACTTTTGCTGCAGCTCTATGTCTTCACGATATGCTATAGCATCTTCTAGTAGATGTTCGCTCTCTGCTTTCGAAACTTGCTCCAGCTTTTGTTGCAGGGGGATGCTATAGCAACTTCTTGCTATTTTTTTGTTTTGTCAATTCCAGTGACATGCTTCAACTTCTAGCTCCGATAAGATGCTATAGCATCTTCTTAGTTGATTGTTTTGTCAATGATGCCAATGCCTTAACAAAGCCGAAGATCACATGGATTTTGCCAAAACAAATAAGTTTACTACAAAAAAGTTGTCCATCAAAGAAAGCTCAAGTTCTCAAAAGCTTGAATCAATCACGTACCAAAAAAGCGACCATGCGCTTTGAGCTAGGGTTATGATGCATTCAGCTATGCTTGTTGTGCGTCCAACATTTTTTTTCTTTTTACTCAAGTTGGTACAACTCATCTGATCTTCTCATTTCCTCTGCAGTTAGAGAGGCATGTGCCTCACTCTTATACTTTTTCACTAAATTTCTGAGGTTTTTGACCAATATAGTGTGCATGTAAACTGCTAGAGGATGGAATATCACTAACATCACCACCATCCAAAGAAATCAGATGGGACAGCTAAAATTTTCATCCAATGATATTGGCAAATTAAACTTCGATGAATGTTCCAAAATTGGCCGACTATGTGTAAACACAAAATCCTTCCTCTTGTTCATTGAACAATATTTTGAATTTTTTTGTAGTTTCTACATAACTATGAAAATATAAATCACTTGCTACTAATTGTTTTTAGTAAAATGAGCATAAATCATATACATACATTTATTTAAAAAAATTTACAAAGTCGGCTGCATTTTGACCACTTGAAAAAGCTGCTTCAACTTTGGTTAGATATTCACGCAACTTTGTGCACGCCAGCCTAATCCTCCTTCAACGAGATTCACAAGCTCCCCTCGCTCTTTCACCGATATTTTCAGGTTTCGTACTCTCGTACACAACTGCTCTATGAACATATAATTTGTTCTTCGCTTTGATCGATGGATTTATCACCGTCTACACCGATGCTCACTATCGAATTGCACAAAGCAACATCTTCATTATTTTTCCAAGATTCTCTTCGAGCTTTACTCATTTTTTTTAGATATAAAAATGTGAATGAAAGTGATGAAAAGAATAAAGTGTGAGAAATGAATGAAGAAAATTGTTGATACTTAAGAAATTTTTAAAAATTACTGTTCCAACGGTCAAAATTACTGTTCCAATGGACAAAATAATTTCGGAACATATTCATTCACAATTCTTGGATGAATGTTCTGAAATTGGGCAACAATATGCAAAATTAGACGTAATTTAAAATGCATAATCAATTATTAGAAAATTGATAAATCATATTCCAAGGGAAAAAATTGTTACGAAATGTAGGAGGAGATTTCTCTAAAGTAGAACAAAAGAAGTTGGAGGAGAATGTGTTTCTTTTATTTCTCGTCTTTTTTTTAAAAAGTTCTATTCATCCTTACAATAGCCGCTACTTATAGGCTTATATAAGGAGTATCAAATGACACAAATAAATAAGTTTTAAGGTGGTGTCATAATATATAGGAAAAATGGGACACTCCAAATGCCAAGATTCATCCCACTTAAATCTTCATATTTATAACACTCCCCCTTTGGATGAACCGTTCAAAATATTATGACACTCCTTCTTGGATGTACAGTCTTTAGTGTATGAACTGCTCATTAAAACCCTTACCGGGAAAAATTGAAAAAAGAATAAAAAACCAAGTTAGGGAAAACAGTACAGTTATAATCCTCCCCCCTCAAGTCGACATGTCTTTCAAACTGCACATCCCGATGTTATGTTCGATCTTCTTGAAAATTCTTGTCGATAATGATTTGATAAACAAATCTGCCAAATTTTACTTGATTATATTTGATGAACATCAATATACCCTTCACATGAAGCTAGCGAGTAGAGAAGAAATTTGAAGATATGTGCTTTGTTTTATCACCTTTAATATATCTTTTTTTTAATTTGGGTAATACAAGCAGCATATCCTCATATGTCAATGTTGGCCCTTGTTTGCGTGATATTAATCTATAAGATGTCTTGACATGGTGGATAGATGACCTAAGCCAAACACATTCTCTTCTAGTTTTGTATAATGCAATCAAATCTACATGGTTTGATGATTTGATTACCAAGGTCTGTTTTGTCGAATGCCATGAAATGCAGTTCCTCCACACATGAATAAGTAACCTATTTTTGAAATAGTCTTGTGGGGGACATGCAAATAACCACATCAGCATAACAAATCAATTCACCATTTTGCACTCCATTTGTTCTTTTGAAAATAAACTCATATCACTTGTTCCACGTAAATAACATAGGCTGTGCTTAACATCACTCCAGTGTCTTTTTGTGGGGGATGAACTATATCTTGCGAGTAAATTAACTGCAAAAGACATATTTGATCGGTTATTATTAGCAAGGCACATTAAAGTACCAATTGCACTAAGATAAGGTATTCATGACCAAAAATCTCTTCATTATTTGATCGCGGACGAAAAGGGTCCTTTTTGATATTAAGTGATCTTACTACGATCGGCATACTTAATGAATCTGCTTCCAATTGGATATCTTCTGGAGTTCCAATCATCAACATAAACATCTATGATTACGTAGCCAGAATTTGTTCTCTCTATGAAAACACATGGGCATATTTGATTGTTAATGAATCCTTGCGCTAGTAAAATTTTGTTGTGATGATTATACCACATCAGGCCAGATTGTTTCAACCCATATAGTGATATTTTCAATTTAATGGAGTACGTATGATGAGGCTTTACTAGTAATGCTTTGGGAGTTTTTAATTCGGGATTTTCATGTATAGGCTATGTTCTTTTGAACTTATAAAGTACTTATAAGTAAATATAAGTACATATAAATAAATGTAACTATTCATCATTCTTTCACCACCACCACTGTTCATCACCACCACCACAGCCACTATTCATCACCACCACAACAACTATCATAAAAACAGCACC
This sequence comes from Umbilicus rupestris, assembly GCA_963678935.1. NCBI lineage: Eukaryota > Viridiplantae > Streptophyta > Magnoliopsida > Saxifragales > Crassulaceae > Umbilicus > Umbilicus rupestris. Next base: position 2,824,721 of record OY787618.1, on the reverse strand, counting down.
ACCACTATTCATCACAACCACCACAATCACCATAAAAACATCACCACCACTATTCATCACCATCATCACCACCACCACCACCATTGTGGTGGTGGTAGTTTTGTGGTAATGGTAATGGTGTGTGTGTTGTGGAAAGCGATGATGAATAGTACATATAAGTATATGTAAGTAAATATAAGTAAAGTAATAAGTTTAAGTACAAAAGAACAAACTCTTAAGTCTTTATCTAATGGCTCATATAAGTACGTTGTTACCACATCCATGAGTTGCATTTTAAGTCATTCAACAACGGCTAAAGCAACTAGAAACCTTAGTGTTGTTGCATCCACTATAGGTGCATATGTTTCCATATAGTCCACTACAAGCTTTTGTGTAAAACCATGTGCAACCAGTCTAGCTTTGTATCTTATAACTTCATTACTTTTTTGCACGAATACCCACTTATAGCCAACTAGTTTACACCTTCTACAGGTCAAAAAACAACAAGTTTAATTAAAGAATCCAACTCTGTTTGAAGTGCTTTTTTTACAAATCTCCCAATCATTTTGGTGTCAACATTCTTTTATAATTTGGGGGTCATTGTCATCTTACCCGATGACTTCTAAGGTAGCTGACTAAACAAATATATCATTGACATCTACATCACTTCGATACCATCCCATACCTAAGCTGACATAATTAATTGACATTTCAAAATTGTCCCCAAAATCTTTGTCCTCGTTTTCATATTCCTTATGTAAAGGCACTTTTAGCGTCTTACCTTCATGTATATTTCTATTTGACATGTCGACATCCTTTTTACATCTTACGTGTTCTTTTCTCTTCCGGGGAACGATATCCATAGATCCTAATAATCTCCCAGGCTTTGCATGTATATGAGAATCAATTGCTATATTTTGTTTGGAGTTATAGTTGGAATCTCCAAACGAGCTGTTGCATTTTCAGCAGGTACATCTAACTTTGTCACTTTCTTGGCATCTGTAAACGCATATGGTAGTGTATTTTCTATATTCCTAACCTTCTTTGCCATTTAGGTTCATTGTTGGGGAGAAATAGGGACGTACCGATAGCAACCCAATAAACTTAAAGAAGATTATATAATGGAAAGTATAGGGTGAAGCATAAGTGTATGGTAAAGTAAAGATAGTGGTGGTACAATGGCTAGATAATGCCTAATAACCCCATTGTACCAAAGGATTATTGAGACCCCAAGGCAAATGCCCAACTACTAAACTACTACAACCAAGATAGACTCTTTTGAGATGAATTCTTGATGTCCAAAAATGCTAGTTTACCCACTTTTGCACGAATAAACACTTATAGCCAACTAGTTTACACCTTCTACAGGTCCCTTTTATATAGTAGATGTCCAACCCTTTGCTTTGAGTAATCAACGCCTTAATTGCCCTCTTCAAGAGGGTCTTTCACTGCTTTGGACCCTTGGCTTGCCCCAAGTAATTAGCCATCCTTCATTGTGTATATTATGCTCTTATTGGCAGTCCTTCAAGTCTGGTGGCCAGGTAGGAAGCATGCAATGTTGGTCAAGATGCTCCTCTTTGTCTATGCGGGCCATTGACTCTTGAATCCCACTCTCTTTTGAACTGGAATCAGCCTCATGCCTCTGCTGGATTTGATCCATTATTGCTCCAAAATTCCTTGATGAAAGGCTGAGTTCCTTTGCATGGTCCATGAGGACTTTGTCCCATTCAGCCCTCTCCTCATTGACCCAAGAAATGCCTCAAGAGCTGACCCAAACTGCCTCACTTTTACGCCAGCATTCTTACTGGTCACATTCTTGGCTTTGATGGGAAGATTTCCATCATTTCTTGCCCCTTCAAGAGTGACCTTGTCCTCAAGGTCAATTAGTTTCTCATCGGTGACGCCCCTCGAGTTGCGCTCATAGTGGACTCTTGCCTGGCTCTAGATGAGAGGACTTGAGTCATGTAGGTAGTAGGGAATTGCTGGTGCATCAAAACCATGTCTGAGTCATAGCCCACTGCACCGTCTTTGATGGATAATGGCTCCTTGTATTTTGGAATTGCCTCCACCGACACCCTTCTCATGGCCCTTTATAGCGCTTGTATAGCTTTGCTTTGCCCCTCATTCCAATAGAACGCACCCATCTTTGGTTGATTGGCTTGCTCCTTAATATGGTTAAAGACCAAGACACAATAGAAGAACATTAGTGTAAACTTTCTTAAGTTCGGTTTGAGTACCGGATCCCTGGGTGACTGGAGAGTGGCTGGCTTCTTCATAAGTCACATGAGTACGACGAGAAACTCATTTTAGCCCTTGAATATTTGGAGTAGTCTTGGGCTTTTCCATAGTGGCTTGGCGGATCTGGTGGTTACCGTACTTCCGGTTATTCTTTGAAATCCCCAACTCAATTGTAGCTTGTGTAATGCATGCCGCTTTTTCCCAACCTTCATTGAATTCTAGAGTATCTCCCATAGAAACCTTGTCGGGTAATATTTGTGGCTGCAACGGTCCCATTAGTGCTATGATCACACACTTGCTTGGCTGGCATTCATCATTCTCGGTCACCATCTTTTGAGCATTCGCTTTCTTATCCTTCCAATATCAATAAGTGGTCAGCCTCTTATATGTCTTTAGCATGCTCAAGTGCTCTCCCACATGATTTTCACGGAACTAATGAGGTTGCCTTGGTATTTGTTCTGAAGAGAGTGGAGATCCAAAATAATCATTGAACATTGAAAGAAATCCATCTAAGGAGTACCTCATATTTCCTTGTGCATTCATGTCCCTCATAGATTGCAGCTTCAGCTTTTGATCTCGATAAGGGCCTGCCAATCAAATATCAAGGGTAGAGAGATGGGTGCCCCTTGCACCTCCTCATTTGGCCAGCTCGGTTCAATGGTAGATTGGATGGCGTGGGCGTATATGGTCAAATCCTTTGCACCGGGTCCCTCATCACTCGCCTTATGTTCTGGCCAAGGTCCCTCTTCTGGCCCCTTTGTGAGGACCAAATAGCCCATCAAGGATTTATGCGACACATTCTTGGCTTTGGTTACACGCTGAAATCCATGCATAGTTGACATTGTCAAAATTGTGATAGTAAAATTACTAGTCCAATCACGGTATGCAAATAATATTTATAATCCGAGTGACTGATAGAGCCTATTTATACGCATTATTTAGATCATAACCCTGTGCTTATTTGCATTATTTTGTGTACAAGATTACTGGTTTCCAGTGTTTTTGTATTTCAGGGCAAAACGAGGGCCTAAGTCGGATACGCGCTAACAGGCAGCGTTTAGGACGCGCATCACACAGCCTGCGGAGCTAGCGGCGCAAACAGAAGAAATTGGCAGAGTCGACCTCGGTGCGCTAACCGATTGTGCTAAGCAGATGCCGTGCGCCAGGCGCAGATGTTGGTGTTTCCAAATCCTGACACGACTAGATTTGGAAGTTGCCAAGAGTGAGCCTCTGAGCAGTATATAAAAAAGAGAAGGAGGCTAGGGTTAGGAGACACACAGACGATTCTCAGGATTCACAATTCATAGACCCAGGAGGCACTGCGCAGCAGGACTGGAAAACACACGAGCTTGTTGAGAGGATCTGCGCCAGCCAAGACAGCAACCTGCACGCACTGTTTGCTATTGTTTTCTTGGACACTTTAGTTATTATTTACTATTTCTATGATGTTTATCACTAGCTTGTCTAGCTAAACGCTTAGTATCGGTTGGACATGAATCTATGAGTATTTCCTTTTGAGACTTGCGCTTAATGCATAGCTTGCTTGCTTATATTAATTCCGTGCACATTACTGGCAGCTTGTTACATGAGTAGGGGAAGCCTTGAACCGCAATCTTACTCTTGTTGCTTGTTGTTGTTTGTTAAACTAGTTGAATAGCCTGACGGTGCCAACTAGGAGTAACGCGCTAGGTTAGGCAATTACTACCTTGATCGGATTCGTAGTTGTTTAGTCTAGTGTAAGAATTAATAGCACATGAACTTTGATAACATGCGCACATGTTAGGAAGCCTTGATCGGACACTAACATTAGCAAATCGAGCTATAGACATTTAGAGTCGATGATAAGGAATACACTCATAGAGGATTGTCTGCGCCGATACTTCTCATAAGTCATAGTACTTAATCTCTATTGCATGCGCACGTCTAGTACAATTTCCTGCGTTACGATACCACTGTTACTTGCGCATCGCGCACACCAATCACTCACCCCCCAATCTTCGTAAGTGTAGGTTACTGGCTAAAACTGAACTACTTGCTCCCTGTGGAGATCGACCCTTACTTAACCGCTGTACTAGTGGAAGAGGAAGGATTATATTTGACGCGCACAACGACGCGCGATCAGTGACCTCGGGTCGAACCGGAGAGAAAAGCCTAGATTAGTCTAAAGCTAGCTAGTAAGGGTCTGTTCTTTAGAGCTGAACTTATATTTAACTTAACTTAACTTAACTTACCTTAACTTAACTGAATTTAGCTTAACTTAACTGAACTTAACTTAACTTGAGTACTTTTACAAACATATTTTTAACCTTAAATATCTGGGAATTAAACAATTATATGGTGGTTAGGGTGGTGGTGGTGATGTGGTTAAGGTGGTGGTTGTGTGGGTTGGGGTGGTGGTGGTGTGGTTGAAGTTGTGGTGGTGGGTTGGGATGGTTGTGGTGTGGTTTGGGTGGTGGTAGTGGATGTGGTGGTGGTGGTGTTGTTGGGGTGGTGGGTTGGTGGGGGTTAGGGTTGTGGTGGTCGGTTGGGATGGTGGTGGTGGTGGTGGTGTGGTGGTGTTGTTGGGGTGGTGGTGGTGGTGGTGTGGTTGGGGTAGTGGGTTAGGGTTGTGTTGGTGGGGGTTGTGGTGTGGTTGGGGTGGTGGGTTAGGGTTATGGTGGTGGGGGTGTTGGTGGTGGTGGGGGTTGTGGTGGTGCGTTGGGATGGTGATGGTGTTGTTAGGGTGGTGGTGGTGGTGGTGGTAGGGTGTGGTTGGGGTGGTGGTGGTGATGTGGTTAGGATGGTGGTGGTGGTGGTGGGTTGAGGTGGTGGGTGGTTAGGGTTGGGGTGATGGTGGTGGGTGGTGGGTGGTGGTGGTGGTGGTGGTGGTGGGTGATGTGGTAGTGGGTTTATTTTTCAGTATTTAACTTAACTTAGCTTAATTTAACTTAATTTACTTAACTTAACTGAATTTAACTTAACTTAACTTAAGTGCTGAAAATTTAAGGTCTAAAGAACAGGGCTTAATGCCTAACGCAAGCCTACTAAATAAAATATGGAATTTTTCCTCTAGGCGAGGTATCTCTAGTAGGTACTAAAGATAAGTTCGAATTTGGTTTAAAGTAAGGCAATAGAGAAAACGTAGTCGGAATCCTACTTCACCTCTAGGTCATGCGATTAGCAACACAAAATACCAATATATGCATAAGGTAATTTGATTGATTATTCTAGGCTAAAGTATCACGCATTCTAAATTCAACTCTCACTCCTTTAGAATGGGAATTTATACCTAAGTGACACAATTCTCAAACTCTCGCTCTATTAAATTGTATAGAACAAAAGTCTCCTAATCTCAACCTCTCGGTCTATTGATAGTTAACTAAAGTCCGCTCTATGCTTAGCCTAATAGAATGCGAATGTGACTCTCGCGCACAAACACTATCTATGATAAACATGATTAATCTCCTAAACATCCTAAGTTCAATTCTCATTCCATCCTTAGAAATTTTATTACTTTATACTCATTCATGCGTTTCGTCAAACACTTGGTGTGCATAAATTTAACATGAGGATAAAGCATGAGAATTTTCAATCAAAAACCTCATTCATAATAAAATTGCATGTTTTGCATTTAAATCTAACCTAAGGGATCCATAGGATCCCAACTACTATGAGACTACTCAATCATGGTGAGTTCAATTCAAGACATAATTTTTAAAGGAAATTGTTCACCAATTGAAAACAAACTAGTAGAGGTTGAGTAGAGGAATGGTGTAGAATCTTCAATTGTTGGTGTCTTCTCCAAATCCTCGACAATTCTTCAAGTTCTCCAAAACAAATCGTCTACGGTTTTTATTTTCTGGAAAAGCCCCTTCTAATTTCTTATCTCTTTCTATTTATACTTTTCAAAAATTACCAATTCACCCGCCGTGCCCGAATCAAAAGTGACTCGGGTACCTTAATGAGTTGATTCATGCAGAGTGTCCGAATCAAAGTCTTAGAGTGTTTCGAGGCTGGGCGAGTCAATTCACCTTGGCTGAATCACTTTTGATTCGGTCAAGCCCTTCAATTGATTCGGTCAATCCTTGGTCAATCAGTCGAAATCCATCTCTAGTCAAGCTGATCCGGGCAACACACTTTCTTGCGCGAATCACTTTTGATTCGGTCAAGCCTTCATTTGATCCGGTCAAGCCTGGGTCAGTATTCACCTAGAGTCAGGTTGATCCGTGCAGCTGAAGGATGGTTCGTCCAAGGTTGGTCGAGTCAAAATGTGTCTGGGTGAATCACATTTGCAGCTTGCTCCAATCTTGTTTATTTTTGCTCTCGATCGACTGGAATTCATCCAGATCTTCTGCGGGCCACTTCATATCATTTTACACATTTTTAACTTGAAATGGACAAAGAAAGCATCAAACGACTTTATAAAATAATGGATCAAACAAGAAGTAAAGGGAAAATACAGACAAATATAAGGTCATTTGTCCTCTCATCAGTAGTTCTATTACCTCAGGCAGGTTCTTTAGGCATTTCGCGCGCTCCACCAGAATTTGGACTAGACCTCTCCTGACTCCCCCACCGCCAAATAGTAAATGTTGTGGCAGCCCCGCGATGTTTCTTTCACAGTCCTCTTTTCATCATCCTCTTGGCCCTCAACCAGAGCTTGTTGCGGTAGCTCCGAGCTCTTCTTCGTCTCCTTCTCAACTCCCATTGGTTGCGCCAATGACATGGCCTCATCGAGTGCACTGGATCGAAGGACCTTAATTCCCCCATGGTTGGCTGACTTTAAACACTTTAACGAGCTGCCTATAAGCACTTTGCTAGTCATACCACATAGTCCCTTTGATTGAACCTCATATTTATCGCGGTACTCCCCCACCATTTCCCCTTGAGTAAGGGCGAAGAACTTCTCGCGCATTGTCCCTTCTTTGTAGCCTTTGAATCTTCCCCCAGCAAGCCTTCATGGGGCTCAACCCAGTTGTATAGATGCTGCCATGCTACACGTCAATCAACCCATAACAAAGCTTTGCCATTAAAACATATATAATTGCGGCATTACCTTCACCACAAAGTAACGCTCTGCGTGGTGCATCTTGCTATACACATCCTTGCCCTCAAAGATGTTCATCTCCAGCTTGCAAACCTGTGGATCGAAAGTCCTTGGTTCAGCCCATGTGAGTGTCTTACGGTAGTTCGTTTCAATGCCCCCTCCCGGATCTATGAGTTCCTGTCCATATATTGAGTCGCACTGGGTTAGGTTGCTACAATTGTCAAACTCCATGCGACCCTCACAGTGATCAAGTACTAACACACTCCTTTCATGGGAACCTCCTTCAACTCCATATGGTCCTGCTCGTCTTCAAGGCCAACGTTGTGAGGAATGGCCAAGCTAGGCTTGTTCTTTCTCTCGTCCCCCGGCTGTCCCACATGAACATAGCTTTGTATAGGGCCAGGTGTGACCCTATGTGACTCCAAGTCATCCCTATAACCGCGCTGCCCTTGTAAAGAATTTGAGAGAGTGAAGAGTCCATAGGTTTTACCTCTGCTTCATTTCCTTTTTGCTCCTTTGGTGACTCGTTCGGGTTGCGTTTGTCCACATTCTATGTCAACCTCATTATCATATCACTCAAAATAAGCAAGCTCTCGTCTATGGACGTGAACCTTGCCTCATCTGATGCCTTCATTGCACTAATCTCCCCTTCAATGGTAGTCATCCTTTCTTCCACTCCATTGCTTTTCTTGTTGACATCTCTAGAATCGATTGCTCTGATACCAAATGATAGCAACCCAATAAACTCAAAGAAGTTTATATAATGGAAAGTGTAGGCGGAAGCATAACTGTGTGGTAAAGTAAAGATAGTGGTGGTATAAAGGCTAGATAATGCCTAATAACCCCATTGTACCAAATGATTATTGAGACCCCAAGGCAAATGCCCAACTACTAAGACCAAGATAGACTCTTTTGAGATGAATTCTTGATGTTCAACAATGCTGCCCAGGTCTCCTTTATATAGTAGATGTCCAACCCTTTGCTTTGAGTAACCGACGCCTTAATTGCCCTCTTCAAGGGGGTCTTTCATTGCTTTGGACCGTTAGCTTACCCAAGTAATTAGTCATCTTTCATTGTGTATATTATGCTCTTCTAGGCAGCCATTCAAGTCTGGTGGCCAGGTAGGAAGCATCTAATGTTAGTCGAGATGCTCCTCTCTATCTATGCGGGTCATTGACTCTTGAAGCCGATTCTCTTTTGACCTGGAATCAGCCACATGCCCCTACTGGATTTGATCCATTATTGCTCTAAAATTCCTTGATGAAAGGCTGAGTTCCTTTGCATAGTTCATGAGGACTTTAGTCGCACATAGTCCTCTCCTCATTGACCCGAGAAATGCCCCAAGAGCTAACCCAAATTGTCTCGTCCAAAATTTGGTCACATTCTTGGCTTTGATGGGCAGAGTTCCATCACATACACCTTACAACCAATAAATTTCAAATGTGAGATATCAAGCTCACTTTCGGAGAAAATTTGTAGTGGAGAATACTTATTATATATGATTCGTCAAAATAAAGGAAATGAAAGCCATGCTACAGAAGTTGATGAGTGCGCAAGGCACGCAACCAGTTGCACCGAAGGCATGCGAGTTTTGTACGTCCACTGAGCACAAAACCGACGCATGTCCCACACTTTTTGAAGAAATCAGGAGATGTAAATGCTCTAGGAGGATGGGACAATAGAGGACTGTAGAGGCAGAATCAGCGGCGCTTTGGACTGGCCGCAAATGGATTCAGATGGAGGGAAGACAGCAATCTCCAAAGGCAGCCAGCGGAATATCGTGCACCACAGCAGGCGCAGCAAGCATACAACCCATCGCACTGCCGCAATGACGCACCGACACAGAATAACCAGCAACCGCGGCGCTCCTTGGAAGACATAGTGGGTCAGTTGGCAGACACTGTGCGCAAGAACGATGAAAAGTATGACAAGAGGTTCGAGTCAATTGAGAAGCAGTTGTCGCAGATTGCTACCACGGTTTATGAGCTGAAAAAGAGCGATGACAACCTGCCTTCGCAAGTGATTCAAAACCCTAAGGGAGGAGTTAACGCCGTAACACTGAGGACTGGGCGCAGCAGTTGGGACAGCTCCGACCGTGAAAGTGCCCGCGCAACCTCCAGAGCCAGAACAGCCGGATGCGCAACCAGCCGCGCCAGCTACGAACCAACAGGGGGTGGCGCCAGGTATGATACAATCAGGAGAAAAGAGTACAAATCATACTAACGCACCTACACCTTTTCCTGTGCAGGCACCCTTAGCAAGGAAGGAGGCGCTGGACAAGGAGTTATACGAATTATTCAGTAAGGTGGAAATAAACATTCCACTGATTGAGGCAGTTCGGCAGATTCCCAGATATGCCAAGTTCGTGAAGGAGTTGTTCACAAACAAGAGGAGGAAAGGCGAGTGTGCACAAGTAATGCTTAACTCACATGCATCAGCAATTGTGCAACACAAGGTACCACCTAAATGCCGGGATCCAGGTACGTTCACCATACCGTGCACCTTAGGTAAGACCACGGTAAGCAACTACATGATTGATCTCGGTGCATCTATAAATGTGCTTCCTTACTCCTTGTATGTGTCATTGCACCTTGGTCCACTAAAGCCTGCAGGTCTCACCATCCAATTAGCAGATCGGTCGTGCAAACAACCGACGGGCATGATAGAGGATGTTCTCGTCCGAGTGGGAGAGGTGGTGTTTCCGGCAGATTTCTACGTCTTGGAGATGGAGGGTGAGCCGAGCAAGGGAAGCGCGCAAATCCTACTGGGCAGACCATTTCTGATGACAGCGCGCACAAAGATAGATGTGTAGAAGGACACGCTCTCAATGGAGGTAGATGGCAAGGAGATTCCCTTTAACATTTTTAAGGGGATGCAGCATCCTCATGAGGACGCCACAGTGCACGCATTAGACAGTATGGACGACTTGGTTGCGCATGCGTAGTGTGCGTGCGCAACAGGGGAGCCTGCGCCACTGACACAGACAGAGATGGGGGCACAAGATGATGAGCTGAGCAGCACAGAACCAGTGTCCAGACAGGTATGTGATCTAGTGAATGTTTGCGCTACTAATAAAATCCTGCCTTCTATTGAACAGGCACCCAAAGTTGAGCTGAAGCAATTGCCCGAGCATTTAAAGTACATCTTCCTGAGCAGTGAGGACACCCTGCCTGTCATTATAAAGAAAGGATTAGAGGAGGAGCAAGAGGCGCGATTACAGGAGGTGTTGTGCAAAAACCAGCGCGCTATATGATGGACATTAGCTTACCTGCGCGGAGTAAGCCCTGATGTGTGTATGCACAGAATTCTGCTGGAAAATAATGCCAAACCATCCAGGGAACCTCAGCGCAGACTGAATCCGATTATGATGGAGGTGGTGCAGAAGGAGATCCTGAAGCTGCTTGACGCAGGAGTAATATACCCGATTTCAGACAGTAAGTGGGTAAGCCCAGTGCACGTTGTGCCCAAGAAAGGAGGCATCACAGTAGAGGAGAATGCGCAGGGCGAGCTAGTTCCCAAGCGCATACAAACTGTATGGCGCATGTGCATTGACTACAGGAAGCTAAACGCAGTCACGCGCAAGGATCATTTCCAGCCACCATTCATGGACCAGATGCTCGACCGGTTGGCAGGGAAGCCACACTTTTGCTTCCTGGACGGTTACTCAGGGTACAATCAGATCCCTATTGCTGCGGAGGATCAGGAGAAGACAACCTTTACCTGCCCATTCGGTACCTTTGCGTTCCAGCGCATGTCGTTTGGGCTGTGTAATGCGCCAGGTACGTTCCAACGCTTAGTCATGAGCATTTTCTCTGATATGATTGGTTTATGTATAGAGGTATTCATGGATGACTTCACTATGCACGGTGAGACTTTTAATGCATGTTTGGATAATCTTGATAGGGTCTTAGCGCGCTGCATTACCAAGAACCTAGTTCTCAATTATGAAAAATGTCACTTTATGGTGTTGATGATGCAGTATGGCAGTGTTTGACAAAACCAGCACAAGTGAACAAGGAGCAGCTACAGCAGGGGATGCTATAGCAGGAGCTTGTTCAAGCTGCTGCAACATATGTCCGAGTAGCAGCAGCTACCTGGGCTTGGCTAGAAGGCCTGGCAGTTTTGTGGAGAGCATCAGAAGAATCGTTTAAAGTGCTGCGGAGAATATTCCAGTGGGGATTTCCTAGCTAGAGAAGGAGATTTTTTTTGGAAATTAAAAACAAATCTAATCTCCTAAAAATTAGGAGATAATGGTTCTTTTTGGGACATTGCTAAATCCTGTTCTTGATAGAAGCTGGCGCTGCTATTTAAGAGAGAATAGGTCAGAGCAGATAGGTGGATCGAAGCTGAGGGATACACGAGTGCGTGCGCTGAATTTAGAGAGAGCAATTTTGGTGTGCGACGGATGAGTTTTTCGATCATCACCCGAAGGCAGAGCGTGAGCGCATAGCTGTGGTGACAGAAGCAGAAGGAGGTCACTGAGTGAGGGGGAGTATTCCAGAGTGTGCAGCGCTCGTGGAATCGTTCGATCGGCTCGGCAGGAGGCTTTGGAGCGACGCGGACAATTGTGCATCAGCTGTGTGCTACAGCAACCCTGCAGAGTTGAGTGTAGTTTAGAATAGGCTGAGTTTCGAGGAGACAGTAGCTATTCTAGATTGACTTTTGTAGAGGGTGTGCAGACACAAGTCAGAGCCTGTTCTGATTGTGTCGAGTGATCCACACAAGGTTGAGTAGCATAGGTTGCGTGGAGTTGTAACCGAGTGTACTTTGAGACCTCTGTGATTAGTGGATTGAGGACTGGAGAATAGTCCTCCCCAGACGTAGGCAGTTGGCCGAACTGGGTGAACAAACTTCTATCTTGTTCATTGTTTGCTGAGACAATTTCTGAGTGAACAAGATTGTGCAGCAGCAACTGCTTGTTCACAAATCTGTCTGTCAAGAGACGCTACGAATTTCAGGTGTCACATGGAGTAGTACTAGGACATATCGTCTCACGGGAAGGAATTAAGGTTGATAAAGCAAAAATTGATCTTATCTCAAATCTGCCTTATTCCATTAATGTGCGCGACGTTAAGTCGTTTCTTAGGCATGCAGGGTTCTACAGGCGCTTTATTAAAGATTTTTCTAAAATATGTATTCCATTGTCTAACCTCCTTCAAAAGGATGTGTGCTTTGAGTTCACTGATGAGTGCAGGAATGCTTTTGACAAGTTAAAGGATGCGTTGACCAGTGCGCCAGTGATGCGCGCACCGGATTGGAACTTACCACTTGAGCTGATGTGCGATGCTAGTGACTACGCTATAGGCGCAGTACTGGGCCAGCGCGTGGATAAAAAGCCGCACGCTATCTATTATGTGTCGCGCACATTGGACACTGCGCAGAGGAACTACACCACAACCGAGAAGGAACTTCTGGCAATAGTATTTGCGCTGTAGAAGTTCCACGCATATGTTCTGGGCGCTAGAGTCACTGTCTACACTGACCACGCTGCTATCCGCTACCTGATGTCCAAGAAAGAGACTAAGCCGCGCTGGTTGCTGCTACTCCAAGAGTTCGATTTAGAGATCAAGGATAAGAAGGGCACGGAAAACACTGTTGCTGATCACCTGAGCAGGATAGTGAAGGAAGAGGAGCCAGGACAGATCACGGAGACATTCCCTGACGAGCACCTGATGGCGCTGAACGGTAAGGTACCATGGTATGCGCATATTGCAAATTACGTGGTCACAGGTGCGTTTCCCCCTCATTTCACTAAAACTCAATGCATGAGGTTAAAACATGAGTCTAAATATTATGTTCGGGATGATCTGTACATGCTTAGAATAGGCCCTGATCAGATCTTGAGGCGATATGTGCCTGATCATGAGATGAGCTATGTTTTGAGATTTTGTCATGCGCACGCGTTCGGAGGACACTTTGGTCCAAAGCGCACGAGCAGGAAAATCCTATACTGCGGGTTTTATTGGCCACACTTATTTCGCGACTCATATAACCACTACAGGGCTTGTGACAGGTGTCAGCGCACAGGAAATACATCAGCGCGCAACGAGATGCAACAAACGCCAATATTGGTAGACGAAGTGTTCGATTTATGGGGAATTGACTTCATGGGGCCGTTTCCGCCATCTTGTGGATACGAGTACATACTAGTTGCGGTGGACTATGTCTCGAAGTGGGTCGAAGCTAAGGCCACGCGCAAGGATGATGGTAAAATGGTTGTTGAGTTTTTAAGGACTAACATTTTCTGCAAGTACGGAGTGCCTAAGGCAATAATCAGCTACTAGGGGACACACTTCTGCAACGGAATAGTGGCCCAAGTACTAAAGTATTATGGAGTGCGCCACAAGACGTCCACTGCATACCATCCTCAAACGAATGGCCAGGCCGAGGTTTCCAACAGAGAGATTAAGCGCATTCTGGAGAAAACCGTGAGACCTTCACGCAAAGACTGGAGCCAGCGGCTGGATGATGCACTTTGGGCATACCGGACTGCGCACAAGACACCGATTGGGACTTCACCATTTCGGTTGGTATATGGAAAAGCGTGCCACCTACCCGATGAGTTGGAACACAAGGCATACTGGGCATTGCGCACTTGCAATCTGAACCTCGACGAGGCTGGTAAAGTGCGCGCATTTGAATTAAGCGAGCTAGAGGAGCTGCGCCTGAATGCATATGAGGGGCTGCGCGACTACAAAGCGCGCACGAAAGCATTTCACAATAAGTACATCCTCAGACGCACTTTCGAGCTAGGAGACCGGGTGCTTTTGTTCTCCTCGCGCTTAAAACTGATGCCCGGGAAGCTGCGCAGCAAGTGGACAGGACCATACACAGTCACGAAGGTTTTCCCATATGGAACAATCAAGTTAGAGAACAAGCGCAAGCATCGTTTTCAGGTTAATGGGCAAAGAGTAAAGAAATACTTGGGAGAACCTTGGGATGAGGCCACGCGTGAAGTTGATTTGGCGGAACCAGAAATAGAGGATGCACAGGCTGCTGCGCCAGAAATACTACCCGATGCACCGGAGGGAGAACTAGGAGCTACTGATTATATATCTTCTCCCTCACTTATTAACCTCGTTACTTATGATTTTGGCCACACTGACCACCTATCTGTTCCTTTGCGCAGGACTAAGGAAGACATAGCACACACAGACGCACAAGAGCGCGCAGGAGCAAGTGTGGGGGTGGTCCGGAGCACGAACTTGAGCAAGTAACGAGGTATTGACGAGCCAACGACGTTAAACAAAGGCACTTGTCGGGAGGTAACCCGACACATTTTTTTAGGATTTGATGTGGGGGGGGGGGGGGGGGGCGTTACATTTGCATTGTAGTTTAGCTTAGTTTGTAGTGAGAGGATATAGCAGCGGTTGTGCGCTTGTGTGCGGATTGCGCACACCTTTCGACTTGTTGTGCCTTATTCATCTTACATACGCTGCTATTAACAATTTTAGTATAATTTTTTCGATTTTTTGTCTTTTTAGTTGGGATATACAGGGGATGTGGAGTTGACAGAAAAAGCTCTAGAGAGGCGGTTAGTCGTTTTTGCTTCGAGAGTAAGGTACATGGCTAAAAGCGCCAGTGGAGGCCGGTGCTTCGCAACCTTCGGAACAAGAGAGCGTGCTCAGCCACGCAGATGCCAAAGGCAAATACCCAAAGTGTGGCGAGGTGGGAAAACAGACCACCTTCCCTCTGGAAGTCGAGCGTAGGAAAGTGGGCGCGGGTGTAAACGTGTGCGCCGACCTGCAAGTAGACCAAGGAGGGAGAGCGGGGCGTTGTTCCATAGCTGCTATCCGAAGGCCGAGACTGGAACCGTTCTGGGAATATAAGAAGAGTGGACGAAGCCGTATAAAAGAAAGAAATCAGTTGACGATATACGCAAGGAAAAGAAACCAGCGTGCGCACATAACTCCATATTAGCACATGCGCAAGTCCAAAAGTAAAATCGTCAAGGACGAAAGGCTTGAGTTTCCAAGAAGCGCGCGAATGAATCACGCACCTGAAGAAGCTTGCGCGATTATCCATGTAACAGAAATCGGAGTGGAGACCGACAACCAGGAGCCTATGGAGAGCTACCTCCGAATCATCCGAATTAAGTTGCATCCTGGCTGAGAGGTAACAAGTTTCAAAATTATTATATTAGAATTGTTAAGGGCTTGTGCGCGTAGGTGATAGAGCAGCGCAGGATGAACCTCTGTGCGAATCACGCATGAGTGTAAGGCTGTGCGCTAGACTTAAGAGAGGTAATTGTATCTGTGCTTCAGTGCTTGTTCGGGACGAACAAGGGCAAGTGTGGGGGATTTGATAGAGCCTAGTTATATGCGCTATTTAGATCTTGACACTGTGCTTGTTTGCATTATTTTGTGTACAAGACTACTGGTTTTCGGTATTTTTGTATTTCAGGATAAAACAGGAGCATAAGTCAGATGTGCGTTAACGGACATTTTTAGAGCGCAATGCACGACCTGCGCAAAAAAAAGATAGCTGATTCGGACTACAGTGCGCAAACCGACTGCGCCGAAGCAAGTAGCGCAATCAGCGTGCGCAGGATGACAGAGTTTCTAAATATTGATCTCCTAGATTTGGGAAGTTGCTAAAAGTCTTTTAGGCCAAATCTAAGCATTCCTTGGGCTTCAAGACCACTATATAAGAGGAGGGAAGCTAGGGTTTGAGAGAGAGAGAGAGAGAGAGCAGATAGAGAGAAGGACACACAGCAGCAAAAACACACGAGCTACTTCAGTCAGAATCTGCGTGAACCATCTGCACCAGCCGAGAACAGCAACGCGCAATTGCGCCGACCTGCTACGTTTTCTCTTGCTGCCTTAGTTTTAATTATTATTTCTATGATGTTTGTTTCTAGCATGTCTAGCTAAACACTTTGTATCGGTTGGGCATGATTCTATGAAGTATTTCCTTTGAGACTTGTGCTTAATGCTTAGTTCACCTACTTATATTAATTCTATGCATATGGGTGATAATTAGTTGTGCGAATAAGGGAAGCCTTGAACCGCAATCTTATTCTAACTGCTCGTTATTGTATGTTAAACTAGTTGGTAGCTTGACGGTGACAACTAGGAGTAACACAGTAGTATAATCAGCTGCTACTGTGATAGGATTCGTAGCTGTTTAGGCTAGTTTTAGGAATTAATAGCTTATGGACTTTGATCGGAACATGCGCGCACGTTAGGAAGCCTTGATCGGACACTAACTTAAGTAGAACTGCACTATAGATGTTTAGAGTCGATGATAAGGGATACATTCATAGAGGATTGTCTGTACCGATACTTTTCATAGTCATAGTACTTAAAATCTACTGCCTGCGCACGTATCGTGCAGTCCTGCTTTCACTACTGTTCATTCGCGCACCTGCGCAAACCAATCACTCACAACCCCAATTTCGTAAGTTGTAGGTTGCTAGCTAAAACGAGTCTGCATGCTCCTTGTGGGATCGACCCTGACTTAGCCGCTATACTAAGTGGAGAAGGAAGGATTAATTTGACGCGTACAACGACGCGCGATCAGTCACTCCTACAAAGGTAATAAACTAAAGTATCCCGACAAAGGTGATACTAAGCCTAGATTCTACTACTTGTTTCCACGACAAAGCTTCGACAAGAGTTAATAATCAGAATTGATGAGCGGATAATTTCACGACAAAGTATACGCTAACCGTGCAATACAATTCATGCAACCGTGCAATACAATTCATGCAATTTAAGATCCAGAACTTTCGATTGAACAGAAACATACATTAAACCCAAGTCTCAAACATGAATGTCACTAAATAAAAATCCCTAAACTAAAATTTAGCTACTCATAGGCATAACTGAAAAATACATTAAACTGAAAAGAATGAAAATATTGTTCACGATCACTGTTCACACTGGAAACACTATTCATGCCAATCTCCAGAATTCCGTCCGTCTCTTCCAAACCTCTGTCTCGTCAGCTGCCGTCTCACACTCCCTCGAAACCCTAATAGAAATCGGGCTCTAAAAATTGATTTCGGGCCGCGGGCCCGATTGCTGACGTCATCATAAGCTAACCGCGCCCCAAGAAGAAATTAGCTCGTGCGCCCGGAGAAGACATTAAGGTCCGGCGCGCGATGCTAATGTTTCCTGCTGGCGCCGAACTCACTGAGATGCGCACCCATTTCCTTCGATGTCGATTTTCTCCCTAAAAATACTGTTTTGAGTCGCAAGTCTCTTTTCATGTATTCCGAACATTTGAAATGCAAACAATACTAAGAAGTAACTGTTCACATAAAAACATGTCGAAATAGTTAGGTTTAAACGGTTTAGTGAGTCGTATAAATACGCTCCATCAGTAATCTTTCCTCACGCTGTAATCTTATAATCAGCTCAACAAGATGCTCAGCAGTCTCTGAATTTTCTCTAAAAGCATACCTTTTTCCACCAATCCCCTCTACTTGGAATGGTCCAACAAGATCTACATGGAGTAGTTCTAGAACACGCTTCGTGTTTATTTGAGTGGTTGCTGAGTGACTAGTTCTTGTCTGCTTACCAATCTGACATCCTTTGCAAACTCTGTTCTCTTCTCCTTTGATGACAGGAAGCCCTCTCACTAGCTTTTTGCTTGACAATTTCTTTAAGGCTTTCAGATTCAGATGTCCTAACCTTCTGTGCCACAGATTCATCTCATATGTTTTAGTAAGTAGACAGTTTGCATTCGAAGTAGTTCCTGCAACATCTAATAAATAGCAGTTGTTAGTAGGACGACTGCCACGCATCACACAGTCCCCATCAGCATTGAGAACTCTGCTTGAATTTCTGGTGAACTTTACGTCGCGAAAGTCATCCATATGTGGTTGATACTAATAAGATTGGCATGCAGACCCTTAACATAAAGAACATTTGTCAGACTAGGTAATCCAGGTAGTTCTAGAACACCTGCTCCAACAACTTTACCTTTTCCACCATCTCCAAACGTCACTGATCTTCTCTCTAGTGGCGTTAAGTCATTGAGAAAGGCTGAAGTACCTGTCATATGTGCTGAACAACCACTATCAAAGTACCACATATCTTTGTTCAAGTTGACAGTTGAATTGTAAGCAATAAAGCATACCTCTTTTCCATGTTTCTTTGGTCTCCATTCTTGCATTATGCATGTCTCAGCGCATGCATACTTAGCTAGGAAATTTCTGTAGTTTCTTTGTATGTGTCCTCTGGTATGGCAGTAATGACAGATCCTAGTATCTTTGGTCCAGGGAGTGGTATAATGGTTGTTGTAGGTGAAACTAGAACTTTCCTTTAACATCTTTTCTCTGACAAACTGTGTCTTGCCCTTACTACTTTCGGATGTGTTCCCATGACCCGACCATCTTGTACCATACCTTTGAGCACCAAGGATCTCATTCAATTTTTTCATTCCAGAATTCATCATCCTTACTTCAGATCATCCAGGTCCTTCTTTGTCTTAACATGATCAAAGATTTTCTTACTGAGTCTGGTCTTTGTTGCAACAAGTGCTTCATCCAGATCTTTCTTCTGCTCCTTCAGCTGTGTGATATTGATTCTGAGTTTTTCATTTGTCTTTGCTACCAGCTTCTATTTGGCGTACATATTTGTCAGATTCCTCCTCAGAGTCTCCTCATTAATTTCCTCACCATCACTGGATTCAGAGTCACTATCAAGATCTGTTTCCTCAGCTCCTTGGCAATTAGTGTGACAATCTGTGACATCCTTAGTTACAGTTGACAGTGCAAAAAAGTTGCTCTGATTTTCTCCAGTATCACTGCTATCGGACTCATCATCGTTGTATGTGGCAACCATGGCTTTCTTCTTAATCAAAGTATTAGCACAGTGCCTTTGTATGTGACCATATCCTTGACAGGCTCTGCACTGAATCTCTTCATTTGAATTTTGATCAGTCTTCCTGTGTTTGCACTTTTGAGATCTGTCATATTTCCTTCCAGGGTATCTCTGGACACTAAGCTCCTCTTTCTTCCACTTGGAATCCCTGATCACCACGAGCTTTTTAGTTAGATCTTCTTTTGTCTATCCTTGTCATGAACCTTCCAAACTGTTTGGCCATCTTGGTTATCTGATCATCATTCATCTCATCGTCAGACTCTGTTTCAGCGTCTATTGTAACAGCCTTTAGAGCAATTCCTCTTGTCTTCTTCTCTGTTGAAGTTATGTTGTTTATCTTCATCTTATAGACTCTGAGAGATCCCATGAGGGAGTCTAACTTCATTTTTTCCAAGTCAGCTGTTTCCTCAATAGCTGTTATCTTGACATCAAACTTCTGAGAGAGTGACCTGAGAACTTTTTCAACTTGTTCAGTTTCTGATACATGCTTGCTTTTCGAGTATCCCCATTTCGTTTACTATATCCATCAGCCAATTATTGAAGTCCGCTATGGTCTCATCATCTTTCATCACCAGTTGTTCGTAGCTAAGCCTCAGCATCTGCATTCTGGTCTTCTTTACTTTAGTATCTCCTTCAAAAGTTGTTTTTAGAATGGTCCACGCAACTTTTGCTATTTCAACGCAATTAATCAACTTATAATTCCGTTTATCAGCTGCAGCGATAATAGCATACAGAGCCTGACTATTTCCTTGGAATAATTTCTTCTCTTCTTCAGTCCAGTCTTTTTCTGGCTTCGGTGCTCTTACTCCAAAAGCATCTGCTGCACCTGATGGTTCAACCCAGCCTTCAACAACTGCCTTCCATGCATACTAATTTATTGATCTGATGTAGGCTTTCATCTTCGACTTCCAGTAGCCAAACTCATCTTCCTCCAAGCTGGGATGTCTCCCCATGCCTCCTCCACTCATTCTGAGTTTCCTCCGATCTCACCCTGTGTGTCAAATGTCTGCTCTGATACCACTTGTAGTTCTATTACCGACGATAGAACTTGTCCCAGCTGTTATTGTGACAACTACTTAGGAAATGCGTTAGGAATAGTTCGATTTGTTTCGAGTGAAAAGTAAATACTGTAATGAAAGTACGAGATGCAGGGATTTGGTAACCCACTTCGGGACAATGTGGGGGGGGGGGGGGGGGGGGGGGTTCTCCTAACCCCAACAAGCAGCAATCCAGTAGTAACTATCGGATAATGAAGTACAAACTTGCAAGACTTCCTCTTCAAGTCCTTCTACCACCGACTCGTCTGGATGCGCGCTGAGCTTCCCTCAGTGTAAAGATCCCTCTCTATGGCTTGTCACGGCAGCTTCGTTCTCCCGAATAGCTGCTTGTCCATTCAATGCTCTCCCGGATGTCTGGACAACTCTGCTTTGCAACAAGGTTTGTTAAGCATGTTACTACAGCAAGTACTTCCGGTCCTCGTGCTTGAGTGACAATTCGGCTCCAATCTCCGTCGAGTGTACTCAATCACTTAGCCTCTACCTCTATTGTATATTGCTATAAAGCAAGAGGGCTGCTTGAATAATTTTTTGGATAATCACTTCGACTTTATTCAACTTCTTTTAAAGCTCCTCGTTAATCTCTTAAATGATCTCAACCAAATATTCAATTGGAATATTTGTTGATCTTATCTTGTTGCCATACCAATCGATAGCGAATCAATTAGGTCGTTGAAGATATTCTGTGTAGCCGAGACACCATTGATCTCGCGGATATGCTCCATACCTCTTGATTCTCGGAATCTACAGATTCCCGAGAATATACTTCTTCGATTCACCGCCAGCGCAGGCTTCAGCACTTGCTACAACATCTTGTGTTGCATCTTCTGACTCCTTGATTCAGTTGTTTCTTCCGGCTATTCTACGCATATTTACTAAAATACTTGAACAACTCTTTACATAAAAACATGCCAAATAAAACATGGGACTAACAGAGGTTATTGATCGAGGGGGAGCAGCGCAGGGGTCGTCTACTCAGCAGGGAGAGCTTGGAGAAGTCGTCGACAGAAGCGTCAACAACTTGGCGGAAGAAGTTGCTGCAGCATCCGCTGTAACACATTGTAATAGGATAGACTGAGTCTGTGTGATCAGGTCATTAGCTTTCTATTACTGGAGTGTGTTGTTAGTGAAAGCTATTTTAGGTTGACAGAATGAGCGGAGATTTCGACTAGGTTAGGAGTAGTGGCGTACTCTAACAGAGATAGTGAAATCTTGAGGACCGAGAGTTATCCTCATTAGACGTAGGCTGTTGCCGAACTGGGTGAACAAATCTTTTTGTGTTCTTCAAGTTTGGCCGATCCCAAGCGTCAGCAACCGAGAGGCAGAAGTTGCTGAAGCAACCTGTGGTATCTCGACAATATCAACGCAGTGCCAATTTTAATCGGTATCAAAGCTGATCGCTCGACACACAGAGTGAGGTCCGGGAAAGGCATTGCTATCTATCATGGGCAATAGAATGAGAAGGCAAAAATCAAGTATGTCACTACAATCCGAAAAGGGAAGTCAAGACAGTGATTATGACAATAGTGATGAAGACGAAACAACTGAAGAATCTATTGCCAGTAGCAGATGATTGAGAAGTGTGTGGAAGTAGTAGAAACGAACAAGGGGCTGATCGCAAGAGTATCAAAACTTGATGATGAAAAGGAAGAACTTCTAAAGATCATCTCATCCATGGCTGAACAATGAGAGGCAGAGCACGCTGAGATTATGAATTAAGTAAGTTTGTACAGAAAGACATTCAGAATGCTCAACAACGGAACAAATACTCTGGAAGAAGTCCTAGCTCATCAAAGACCTGGAAATAACAATTCTGGACTCGGGTACACTGGAGAAGGAGGCATTGGTGTAACAAAGTTTGTCAGAACAAAGACACCAGAAGTCCATGATTATGAAGTTCTGAAGAGGAAGAGAAACTAGGGTCGGAAGAGAAAGACCAGGAGAAAGAACCAGAAGATGGTACAACAAACTCTTCCGCTCCGAGGTTGATTTTCACAAAACAAGCGCCTATGTTATTTCTGCAATCAACCTGGTCACATCCAACGAGTTTGTCCCATTCTGAACAAGTACTGGAGATTATAAAAACCATCACAGAACAATCACAAGCGATACAGAAGAAAATATGCCTTCGTATCTTATAGCTCATCGAAGGAGTTCAAGGAAAGAAGCTGGTATTTTGACAGTGGATGTTCGGGACACATGACTGGAGAAATATCCTCCCTTGACAAACATTCAGCCTTTTAGAGAATAGAATGTAACATTTGGCAATGGGCTAAAAGGGAGAGTTCTTGGGAAAGGGACACTAGATGTACTCGGATTGCCCAAACTGAAAAATGTGATGCTTGTGGACGGATTGAAAGCAAATCTCATCAGCATAAGTTAGTTATGTGAAGGTACACACTTTGGAAAATTTACTGAGAAATTGTGCCAAGTACTTGATGCAGGGGGAAATTGCTTGATGAAAGGAATGAGGTCTGCCAACAATTACTATTTGCTAGAGGATGCTGCAGCCACCTCTGTATCAACATGTCTAATGTCAAAATCTGAGGAGATAAACTTATAGCACAAACGAATGGGACACCTGAACCTTAAAACACTAAGAAAGCTTGTTGCAGATCAAATAATCCGTGGAATTCCCGATGTCAGAGGAGAGGCAAACTCGATTTATGGGGAATGTTAAATTGGCAAGCAGAGAAGAGTTTCTCACCCAAAAGTTTCAGAGATTGACTACTGCACATGGATCTTATGGGCCCTATGGAAGTTGAAAGACGTGGAAGATAAAGGTATACGTTCGTATTGTCGATGACTTCACTCGGTATTCCTAGATTGAGTTTCTAAGAGCGAAATCAGAAGCGGTAAAGATCGTAATCAACCTGGTTAATCGACTGGAACAAGAAAGGGGTCTAAGAGTGGCCTCCATAAGAAGTGACCATGGGAGGGAATTCGAGAATGAGGCTACAGACAAGTTCTGCAGTGATAGAGGTATCACTCATCAGTACTCATCCCCCATCACTCCATAGCAAAATGCCATAGTGGAACGCAAAAATAGAACCATACAGAAGATGGCCAGAGTCATGATACATGCCAAGAAAATACCTTTATGTTTTTCGCAAAAGCTATAAACACAGCATGCTACATCATCAACAGAGTGTCCATCAGAACCACACCTGTTATGAACTTTGGAGAAAGAAGAAGCCCACGGTAAAACATTTTCACATCTTCGGAAGTGAATGCTATATTCTAAGAGACCATGAATATCACAAGAAGTTAGACCCGAAGAGTGACAAAGGAATATATCTGGGTTATTCCATGAATAGTATGGCATACCGAGTCTACAATCAACGAACAGAGACCGTTCAAGAATCCATAAGTGTTACTGTCAAAGATACAATTGAAGACCAAAGAGGTCCACCGTAAGTTGAAAGTGATGAAGATTCTGAAACAAATGATCAAAATCAGCATCAACCTCAGAGAGCGGAAGAAGTTGAACTAGAAGATGTATCTGAGGATGCTATAGCAAATTCTTCTGATCCAACAAATACAGTGGATGACTGATCGCGCGTCGTTGTACGCGTCAAATATAATCCTTCCTCTTCCACTAGTACAGCGGTTAAGTAAGGGTCGATCTCCACAGAGAGCAAGCAGTTCAGTTTTAGCCAATAACCTACACTTATGAAATTGGAGGGTGAGTGATTGGGGTTGCGCGATGCGCAAGTAACAGTGGTATCGTAACGCAGAAATTTGCACTAGACGTGCGCAGGCAATAGAGATTAAGTACTATGACTATGAGAAGTATCGACGCAGACAATCCTCTATGAGTGTATTCCTTATCATCGACTCTAAATGTCTATAGTTTGGGTTGCTAATGTTAGTGCCCGATCAACGCTTCCTAACATGTGCGCATGTTCCGATCAAAGTGCATGTGCTATTAATTCTTACACTAGACTAAACAACTACGCATCCGATCAAGGTAGTAATTGCCTAACCTAGCGCGTTACTCCTAGTTGGCACCGTCAGGCTATTCAACTAGTTTAACAAACAACAAGAGTAAGATTGCGGTTCAAGGCTTCCCCTACTCGTGTAACAAGCTGCCAGTAATATGCACAGAATTAATATAAGCAAAACAAGCTATGCATTAAGCGCAAGTCTCAAAGGGAAATACTCATAGATTCATGCCCAACCGATACTAAGCGTTTAGCTAGACATGCTAGTGATAAACATCATAGAAATAGTAAATAATAACTAAAGTGTCCAAGAGAACAATAGCAAACAGTGCGTGCAGGTTGCAGTCTTGGCTGGCGCAGGTCCTCTCAACAAGCAAGTGTGTTTTCCAGTTCTGCCGCTTCCTCCTCTGATCTGACGAAGATGGATGGTGTAATATCGATTAATGAATGAATGCTCAAACCCTAGCCTTCTTCTTCTTTATATACTACTCAGCGGCTCATCCTTGGCAACTTCCTAATCTGGTCATGTCAGGATTTGGAAATACCATTATCTGCGCCTGGCGCACGGCATCTGCTTAGCGCAATTGGTTAGCGCACCGTTGTCGACTCTGCCGATTCTTCTGTTTGCGCCGCTAGCTCCGCAGGCTGTGTGATGCGCGTCCTAAACGCTGCCTGTTAGCGCGTATCCGACTTAGGCCTTCGTTTTGCCCTGAAATACAAAAACACTGGAAACCAGTAATCTTGTGCATAAAATATCGCAAACAAGCATGGGGTTATGATCTAAATAATGCGTATAAATAGGCTCTATCAATGACTCAGAACCAAGAACCGAAATCTCCCCCGAAATCTCGAAAGAAAATCTAGAAGGATCATCCTCTAACAAATGTCATCGGTGATCCCACTGAAGGGAGCCGAAACGAGGTAGCTCTCACACCAGTTTATGTGATATGATCTGTAACTCTCGCTTTATGTCCAGCGTTAAACCAGAGAACATCAAAGAAGCCTTGACAAATTAATTCTGGATAGCTGCAATGCAAGAAGAACTCGATGAGTTCGAAAGAAATGATGTGTGGGACCTGGTGCCACGACCTGCATGGGTGAACATCATTGGAACAAAGTGGATATACAAAAACAAGAATGATGAGAAAGGACACATTACAAGAAACAAAGCCAGACTAGTAGCTCAACGGTACACTCAGATTGAAGGACTGGACTTCGATGAGACCTTTGCCCAGTAGCCACAATGGAAGCTATTAGATTACTGACCTGCCATTTAAAGTTCAAATTGTATCAAATGGATGTGAAGAGTGCCTTCTTGAATGGAGTCTTATTATTTCTCTATCTACTGCTGAAGCCGAGTATATTACTGCCGGAAGCTGCTGTGCGCAACTATTATAAATGAAAACAAATGTTGGGTGAACTCAACAGGGCACCATGACTATTTACTGTGACAACCTGAGTGCTATCAGCATTAGCAAGAATCCCGTGCAACACTCTCGTACTAAGCACATTGACATCAGACACCATTTCATCAGAGACCTGGTAGAGACTGTCGTACTCAAACATGTAGCTACAAAGAAGCAGCTAGCTGACATTTTCACAAAACCTTTGGATGGAGCTCGGTTCGAGGATCTCAGAGCAGCTTGGGTTTACGTTTAGTTCCTGAATGAGCTGACAGCACCCTCTGTCATTTGTGACAAAAAGGGGGGGGGGGAGGAATGTAATAGGTAGATACAGTTAACTAGTTTAGGTAGATTGTTGATGCAGGAGAATAAAAATTTCCAGAAGCGGGTCAAACTAGAAAATTCCAGAAATAATGTTTTTTTGCATTAATTTTATTTTCAATAAATAAGTAGTCTAGAATATTCTACTCTTCTCTATAAATAGATAAGTTACTTTCTTTGTGGAATCATCACAAAACTTACTTTCAAATCAAATAAAATTTCATTTTCATCTCTAACCTTAGCTTCGGCTGAGTTAGTTGTTTTCATCTAGCTTCTTACTACGTCAAGTGGTATTAGAAGTCAATTCATCCTGGACCCATGGCTGGTAACGGAAATAAAGGTGTTGTTAATCCTGTGTTAGATGCGATTCATGAGTTGCAACAAACACAACTTCATATTGTTATACTCCTGCGAGATATGAGGTTGAATCCCCAAGCTCCTCCCGTAGCCCCTGTTCAACCTATTGGTGTCGGTCATCAGGTTGCACCTGTCAGCAACAACCTGTTGTTCATCATCCTGATTCCTCAGACAATGAAGCTGTGGATGCTAAGGAGCCGTTGTAGCCGTGCGGGAACGAGGCTTGCAAATTCGAGCCGATCTATCCGTTTTCCATGGCAATTTGCATATTGAAGATTTTTTACACTGAATTTCAGGGGTGGAGAAATTTTTTGAGCTTCTTAATATTGAAGAAGACAAGCAAGTCAAGTATGTGGCATAAAAATTTAAAGGAGGTGCTTCCGCGTGGTGGGATCAACTACAGCATAATCGTTGTCGACAAGGTAAACAACCTGTGCGCTTGTGGAGAAAAATGAAGAAATTACTATTTAGACATTTTCTTCTTCCCGATTATGAACAGACATTTTTCTAGCGCTATCAAAATTGTCGACAAGGCTCCAGGTCTGTCCAAGAATATACTGAAGAGTTTTATCGTCTCTTTGCCCGTGTTGATTTACACGAAACTGAGGTACAACAAGTTGCTATATACATCAATGGGCTTCGTCTCGCAATTCAAGACCGTTTATTGCAGACCATTTGGACTTTGGATGAAGCTATTCATCTTGCCTTGAAAGTCGAATCTCAGTTATCGCGGCCGGTGTTAAAAAATCAGCCTCATACGCACGTGCCAACAAACCGAAAAAAAAAGTATTGAAGCCGGTGAATCCTCTACTCAGCGTGATGAATCCAACTATGCTGACCCTCGTAGACCTTCTCAAACTCGTGTCGGGCTCCCAAATAAGGCACCTCAGAATCCTTACGCCAGGCCTTATGGAAACAAGCTTAATCGTTGTGGTGAATATGGCCATATTTCTAACACTTGCCCTAACCGAAGAGTGACAAATATTGTTGAGCATACTGAGGAGGTTGAAGATTCGACTGTTAAAGTACTCATCAGCCCTGAAGATGTCATAGCGGAGGACGATAATTTTGATACAGGGGAACACTTTACTGGAGTCATTCAACGACTACTATTATCCACTCCGGCACCTATTGACGTGTCACAACGTCATAATATTTTTCGGACAAAATGTTTTTGATATCATCATTGATAGCGGCAGCAGTGAGAACATCATCTCTAGATTGATTGTGAGGGACCTTAATATTCCTAATCAGAGACACCCAACACCTTACAAGTTGGGATGGATAACTGCTACAGGCATTGTTACCGTTGCTGAACAATGTTTGGTTCATTTTTCTATTGGCAAATATGAGGATGAGGTTCTTTGTGATGTGGTGGACATGAGTGCCTGTCATATCTTCTTGGGACGCCCGTGGCAATTTGACATGAACGCCATCCACAGGGGACGTGACAACGTTTATTCTTTCGTTAAAAATGGTGTAAATTTTGGGCTAACACCTTCTGTGCAGTTTACAGCAGGAAGAGAGCCTACACTTACGTCATTGCTGATCTCTCCTAGCAAAGAACTTCTTGCACATATTAAAGAAGTCCCTGTTGCCTACGCTCTGGTTGTTTATAATGCTATCGCAGCTGCTTCTGATGTGCCTATTCAAATTCAATCCTTATTAGAAGAGTTTAGTGATATCATGCCTAATGACCTACCTCATGGACTTCCACCAGCCAGAGATATACAACATCATATTGACCTTATGTCTGGAGCCTCTCTATCAAACTTACCTCACTACAGGTTGAGCCCTGCAGAGCATGAGATCTTACAGAAGCAAGTGAATGAGTTACTTGAGAAAGGTGTTATTTGCGAGAGCATGAGTCCCTGTGCTGTATCAGCCTTACTGGTTCCAAAAAAAGATGGTAGTTGGCGAATGTGTGTTGACAGTCATGCCATCAACAAAATTATAGTGAAATACCGATTTCCTATTCCTCGCTTGGATGATATGCTTGATATGCTTAAGAGTGCTTCTATATTTTCAAAGTTGGATCTTCGCAGTGGGTACCATCAAATTCGTATCCATCCGGGTGATGAATGGAAGACAGCATTCAAAACGAAGGGTGGATTATATGAGTGGTTGGTGATGCCATTCGGACTTTCGAACGCTCCCAGCAAATTCATGTGACTCATGACTCAGGTTCTTAAACCTTTTATTGGAAAATTTGTCAACATCGTTTATGCATTCCTCGTGGTGGTTGGTGGTTGGCTATTTATTTTATCAACATCGTTTATGCATTCCTAGTGGCTCTTTGAGAGAAGAACTTATTTCGAAACTTCATCGAGAAGGTCATTTCGGTAGAGATAAAACTATAGCTCTGGTGGAAGAACGTTACTATTGCCCACATCTTCGGTGGGATGTCAATTAGTTTGTTCAAAAATGCACTACTTGCGCAATGACCAAAGGGCAATCTCAAAACACTGGGCTCTACACTCCTCTTCATATTCCTAATGTCCCGTGGGAAGACATATCTATGGATTTTGTGTTAGGGTTACCACTGACTCAGCATGGTGTCGACTCCGTCTTTGTCTTAGTGGACCATTTTTCGAAGATGGCTCACTTTGTTGCGTGCAAGAAAACTGCAGATGCCTCTCATATTGCTCGATTATTTTTTCTAGCGATTGTCCGCCTTCATGGGATCCCTAAAACCATTACCTCAGATAGTGATGTTTGATGATGCAAGTATGGCAGTGTTTGACAAAACCAGCACAAGTGAACAAGGAGTTGCTGCAGCTCAAATTATCTAGCAGGCCAGCAGAAGTGAACTAGCAGCAGCTGCAGCAGGGGATGCTGCAGCAGGAGCTTGTTCAACTGGCTGTTTCAACCGTCCACTAGCAGCAGCAACCTGGGTTGGTCCAGAAGGGCTGGAAACCCTTTGCAGAGCATCTGAAGAATTTCTAAATTGCTGAAGAGTTTTTTTCCAGTGAGGTTTCCTAGTCAGAGAAGGAGATTGGCATTGAAGTTAAAGATCAAATCTAATCTCCTAGATTTTAGGAGATAATTGATCTTGTTGGGACATTACCTAAACCTAGACATTGCTTAAAGTGGTGCTGCTATTTAAGCAAGAGGTGTTCAGGGCAGAGAGGCTGATCGAAGCTGAGGGATACACGAGTGCATACACAGATTTCAGAGAGTGCAATCTTTGGTGTGCGACGGACGAATTCTTCGATCATCACCCGAGAGTAGAGCGTGAGCGCAGAGCTGTGGTGATTATAGCATAAGGGAATCAGGACTTGCAGAGTCTGATTCAAGCTTGATCTGGAAGCCAATTCAGAGCTGCTGAGCTTGTTGGTTGATCAAGGGAAGCCGCGGAAGAACTGACAGGTGGAAGGCTCGGTCTAGTGTCGTGCGGCAGTACTCACTAGTGGCAGGTGGTCACTGAGTGAGGGGGAGTATTCCAGAGTGTGCAGCGCTCGTGGAATTGTTCGAACGGCTCGGCAGAAGGCCTTGGAGCGACGCGGACATTTGTGCTTCAGCTGTGTGTTACAGCAGTTGCTACAGCAACCCTGCTGAGTAGTTGTAGTTTAGAATAGGCTGAGTCTTGAGAAGTCTGTAGCTATTCTAGATTGACATATTGCAGAGGGTGTGCAGACACAAGTCAGAGCTTGTTCTGATTGTGCCGAGTGATCCACACGGGGTTGAGTAGCATAGGTTGCGTGAGTTGTAACCGTGTGTACGTGGAGACCTTTGGTTTGAGTGGATTGAGGACTGGAGAATAGTCCTCCCCAGACGTAGGCTGATTGGCCGAACTGGGTGAACAAACCTGTGCCTTGTTCATTGTTTGCTGAGACAATTTTCTTGTGAACAAGAGTGTGCTGCAGCAACTGCTTGTTCACAAATCTGTCGAACTAAGACACTGTGAAATTTCAATTGGTATCAGAGCTGGAACTCGACACACAGAGTAAAAGATCCTACAGTGTCTCTGAAGAAGCCAAGACAATGAAGGAAGGACAGAGTACAAGCAGACCTCCATTGCTGGAAGAGAGCAATTATGGATATTGGAAAGCTAGAATGAAAGCCTTTCTCAAGGCTATTGATGAGAGGACATGGAGAGCTGTCGTGGTCCAGTGGTCTCCCCCAATCACCATGGATGAGCAAGGAGTGACAAGGATAAAACCTGAAGAGCAATGGACTGCTGAAGAAGGTGCTGCAGCAACTGGTAATTCAAAGGCACTGAATGCAATATTTGCTGCAGTAGATGCTAACAATTTCAGGTTGATATCAAACTGCGACATGGCCAAGCAAGCATGGGAAATTCTGCAAACTGCGCATGAAGGAACTGATAGAGTGAAACTGTCAAGACTCCAAATAATTGCCACACAATTTGAGAATCTGAGGATGCTGGATGAAGAAACAGTCACTGAGTTTAATGCTAAACTCTGTGATCTTGCAAATGAAGCCCATGCCCTTGGTGAACCGATCCCTGAAGAAAAGCTTATCAGAAAGGTTCTCAGATCACTGCCCAGAAAATTTGACATGAAAGTGACGGCCATTGAAGAAGCTCAAAATGTCAGATTCATGAAGTTGGAAGAGTTGATGGGGTCTCTCA
This sequence comes from Umbilicus rupestris, assembly GCA_963678935.1. Classification (NCBI taxonomy): domain Eukaryota; kingdom Viridiplantae; phylum Streptophyta; class Magnoliopsida; order Saxifragales; family Crassulaceae; genus Umbilicus; species Umbilicus rupestris. Next base: position 2,793,973 of record OY787618.1, on the reverse strand, counting down.
AACAATTTGAGATGAAACTGGTTAAGGGAGACACCACCCCTAAGGATAAGAATGTTGGATTGAAAGCTGAAGCAGAAACCAAGCAGACAGTTCCAGATGATCAGATGAGCATGCTTGTTAAGAACCTTGGGAAGCTTCTGAAGAACATGGAATCCAGAACCGGGAGAAGCTCTTCCTCGCGAAGACAATTCAGAAGGGGCAGTGAAAGTAAAAGGAAAGGGAAGGAACCAGCTCAGACTGAAGAAGAAAAGAAAGAATTAAAGAAGGGAGTCCAATGTTGGAATTGTGCAGGCTACGGCCATCGAAAAATTAACTGCACTAGCAAACCGATGAAAAAGAGGGCTCTCTCTGCCAGTGGAAGTGAAGATGAAAAAGAGCTGAGTGAAGATGAGTGCAACTTGGCCAGTTACAGGTCGTTCAGAAGAGGCAGAAAAATACGAGGAAGATTGAACCAGGACTTGCTACAGCAACCTTTGCATCACCATTACAAGAGAGCGTCAAAGTATAAAAAATGCTACAGCTGCGGTCGGAAAGGTCACTTAAAAAGAAACTGTTCCTCAGCTCATGCTGAAATAGCTTCTGTCAGGGAATCTGTCAGACAGAAGCGTGCGCAGTCTCAGCTCCTAGCTCTTGTCAGCACAGCTAGTTCCTCGGACAAGATAAGCTGGTACTTTGACAGTGGCTGTTCAGGACACATGACAGGAGAAAGATCCTTCCTGAAGAACATTACACCCTGTTCGGAACAACGTGTGAAGTTTGGTAACGGGCTAAAAGGAAGAGTTCTGGGAAGAGGAACCTTGGCAGTGGAAGGAATGCCAAGTCTGAGCAATGTTCTTCTAGTGGAAGGGATAAAGGCTAATCTCATAAGCATCAGTCAGCTGTGTGATGGGACTAAGCAAGTAAAATTTACGAGAGACTCTTGCAAAGTACTCGACAAATCTGGAAAATGTTTAATGGAAGGTGCCAGGTCAAAGAGCAACTGTTATCTTCTCAATGTGAGCTCAAACCCATCAATTCAGAAATGTATGTTGACTAAGGCCGAGGAAATGACCTTATGGCACAGAAGAATGGGGCATGTTAACCTAAGAACTCTGAAGAGAATTGCAGCAGAAGGGCTAGTCAGAGTAATTCCACAGCTTAAAGGGGAGACAATTTCCATCTGCGGAGATTGCCAGATTGGAAAACAAAAGAAGGCAACACATCCAAGAGTCAAAGATGTAGGCACTACCAGACCGTTACAGTTGATTCACATGGATTTGATGGGACCAATGGAGGTTGAAAGTCTGGGCAGAAAGAGGTATGCTTTTGTTTGTGTTGATGACTACTCTAGATTCACTTGGATTGATTTCATCAGAGAAAAATCAGATACTGTGAAAGTTATAGTGTCTCTCGTATCTCGCCTAGAGTAAGATAAAGACCTCAGAATCAGCAGCATCCGCAGTGATCATGGTAGGGAATTTGAAAACGAAGCTATGGATGATTTCTGTCGTCAAAGGGGTATCTCTCATCAGTACTCTTCTCCCATCACTCCACAGCAGAATGGTGTAGTGGAACGAAAGAATCGAACAATTCAAGAAATGGCCAGAGTCATGATTCATGCTAAGAGAGTTCCCCTGAGATTTTGGGCAGAAGCCATGAACACCGCATGCTATATCATCAACAGAGTCACCTTACGGAGAGGAACCAATCAGACCTGCTATGAGCTCTGGAATCAGAAAAAGCCCACTGTTAAATACTTCCACATCTTTGGAAGTGAGTGTTTCATTCTGAGAGATCGGGAGTATAGAAAGAAACTCGACCCTAAGAGTGATCCTGGATTGTTCTTGGGATATTCAACAAATAGCAGGGCCTATCGAGTATATAACCAGCGAACAAATACAGTCATGGAATCCATAAACGTTGTTGTCAATGATGCAGAAGAAGAGTCTACCCCTGATACTGACTCTGGTGAAGAAGACTCTGATCTTGAAGAAGTACCTGACAGACAGACCAGAAGTGAACAAGCTGCGGTTCCAGAAGATGCTACAGCAGAAATTCCAGATGATCAATTGGAAAGCCTGTCTGATGATCTGCACACTGAGGCTCCTGATCCACCTTCAAGGCATCCCCCAAAGAAGATTCAGAGGAATCATCCCCTGACAAATGTGATTGGGGATCCCGCAGATAGAAGAAGAATCAGAAGTCATGCCTACTTCAATACATGTTTTATGTCTAGCATTGAACCCAAGAATTTCAAGGAAGCCATGAGCGACGAATTCTGGATGATGGCTATGCAAGAGGAACTGGCAGAGTTCAAAAGACACGATGTCTGGGATCTGGTGGACAGACCTAATGGAGTGAATATCATAGGCACAAAGTGGATCTTCAAAAACAAAACTGATGAGAAGGGAAACATCACAAGAAATAAGGCCCGTCTGGTTGCTCAGGGATTTACTCAGATTGAGGGTCTGGATTTTGAAGAAACATTTGCTCCAGTTGCTCGCCTGGAGGCCATTAGACTGCTTCTAGCCATGTCATGCTTTCTTGGGTTTAAACTGTACCAAATGGATGTCAAGAGTGCGTTCCTGAACAGAGACCTGTCTGAAGAAGTTTATGTCTCTCAGCCAAAAGGTTTTGAAGATCCTCACTTCCCAGAGCATGTTTACAAGTTGAAGAAAGCCTTATATGGACTGAAGCAGGCGCCTCGGGCATGGTATGAGAGGTTGACAGTGTTCTTGGAAAAACATGGCTACAAATGAGGGGAGCTGACAAAACTCTGTTTGTCAAGAGAACCAAGTCAGATGTGGTCATTGCACAAATCTATGTGGATGATATTGTGTTTGGTTCCAAGTCTCAGCACCTGGTGAAGCAGTTTGTGAATCAAATGCAGCAGGAATTTCAAATGAGTATGATTGGAGAGCTGTCATATTTCCTTGGACTGGAGATTACCCAGAAAGAAGATGGCATTTTTATTGCTCAAAGCAAATACAGCAAGAATCTTGTGCAGAAATTTCAGCTCGACAAGGCTAGTCACAAACGAACCCCTGCTGCCACTCATGTCAAGGCAATCAAAGATGAACATGGCGTGGCTGTGAGTCAGACAATCTACAGAAGCATGATTGGAAGCCTATTGTACCTGACTGCCAGCCGTCCTGACATTTCCTTTGCAGTAGGAGTCTGTGCCAGATTTCAAGCCTCTCCCAAAGACAGTCACCTGCAGTTGGTCAAGCGAATCATTCGGTATGTGGGAGGAACCGTGAACTATGGCCTTTGGTATACTAAGGACACAAATGCTAATCTGGTAGGATACAGTGATGCGGACTGGGCTGGATGCTCGGAGGACAGGAAGAGCACTTCAGGAGGGTGCTTCTTTTTGGGAAATAATCTGGTGTCCTGGTTCAGCAGGAAGCAAAATAGCATTTCTCTGTCCACTGCTGAGGCTGAGTACATTGCTGCTGGGAGCTGCTGTGCTCAAATGCTGTGGATGAAGCAAATGCTGAGTGAGTATGGTCTTCATCAGGATGAAATGACACTCTACTGTGACAATATGAGTGCCATCAGCATATCTAAGAATCCGGTGCAGCACAGCAAAACCAAGCACATTGACATTCGTCATCACTTCATCCGTGATCTTGTTGAGAAGAAGACCATTGCTCTCCAACATGTTGAGTCTGCCAAACAACTTGCTGATATCTTCACAAAAGCTCTGGATGCAGCCCAGTTCGAAGACCTGAGAGCCTCTCTGGGGCTCTGCGTGTTGTCTCCATAAGGTTCCCCAGGCGCACCCCCTTGTCATTTATTCCAAAAAGGGGGAGGAGAAGAGCAGGCTAAGAAGTGGAGGAGAATAGCTCAAGCAAATCTGGTGGGTTTTGTCTGGTGGGTTTTGTCAAAATGCCAAGGGGGAGATTGATGATGCAAGTATGGCAGTGTTTGACAAAACCAGCACAAGTGAACAAGGAGTTGCTGCAGCTCAAATTATCTAGCAGGCCAGCAGAAGTGAACTAGCAGCAGCTGCAGCAGGGGATGCTGCAGCAGGAGCTTGTTCAACTGGCTGTTTCAACCGTCCACTAGCAGCAGCAACCTGGGTTGGTCCAGAAGGGCTGGAAACCCTTTGCAGAGCATCTGAAGAATTTCTAAATTGCTGAAGAGTTTTTTTCCAGTGAGGTTTCCTAGTCAGAGAAGGAGATTGGCATTGAAGTTAAAGATCAAATCTAATCTCCTAGATTTTAGGAGATAATTGATCTTGTTGGGACATTACCTAAACCTAGACATTGCTTAAAGTGGTGCTGCTATTTAAGCAAGAGGTGTTCAGGGCAGAGAGGCTGATCGAAGCTGAGGGATACACGAGTGCATACACAGATTTCAGAGAGTGCAATCTTTGGTGTGCGACGGACGAATTCTTCGATCATCACCCGAGAGTAGAGCGTGAGCGCAGAGCTGTGGTGATTATAGCATAAGGGAATCAGGACTTGCAGAGTCTGATTCAAGCTTGATCTGGAAGCCAATTCAGAGCTGCTGAGCTTGTTGGTTGATCAAGGGAAGCCGCGGAAGAACTGACAGGTGGAAGGCTCGGTCTAGTGTCGTGCGGCAGTACTCACTAGTGGCAGGTGGTCACTGAGTGAGGGGGAGTATTCCAGAGTGTGCAGCGCTCGTGGAATTGTTCGAACGGCTCGGCAGAAGGCCTTGGAGCGACGCGGACATTTGTGCTTCAGCTGTGTGTTACAGCAGTTGCTACAGCAACCCTGCTGAGTAGTTGTAGTTTAGAATAGGCTGAGTCTTGAGAAGTCTGTAGCTATTCTAGATTGACATATTGCAGAGGGTGTGCAGACACAAGTCAGAGCTTGTTCTGATTGTGCCGAGTGATCCACACGGGGTTGAGTAGCATAGGTTGCGTGAGTTGTAACCGTGTGTACGTGGAGACCTTTGGTTTGAGTGGATTGAGGACTGGAGAATAGTCCTCCCTAGACGTAGGCTGATTGGCCGAACTGGGTGAACAAACCTGTGCCTTGTTCATTGTTTACTGAGACAATTTTCTTGTGAACAAGAGTGTGCTGCAGCAACTGCTTGTTCACAAATCTGTCGAACTAAGACACTGTGAAATTTCAATGTTAAATTTCTTAGTCATTTTTTCTCACACTTTGGCAAATATTTCGAACTAATCTTTGTTATAGCAGTGCCTTTCATCCACAGACGGATGGTCAGACGGAGGTTATTAATCGATCTCTTGGTAATCTCATTCGTTGTCTATGGTGATCGCCCTAAGCAATGGGATATGACCCTTGCCCCTGCTGAATTTGCTTACAATAGTATGGTGAATAGATCAACAGAAGAGCTCCATTTGATATTGTCTATCGAAGTCCCCCGAAGCACATAGTTGATCTAGTGCCACTGCCCCACATTCCTAGCTACAACACTGTAGTTGAACAACTTGCCCACCACATGGATCTTGTGCAAAGGGAAGTGAAGAACAAATTCAAGGAATCCAATGACAACTACAAGTTAGCAGCTGACCATCACAAGCATCCCAAATTTTTTGAAGAAGGTGACATGGTTATGATTTTTCTTCGAAAAGAATGCTTTCCCGCTGGAACTTATAACAAACTTAAGCAGAGGAAGATTGGACCGTGTCACATACTCAAAGGATTAATGATAATGCTTAGGTCGTCGACCTTCCACCTGACTATGACATCTCTCCTACTTTTAATGTCTCTGATTTGTACGAGTACCATCCAGGCGTGCCCCTTTATCCAAATTCGCACTCAGGGACGAGTTCTTTCGAAGCGGAGGAGACTGATGCAGGAGAATAGAAATTTCCAGAAGCGGGTCAAACTAGAAGATTCCATAAATAACGTTTTCTTGCATTAATTTTATTTTCAATAAATAAGTAGTGTAGAATATTCTACTATTCTCTATAAATAGAGAAGTTAGTTTCTTTGTAGAATCATCACAAAACTTACTTTCAAATCAAATAAAATTTCATTTTCATCCCTAACCCTAGCTTCGGCAGAGGTAGTTGTTTTCATCTAGCTTCCTACTTCGTCAATTGTGTCAGTCATCTTTAATTATGTAGTTCTTGTTTGGTTTTGTCAAAATGCCAATGGGGAGATTGTTGAGGATATGGCATCCTTGACAAAACTGCTCAAGAGACTGCTGAACCACTCCCTGAAGATTGGTGGCTGGAGCACAATCTGAAGACTGACAAAACACCCACAATAAAGAGCCAGAGTCTACTTCAGCAATCCCTGAAGGTCTGAAGCTAAGACACTATTTGAAGAATGGGCAAGAGATAGCTATGAAGAGATAGAGTCTGCTTCAACACTCTTTGATGATCCAGAGCTAGAGTAGAATCCTGGTGTTGCACGTGAGGCTCCAGCTTGATCCGGCTGGCATCGGGTAAGCTCAGAGAGGTATGCGGTCATCATCAAGAGCTCAACAATGGCCAGCACGTGGCCTAAGAAGATAAAGATCCAAGAGTCTGAATTTGGCAACGGAATCTTCAACAAACTTGCTAGAATCTATGAGAAGATTCTGATAATGATCCTTGGCGTTTTTGGTGTGCTGAAGAGCTTGAAAAGGAAGAAGGGGACGCAGCACAGAACACACACGATTAGAGAGAGCACCTCGAGAGCACACAGAGAGTACATAGAGATCAACTTATGGTAGCAGGGTTTTATACACTGAGTTAAAAACGTGCGTGGTGCTGAGGGAATCAGAATTCATGGAGTTTGATTATGGACTGATCCGGAGTTCAACTGGAGCGCTGCTCGTTGAAGGAACAATCGGAGCCCGGTGATCAGGTGCAGACAGGCAGTGTCGCGGGCTGAGGAGCATTGATTGAGGCTACCTAATAGTGACGGAGTTAGTCACTGATTGAGGGGGAGCAGAGGCTGAGTTTGAATAACTCAGAGTGTCCGACTACTTGGCGGGAGAGCTTGGAGTGTCGTCGACCGAAGATACAACAACTCATGTTAAGAGTGTGCTAAGGCATTCTGTGAGCTATGTATTGTAATAGAATAGGCTAAGTCTGAGAGTCAGAGATGTAGCTATTTATTACCGAGAGTGTGTAGGCTGAACGAAAAGAGTCTGTGAGTCCAGATTGCTAGCTAGTCTAGGAGATTAGACTGAGCATTACATTTCGGCTAGGTGAGGAGTAGAGGAGTGAGTTCTTGTACTTCAAACTGAGATAGTGGAATCTTGAGAATCGGAGCATCCTTCCCAGACATAGGCGAGTTGCCGAACTGGGTGAACAAACGCACTGTGTCTTTCTTATTCTTCAGTAAAGTAATTCCGCAGAAAAATACAGAGAGTGCTTAAGCAGAAGCTATAACTCCGCATCAGCAACGCAGTAGAATTTCAAAAAGATTTACAATGGAAAGCTCTAAACCATGACAGACCCCTCAGGTAGGCATTTAATCTTAACCAAATCATATTGCTATAAAACTGAGCCTGAGCTTAGAAACATGGCTAAAATACCTTATGATGTTGCATTAGGCTCAGTAATATATTGTATGCTATGTACTCCACTCGAGCTAGCAATTGGCATTAGGGTACTAAGCATGTTCATGGCCAGTCTTGCTGAATCTCACTGGTAAGCCAAGAAATATTTGTTAAGGTACCGTAACAGTATTAAAAATATAGGTCTTTTATGTTGAATATGGTCAAAAGCCTGAAATATTTGGTTTTGTTGATTTTGATTATGCCAGTCATATAGATAATAGAAATTTAACTACATGACTGTATTTACTTTGTATGAAAACTGTGTTTCGTGGAAATCATAGCTCCAATCTGTCGTAGCATTGTCCTTAACTGAGCAGAGTATATTGCAGCCATTAAGGCTGCAAAAGAAGCTATTTGGCGTCAAGGCTTGTTGCATGACTTGGAGGGTGATCAATGTGTTCCTATTTTACATACAGATAGCCAAAGTGCTTTACACTTGTGTAGGAATCCAATTTATCATGAGCGCATGCGCATCAAACATATAAATGTTAGAGTGCATTTCATTTACAGACAAACTTGACTCCAAAGTCTATCATTGTTGTTAAAATTTTGGGCGATAAAACTCTTTCTCTAAGTTTGAGTTTTGCAGGTCCTCCCTGCATATGGATGAAGTTAACTAAAAGGTTTCATTGGGCCTGTTCTTTTGCACTTTAATTTTAAGTACTTAAGTTAAATTGAGTTAAGGTCACTTAACTTAAGTACATTCATGAATGTGTACATAACGTCTTTCATCACCACCACCACTATTCATCACCATCATCACCACCGCCACATCACTACTCATCACCACCACCATTATTCATCACCACGACCACCATCACTATACATCACCACCACTATTCATCACAACCACCACTATTCATCACCGCCACCACTATTCACTAAGAGGTTGTGGTGGTGATGGTAGTGGTGGGTTATTGTGGTGGTGGTGGTGGGTTGTTGTGGTGGCCGCGGTGATGGCGGTGGTGGGTTGTGGTGGTGATGGGTTATGGTTGTGATGATGGTGGTGTTGGGTTGTGGTGGGTTGTGGTGGTGGTGCGTTTTTGTGATGGTGGTGGTGGTGGGTTGTTGTGGTGGCCGCGGTGATGGCGGTGGTGGGCTGTGGTGGGTGGTGGTGGGTTGTGGTGGTGGTGGTGGCGGTGGTGGTGGTGGTGTTGTGATGGTGGTGGATTTGGTGGTGGGTTGTGATGGTGGTGGTGGTGTTGGTGGTGGTGATGGTGTTGGTGGTGATGGTATTGGGTTGATGGTGGTGGTGGTGGGTTGTTGTGATGGTGGTGGTGGGTTGTGATCGGTTGTGGCGATGGTGGTGGATTTGGTGGTGGTGGTGGTGGTGGTGTTGGTGGTTGTTGTGCTGGTGGTGATGATGTTGGGTTGATGTGGTGGTGGTGAGTTATTGTGATGGTGGTGGTTGATGTGATGGTGGTGGTGGTGGTGGTGGTGAGTTGGGGTGAGTGATGGTGGGTTGTGGTGGTGGCGGCGGCGGTTGTCGGTTATGTGGTGGTGGGTTATTTTGATGGTGGTGGTGGGGTTGTGATGGTGGTGGTGGGTTGTGATGATGAATAGTAATTTAAGTACTTAAATTAAATTAAATAAATTTAAGGTCATTTAAGTTAAATATTTAAATAACTGATTTAAAGTCAAAAGAATGAGAGGAGGTCTCTGCTCAAATATCACTTGAAGCAATTTAGTATTTTTGGACCCTGATTTTTTAAGATTTTAATTTTTTTAATTTTTATACCAAAATTCATATTTTTTTATACTCTATAAATACATATTCGCTTCATTTGATTTGGACACCGAAAAAAAAACCTCTTTCTTCTCCATTAAACCCTTCTTTTTAGCCAAATAGATCCCAACAATAATTTCTTTGTCTACCCAAATCTCCACAGTTATCAGTTTCAAAATCAACAATCCAACCAACAAAATACTCAAAACACTCCAAACTATGGGTTTGCACCAAATTTCATCATGCCTTCATCTGCTCCAAATTATAGTCCATATTATGGATCAATGATATCATATTCATCTCAAGCACCATTTTATTATTCATCTACTCCAATAGGAAATGTACCAGTTCCACATACTGGAGCAGCGGAATTTCCCGCATTTTCTACACAAATGGCGCTTGATGGTATGAGCAGTGCTAATGAAGCCACTCCAATTGCAGAAGATTCAACTCATTCTCGTCGGAAAAGCCCTAAATGGACCACCGATCAAAATTTGGTGCTACTTAGTGGGTGGATTAAACATGGAACCGACAGTGTTGTTGGCAGAAACCACCATTGTTATTCTTGAAGCAGCTGCCTCTCATGATCTATGGATATGGCATGCCTTTTTTGGATGTCCAGGAACACTGAACGATATAAACGTTTTTGACCGTTCACCAGTATTCGATGATGTTGAACAGGGCAATACCCAAGAGTGAATTTCTTCGTGAATCAACGTCCATATGACATGACATACTATCTAGCTGACGGAATTTATCCTTCTTATCCGACTTTCGTCAAATCAATAAGACTTCCTCAAAGTGAACCAGATAAGTTATTTGCAAAATATCAAGAGGAATATCGGAAGGACATCGAACGTGCATTTGGAGTGTTGCAGGCTCGATTTAAAATCATTCGCGAACCAGCTCGCATGTGGGACATAGCCGATTTGGCTATCATCATGAGGTCGTGTATCATATTGCATAATATGATTGTTGAGGATGAACGAGATACATATGCTCAACACTGGACCGATTATGATCAATCTGAGGCGAGTGGGTCTAATACACAACAACAATTCTCGACCGAGTTGCTACCGGCATTCGCAAATCATGTGCGTGCTAGATTCGAGATGCATGATTCAAACGCACATCACGCATTGCAAGCAGATCTGATCAAACACATATGGGCAAAATTCGGAATGTTTCGTGGTTAAATATATTTCTAAGTCGTTGTGTGTATTTGTTTAAATAATGTCTATTCATATTTCTCGTCTTTATATCTTGCAAGATGCAATGATATAAAATTTAAAATTAATGAAATAAAAACATTAAAAATAAACAATAATATATATAATTTTTTTTACTATTAATTTTTTTTTGTTGAATGCAAAATGATAATTTTATTGAATTGTAATTACAAAAATTAAATTATGAAGAAAATAAAAGTAGATAAATAAAAGTTGGTGGGTAGGGTGTTGAATTTTATTAAACAAGATCACTGTAGATGGTATAAGTTGAATGTGTGTTGAATGATTAGGTGGAAGATAGAGAAGATGACGTGGAGTATTAAAAAGTGATAAAATAGAATGTTGAATGTATTTGCTATTTTAGATAGTCTAAGGTGTATGGTTTGTATAATCTTTTTCGCATTTTTTCCTAAATTGAGTTTAGGAGATGTTCTTTTTTGTTTTTGTAAGTTTTTGGTCAAAGTTGCTTTGGCTGGAGCTTAGAGAGCAAAAAACAACGGTTTTCTCTTGACAAATAAAAGGAAGAAAGCATTTTGGGTATTAGGGCACATTTGAAATCAAGAGACATACGAGAGAGAGAAGAAAGGAAGAAAACGACGCGAGCAAGCTTTGAAGCAACTGGCGAGAGCGTGATAGCTTGGGAGCGAGAGGCGGACGCAGTGAACGGCAGAGCTAAAGGCGCGGAGCTTTAAGGTGCTGGGAGAAGGCCTCAATAAAGGCGAAGACGAAGAATCCAGGAGCTTCTGAAGGGGCCTTATCCCTTCCCTTCTCTACTCATTCTTGGGGTTATATCTGGTCCTAGTTGCCTAGTCTTTTTGGGGGTCTTTCTTGTGCTTGTATCCTAGAACTCTTGATTGCTTAGTGGACGTTGGGTCGATCCATCCTGACCTGAGGTTTTGTGGATGGAGGCTTATTTTGAAGTTGAACCACGTCAAAAGTCTTATGTGATGTTGTTCATAACTTGATCAAGTATAAATTGAATCTCTATTGAAGAATTGGGTTAAAAAATTGGATAGGTAGTTTTTACAATAAACATGACATTTTTGTGGAGCATCAACTACAACTGTGTAAAAGAATGGTGTACGAACGAATAGTGTCATATTTTTAATTTGTTATTTTGTATTTGACTTTACCAATATTAATTCACTTAGAATTTTTCTATCAAATGTCATCCTTTTTTTTGTTTTTGCCTTTTTGTTGGATAACATGTCCAAAATGCACATTTTTTAGAAAGCGCGGTTCTTTTGAATTATGTTTGCATTGTCAACGTGGACCTGGTAGCATCTTGCAATAATATTATCTCAAAACTTCTTAACTTCATTGTTAACTCACATGGTTGAAGTGATCAAAGAATAAGATGAAAGTCGCTGGTTTGGTTTCCAGAAAGCAATATATGGAATTTATTTATGTAGAATATTAAGGGGAAAAAGAACAAAATTTGATGTGGAAAATTCCAAATTTAAAAGCTTAAATGCATTCGATGACTTCTAGTTTATACGTAAACACTTCATCCATACGAGGGATGCTAGGGGTTTGAGATTTCTCGTGATTTTTCAAACAAGTCGCATTTGTTTGTCAACTTATTGTCACGTCTTTTGTTGAGTAAATAAATCTCATAAAAAATAATCCTCAAGAATTTTGTTGGGCTTTTTTTTAAAAAAAAAATGACAAAATTGAAACAACCAGTTAAAAATTCCTCCATGCATAACTTCTGATAAGATACTGTATTTCTAGTTTGATTAAAATTTATAAAAATACTAAAATATAATTATTAGTTTCCAATGTTTTATTATACCTACCATGTCTCTATGTATAGTGATGGAAGTAGGTGCTGGGCATGCGGATCGGATTGAGTTTAAGACTATGTTCTTTTGAATTTATAAAGGATTTATATAAGTACTTATAAATAAGTATATATACATATAAGTAAATATAAATATATATAAATAAATGTAAATAAATGTAACTATTCATCATATCTTTCACCACCACCACTGTACATCGCCACAACCACTATCCATTACCACCACCACAACCACCATAAAAACATCACCACCACTATTCATTATCTCTTTCATCAAAACATCACTATTTATCATCACCATAACCGCCACTATTCATCACCACCACCACAACCACCATAAAAACATCACCGCCATTATTCATTATCTCTTTCATCAAAACACCGCCACTATTTATCATCACCACAACCGCCACTATTCATCACCACCATCACAACAACCATAAAAACATCACCACCATTATTCATCATCTCTTTTTCAAAACATCACCACTACTATTCATCACCATCACCACAATCATCATAAAAACATCACCACCACCATAAAAACATCATCACTACTATTCATCATCTTTTTCATCAAAACACCACCACTATTCATCACCACTATTCATCATCTCTTTCATCAAAACATCACCACCACTATTCATCATCACCACCATAAAAACATCACCACCACTATCATCATCTCTTTCATCAAAACACCACCACCACTATTCATCACCACCAATTGTGGTTAGGGTGGTAGTGTGTGGTGGTGGTGGTAGTAGTGTTGTGGTAATGGTTGTGGTGTGTGTGTGGAAAGAGATGATGAATAGTAAATATAAGTACATATAAGTAAAGTAATAAAATATAAAATATAAGTACAAAAGAACATACCCTAAATATCATAATCTATGCGCGCTATGCTAGGGTTTATAAAAGAGTGGGTCCGTTCGTCGGCAGTGTCAAGTACAAAAACTTGGATCTAGGTTGATCATTGAGTTATAAGTCAGTCCGCCCCGATAGGATGGACCCGACCGAGCCCCGAGTTGAACATACGAGTTGGTTTTGCCCCTGGATTGGATCCACGAGTTGAATGTTTTTATAATAAAAAATTTAAAAATAAAAAGCGCACATAATATATAAGGCACATTTAGTGATTAATGTTAAAATGAATTTATGTACAAAATAACAATTAGTATTCTATTTTATTTTAAAAAACTTTTTATTTATTAAATGGGAGCCAAAGTTGGTGATTTGGGAGAATTACACACCAATTGCAAAAGTCTCGCACAAAGTTTGAGCCGAAACTTTATAAATAGTTCAGCCTTATAATAATTTATGATCAGTTGATCATAAAAGATGTTTAAAAACGACAATGACAACGAATCTAATTTATCTTTAGTTTCATAATCAAATTTTGTCATATTCTCTTGTTCTCTTTTTTAGTTGTGTGTCAATTTTTTTTAGATAAATACACATTTCAATTGTATTATCATTCAATCGTGATTTTTTATCATCCAACACAGGCCACAATCTTGTACTTGTAGAAAAATAAACTTTGGATGCCACATTTGATATCGAAGCAGTTTGTGGTCCTGACAGATAATAAGTCAAGTTTGTGGGTCGAAATCATGGATCCAATTTCTGAGTCAAGCGAGTTGGGTTAGAGCTCGAGTGAACCAAACTCGAACTGCCTCGAATTTATTTAGTTTGTCCCTACCCGGACCCGCGAACCATTAAGCGGACTGATTGGACCGGCCCACCCGATCCAATGTTCGTAAGTTTTAACGACCAACTACCATCTCTACTCTCGTCATCCTAAATCTCATCTACAAATAAACAAAACAACTATAGAGGCACTGAACAAATTCCGGGAAGGAAAGAAACACAAAAAATAAAGTAAAAAGACAAAAGCACAAAATACATAACTATAATACTTCTTAGAAAACAATCAAAAATCATGACATGCCGGGGCAGAAAAAATATTACATATGACCTGCCTTCACTTGCCATAAACCATTCGAGATAAGTACTCAATTTTTCTGTGCGAGGGAGGTATTTGTTATTATTAAATTTATGAGTAAAAAGTGTTTTTCTTCCACCTACGAGGTATAAAAAATGTAATAAAATTAACCATGAGCTGCTTCATATATACTAATGTGGCCGGTATTACACAATACATTAGCTACTCATAATCATAACCAGCTAGCAAGAAAAACAAAATAATGAAAAAATGGATACATACATGATGGACATGGACCGGACCCCCAGCAAAACTCAATACATCCCACCTTCTTCCAGAGGACACTCCAGCAAGAACCCTGCTGCCCCAAATATCTCCTCAAACGAAAAACCCTCTTCGTCGCCGCCTAATGCACCTTTCACACAAACTTCCTCCAAAGGCATCGATCCTGAGCTACACGGTGATCTCTTCTCCTCGGGGATTTCACCGTTTCCTGCATCCAAAAAAAGTCCATCGTCCATGACGTGGACAATTCCAGTACTGAGGCTGTTGTCGTTGTTGGCATACTCGTCCATCAACCGATCCACAACATCAGAATCTCTGCCGGTGAGCTGCTGGACGGTGGATCGGAAATTCGATGCGCATGTTTTAACTTTCATGGGACTAGAGATGTACACCACCTTCAGTTCTGCAGACTTATTCTTGGAGCTCTTCTTCTTGTTCGTGCTCCTCCTCCTCCTAAGATCACTGCTGTCGCTAAGCAGACCATTCATGATAAAAACACTGCAGTTTTGGAGATGGTGGAAAGATGTGGAATGGGAGGGTTGCTATATAGCCCAGTACACTCAGATATTTATATGAGCGCGTGTGTATGTGTACGGATTGAATGTGGTGAGCAAGCAACAGAGACTATTTATGTCATACATTTAAATAAGCAAGCGATTGCGATTCCTAGCCTAATGCATGATGCTTCTCAGAAGAAGCAGGAAGGAACAGAGGCCACCAAAGGTGACCTTTTTTTAATTACCTTTTCAACAGGTTAATTATCATATCCTACACGAAGGTACGAGGAAATTGAGGCTTGCGTTGAATGATATATTTTGATATTAATCACTAATCTCAATTGTTTTGTATACGAATTTCTATCTCAGTTCAGTTTTGAATGAAGAAAAAACGCATACTAAATATAAAATTGGATGATGCAAGGGAAGCATCGATGATGAGAGGATATAAAGGAGGTACTTGGAAGACCCCCAAAGTCTTGGTCAATGAGCAGATGCTTCCTAGGAATCGAATGAATGGATTGAGTTTATTGTGTTTTCTTGTTTGGATGATTAGTTCCAACTTTTTGATTGGGATGGGGTTGTGTTTTTTCTTTGTTTTTGTCTCACGTGCGCAGCCTCATATGACTTTGTAAAAGTTATGGTCTTTGTAGGTACGTGGCTGTGAAACTAACCCTGCATAAATTTGGACATGTGTTGGTCTTTCTTATTGTTTTCTAGAACAATCACTTTTCATACAACTTAATATCTATAAGGGGATTCACGTTCGTCCAGAAAAGCCAAATAAAGTCTTATAAAAACAAAATATTTTTGATATTAAAATCATGAAATTGTTTCAATTAAAATAAACAGTTCGTGGAATCATAAATATAAAATACAAAACGACGTCACATTATAATCATGTATATTTTGTTGCCGTGTACCGCATCTATTTCCATTTATAAAGAAAAAAGTTTTATTGGGCATAACTTAGCATAAGTTAAATCATACGATATCCAAAAACGGGAAAGTTTCAGTTTCATTAAATATATTTATGTTGTTTTTGTATCATTGTAATTTTATGATTCTGATCACAAAAATAGCATGATTTGATTCTGACCAAATTGCATTAGCAGTGCAAGTTGTTCATCCTTGTTTAGCCACCAACACTTGATTAGGCCATAAAGTGCTTAGTGAAGCATCAAATAATGAAGTCACGCCTTTCCTTTTTGTTTTGCTTATATTTTTTTAAAAGAAATCATTTGAATTTTGTGCGAAAGCAAAATAAGATAGATGACATTGTCAAAGCAATATGATATATTGATAACATTATCAGGAGACAATCTGCTATACATTATTGAGATTTTTCATTCGAACTTCGTCTTCTACAAGACCACATCATTGTAGCTTTAAATCTTAAAGTATGCCGAGTGTTCTTTTGATTTCCTCCACTGATTTGATAACTCCATTGAAGGCGAATAAAGTTCTAACTCCCCAAAACTCATAGTAGACAATATTAATCAAATAAAAAACCAAAATCTTATTGTTCCCATCTATTACTTTTCTTATAAACCCTCTACATTGATGCTCATTCTGATTCACAATTTGCAACTTCTGGCACCTGAACACTATATGATCAGTCGACTGAATATCCCTTTTATATAACACAACAGACCTCATCATCAAGGATCTTCACTTTCTTTAAGTTATCCTTTTTCGGTAGCTCGTTTTGCACTGCTAACCAGGTACTAGGAACTGCAATGTTGCACCATATGCTTTCAGCCCATTTAACCCTAGGTTTTCCATGAATCAGCAACTCAAAAGCTCCTCTGATTGAAAATTCATTGTTGCTGGCCTTCCATTTAATCGTACCATCAGGGCATGCATTTCACCAATTGCAACGGCACTCTTCAGCCTAATTAATTTCTTCAGCACCTAACTGTGGTGCTGTTTTTGAATAACACTCCATAAGAAATCGTTCTTGAAATAATAGCATTCAACCATCTGATCCACAATGCGTCTTTTTTCAAACAACAATCCTATTAACAAGTCGTATTTATATGCTCATCTAATTATCTTAATTCATGCAATCTAATACATTAGTATACAAACTCACTTATTTTGTATAATTTTGTGTTTTAATTAGGTGTTTGTGGAGTGCTAAGAGAGTTTTCGAGCAAAATGGTACTGGTATTATTTTGTAACAAGGATCTTTAAGCTTTGGAAGCTTGCTGAGTGTGCATGGTTGATCCGGTAAAGATGAGCCCTCTATCATTACAAAGCTAACTCAAAGTCTATAACTTTCTAATTTTAACAAAAGCAGATTTTGTGGTTAAAATTATCAAATGGATGATCTAAGCACGGCAACAACATAGAACCAAAAAAATAAAAAAAACTCACCCAACACTGCGAGCAAGGAAGGGATTATTCTCCACATGCAAGGAAGGAAATATCTGTGTGCGCTAATGGTTAATTTGCACATTTCGGGTGGAGTTAATTTTCACTTTACCGCTGGATGACATCGATAGGGGACCGATTTCCATACTTCCAAAAAGATTTTAAAAGCCTACTCAAATTAATAGATTTCCATCCATAAGGATTTCTTAGAGCATAAGATAATTTCAAATCAAAAGAGACTTCCAAAAAAGATGAATTCCTACTTCGATTAGAACTGGCAAGCCGAGACACTATATAAAATAACATCTATCTCAATATAAATCATCAACCAAATAGAGACATATTCTGAGAGTAGTGGGCTATAGAGAAGTTGAAACGATGACGAAGTCATGATGTGTTTTAAGTGACTTACAACAGTACTTTCACTATCACCTTTTTATAAGTGGTGTACTTAGGGTGCGTTCTTTTGTACTTAAACTTATTACTTTATTTATATTTATTTATATAAAATTATATTTACTATTCATCACCAACACATCAACCACCACCACCTTCAACACTACAAAAACAACCCACCACTAATAAAAAATAATAATTTAATTTAATTTAACTTGACTTAACTTAATTTAACTCCACCAACAACACTACCACTCCACTACCACCACCATCACCATCACAACCACCACTACCACCACCATTACCACAACACTACCACCAATAAAAATAACAATTTAACTTAATTTAGCTTAACTTAACTTAATTTAACTTAATAACTTAACTTAACTTAACTCCACCAACAACACCACCACTCCACTACCACCACCATTACCACAACACAATACCACCAACATCACAAGACCACTACCACCACCACCACCACCACTACTACAACACTACCACCACCACCAGCACCAATAAAAAATAATAATTTAACTTAATGTATCTTAACTTAACTTAAGTCCACCAACACAACAACCACTCTACTACCACCACCATTACCACAACACAATACCACCACCACCATCACAATCACAACTACCACCGCCATTACCACAACACTAACACCACCAATAAAAAATAATATTTTAATTTAATTTGACTTAACTTAACTTAAAATAATGAAAGAGATGATGAATAATGGTGGTGGTGTTGTTGATGAATAATGGTGGTGATGTGTTGATGAAAGGGATGATGAATAGTGGTGGTGATGAATAGTGTTGTGTTGATGAAAGATATGATGAATAGTTATATATATATATATTGAATAGTTATATATACTTATATGTACTTATATTTATATATACTTTATTTATACTTTACTTATACTTTACTTATATGTACTTAAATAAGTACTTTATAAGTTCAAAAGAACATAGCCTTAACCATGAATATGGATAACTATTAGAAAAATGTGTATTAAATATGAAGAAATGGTGGTGCGATCTCATGTTGTGAGCCAAAACACATTGGATTGAAATGAATGAATCATAATTAAATACCTTGAGATAAGAAGTATAAAATTGATTATTCATAAGTCAAAATCCAAGTAAAAGTGAATGAGATATCGATGCTTAAAGAGTGGTCTAAAATAATTGAAATGAAGTCCATTAAGAATTAACACTCATCCTTGTGAAGTAGAAATACAAACAATGTGAAAGTATCCCACAGCTTGGAAAGTGACTATAATATAAGTTTATATATGAACTCATGCTACCTAGTTGGTAAAATAGTAAATAAAGAGGCTATCTCTACTTGCATGCTCAAATTAAAAATTTAACGGAAGCGATGCCTAGCGACATTAAGGCATTTTAATGTCATTTATGGTTGAGGGGTCGCCTAGAGCTTATATTTTGAGGCGAAGCCGACTATTAATCTATTTAATGTCATTCAAGGCGAGGCGGCGATGCCGGGCTGAGGCAACGCCTGAGGCGTTACTTTTTGAAAACCTACAAAAGGAGAGCCTCTCCTCATTTGTACAACACACCATAACAAATACATCACACCAGAAATCCTATGTGATGTTCGAGCAGGTTGATTTCGTGTTTTTCTTCCCCCTCAAGTTTTCAAAGTCGCGGTAATAGCGAAAGGGGCAAGGTAGTTCAACGAGAAATCTTTGGTGCTAGAAGAAAGCTCGCTGAGCCGTCGTATCCTGAGAAGCAGTTGACCAAAAGATCCCAGCACGGAAGGGAGGCCAATAATGCTTTAAGGAGATCGTCAAATGAGCCTCGACTCCTACTACTCTGATTTTGTACAGTTCTATCAATTTCAATATTAATTTGTTTACTATCGCACACAAATTGTCGAATCATATTCCACAATAACTAAATTGTAGTTTCAATTTCGAATAACAATTTGTTCTTAATGCTAATTTTATTATTATTTAACATTAGTTTTGTATGCTTATTTTTATGATGTTGAATTGCTAGATTAAGTAGACATGTGAGTGTGATTTGTTTGTATGTCATTGAGTTTCTATAGTTGACACTTGTTTGATAAGTTTTTGGCAAAGACGAGTACTAACATCTATTTGAAATAGAACTTGGTGGATGGAGTATGATTGCACAGAAGAACTAGTTCATATTGTAGATAATACAATAGTACAGGTCACCTTGATCTCAGTGTTCTCATGCGACGTATGCATGATTAGAATTCTTTTCATGTTTGGAGCGGAGTTAATGACATTAGAAATCTATATAAAAATGGATGCACACCAATATTATAGTAATAGAACATATTTCTTCAGATTGATGAATTGGTTTATCCATATTATTCATTTGTCTGATTCATTTTACTTCACTATTTATAAATTTATTGTATAACAATCTTAAATATTTTTACACTAGCATTATGAATCTTAAATATCTCTGGTAACGGCCATTAGCGATGAGGAAGATGTGGTAGAGAATATTAGGAAGAAGATGAGCTGGAAATGAAACTATTTTTATAACAAATTTTCCCTCAGAGTTTGTTAGTTTGTAGATAACATGTTAAATTAATGTTTAATTG
The DNA here is from genome assembly GCA_963678935.1 of Umbilicus rupestris. Classification (NCBI taxonomy): domain Eukaryota; kingdom Viridiplantae; phylum Streptophyta; class Magnoliopsida; order Saxifragales; family Crassulaceae; genus Umbilicus; species Umbilicus rupestris. The sequence goes on along the minus strand of OY787618.1, from coordinate 2,773,629 downwards.
CAGTTTAGCCTCATTCATCATGTCCATCTTATAGAACAATCAACTGTGTCAATGGATTTTAAGTTTATATTATAAGGGTGGTTTGGATACAAACCCAACATATGAGTTAATATGGGTTAAAGGAGCACTTGGTCGGAGCCTCCTTAAATGGTCGATTTCTAGGGCTTTACCCAGTCCATTGATATATTGGTTGTAGTGTTGTCAAGTGTTCCACTAACTTTTCTACTTGCATATGTGAACAAGAGTGGAGTGGTGAATTAGTACAAATGTAATTTCCTACACTCTTTCTTTTGTGCACTCACAATAAAAAATGTAACTGTAGAAAAATTTAGTTAAATTAAGTTTTGATAAAGTGCATTTTGAAACCAATTTAAACCTCAAAAAGTGCATTGTTAGAGTAGTTTGCTTGTTCAAACAATAATACAGTTAGTTGTAAAGGTCTTATTTTGACATAAAGTGCATTGATTTATGTTATTGGTCCACTAAATAAAGTGCCATGATTTGTAATTTTGTCTAACTGCATTTTTTTATAAGAAAGTGCAATGGCTATTATGTAGGTGCATTCGATTTGTGTTTGACACATAGTGCATAGATGTATGTTATGGGTCTACTCAACAAAGTGCTTTTGATTTGTAATTTTGTCCAAGTGCATTAGTTTATAAGAAAGTTTATGGAAGTATAATAAATTTATGACATAAGAGTGCTTTGAATTTATGTTTGTCACAAAACAAATTTGTTTATGCTATGACTCTACTACTTAAAATGTTGTGATTTGTAGTTTTATATAAGGAAATTTATTTATAAGGAAGTGCATTGACTATTTTATAAGTATATTTGGTTTGTGTTTTATACAAAGTGCATTGGTTGATATTATGGCTCCCCTGCATAGTGTTGTAATTAGTAGTTTTATAGAAGCATATTGATTTATAAGGAAAGTGCATTCATTATATGTTTGGGGTATTATGAAAGTGTATTGGCTATATGAGTGTATTGAGTTTATGCTTTGACTCAAAGTGCATTGGTTTATGTCATGGCTCCATACATAAAGTGTTGTGATTTGTAGTTTTGTCTAAGTGAATTGATTTATAAGAAAAGCGCATTGACTATTATGTATATGTATTATGAAATTACCTCCGCCGCTGGTGACTTGTATCAGCAGGTTGCTATAGCAGCCTCTAGATCTCTTTGCGGAATTATCTTGCTATGGCCGAACCTTAAGGACAATAGCACTTTTGTTCACTTAGTTCGGCAATTGACTATGTCTGGGGAGGACTTCTCCTGAGTTCTCAAGATTCCACTAAGCACGGTTTCTAGTATAAGAATATCAGAACTCCGCCTACTCTAGTTCAACCTTTACTTCTAACCTAGCTTTGAATCTACGCTCAGTCTGATCACACAGACTAGCTTACACTATCTACACAATCTAGTAATAGATAGGCTACAAACCTAAACACTTAGACTCAACTTATACTATTACAATGTGCAATAGGAAAGTGCTATAACAACTTACACAGTCAAGTTGATGTAGATTTTGTCCACGACTCACCACGCACTCTTTATTGTTCTGTTGGACTTCCACGAGTACTCCAGACTCTGGCAACGCTCCCCCTCGATCAATGACCTCCAATCACTATCAGGGAAATCGGCTTTGATCTTCACCAGTTCGCAACAACTCCTCTCCGCAACTGTGCTCCAAAGCTATTACTTGATCCTTCAACGAGACAACGCTCTAGTTGAAGTTCTTTGATCAAGAGTAAATCATAATTCTCCTGTCCTGATCTCCTCTCAACTCACACACTCACCAATCAGCGCTGTAGCCTTTAGCCTTCCGCTCTTAGCTTCTGCGTTTTTCTTTCTTTCGGTGTGTATGATGTTGATATGATGCCCTTCCATATATAGTTGTAGCAATCAAAAATCCATAGGATTCTAATCCCTTTAGGATTCACAGATCCAACCTCTTTTAGTACATAGAATTTTTTCCTATATTCTTGCAAGTTTGCTGAGAATCGATTTCTTAAAAACAATTGAAGCTTATCTTCTTCCGATCACTTGGCGAAGGCTTCTGATCAACTGCGACTATCCAGGTGACTCCCTGTCGTGTTGCGACGCCGGCAGTTAACCTCCAGACTCTCTTCGAGCTGCTCCATGTTGAACGGCTACTTTTGCTTTAGCCCTGAGCCTCCACAATATGCTATAGCATCTTCTAGTAATTATTCGTTGTCTGCTTCCGGAACTGGCTTCAGCTTCTGTTGCAGAGGGTTGCTATAGCATCTTCTTGCTGTGTTTTGTTTTGTCAATTCTAGTGCCATGCTTCAGCTTCTAACTCCGGCAGGATGCTGTAGCATCTTCTTGGTTGATCGTTTTGTCAATGATTCCAATACCTTAAAAATCATTCCCTTAGTATTTTTGAAAAAACTCAGCAGGAGCTCCCCATTGATTTGTTGTTTGGCGACTGTGGCTCACCTGCTCTATGTATACTATATCTAGCTACTGATTTCGGCAACACACATTAACATGCCATGCTAGTACTAGCAAAAGAGACACACATGAGGTAATGATATTCTACATATTACAGGAACTGTTTCTCAATATTTTCTTTCTCTTCCCCTTTTTGTCACAAATGACGGAGGTCTTCATGCCTGGGGTTCATCGGCAGGTGTGGGGTACGCCAAGTCCCTCAGTAAGCTTCTTATTTGGTTGCGCCGGGCAGTATTCTTCTTTGCCTCTGCTGTTAGGTGCTCGAGTTCTAACTTCAGATGTCCCACAATCCTCGTCTATAAAGCAACATGAAGAGCTGTAGATGGTATATCCGCTATAGCTTCAGCCTCTTCATTGGATTGACCAGCAACCTCTAGGATGGGTTCTCCTTCCTTCACATCAACAATGTGGCGGCCCTTGAATAATTTGTGGTCCACCAAGAATGTTTGCGGAGCCTCAGACAGTTTTTCAGTGGGCCTTATGAGCTCGGGGTGCTGCTTGGTGACTATTTAATATATGAGGGAGGGAAAAACTATACTTAACCTTGATCTTGTTGAGCCAGCATGGGCAGTAATCTGTGGAAAGATGATTCATCCCAAGTTCACCTTTTGCTTCTAGCCAATGCTGTGGAGCAATTGAGCCAGTTCCTTACTCACCTTTTCTTTGGGAGTTGGGATTCCAGTTCTTCACCGTAATGTTCTACAATAAGGCATACTTAGTCGTAAGGTCAGCAACCGAGAGATTGTGGGTGACCCATCCTGTGCAAAGCCCTCCAGTGAGGGTGACTGCCAACATTCGGGCTCACCTCGCCCGGGGGTCTTGCTTCCTCACCAATCTCCAAAAACTCGTTGATTGTCGCAGGGGTAATCAATACATGCTTCCTCCTTACAAGATATTTGCCATATCCATCTTTCCCTTCCTCTCCAAAATGCTCGGGCAGATTCACTAATACTTCCCTAACGAATTGATACAAAACCTCTTGGACCCAACATCCGATTTTAAGAGGTTTACCTCCTTGAGGAGATGGGTGATCTCAGGCACCTTGTATCGCTCCACTTCCAGCAGTGGATATTTTTTTTTCTGGGCACCATCTCCCATGAGCCAGACACGCACTTGTTGCGAAACCAGATTCCTTTATGCTCTAGTTCAGTCAACATGTGGCTAGGCTGTTGAGTCATGGGCTCCCCTTGTAGAGATTCAACAATCTCTTTCTGTTGTCCAGTAGGGTGTGGCTCAACCCTGAAATCATCATCTTCAAATTCTTCACTTGAGGAATCAACATTTATCGGCCTCTTGCCTTCCATGGCTTCAGTAGTAGGACACGACACCTCTCCTCCTTCTTTACTGTCCTTACTGTTGTCTTCACCGTCTTCTTCACTTGTTGGGCTAGGAACCTCCTTCCCTTTTGTTTCTTTTAGCTTAGCAGTCTTCAAAGTCTGACTTCACTTGAGGAATCTCTTCAATGCAAAGTTGTCTGACCTACCAAATGAAGCATATGCTCTTGGATAACCGATTCAAGAAGAGAAACTGGTGAGAAAAGTTCTCAGATCCCTGAATTCAAAGTTTGACATGAAGGTCACCGCCATAGAAGAAGCATAAGACCTCAAGAATATGAGGGTGGAAGCCCTGATTGAGTTCTTGAGAAAAGTCGAGATGAAAATGACAGAGGATGTTACACCATCCGTTGGAAAGAACGTAGGCTAAAGGCTGAAACAAAGGAAGCTACACTAGAAGATATGATGCAACAACTGGCACTGCTTGCAAAGAACTTTGATAAGGTCATGAAAAAATTGGATCAAAAACCCTCGTATGCAGTTCAGCAACCAGGTAGTAGGAACCAATCCAAAAAAGGAGAAAATCCCCGAAAGGAGTGCAGTACTAGGAGTTGAAGGTTTTGGCCACATGCAGTCCGAATGTCCGAACAACCAAAAGAAGAACAATAAATCACTTGCTGCAAAGTGGAGCGACGAAGAGAGTGAAGATGACTCAGAACAAAAAAGAAATGTTGCTCTAACTACTGTAGCAGACCTAGAGAACACCACTTCAATAAAAGCAAGATATTATTTATGATGTTGAAGAGTTAGACAACAGTGATGATGAGGAAATTACTGAGGAATCCATTGAGAGAAACTTTGCCCTGTTGCACGAGATGTGGTTGTAAGTCATTGAGATCAACAAAGGATTGTTTGGAAAGATATCTGGACTGGAAAATGAACAAGAAGAATTACTAGAGACAATCAAATCCATGACGGACCAGGCAATCCAATGTGAGTTAGAATATGCTGCTATAAGGGAGGAAGTCAGTCTGCACAGAAGGATTGCCAAGATGCTCAACAGTGGATCAAACAGCCTCGATGACCTCTTGTCCTACCAAAGATATGGAGGTGGAAACTCAGGACTGGGATATACTAGCGAAGAAGGCACTGGAGTGACAACTTTCATCAAAGCTTAGAAGTTAGAAGATTCTAAACCTGTAGGTGCAGAGGAAAGAGATGCTAGCCAAACAACATGAACCAACACGAAATAAAACTTTCAGAAGAAAGGGACAAGAGATGCTACATCAACCTCTGCAACACTCAGGTAAAACTCCACAGAAGAAACGCAGGTGTTATTTATGTGATCATGTTGGGCACCTACAACGTGTCTGTCCTATTCTGAACAAGTACTGGAGACCACAAAGAAAATCCCAGGATAGCTGATGAGCGGACAAATAACCTTTTATTTGTCCACTTTTTCCCTTACTTCTTGTTTGTTCCACAATTCTATAAAGCCATTTGATGATTTCTTCGTCCATTTCAGGTTAAAATTATGTATCTCGCAATACGAAGTGGACCGAAGAAAATCTAGGCGAATTCCGGTCGATGGAGATCAAAAGAAGAAAAGCTGAGCAAACTGCAGAAGTGATTCGGCCGAATCACTAGTGATTCCCCCACCAGCCTGACCGAATCACTCTCAGCTGCGCGAATTGACCTGATCCGGGGAAGTCCTGAAGAGTTGACCGAATCACATAAAAGGTGTGACCGAATCAAAGGTGATTCGGCCAAGAGAAGTGATTCGCCCAGTCCGAGACCGCCACTGAACAAATGATTCGGCCGAATCATAGGTGATTCGCCCAGAGGTGCCCGAATCAGTTTAGCTCCACAAGACGTTTGACCGTATCAAAACAAAGACGTTTGACCGAATCAAAAGTGATTCGGCCAGGATAATTGATTCGCCCAAACTCAAAACAGCACTGAGAAAAAGATTCGAGCGAATCACATGGGCATTGACCGAATCAAGTGATTCGGTCACTTCGGGCACTTATTGGAAATCTTCACAAAGTATAAATAGAAGGAGATAGAAGTGAAGAAAGAGGAGCTTGCTTTTTCTCTCAACCCTAGACGAGAGCTTCCACATTTTCTCAACCCTAGGCGACTGGAGCTCGGAGAAGACCAAGCTTGGGTGAAGAACCAAGCTTGAGTCGAAGATTCTACATCAACTTCTCTTAAACCCTTTACCCTTTGTATTTACATTCATGTCTCATTTAGTTTTCATGTATTTGTGCACACTCATTATGAGTGAGTAGTTGCTTTTGTGGTTGGGGATTAAATGGATCCCCTAGGATTGGATATGATGTAGAACTCTAATTTATTGCATTGAATGAAGGTTGGTTTGATGATATTGTGCCCTAGCTATGTATTCATTGTATGCACACCAAGTGTTTGACGAAATGCTTAAGTGAGTATGCTTGGTTAGAACCCCTAAGGAAGGAGCGAGAGTTGAACTTAGGATGTTTCATAGCTATCGTATGATCATAGATGGAGTGTTTGTGCGTGAGAGCGACATGCATTCTTGACATTAGGCTAAGTTTTGAGCGGATTTGAGTAACCGGCCAATAGACCGAGAGGGTGCGGTTATGGGACTCATATTCTACACGGTTCAATAGAATGAGAGTTTGAGAACCATGTCATTTATGTATCCTCTCCATTCTAGGGAAGGAGCGAGAGTTGAACCTAGAGCGGACGATGCATTAGCCTTACTTTTATCAACCAAATGTAGTTCATGCATGTGTTAGTGAGTTATTTCATTTCCTCATATCCTAGGAGAGAAGTTGTATCCCTAGTCACCCTTGCAGGGGAAGGTGCAGGTGCGGGTACTGGTTCTGGTTCGGGGGTGGGTTCTGCTGGCGCTGCTGGTGCTGGGAAGGGTTCTGCTGGATGCACTGGGGGCTGAGTAAGAGGGCTGGCTGGCTGATGCGGCTCACTAGGAGACCCTGGAGGTGGTCGGTGCAGGCTGAGGAGAGGGGGAATTGCGTCTCCAAATCTCCACCCTGATGGTGGGCTCATGCTTAAGTCCGCCCCCTCTGGCGCTAAATATTCGAGCACGCGCATGACGTTGAACATCATGCGCTGCTCTGCGGACGCTTCCTCAGGCGCCTCCTCAGCCTCGGTCCTTGGGCTCTTTCCGCGCGCACGAGGGGGAGAATCCTCGATGGAAATGGTGACTGGCTCTCCCTGTGGTGCGCGGGCCCTCCGATGCGCTCCAGTCTGTGCGCGGGTCCTTGCGTGCCTGACTGGAGGCACAACTGGCTCGGGGGCCTCGTCCTCCTCCATCTCCTGTGCGGCCTCTGCTGCTCGCGCACTGCTCTCTGCCATTGGCCTTGGCACTCTGGCCGGCTGCAGGCGGTAGCACCATTCCAATGTGCCATCTTCCCTCACAGCTACCGCCCTGATCTGCAGCATGTGGGCACGGTCCAGAGGGACAGCCGGCACCAAAATGTGCTCTGGCACCTCGGGCTCTCCGTGTAACGCCCGCAGCAGGTGCGTAATAATACCTCCGCAAGTCAGCGGTCCCCTTGTGCTAACACGGCTCCAGTGGACCACCATGTCCGAGACAAATAGCACCTTCCTTCCGTAATACAGCCCTTTTAAGATGTCCAAGTCCAGGAGGTTGATCTTGGGCGCACCATTAAATCGCCCAATGACTGCATAGGCGACCAGGCGCCACAGGTAGAACATCCACGGGTCACGCACTCTCGTCCCCTGCTGCGCCCCGCGGCAAAGACTGGCCCGGTCGCCATCTCGCGCCAAGCCTCCTGGTTGGTGTGCGTGTCCATATCTTCCTCGCGCACCTTAGCGCACCTCAGTGTGCGCTTCAGCCTCTTAGCTGAGGCAATGTACCAGACGCCCCTATGTCGGTACCTGATCTCCTGGTTGCCCGCCTCCAGCGACGCCAAAAATTCGCACGTGTCCTCCTTGTCTGATGCGCTGTTGAGTTCCAACAGCGCCTCCCAGCCTGCTAACGCCAGCCTCTCCACAACGAGGTCCTCCAGTCCGACCTCGCGCAGGAAGTCCCTGCTAATGTACAGAGTCCGGTACATGTCCTGCCTCAGAAATGCGGTGTACTTGCTGGCGAAAACAGCTGGGGTCTCTTGCTCCGCGGCAGGCTGCATTGTGGCTGGGGTGCTCGGGTCAACGCTGGTCAACACTCCTCAAACACTTCCAAAAATCCAAACTCCTCCGAATGCACTGAAACTTTCACCAAAGGAGCACCTACTGCCCGCCTACAAAACCCTCTAAACACCACTCCAATCGGCGCACTCTAACCTGGTGCGATTTCAAAACCCTAGAACACTCCTCCGTACAAAACCCTACTGGAATCGTGCTCAGATCTGGGGGAAAGGTTACCTGGGGGTAGTGCGGCCGTGTGGTCCTTGAATCTCTCTAAACTGAAGCTGGGATGAGTGCCGGACAGCGGGTGGAGGTGTGAAGGCGGGAGCTGCTGGTGACGGTCGAGTGTAAAAGTGCTGAAAATTTCTAAGTCCTGCCCTTATATACCCCCCTGACTGGCGCAGCGGTCCTGCGCACTGAAGTGCGCACGGACCTGCGCACTGCTGCTCGACTAAAAACTACAAGTCCTAAAATAACTAAAGACACTAGAAAAACTAAAAGAAAGACATGTAAATGTAGAACGAGTCGGGTTACCTCCCGACAAGTGCCTTTGTTTAACGTCGTTGGCTCGACTGTACCTCGTTACGTGCCCAAATGTGTGCCAGCGACCTCTCCCACTCTTGCTCCTGAGTGACCCTGCGCTTGTGCATGTGCTGTGTTCTGCTTGGTCCTGCGCAAAGGGTGAGAAGGGTAGTCAACATGGATAATATGTGAGAAGTCTGCAGTAACGAGGGTGGATGAAGAGGAAGAAGAAATGTGAGCAATAGTTTCCAGTTCTTCCTCTGGTGCATCTGGTGGTGCCTCTGGCGCAGCAGCTGGTGCATCTGCTATCTCAGGTTCTGCCAAGTCAATGTCGCGCACTGTGTCGTCCCAAGGTTCTCCTAGATACCGTTTGACTCTCTGCCCATTGACCTGAAAACGATGCCGGTGCTTGTTTTCTAATTCGATTGTTCCATAGGGGAAAACCTTGATGACTGTGTACGGTCCAGTCCATTTGCTGCGCAGCTTTCCAGGCGTGATGAGAATAATAATACCTGGTCTCCAGGCTCAAAAGTGCGTCTGAGGATATGCTTGTCATGAAACGCCTTTGTCCGCTCTTTGTAATCGCGCAGTCCCTCATAGGCATCCAGGCGCAGCTCTTCTAATTCACTCAGCTCAAACGCGCGCTCCTTTCCAGCCTCATCTAAGTTCAGGTTGCAAATGCGTAAGGCCCAATATGCTTTGTGCTCTAGCTCTATTGGCAGGTGGCAGGCTTTTCCGTAGACCAACCGAAACGGTGAAGTCCCGATTGGTGTCTTATGCGCAGTGCGGTATGCCCACAGCGCATCGTCCAGGCGCTGGCTCCAATCCTTGCGCGATGGTCTCATAGTCTTCTCCAGGATACGCTTGATTTCTCTGTTAGAGACCTCGGCCTGTCCATTTGTCTGAGGATGATAAGCAGTGGATGTCTTGTGGCGCACCCCATAATGCTTGAAAACTTGCGCCGCGATCCTGTTGCAAAAGTGCGTCCCCTGGTCGCTGATGTTTGCCTTAGGTACCCCGTACCTGCAAAAGATGTTAGTTTTTAGAAATTCAGCGACCGTCTTACCATCATCCTTCCGTGTGGCCTTAGCTTCGACCCATTTGGAGACATAGTCTACCGCGACCAATATGTACTCGTATCCTGCAGACGGGGGAAATGGCCCCATGAAGTCAATTCCCCATATGTCAAACACTTCATCCACTAGAATTGGCGTCTGCGGCATCTCGTTGCGCGCTGATATGCCTCCTGTGCGCTGGCACCTGTCACAATTCCTGCAATAGTCATATGCGTCTCTAAATAGGTGTGGCCAATAGAATCCGCAGTCCAGGACCTTCCTGCTGGTGCGCTTGGGACCAAAGTGTCCTCCACATGCGTGCGCATGACAAAACATCAAAACAGAGTTAAATTCATGGTCAGGCACGCAGCGCCTCAATATTTGATCTGGTCCTATTCTAAGCATATAAGGATCATCCCAAATATAATGCTTGGACTCATGTTTCAATCTCATGCACTGGGTTTTATTGAAATGCGGAGGAAACGTACCTGTGACCAGGTAATTCTCAATGTGCGCATACCATGGTACCTTACCTGTCAGCGCCATCAGATGCTCGTCAGGAAATGTCTCAGTAATCTGCCCTGGCTCCTCCTCCTTCACGATTCTGCTCAGGTGATCCGCAACTGTGTTCTCTGTGCCCTTCTTATCCTTGATCTCCAGGTCGAATTCCTGCAGTAGGAGCACCCAGCGCATCAGGCGCGGCTTAGTTTCTTTCTTGGACATTAGGTAGCGGATGGCTGCGTGGTCTGTGTATATGATGACCCTGGCGCCTAGAACATATGCACGGAACTTCTCTAGCGCAAACACAATTGCCAGAAGCTCCTTCTCCGTGGTGGTGTAGTTCTTCTGCGCAGCGTCCAGTGTGCGCGATGCATAATAGATGGCGTGCGGTTTCTTGTCCACTCGCTGCCCCAGGACTGCACCTACTGCATAATCGCTTGCGTCGCACATCAGTTCAAATGGCAGGTTCCAGTCTGGTGCGCGCATCACTGGCGCACTGGTCAGCGCCTCCTTCAGCTTATCGAACGCGGTCCTGCACTCATCAGTAAAATCAAAGCACACATCCTTTTGCAAGAGGTTAGACAGGGGAATACAGATTTTAGAGAAGTCTTTTATAAAACGCCTGTAAAATCCGGCGTACCCTAAGAATGACTTCACATCGCGCACGTTTGTGGCGTAAGGTAGATTAGAAATAAGGTCTATCTTAGCTTTGTCTACCTTGATCCCCTCCTCTGAGATAATGTGTCCTAGCACTACACCATGCGTTACCATGAAATGGCATTTTTCATAATTAAGCACCAAGTTCTTAGAAATGCAGCGCGCTATGACCTTATCTAGATGAGTTAAGCACGCATCAAAGGTACCTCCATATACATTAAAATCATTCATGAACACTTCTATGCATATACCAATCATATCAGAGAAAATGCTCATGACAAGTCGTTGGAACGTACCTGGCGCGTTGCACAGCCCAAATGACATGCGCCGAAACGCAAATGTACCGAACGGGCAGGTGAACGTGGTCTTCTCCTGATCCTCCGCAGCTATGGGTATCTGATTGTACCCTGAATATCCGTCCAAGAAACAAAAATAGGGCTTACCTGCTAATCTGTCCAGCATCTGATCCATAAAGGGTAGCGGGAAATGGTCCTTGCGCATTACTGCGTTAAGCTTCCTGTAGTCGATGCACATGCGCCATCCAGTCTGTATGCGCTTGGGAACTAGCTCGCCCTGCGCATTCTCTTCCACTGTGATTCCTCCCTTCTTAGGCACAACGTGCACTGGACTGACCCATTTGCTGTCCGAGATGGGGTAAATGACTCCTGCGTCAAGCAACTTTAGAATTTCCTTCTGCACTACCTCCATCATATTTGGGTTCAATCTGCGCTGAGCCTCTTTGGATGGTTTGGCACCATCTTCCAACAGAATTCTATGCATGCATACGTTTGGGCTCACTCCACGCAGATCTGCCAGTGTCCATCCTATAGCGCGCTGGTTCCTGCGCAGCACCTGCTGTAAACGCACTTCCTGCTCCTCTTCTAATCCTTTCTTTATGATCACTGGCAGGGTGTCCTCATTTCCCAAGAAAATGTATTTGAGGTGCTCTGGCAATTGCTTCAGTTCGACCTTGGGTGCCTGTCTGAGTTCTGGTTCAGCACTGCTCAGCTCCTCGTCCTGCTCCTCCAACTCTGTCTGTGCCAGTGGCTCTGGTCCTATGGTTGCGCTTGCACATTACGCATCTGTGACTAAATCATCTAAGCTGTCCATTGCGTGCACTGTGGCGTCCTCATGAGGATGCTGCATCCCCTTGAATATATTGAAATGGATCTCTTCGCCATCTACCTCCATGGAAAGCGTGCCCCTCCACACGTCTATCTTTGTGCGCGCGGTCATCAGAAAAGGTCTACCCAGTAGGATCTGCGCACTGCTGGTGCTTGATTCACCCTCCATTTCCAGCACATAAAAATCTGCTGGAAACACCAGCTCTCCTACTCGCACAAGAACATCCTCGATCATGCCTGCAGGTTGTTTGCAAGACCGATCTGCTAGCTGAATAGTGAGACCTGCAGGCTTTAGTGGTCCAAGGCGCAATGTCGTATATAGGGAATAAGGTAACAAATTGATGGATGCGCCTAAATCAATCAGCAGTTGCTCACTGTGGTCTTACCTAAAGTGCAAGGGATAGTGAACGTACCTGGGTCTCGGCACTTAGGTGGTACCTTATGTTGCACGATCGCTGAGGCCTGCGCATTGAGCATTACCTGTGCGCATTCGCCTTTCCTCCTCTTGTTTGTGCACAGCTCCTTTAAAAACTTGGCGTACCTGGGAATCTGCCGAACTACTTCGATAAGGGGAATGTTGATTTCCACCTTGCTGAATAACTCGTATAGTTCCTTGTCCAGCGCTTCCTTTCTAGCCGATGGTGCCTGCACAGGAAAAGGTGCAGGTATATTAGTACGATTCGTGCCCTTGTCGTTTAATTGCGTTATACCTGGCGTTTCGCCCTGCTGGCTTGTGACTGGCACTTCTAGTTGCGCGTCTTGCTCTGGTTGCGCATTATGTTCTGCTGGATCCGGGACTTGCGCAGCTGGTTGCGCGGGCGCCTTCGTGGTCTGCTCTGCTCCTATTGTGCGCCCAGTCCTCAATGTCACTGCATTGACTCCTCCTTTGGGGTTCTGAATCACTTGCAAAGGCAGGTTGCCATCGCTCTTTTTCAGCTCATACACCGTGGTGGCGATCTGTGATAGCTGCTTTTCAATGGACTCGAACCTCTTATCATACTTCTCATCATTCTTGCGCACTGTGTCTGCTAGCTGCCCCACGATATCTTCCAAAGATCGCCTTGGTTGCTGGTTGTTATGCGCTGGTGCGTCAGTGCGGCGATGCGGTGGATTGTAGGGTGCAGCTTGTTGCGTCTGCTGTGGTGCGCGCTGATCTGTGGACTACCTCTGGAAATTATTCTCCTCCTTCCATCTGAATCCATTTGCTGCCAGTCCAAAGCGCGGCTGATTCTGCCTCTGTGGTCGTCTGTTATCCCATCCTCCAAGAGCATTGACATATCCAGATTCCTCGAAAAGTGTGGGACATTCATCAGTCTTGTGTTCGGTTGACCTGCAGAATTTACATACCTTTGGCGCAACTGGTTGTGCGCTTTGCGCACTCATCAACTTCTGCAGCATGGCCTTCATTTCCTTGATCTCAGCGCTTGTTTCTACCTGATGCACAGAACGAGTACGACTATTTTCAAGTGTTAGCTGATGTCTTACCTGACCAGCAGAGTCTTCTATCAGCTGCCACGCGTCTTCTGGATACATGTTGCAAATGTCGCCTCCTGCGCATGCGTTCAATAACCTCAGCTCCATGGGTAGCAATCCATTCAGGAAGTTCTCTATCAGCACATTCTGGGGCAGGCCATGATTGTAGCAGTTGGCCTCTAGCTCCCTGAAACGGTCGTAATACTCTGACAGTGACTCTCCTACGCTCTGCCTCGGCGCGGCCAGTTCTCTCCTGAGTAGCGCGATCTTTGCTGCTGGATAGAATTTGTCCAGGAACTTCTTCTGCAGCTGCTCCCATGTGTGAATTGATCCTGCGGGTAAGTTCATCAACCAATGTCTGGCTGTATCACACAGTGAAAATGGGAATGCCTTCATCTTCAGTGCCTCATCGCTTTCCCCTTCGGTCTTCATGTTCGCGAAAATGACTAGGAACTCTCGCACATGCTTGACTGGATTTTCATTGTTCATCCCGTGGAACTTGGGCATGTGATGAATGAGCGAGCTTCTTAGTTCAAAATGACCGCCTGGCGGAAGCACGATGCACCATGGCTGGTTAACTGTGAGTGGGGCTGACATCTCGCGCACTGTTCTGCGTCGCGCGGCCTGTTGCACGGGTGGCGCATGATACACTTCAGCGGCCCTCCTTGCTTCAACCTCGCGCTGCACTTCCTCTCTGAACAGGGCTGCGCGATTGTGTGCTCTTGCTTCCTCTGGGGTTCTGTCCCCTAAGTTGTCCCCAACGACACTGTTATCCACCATGACCTGTTCTAAATCTCAAAGAAAACGAAATTAAAAGATAACTAATGCTGCTGCGTCTGTCAGTGCGCAACTAGAATCTGTGCAGCGCAACTGTTTCAAGGTTGCGCAGGCTGATGGTGATTGCGCGCTGTCAGAAACAACAACGAGAAAATAAAACAAACTGAAAATAACTAGTTACTAATAAAAAAAACGTAAACTAGCTATAACTTAGCTGTGTTGCTCCCCGGCAATGGCGCCAAAATTTGATCGCGCGTCGTTGTGCGCGTCAAATTAATTCCTTCCTCTTCCACTAGTACAGCGGTTAAGTAAGGGTCGATCTCCACAGGGAGCAAGCAGTTCAGTTTTAGCCAGTAACCTACACTTACGAAGATTGGGGGGTGAGTGATTGGTTTGCGCGATGCGCAAGTAACAGTGGTATCGTAACGCAGGAAATTGCACTAGACGTGCGCAGGCAATAGAGATTAAGTACTATGACTTATGAGAAGTATCGGCGCAGACAATCCTCTATGAGTGTATTCCTTATCATCGACTCTAAATGTCTATAGCTTGATTTGCTAATGTTAGTGTCCGATCAAGGCTTCCTAACATGTGCGCATGTTCCGATCAAAGTTCATGTGCTATTAATTCTTACACTAGACTAAACAACTACGAATCCGATCAAGGTAGTAATTGCCTAACCTAGCGCGTTACTCCTAGTTGGCACCGTCAGGCTATTCAACTAGTTTAACAGACAACAACAAGCAACAACTAGTAAGATTGCGGTTCAAGGCTTCCCCTACTCATGTAACAAGCTGCCAGTAATGTGCACAGAATTAATATAAGCAAGCAAGCTATGCATTAAGCGCAAGTCTCAAAAGGAAATACTCATAGATTCATGTCCAACCGATACTAAGCGTTTAGCTAGACATGCTAGTGATAAACATCATAGAAATAGTAGATAATAACTAAAGTGTCCCAGAAAACAATAGCAAACAGTGCGTGCAGGTTGCTGTCTTGGCTGGCGCAGTCGGCCGGCGCAGATCCTCTCAACAAGCTCGTGTGTTTTCCAGTCCTGCTGCGCAGTGCCTCCTGGGTCTACGAATTGTGAGTCCTGAGAATCGTCTGTGTCTCTGTAACCCTAGCCTCCTTCTCTTCTTTATATACTGCTCAGAGGCTCACTCTTGGCAACTTCCAAATCTGGTCGTGTCAGGATTTGGAAACACCAACATCTGCGCCTGGCGCACGGCATCTGCTTAGCGCAATCGGTTAGCGCACCGTGGTCGACTCTGCCAATTTCTTCTGTTTGCGCCGCTAGCTCCGCAGGCTGTGTGATGCGCGTCCTAAACGCTGCCTGTTAGCGCGTATCCGACTTAGGCCCTCGTTTTGCCCTGAAATACAAAAACACTGGAAACCAGTAATCTTGTACATAAAATAATGCAAACAAGCATAGGGTTATGATCTAAATAATGCGTACAAATAGGCTCTATCAACACCCTCTACTGATATCTATCTAGAATAGCTACTGTCTCCTCGAAACTCAGCCTATTCAAAACAATACTCAAGTTCTGCAGGGTTGCTATAGCATCTGCTGTAGCACACAACTAATGCACAAATTGTCCGCGTCACTCCAAAGCCTTCCGCTGAGCCGTTCGAACAATTCCACGAGTGCTGCACATTCTGGAATACTCCCCCTCACTCAGTGACCTCCTGTCACTAGCAAGCACTGCCGTCCAGACACTCGACTGAGTCACTCACCCGTCAGTTCTTCCGCGGCTGCCCTTGATCAACCAACAAGCACCACTGCTCTGAATTGGCTTCCAGATCAAGCTTGGATCAGACGACACAAGTCCTGATCACCCCCTGCTTCTGTCACCACAGCTCTGCGCTCACGCTTTGCTCTCGGTGATAATCGAAGACTTCGTTCGCACACCAAAATTACTCTCTCGGAAATCTGTGTGTTCTCGCTTTCAGCTCTCTTCTTCGATCACCCTTCATCGCTCTGAAGGGTCTCCATTATATAGGCGCGTCCACTGCTATCATTATCAGATTATAGCAGTTCCCCTAGCAACATCAGTATCTCCTAATTTCTAGGAGATTAGATTTGATTTGAGATTCAAACCAAAACTCCTACTTCAGCTAGGAATCTCTACTCTGGAATATTCTCTGCAGCAACTCTGAACCTCCTCTGATGCTCTTCGAAGGACTGCCATGCCTTATTGCAAAAAACAGATTGCTTCTGTACGGACAGACGCTACAGCTCTTCTGAACAAGCTCCTGCTAAAACTCCTCCTTGTTCACTTGTGCTGAACTTTGACTGTAGCAGCAACTTGTTCACTTGCTTGTTCGCTTGTGCTGGTTTTGTCAAACACTGCCAAACTTTTTGTGCTGGTTATGAAAGTATTTTACTGTGGGCTTCTTCTGATTCCAGAGCTCATAGCAAGTCTGGTTGGTTCCTTTTCGTATGGTGACTCTGTTGATGATGTAGCATGCGGTGTTCATTGCCTCAGCCCAGAATCTCAGGGGGATCCTCTTGGCATGAATCATGACTCTGGCCATTTCTCGAATTGTCTGATTCTTTCGTTCCACAACACCATTCTGCTGAGGAATGATTGGAGAGGAAAACTGATGTGAGATACCCTTTTGGCGACAGAACTCATCCACTGCTTCGTTTTCAAACTCTCTGCCATGATCACTGCGGATGTTGGTGATTCTGAGATTTTTCTGTTGCTCCAGACGGGACACCAATGAGACTATTACTTTTACAGTGTCTGATTTCTCTCTGATAAAATCAATCCAAGTGAACCGGGTATAGTCATCAACGCAGACGAAGGCATATGTTTTCTTACCCACACTCTCGACTTCCATAGGACCCATCAGGTCCATGTGTATCAATTGGAGAGGTCTGGTTGTGTTTGTATCTTTAACTTTTGGATGTGAAGCCTTTTTTTGTTTCCCAATCCGACAATCTCTGCAGATGGAACTTGTCTCGCCTTTAATCAGCTGTACTCCTCTGACTAACCCTTCTGTTGCAATCTTCTTCAGAGTCCTCAGATTGACATGACACATCCTTCTGTGCCAGAGATTCATTTCCTCTGCATTAGTTAGCATTCAAAATACCAGCTAACCTTGTTCGAGGAACTTGCCGTGCTGATAAGAGCAAGATGCTGAGTTCTCCCATAGTTGTGCTTAGCTATTTTTCTGGCTGACCCCTTTCTGTGGTATGCTGATGGACAGTTCCTCCTAATGTGACCTTTGAGCCCGCACCTATAGCATCTTTTATACTTTAATAGTGTCTTGACATGGTGATATAGGGATTGCTGTAGCAGGAGCTGATTCACCCTACCTTGTGTTTTTCTGCCTTCTCTGACTAAAATCTGTATCTGACCATGTTGCATTCATCTTCACTCAGATCTGTCTCGTCTTCACTTCCGCTGGCAGAAAGAGCATTTTTCTGATCGGCCTTCTTCATTGGTTTACTAGTACAGTCGACTTGTCGATGACCATATCCTTCGCAGTTCCAACACTTCATGCTCTTTCTTCTGTTTCTCTTTTCATCATCATTTTTAGCAGATTCCTTCCCTCTCGTTTTATTCTCTCCACCTCTTCTAAATTGTTTTCGTATGGAAGAGCTTTGCCCAGTTCTTGAATCCATGTTCTCCAGGAGTTTCCCAAGGTTCTTTACCAGCATACTCAGCTGGTCATCTGGAGCTGGCTTCTTCACTTCTGTCTCTGCCTTCAGTCCTATATTCTCCTTAGGAGTAGGCTCTTCTTTAACCAGCTTTATCTCAAATTGTTTGAGTGATCCAACCAATTCTTCCAGCCTTAAGTGTCTGACATTTTGAGCTTCTTCAATGACCGTCACTTTCATGTCAAATCTTGTGGACAACGATCTGAGTACCTTCCTAATCAGCTTCTCTTCAGGAATAGGTTCTCCAAGGGCATGGGCTTCATTTGCCAGGTCACACAGTTTTGCATTGAACTCAGTGATCGTCTCCTCTTCTAGCATTCTCAAATTTCAAACTGTGTAGCAATAATCTGTAATCTTGACAGCTTTACTTTTTCCTTCATGGGCAGTTTGCAGGATCTCCCAAGCTTGCTTGGCCATATCACAGTTTGATACCAACCTGAAATTGTTAGCATCAACCGCAACAAAGATAGCATTCAGAGCCTTTGAATTACCAGTTGCTGCACCTCCCTCTTCGGCAGTCCATTGTTCTTCAGGTTTTATCCGTGTAACTCCCTGTTCATCCATGGTGATCGGAGGAGACCACTGGACCACAATAGCTCTCCAGGTCTTCTCATCAATGGCTTTGAGAAAGGCCTTCATCCTAGCCTTCCAATATCCATAGTTGCTTTCTTCCAACAATGGAGGTCAGCTCGTGCTCTGTCCTTCATTCATTGTTCCTTGACTTCTTCAAAGGCGATGTAGGATCTTTTACTCTGTGTGTTGAGCTCCTGCTCTGATACCAATTGAAATTCACAGCGCCTCTAATACACAGATTGGTGAACAAGCAGTTGCTACATCACACTCTTGTTCACTCGGAAACTGTTTCAGCAGGAAAGAACAAGGACACAAGTTTCTTCACCCAGTTCAGCCAAATTGCCTACCTCTATGAAGGACTCTTCTCAGTCCTCAATCCACTAATCTCAAGGTTTCCAAGTACCCACGGTTACAACCCACGCAACCTATGCTACTCAACCTTAGGTGGATCCTCGCACACAATCAGAACAGGCTCTGACTTGTGTCTGCACACCCTCTACTGATATCTATCTAGAATAGCTACTGTCTCCTCGAAACTCAGCCTATTCTAAACAATACTCAAGTTCTGCAGGGTTGCTATCGCATCTGATGTAGCACACAGCTAATGCACAAATTGTCCGCGTGGCTCCAAAGCCTTCCGCTGAGCCGTTCGAACGATTCCACGAGTGCTGCACACTCTGGAATACTCCCCCTCGCTCATGACCTCCTGTCACTTGCAAGCACTTCCGTCCAAACACTCGACTGAGTCACTCACCCGTCAGTTCTTCCGCGGCTGCCCTTGATCAACCAACAAGCACCACTGCTCTGAATTGGCTTCCAGATCAAGCTTGGATCAGACGACACAAGTCCTGATCACCCTCTGCTTCTGTCACCACAGCTCTGCGCTCACGCTCTGCTCTCGGTGATAATCGAAGACTTCGTTCGCACACCAAAATTACTCTCTCGAAAATCTGTGTGTTCTCGCTTTCAGCTCTCTTCTTCGATCACCCTTCACCGCTCTGAAGGGTCTCCATTATATAGGCGCGTCCACTGCTATCATTATCGGATTATAGCAGTTCCCCTAGCAACATCAGTATCTCCTAATTTCTAGGAGATTAGATTTGATTTGAGATTCAAACCAAAACTCCTACTTCAGCTAGGAATCTCTACTCTGGAATATTCTCTGCAGCAACTCTGAACCTCCTCCGATGCTCTTCGAAGGACTGCCACGCCTTCTTGCCAAAAAATAGAATGCTGCTGCACGGACAGACGCTACAGCTCTTCTGAACAAGCTCCTGTTAAAGCTCCTCCTTGTTCACTTGTGCTGAACTTTGACTGTAGCAGCAACTTGTTCACTTGCTTGTTCGCTTGTGCTGGTTTTGTCAAACACTGCCAAACTGCAACAACAAACGTAACTTGAGGAGAATTCTAACCAAGTTTGACCGGATCAAATGAAGGCTTGAGAGAATCAAAAGTGCTTCGTTTAAGAAGAAGTGTGCTGCTCGGATCAGCTTGACTCGATAAGGATTTTGACAAACTGACCAAGGCTTGACTGAATCAATTAAAGGGCTTGACCGGATCAAAAGTGATCCGCCCAGGAGAAAGTGATTCGCTCATCTTCTTAACCCATTGAGACTTTCATTCGCCTATTTTGCCCGAATCAATTTCCTAAAGGTTGCCTGAATCAAAAGTGATTCGGGCACTGCGGGTAAATAGGTAATTTTTGAAGAGAGTATAAATAGGAAGAGATGCAAAATTAGTGATTCTACATCATCCCTCTACTCAATCCGTACTTGTTTGTCTTCAATTGGTGAACAATTTTAATTAAAAACTATATCTTGTATTGAACTTTCCATGAGTGAGTAGTCCCATAGTAGTTGAGATCCTTATGAATCCTTTAGGTTAGATTGTAACACAAGACATGAAATTTATTATTATGAATGAGATTTTTTATTGAAAATTTCCATGCTTTATCTTCATGTTTTATGCACATCAAGTGTTTGACGTAATGAGTATGAATTAATTAAACACCTAGGGATGGAATGAGAATTGAACTTAGGATGTTTAGAAGATCAAGTATGTTTATTTTAGATAGCGTTTATGCGCGAGAATGACATTCGCATTCTATTAGGCTAAGCATAGAGCGAACTTTGGTTAACTATCAATAGACCGAGAGGTTGAGACTATGAGATTTTTGTTCAACACGGTTTAATAGAGCGAGAGTTTCAGAATTGTGTCACTTAGATATCATTCTCATTCTAGAAAAGTAATGCAGCACAAGTGGGCAAAGGGATGATGCTTGAACTTGAAACCCTAGGCACGAATTACAAGCTGTATAGAGAAAACTCCAAAATTTTATTAATTCCAGAAAACTGTCTTTCCCTACTACCCTGACTCTATTTATATAGTAAACAGAGCCTACTAGTTAGGAAACATAAAATATAACCAGCCAAATCTTATTTTAAAAATAAAGAAACCTATCTAAAAATATTAAAAATTTAAAATAAAATAGTAAAACACTCCGGATGGGCCCAGAAGCCCACACCTCATGAGCAAAGCTGATGATTTTGGACCGCGTCGTCGTTCTCTTCGAAACGAGGTATTACACGACCCAATCGGACTCTGCGGCGCCCTCTCTCGCTAACGTGCACCGCTTGCTAGCGCGCACCTTAGGATGATCCCGCTTCTCCATATACTGTAGTATAAGTCGCTTCGCATCATCCCCTCCAGGGTTGAGAAGATTCGCCCTCAAATCTGCGCCTGTGTCCTCGTCAGAAGAATCACCGCAAAATGGGACCAAATGCTTGACGTTGAACACGTCAGAGGGTAAGCGGAGGCGATATGCATTCTGGTTTATCTTCTCGATGATCTCCACGGGCCCAATCTTCCGAGCCGCCAGCTTGCTGTACTCATGGGCCGGGTAGCGATCCTTGGTGAGGATGGCCTAGACGAAATCTCCGTCGTCGAATTCCACAGCACGGCGCTTTAAGTCAGCGTGGGCTTTGTACCTTGATGTGGCAGCAACAAGATTATCACGCATCCGCTGGTGGGACTGAGCAAGATGCTCCAACAGCGCCTCGGCAGTCCCATGAGGTCACGCCTTGCTGGGCAGCGCAAGCAAGTCCAAAGGCCCTCTCGGTACAACTCCATACACCACCTGAAATGGAGTGAAACCAGTGCTTCGGTTGACCGCATGGTTGTGGGCGAATCGGCTTGAGGCAGCTTCTGGTCCCAAGACTTCGGGTGATCTCCCACCAAGCTGCCCATTAAGCTAATTAGAGAACATAATATCATGAACCATAACCCAAAAATAGCAAGAGCAACAATTTTACTGTGATTCACTTTGAGAACAAGGTTACCTCAAATATAATAAAGATAGAGTGTTTACACAGATCTAAACACTATTACATACCAGAGAGAACAATCTGGAATAAAAATGCCCTAAAACGAAACCAAGCTAGCAAAGAATCTCAACACTTTACCAATCTGCTGGTTTGAAGAAGAAGGGTCTTTAGACTTCAATCGTTTGAGCTCTTCGCTTCAGCAAGTCAATTGATGACTGCAGGAAACACGACCGCACCGCCAAAGGTTCTCAGACTTCCCTGAATCGGAGTCCTAATCCTTCTCCCTTTGTCGCCTCATTTTCTTTTTCTCTCTCTGAAACTTTGGCAATAGCTTAACTCTGAGCCATTTAAATACTCATCCCACAGACAAATCTGAATCTTCAAAAAATGACCCAGATCAATGACTGAGATGAACCCAATAGGTAAAAAGCTGTAGCTTTCGTGTAAACAACAATACATTATCAAATCAAAGAACATCAATAAATTCCAGAACCTGAGCTAACTAAAAGAGAGATTACAGAACACTACTTTTAAAATATGAGCCGATTTTTATCTTTTTCTCATACTGAATCCCCTGGGTTTTTTGCTTCATCATTCCTACTTATTAATGAATGATGAAACGATGTACTTATCCTTATATAAAACTTACACTGGTATATATCGGTAGCATGTGCCACTCTTGCTGTGCAAACACTCCATCGGTATCATCGACGGTCTAATTTACATTTGATTGAACCAGTAAAAAATGAATGTAAACAAAGAAGCAAATACAAAACAAAGCACTGTCTCCTATTTGGAAAAATCTGACGGCTGAAGGGTGGGACACTTGACTAGCCTAAAGAATGTGGATATGATACATAAGCAGATGGAAAACGAGGAATTAATCACACCTAGGGAGTTAGCCGGGATGGTCAGAGATTGAGTTTCAGTTCGTCTCTGCACTTTCCAACTCCCTCGGGTGGCCAAATTTCTCAACTTCTCTAGCTATCTGAATGTCACTAGGTTTCAGGTATTGCCACAAGATTTTCACAACAAAACGAGGTAGCAAAGCAGCTATTATGATGCCAAGCAAACAGATCCAAAACACTTCTGTTTTCGCCAATTCAAACACAGCCCTGTGAAATATAAGCATGTTAGTACAACTAGCTATCATTGACATATAGAATATAACTATCAGCTAAATGGGAAAAACCTCGGAGACGGAGCTTACCAGTATCCAGGCAAAGACGGTATAGCATCAATGATCACGACACAAATGAAAGTTGCAATTATGGATCCCCAGATTGCAGCATGAGATAACCAAGTCCATCTGATGATATCCATGGCTAAATGTAGGTTTACCAAAATTACAACTGCCAGTGTCCAAAGATCGCCGATGGCAGACCCGTCGATGTTCGTATTCCAATAGGCAAGCAGAGGCAAGAAGAAGGCTACTGCACTCTGCCACAAAGTGTCCAACATTGTAATCCAGAACAGCCGCTGGCTATAGCTTTCATTTCTCTGCCCAGAACCATACAGTTCGGGATGTTTGAGAAGGATACGTCTACCAAGGTTTTTGTCAAGTATGCCAATTATGATTGTGGGCGCCGATGTATAAATTACTGAATAAAGGACGCTACTCCATTCATTGATTGCAGTAGTTAAAGTGAAACAAGTGAAGAGCACATACCTACACAATAAAGTAGAGGATGTTGATATGGTAAGAAAATTTCTATCTGCCAACTTTTTTGATGACCTTACTGAGCTGATCAGATTTCAGAATTAGAAAATTTAATGAATGATGAAACTCACCAGAATAAGACCAGAACAAAGACCGCATTCCTGTAGAAATTATACAAGATCATGTAACTCATTCGTTGATAATTCCAATGTCCATGCACAAACAAAAGCGGAACAAGAAATCTGAATTGACCCATTGCAAAATCAGATGCCATGACTGCTTGTCGACCTTCTTGACCACTTATGCCGATTCCAACATCAGCCATTTGAATCATGGATACATCATTAGCACCTTGAACAAACCATTGATATTTACAAATAAGTCCATGGCCAAAAAGGAAATGGAAAAACATCTTCACATTTACACTTAATTATGCCCAAGCTTAGATAACAATAGGAGAAGATATGATAATTACCATCTCCAATAGCAAGGGTCATGTCATCTGTTCTGTTTTTTACAAGAGCTACAATGCCTGCTTTCTGCAAAGGGGCTACTCGACAACACAATACCACAGAGCATCTACTAGCTAACCGGAAGAGCTGCAATATTAAAGAAAAATATATCAGTGCAACTTGCAGAGAATTATATAGGAGAGAGAGACATGGACAGTGTTGAATGATTGATCGCTACCTGTTCTTCAAGCTCACTATCAAGAATATAGACAAGGCTGGTACCATCAATAATCAATGCTAATGCTGAAACATCGTTCTCTCCATGTGAACCACCAGTCACCGCCATTGATGTCTTGATTGTATGCATTGCCTCGTCTAAGATTCTTCTACACGAGTCTCTCGAGTTGCTGTTTATTATAATTTGGGTCATATTGCTTGTAAGAAGTTTTGATGAATATCCAATTGAAATTGCAGTTTCTTGTTTATCCCCAGTTAAAACCCATACTTTCATGCCTGCTGTTCTTAGAGACTCAATTGCTTCAGGCACCCCTTTTTGTAATTTATCTTCAATTGCGGATGCACCCAAGATGTGTATATTCTTTTCCACAGTACTGGCCACCTTGCGTAGCAAAGCAGCTCTTCCTATCAAAGATGTGCTAGCAGCCTCAAACGAAGAATGCCACTGCTCAAATTCGGAGTTACTGAGTTCCCGCATTCCAATAACAAGGGTTCTAAGGCCAACAGACGAGTATTTGTGAAGATGCCTTTTAGTTGCACTCAATATGCTTATGTTGTGCGATTTGCCTACAACCTTAAGCATGGAAGTATCAGCTCCTTTTACGAAGACTTTCACACTTTTATCGGCACACCCCAATATAACAGACATTCTCTTTCTATCACTGTCAAATTCATGCAAACCCAGAACGTTGAACCTGTATGAACCATACGACACAGTTCGTAAATTACGAAACAAACAAAAAACTCCAATAATAAATATTCTAATCACAATCATTATCATCAAGTCTCCTACTAAATTGTTAAAACAAAACACAAACAAATTTCTGATCAACATCTAATATTCTTCACGCACAAAAACAAAAAATCTGATCAATGCAAATAAAAAAGGCAATGCTTGTGAAAGAAGAACTTTACTCAAAAACTCGGAAAAATCAGCATGGGCTGACAACTACCTATGTCTGCTGGCTTATAAGTATGATACATAAAAGTAAAGGAAAATTTGATGCAATAGTAAGATTTACCTCTGTCTCTCTCCTTGAATGTCAATAACAATATGACCAGATGTTCGTTCTATAAGCATAAAGCCATAAGCAGCAGCAGCATATGCCAATGCTTGCTCATCTGGAGACTCTCCTTGATAATCTATCAACTTAATGGCAGGATCAGATGTATCTACAATAAGAGGTACAATAGTGTTGCAAGCTGCTAAAGCAAGAAAGAAATCATGTACATGTTGACTCTCCTCAGTGTATTTTTCAATTTTTGAAAGTTGAAGAAGCTTTGGGTCAACGCCAACCTTCTTCTTTGGCATCAAAACCTGTTTTTCATCTGATACACGATCCAAGCATTAGAAAACCCTGTTGGACATCTGGCATCATCTATAAATATATAACAACGGTGACATCTACAAAAGGAAAACTTTACTACCTTGAATAGAATATCTAGATTGATCACTTGATGAATTCATGTCTCCTGCACTGTAATCTACTCCCCATATGCTTGCACTACGGAATTCCATCTTATTTTCTGTGAGAGTACCAGTTTTGTCCGAGAACACGTATTTTATTTGTCCCAAATCTTCATTTATGTTTAACGCCCTGCACTGGAATCTTGAACTGGAAGCTTCATCATAAAGCTGGTTGTCTCGAATCATGAAAAAAGCTTGGCCAACCCTTACAAGCTCCATAGAAATGTACAATGAAATCGGTATCATAATCTGGAACACGATGACTGACTTCAGAAACGTGAAGACTATTTCCCAGCCCCAGCCATAATACTCAAAGTTTTTTACTTCATCCTTGGAGAAGTCCTTTCTCCTGTAAAATGGCAAGAGATCCAGCTCATTACGTCGCATTCTCAACCAGATGGCGGCGCCAATAGAGACAATTGTACACAACAGAATAAGAAACAATGAAAGATAAATGATTTCCCTGTTCATGCGAACTTCTATCCGGCTCCTCTTAGATGGGGCTCCAGAGTTGTTAAGCATAGCTTTTGTTTCACGGCCAGCATAAACCACAACACCAATGGCCCAAGCGGTATTTTTGAGTTCGCATCCTCTAAGAATAATGTTGGATGGACCAAGAGATAGTCTTTTCCCACCAATCTCCATGTTGGCCTGAAATCCATAAATATTTCTATTTGGTTTCTCACACTTAATCAGCCCATCTACAGTCTCCCTCTCAGGGGACAATAAGAGAGTCTCCTGCTTAGCATACCTGGTTTTCAAGTTAGACTCTCCATCTAAATTAATGGTCTGAACATATGCCACCCCAGTGGCATCACTAGTCGAAAGCAGCACAATGTCACAAGGGAGTGTCTCGTCAGCAGAAACTTTAATGATCTCCCCAACACGAAGATCCTTCCATTTTTTGTGCTGAAAGTGATTATTAACCAAAACCAATGCAAGACGATTGTTTTCGATTCGGTCCGACCTATGCCGCCTAAAATCCTCGTATGCATCTTTAACTGCTGTAACAAAAAGCACAAAGGCAAGCGGCAATATAGAAGCTGTACGACCGAAAACTGCTAGCTGAGGGAGCTGATTAAGTATTGCTATGACGAGAAAATATATGTAGGCAACTCTATGAAACTGTTCGAACAAGTTGCGCGGCAGAAATGTGAGGACAGAATATTTGGCAGTCCTAATTGAATTGCCAGTAAACTCAAACCGCTCATTAGTCCTTACAGGATCATCAAGGTATATCAGCCGAGCATCATCATCACTTATCTCCTTTTGGGACAGGCTCAGAATTTCAGAATCGCCACTTCTGGAGCCGTACTTGATTGGTTTGGGGATGTCCCCAGCAAAGGAATTTTCCTTGATAGAATTGGGGGCAGAAGCCCTAGACTGGAATGAGGAAGAGGCAGTTCGCCAAGAAGCAGAGTGGAGAGTAGTCGAATCAGCCATCTCAATTTGACCATGAGAATCCATTCTGGTTCCGATTCTGACGTTGCCCAGAAAGTCGATGTTCAAAAAGTCAGACAAAATAGGCGTGGGAGCTTCCCCACCGCCAGCTGGAGTTGTCGCCGGTGGAAGGACCGAAAAGGGCCTGTCGGAGGCCATGATCTACACACAGATCAAGCCCCACATCCAACTCAACGACTTCATAAGCACCGGCGATTTCCTCACTCCAAACCCTTCTTCTAACAAAAAATCGAGACTTGGAGGACTGGATCGAAGTCCGAAGGGGTGTGAATTCAATCAGAGAGGAAATGCTTGCAGTTGAGGACACGACAGGAAAGACGATCTGATGAGGGATGCGTTGGTGTTGTGATGTCCGGGCAGTTCACCAACAGAGTTTTTTTATTCTCATTTGCTGCCGTTTTCGTTGCGTTTATAGTTTTGTATGAAAACAGAAGAAGAAGAAATGGAAAGTCCAAAAAAATATTACTATAAAAGGTCGGCTGTCGGGGAAGGAATGATGGTTTACAGAGAGAGTGAACGGAAAAGAAGGGGGCGGCGATTGCAAGGAAAGGAAGGAATAGTCGGCTAGCGTCTCTGGTTCGACTTTTGACAAAGGTTTTTCAAATGAAAGAAATTGGTATGTGTGTCCATAGGTGGAAAAGAATTTTGGAGAAAATCCTCTCCCTCTCTTCTAGAAGTCGACTTGATAAATCTCGAATTGAATGAAGTCTATTCGATAGGGCATATTGTATAAGGTATGCAAAATCCCACTTCTGAATTCTAGAACATTTGAAGGATTAATTTGTTACGTCGGAATGGGGAGTTATGTCCTAGCTTGGTGCTTGTACATTGATGACGGCTTATTGATGAGTCATCAAGAAGATTTGTTGGCAACGATTGGGGTCATTCGGGATTCGATCACACGGCTAGGGTTAGTTGTGAACCATAGCAAATCCTTGTGGTAATGGCCACGTGGAAACCGGGACCGACTTCTTGAGGTGCCAGTTGATTTTGTTGTCTCTAGTTTTTTTGCTTTATTGGTCGATGATGTTGTGGGGCAGAGAGTTCTTTGTATTCAGGTCATCCTAGCAGAGGTGTCTAAGTTGGATAATACGTAGTTGGAAGTGTTACTTTTGTGGGCATGTCGAAGATGATGTATAATTTGAGGGGTTCATCGCCTGACTGGATTGGTGGGTCGATTTATTCTTTTGATACAGCGGTGCATCAGAGTTTGGTGCATATCTGGAACATGGGTTTCACGATGGAGCAAGGGAGGTTGGTGGGTTTGCTTCTAGAGTTTGGTGGGTTAGGTATTCCGGTGGGGAATGATGTGGGTCTCTCGGCTGTTGTAGCTTCCTTGGGACAGACAAAGAGTTTATGGGAGATGCTTACGAGAGATTCATTCTCTTTGTCAAGGTGCAAAGTCTTGCTTGAAGTGTGAAATTTGAGGTTTCGTCCTACCTCCCTAGTTGGTTCGAAGGCTAAGCCACAGCAGTGGCTTACTGGTTTGGCCGCATAAGTCATTAGGGAAGAGATCAATGGACGAGGAGAGGCCGGGGTAAAGACACTAGTGAATGTAGTTGTTACGTCGGGTGCTGTATTTGAACCATAGCTACACCTACGCCTTTCTCTAGGCTTTGTATGAACCTGGTGGCGTATCATTTTGCCCTTAAGTACCGTACCGGACTCGATGTGTTCGTTGTTTCTCGTGCTTGTAAGGCCTCTGGAGGTTTACAAACTTCCAATGCGGCTGGTGATCACGACTACCATTGTTATGCGGGCGGGAGGAGGATTCGGAGGCATAATGCAATAAGAGATGTGTTGTTCACTTTTTTAGGGAGTCTAATCTGGGGCCTACGCTGAAGGTGGCTGGTCTTAGCGTTGGGGGAGAGAAGTCATTGGACATTTTAGTACCTACGTGGGATGGAGGTAGAGAGCTTTGTGTGGATGTGTCCATTGTTTCCCCTTTTGTGAGAGGGGCATGGCTAGAGTCAGAGAAGGAAGCTAGGATAGCAGAGGAGAGGAAGATCTCTAAGTACGGAGTTACTTGTTCAGCCAATGGGCTTATGTTCATGCCTTTCATCTTGGAATCTTTTAGAGGTTTTGGAGAGAGAGGGGACCAGCTGGTCGGCACAGTGGCAGCGAGGTGGGCTGAGGCCAAGGGTATGAAGCCGCCGGTAGCACTATCTATCTTGAGGCAAAAATTATCTTTTGTCAAGCATAAGGCTTTGACGAACGGATTTTTATTAAGTAATGACTACAATTAGCCCCTGCTGCAGAGTTGAGATGGTCCGGCTAGTTTGTCAGTTTCTTTTTGTTTATGATCCTCATTTGTAATTGTGTCATATTGAATTATAAGAATTAATATATATTTTCCATGTTTCCATTCAATTCTATAAGTGCACACCAAAACAATTCGATGTGATTATAAACATACTTGGCAATGGGCAGTATTGGATTTTTGCTAGTTTAACTAGATTAAAACTTAAGGTTCAAACTTGTAAGCCATTACTCTTCTCTGTATCGGCTCAACTGCACTGCATCATAGATACAACCTTGCAACTTCCCTCCCCATTTGTGGTCTAACCCACAAAACTTCGTCACCTACGACTTACTTTATGACTTATTTTAGTCCAGTCGGATCTCTTATAATTTTGCAAGTTCAAGATGCCATTTAACTTGCCTTTAAGTTTGAGTACCTCCACTCATGCTCTTACTTTTTTAAACTTTTTCACGCATCTCCCATATTTAGAGATATGTAGCATACTGAATTTTGATCATAAAATATTATCACAACATATTTTCTTCACTTAAATATACAAATTTCATAACAATCCCCTTTAAGGAACATAGGATAGTTTTTCACGCATCTCCCATTACGTCTACATGAAGAAAATTAATTGGTGAGAAAAAAAATCAAGACTCGACTCAAAGTGGTGATAGTTTTTCAGTTTATATCTACATAGGATAGATGTACAAAGCCTTTGAACCTCCTTTAAGGAACATATGTCTTCTTTACTATTTAGTAGACGTAATGGCCTTTAACTATTCAGTTCACATGATTAGGTTCTTTTCTTGCTCTGAACCCTGGCTAGTTCTGTGAGAATTTTTCAAGATATATATAAGCCTATTAATAATTCTTAGAAGCGGCCTCACTTATTTCTAACATAGGTGATTATTTATTTCAAGTAATCTCACATTACTTGTCTATCTTAACATCTGAATTCTCAGAATCATTAATGGTTTCAACCTTAACCACTTGAGGGATCACTTTTTAAAACAGGGAATGTGATATCGTACATTGACCACATCTAGTCTCAACAGTTAGTTTTTGCGTTTGAACCAAGATCTTGGGATCTCTGGTCCACATGATTGGGTATTCTTTGTCTTAACTTTATTTCCAAGGGCTTTAGTAGTATCATTCCTTTAAATGTCTTCTCTACTTGTTCTCTATTTAATCCTTTGGTTAATGAATCCACAGTATTCTTTTTAGACCACACATAGTTAATACTAATGACTACAGAAGTTGTCTAACTGTATAAAGTCGTTGGCACATATTGTCATTAGCATCAAATTAATTTAATTCCTACTCATACACTAGTGTAGTGGTAATGAGGGTTGATCCCACGAGAAACTGATTCCAAAGAAGTTACTGTAATTGTGTGTAACTGTGAAACAAGTAGAAAACTTTTCAATTATGAGAGGTATCAATCCAAAACAATCACTTGTGACTACTTTTTATCATAGACACTAAATATCATAATTCATAACCTGTGTAGTGTACTCTAGAAAAAGTAGTATACTAGTTGATAAATCCCGTCAAAGGTGATATATTCTAGCTCTCCTAGGCAGACATATACCGACAAAGGTGATAATTAGCCTAGTCATTACTACTTGTCTTTACGGTAACGTTTCAAACAAGTATAGAGAACCCGTAGGTTAGACAGGCATCTGGGACACTTACTTTTAATTATTGATGTTCTGCTACCCGCACTAAGCGCATTCCAGTTAGCATATTGTCTGGGCTCGTGTGTCACACCCATAGAGCTTCCGCATTTGATAGATTAGGCCTCAGACGTCGAGGTCGGGTTCTATCATTACCGCGCCCCCGAAGACCGACCTTGTCCTCAAGGTCGAAAGTTTGGGTTTCGTTGCTTGCAAGCCTTCAGTGCGTTATATCCACAAAACAACCACTCATATGATTAGTCTCCTTAAGTTTTCTTTAGGCTTATTGACCTCCCATACGATCACCACCTAAAGACTCATTTTAAGCGCAGAATAGGAAGTCGACTTTCTTTGGCTTGCTCCGGTAATGACCCCTCATATGATAATTACATTGACGTTTCCTTGGAGTTGAGTGACCTCCCATACAATTGTCAACTTTAGGTACTATTTTTAGGTGCTCCGGACATCCCTCCGCACTGCACTGATCGTGATTCTTTATCATAAGCTTTGATCTTGACAAAATTGTTGACCCACTTTAGGCGCTCACTCTAGGTGGCTATCACACTGGCCATGTTGGCTATCATATAGTTTTTTCCCAAGCTTGGCGGCTGTCACACTGGCTTCTTTGGGCAATCAGGTAGCCCTTTCCCGTTGGACGGCTGTCACATTGGCCAAGATGGCTATCAGATAGCCTTCTCCCAGGTCGCCTCTTCCAAGATAGTTCACGATGGCCCACTCTGGATGACTTCACTTTGATCTCTTTGGGCAATCAGGTAGCTTTTTCCTATGTCACCTCTTTCGTGTGCTTTGATAACAAATGTTAGGATCATGGCTTATCCATCATCCGATGCACACTGGTTTCGTCCTCTTATGGGCTCATTAGGGAAGCGGGAACAGCTCCTGACCAGTGTGGTGCCCAAATGAATGTCAACCCGTAGGTTAGACAAGCATCTGGACACATAAATTATTGTTGTTACACTACCCGCATTAAGCGCATTCCAGTAAGCATACTGTTTGGGCTCGTGTGTCACACCCATAGAACTTTCACATTTGATAGAAAATAAATGCATCGCAAAGTGTTAGTTGTTGGAATAAAATGTGATTGATATGAGAAACGATTCCATTTTGTGAGCTAAATTTTGAGTGGAGTACACCTCGAATTTAATTAAATTAGGTCTTTTACTAGAGATGTGTTGACAGTATAGGCTAGTTTGTGTTGACAAATTGAGCAGAGACTTAGACTGGGTTAGAAGTAGTGGTTAGACTAGCGTGGCTGAGTTGTTGGAAACCATTGTACTCTAACTGTGATAGTGAAGTCTTGAGGATCGAGAGTAGTCCTTCCTCAGACGTAGGTTGTTGCTGAACTGAGTAAACAATTTTGTTTGTGCTTCTCAGGAGTGGTCGAAGCAAAGCATCAGCAACTTAGCGGGAAAAGTTGCTGAAGCAAATCGTGGGTTGTCGTCTACAGTTACGCAGTGCCAATTTCAATGGGCATAATAGCAATGCGTATTCCTTGTGTATGAGTTGAAAAACCTTATATATACACAAGAATTTCACAATGGAATAAAAAAGTACATCGTTCTTTGAACTTTTATTTCCTTACAAGTCTAAGGAACACAAATATAGTCCATCTCTTCAGAGATCTGAGGATGTCAAGGAATTAACTCAACTCAAGGAAGAACCTAAAAAGGAGATATAACCGAAAGAGCTTACACAAAGCAAGGGAGCTAGGATTGAGAAATCAATTGATCATGATTTCCTAACCTACGTGCTAGAAAATGAACCTCGAACATATAAAGAAATCATAAGGAGTGAAATAGACTTTATCCTATAAAACCATAGTTGGGAGGTTGTTGATCTTCCTCCTAGAAGTAAACCACTTGGCTTTGATGGGTCTTGACAAGGAAGATGAAAGTGGATGGGTCTATAAACAAGTACAAGGTAAGATTTGTTGTCAAGGGGAATTGATAAAAGGAAAGTCTAGACTACTTTGATACATACTCTTTAGTGATGAGAATAACATCCATTACGATGATAAAGTTAATACCGCTTTTGAGCAATTTGGAAATTCATCAAATGGATATGAAAATAACCTTCTTCAATAGAGATCTTGAAGAAAAATTCTATAAGCCTAAGGGTTGTATAGTTCCGGGTAAAGAGAGAAAATTTTCTAAGCACCAAAGCAGTGACATGACAGGTTTGATAATGTGACCGTGTCAAATGGTTTCAAAATCAGTGAGTGTCACAAATGTGTATACATTAAAAACAATGAAAACTGTTATGTTATTATGTGTTAATATGTTGATGACATGCATGACCGCATAATTAAGATTACACAGTCTTTATTAAACTCTCTAAGTTCGATATTAATGTTTTGGGACTGGCAGATGTAATTTAGGTATCAAAATTACATGGACGACTGAGAGACTTGTCCTAAGTTAGTCACACTACGTTGGTGTACTTAGAATTCCAAATGACATAAGTCAACATTTATCTTGAGACAAGGTCGAAAGCATCTTCCAAGTGGAATATGCGAGAGTGATAGGCAGTCTAATGTACTTAATTAATTGTACTAGACCTAATATTCCCCATTTTGTAAGTAGACTTGCAAGATATATAAGTAATCAGGGAACAGAACACTGGAAACCAATCGTGAGAATACTGAGGTATCTACGATTTTCTCATAATATGGTCTACACTATACCAAATATCATTCACTCATTGAGGAATTCGCTAACGCAAGTTGGATATATTATATACAAGACTCGAAAGCCACCAATGTGTATGAATTCACAATTGGAGGTAAAGCTGTG
The DNA here is from genome assembly GCA_963678935.1 of Umbilicus rupestris. Taxonomy (NCBI): domain Eukaryota; kingdom Viridiplantae; phylum Streptophyta; class Magnoliopsida; order Saxifragales; family Crassulaceae; genus Umbilicus; species Umbilicus rupestris. Next base: position 2,740,032 of record OY787618.1, on the reverse strand, counting down.
TCTTGAAAATCCTCCAAACAACTCTTAATAACCAGATCCACAATGGAAGCTGAATTCGTTGCATTAGAGAAATTTGGAGAAGAAGCTAAGTGGTTGAAGAATTTTGTAGAGGATATTCCTAATTGAACAAAACCTATGTCAACAATATGTTTATTGTAACCAATCTACAATTGGTAGGGCATGGAGTATATGGTATAATGGTAAGTCGGGACATATACGCAGACATCATAAACTATAAGACAACATTACGGATACGCTAATTAATGGGTTAAATTAGGACCAAGTAGAGAGTCGTCTAAAGCAATAGAATTAAAGCCCTTGGTAAATTAAAGTCAAGGCGACGGAAAATCCAACCATATTGACCTGAGATCCCAATACCTAGGTTCAATTGGACAACCTAACCGAAGACAAAGTGTGGTCACTGTGGGGCAGGGGATTCTCCCTATCCCATTCATAGTTTAAATAGTGACTCTCGCACGAGGCTAAGCTTGATGCTTTTAATGATTCTGATAATTCGGATGTTGAGATTCCGACAAATATTGCATGATTACTTGATTTAAGAGAAACACCTATGTGAGAAAGAAGTGAACCGCTTCAAAGGAGAATTAATTGGGCTTAATTCTTTGGAATTCTTGCAGTACCAGGAAGAGGTGTCATGGCCAGAATCAAACCCAACCATGAGAACTAAGCTTGTGTCAGAAATATATATGTGGGAGATATGTGTTTCATTTACCCTATATGACGAAAAATTCAAGAACATCGCGTCTACTGTGTAGTCAGTAAAGAAGACATGATTTCCCAAGGAAGGTTCTAAGGATTTGCTCACCTATCATATAGAGATATGGATAGTAGAAACTAATCACCACATTGAGTCGAGTCTTAATTTTTGTTTGCACTTCTCGATTTTCTTCATATGGGGAATTGTTTCAATAATGTGTGATTAATGTGAAGAAAATGGAAGAGCGACCCCATTTTGTGAGCCAAAATTGAGGGTGGATTACACATCGGATTTAATTTAATTATTCATGATCAAATACCTTAAGATGAAAGGCATAGAATTTATTATTCATAAACCTAAATCCAAGTTCAATTAAATAAGATATTAATGCTCAAAGAGTGGTCTAAAATAATGAAAATGTGATCCATTAGAAATAAAATACTCAACCTTGTGGAGTAGAAATACAAGCAAGACGAATTATCACACACATATTGTTGCAATTTTCCACAAATTAACTAACCGATGAAGTCAAGGATATCATGTTATCAAGATACTCAGTGTTAATCCTACATTTTCTTCTATGCATATAATACCTGCAATCATATTGTTAACCTCATATGTCCCATGGATGTGTTTGGCATGTTTTTGGCAAACAGAGTCTGTATCAGTCAAGAGTTTGTAATTTGTATCAAGGGTGTCAAAGTAGACCAACAAGGTTCACAAGACCAAATAAGATCAAGCTTGAATCAGAGGGTGAGCCAGAGTTAGTTTGAACAGAGGCGCGTGCAGATTGTCAGCAATATTGTCAAGGATATTGTCTTGCTCGCGTTTCCTAAAATATAGTCAAAGATATACGGAAGATTATGATGAGATCTTAAGGCAGCCGGATATACTGAAGATTGGGTTGCACAATAGGAAGTATGATCATCGGATATTCGCAAGATTGGGATGGATCCGATAGTATATTTAATGGATATACTATACACAATCTGATGGTATATTTGATGGATCCCGAGGAACAATATCTGCGTAGAAGACAAGATTATAAAAGGGTGGAACCAGTAGTGCAAGGATTATCGAGAATCCCATAAGCTAAGAAAAAAATTCGGGGGGAAGAATACATCGGGAGTGAGCTCAATCATCATTGAAGATCGGGCGGAAATAGAGTTCACTCGAAGATAACTACAGGCTATTTCACTACTGTACGAACAGTTTGTAAAACACTCGGTGAAGTGCTTGAGTTCTCGGGAGGAGAACTAACGATCTATGGGAGATAGATCAAGGAGCGTTGGTGTTCTCGGGAGGAGAACTTCTGATCTGCGGGAGGCAGATCGAGGTGGATAAGAGAGGGATCTCAATCTGAGGGAGTCATATGCACTCACGGTGATCCAATTACATAGCAGTAATAAAGGGAACCGTGTTACGTAAGATCTATTGAATTCGATCATTTGATTAGTGAAGTGCTTTCCACGAACCCCCCGCTGAGTAGGCTCGTGGAGCTGAACAGGGTAAACATATTGACGGCACGTCGTTGTGTGCGCCATAGATATCAAGTATCGTCCAAAGATACTGCCTTAATAGCAAACGGTAAGTAGGCTTCGCTAATAAGGCAGTCAATCCAGTATCACGCAATATATATCAATTCAGTTTCACCGCTAGGCTATGCTAACTTGATGATCAAGGCATGCAATTACGAAGAACAGTAATTCACTAAATCAAATTATGAATCATAAGTACCTCAAACCAAACGTTGCAATGCAAATCCCCAAACTGAGTTAGGGTTTAGCTACTAATATAATCCATCTAAAAATAATGAAAATACTGAGTTCAGAGAATACAAAAATTATCGCGCACTGTTCACCGATCTATGTTCACTCGCAATGTTCACTGCGACTGTTAACCGATCGATCTTCGCGCCAATTCGAAATGTGGTTCTGCCTTCTTGTCGAATTATTATCCACAACTTGTTTGTGTGTTACTGAATTCTTTAATTCCCTTTCAGGGTTCTCTATTTATGTTGATGCAAACCCTAGACTGCTGGATGTGGGCCTCGGGATTCGGGCATGTGCGACCATTACGCCATTACGACCCATACGACCAGTACGACCTCAGCTCCTCTCCTGGCTCACCCGTATCGCATGTATCCAGTACGACCCGTATGACTAGTACGACCTCAGCTCTTCCTGGCTCGCCCGTATCTAGTACGGCCTATACGACCCGTACGGCCTATACAAGTGGTACGACCTTAGGTGGCATTTTGGCTCTGTCGATGCTCCCGCGATCAAGTCTTTGCTTCTTTGCGTCCTCGAGTGATTGAGTGAGGCCTAGAATGCTCCAAATGTGCAATAAAGATCCAAAACGGTCTTGATACACCTGCGATGCAAAACACTACAAAGAAGTAATCTATCACACGCAAAATGCAACTAAACAATGGGAAAATAACTCGATGGATCTTAGAAATACGCTCCATCACATATCCTGTGTCGTTTTCGTGGTGTGACTAACAACCATTTTAACACTATCTGTTTGAGTATTGTGGAACAGCTAACACAGTGGACTGGAACAGTCAGAGTGGGACAAACATACGAATTTCACACATCATAAGACTTAACAATGAATTAATTCAATACTTGTTACATCATCTTCGAAATTCAATTTAATTCGGATGATTGGGAGACGGTTCTTCATAAGCCCATGATCACCGCTCTTGGTTCTGAGTTCTAGCCATATGGGTAAACTTGGTCACTTTTTCTAACATATGAAATTTTTCGCGCTTCAGATAACTGAGTTTTTGGTGGACACCTTTCTTTAATAGTGAACTTTTCTTATTTTGATAAAATTCCCTTGCCTTTCGATTATTAACTCTTTTTAGAACTTGAATTTTGATATTTGGTTTTTGAATTTTGACTTTGCTATACCAAATGTCTTTTCTTGAACAGTTCCAATCATTGTCTTCGAATAGCAGCCTTTAGAACGACGTCACGCTCTTTCCCATCATTGTCCCGAGTACTTCGGACTAGAGATAGGACGGCCAATATTCCCGCCCTACAACCTTGCGAATTCTTTTTTTGTGTGGTTGAGCAAAACTCTACTCCTCAAAAGACATGAGAACCAGCCTCCACAACTTTCATTTAACCGTAGGAATAGAATCACGGTCTCTCAAACGTCTAGTAAATCTCATCTAGAATGTTGTTATTAACTCCACATCCCTAGTTATTCTGACTAAGAGGACATGAATAAATAAACTCGGAGTTAAAAATGATCAGCTTTCACAAGTAAAATATGAATAGAAAAACGTAATTTCATATCATGGCATCTCAATAAACGACACTAAACACAAATTTTTGAAAACATTAAACGTGCAGTACATATGTAGTAAAGTAAAATGAATGCAAAAAGTAAAAATGCTGACACAGTAACTCTCCCACCCCACACTTAAAAATAAGCTGTGTCCTCACGACACAACTTGAATCAAAGAAGAAACAAGAATAACATAACAAAAAAACATAAAGTAAGAGAAAAGAAATAGACAACTCCCCATAGCGCTGCTCCTCTGCTAATGGGTCATTTAGATTTAGTATTGAGTTGTTATAATGTGCACATATCACCCCCTCCGGCTCCATCCTAGTTTCCAATCATGTGTTAAATGCCTTGCTAGCTTGAGTAAACCAAATGTGGAGACATATTCACCAAACATAAATTTTGTAATCTTTTTGCGTTGCTTCCAACTAGTGCAGAATTTACTAAGTTACCTTCCATGGTTTGACCCTTGTTTGTTGATGTTGACTCGTTAAATATTAAGCCCAATCTTGCTAAGTGCACCTCAAACCATATTGGTTTTTAAAGACGTATTATCCTCCATGAGATAAGCATACAAAGTGTGAGAAAATGGAGGTGGAATATTTAATTAAGTAGGGTCCGCGTGGAGACAAGGAACTAAGTCCTTCGCACTGATGCAACATCCTCTATTTATTCAAGTTCTTTTTCGATTCCTTCGGCTTCGACATATTTCTTCTCCTCATCAACTCAGTCTCTAGTTGAAATGATTGCACTAATGTCATCCTTTGAGTTTGCAGTGGTTTGTGGCGACATCACAACATCACTTTGGGCACTCATAACTTGTGATAATTGTTTTGATAGCTCAGCGATGACACTATCCGTCTTGGCTTGTTGCTACTGCTTGTTGATTGACAATATCTTCCAATGAACTAGCTGGATCATACTCATTGTCCCAAGCATATGGATTTTGACAACCATTAATCGCGCCTTTATTGGTGGTGTCCTCTTAGTGCATAATATGAGTTCTTTCGAAAGATTCATATGGTCTCGTGCTTTCTGCCATCTCCTCTATTAGGGCGCATGCATCTTTGAGATAAAAGTTTATTATTGAACCTCTTGTCGTAACATCAAGCATTCGACGCTCCATTAGAATCATCTCATCTAGAAAACACTCAATAAGAATATGCTCTGGCAAGCCATGGTTGGAGAAGTCTCGAGAAGGTCTCTGAAGCGTTCTAAGTACTCATAAGATATCTCGCCTTGAAATTGCTTAATTATAGTAATCTCCTTATGGATTTAAGTGGCTATAGATGGTGGAGAATACTTCTGCACAAATTTACACTCCACCTACTCCCAAAAGTATATCTAATCCGTAGATAAAGAAAACAACCAAGATTTAGCAGAGTTAGTTAAAGAAAAAAAGGAAAAGCTTTTAGCTTAAATCTTTCTAAACTGCTTCTCTTAGTTTCATGGTGTTGCACACTTTATGGAAATCCCGTAAGTGTATTATTGGATTCTCTCCTAGAGTTCCTTTGAATTTTGAAAGATGTTGAATCACTCCACTTTTTAGTTTGAAGTACTCTTCACACTAGATGGGCTTCATATGGATACAAAAAGTTTGCCCCGCAAAAGTAGGCGTTGCCATCTATCTAACAGTTTCTCTTCGCTCCATGGTTGCCTTTGTTTTACGTTGAACATCAAATCATCCTTGTCATAAGCTGCTAAAAATAGAATTAGGAAACAAAAAAAATTAGAAACCTACAACCTAGGAAAGTTTCTAAAAACATAACTAGGAAACTAATAAAAATTAAATAAAGAAACTAAAATTTAGATAATTTGCAAACTAGGAAAGTTACTAAAAAATATTAGAAAACTGCTAAATATGAAATAACGAAACCAAAAATTAGGAAATCTACAAATTAAGAAATTTACTAAAAAAATAAATTAGGAAACTAATAAAGAAAGAAAGAACTCCACTTGACTGCAACTCCCCGGCTACGGCGCCAAAATTTGACATGCATCATCGTACGTGCTAAATTAATTTAATTCCTACTCAGACACTACTGTAGTGGTAAGCTTGGTCGATCCCACGAGGAACTGATTCTAGTGAAGTTACTCTAGAAGTAAAAAAAAGATTAGGGAGTTGTGTGTACTTGTGAAACAAGTTTAGAATTAATACAAATTTAGAATTGTTGCACATGGGTAAAGTATGATTCTTGAATACTTTCCTTATAAATACAAATCTCATACTTTACATTATGATACACTATGAATCTAATTTACATTTTTTCTTACTAGAATAGCTAAGTAGAAATACTTTCTTGATTGGTACATGTGCACGATTGCTCCTTGGATCGACCATTGGACTTACCAAAGTTATAAATTGTGTTTGACTGAAACTTCACCCCTGAAATGTAAATTTGTATTATAAATGGTTGAAAATAAGCATGTCACGAGTCCATTCCCTGCCGTTGATGTCATCATTGGGGTGTTACTAGGCACAACACTAGGTGCACTAGGTATTGCCAACACTACATAAGCAAACGGGACGTTGGCCCAAATGTCCATACTCTATTTTGTGTTTTGATTTTTCATGTGTACAAAAGACCAAATTATAGTAGTCGAGATAATATAAATTGTATTCACAATTTTATCATCAATAACTAAAACTTAAAGATTATTGTGTTAAATTTTTTATTACAAGTAAAGATGGGTTCGTAAACAAATGTTTTGAACCAAATTATATCACATTCAATGAAGAAAATTAGACAAACATCGTAACCATTATATTGAACCAATTACTAGATCAATTCAATATGAATATAAATAAAGTAATTAATCAACTATCTATTCAACGGATTAATTACAATATATCAATTATTAAAATTAATTCACTATAATTTATTTAAATTATTTATATTGAATACTAAGACTCAACCAAGTAAATAGATAATCTAGTTACAAAATATTCAAAGTAAGAAGAAAATTAAAATACAATCAACCTGGATTAATAGGATGAGTTAAGGATCGTTTGACGATTTTTCTTAAAACTTTATTGTTGTCCCACCGGGTGCTATTAAAAGACACAAGCTTCCCAGGATACAAAAACTTTTCAGTATACCTCTTGCACTACGAGATAATACTTCAGAGAACTAACCTTGTGCTTGAAACTATCATCCAAAAAATTACTCTAAGAGTAAGCAGTGAACAAAGAAAAATCAGTCGGCTATCAAGGGAGAAGATGTTGGAAATTATTGAATTGTTGTTGCTTGTATGTTTTACAACCCTCCTTTTCACCTCATTTTATAGGGGAGGATAGGGCATCTCGTCATTATGGCATGGTGGTGCCATAATGTCCTCTTAAAGACACCAAATGAATATTCTAAAGGAACTATTGAACTTGCGATAAGGTCCCTTCATTTCAGAACATCAATTTTCAATACTCTTGAAAGATGACAAGATCTCTCATTAGTCCATAGTCATAACCAATGATCAATGGCGGATCGAGGGGGGTCCTTCGACCCCTCTCTTATTAATTAATTTAATATTATATTTTTATTTTTGGTCTCTTTTTTTCTTCCACACTGGGGATTGAAATCGTTTATGTTGTTAGATTGCTACTTCAACAATGATTAACTTTTCGGGGCCATGATAAAATGAATGATTCACTTTTTTGCCAAATCTTGGTTGGTAATTCAAGAAACCTTGTTGTTGGAGATGTGATGAATGAAAATGCGTCCGGAAATAACAAACTTACTTGTCATTCGGTTCAAACGGATATTGTAAAGGCATGTGGATTCGAGACAACAAAAGCCATCATTAATGATAGTGGAGACAAATTATTTTCTTTATTGGTTGATGAGGCTGGAGATTGTTCGGTCAAAGAGCAAATGGTTATTGTTTTAAGATATGTAAACAACCATGAAATAGTGACGGAATGTTTCGTTGGAGTTGTCCATGTTATTGATACCACATCACTAGCTTTAAAAGGGAGAATTATGAATTTTTTGGTAAGTATGGATTATGTCTCTCTAAGCTAAGAGGTCAAGGATATGATGGAGCTTCTAATATGCGAGGTGAACTTAATGGTTTGAAGACTTATCTTGAATGAAAATCCATGTGCAATGTACATTCATTGTTTTGCTCACAAACTCCATTAGTTTTCATTCAATTTATTTTCACTGCTCACTTGATGAAGCTACTATTGAGGTTGATAAAAATTTGTAACAATCTTGCAAAAAAAGAATCAAAACATTATGGAGGCCGTAAGTTTGACTCGTAACACCAAAACAAGATTGCTAGCAGTGAGTGAGAATGGATGGGATGAGCTTTTGGAAGGTGTAAATAAGTTTGATTCTCTAAGTATGCTTTAATGGAGCTTGAAGAAGAATTCAGGGGTTGGATTTATGAGATGAGAGAAAATGATAGATTTTCTTTGCTACATATTGGAGATGTTGCTAAAAAGATGGTTGAGGCGGGATACCACTCTGCATCCCCTTTAGTATATCGTGTTATTGAGTTAATTTTGGTGTTACCAAATTGCGACTGCTACTGTAAAAAGAGCCTTCTCTGTAATGAAGATTGTCTAGACAGATTTACGTAACAAGATTGGAGATAATTTTTTCACTAATTATTTGGTGTGCTATATTGAGAGGGATGTGTTTAAGAGCATTGATAAGGAAGTCATTATGCGGTATTTTCAGAACATGAAGACTTGCAAATAAGGTTTACCTTCTATACTATGGCCAGAGATAGAGTGACCCATCTTAGTTCTAGTAATGACTTTTTTTGTGGCTAAATAGATAGTTTCAGTGGCTTCTTTTGTAGCCAGACATAATGAGTTATTGGCCTCTATTTGTATAAAATGAAATGAATCAGAAGCATCTTTTTGTATAAGATAAATATTTAAATTATGTCATGACTTTCATTTTGTGATCCTCCTCTCACTAATCTCTGGATCCGCCACTGGTCATAACCAAGGCTAGATGATCAAGTTTCTATGCTATTGGATAGTCAATAGGTCACAAACATAATGACATGTCCAAAATCTAGATAAGCATTCATCTCTACTAAGAAGATAAAAAGGTCTTTCACTTGATCTATGTAAATTTTAAATGTTGTTCATAATTTTGAATTTTTATATCATTCATTTTGGCTTCAATTTTGACATGTAAATAATTAATTTTATTTCTTATAATTTAAAGAATTTAAATCCAATTAAATACTTTCATTTTGTGATATCTAGCATACTCAATTTCGATCATAAAATATGATCACACCACATTTTCTTTAAACTTAAATACACATAGGTTTTAACACATCTCTCTACATAAGCTGATTTAGGATAATTTAATTAAGTTCTTTACAAACATGCACATGTCTAAATCCCTTTATTAGGGTTGTATATGGGTCAACCAGAGACGAAGATTAGTTTCATCAAGCTCAACTTATTAATAATTTTACGAAATTGAGGTTGAACCAAACCTTTTCATGCTTTAATATGTGTTCGTCATCGGCTTCTTTAATTTGCACAATTTGAACCAGACTCAAACTTTATGCGAGTAATTTAGATAATTTTATTGAAATTGAGTATCATGATTGGAGAGCTTTCAAATGAGATTAAAAGAACTTTTGATGAGCTGATTATTTACTAAATTACAATTTTAACTGATAAAATTATATAAATCACGCTACACGAGCTTAACACGGCTATAAAGAAATTTAACTAAGCTTATAAAATAGCACATAAATGAGTTCTTATGTATGTTTTTTTAACTTAAAACTTTAGTCGTTCAGTTCATATGAGTTGTTCATCATTGCGTGGCCTAGTGGCGTAAGAACGTATTTCAGTTCACTTCCAAAGAACCCACCCTTAGTGAACTTAAACAAATAAAAAACAATCTATAATTGCCATTATATGATATTTAACTTTCAGAATTGCTATCCTTCCTAATTTTGTTTCCGATTTGCAACTTTTTGAAATAAACCGCCTTTTAAAAAAGCGTTTATGCCTTATTTTGTTCGGCCAACATCATATCAACGATGAGTTAGTACTTTAAGCAAACAAATTTTTTTTTGGTAAAGCCGATTTATTCTAAAATATTGCGAATACATTTTTCTCTCTCAATTCTCTCTTATGCTCCTATGTGCTAAAAATCCATCGATCATGGCGACGCCGTCTAATCCCGATCATGGCTTTGAGTGCTAGACGTCGTCGCCAGCTGTCCGTACTTTCCCACCCGCGTCTTCTTCACCCAAGTGCCGCGTCAACATACATCTAAATGGTGCATGAATAATTTTGAACATAGTGTTTGTAGTTTTATTATCAACATACTTCCGCTTCAGATTTTTTAACAAACCGATTTCTTAAACAAGCAGCTTTCCGTAAAGATGATTTGTGTAAAATGTCAACTCATCCTCATATCATTGCTGACTTAACGAAATCAGGCACAAATCGCCTTTCTCAAAAATGGTTTGTATAAAAAATGATAAAGAAAAAATAAAATAAAGAGGATGGCATTTCAAAAAGTTTAAGTTTCATATAGTTTCACTTAAAAAAAAATTCAACAAAGCAATCATCTTCTTTCTTGTATTCGGCTCATTTATTAGCTTCACCATTATAATCAAACTTGACTGGTTTACTGACCGATGAATTTCTTAACTTTTCGGCTGACATCACTGCGAGGGACACGCGTGTCACACCACCGCTTGGAACTGAACCCGCAGGTCCATTCTTGGTCTTAGCCATAGTTGGGGTAAACCCTTGGTCAACCGCTTCCCAGAATACGACTCTTTTGCAACTCTTCTTGCACCACAGAACTTGCTTTATTTTCGCTATCACCACCATTTGAAAACACAAAGAGAGTGCAAATTTGAAAATAGCCGGCTAACTCTTCATAGAGGACTACTGGAGATTAATGTATGCTTTTGATTTTTGAATTGATGTCCAAATGAAGAGAATGACTTCTTTTGCTTCGAGAAGTAACGCCGCAGGCGACGCCTCACTTGGTGCTACACCCAGGCGGTGTGGGATACTTGCGCATTGCTTGCATTTCTACTCCACAAGGTTGAGTATTCTATTCTTAATGAACTGATATTTCTATTATTTCATACCACTCTTTGAACATCAATATCTCATTCAGTTTAACTTGGATTTTGGCTTATGAATGATCAATTATAATAATCTCTCATCTCGATTAATTCAATTAAATCCGAGGGGTACTCCACCCTCAATTTTGAATCACAAAATGGGATCACACCACAAATTTCTTCACATTAATCACTCCTTATTCTAATGATTTTCCAATCATTGTTTGTCTAGTCTCCTCAGCTTTGGTATGAGAAACTGTGGTTGGGACATGGAAGCATACAGGAGGAACACGATGTTGATATTTTATCAAACAAAAATTGAGTTGTTATTATGTTCACCAGAAAACCATTTCTTTGACTTTTGCTTGATCTTAAATAATATATATATCCTTGTTCTACAGTTTAATGTTTGGTCTCATTGAATTTTTGATCTAAACATTTACAGGTTTGCGGATGAGCATTCCTCTGACCAATTCACATTATTTTCTTAGAAAGACAATGAGGGCAAAGGCTTACTTTATTTTGTTGAAGCTGGGCGACACCAGCGCTTTATTTTTAGCTTCTTCCTTCTCTTTACATCCTCCATTCCATAGATATGGCTTTGTCAATAATTAATCAATTCTTCTTTTCCCCAAAAGTTCCAAATTCAAAAGTGAAAGCAATTAGCCGCCCTGTTAGCTTTTAGCTGCTTTGGCTTGACACAAGACTCTATTTTAAGCTTTTGTATTGTAAAGATAAAAAGGCCATGATCAACTTGTCGCATTTAACTTCCACGCATGTAGAGAGCTTAAGATGCAAATAGACTCAAAGTTACTAATTTACGGAAAAAAATAAAGAAAAAAGAACATAACACAACAATGGCTGGATGGTACTTTTATGGAAGTTTACAGTTGACCTGACTCTTCATATACATGTGAATTGAGATCATGCATAACTGGAGGACAAAGGCAATACAGAATAAATAGCAAAGTATTGTTTTTTTTAGACAGAATGAATGCAACCCCATCCAATCTTACAATACTACCTGACACATAAATAGCTCATGATCAGAGTCACACCCTTCAACTTATATGTACATAAGTAAAGCTCTTGATGAAAAGTAAAATAAAATACTAGCCTGTGATTTCTCCCTCTTCTTCTGCTGATATTGCTTCCCTGCCACAATTCCAGTTTACAATCTTGCTCTCACCATGAAACTCATGGTCACAATCTCGAGCAGCCAAATCCTCACTATTGAGGATTCCAGGCAGAGATGCACTTGCTGCAAGTGATAGCTCTTCCTTGACAGTTGTTATCTCACACTTGGTGTCTTTTACTAAAGCAATAGGATATTCTAAAGGTTTATCCAAGGCATCCTTTAATAAGTTATTCATTACTATGAACCTGAAAACCTGCAGTAAGTGCTGTTTGTCTCTCCTGATATCTGCACTGAGCAGCTTTTGCAGGAGTGTCGGCTCCCTACTAGTGGATGGAGAGCCATTTGACGATTCATTGTTGGTGATACGTTGCCGTTTGGAAAACTGATGTCTAGGCTTGATCTTTCCTTGTTTGTTTCTTCTATTACGGGATCTCTCGTTCACGGACAAATCAGCCTTAATAATTTTTTCCTCCTGGTTTTCTGAGTCTAATAAATAGTGTGCTGGTATATCTGCAACTTCGACACCTAATTCAGCTTGTTTTTCTAATACTTCTTTAAGTTGCTGCAACGTAGAAACAGAACGGTCAGATTGAAACTTGGATAACTAACATAAAAGGCACCCTTAACAGACAGATGTGGTATGTAGGTTGTATCTGAGAAACCACTCAAACAGCCAGTCTAATTAGACAACTCGACTCCTAACACGAGCAGTAAAGAATTCAAATGAAATGAAAAGACGCCCCCGGTTGATTAGTTGACTAAGCTAAGTTTAATTAAATCAGGACTCATTGCTTAAGTGGTCAAATTCCTTTACTTTACTACCATAGGGCTAGCAATTTTTCACATGATTCTCATAGATAAACACACCTCTCGACGTAGCCTTTCCTCTCTTTCGATACTCTCGTCGCCAGTTAACTTTTCTTTGCGTAGCTGTATGCAACATATATGATAATCAGAAGAAATTTTTTATATCAAGAAACAAGGAATACATGACAACTAGTCCTACCTCATCCTTGTTAGCTCTAGAAGGATGGTTTTTACGACGCTGGTCACGCCACTGCTGAACTTCTTGTTCTGTATAGCTCACAGAAGTCGACCTTCATGTAATACAAATAATAATATGATAAGCTGAGACAGAATATGACAAGAGTAATGAATTTCTAATTCATCACTGAAGAATGCTTGTCCATAATGTTAAAAATATTTGTATGTGGCATCTAATTTCAATGCACTATTTTTTGAAAAGGATTATGTAGACATGATTTAGCAGTGAGACCTGGATCTGAAATTTTCTTTCCCGCACACTATGCATAAAAATCATACTTTGATTATTTCTCTACTCATTTAACACGAGCTAATTAAAAATAATCATAATTCTGAATGCTGTTTCAGAGTAACTGAATCTCGCTAGCTTTTGGAACAATGTTTCAAAGAATTCTTAAATTGGAGTTTGATTAAATGCAAGCTGACTAACCCTTTAAGTTGTGGGCTGTCCTGGTTGCTCAAATTAGTATTGTTATTTTTTCTTTGCCTTCCATTGATGCCTCCTGCAAAGATAAATAAAGAAATATAAACAATACATATGAAAGAGGCCATGAAATGTCTTGTAAGATTTGTTAATAACAAGCGGGGTTTCAAGGAAGTGTCAATGCGCTATAGGATGTACACATCAATGACTGTTACGTAAGTATAAGGTGTAAGGGTAATGCTAAGGATGATTGTTACAAGAGACCTTTTATAAATGGTTAGGCCTATATCTACGAGGAATGCAAGTAGAGTGACACAAACAATTGAGTAATGCCGTGGATACTCAAATATAATTATTTGGCAATAACGTTATAAGCAAAGTTGTTCAAGTGTTGTTGGACAATAAACTCACATATCCCACTTAATCACAACTAACGAGCAATGAAATAATTCTCTGAAAGTAAGCCACTTAAACTCAATATACCTCTGTTCTCACTGTCCCTGGACCCATCAAACTTTCTCTTAGCATTTTTGGCCAACTTAAGGTTCTCCCATCTACAGATAATTGGATGATTTGATCAGCGAACCTGATCAAAGTTAGCCAAACAGTGATTCTGAATTGAATACAAAAAATTAGCTTAAGGAAAAGCAATCTTTACCTCCCATTTTTCGGTCTGTCCCGAAAATTATTTTTTGGGGAGTGTTTCCATGAATTTGACATGTTGCTTTGCCCATTGCTGACAGAGTTACTCTGCAAGTTGGCAAATTTGTGAGTTACATTCACCAGAGTGTTTCTAACAAGCCCTAAATTAACCTACAATGCCAAGTACTGGCTCATCCAGTTATCAAACAAACAAAACCAAGACTGAAAAATTCATAATGAAACCAAAGCTAGTAAATGAAGCTGTATTACAGATATTTTCACATCCTCATATGGGCTTTACTACTAATCAAACAAGTTTCCTGCAAAAATTTCCATGTCACCAGGTATGCGGACATATCACACTACAAATTTGCACAAGGTCCTAATTCTGTACCTGTAAACACTTTAGGGTCAAAAGTACAGACATTACAGAGAATAAACAATGGTGAAAAGATAGGATGCGCACGCAACAATATTTTAGTTTGAGGAAACAACTGGAAGGAAACATACCTGGAAAGATTGCTTGGTCTCCAGAGCTTTCCCTACGTGAGCTGTATGAGAATCACCCAGTAGGGGTGAGTTTCGCTCTAGTTGTTCAGGGGCATCGGGTAAGCCTTTCTGCTCTATTGATGGTTGAGCCGAGTTCATTTGGTTTCCTCTTCCATCAGCAGAGCATGCAGCACCATACAGTGGAGTTCCGAAGAACGCTGGATTTTGGGTATCCCTGCCTGGATGTACTTGATTCAGGGATCCCAACATTTGATGAGATGCAGGAACATTGAAGGAACCCAGTTGAGCTAGGTTTGCCATTTGCATGGCGCAAAACTGATTCATATTCTGCATTGCTAATTGTCCATTTTGTATACCCATATTTTGGTTCATAAGTTGAGCAAAGTTTGGTATATTTTGAAACTGTGCAGCTGGTTGAGATAGGCTCATTTGGTTAAAATTAGGCATTCTAAAAGAGCCATTAGTAGGGAACACAGCAGCATTATTCATGTTGGATCCATTATATTGAGGAAGAAACCCTGGAAATGACTGGCCTGGGAACATGACAGGAGCTGATAAGGGAAACCCCATCTGATTATTTTGCATTGGAACAAAGTGGTTAGGAATGTTGATGAAAGGCTGAGGTCCAAAAGGCGGGATAGGTCCATTGGTTTTGTTGTTTGAACGGGAATTTGAAACATTGTTGGGTGCTGACTTTCGAGGGTTGTAAGGACCCATTATACCCAAAAACTCCAATGAAGGCTTTTACGATTCCAGCACAACGACAACGGTGAACTGTAAAAGTAAACTAAACACAATCAGATCCATCAGATATCAAAAATCTGCTACACATTAAGTGTAGCATTGCAAACACTATGGCACTGTAATGCCATTCAGATGCAAAAACAGAAGCTAAAACTCAGTTTTTGCTATCAACAGCAAAGCACAGCACAACAGATGCATAATAACACAAGAGGTACATATACACAGACGCCGAGAGCATGTCAAATTAGAAACCTACGAGGTAACCTTAAGAATACAGATGTAAATTCACTCGAATTTGAAAAGGAGCAAAATTCAAGAATAAGAGACGACACGCAGAGATGAAAGATTACTTGGGAAGGAGGCTCTACGTTGATGCCGAATTGAATGAATGAGAAAGAGGGCGTGCTGGGCTCTAAGCTCAGCTCCGTCCGAGCAGACTAGAGGAGGGTTTTTTTAGGGTTTTGAATGGAATAGAAAAGAATATAGAAGAGTTGTAGTTTGGTGTGATTCCGGAATATTTTTGGAAAGTAGAAAAACGGGGTGAAAAGTTGAAATCAACACTTGAGGGGCCATTTCGAATTTTAAGAAATAAATTTTAATTACAAAATGGCACCTAATGAACAAAAAGAAACATCAAGTAAAAAACCTAGAGATTTGAAATTGATGGCGAGTAGGTGGTGCAGAGAGGATTTCGAGAAGAAGGTGTCGATCTCGGATGATGTCGATTCCTCCTCTAATAAATCGGTGGTCGGTCTGCTTCGTGATTTTCTCGGCGTCCAGCAGAGAAGAGCTGAAACATACGCTCGCCTCAGAAGGTACTGTGAGGCTATGCAGAAGTATGTTTTCTCCGTTTGGTATTTAGGGTTTGGTACTGGTAGCTAGTTTTTGAGATTAAGAAGATGATGTTTTTTGATTGTTTTATTATGATGCTGATATGTAGCGGGTTTGCGGAATATATGAGTGCTGGAGGGGAATTAGCTTATCAGCAACTTTGCACTCGGATCACCCAAGACTTCAGTGATTGCTCTAAACAGGTCATTATCATTTCTCTCTATCTATGTCTTCCGCTCTGTGATACTACTGCATATGGGATCTCTATATCCTGCTCAATACATATAATTACTCTCTTTTTCTTTAGATCATCCATATAGAGTCCCTACTTTCCTCACCTGACTACGCTCGCAATGACCTCGCTCAGCTCCTTCGTGCTGTTCAGACTCAAGAAAAGGATAAGCTCAATCTGGTAAACAACTCCTCCTCTTCCACTAACAATCCTCCCTTTCGACCATAGCATCATTCATTCTGCAGCATCTAGTTAAATTAATCCTTCAAAATGCTACCACCTGTTTGGTTTAGAATAATTTTTCTGCCTCAGTCTGTTTTATGGTTAACCAAAGGCATGCCAGTAGAAAGAATACTTTTTTCAAATTTCCAACGTCAATAGTTACTCTAAGCTGCCTATTTAGCTTTACTTGCAACTTTACTAGAGTTGGTTTCTTTATCCAAAAAGACAGCAACAATTCAAGTGTTGAAGAAGGCAGGCCGTCCTTCAGAACGTGTAGTGAGCCACAGCAACTGCCAGTTTAAGAGGCCTATGGAGCACCAGTGTTTGCATCTTCAAGAGATAACCATGGAGGAAGGAACTGAAGATGCCGAAGCGGATGCGGAGTATGACAACGCCCTAAAGGATGCCATCAAAGGAGTGCAGAATACCGTAACTACTATTAATGAACACTTGGATGAAATCAGATATGAAATAGCTGCCCTTGAAGCAGAGTAAGAGATCCAAGGCATTATGTCTCTAGTGCGGATATAAATTCCATGGGATGACTTTCATGCCTTCCAGTTATACACACAGCTGGTTAAAACTTTTAAGACAACTGGGTTGTTATTTGTCCTTGGAAGGCACAAAAGGGGCACATGTTAGGAATCACTAGTTCATCGTTCAAGTTTCCAATACATGTTCTACAAAAATCCCACACCATTTTGCCTCTACTGTGCAACTTCTAGGGGTTCCATATCTTCTAGATCAGTTACTGATGCGGATATGAGGGAACATGATTGTATTTTGCTTGCATGATCTAGCCTCATCAGAATGACGCCTCTGCAGGGCGATGATGAAAATATCAGTTAACCAAACGGAGGGCAGACCAGAAATTTTTAGCAGAGAGCGTATATACATTTACCTCGCATATCGTGACTGAATGGAAATATCTCGGACCTTGATTCTGTTAACTGTACCACTTTGACTCACCAGAACCACTTGTTCATCACTTCCACCATCCTCTGCATCCAAGATTACGAAAGCAGAGATGTGAGCATAAGCCATGTTAGTCAAACACTAGTCTTTAATGCAGAAGCCTATTCTGACCTGCTTTTAGAAGCCCAACCACAAAAAAAGCTGCCAACCTGTCCTCGCCAGAAGAAAACTGTATCCGAGCACAAATAAACCTCAATACTGATACAAAAGCCTGGGATGGAACTCCAAAACCTGTAGTACTCGAGTATACCTTGTAGCCATTTAGCCCTATTCTGTTCAAACGCGAGACGCGGAACCTGCTCAGAGGAACCCGCTTACCATGACCGCTTTCAGACACAAACAACAACCATGGTCCGTCACTGCCCCTGGCGCTGTGGAAAACAGAACAATGATATTTCTTGACATAAAGAATTAGGTATGCAGTACACTTGCATCTTTTAATAAGTAACAGATTACTGAACTCCACAGAGCTAACGTACGACATACACCATTGTTCATTATCATTAAATAATCTAAATTTAACAAAGGAAACATTTCTTATAAACTCGGTAACTTACGGCACACTGCACTGCTCTGACATCCTCTCCAATTCTTTGCGCATAGATGCTGGTATTATGTCCATACTAGCCATCTTATCGCCTTCTTTTAATCTCATTGCAATTGATCCTCTTGTATTTCTTCCAAGCGCTCGAATCTGAACAAGAAAAACAATTGGGGCATTTCAGAATAATGCCAATGCACATAAAAGATTAAAACTGACACGACGTAGCAGAAAAATGACACTTATGGTGGAAAAGACAAAAACTGATACGACGTAGCAGAAAAATGGAAAAGTAATGAAACTAAAGTTTGAATAATTAACATTGTAGTTTGAGGTTAACTGGAACCTGATGCTAGTCCTCTTTGTGCCATATAATTTTCACAGCTGAACTGGTTGAGTTAAAAATGTACATGCTCGAACACTTGTCATCAGGAATATAAAAATTCTTACCATTTCACAGGAACTTAAGATGACATTTCCATTTTGCGAGCCCATGGCCACCAAATCATTGTTCACGCAACAACGAACCCATTTCAGCTCATCACCAGAAACCTGTCAAGATTATCTGAGATGCTTGACATTCTAGCAAGAGAGTTTAACAATTAACCAAGAAAAAAGATAGAAAAGAAAACAAACCAATTGGATAGCTATGATTCCAGATGCCCGGATTGATGAGAAAGAACTTAGAGCTACTTTCTTAACATAGCCATTAACTGTCAGCATTAGTAAATACTGGTCTTCAGCAAATTCACTCACAGGAATGACTGAGGTTATTCGCTCACCATCGGATAATGACAAAATCTGACTCCAGCATTGACAACGTTGAAAAATCTGTTGATAGTTACAACCAGGCTGTCAAAAAATATATGAGGGGAAAACCTGGATCAGTGGTGTGCCAGCAGCAGTCCTGGTGCATTCTGGAATCTTGTATGCACGGGCTGAGTATACTATTCCTCTATCGCTGCAAATGTTTAACCACAAACTATTAACTATACAAACTTAAGATATAAGTTTTGCCATGGATGAACTGTTTACTCAATGAAGCAACAAGATCACCATAAGGGAGTCAAAAAGAAATGTCAAAACAGCCTACTCTAAGACTGCCTATTTGGTGCACATATACCATCTTCTTTAACACCAAAATGCTGGTTTCACATCTCTTTCACACAAAAATTCAGGTAGTCCATGGGTTGAAGGGGCACGTTAGAAGTACCTGAAATACAGTACACGATCGTGTGTTCGACAGACGATGAAGTCAGACATTGCATCATTGACTCTCAGTTTCCCTACCGATTTGCCAATTGTTCCACGATTCTGTAGATTGAATGTACTTGGTTGCATTCTCTTAACATATCCCTTTTCACTAATGGCCTAAAACCAAAATAGATACAGTCATATAGAAATGGATAGAGCAGTTCGTTTCCACACTGAAAAGCTAGCAGAGAAAAATATCATTTTCATACAAGTAGGATTTCTTCGTTTGGAATAACATCTATTTCATCAAGTTGACCGCAATCAGTGTCCTCTAACATAGAGCGCCTTGGTGTGAAGAATCTGTCTTTCAGTTCTATTGCTTCTTGCTTGATGACCTAATTGATAAAAAGGATGCCACCGAGCATAAAATTGTAAACAATGGAGTTGAGTCCAATACACACAGTGCCTAACCAAGAAGCAATTGGGAGAAATAGTGGGCAGGGACTTGCTTAATTGATATTTCAGCTACAGTAACTATGTGCGAAATATCTATTTACAGACTCGCGTACCTGCAATATTTCTTTTCTGCTTGATAAAAGCACCTCTAATCTGGAAATTTGATCCGCCAAGGATTTCATTTCATCTACAAATTTCCTTCTCTGATAAAACCAGATTAGATCATCACTAATATTTTCACCAGAAGCAAGTCTAACTATATTGACGGAAATTTGTATTCATCCCCACCTCAAGCACAGTAAGTTTTCTTAAATGTATATCCAGGATAGCTTCTGCTTGTTTTTCAGACAAACCAAACTCTGCAATAGTGATAGCGAGAGGGGCAGTCAGATCATCTTGTGCATGTGATTTTAAAAATTGTGTTGATAAATTTCAAAAATTGTAGTCATAAAGCATCTTGGAACTGAAAGCAAGGAATGTAAGAAGCAGAGTGTTGCCAGCTACCAGATCTCAGGCTACTTGATGCTACTGAGTTGCTTGAAGCTTCCCTAATAATGTGTATCACTCCATCCAAATTGTCAAGCCCAATTAAAATTGCCTGCAAAGGATCTTATTTTTCAAGTGGACACCAGATTTCTTTAGAGTTTTATAGAGACATGATCTCATCAATGTGTTGTATATCAATAAGCAAGTTTCAGCTTTTAGAAAATACACAAATACTGAAGCCTACTTAACCTCAATTATGTGCCTTCTATCTTGGGCTTTTGCAAGATTGAATTTAGCACGCCTTTCGATGATGGAGCATCTGAAATCTATGAATGCCTGTAAAACTAGCAGTGAATAAATAAAACTAGCTGTAAGATAATATAAAGTACTTTGATAATACTATGAAATAGATATCATAAAACCATAATCAGGTAGTGATAAAGAGTGTTCCATTTTATTCTCAAAATAACGTTATCATGTGGAAGCATACAGGCACACATACAACGCACACAATGTATGTACCTGCAACAGCTCCTTCAAACCCATCAATTTTGGTTGTCCTTCATGTATACTGCATGCATCCAAACAGAGTTGGTTAGCAATATATCAGAGTGTTTTATTATACACACATTTGGTAGATCAATGATATCAACTGCCCTCTATTCAAAATTAAGTCTAAAAGTGTTACTGGAGTAAATCAATTTGTGGCCCTCCCAGAACCCTCGTACTTTTTTATCCACGAGAAAGAACGATCAAATTGATATATTTTCACTCTAAATGTCGGCTGAAAAGAAAATGAATAACAAACTCACCCCACCATATTGCAGCTAAAACTGCTCTGAAGGGCTGTCAAGCGGTAGAGATTGTTCAAGACAATGGCTGAATCTGAGCCTCTTTTAACCTACAAATTTTATTGAGTTTGAAGTTTATAGTTACAAAGAATTCACTAGAATTGGACGGAATAAATGACTCAATTTTTTCAGGATTAGAATTCTGAGTTGACTTAATTAGTACTTTTCTATACCTCAATGACAATACGCATTCCAGAGCGATCACTTTCATCGCGAATATCAGTGATGCCATCTAGTGTCTGCAGCAAAATCAATAGCAAAAATGGATCACAGTTAAAGATATTTCATGAAGTCTGTAATGCGGATAAGGTATTGAAATGCACTTTAAAAAGAAGGTATTGAAGTGCAAATTTTGTATAAGACATTACTTGTGTCTGAGTGCGTCTTTTGTCTATCAATTCAGCTTAACAAATTACAACTATTAATTAGTCGAGGGCTAAAGTGAAAATCGAAATGTTTGAAAAAATTGAAAACCCTTCCCCATCTCTTTTTCAGTGTCATAATATGATAAACTTTATCAAGAAAGATAACAGTTAACTAAAATAAAATTGGATAAAAAAGAAGTAACAAGATAACGATGCTTTTGCTTAGTCCTCCTTTTTCTCAATAATAAAAGACAGAGAAAAGGAAAAAGGACACAAAAGAAGAGGTATGCATTTGTTATGTGAACCTTGCTTTCCACTAGCTCAGCAATCTTTTCTACAAGAGAGGCTTTGTTGGTCTGATAAGGGATCTGTTCCACCACAGTAAAAATGAAAGGGACACATTTAACTCAATTGAACACGACGGTTCACTCATATTAAAAATAAAAGGTATAAAACATTAGAATAGTAACCTCTTTAATAATAATGGCCTCTCGTTTGGTTCTGGAGTCAATCAGTTCAACATCTGTTTTTCCTCTGACCACAACCCTACCCCGTCCAGTCCGATAAGCTTCTAAGATGCTTTAGAGATAAAACAACTATATCAGCATCAATAACGATATGCTAACACAAATATGTCAATAAAATAGATGTGCACTGATGAAACTGTAGAAGTGCCTTTTTACAGAACAAGGGATACTAGAATCAGGCCCCTTGCCAAAATTTGTGTTCTAGTTTTTGTCATGACAGTTCCTATTCACTTTTAGCCCGTTATTAAAATAAATCAACTTGTGTTGTTAGTAAGAGTGATTATTTCGGATGCATTTTCTACATTACATATGCCTGCAATTGCTCTCACACCCACCCTAAAAATGTTTAGTATTGATGGCCAAAGAGAGTCTTGCCTCCCAAGTTATTAAAAAAAAACTATACAAGGTGGGAATGGCGACACATAAAATAACTACAAGGAAAAAAAAGGTCACCTACCCAAGATTTCCCATTATTATTCCACCAGTTGGAAAGTCAGGCCCAGGCATGTATTCCAGCAACTCTTGAAGCTATCATGAAGCCCACTAGTGAGAGTATGAATGAATGAAAAAAAAAAAGATTGCAACACAAGGATTGATACTGAAGTTTTCATACAGTAAAAAAACCTATACAAGATGGGAATGGCGACACATAACAACTGGTTACACTACTCAAAATTCATTAATATTTCTGGACTATCTACATTATAAATATCACAACCTCAAGTTTAGAAATAATTTAAAGAGAATGTAGCGCAAGGAGATGCCATCCAGGCCATACGAGTAGCTAAATGCATTATTAAGATTAGATTTCATTGAGTAGTGGTTGATTTGTTTGATATAACCAACTGCATTTTATTATTGATGTATTTTTATTTACAATGCTATTTTACACTACAATTAATAGCATCCAAATCAGTTTTGTTACCTTATTCAGTTTTTGTTTACATTCTAGAGGGATTGTTCATGTCACTGAATCGGAGCTAAACTGGGCTCATATGATTGTTTTATAAAAATTATAATAATGACAATATTAATAAAGATGTCAATTAAATATAATAAATGTTACTGATAATATTCACCGTTATTGAAAAAATTTGGCTGCAACAATCCAGTGTAATGGATTGGAGACATGACATATGTAGCATAAGAGTACTCCAAAGGATGTTTTTACACAAAGGTATGCATAATGTAATGCGTCACAATGGAAATGGCCTACAGGCAAATCAATGCAATGATTTTCACATATCTGAAATAGTTAGCATTATATAAAGAGAAACACATTCAAAGTAAGGTTCAAAAGCTAGAAGACCTAATGCAAGAGTTAAAATGACATTGCAGCTCAAAGACTTTAATTACCGTGGCTTCTGGGTTATGAATTAATGCACAAAGAACGTCTGTTAGCTCTCCAAGGTTATGTGGAGGAATATTCGTAGCCATTCCAACCTGAATGGAAGTGAAGTTATGTTAATGTATTATGTTGCACCTTCCAACCTATATCTGCATGGCTTTGCAATGACGTAGACTAAGAATATAGAAGATAGCGAGTCAATATGTTGAATCTGCTCACTGCAATTCCTGAGGCACCATTTAGCAGTAGATTTGGGAGGCGGGCAGGTAAGACTGAAGGTTCTTTTTGGGAGTTGTCAAAGTTTGGGACAAAATCAACCTGCAATGAACTGTCTGAGCAACATAGGATATATTGAAAAGAGCAGAACAAATGCACTTAAGAGACATCACTGACTGTATCTTGGTCCAAATCAGCAAGTAACATGGCCTCTGTAAGTGCCTGCAGAGAAATAACATACCACTTGTTAACTGTTGATTCCATTTGTTAACTCAAGTATGATTCGTGGATACATCAACAGATCACGAAAGGATTTCGAGAAGCAGAAAAGTAAAAAAAACAAAAAAAAAGATAATACAGTTCCCAGGTTTCACAATGAAATGCACCTGGATGTGATCTATGCTCTTCACGATAACTCAGAGACCCATGTCATCTTATTCCATTATAGTTGAAGAATCAACTACGTGATTTTTTTTATAAAAAAAATGTTTCTTATTTTTTTGGCAAACAAATTACATTTACAAAAACCAACGAATGGAGAGTCTAAGACAATGATCCTATTGACCCTCTCCAGAAGCTTTTTGCAGCCCTATGAAAAAGTGAAGTTTCAACCAGAGGAATCTGGCAGAATTCATGTTAGGGGTCATTTTAAAAGTTTATAGTTCTTTGCCTTATTTCCTGTTCTGTCAGTTTAAGTGTAACTCTTTTATGAGAGTTTTTCTGAGTTAAGTCTACCCACTGTAAGGATCTGAACTCAGGAAGATATGTACCTTACACTAAAAAATCTCTCCAGAAGGACTCTCAATGTAGTTAAGACCAGTAATGTTAATTGAACTAGCTAAAATTCAGGTCTAAAACTACCCAAGAAAACAACGAATGTGTTCTTTTTGGAGCAGGCATGTCTTCCGCATCCATGCTTGTCGGAGTTAACCATATATATTAAACTATATATCAACGAAGTAGATAGTAAACCCTATGCAAGAATTGATGGAAAAAAAAAAAGCAAAGACAAAAATACCTCGAGCCTGCACTCAGTATAACGCATAGCAGCAGCAGGATCGGCATCAATAGAACCGAAATTTCCATGACCACCGATGAGTGGACTTCGTAAGGAGAAATCCTGAAAGAGGTGTAAAACTAACACTAAGTTAAAATAGCCACAACATTCAAACTTAAGCCGTAGATCCCACTACAAATCGTTCCAAAACCACCCATGACTTTTACATGGATGATGTGTGCAGTTGGAGAAATGAGCAAACTTATGTCTCAAAATATCCTAATCATGAGCCGTTGGAATGAAGAGTTTGTAACAATTGGTGATAAATGTACCTGAGCCATTCGCACTAGTGAATCATATACAGCACTATCTCCGTGTGGATGGAACTTGCCAAGAACCTGTCAGTTAAAAAATGGAAGGAATAATGAGAATTTTATCCAAAAAAACTCATGTAACAATTGATGGATTATGTTTCAATTAGGATATGAAAAGCATATCTTTAAACCCATACCTCCCCGACAACTCTGGCACACTTTTTATATGGTTTTCTTGATGAGAGGCCCAGTTCATGCATTGCATACCTTAGGAAGAAAAAAATCATAAGTAAATCTGTTAATCATGCAGCATAAGATTAACCCAATACTCTAATTATACCAGCACCTAAACATTTGTGTCAGCTATTCTTCACCAGAAGAAGCATTAATACTCATGAGAATTTTAGAACAATAGATATATTTTTGAAAATAATTTCAATCGACAGTCAGATCAGGGTTAAGATGTTAATCTCAATAACAGTGAGAGTGGTAAAGCACCATTATGTCAGTTCAAAGATGTCTGCGGTTTGGTACAAATCATTAACTAAAACTTCACTGTAAGCCAATGATAGGGAAACCCCAATGAGAGTAAAAACAATCAAAGCCAAGACGAGAACACATTAAGAAGAAAAATTGTAGAAACAGGCAAAATCTCGTGAATACTCAGCAGAGAATTCAATGAAGCGCACTTATCCAAAAGTGAGGTCCTACTAATGTACACAGCGACCCCTTTCTAGAGTTATAGATCTATCTTCTTCAAGACAGTCTTATCTGTTAAAGGAAGCTAAACGAACGTGGCTTTTATATAGTTAAGATAATGGCTCAATATGTAACAGCAAAGATGACAGTTAAAATAACCTTCTCCTGCTATATGGCACTTGATTATCTAGATCGATTACAGCAACTTTCTCAACCAAAATGGTATTATATGGATTAGATATTAATTTGCAAAATTTGTGGTGCAGCAGATTTGTATAAGTAAAAGCAATGCACTAATACCTAAAAATGGATATCTTTTGGGCATAAGTGAAGGAGTTGCAATTTCTAAAAACTGATAATACAAACAAAACAATATGGAAGAAGCGGAAACTCACAAAATCCTCCTATGCACAGGCTTGAGTCCATCACGAACATCAGGCAAAGCTCTCCCAAGCAATACAGACATGGCATATGCCATATATGCATCAGTTGCCTCCCTATGAAGCTCCGTAGCTACCACCCGTCCTTCCCGAACAGTCTTATCCTTGAGTGCAAGGCCCAGAGTCCCATTCCCAGCATCGTCTTCCAGTTCCCCATCCTCTCTCTTGCGGGCGCCGACAGGCCTCAACCCTTTAGGCAAGCGGGGACGAGACGAGGACGAGAAGCTCAACTCAGAGACGTTGGGGCGGAGCAGAGTGAAGCGCGTGAAAGTGGAAGAGGCGGAGAGGCGGCTGAGGCGGAAGATGGAGGAAGCAGTGAAACGGAGAGTTGAGGACAGCGACATAGATGGAGTGTTGGAATCGATGGGCAGAGACCACTTCATGCCATTGAAAATCGTCTCTATCTTCTCCTCGTCGGTCGGCCTAGGGCGTGTCTTTTGTTTTAACACAATCTACTCATCTTGCCCGCCAACTCCATCCATCCCTTGCACATTTCTTTAATTTTGCAAATATGATTAAATTCTCTCATTCTATTCGTCTAGGGTTTAGTTGCTTCACATAAAACCTAAACCCTTTCTTAGATCGGATTCTTTAAATTTAAATTTTCACTATTTTAGTTATGTTTAATTAAGTTAAATTAATATTGAAAATGAACATGTTTTTAAAAAGTAAATCCACCACCACAACCACTCCAACCACACCACCACCACCACCTCAACCCATCACCACCACCCTAACCCATCACCACCACCACCCCAACCACCATATACTTGTTTAATTCCCATATACTTAAGGTTAAAAATATGTCTGTAAAAGTACTTAAGTTAAATAATTAAAATAGATTAAATTAAATTAAGTTAAATATAAGTTCAGCTTTAAAAAATAGACCCTTAGTTAATTTACTAGCCTTGCGTCATATTACTTGAATTCAATTTAACATTTTTGTGCTACAAAAGAGTGAGTAAGTGAGCCCAAGAAGCGGGGCACGGAGGACATCCAAAGTGATCCCTAGAATACTTGATGTTCATCGCTCGCGGTTCTTCCATCAATCTGAAAGGCTCATGGATAATAGATAATAAATATACCTGATACAGAATGATGAAATGTGAGGATGGTAGTAACAATGTAACACTCCACCCTAAATGCCCTTCTTTCTGTTGCGCTATGAAGACCAATAGATAGCCCAACAGACCAATAGAGGCTCACGTCCAGTGGTTAGTTAGGGTTTTTCATATTTTTTTATAAATCGAAACAATGGTTTGTAACCCAAAGACACACAAAAAAATCTAAACCCTAAATTCATCATAGTGAGTCTCTCATCGCTTGGTAGTGCCTCCAGACGTAGTCACATTCTGTGATGAACTGGGTAAACAAATCATTGTGTCGTTTGTCTTTCGTTTGTCTTATTCGATTTGGGTGTTTATCCATATTGTTGTTTCGATCTCAACAACTGGTATCAGAGCTTGGTTGATTATGGACGAAAAGCATCCTCTTGAGAAGTTCGATGGATCAGATTTCAAATTTTAGAAGATGCAGATTGAAGATTATGTGTACGGTAAAGATCTGCTCTTACCAGTGATAAGAGAAAAGCCGACAGACATGAAGAATGAAGAGCGAACCTTGATGGACAGAAAGACAATGAGTGCGATTCATCTGTCATTATCAAGGGAGGTAGCACGCCACTGTATGAGAAGCCGTCTGCAGTGAACAAGGTTCATCTGATTCGCAATTGTTCAATTTGAGGATGACAGAGAGTGTGAAGGTATGTGGCATCATTGACAAACTCCTACAAAGTGAACTAGAGCCTGCTACAGCAAGTATGGAAAGAAAACAGCTGATGAAGAGCATTCCAGAGTGAGCAAACTCAGTAAGTGGCGCTCCAGATGAAGACATTAAGTGGCGCTCCAGATGAAGACATTAAGTGGCTAATGTCTTCACGGGGCGCGCCACCTAATGTTGCCTTGGGGAGCTCGGAATTCTGAAAGAGAGCATGAAGACATCAGCTTGTGCAATTTGGGCAGAGTGACTATCTCTGGAGCTAAAGTGGAGTAAGCAAGTGCTACAGCAATCTCTGGAGCAGAAGTTCAGTAGCAGATGCTGGAGCTAAAATGTTGTAGCACAAATTCAAAGCTTTCTCGAAGATTGCATTCAATCAACAAATCAGTGGACCGAAGGGCTTTCGGAAAGAGCTGAATATTCAGGAGAATATTTCTGGAGTGTCTCTCAAGAACAAGGGCAGATTTGTTGAATGAAGATTTGATTGGAAAATCAAAACCCCTAAATTAGGAGATATGTTCTTGTAGAGATCTTGGAGGATCTTCCTTAGAATTGATGGGATTGTTTCCTAATGCATTTAGGAAATTCCAGCAGCAGCAAACAGCTACAGCACAAGTGAACAAGGAGTTGCTGCAGCTCAAATAATCAAGCAGGCAGCAGAAGTGAACTAGCAGCAGCTGCAGCAGGGGATGCTGTAGCAGGAGCTTGTTCAACTGGCTGCTTCATCTGTCCGAATAGCATCAGCAACCTGGGCTTGTCCAGAAGGGCTGGAAACCCTATGCAGAGCATCTGAAGAATTTCTAAATTGCTGAAGAGTATATTCCAGCATGGTTTACTAGTCAAAGAAGGAGATTTGCATTGAAGATAAATATCAAATCTAATCTCCTAGATTTTAGGAGATAATTGATTTGTTTTGGGACATTGCCTAAACCTGGGCATTGCTTAAAGTGGGGCGGCTATTTAAGCAGAAGGGGTTCAGGGCTGAAGAGGTTGATCGAAGCTGAGGGATACACGAGTGCATACACAGAATTCACGGAGAGCAATTTGTTGTGTGCGACGGGAGTTTACTTCGATCATCACCCAAGAGCAGAGCTGAGGTGAGAGTTGCAGAAGAGAATCAGGACTTGCAGAGTCTGATTCGTGCTTGATCTGGAAGCCAATTCAGAGCTGGGGAGCTTGTTGGTTGATCAAGGGCAGCCGCGGAAGAACTGACGGGTGGAAGGCTCGGTCTAGTGTCGTGCGCCAGTACTCACTAGTGGCAGGTGGTCACTGAGTGAGGGGGAGTTGTCCAGAGTGTGCAGCGCTCTTGGAGAGGTTCGATCGGCTCGGCAGAAGGCCTTGGAGCGACGCGGACATTGTGCTTCAGCTGTGTGTTACAGCTGTTGCTGCAGCAACCCTGCTGAGTAGTGTAATTTAGAATAGGCTGAGTTCTTTGAGAGGATTGTAGCTATTCTAGATTGACATATTGTAGAGGGTGTGCAGACACAAATCAGAGCTTGTTCTGATTGTGTTGAGTGGTCCACACGAGGTTGAGTAGCATAGGTTGCGTGCGTTGTAACCGAGTGTACTTGGAACCTTTGGTTGAGTGGATTGAGGACTGGAGAATAGTCCTCCCCAGACGTAGGCAGATTGGCCGAACTGGGTGAACAAACCTGTGCCTTGTTCATTGCTTGCTGTGACAATTTCCGAGTGAACAAGAGTGTGCTGCAGCAACTGCTTGTTCACAAAATCTGTTGAACTAAGACACTGTGAAATTACAATTGGTATCAGAGCGGGAACTCGACACACAGAGTTAAAAGATCCTACAGTGTATCTGAAGAAGCCAAGACAATGAAGGAAGGACAGAGCACAAGCAGACCTCCATTATTGGAAGAGAGCAATTATGGATGTTGGAAGGCGGGAATGAAGGTCTTCCTAAAGACGATGGATGAGAAGACTTGGAGAGCAGTAGTGTCTGGATGGTCACATCCACTGATCACCGACGACAAAGGAGTTGCACTGGAGAAACCAGAGGAGACATGGACATCTGAAGAAGAAGCTGTAGCAACCAGTAACTCAAGAGCCTTGAACGCGATATTTGCCGCTGTTGACGCAAATAATTTCAGGCTGATCTCTGACTGTGAAGTTGCCAAGCAAGCATGGGAGATCCTTCAGTCGGCTCATGAAAGGAACGAAACTCCTGCTGCAAATTGGAGAGACGAAGACAGTGAAGATAAATCTGACCAAATTAGCAATGTTGCTTTGATGTTTGAAACTGATATGAAGAGCACCGTTTCAACAAAGCCAGAAAGTGTTGATTGTGCTGATGAGTCAGACAGTAGTGATGATGAGGAAATCACTGAGGAGTCCATTGCAAGAAACTTTACCCTGTTGCACGAAGAGTGGCTGCAAGTCATGGAGGTCAACAAAGGATTGACGGCTAAAGTTTTAGATCTGCAAGAAAAACAAGAGGAGCTGCTGAAGATGATCACTTCTCTTACGGATCAGGTTGCCCAGCAAGAAGAGAAGTTTGCTGCAGAGAAGGAAGAGCTCAACCTCTACCGGAAGACTACAAAGATGCTTAACAATGGAACAAGCATTCTTGAAGATATTCTAGCACGCCAAAGGTATGGAGGTGGCTACTCAGGTCTTGGATACACCGGAGAAGAAGGTGCTGAAACAACTGTATTCATCGAAGCTACGGAGCGAGAAGATGCTGAGATTGCCGTAGAAAAACCGGTCTTGTCCCAGAAACCAGTTCAGAAAAAGGTGCATAGAAGGGTGAACAAAAAGCTGCTACAGCAACCGTTGTATCAACAACCTGTAGCAGAAAAGAAACCCAGGTGCAAAAGTCGCAGATGTTTTTTCTGTGATCGAGAGGGACACATTCAGAAAAGATGCCCGATCCTGAGCAAGTATTGGAGACCTCAGAAATTACCTACAGACGGACAACGCCAGATGAAGCCAAGGATCAGGCGTGGCACGCGAGTGACCTCCAGCTCATCAAAGCCGATGGACTGTCATTGTCCAGTTGTGCACGAAAACATCAGATATGTTGGAGGGACAACGAAAATGAGGATCAAGAAGGATGCTGGCACAGAGAGGATGAGACACCGAAACAATGTCGGAAGGAAAAAAAGAGTTGCTGGTCACAACAAAACTCGGAAGAAGCATGTTCGAAAACCAGTAAAAGTATGGGTGGAGAAGCAGCCACCTGATTTTCCCCCAAAGCCAACCAAAGAAGCACATGTTGACACATTGGAATGCCCTCTCCTGTGGATGGAGAAGAGGCGTTGGCATACTCGCTGAATTTAGCTGGTATCCCCCTCTATCATTTGTGACAAAAAGGGGGAGAAGAGGAGAAGGGGAGAAGAAGAGAAGAGGTGCTCTTAGAAATGATGCTCAGGTTTTGTCAAAAATGCCAAGGGGGAGAGTGTTAAGGTAATGGCATCCTTGACAAAACAAGCACAAGAAGTTGCTACAACATCCCCTGAAGATTGAAGCTGAAGAAGCTGCAAAAGGAGTTCAAAGATGAGAAGAGGATTGCCTAAGATTAGAAGGGTTCTTGGATTTTGTCAAAATGCCAAGGGGGAGATTGTGAAGGTATGTGGCATCATTGACAAACTCCTACAAAGTGAACTAGAGCCTACTACAGCAAGTATGGAAAGAAAACAGCTGATGAAGAGCATTCCAGAGTGAGCAAACTCAGTAAGTGGCGCTCCAGATGAAGACATTAAGTGGCGCTCCAGATGAAGACATTAAGTGGCTAATGTCTTCACGGGGCGCGCCACCTAATGTTGCCTTGGGGAGCTCGGAATTCTGAAAGAGAGCATGAAGACATCAGCTTGTGCAATCTGGGCAGAGTGACTATCTCTGGAGCTAAAGTGGAGTAAGCAAGTGCTACAGCAATCTCTGGAGCAGAAGTTCAGTAGCAGATGCTGGAGCTAAAATGTTGTAGCACAAATTCAAAGCTTTCTCGAAGATTGCATTCAATCAACAAATCAGTGGACCGAAGGGCTTTCGGAAAGAGCTGAATATTCAGGAGAATATTTCTGGAGTGTCTCTCAAGAACAAGGGCAGATTTGTTGAATGAAGATTTGATTGGAAAATCAAACCCCCTAAATTAGGAGATATGTTCTTGTAGAGATCTTGGAGGATCTTCCTTAGAATTGATGGGATTGTTTCCTAATGCATTTAGGAAATTCCAGCAGCAGCAAACAGCTACAGCACAAGTGAACAAGGAGTTGCTGCAGCTCAAATAATCAAGCAGGCAGCAGAAGTGAACTAGCAGCAGCTGCAGCAGGGGATGCTGTAGCAGGAGCTTGTTCAACTGGCTGCTTCATCTGTCCGAATAGCATCAGCAACCTGGGCTTGTCCAGAAGGGCTGGAAACCCTATGCAGAGCATCTGAAGAATTTCTAAATTGCTGAAGAGTATATTCCAGCATGGTTTACTAGTCAAAGAAGGAGATTTGCATTGAAGATAAATATCAAATCTAATCTCCTAGATTTTAGGAGATAATTGATTTGTTTTGGGACATTGCCTAAACCTGGGCATTGCTTAAAGTGGGGCGGCTATTTAAGCAGAAGGGGTTCAGGGCTGAAGAGGTTGATCGAAGCTGAGGGATACACGAGTGCATACACAGAATTCACGGAGAGCAATTTGTTGTGTGCGACGGGAGTTTACTTCGATCATCACCCAAGAGCAGAGCTGAGGTGAGAGTTGCAGAAGAGAATCAGGACTTGCAGAGTCTGATTCGTGCTTGATCTGGAAGCCAATTCAGAGCTGGGGAGCTTGTTGGTTGATCAAGGGCAGCCGCGGAAGAACTGACGGGTGGAAGGCTCGGTCTAGTGTCGTGCGCCAGTACTCACTAGTGGCAGGTGGTCACTGAGTGAGGGGGAGTTGTCCAGAGTGTGCAGCGCTCTTGGAGAGGTTCGATCGGCTCGGCAGAAGGCCTTGGAGCGACGCGGACATTGTGCTTCAGCTGTGTGTTACAGCTGTTGCTGCAGCAACCCTGCTGAGTAGTGTAATTTAGAATAGGCTGAGTTCTTTGAGAGGATTGTAGCTATTCTAGATTGACATATTGTAGAGGGTGTGCAGACACAAATCAGAGCTTGTTCTGATTGTGTTGAGTGGTCCACACGAGGTTGAGTAGCATAGGTTGCGTGCGTTGTAACCGAGTGTACTTGGAACCTTTGGTTGAGTGGATTGAGGACTGGAGAATAGTCCTCCCCAGACGTAGGCAGATTGGCCGAACTGGGTGAACAAACCTGTGCCTTGTTCATTGCTTGCTGTGACAATTTCCGAGTGAACAAGAGTGTGCTGCAGCAACTGCTTGTTCACAAAATCTGTTGAACTAAGACACTGTGAAATTACAATTGGTATCAGAGCGGGAACTCGACACACATAGTTAAAAGATCCTACAGTGTCTCTGAAGAAGCCAAGACAATGAAGGAAGGACAGAGCACAAGCAGACCTCCATTATTGGAAGAGAGCAATTATGGATGTTGGAAGGCGGGAATGAAGGTCTTCCTAAAGACGATGGATGAGAAGACTTGGAGAGCAGTAGTGTCTGGATGGTCACATCCACTGATCACCGACGACAAAGGAGTTGCACTGGAGAAACTAGAGGAGACATGGACAGCTGAAGAACAAGCTGTAGCAACCAGTAACTCAAGCCGTAACTCAAGGACAGTAAATTACTAATCGAATTACGAAAAATAAGTACCTCAAACCGTGTGTCGCAATACAAAATCCCCAAACTGAAACTTGGGTTTAGCTACTATGATCCATCTAAAGCAATAATGAAAATAAACTGAGTTTATAAATAATACTTAAACTGTGAACAGTAACTTCCGCCTCAATTTCCGCGTGTTGCTGCCGCTGTCGCCTCTCCTCTCTCTTGCTAAAAATTATTATTCTTTTCAGAACAACAGGTCTGTATTTATAGGTAAATCATGCAGACTTCTAAATTTGATCTTAGGCCGCGGGCCCAATGCTAACGTCATCAAATGATGTCCGCTCTGGAAGAAGACATTAGCAGCGCGCCGGATGAAGACATTCGCCGCGCGCCCAATGAAGACATGAAGGCACACTAAAGTGTTCTTCTGGCGCGGTATTTACTGAGATGCACACTTACTTCCTTCAATGTCAATTTCCGCATCAACTCTCTAAAAATGCCATAAATCTCAAAAGCGGTCTTGATACACCTGCGATGCGAAACACTACAAAGAAGTAATCTATCACACGCAAAATACAATTAAACAATGGAAATAAACAACTCGATGGATCGTATAAATACGCTCCATCAAACTACCCCACACTTAAACTTGTTCGTCTCGAACTAGAACAAAAATAAGACTCACAATACTCAAGGCACTTCTAATATGCCAACGACTAAACATTGAATTTTTTTCTTTCACATCTGTTTGAATTTTTCTTTTTGAGCTTTGCTCTCTAATGTGAATTGCTTGTCCTTTTCTTTTTGCTCTTTGAACCGTTCCAATCATCGTCTCTGAATAATAGCATATGGAGCGCGTCCCGCTCTTTCTCATCATTATTCTTTCAGCGCGAGGCAGGATAGGGGTTACCCACCCATCCCCGGTTACTAGGACTAGAGATAGGAAAGTTTGTTTTCCCCTCCCACCATTGCATAAACGTTGCAACGATGGAGTGAAAACCTCACCCCTCATAACTTGAAATACCAACCTCCACAAACTCAGGACGCTATGCGACTAATCTCTTGAACCTTTGAATGTTTGTCAAGTCCCTCTAGGACATTTTCTATCAACTCTACATCCTGTAATATCTCAATTCAAAGGAACTTATAACATCAAGTCACTAGCATCACAATACTACAGAAATCACGCATAAGCATACATGTCAAAACCTCATAGCATCAAACATCATCTCATAAAATCTGCATCTTCATCATAGCATATAATGGCAAAACGAGCAGCATATAATCGCACAAAATCAGCAGCATCGCAACATCTAAAAAAAAAGTGCCCTAACGACTATTAATACTTGCTAATAAAGGTAGACGTGCTGAGACATAATGCTAACTCCCCCACCCCACACCTTTGAAACGAACTGAGTCCTCACGGTACAATTCAAATGTTAGGAAGGGTACTCATGCAAGATTCAAAAGAAACGAAACAAATAAGAAACATACAAGAAACTACGCAAAAATCATACGACGCAAGGCACGCGCGCCCGACGCACACATTATGGATCATAATGTAAGAACCTGGAGCGGCCGTAATGTTGCCTCGGGCGCCGTACTCACCGACTCGCACTAAGAATTAAAATAAATTAAAATCGAGTTGCCTCCGTCAAAGCGTCTTTGTTTAACATCGTTGGCTCGATGGTACCTCTCATCCTCAATTGTTTACCGGCTCAGCCAACTCGAGCTCCTCAACGGGTGGTATGATCTCCCCGTGGTAGTGTTTTACCCTATGACCATTCACCATGAACTTCTCCCCCGTGCTTGTTTTCTCCAGCTCAAGCTCCCCATGCTTGAGCACTCGTATCACCGTGTATGGGCCTGTCCAACTCGAACGCAACTTCTCAGGCATTAGTTTTAATCGGAGGAATAAAGTAGTACCTTTTGTCCCTCTTCAAATGAACGACGCAAAATGAATTTGTCATGATACATCTTTCTCCGCGGTTTGTAGTCTGTTTGGCTCTAGTAAGCCTCTAGACGCAGCTCCTCAAGTTCGTTCAATTGAAGCATCCTCTCCTTTTCTGCAGAAGTTAGTTCGAAATTACATTATTTAATGACCCAAAATGCTTTATGTTCTACATCGACCGACAGGTGGCACGCCTTGCCATAGACAAGTCTGAATGGAGAGGTCACGATAGGTGTTTTGTAGGCCGTACGATATGCCCACAATGCCTCATTTAGTCGTGTGGACCATTCTTTCCTAGATGGCTTAACCATCTTCTCCAAAATTAGCTTGATCTCTCGGTTAGAAATCTCTGCCTGCCCATTAGTCTGTGGATGGTAAGTTGTAGAAACTCGGTGATGTACTCCAAAGTGTTTGAAAACGGCAGCCACAGACTTGTTGTAGAAGTGAGACCCTTGATTGCTTATCACGGCCTTCGGAACCCCGTACCTACAAAAGAAGTTAGTACGCAAGAAATCCACAACTGTTTTGCCATCATCCTTTCGCGTGGCCTGCTCTTCTACCCATTTAGATGCATAATCAACAACAAGCAAGATGTATTGATACCCATTAGATGAAGGGAAAGGTCCCATAAAGTCTATGCCCCAAATATCAAACACTTCATCAACAATTATCGGCATTTGTAGCATCTCATTCCTAGGAGATATATTTCCTACACGCTGGCCTCTATCGCAATGTTTACAATGATTATATGCATCCTTAAACACATGAGGCCAATAGAATCCACTATCCAGAATTTTTCTAGCAGTTCTACGAGGTCCGAAATGGCCTCCACAAGCATGCTCATGGCAGAAACTAAGCACAGAATCTATATCATCATCCGGGACACATCTCCTAAGTATTTGATCAGCTCCAATCTTCCACAAGATGGGATCATCCCATATATAAAATCAAGAATCATGCTTGCGTTTCAATCTTTGAGGTCTAGAGAAGGAAGGGAGAAACTTAATTCTCGTACCATAGCACTTTTTTCTGCTCGGCATAGAGATGCTCGTCGGGGAATGTCTCTGTGATGGCTATCGGCTCCTCCTTCGTGACAATTCTACTCAAGTGGTCAGCCACCGTGTTCTCCATCCCCTTCTTGTCTTTTATTTCCACGTCGAACTCCTGAAGTAGTAAGATCCATCTTATCAAGCGAGGTTTGGACTCCTTCGACATTAGGTACCTGATTGCTGCATGATCAAAAAATACAATGACTTTAGCACCAAGAAAATAGGCACGAAACTTCTCTGATGCAAATACTTTGGCTAGGAGCTCTTTCTCCGTAGTGGAGTAATTCTTTTGAGCCACGTCTAAGGTCCTTGACGTATATTGGATCACCACTGGTTTTTGCTCCTTTCTTTGTCTAAGGACAACCCCTACGGCTTAGTCTTTCGCATCACACATGATTTCAAAGGGCTACGTCCAATCGGGTGCTTGGACGATGGGTGCACTAGTTAGTGCGTGTGTAAGCTCATCAAACGCCTCCTTGCATTTATTTGAAAACTCAAAAGGCACATCTTTTTACAAGAGGTTAGTCAAGGGCAGCGCCTTCTTAGAAAAATCTTTGATAAAGAGATGATAAAAGTCAGCATGCCCAAGAAAAGACTTAACATCACGCACATTCAAAAAGGGCAAGGAAGACTAAAAATCAAGTCAATTTTTGCTTTATCTAACTTAATCCCTTCTTGTGACATTATATGTCCGAGCACCACACCATGCGTGACCATGAAATGACACTTTTCATAATTCAATACAAGGTTCATCGACACACATCTCTCTAGCACCTTGTCCAAATTATCTAAAAATATGTCAAATGTGTCATCACGCACCGTAAAATCATCCATGAATACCTCAATGAAACTACCTAACATGTCAGAAAAAATACTAGTGACCAACCTTTGAAAGGTTCCAGGTGCATTTGCATAAACCAAATGACATACTCCTAAATGCAAATGTACCAAAAGGACATGTAAAGGTAGTTTTCTCTTGATCTTCAAGAGATATAGGGATCTGATTATATCCCGAGAAACCATTAAGAAAGCAGAAGAATGGCTTACCTGCGAGCCTATCAAACATTTGAATAATGAAAGGAAGGGGGAAGTGATCCTTACGAGTGACAACGTTCAACTTCCTATAGTCGAAGCACATCCTCCATCCATTCTGAATTCGCTTCGTTACCATCTCTCCGACTTCATTCTCTTCCACTATTATGTCAGTCTTCTTCGGAACCACATTTACTGGACTCACCATTGGCTATTTGAAATAGGATAAACGACGTTAGCATCTAATAATTTCTGAATTTCTTTTCTTACCACTTCCATCATTATCGGGTTGAGTCGATGTTGTGGTTTAGCTCCATCTTCCAGCAAGATTCTATGCATGCAAACTGTTGGACTAATCCCTCAAATGTCGCTAAGTGTCCATCCAATTGCTTGCTGGTTGTTTCTCTAAAGCTTGACGAGCTTGTGTTCTTGCTCCAACTCCAGCTCCTTCCTGATAATCACCGGTAATGTGTCATCCTTTCCTGAGAAGGCGTACTTCAAGTGATCGAGTAATGGTTTAAGCTCGATGATCGGGCCTGCAAAAAAGAATACAGTAAGGTGGTAGTCTTAAACAAACTGATTTCATTGATTTCATACCTAAGAGTCAGCGGGCGTAACACTTCCAATTGTCCAAGAGCTGTCTGCACTAAGTCCCTAAGCTCGTAGGATTCATCTGGTTCGAAGATAGATTTTTTCAGCGTAATCTCGAGTCCATCATCTCCATTGGACGGGTTCACTTCACTCACAATGTCATCTACGACATCAATAGCATTTACTGTGTTGTGCTCTTGTGGATCCTTCATTGCTTTGAAGATGTCAAACTCTATTACCTCATCCGCGACTCGCATGGTCAGCATGCCCGTATCGCAATATATCTTCATCCTCGAGGTCTTCAAAAAAGGGGCGTCCTAGCAGCATTGGTGGACTGTCGGCTAGGTCTCCGCCATCCATTTTCAAGACATAAAAGTCCGCTGGAAATACGAGCTCTCCTACCTGCACTAGTACATCTTCGATAATACCCTTAGGTTGCTTACACGATCTATCTGCCAACTGAATAGTTAGTCCAGGAGGTTTCAAAGGTCCAATACGCAAGCACGAGTAAATGAAGTGTGGTAATACATTGATAGAAGCTCCTAAGTCCAACATAAAATTATTAATGCGAATGCTACCAATTGTGCAAGGAATAGAAAACACATCTGGGTCTCCGCATTTTCTAGGCAATGATCTTTGAATAACAGCGGCTACATGAGCATTAAGGGTTACCTTCTGCAGCTGTGATGATCGACGACGGTTGGTGCACAATTCCTTGAGAAACTTGGCATAACATGGAATTGGCTTGATTGCTTCCAACAGCGGGATGTTGATTTCAACTTTGCTGAACAACTTTTTTGTGTAAGTGACGCTATTCTTCATACTACTTGCATAGGAAATTGAGCGATAATATGAATTTGACGAATGCTAGTCTTGATATCGATTCTGTGAATATTTGTTGTCACAATGAAGTGAATGATCCTTAGAGTTTGCGTGAAGTGAATGATTTGCACAACTATATTATTATGTGGGCTGATAAAGAACTACTTGCTTAGCAAACTATATTTGGATTTTGAATTCTTATGGAAGATTGCGAGTAGGATTTGTGAGTATTCCTATTCTGAAAACTCTCACGAGACTATAACTCGTCCACTAGGATAGCCTAGGAGTTTAAAGGCTTGATGCATACACTAAAAGCATCTGTGATTCCTACGACAATGAGTTAGAAGTA
Source organism: Umbilicus rupestris (assembly GCA_963678935.1). Lineage (NCBI taxonomy): Eukaryota > Viridiplantae > Streptophyta > Magnoliopsida > Saxifragales > Crassulaceae > Umbilicus > Umbilicus rupestris. The sequence continues at coordinate 2,700,522 of OY787618.1, read as the reverse complement.
GATTAATTTTCTTTGTTTAGTTATTTTTTTGATATGTTACATGAGTAGGGGGTGAATGTGTTATATGTGCGTAAGTTTTGCTACATGCTTTGATATTTTCATTTATGATTTAGCATCTTACTCTCCGCTTGACTTGTGCATTTGTTCGGGATGAACAAGACTTAAGTGTGGGGTGTTTTGATGAGCAGACAAATAACCTTATGTTTGTCCATATTTTCACTTTACTTCTTATTTGTTCCGTTATTTTATAAAGTCATTTGATGTTTTCTTTGTCCATTTCAGGTTGAAAATGCGTATGACATGATATGAAGTGGTCCGAAGAAGTTTCGGGTGAATTCTAGTCGATCGAGAGCAAAAGAGAGCAAAATCAAGCAAAAGGCAGATTTGTTCGCCCAGGCTAGTTTGATTAGTCTAGGCTGATTGACCTATTCATATTCGAAGGCTTGCCAAGCATATGATTCTTATTCGATTGAGGCGCGCCATATCTTGTTGGAAAGATAACTCGAAGGGCTCCAACTTCATTGTTTACATCAAGACGTAATTCGAAGGTTTAAAGGGTCAAAACAGGCGAGATTCTAGCACTGCAAAGTTGATTCGCCCAAAGAGGAAATCAGGCTAGGCCGAATCACTTTTGATTCGGCCAAAGAAAAGTGATTCGCCCAAGAAGAAATTGATTCGCCCAGCTTCATTACAGCACTGACATTATGATTCGGCCGAATCAAATTATGGGGCTGCCCGAATCACTTGATTCGGGGAGAATTCGCTTGTAGATCAAATCTGGGCAGACTGACCTGTTCATCTTTGAAGGCTTTCCGAGGGCATGATTCTTATCCGATTATGGCGTGCCATAGCTTATTGGAAAGACAATTCAAATATCTACAACTTCTTAGTTTATGTCAAGACATAATTCGAAGGTTTAAAGGGTCAAACAAGCGAGTTTCTAACGCTGCAGAAGTGATCCGCCCAAGCAGTGGGCGAATCAAAAGTGATTCGGCCAAGGAGAAGGATTTCATCTCATGAACCAAGGTTTGACTGATCAAATAAAAGGTTTACCGAATAAAAAGTGATTCGGGCAAGAAAAAATGATTCTCCCAGCTCCGAAACAGCACTGAGAGTTTGATTCGGACACTCTGTTCGAATCAACTCATTAAGCCTTATCCGAATCATTTTTGATTCAAGCATGGCCGGTGAATTGGTAATTTCCGAAGACAATATAAATAGAAAAAAGAGGGAAAAATTAGAGATAGCCTTGGGGTGCCTCCGGCGCCTAGGGTTCCTCTCTTGGAACGAAACCCTAATTGGAGAACTTGGAGAATTCGAAGAAGACATCATCAATTGAAGATTCTACATCAACCCTTTACTCATACCCTACTTTCCTACTACTCCACTTTCTTTATTTTTTATTGTTGAACTATTTCATTATGTTTTGTTTCAAACTCACCATGAGTGACACATGAATGAGTAGTTTTTAGTAGTAAGAATCCTTATGGATCCCTTAGGTTAGATTGTAATGCAAAACATGCAATTTTATTATGAATGAGATTTTTGGATAGAAAATTCTTATGCTTGTTCTTCATGTTAATTTTATGCACACCAAGTGTTTGACGAAACGCTTGAATGAGTATGAATTGATAAAACACCTAAGGATGGAATGAGAATTGAACTTAGGTTGTTTAGAAGATCAAACATGATTATTTTAGATAGCTTTTGTGCGCAAGAGTGACATTGGCAATCTCTTAGGCTAAGCATAGAGCGAACTTTAGTTAACTATGAATAGACCGAGAGGATGAGATTAGGAGAATTTTGTTATACACAATTCAATAGAGCGAGAGTTTGAGAGTTATGTCATATAGGTGTCATTCCCATTCTAGAGAAGGAGCGAGAGTTGAATTTAGAATGCATGATACTTTAGTCCATAATAATCAACCAAATTAACTCATGAGTATATTTCTGTTTTGCATTGCTAATTGTATGACCTAGGGGTGAAATAGGATTCCAACTACGTTCCCTCTATTATTTTCCTTCAAACCAAATTCCACATTGTCTTTAGTATTCACTAGAGATATCTCACCTAGAGGAAAAACCCCTCCTTTTATTTAGTAGATTTACATTAGGCATTACTAGCTAGCTTTAGACTAATCTAGGCTTTTCTATTGGGTTCGACTTGAGGTCACTCGGATTATAAATATTGTTTGAACACCGTGATTGGACTAGTTATTTTTAGTACCACAATAACCACAACGTTTCAGGTACTCTCCATGTCCTTGAACGACTCTTTCCATGACTTACCAGTGCTCGGGCTTGCTTGGTTGAAATTCTTCCTTGGGTACTGATTAATCTGATTATTGTACCTCTCTTGTTGTTGGAATGGGGGGCGGTAAGTCTGTCCTTGATTTTGATTCTGAGGCGGCCCTTGGTTCTGCCCTTGATGCTGCTGAAATTCTCCCTCATTACGCCAGCTGAAACCATTTGCCGCCAGTCCGAACTGCCTCTGCTGCGGTGGCCTGTTGTTGTTATTGAAGTTCTGATAATTCCCTACCGCGTTGACATCCATTACCTCATCCTCTTGGAGTGTAGGGCACTCATCCGTCTTGTGGTGTGCAGCGCTGCAAAACTCACAAAGTTTAACCGTGCTGGCTTGGCTCACTGACATCCTTTGGATGGCTTCCTTCAACTCTTTAATTTCCTTCACCAGTTGGCTGTCATTTGCCGCAACTTGAGACACGTTCCTTGTTCTGTCATCCATACGACTCATTTCCTCTCGGAACCTCCCGCTCTCTGTGGTCTCTGTCATCCCTACGCCGGAGGATAATATTTGTCGAGGAAATTTCTTTGCATTTGATCCCATGTTCTTATACTACCTGAAGGCAAAGAAAGAAATCAAGATTTTGCGAGGTCAGTTAAACTCAATGAAAATACTTTCAATTTGAATTTGTCTTCCGAAGCTGCGTATGGTCTCAATGTTTGGCAGATTCCAGTGAACTCTTGTAAATGCCTCGTTGCAACTTCTCCCGGTAATCCTCCAAACTTGGGTAGATAGTGCACCACTGCGGTTTTGATCTCGAAGTTGTCTTCTTTCGGGTCAGCGTTGATGCACCAGGGCTAGTTCTGGAATGTGAGGGCGGAAAGCTCCCTCATAGTTGGCTCATGCCGGGCTGGCTGTCTATATTGCTGTTGAAGTGGTGGTTGTAGTCTGTATTGTTGTTGAATTGGGCATATGATGAATGAATGAGCTCCGTAGTTCAAAATGCCCATCGGGTGGAAGTACTATGCACCAAGGTTGGTTGACTGTGATTGGAGCCGACATCTCGCGCACTGTTCTGCGTTGCACGATCTGTTGCGCGGGTTGCGCATTATACACTGCTTCAGCGCCCATCAGAGCATCAACTTTGCGCTGTACTTCCTCTCTGAACTGAGCTGCGCGGTTATCTGCCCTTGCATTGTTAGGTCCCTCTGGGGTTCTATCCCCTAAGTTATCGCCGATGACACTATTATTCTCCATGCCTTGTTCTAAACTTAAAGAAAACGAAATTAAAAGACAACTAGGTTGTTGCCCCTGTCGGTGCGCAACTATAATCTGCGCAGCGCAACCGTTTCAAGGTTGCGCAGGCTGATGTTGATTGCGTACTGTCAGAAACACCAACGAAAAATAAAATAAAAAAAGAAATAACTAACTACTGTAAAAGAAAACTTGAACTAGTTAAAACTTATCTGTGTTGCTCCCCGGGAACGGCGCCAAAATTTGATCGCGCGTCGTTGTACGCGTCAAATTAATCCTTCATTCTCCACTTAGTACAGCGGCTAAGTCAGGGTCGATCCCACAAGGAGCGTGCAGACTCGTCTTTGCTAGCAACCTACAACTTACGAAATTGGGGGTTGTGAGTGATTGGGTTGCGCAGGTGCGCGAATGAACAGTAGTGTAAGCAGAATTGCACTATACGTGCGCAGGCAGTAGATATTAAGTACTATAACTATGAAAAGTATCGGTAAAGACAATCCTCTATGAACATATTGATCCGCGCGTCGTTGTGCGCGTCAAATTAATCCTTCCTTCTCCACTTAGTACAACGGCTAAGTCAGGGTCGATCCCACAAGGAGCAAGCAGACTCGTTCTAACTAGTAACCTACACTTACGAAAATTAGGGTGTGAGTGATTGGGTTGCGCAGGTGCGCAATTAAACAGTAGTTAATGCAGAATTTGCACTAGACGTGCGCAGGCAGTAGAGATTAAGTACTATGACTATGAAAAGTATCGGTGCAGACAATCCTCTGTGAATGTATTCCTTATCATCGACTCTAAACGTCTATAGTTTGATTTACTGAAGTTAGTGTCCGATCAAGGCTTCCTAACATGTGCGCATGTTCCGATCAAAGTTCATGAGCTATTAATTCTTAAAACTAGTCTAAGCAGCTACGAATCCTGTCACGGTAGCAGCTGAATATCTTAGCGCGTTACTCCTAGTTGTCACCGTCAAGCTACCAACTAGTTTAACATATAACAAACAAGTAGCAAGAGTAAGATTGCGGTTCAAGGCTTCCCCTACTCATGCAACTAGCTGTCAACAGTGTGCACAGAATTAATACAAGCAAACAAACTATGCATTAAGCACAAGTCTCAAAGGAAATACTCATAGAATCATGCCCAACCGATACAAAGCGTTTAGCTAGACATGCTAGTAGTAAACATCATAGAAATAGTAAATAACAGCTAAAGTATCCAAGAAAACAGTAACAAGCAGGTGCGTGCAGGTTGCAGTGTCTCGGCTCGCGCAGTCGGCTAGCGCAGGTCCTCACAGTAGCTCGTGTGTTTTTCAATTCTGCCTCTCTCTCGTGTGTTGTGATGTGTCTGTGTTCCTCGATGATGTCTCAAACCCTCGCCTTCCTCTCTTTATATACTGCTCATGAGGCCCAATCTTGGCAGCTTCCAAATTCTATGGTGTTCAAGATTTGGAAACACCACTATCTTGCGCATGGCGCACTGCGCACATTGGTTAGCGCAGTCGGTCTGCGCACCGCAGTCTGAATCTATCCTGTTTGCGCTGCTAGCTCCGCAGGCTGTGTGTTGCGCTCCTTAAACGCTGCCTATTAGCGCGTATCCGACTTAGGCCCTTGTTTTGTCCTGGAATACAAAAACATCGGAAACTAGTAATCTTGTACACAAAATGATGCAAACAAGCACAGTGTTATGATCTAAATAGCGTGTATAAATAGGCTCTATCAAACCCCCCAGACTTGCCCTTGTTCGTCCCGAACAAGCACTCAAGCACGGATACAATACCTCTCTGGAGTCTAGCGCACAGTCTTGCACTCTGGCGCGATCTGCACTACTGCTCACCTTGCGGTGCTCTATCACTTGCGCGCATCTGCCTTCAACAGTTTAATATAACAATTTCGAAATTCGTTACCTCTCAGCTGGGATGAAGATCATTTCGGATGGCTGGGAGATAGCTCTTCATAGGCTCTGGGTTGTCAGCTTTTACTTCGAGGACGGGTATATGGTTAATAGCGCAAGCTTCTTCTGGTGCATGATTCTTCCACGCACTTTCTGGGAACTCGAGCCTTCTTGATGATCTTCTTGTAAACTTGCGCACGCTGGTACGGAGTTTGCGCATGTTGATTTTTTTTAGCGCATTTCATCTGCTGGTGTTTGTCTTTTTGTACAGCTTAATCTACGGTTCCTATGTTCCCAGAACGGTTCCAGTCTCGGCCTCCGGATAGCAGCTATGGAACAACGCTCCGCTCTTCCTCCTCGATCTATTTGCGCAGGTCAGCGCACGCGTTTACACCCGCGCCCGCCTTCCCTAGCCTGACTTCCAGAGGAAAGGTGGTCTGTTTTCCCACCTCGCCACGCTTTGGGTATTCGCCTTCAGCATCTGCGTGGCTGAGCGCGCTTTATTGTTCCGAAGGTCGCGAAGCACCGGCCTCCACTAGCGCTCTCGACCATATACCTCACCTTTGAAGCAAAAACGACTAACCGCCTCTCTAGAGCTTTTCTGTCAACTCCACATCCCCTGTATATCCCAACTAAAAGGAGCAGAAAAAACGAAAAAAATATACTAAAACAGTTGATAGCAGCGCACGCAAGATGAATAGGGCAATACAAGCTGAAAAGTGTGCGCAGCCCGCACACAAGCGCACCACTGCTACTATTTCCTTTACCTAAACTAAGCTACACTACAAAGCTAAAAACGTGAAATGTAAATGTAACGCTCCCCCCCCCCCCCCCCCCCCTTAAACAGAGACGTGTCCCCACTACTCACGCTCAAGCGCAACGGAGAGCGCACACATGCATGCAATCAAAACGAAGAACATAAGAAAAAACATATAGTCAGTGCAGCAAAGACAAGGTCAAGGGTTCACAAAATATTCAGCACAAGATAGCAATATAGCAACATCGAGCAATAGTTTTCAAAAGATAAGAAACCACCCGAAAGAAATGCGCGCCCTCCCTGCAGCCCTAGATATCCTCGGAGCTGGACTCAGCCGCGGAACCGTGCGCCTCCTCATCTGAAGAATCTGTCTCACACTCGGTACTGGAGGCTGGCGGCACAACAGAAACTGCAGCGGGCTGAGTCAAGAATCGTCCTCTGAGATAGGGTCCCATAGTGAATCTGAGCTGGAACTTATGATGGGATCGGCTTCAGGGGACCTCTGAACAGAAGGCTGCGCAGGGGGTGCTGCAGGTGCTGGGACCGGGTCTACTGCTGGGGTGGGCTCTGCTGCATGGACCGGGGACTGGGCAGGAGGGCTGGCTGGCTGGCGCTGCTCGCTGGGGGATCCTGGAGGCGGCCTACGCAGACTGAGGAGAGGGGGGATAGAATCTCCAAATCTCCACCCTGATGGTGGGTTACGCTCAGGTCTGCCCCCTCTGGCGCAGCTGTTCTGCGCACTGAATTTGCGCACTGACCTGTGCACTGCTGCGCGACTAAAAAAACTACAAGTCCTACACTAGCTAAAAGATACTAGAAAAACTATATAAAAAACGTGTAAAAGTAGAACGTGTCGGGTTACCTCCCGACAAGTGCCTTTGTTTAACGTCGTTGGCTCGACCGTACCTCGTTACTTGCCTAAAAGTGTGCCAGCGACCTCCCCCACACTTGCTCCTGAGTGACCCCGCGCTCGTGCGTGCGTTGCGTTCTTCTTGGTCCTGCGCAAAGGATCGGAAGGTTGGTCAGCAAGGTTAATAGTATGTGATAAATCATAAGTAACGAGGAAGAAGAAATATGAGCAATAGTTCCCAGTTCTCCCTCTGGTGCATCTGGTGGCGATTCTGGCACAGCAACCTGCGCATCTGCTATCGCTGGCTCTGCCAATTCAACTTCGCGCGCTGTGCCATCCCAAGGTTCTCCTAAATATTTTTTGACTCTCTGCCCATTGACCTGAAAACGATGCCGGTGCTCGTTTTCTAACTCGATTGTTCCGTAAGGGAAAACCTTGGTAACCGTGTATGGTCCCGTCCATTTGCTGCGCAGCTTCCCAGGCATGAGCTTTAGGCGCGAGGAGAACAATAGTACCTGGTCTCCTGGCTCAAAGGTGCGTCTGAGGATGTTTTTGTCGTGAAATGCCTTTGTGCGCGCCTTGTAGTCGCGCAGCCCCTCATATGCATCCAGGCGCAGCTCTTCTAATTCGCTTAGCTCAAATGCGCGCTCCTTACCAGCCTCATCTAGGTTCAGGTTGCAAACGCGCAATGCCCAGTATGCCTTGTGCTCCAACTCCACTGGCAGGTGGCACGCTTTTCCATAAACCAACCGAAACGGTGAAGTCCCAATCGGCATCTTATGTGCGGTTCTGTATGCCCATAGCGCATCGTCAAGGCGCTGGCTCCAGTCTTTGCGTGACGGTCTCACAGTTTTCTCCAGGATGCGCTTGATCTCTCGGTTGGAAACCTCGGCCTGTCCGAATGTCTGAGGGTGGTAAGCGGTGGACGTCTTGTGGCGCACTCCATAATGCTTGAATACCTGCGCCACAATCCTATTACAGAAATGCGTCCCCTGGTCGCTTATGATTGCCTTAGGCACCCCGTACCTGCAAAAAATGTTAGCTCTCAAAAAGTCAGCGACTGTCTTACCATCATCCTTCCAGGTAGCCTTAGCCTCAACCCATTTGGAGACATAATCCACCGCGACCAATATATATTCATATCCGGAAGATGGAGCAAATGGCCCCATGAAGTCAATCCCCCAAATATCGAATACTTCATCCACTAGTATTGGCGTCTGCGGCATCTCATTGCGCGCTGATATGCCTCCTGTGCGCTGACACCTGTCACAGCTCCTGCAGCGGTTATACGAGTCACTAAACAAGTGTGGCCAATAAAATACGCAATCCAGGATTTTTCTGCTCGTGCGCTTTGAACCAAAGTGTCCTCCAAATGCGTGCGCATGACAAAACATCAAAATAGAGTTAATTTCATGGTCAGGCAAGCAGCGCCTCAAAATCTGATCAGGTCCTATTCTGAGCATATACGGATCATCCCAAATGTAATACCTGGACTCATGCTTTAATCTCATGCATTGGGTTTTAGTGAAATGAGGAGGAAACGTACCTGTGACAGGTAATTTGCAATGTGCGCATACCATGGTACCTTACCTGTCAGCGCCATCAGATGCTCGTCAGGGAATGTCTCCGTGATCCGCCCTGGCTCCTCCTCTTTCACAATCCTGCTCAGGTGGTCAGCGACTGTGTTTTCCGTGCCCTTCTTATCCTTAATTTCCAAGTCGAACTCCTGAAGTAGGAGCACCCAGCGCATCAGGCGCGGCTTAGTCTCCTTCTTGGACATTAGGTAACGGATTGCTGCGTGGTCTGTGTAGACGATGACTCTGGCGCCTAGAACATATGCACGGAACTTCTCGAGTGCAAACACGATTGCCAGAAGTTCCTTCTCCATGGTGGTGTAGTTCCTCTGCGCAGCGTCAAGTGTGCGCGATGCATAATAGATGGCATGCGGCTTTTTGTCCATGCGCTGTCCCAGGACTGCACCTACTGCATAGTCACTTGCATCGCACATTAGTTCGGCAGGCTCCAGTCTGGCGCGCGCATCACTGGCGCACTTGTCAGCGCCTCCTTCAGCTTATCAAACGCGGCCCTACACTCATCAGTGAATTCGAAACACACATCCTTTTGCAAGAGGTTAGACAGGGGTATACAAATTTTAGAAAAATCTTTTATGAAACGCCTGTAAAACCCAGCATGCCCAAGGAATGATTTCACATCGCGCACGTTAGTGGAATAAGGCAGATTAGAAATAAGATCTATTTTGGCCTTATCTACCTTGATCCCCTCCTGCGAGATAATATGCCCTAGTACTACACCATGTGATACCATGAAATGACATTTTTCATAATTGAGTACTAGGTTTTTTGAAATGCAGCGCGCTAAGACCTTATCAAGATGAGTTAAGCATGCGTCAAAGATACCTCCGTACACAGTAAAATCATCCATGAACACTTCTATGCATATACCAATCATATCAGAAAAGATGCTCATGACTAGACGTTGGAACGTACCTGGCGCGTTACACAGCCCAAATGACATGCGCCGAAACGCAAACGTACCGAATGGGTAGGTAAACGTAGTTTTCTCTTGATCTTCCGCAGCTATGGGTATCTGATTGTACCCTGAGTACCCGTCCAAGAAGCAAAAGTAGGGCTTCCCTGCTAACCGATCTAGCATCTGGTCCATGAACGGCAGCGGAAAATGGTCCTTGCGCGTGACTGCGTTAAGCTTTCTGTAGTCGATGCACATGCGCCATCCAGTTTGCATGCGCTTGGGAACTAGCTCGCCCTGCGCATTCTCCTCTACTGTGATTCCTCCTTTCTTCGGCACAACGTGCACTGGACTTACCCATTTACTGTCCGAGATTGGGTAAATGACTCCTGCGTCAAGCAGCTTCAGGATCTCCTTCTGCACCACTGATAGAGCCTATTTATACGCATTATTTAGATCATAACCCTATGCTTGTTTGCATTATTTTATGTACAAGATTACTGGTTTCCAGTGTTTTTGTATTTCAGGGCAAAACGAGGGCCTAGGCCGGATACGCGCTAACAGGCAGCGTTTAGGACGCGCAGCACACAGCCTGCGGAGCTAGCAGCGCAAACAGAAGAAATGGCGAGACACAGCAGAGTTGCGCCGACCAATGCGCTAAGCAGTACGCCGTGCACCAGGCGCAGAGTCCAGTATTTCCTAATCCCGACATGACCAGATTTGGAAGTTGCCAAGGATGGACCTCTCGAGCAGTATATAAAGGGGAGGAGGTCTAGGGTTACAACAACAACAATAAGAGGGAGAGACGATCATCATCAGAGACACACAGAGCGGCAAACTGGAAAACACACGGACTTGTTGAGAGGACTTGCGCCAGCCGATTGCGCCAACCGAGAAACATTCTGCACGCACTGTTTGCTACTTATTTCTCAGATACATTAGTTATTATTTACTATTCTATGATGTTTATCACTAGCATGTCTAGCTAAACGCTTAGTGTTGGTTGGGCATGAATCTATGATGTATTTCCTTTGAGACTTGAGCATAATGCATAGTTTGCTTACTTGTATTAAACTCTGTGCATACGGAGACAGCTAGTTGCATGAGTAGGGGAAGCCTTGAACCGCAATCTTACTCTTGTTGCTTGTTCGTCATATGTTAAACTAGTTGATAGCTTGACGGTGACAACTAGGAGTAACGAGCTAGGGTGATCAGTTGCTACCTTGAACGGATTCGTAGCTGTTTTAGTCTAGTTCTAGAGATTAATAGCACATGAACTTTGAACGGAACATGCGCACGTGTTAGGAAGCCTTGACCGGACACTAACCAAGTGAAATCAAGCTATAGACATATTAGAGTCAGTGATAAGGAATGCACTCATAGAGGATTGTCTGCCCAATACTTCTCATAGTCATAGTACTTAATCTCTACTGCCTACGCACGTCTAGTGCAAATTCCTGCGTTTTACAACTGTTACTTGCGCACTGTGCAACCCAATCACTCACCCCCCAATCTTCGTAAGTGTAGGTCACTGGCTAGAACCGAACTACTTGCTCCCTGTGGAGATCGACCCTTACTTAACCGCTGTACTGAGTGGAAGAGGAAGGATTATATTTGACGCGCACAACGACGCGCGATCAAATTTTGGCGCCGTTGCCGGGGAGCAACACAGCTAAGTTCTAGTTAGTTTACGTTTTTCCTTTTAGTAACTAGTTATTTCAGTTTGTTTTGTTTTCGTTGTTGTTTCTGACAGCGCGCAATCACCATTAGCCTGCGCAACCTTGAAACAGTTGCGCTGCGCGGATTCTAGTTGCGCACTGACAGACGCAGTAGCATTAGTTATCTTTTAACTTCATTTTTCTTTAAGATTCAGAACAGGTTATGGAGGATAGCAGTGTCGTAGGAGACAACCTAGGGGACAGGACCCCAGAGGAAGCAAGAGCACATAACCGCGCAGCCCTGTTCAGAGAGGAAGTGCAGCGCGAGGTTGAAGCAAGGAGGGCCGCTGAAGTGTATCATGCTCCACCCGTGCAACAGGCCGCGCGACGCAGAACAGTGCGCGAGATGTCAGCCCCTATCACTGTTACCCAGCCATGGTGCATCGTGCTTCCACCAGGCGGTCATTTTGAGCTAAAGAGCTCGCTCATTCATCACATGCCCAAGTTCCACGGGATGAACAATGAAAATCCAGTCAAGCATGTGCGAGAGTTCCTGGTTATATGCGAAAACATGAAAACCGAAGGGGAAAGCGATGAAGCGCTGAAAATGAAGGCATTCCCATTTTCACTGTGTGATACAGCCAGACATTGGTTGATGAACTTACCCGCTGGATCCATTCACACATGGGAGCAGCTGCAGAAGAAATTCCTGGACAAATTCTATCCCGCAGCAAAGATCGCGCTACTCAGAAGAGAGCTGGCCACGCCAAGGCAGAGCGCAGGGGAGTCACTGTCCGAATATTACGAGCGTTTCAGGGAGCTAGAGGCCAACTGCTACAATCATGGCCTGCCCCAGAATGTGCTAATAGAGAACTTCCTGAATGGGCTGCTGCCCATGGAGCTGAGATTATTGAACGCATGCGCAGGAGGCGACATTTGCAACATGTACCCAGAGGACGCGTGGCAGCTGATAGAAGACTCTGCTGGTCAGGTACGACATCAGCTAACACTTGAAAATAGTCGTACTCGTTCTGTGCATCAGGTAGAAATAAGCGCTGAGATCAAGGAAATGAAGGCCATGCTGCAGAAGTTGATGAGTGCGCAAAGCGCACCACCAGTTGCGCCAAAGGTATGTGAATTTTGCAGATCCACCGAGCACAAGACTGATGAATGTCCCACGCTATTTGAGGAATCTGGAGATGTCAATGCTCTCGGAGGATGGGACAACAGAGGGCCACCGAGGCAGAATCAGCCGCGCTTTGGACTGGCAGCAAATGGATTCAGATGGAAGGAGGAGAACAATTTCCAGAGGCAGTCCACAGATCAGCGCGCGCCACAGCAGACCCAACAAGCTGCGCCTTACAATCCACCGCATCGCCGCACTGACGCACCAGCACATAACAACCAGCAACCGAGGCGATCCTTGGAAGATATCGTTGGGCAGCTAGCAGACACAGTGCGCAAAAATGACGAGAAATATGACAAGAGGTTCGAGTCCATTGAAAAGCAGCTATCGCAGATTGCGACCACAGTATATGAGCTGAAAAAGAGCGATGGCAACCTGCCTTCGCAAGTGATTCAGAACCCCAAGGGAGGAGTCAATGCAGTAACACTGAGGACTGGGCGCACAATAGGAACAGAGCAGACCGCGAAAGCGCCCGCGCCACCAGCTGCGTAAGTCCCAGAATCGACAGAGCAGAATGCGCAACCAGAGCAGAGTGCGCAACCTGAGCAGAGTGCGCAACCTGAAGTGCCAGCCGCGAGCCAGCAGGGCGAAGCGCCAGGTATAACAGAATTAAAAGACAAGGGCACGAATCGTACTAATATACCTGCACCTTTCCCTGTGCAGGCACCCTTGGCTAGGAAGGAAGCGCAGGACAAAGAGCTCTACGAGTTATTCAGCAAGGTGGAAATCAACATTCCCCTTATCGAAGCAGTCCGGCAGATTCCCAGGTACGCCAAGTTTTTGAAGGAGCTGTGTACGAACAAGAGAAGGAAAGGCGAATGCACACAGGTAATGTTAAATGCGCAGGCCTCAGCGATCGTGCAACATAAGGTACCACCTAAGTGCCGAGACCCAGGTACATTCACTATCCCATGCACTCTAGGTAAAACCACGGTGAGCAACTGCATGATTGATTTAGGCGCATCCATAAATTTGTTACCGTATTCTCTATATGCAACATTGCGCCTTGGACCACTAAAGCCTGCAGGTCTCACCATTCAGCTAGCGGATCGATCGTGCAAACAACCTGCTGGCATGATAGAGGATGTTCTTGTGCGAGTAGGAGAGCTGGTGTTCCCAGCAGATTTTTATGTGCTAGAAATGGAAGGCGAATCAAGCACCAGCAGTGCGCAAATCCTACTGGGCAGACCTTTCCTTATGACCGCGCGCACGAAGATAGATGTGTGGAGAGGCACGCTCTCCATGGAAGTAGATGGCGAAGAGATCCATTTCAATATTTTCAAGGGGATGCAGCACCCACACGAGGACGCCACAGTGCACGCAATGGACAACTTGGATGATTTAGTCACAGATGCGCAATGCGCAAGCGCAACAATAGGACCAGAGCCACTGGCACAAGCAGAGTTGGAGGAGCAGGAGGAAGAACCGAGCAGTGCTGAACCAGCACTCACTCAGGTACATGATATAGTTCATATTTGCACCACTAATAAAATCTTGCCCTCCATTGAACAGGCACCCAAGGTCGAGCTGAAGAAACTCCCAGAACATCTCAAATACATTTTCCTGGGAAATGAGGACACCCTGCCAGTGATCATCCAGAAAGGATTAGAAGAAGAGCAGGAAGTGCGCTTACAGCAGGTGCTGCGCAAGAACCAGCGCGCCATAGGATGGACACTTGCTGACCTGCGCGGAGTGAGCCCAGACGTATGCATGCATAGAATTCTGTTGGAAGATGGTGCCAAACCATCCAGGGAGGCTCAGCGCAGATTAAACCCGAATATGATGGAGGTAGTGCAGAAGGAGATTTTAAAGTTGCTTGACGCAGGAGTCATCTACCCCATCTTGGACAGCAAATGGGTCAGTCCAGTACACGTTGTGCCTAAGAAGGGAGGAATCATAGTGGAGGAGAATGCGCAGGGCGAGCTAGTTCCCAAGCGCATTCAGACTGGATGGCGCATGTGCATCGACTACAGGAAGCTTAACGCAGTGACGCGCAAGGACCACTTCCCGCTGCCCTTCATGGATCAGATGCTGGACAGATTAGCAGGTAAGCCCTATTTCTGCTTCTTGGACGGATATTCAGGGTACAATCAGATACCCATAGCTGCGGAGGATCAGGAGAAGACCACGTTCACTTGCCCGTTCGGTACGTTTGCGTTTCGGCGCATGTCATTTGGGCTGTGCAACGCGCCAGGACGTTCCAACGCTTAGTCATGAGCATTTTCTCTGATATGATTGGTATATGCATCGAAGTGTTCATGGATGATTTTACTGTATATGGAGGTACCTTTGATACATGCTTGACTCATCTAGATAAAAGTCTTAGCGCGCTGCATTTCTAAGAACCTAGTGCTCAATTATGAAAAATGTCATTTCATGGTAACGCATGGTGTAGTACTAGGACATATCATCTCATAGGAGGGGATCAAGGTTGATAAAGCTAAGATAGACCTTATTTCTAATCTACCTTATGCCACTAACGTGCGCGATGTGAAGTCTTTCTTAGGACATGCCGGCTTTTACAGGCGGTTTATAAAAGACTTCTCTAAAATTTGCATACCCCTGTCTAACCTCTTGTAAAAAGATGTGTGCTTCGATTTTACTGATGAGTGCAGGGCAGCATTTGATAAGCTGAAGGAAGCGCTGACCAGTGCGCCAGTGATGCGCGCGCCAGACTGGAACCTGCCATTTGAGTTAATGTGCGACGCAAGTGATTATGCAGTAGGTGCAGTCTTGAGACAGCGCGTGGACAAGAAGCCGCACGCCATTTACTATGCTTCGCGCACACTGGACGCTGCGCAGAGGAACTACACCACCACGGAGAAGGAGCTTCTGGCAATTGTGTTTGCGCTTGAGAAGTTCCGTGCATATGTTCTAGGCGCCAGGGTCATCGTATACACAGATCACGCAGCCATCCGCTACCTAATGTCCAAGAAGGAGACTAAGCCGCGCCTGATGCGCTGGGTACTCTTACTTCAGGAATTCGACTTGGAGATCAAAGACAAGAAGGGTACGGAGAACACAGTTGCTGACCACCTGAGCAGGATCGTGAAAGAGGAGGAGCCAGGGCAGATCACGGAGACATTCCCTGACGAGCATCTGATGGCGCTGACAGGTAAGGTACCATGGTATGCGCACATTGCGAATTACCTGGTCACAGGTACGTTTCCTCCGCATTTCAATAAAACCCAGTGCATGAGATTAAAACATGAGTCCAAACATTATATTTGGGATGATCCGTATATGCTTAGAATAGGACCTGACCAGATATTGAGGCGCTGCGTGCCTGACCATGAAATTAACTTTGTTTTGCTGTTTTGTCATGCGCACGCATGTGGAGGACATTTTGGTCCCAAGCGCACAAGCAGAAAGGTCCTGGATTGCGGATTTTATTGGCCGCATCTGTTCCGAGACGCATATGATCATTGCAGGAATTATGATAGGTGCCAGCGCACAGGACGCATATCAGCGCGCAATGAGATGCCGCAGACGCCGATTCTAGTGGATGAAGTATTTGATGTATGGGGCATTGATTTCATGGGGCCATTTCCTCCATCTGCCGGATACGAGTACATTTTAGTGGCAGTGGATTATGTCTCCAAATGGGTCGAAGCTAAGGCCACGCGGAAGGATGATGGTAAGACCGTCGCTGATTTTCTCAAAACTAACATCTTTTGCAGATACGGAGTGCCTAAGGCAGTCATCAGCGACCAAGGAACGCACTTTTGCAACAGGATTGTGGCGCAAGTTTTCAAGCACTATGGAGTGCGCCACAAGACGTCCACTGCCTATCATCCTCAGACAAATGGACAGGCCGAGGTTTCCAACAGAGAGATCAAGCGCATCCTGGAAAAGACTGTCTGACCTTCGCGCAAAGATTGGAGCCAGCGCCTGGACGATGCGCTGTGGGCATACCGCACTGCGCATAAGACGCCCATCGGGACTTCACCATTCCGGTTGGTCTACGAAAAAGCGTGCCACCTGCCAGTAGAGCTAGAGCACAAAGCATATTGGGCCTTGCGCATTTGCAACCTGAATCTAGACGAGGCCGGGAAGGAGCGCGCCTTTGAGCTCAGTGAATTAGAAGAGCTGCGCCTGGATGCCTATGAGGGACTGCGCGATTACAAGGAGCGGACAAAGGCGTTTCATGACAAGCATATCCTCAGACGCACTTTCACGCCAGGAGACCAGGTATTATTATTCTCATCACGACTAAAGCTCATGCCTGGAAAGTTGCGCAGCAAATGGACAGGACCGTACATAGTCACCAAGGTTTTTCCCTACGGAATAATCGAGTTAGAAAACGAGCACCGGCATCGTTTTCAGGTAAATGGGCAGAGAGTCAAACGGTATCTCGGAGAACATTGGGATGGTGCAACGCGCGACATTGAGTTGGCAGAACCAGAAATAACAGATGCGCCAAATGCCGCGCCAGAGGCACCACCGGATGCACCAGAGGGAGAACTGGAGACTATTGCTCACATTTCTTCTTCCTCTTCATCCACCCTCGTTACTGCAGATTTCTCACATATTATCCATGCTGACTTCCCTTTTTATTCTTTGCGCAGGATCAAGGAGAACACAGCACCTGCACAAGCGCAGGATCACTCAGGAGCAAGTGTGGGGGGGGGGGGGTCACTGGCACACATTTTGGCACGTAACGAGGTACAGTCGAGCCAACGACGTTAAACAAAGGCACTTGTCGGGAGGTAACCCGACTCGTTTTTATTTTTACATGTTTTATTTTTAGTTTTTCTAGTGTTTTTTTAGGCAGTTTAGGACTTGTTATTTTTAGTCGAGCAGCAGTGCGCAGGTCCGTGCGCACTACAGTGCGCAGGACCTTTGCGCCAGCCAGAGGGGTATATAAGGGCAGGACTTAGAATTTTTCCAGCACTTTTCTCATTCGACCGTTGCCAGCAGCCTTTACCTCCCGTTTCCACCAGCCGATCAGAGCTTCCAGTTAGAGAGATCTGCAGAGCACACGGCCGCACTACCCCCAGGTAACCCTTTCCCCCGATCTGAGTAGATTTTATTATGGTTTGTACGGTGGAGGAGTGCATTAGGGTTTTGAAATCGCACCAAGCTAGAGTGCCCCGACTGGATTGCTGTTTAGTGGGTTGTGTAGGCGAGCAGTAGGCGCTCCTTTGGTGAAAGTTTCATTGGATTTGGAGGAGTTTGGATTTTTGCAGTTTTTGAGAAGTGTTGACCGGCGTTGACCAGAGCACCAAGCACAGAATGAGGCCCGCCGAGGACCAAGAGACCCCTGCAGACTTCGCCTACAAATACGCGGCGTTTATGAGCCTGGAAATGTACGGGACTCCGTACATTAGCCGAGAATTCCTGCGCGAGGTCGGACTGGAGAACCTCGTTGTAGGGCGCCTGGCGCTAGCAGGCTGGGAGGCGCTGTTGGACCTCAACAGCGCATCAGACAAAGAGGACACATGCGAGTTCCTGGCGTCGCTGGAGACGGGCGACCAGGAGATCAGATATAAGCATCGGGGCGTATGGTTCATCGCCTCAGCTGGGAGGATGAAGCGCGCACTCAGATGCGGTAAGGTGCGCGAGGGAGACACAGACACGCACTCCAACCAGGAGGCCTGGCGCGAGATGGCGACCGGGTCCGCTTTTGCCGCGGGGCGCAGCAGAGGACGCGAGCTGCGTGACCCGTGGATGTTCTACTTGTGGCGCTTGGTCGCCTATGCAGTCATTGGCCGATTTAATGGCGCGCCGAAGATCAACCTCCTGGATCTGGACATTTTGAAGGGGCTGTACTATGGAAGGAGAGTGCTATTTGTTTCAAACATGGTAGTCCATTGGGGACGGGTTAGCACCAAGGGACCGCTGACGTGCGGTGGAATTATTACGCACCTACTGCGGGCGCTACATGGAGAGCCCGAGGTGCCTGAGCACACTATGGTGCCGGCTGTCCCGCTGGACCGCGCCCACATGCTGCAGATCAGGGCGGTAGCTGTGAAGGAAGATGGCACGTTGGAATGGTGCTACCGCCTGCAGCCGGCCAGAGTTCCGCGACCAAGGGCAGAAAGCAGTGCGCAGGGCGCAGCAACCACACAGGACATGGAGGAGGATGAGGCCCCAGAACCAGTTGTGCCTCTGGTCAGGCGCCCAAGGACCCGTGCGCAGATTGGAGTGCAACAGAGGGCCCGTGCACCACAAGGGGAGCCAGTAACCATTTCCATCGAGGATTCTCCCCCTCGTGCACGCGGAAAGCGCCCCAGGACTGAGGCTGAGGAGGCGCCCGAGGAAGCATCAGCCGAGCAGCGCATGATGTTCGACGTCATGCGTGTGCTCGAATACTTAGCGCCAGAGGGGGCGGATTTGAGTATGAGTCCACCATCCGGGTGGAGATTTGGAGACGCGATTCCCCCTCCCCTCAGCCTGCACCGACCACCTCCCGGTTCCCCCAGTGAGCCACATCAGCCAGCCAGCCCTCCTACTCATCCCCCAGCAGCACCCTCCCCAGTACCAGTACCAGCACCAGCCCCCGCGCCCACATCAGAGTCAGCCCATGCACCGGCACCAGCACCAGAACCCACCCCTGAACCAGAACCAGTACCAGTACCCGCACCTTCCCCTGCCCAGCCGCCCATTCCAAGGTCCCCTATAGCCGAACCCATCATTAACATCAGATATGTTGAAGGGACAACGAAAATGAGGATCGAGAAGGATGCTGGCACAGAGAGGATGAGACACCGAAACAATGTCAGAAGAAAAGGAAGAGTTGCTGGTCACAACAAATCTTGGAAGGAGCATGTTCGAAAACCAGTACAAGTATGGGTGGAGAAGCAGCCACCTGATATTCCCCCAAAGCCAACCAAAGAAGCACATGTTGACACATTGGAATGCCCTCTCCTGTGGATGGAGAAGAGGCGTTGGCATACTAGCTGAGTTTAGCTGGTATCCCCCTTTATCATTTGTGACAAAAAGGGGGAGAAGAGGAGAAGAGGAGAAGGGGAGAAGAAGAGAAGACTTGCTCTGATAGATGATGCTCAGGTTTTGTCAAAAATGCCAAGGGGGAGATTGTTAAAGTATGTGGCATCATTGACAAAACAAGCGCAAGAAGTTGTTACAACATTCCCTGAAGATTGAAGCTGAGGAAGCTGCAAAAGAAGGAGTTCAAAGATGAGAGGAGGATTGCCTAAGATTAGAAGGGTTCTTGGATTTTGTCAAAATGCCAAGGGGGAGATTGTGAAGGTATGTGGAATCATTGACAAACTCCTACAAAGTGCACTAGAGCCTGCTACAGCAAGTATGCAAAGAAAACAGCTGATGAAGAGCCTTCCAGAGTGAGCAAACTCAGTAAGTGGCGCTCCAGATGAAGACATTAAGTGGCGCTCCAGATGAAGACATTAAAGTGGCTAATGTCTTCACGAGGAGCGCGACCTAATGTTGCCTTGGGGCGCTCGGAATTCTGGAAGAGGTCATGAAGACATCAGCTTGTGCAATTTGGGTAGAGATCCTTCTCAGTGCTCAAGCAGTGGAGTAAGCAAGTGGTATAGCAACCTCTGGAGCAGAAGTTCAGTAGCAGAAGTATTGCACACCTTCAGACAGCTTGTGCTATAGCAGATGCTGGAGCTAAAATGCTGTAGCAGAAATTCAAAGCTTTCTCGGAGATTGCATTCAAACAACAAATCAGTGGACCGAAGGGCTTCCGGAAAGAGCTGAATATTCAGGAGAATATTTCTGGAGTGTCTCTCAAGAACAAGGGCAGATTTGTTGAGTGAAGATTTGATTGGAAAATCAAAGCTCCTAATCTTGTAGAGATCTTGGAGAATCTTCCTTAAAATTGATGGGATTGTTTCCTAAAGCATTTAGGAAATTCCAGCAGAAGCAAACAACACCAGCACAAGTGAACAAGGAGCTGCTGCAGCTCAAACAAACAAGCAGGAGCAGATACAGCAGGGGGTGCTGCAGCAGGTGCTGGTTCAAGTGCTGTATCAACTGTCCGAGTAGCAGTTATATACTTGGTGAGTTTTGAAGGTATGGCAGCTTTGTGAAAGTGCCTAGAAGAATTTCTAAAATACCGTTGAGCATATTCCAGCAAGGTTTACTAGTCAGAGAAGGAGATTTGCATTGAAGATATTAATCAAATCTAATCTCCTAGATTTTAGGAGATAATTGATCTTGTGGGTCAATTGCCTAAACCTGGAAACTGCTTAAAGTGGTGTGGGTATTTAAGCAGAAGGAGTTAGGGCCGAAGAGGGTGATCGAAGCTGAGTGATACACGAGAGTAGACACAGATTTCAGAGTGAGGATTTTTTGGTGCTGCGGACGTTGTTCTTCGATCAAACACACACGGGCAGAGCGTTGAGCGCAGAGCTGTGGTGAGCATTGCAGAAGAGAATCAGGTCTTGCAGAGACTGATTTGTGCATTGATCTGGAAGCCAATTCAGAGCTGTGGAGCTTGTTGGTTGATCAAAGGCAACCGCGGAAGAACTGACGGGTGGAAGGCTCGGTCGAGGTTCGTGCGGAAGAACTCACTAGTGGCAGGTGGTCACTGAGTGAGGGGGAGTTACTCAGAGTGTGCAGCGCTCTTGGAGTGGTTCGATCGGCTCGGCAGAAGGCCTTGGAGCGACGCGGACATTGTGCTTCAGCTGTGTGTTACAGCTGTTGCTGCAGCAACTCTGCTGAGTAGTGTAGTATAGAATATGCTAAGTTCTTTGAGAGGATTGTAGCTATTCTAGACTGACATACTGTAGAGGGTGTGCTGACACAAATCAGAGCTTGTTCTGATTGTGTTGTGTGATCCACACGGGGTTAAAGTAGCATAGGTTGCGTGCGTTGTAACCGAGTGTGCTTGGGATCTTTGGTTGAGTGGATTGAGGACTGGAGAATAGTCCTCCCCAGACGTAGGCAGTTTGGCCGAACTGGGTGAACAAATCTGTGCCTTTGTTCATTGCTTGCTGAGATTATTTCTTGTGAACAAGAGTGTGCTGCAGCAACTGCTAGTTCACAAATCTGTCTAAGTGAGACGCTGTGAAATTTCATCGTGTACTTGTCTGGGTACTGGTTCAGCACTGCTCAGCTCATCCTCATGCGCCTCCAACTCTGCCTGTGCCAGTGTCTCAGGTCCTTCCGCTGCGCTCGCACATTGCGCATCTGCAACCAAGTCATCTATGCTGTTCAACGCGTGTACTGTGGCGTCCTCATGAGGGTGCTGCATCCCTTTGAATATGTTAAAGTGAATTTCCTCGCCATCGACCTCCATTGAGAGCGTACCCCTCCACACGTCTATCTTTGTGCGCGCTGTCATCAGAAATGGTCTGCCCAATAGGATCTGCGCACTTCCTTTGCTCGATTCACCCTCCATTTCTAGGACGTAGAAATCTGCTGGGAACACCAGCTCTCCTACTCGGACGAGGACGTCCTCGATCATGCCCGTCAGTTGCTTGCACGACCGATCCGCTAGCTGAATGGTGAGACCTGCAGGCTTTAGTGGTCCAAGGCGCAATGATGCATACAAGGAATAGGGAAGCACATTTATAGATGCGCCTAAGTCAATCATGCAGTTGCTTACAGTGGTCTTACCTAAAGTGCATGGGATGGTGAACGTACCTGGGTCTCGGCATTTAGGTGGTACCTTATGTTGCACGATTGCTGAGGCCTGCGCATTTAGCATTACTTTTGCGCACTTGCCTTTCCTCCTCTTGTTTGTGCACAGCTCCTTTAAGAATTTGGCGTACCTAGGGATCTGCCGAACTGCTTCAATAAGGGGAATGTTTATTTCCACCTTACTGAATAACTCGTAGAGCTCCTTATCAAGCGCTTCCTTCCTAGCCGATGGTGCCTGTACAGGGAAAGGTGCAGGTATGTTAGTACGATTCATGTCTTTGTCTTTCGATTGCGCCATACCTGGCGCCTTGCCCTGCTGGCTTGTGGCTGGCGCTTCTGGTTGCGCATCTTGCTCGCCTCGGCTGCTGGTTGTTTTGCGCTGGCGCGTCAGTGCGGTGATGCGGTGGATTTTAGGGCGCAGCTTGTTGCGTCTGCTGTGGTGCGCGCTGATCCGTGGACTGCCTCTGGAAATTGTTGTCCTCCTTCCATCTGAACCCATTTGCGGCTAGTCCAAAACGCGGCTGATTCTGCCTCTGCGGCCCTCTATTATCCCATCCTCCTAGAGCATTGACATCTCCTGATTCCTCGAAAAGCGTGGGACATGCATCGGTTTTGTGCTCAGTGAACGTACAGAATTCGCATGCCTTTGGCGCAGCTGGTTGCGCCCCCTGCGCATTCATCAACTTCTACAGCATGGCCTTCATCTCCTTTATCTCAGCGCTTGTTTCTACCTGATGCACAGAATGAGCACGACTATTTTCAAGTGTTAGCTGATGTCTTACCTAGAGTCTTCTATCAGCTGCCATGCGTCCTCTGGGTACATGTTGCAAATGTCGCCTCCTGCGCATGCATTCAATAATCTCAGCTCCATGGGTAGCAATCCATTCAGGAAATTCTCTATCAGCACATTCTGGGGCAGGCCGTGATTGTAGCAGTTGGCCTCCAGCTCCCTGAAACACTCGTAATACTTCGATAGTGACTCTCCTATGCCCTGCCTAGGTGCGGCCAATTCTCTCCTGAGTAGCGATCTTGGCTGCGGGATAGAACTTGTCCAAGAACTTATTCTGAAGCTGCTCCCATGTGTGAATAGATCCTGCTGGTAAGCTCATCAGCCAATGCTTGGCCGTGTCACACAATGAAAAAGGGAACGCCTTCATCTTCAACGCTTCGTCGCTCTCCCCTTGATGTTCTCGCAAATGAATAGGAATTCTCGCACATGCTTGATTGGGTTCTCGTTGTTCATCCCGTGGGAGTTGGGCATGTGATGAATGAGCGAGCTCCTTAGCTCAAAATGTCCATCTGATGGAAGCACTATGCACCATGGCTGGTTAACCGTTTGGGGCGGACATCTCGTGCACTGTTCTGCGTCGCGCGGCCTGTCGCACGGGTGGCGCATTATACACTTCAGCAGCCATCCTTGCTTCAACTTCGCGCTGCACTTCATCTCTGAACCGAGCTGCGCGGTTGTCTGCCCTCGCATTCTCTGGGGTTCTGTCCCCTAAGTTGTCTTCAACGACACTGTTATCCTCCATGACCTGTTCTAAATCTCAAAGAAAACGAAATTAAAAGACAACTAAGCTGTCGCGTCTGTCAGTGCGCAACTAGAATCTGCACAGCGCAACTGTTTCAAGGTTGCTCAGGCTGATGTTGATTGCGCGTTGTCAGAAACAACAACGAGAAAAATAAAGCAAACAGAAATAACTAACTACTGTAAAAGAAAATTTGATCTAGCTAAAGCTTATCTGTGTTGCTCCCCGGCAACGGCGCCAAAATTTGATCTGCGCGTCGTTGTGCGCGTCAAATTAATCCTTCCTTCTCCACTTAGTACAGCGGCTAAGTCAGGGTCGATCCCACAAGGAGCAAGCAGACTCGTTCTAACTAGTAACCTACACTTACGAAAATTGGGGTGTGAGTGATTGGGTTGCGCAGGTGCGCAAATAAACAGTAGTTTACGCAGAATTTGCACTAGACGTGCGCAGGCAGTAGATATTAAGTACTATGACTATGAAAAGTATCGGTGCAGACAATCCTCTGTGAATGTATTCCTTATCATCAACTCTAAACGTCTATAGTTTGATTTACTGAAGTTAGTGTCCGATCAAGGCTTCCTAACATGTGCGCATGTTCCGATCAAAGTTCATGAGCTATTAATTTTTAAAACTAGTCTAAGCAGCTACGAATCCTGTCAAGGTAGCAGCTGAATATCTTAGCGCGTTACTCCTAGTTGTCACCGTCAAGCTACCAACTAGTTTACCATATAACAAACAAGTGGCAAGAGTAAGATTGCGGTTCAAGGCTTCCCCTACTCATGCAACTAGCTGTCAACAGTGTGCACAGAATTAATACAAGCAAACAAACTATGCATTAAGCACAAGTCTTAAAGGAAATACTCATAGAATCATGCCCAACCGATACAAAGCGTTTAGCTAGACATGCTAGTAGTAAACATCATAGAAATAGTAAATAACAGCTAAAGTATCCAAGAAAACAGTAACAAGCAGGTGCGTGCAGGTTGCAGTGTCTCGGCTCGCGCAGTCGGCTAGCGCAGGTCCTCACAGTAGCTCGTGTGTTTTTCAATTCTGCCTCTCTCTCGTGTGTTGTGATGTGTCTGTGTTCCTCGATGATGTCTCAAACCCTAGCCTTCCTCTCTTTATATACTGCTCATGAGGCCTAATCTTGGCAGCTTCCAAATCCTATGGTGTTCAAGATTTGGAAACACCACTATCTTGCGCATGGCGCACTGTGCACATTGGTTACCGCAGTTGGTCTGCGCAACGCAGTCTGAATCTATCCTGTTTGCGCTGCTAGCTCCGCAGGCTGTGTGTTGCGCTCCTTAAACGCTGCCTATTAGCGCGTATCCGACTTAGGCCCTTGTTTTGTCCTGGAATACAAAAATATCGGAAACCAGTAATCTTGTACACAAAATGATACAAACAAGCACAGTGTTAAGATCTAAATAGCGTGTATAAATAGGCTCTATCACATATCCCTTATCATTGACTCTAAACATCTATAGTGCAGTTCTACTTAAGTTAGTGTCCGATCAAGGCTACCTAACGTGCGCGCATGTTCCGACCAAAGTCCGTGAGCTATTAATTCTTAAAACTAGTCTAAGCAACTACGAATCCTATCACAGTAATAGTTGATTACCCTAGTGTGTTACTCTTAGTTGTCACCGTCAAGTTATCAACCAGTTTAACATACAATAACGAGCAGTTAGAATAAGATTGCGGTTCAAGGCTTCTCTTATTCGCACAATTAATTATCACCCATGTGCATATAATTAATATAAGTAGACGAACTAAGCATTAAACACAAGTCTCAAAGGAAATACTTCATAGAATCATGCCCAACCGATACAAGGTGTTTAGCTAGACATGCTAGAAGCAAACATCATAGAAATAATAAGTAAAACTAAAGCAACCAAGGAAAAGTAGCAAGCCGCCGCAATCGCAGGTTGCTGTTTTCGGCTGGCGCAGGTGGTTCGCGCAGAATCTCGACGGCAGGCTTTCTTGAGCTCTTGTGTCTCTGTTGCTATATGTCTCTCTCTCTATCTATCCTCTCCAAACCCTAGCTTCCCTCCTCTTTATATACTGGTCTTGAAGCCTAAGGAATGCTTAGATTTGGCCAGTGAGAATCTTAGCTACTTCCCAAATCTAGAAGATTTTGTAGGGATAATGATGATCAAAATTTAGAAACGCTGCTATCCTGCGCATGGCTCGCTGCGCACGTTGATTGTGCTACTCGCTTTGCACAGTTGGTTTGCGCACTGCAGTCTGAATCAGCTATCTCCTATCTCCTTTTGTGCTGCTAGCTCCGCAGGTCGTGCATTGCGCCCTTTAAAAGCGCCCGTTAGCACGCATCTGACTTATGCTCCTGTTTCATCCTGAAATATAAAAATACCAAAAACCAGTAATCTTGTACACAAAATAATGCAAACAAGCACAGTAAAAAAGATCTAAATAACGCATATAACTAGGCTCTATCAATGGTCAAGGTTGTGGCTGAGGTGGGGCATAATTATCATACTCATCCATTCTTCCACCGCTATCGTTGTGTCCTCCCTGAAACTCCATCATATGACGAGCTGCTCTTTCCCTTTGATTAAACACTCGTTCCGGCTCATCATAGAATAGCGGTATTACCTATGGGGGTACTTCCTCATTATATTTGGTCAGGTGCCTGGTTGTGCTGGACACTTTCGTGGGAACTTGCTGCATTAGACATATTGGGTAGGCAAGTAAAATGCAAACAAGTGCAAAGTCAAACAAAAAAATGCAAATTAAAGAACTAGATAATTGAAAATAAAATAATAAACGATCTCGGATGGCTATAAAACACTCGACACATAGCGAAGAGATGACTTCGAACCGCTGGCCCGTTCTGCTCAGAAAAAGGTTTCTTGATCACCGATCGGGCTCCGGCAGCACTGTTCACTCCTGCGCCGACGACACTAGTCACTGAAACACAAAAAAAACTACATTTTTCGAACTCAATCTCATTTGTTGCCCTCCCCGGCAACGGCGCCAAAATTTGATGACATGTCGTTGTGTTCGCCAAATTTATATTTATAATCTCCTGTTAACACTTAGCAAGCGGTAAACAGGGTCGAACCCACGAGAGAGCAATCAGTGATAAAGTTCTACGAATAATTGTCACACTATAAGGGGGGTTGTAGGAAGAATGTTTGTTGTTGTCAAATTCAAAGAAAAGTCAGTTCAGGGATATGCATTGCAACTGGTACTCATCGATTGAAACATGTATCAATTAGCAAAACTACTGTTGTAATCTAACAATCCTGCTAAGGTAGTGTCGACTCTAGCGTTCTACCTACTCTCAACCGCTAAGTTTTCGAATAGGTTTAACAATTACTCGATTAACAACACCGATTAGGTTATACCTCTAGGCTTAGCTAATAGGGAAGTCAGCCCAATATCACGCAATAGATATTAACTCAGTTTCACCGCTAGGCTATGCTAACTTGATCAGAGCATGCAATTCAAACGAAGAATAGTAAATTACTAATCAAAATACGAAACATAAGTATCTCAAATCGTGTGTCGCAATACAAAATCCTCAAACTGAAAGTTGGATTTAGCTACTATGATCCATCTAAAGCAATAATGAAAATAAACTGAGTTTAGAAATAATACTGAAACTGTGAACAGTAACTCCGGCGATGAATAGTAACTCCCCGCGATGAACAACACTCTGCCTCAATTTCCGCGTGTTGCTGCTGCTGTCGCCTCTCTTCTCTCTTGCTAAAAAATGTTAATCTTTTCGGAACAACAGTTCTGTATTTGAAATTTGCAGCGCCTTTGTGTTACTGATAGTGTACAAGCAGTTGATAAAGCAACTTCTTGTTCAGCCGGTTCTGGTGCAGCAAGAAATAAAATAGTGAACAGAGATTTGTTCACCCAGTTCGGCCAATCTGCCTACGTCTAGGGAGGACTATACTCTAGTCCTCAATTCACTAGTCTCCAAGGTACTCTGTACAACACAGACTCGACTCCTCGACAATCTATGCTACCCGACCTCAACTAGCACTTCACACTCAACCAGAACACCCTCTGATGTGTGTCTCACTCACCTACACACTCGAGTTAATTCAGAATAGCTACTCCTCTGATCACACAGACTCTGCCTATTCGAATAAACACAATGTCTCAGTAGGTTTGTTATAGCACACCCTTGTGCAACTAGCTTGTACAGGTTCTGTCCGCTTCGCTCCAAGGCCTTCCGCTGAGTCGCTCGAACTCTGTCGTGAGTGCTCCTCACACTAGGAGGCTCCCCCTCACTCAGTGACTGCTTGTCAGTAGCGAGAATAAGCCTTCTGCAGATTGTCCGAGTTCCTCCACTCCAACAAGCACGTCCTGCTTTGAGTTGGCCTCCTCCGATCAAGCACTGACCAGACTCTACAAGTCTTCGATCAGTTTCTGCTCTAACCACTCAGCTCTACGTTCACGCTCTGCTCTTGGTGGTGATCTGATCCTCCGCACAGCTCTCTGAATATCGCTCTGTTCTCTCTGAATATCTGAGGTGCTTGTAATTTGTGTTGGATCGATTGCCCCCTTATTGCTCTGCAATACAGCCTCTTCTGTAGTCACTCTGCCCCGTCAAAATTAGGAAGCCCTCCAAGATCTCAACAAGATCCTATCTCCTAATTTTTAGGAGATTTGATTTCCCAATCAAATCTTCAAGCTTGTGGCACAAAATCTTCACTGAGGATATTCTGAGAATATTTGGAAGCCTCCCTTTGCACTGCTACGACATATCTGAGCAGATTCCTCTCCAGTTAAAAACTACTGCCAAGCTGCTACAGAGCCCTGCTACAGCTCCTGCTGTAGCTGCTGCTTGTTCACTGGGCTTGTACACTCTGGCGGGTTTTGTCAATTGAATGCCATTTGCATTATCAATCTCCCCCTTGGCATTTTTGACAAAACCTGTCTCCATCTTCTTTCTCTCTCCCTTTTTGTTATAAATAGAAGGGGGGAGTTGTCAAATTGGCTAGGTAGATGGAACATAGAGACCCAGAGATGATCTCAGTGCTTCAAATCTTGCTGCATCCAGTGGTTTGGTGAAGATGTCGGCTAGCTGTTTGTCAGTTACAATATGCTCAAGGACGATGATCTTCTTTTCCATATTCAGAGACCCTGATGAAGTGGTGCCTTATGTCAATGTGTTTGGTTCTCGAGTGTTGCATTGGATTCTTGGAGATGCTGATAGCACTTACGTTGTCACAGTAGAGAACCATTTCTCTTTGATTCATCTCATATTCAATCAAAATCTACTTCATTCATACCATCTGAGCACAGCAACTTCCTGCTACAATGTACTCTACCTCGGCTGTGAAAAGAGAGATGTTGTTTTGCTTTTTGCTGAACCAAGATACCAGGTTATTCGCAGGAAGAAGCAACCCCCCGATGTGCTCTTCCTAACTTCCGTGCATCCTGCCCAAATTGCATCACTGAATCCTACCAGGTTTGCATTAGCGTCCTTGGTGTACCAGAGTCCATAGTTCAGGGTCCCTCCAATATACCGAATGATTCTCTTGACCAATTGCATGTGGCTCTCCTTCGGACAGGCTTGGAATCGGACACAGACCCCCACTGAGTAGGAGATATCAGGACGACTGGCTGTAAGGTACAACAGGCTACCAATCATGCTTTGGTATGTAGCTTGATTCATTTCAACTCCAGCTTCATCTTTGACAGCTTTAATATGGGTGGCAGCCGGTCTACGTTTGTGACTTGCATTCTCTAACTGAAACTTCTTTATCAGGTTCTGGCTATATTTGCTTTGTGAAATGAAGATCCCATCATGCTTTTGGCTTACTTCCAGCCCTAGGAAGTAGGTTAGTTCTCCTACCATGCTCATCTGGAATTCATTCTTCATGTGATCCACTAATTGGTTTACCAACTGCTGGGATCTGGAGCCAAAATAATGTCATCAACATAAACTTGTACAATGATCATAACTGACCTGATTCTTCTTATGAAGAATGTCTTGTCAGCTCCTCCTCTTTCATAGTCGTGCTTCTCCAGAAAGACGGGCAGTCTATCATACCAAGCTCTAGGAGCTTGCTTCAACCCATATACGGTCTTCTTAAGCTTGTACACATGCTCCGGATGGTGAGGATCTTCAAATCCTTTGGGCTGTGCCACATATACCTCCTCAGAAAGATCACCATTCAAGAATGCACTCTTGAAATCCATCTAGTAGAGTTTGAATCCGGGGCAGCAGGACAGAGCCAGGAGAAGTTTGATGGCTTCCAATCGGGCTACTGGTGCAAATGTTTCGTCAAAGTCCAAGCCTTCAATCTGCGTATACCCTTGTGCAACTAGTCTGGCCTTATTCCTTATGATATTTCCTTTCTCATTAGTCTTGTTCTTGAAGATCCACTTAGTTCCTATGATGTTTACTCCTTCTGGTCTGGCAACTAGATCCCATACATCATGTCTTTCAAATTCAGCTAATTCTTCTTTCATAGCCAATATCCAATATTCGTCGCTCATAGCCTCCTTGAAGTTCTTTGGCTCTGCACTGGACAAGAAATAGAAATTGCAGAAAGACTCGTAGGTGCTGAAGTGTGATGAACTTCGGGTCCGTCTTCCTTCTGTGGGATCTCCAATCACATTTGTCAGCGGATGGTTCCTCTGAATTTTCTTTGGGGGTTGCCTTGATGATGTCTGAGGGGCCTCACTGTTCTGTTCTGCGATAGTGTTATCAATGTGTTGATCCATAAGTTCTGCTTCAGCATCTGCTACAGCTTCCTCTTGAACAACTTCTTATTCACTCATGTTCTACTTAAAAGGACCAACCTCTGTGTCTGAGTCTTCATCTTCGTAGCTGGTGGATGTCTCTTCTTCAACATCATTGATGACTACATTAATGGATTCCATAACAGTTTGTATTCGCTTGTTGTAGACAAGATATGCCCGGCTGTTGACTGAGTAGCCCAAAAATATCCCAGTGTCACTTTTCGGATCAAGCTTCTTTCTATACTCTCGGTCCCTTAGAATGTAGCAGTCACTCCCAAATATGTGAAAATATTTAACTTTGGGTTTCTTCTGATTCCAAAGCTCATAACACGTCTGGTTTGTTCCCTTTCGTATGGAGACTCTGTTGATAATATAGCAGGTTGTGTTCATTGCATCAGCCCAAAACCTCAGGGGAACCTTCTATGCATGGATCATGACCCGGGCCATTTCTTATATTGTTTGATTCTTTCGCTCCACCACACCATTCTATTGAGGAGTAATTGGAGAAGAATACTGATGAGTGATTCCATGTTTCCTGTGGAAACTGTCCACAGCTTCATTCTCGAATTCCCTCCCACGATCGCTTCTAATGGCAGTGATTCTGAGGTTCTTTTATTCCCCTAACCGAGATATCAGGGTAACTATCACCCTTACATTGTCTGATTTTTATCTGATGAAGTCAACCCATGTATATCTAGTATAATCATCAACACACACAAACGCGTACCTCTTCCTTCCACAGCTTTCCACTTCCATTGGTCCCATCAAGTCCATGTGTAATAGTTATAGAAAGCTGATTGTGTTGATGTTGCCAATTTTGGGGTGAGAAGCCTTCTTCTGCTCTCCTATCTGGCATTCTCCACAAATGGTGTTCAGCTCGCCTTTGATCACAGGAACTCCTCTGACTAATCCTTCAGCTGTAATCTTCTTCAGAGTTCTTAAGTTGATGTGGCCTATTCTTATGTGCCATAGATTAATTTCTTCTGTGTTGGTTAACATCCATGTTGGCGAAGGGGTTGCTGTACCAACCTTGAGAAGATAGCAGTTGTTCTTTGATCTAGTTCCCTGCATTATGATCTCTGAAGAACTTTAAGTGACAAGAGTTTTGAGTGAACTTTACCTGAAGTGTACCATCACAGAGCTGACTGATGCTTATGAGATTTGCTTTCAATCCATCTACGAGCATTACATTTGTTAACTTGGGTAGCCCTTTAACTGCCAGAGTTCCTTTACCCAGAACTCTCCCCTTCAAACCATTCCCGAACTTTACCAGTTGTTCTGAGCAGGGTGTTATGTTCTTCAGAAATGATCTCTCTCCAGTCATATGCCCAAATCAACCACTGTCAAAATACCAGCTTTCTTCGCTTGATGACCTTGAGATGCTGACAAGAGCATAGTGCCTAACTCTTTTTTGTCTCTGCAATCCGGGGGCTGTAGCTATTTCCAAGAATCCGATGATAGACGGGCAGACCCTTCTAATGTGTCCCTTGTGACCGCATGCATAGCATCTTCGACTTTGATTCTCGGATTTATTCCAGATTTCTGATGATGGTACAAAAGTAATAATCTGCATCCTTGATTACGTCACTTATCGGTTCCTTCATGAGCTGTTTGAAGAATTTCCCAGACTTGTTTTGCAATGTCGCAGTTGGAAATATACCTGAAATTATTAGCATCTACAGCAGCAAAAAAAACATTTAGAGCTTTTGAGTTACTAGTTGCTTTAGCATCCTCTTCGTCAGTCCATTCCCCCTCGGGTTTTTTCCTGATGACTCCCCTTTGATCCATGGACAACGGAGGGGACCATTCTGTCACAACTGCTCTCCAAGTCTTCTCATAAATAGCTTTGAGGAATGCTTTCATTTTAGCCTTCCAATACCCATAGTTGCTTTCTTTCAACAGAGGTGGCCGACTTGTGCTCCGTCCTTCCTTCATGATTCTTGCTAGGCTCAGCTAGGCGCTCAGGATCTTTACTCTGTATGTCGAGTTTCCGCTCTGATACCAATTGAAATTTGCAACGCCTCTGAATTACTGATAGTAAACAAGAAGTTGCTATAGCAACTCCTTGTTCTGCCGGTTCTGGTGCAGCAATAAATAAAACTGTGAACAGAGATTTGTTCACCAAGTTCGGCCAATCTGCCTACGTTTGTGGAGGACTATACTTCAGTCCTCAATCCACTAATCTCCAAGGTACTCCGTACAACATAGACTCGACTCCTCGACAATCTATGATACCCGACCTCAACTAGCACTTTGCACACAATCAGAACACCCTCTGATGTGTGTCTCACTCACCTACACACTGAAGTTAATTCAGAACAGCTACTCCTCTGATCACACAGACTGTGCCTATTCTAATTAACACAATGTCTCAGTAGGTTGGCTATAGCACACCCTCATGCAACTAGCTTGTACAGGTTTTGTCCGCTTCACTCCAAAGCCTTCCGTTGAGCCGCTCAAACTCTGTCGTGAGTGCTCCTCACACTGGGATGCTCCCCCTCACTCAGTGACCGCCTGTCATTAGAGAGAATCGGCCTTCTACAGATTGTCCGAGTTCCTCCACTCGACAACTCTCCTGCCGCCTTCCTTGATCAGCCAAGAAGCACGTCCTGCTCTGCATTGGCCTTCTCCGATTAAGCATTGACCAGACTCTACAAGGCTTCGATCAGTCTCTGCTTTAACTACTCAGCTTTGCTCTCATGCTCTGCTCTCAGTGGTGATCCGATCCTCCGCACAACTCTCTGAATTTGATCTTCTCTGAATATCGCTCTGTTCTCTCTGAATATCTGAGGTGCTTATAATCTGTATTGGATCGATTGCCCCCTTATTGCTCTGTAATACAACCTCTTCTGTAGTCACTCTGCCCCGTCGAAATTAGGAAGCCCTCCAAAATCTCAACAAGATTCTATCTCCTAATTTTTAGAAGATTTGATTTCCCAATCAAATCTTCAAGCTTGTGGCATAAAATCATCACTGAGGATATTCTGAGAATATATGGAAGCCTTCTGTTGCACTGCTACGACATATTTGAGTAGAATCCTCTTCAGTTAAAAACTGCTGCCAAGCTGCTACAACGCCCTGCTACAGCTCCTGCTGTAACTGCTGTTTGTTCACTGGGCTTGTACACTCTGGCGGGTTTTGTCAACTGAATGAAATTTGCATTATCAATCTCTCCCTTGTCATTTTTGACAAAACCTGTTTCCACCTTCTTTCTCTCCCCCTTTTTTGTTATAAGTGGACGAGGGGGAGTTATCAAACTGGATAGGTAGATGGAACACAGAGACCCAGAGATGATCTCAGTGCTTCAAATCTTGCTGCCTCCTGTGGTTTGGTGAAGATGTCGGCTAGCTATTTGTCAGTTACAATATGCTCAAGGACGATGATCTTCTTTTCCACCAATTCTCTAATGAAGTGGTGCCTTATGTCAATGTGTTTGGTTCTCGAGTGTTGCACTGGATTGAAGTGCAAAATGCAAAATGCAATTAAATAATGGGAATAAACAACTCGATGGATCGTATAAATACGCTCCATCAGAAAGTTATGACGGTGCTTTACTCTAGAGGTCTTTTACCTGGTCTCAAATCCGTTGAAGTCAAAGTTTGTGAGGACTGTATATTTGGGAAGCAGAAGAGAGTCAGTTTCTCAAAGAGTGGTAGAGCCTTGAGGAAGCAGAAGCTTGAGCTAGTACACTCTGATCTATGGGGTCCAGCATTGGTAGCATCACTTGGTGGAGCATTATACTACATGACCTTCATTGATGACTCCACAAGGAAGGTATGGGTTTACTTTCTGAAACGTAAATCTGATACGTTTGATGCTTTCAGGAAGTGGAAGCCCTGGTAGAGACTGAGATAGGTTTGAAGGTGAAATGTCTGAGGTCCGATAATGGTGGAGAGTATGAACTGAGAGACTTCGATGAATATTGTGCTGAGAATGGAATTCAGATGGAGAAAACTGTGAGAGGGTCTCCTCAGCAAAATGGTGTGGCTGAGCATATGAATAGGACGTTGAATGAGTGGGCAAGGAGCATGAGGTTGAAGTGCGGTTTACCAAAGATGTTTTGGGCAGAAGCAGTTAACACTGCAGCTTTTATGATTAACCGAGGGCCATCAAGTGCACTGGATAATGGAATTCCATAGGAAGCTTGGAGTGGCAAGGAGGTAAATCTATCATTTCTGCGTATTTGTGGTTGCCTAGCCTATGCTAATATTGCTGATGTTGAAAGAAGTAAGCTTGATGCAAAGTCTGTTAAGTGCACATTTGTTGACTATGGCGGTGATGACTTTGGATATCGTCTTTGGGATGATAAGAGTAGAAAGGTGTTTCGCAGCCGGGATGTTGTGTTCAATAAACAGGTGTTACACAAGGATTTTGCAAGTACGTCAGAACCGGAAAGCTCAGAAGCTGAGGTAGTGGAGTTAAACATTTCTAACTCGGATGGGAGCATGGTAGTTCTTGATGAGACTGAAGAAGAGGAACAACCAAGACACCAGAAAAAGTGTTGCGGAGATCCAGTAGACTCCGCGGTCCGCCTATCAAGTATTCGCCATCCATTAATTACTTGTTGTTGACTGAATGTGGTGAACCAGAGTATTATGAAGAGGCATCTAGAGTATAACAAGCGAGTAAGTGAAAACTTGCAATGGATGATGAGATGGAATCACTTATGGCTAATGAAACCTGGGAGTTGGCTAAACTTTCTGATGGTAAGAAAGCTCTGCACAACAAGTGGGTTTACAGAATCAAAGAGGAAGAAGATGGTAGCAAATGCTATAAGGCTAGGCTGGTGGTGAAAAGATTTCAGCAGAAATACGGTATTGATTACACTAGTGTTTTCACTCTTATTGCCTACTATACGTCTTGTGTTATGGTTGCAGTTGAGATCTTGAGCTAGAGCAGTTGGATGTGAAAGCGGCATTCCTTCATCGTGATTTGGAGGAGGATATTTACATGAGACAACCAGAAGGCTATGAGCAGAAAGGTAGTGAGTCTCTTGTATGTAAGCTGAAGAAGAGCTTGTATGTGTTAAAATAGGCTCCGCGGCAGTGGTACAAGAAGTTTGATGGATTCATGCATGAGATTGAGTTCATCAGAAGTGAAGCTGATCATTGTTGTTACTTCAAGAGAAAAGACAATGGCTACTTAATTCTGCTACTGTTTGTTGATGATATGTTGATTGCAGGATCTAGTGCTCAGGAGGTGAGCAGGTAGAAGAAGCAATTGTCGAAGAGTTTTCTATGAAAGACCTTGGAGAAGCGAAGTAGATTCTAGGCTTGATAATTTGGCGCGACAGAAAGGCATGGAAGTTGTTTCTCTCACTGGCTGATTATGTAAGAAAAGTGCTAGAAAGATTCAACATGCAAGATGCAAAGCCGACCAGTGTTCCATTGGGTAGTCAGTTTACACTATCCAGGAAGAATTCACCAAAGGATCAGGCAAAAAGAGACTACATGAAGAAG
Organism: Umbilicus rupestris; assembly: GCA_963678935.1. Taxonomy (NCBI): domain Eukaryota; kingdom Viridiplantae; phylum Streptophyta; class Magnoliopsida; order Saxifragales; family Crassulaceae; genus Umbilicus; species Umbilicus rupestris. Next base: position 2,664,902 of record OY787618.1, on the reverse strand, counting down.
AATCCGTACGCTTCGGCAATTGGAATTTGATGTATGCTATGGTGTGCACTAGGCCTAGTATTGCACATGCGGTGGGAGTTGTCAGTCGCTTTATGGGAGAATCTAGTAGAAAACATCAAGAAGCTGTGAAGTGGGTTCTGAGGTACTTGAGGGGAACCACTGATTGCGCCTTGTGCTTTCAGGGCAAGGAAGCTGTGTTAGTAGGATATGTTGATGAGGATTTGGGTTCGAGTGACCTTGAGAAAAGAGAAGAAGTACGACGGGCTATGTCTTTACATTGGGTGGTACTGCTGTCTCTTGGGCGTCAAAGTTACAGAAGATTGTTGCATTGTCTACAGCTGATTCAGAGTATGTTGTTGTGACTGAGGCAAGTAAAGAGATGGTGTGGTTGCAGAACTTCTTGCGTGAATTGGGGAAGGAGCAGAAGAATAGTGTATTATACAGTGACAGTCAGTGTTCTATTCATTTGGCAAAGAACCCCGCATTTCATTCGAGGACAAAAAACATTGAATTACGATACCACTACATACGACATCTCTTGAAGAAGAAGGTCATGCGTATGTTGAAGATAGATGGAGACAAGAATCCTGCTGATATGTTGACTAAGGTCGTCACCTTAGTGAAGTTGAAGTTGTGCATGGCTTCAGCTAGCCTCTCTGTGTAGAAGAGGAGGATTGGCACTACTAGCGTTGGAGAAGATGGATGAGCTGAGGAGGGTGTGAGAATTGTTGGGCTATGAAGACCAATAGAGGCGCAGGCCCAGTGGTTAGCTAGGGTTTCTCATGTTTTCTTATAAATGGAAACAATAGCCTGTAACCATAAGACACACAAAAAAACCTAAACCCTAAACTCATCATAGTGAATCTCTGCTGGCTTGATAGTGCCCCCAGACGTAGTCACATTCTGTGACGAACTGGATAAACAAATCATTGTGTCGTTTGTCTTTCGTTTTTCTTATTCGATTTGGGTGTTTATCCATATTGTTGTTTCAATCCCAACACTTTCAAGTGAGTTCTTTCATCACAAGTAGATGATATGACTTTGGTGAACTTTATCATAACCTTTGGATCGCAACTAGGAGACGCAATAGCCTCTGCCCATTAGCACAATAATCCACATACATGAATATGTATTGGTTTCCATATTAGGATGGAAACATCCAATAAAACTAATGTCACTTTGAATATTTTCACTTACATTGTTGGGGCATCTTCTAATGCTTGGAATTATTGTCATTCTATTGGTATTCGTCGCATGCTTTCACAAACTCGTAAGCGTCTTCAAAAGGAAAGGCAAAAATAATAAACCGAACAAGAACACCAATGAACCATTTTCAATCTTCCTCTGGAATTGGTCGATTTTATAAGTACTTATTTTATAATGAAACTTTTGTTCGTCTCCCGGACATTTTCTTTATCATTTAACCACACTACTTTTGTTTTAGGTCAAAATATATTAAACAACGGTCTTTGAACTTATTTGCTGCAAAAAGGAACGATGCACAAAAATTAGTTTTGAAGCAAAATGACGCCTCACTAAAACAAAACAATACTTATTGCGACGAGAGATAGTCAAGCCCAGAAATTTCAAAGGACTCTAAGCCAGGCCGATTTTACATAAATTGAAATTGGCACTACGTTACTGTTGACGAGAAACCACAAATTGCTTCAGCAACTTCTTCCGCTAAGTTGCTGACGCTTTGGCCAAATCTGAAAAACATAACCAGATTTGTTCACCCAGTTCGGCAATAGCCTACGTCTGGGAGACAGCTCTCGGTTCTCAAGATTCCACTATTCCTGGTTAAAGTACAAAGGATCACGTTCTTAGCTTACGCTAGAAATACCCCTACTTCTAACCTAGCTGGAACCTGCGCTCAATCTTGTTGAGGATATGGCATTCCTTGACAAAACTGCTCAAGAGACTGCTGAAGCACTCCCTGAAGATTGGTGGCTGGAGCACAATCTGAGAATTGACAAAACAACAACAAAAAAGAACCAGAGTTTGCTTCAGCAATCCCTGAAGATTTGAAGCTGAGACACTTTTTGAAGAATGGGCGAGAGACAGCTATGAAGAGACAGAGTATGCTAACAACACTCCGTGATGATCCAGAGCTAGAGCAGAATGCCCAATCAACCTGGCATTGCAGGGTGAGGCTCCGGCATGATCCAGCTGGTATCGGGGAAGCTCAGAGAGGTATGTAGACGTCATCAAAAGCTCACCAAACGGCAGCACGTGGTTAAAGAAGATAAAGATCCAAGAATCCAAATATGGCAAAGGAATCTTCAACAAACTTGATATAATATAGGAGAAGATTCTGATAATGATCCTTGGTGTTGTTGGTGTGCTGGTGCGCTTGAAAAGGAAAGTGCAGATGCAACAGACACTCACACGATCACCACAGTAGAAAGGCTAATACATTGAGTTGAAGACTGGTATTGTGTGCAGAAGGAATCAGAACTCGTGGAGTTTGATTCAGGATTGATCCGAAGTTCAACTGGAGCATTGCTTGTTGAAAGAACAATCGAAGCTCGGTGATCAGCCGCGCACAGGCATTGCCGCGGGCTGTGAGGCAGAGATAGAAACAACCCAATAGTGACAAAGTCAGTCACTAATTGAGGGGGACCTGAGACGAGTTCGAAGAACTCTGAGCATTCGACTACTTGGAGGGAGAGCTTGAAGTGTCGTCGACTGAAGATATAACAACTCTAGTGAAGAGTGTGCTGAAGTATTCCGTGAGCTACATATTGTAATAGAATAGGCTAAGTCTGAGAGTCAGAGCTGTAGCTATTTATTACTGAGAGTGTGTAAGTTTCACGAAGAGGATCTGTGGGATCAGGCTGCTAGATAGTCTAGGATATTATACTGAGCATTAGATTTCAGCTAGGTGAGAAGTAGAGGTGTGAGTCCCTGTACTTCGAAGCGATACAGTGGAATCTTGAGGATCGGAGCATCCTCCCTAGACGTAGGCAAGTTGCCGAACAAGGTGAACAAACATTGTGTCTTTCTTAGTCTGGCAGAAGAGTAATTCCGTAGAAAGATACAGAGAGTGCTTAAAGAGAAGCTATAACTTCGCATCAGCAATGCAGCAGAATTTCAAATCTGGTCACACAGATTAGCTACAAATGGTAAACTACTTTCAATAGTAGATAGCTAGCAGTTCTACAACTCTCATCTTATCCTATTACAAAGTGTACCCAGATGTTGCTGATGCAACTTCTTTCGCTAAGTTGCTGACGCTTCTGTCAACGACTTCTTCAAGCACTCCCTGCTGACTCAGTCGGACACTCTGCGCTGCTCCCCCTCGATCAATGACCTCCCATCACTATCTAGGAGCACGCTCAGACAGCCTACGCGAGACACACTCCGCAACTATCAAATCTTCGGTCTGTCAACTAGGCTCCGCTCTAGTCGACTCCCTCAAATCAATGTAGGATCAGACTTCTTCAATCCTAATCCCTCAAACCAACGCTCCAGCACTCTCTGCTTCCGCGAACTTAGATCCCTACTCTGTGTGTGTGTATGATTTGATTACTTGTTGCTTTGATATCTGCCTGCATATATAGCTTCAGTACCTCAGTAACTTCAGACCCAAACGTTGTTCCCACCATCGGAATCCTCCCGTATATTCTAGGAGATTGTTGAGATTCTGTTTCTTAAATCCGAATTTAGAAACAAATCTTGTTTGCCTTCAACCAAGCCTCTTGCCGAAGATCTCTGATCAACCGGGACTCTCTCTGATCGTTGCTACGCCGGCAACAATCTCCCAGACATCCTCCGAGCTCCTCTATATTGATCGGCTATAAAGATACTCTCTTGATGCTTTAGCCTTGAATCTTCAAGGGATGCTATAGCCTCTTCTGGTTCTTGTCTTGATCACTTCTGATCATGTGTATGAAAAGCCTATTTTTAACCCTTTATAGTTGTCATCTTATGTTTTAGGGTCAAGTTGCAGTCAAAAATAATTTATAAACCTTGATAAATCAAGTGCCGATCCAAAGAGCAAATTCGTGTGTATACTATGCAAGATAGTACCTTCATTTAGCTATTCTAATAATGAAAAGGTTATATTTACTTAACGAAGTGATTCTGACGCAAGAACAAGATTATGAAAATAAAATCAATATTTCAGAATCAAGCTTCACCCATGCCTAACTCACAAATCATGCAATAATCCAAACAATTTAATTATACTATGGAGTTATGGAAATAACCGAATAACATCATGCAAGCCGCCCAATCACAGATCATTGCCTGAATTAATCTAGATTGGTGATCCCCGCCCAATCATGGATTATCAACAATTTTTATTTATTAAACCCAAGGTTTTCAGACAAAATATGTCAACTTTCCTATCGATCATGTACTAACAACTACCATGTTTCGATATCAACACTACTCAATCCGATTAAGCACCTCATACCCAGTCTTTTGGTTCTTAATCTAATTTCGTTCTAACACGAAAGCATTCAATCGATGACCAACATACATGAACGATAAAATAAGAACAATAGAATTAAAGAACTCAATTAACATAATCGAAAGGTTTTATAAAGATCGCGTGAATTATTTGATTACAAGCATGAGATCAGTAGGATCCCAAAACGTGTATAAAATCAGAATACGTGTATAAAAGAAAATTAAAGAAGAATCCTTCACTACGAAGCCGAGTCTTCGATCTTTAATCTTCTTGGAGTCTTGAACCGTCTCTCCTCTCTTAAGGAATTAGGTCAAATTTGGCCAAGTTCAGAATCATTTTTCATGGGTTCTAGAAATCATTTCCGGACCGGTTCAGTGTCAAACCGCCGGTTTTTTGATTGAACCGCCGGTTTGATTGATGAACCGCCGGTTCTGTCACATACCGGGCTGGCTCATTAGGTCACAAATTTTTTTCAATTTTGGGCTGGTTCAAAACCAAACTGGCGGTTCTGCCTTAAACTGACGGTTCAAATATGAATCGGGCTACTATTCACTCAGCACTTTGGTTCTGACTTTGCTCGTATTTTTGACCTTTTAAACCTTCAAATTTGGTCTTGGTGTAAACTAAAGAATTGTAGCCCTTTAAGTTAGCGTTCTAACAATCTATGGCTCGCCTCAATCGGATAAGAATTATCTGCTCGGAAAGCATCTGATGATGAATAGGTCAATCTGCCTAGATTTGGTCTGTGTTCGTCTAAATCTGTGTTTTGCCTTATTTTGCTCCAAACAGACTACAAATCTTTAATATAACTTGACCTAAAAGGAGAGTAGAGAGGTAACAACACAATGAAAAGTTCGAAAGGGAGTGAAATTCATCATCGAATGAAGCGAATAATCGATAAGAAATCAACCGATCAATGTACTAGCTTCAATCGTCAAAGGATGTTATAGCTTTTCCTGGCTCTTTTGTTTTGTCAGTCTTCATTTGCATGTACCTGCTCCTGGTACCACAGGATGTTGTAACATTTTCTTTTGTTTTGGCTTCTTCCGATTTGTCACCGCTGCCATATTCGTAACATAAATCATCACGGTACATATGAAAAATCGGTAATTTATATTATTCAAACGTCGATTCACAAGACAAAACGATCTGAGGCAATATTTGGCAAGCTCTTTAAGCTAGGCCGGTTTTTCTCAAACTGACGCTTCACCTGCGGTTTAGATTATGTCAACCGTCGACTTTGAAGACAAACGACCCAAACTGAACTCTCTTTGTCATCCCGATTTGGCAAGAAATAGGAGACTTCTTACTACATAGGCAGTTCTGAAGAAGCTAACCCCTGGTTTTTATGCAAACCAGCATGAACCAATATATCTTAAATCGGCTCTTATCGTATCAAATTTCTAATTTATGTTGAAATCCTGTGTTGATAAGGATACCAATCGATTTTATTATAAATATAGGTCAAAGACTTAGACTTCAACACCCTGATTTTGAGAAAGATTACAACCTAGAACTGGAGGCAACAACTCGAGAGTGTGAAGAATCGAAGATTCGTAGTGAATAACTCTTCTCTACTCCTTGCTCATTCTTTCTTTATTATCTTTGACTCAAATATTCTAGTGATCTTACAATGAATTAAGGGCAGTCGATTTATTTTGAAATCATACGGATCTAGTATTGTATGAACTCTTTTCATTCAATTATAAGATAGTTTTAACTTATATGTATGTGTTTGATCCTTCACTCCTCAAAGATATATTCAATGAGAATTTGTAGTAACAATGCTTAGGTCAAGAACTAATATCGCCATAATTGAGACAATTAACAGGAACTATGTAGGATTAATATTGATTATTATAGCTATGCGGATAGTATATAATTCAGTAGGGAAGTTAACAGCACTAGTTTGAAAAATACGTTCTTATTGTGTTCGTAATGTAATTAATAGTACAAAAAAGGGTTAGAACTCTAGAGACAAATTGTACTTCCTAGTTACAAAGATTAATCCATTACAATGAATATCGTGTGTATATTTTTTATGAGGCTAACCAGCCGTACATAACATATACATTTAATATGATATGTACGAATCAAAAAAGATATACATCAAATATACGAGATATCAATAAGAACTAGAATATGTTAATATAACTTCAACACACATCCCCCCACTCATGATGACATGATGGAAGGCATGTTGTGCTTTGCTTTGTGCCTTCGTTGAAAAACCTGCCAACTGAAGCTCGAAAAAAACATAGTGGAGAGCATCTGATCATGAACCTTAGACCGCAAATAGGAAGCATCAACACTAATATTCTTGATGAGCTCATGCTTCACCGAATCGCGAGCGATATTGATAGCCTCTGTACTAAAAAAAGAGGAGTTGGTGCAGAGAAGGAAACTCTAAAGTCATCAAGTAACCACCGTAGCCAAGTAACCTCAACTATCAACAAAGCCAAAACGCGCAATTCAGCCTTTGCGCTTGAGCGAGAAATTACGATTCGCTCCTTAGTTTTCCAAGCAATGAGAGAACCATAAAAAAAACACAATAAGATGAGAGAGATCGACGATCAACGGGATCAGTAGCCCATGTTGCATCCAAATCAAGATTGAGTTGAAAAAAGCTAGATATAGGAAAAAATTAGACAACGAATGATCGATAAACGAAGATATCGTAGAACACAAAGAAGATAGTTCTAGTGAAGCTGAGTAGGAGAGGAGATAAACTGACTCAAGATATGAACATGGTATAAGATGTCAACCCGAGTGACTCCCAGATACAAGAGACTACCGACAAGATGATGATAATGGGTAGCATTCTGAAGAGGCTCACCATTCGAACATTATGTTCCATGGAGGTGTTGACAGTGCGCTGATATGTAAGAGAGGTGTCAAGTTGATAACAAATAAACATTTCCTAAGACAAGAATAAACCCTCATAGCTAGAAGAAACCTCAACCCCAAGAAAATAGCGAAGAAAACTCGGATCAGACTTAAGAAATTGGTTACTAAGCTTCTACTTGACAAATGCTATATACTGAGAGTCGCATTGCTATTAATGATCATATCATCAACATAGAGAAGAAGATGCGTCCTACCACGGGATGACGTGTGGGCAAAGAGGGCGGGATCATGATCACTAGCCAAGAAACCAGCCGCAATGATAAACGAAGAGAAATGCTCAAACCAAGCACTAGAGGCCTTCTTAAGGCCGTAAAGTGAGCATAAAAGGCGACAGACTGTGCCCTTGAAACAAAATACTCAGGTGGAGGTCGTATGTAGACCTCCTCACGCAACTCACGTTAAGAAAGGCATTCTTAACATCAAATTGAAAGATGGACCACTCACGAAAAAAGGCTACAGAAAGTAGTGTACGAACAACAATCATGTCGGCTACAAGGGAAAATGTCCCATCATAGTCACATTCATGCTCCGACTGAAAACCATGAGCTACAAGATAAGCTTTACGGTGCTCAAGTGAACCATCTGAGCGGGTCTTAACCTTATTAACCCACTTGCAAGTGATAGGAAAAACATGGGAGCACAAGTTCCCAACTACTAGTACACTCAAGAGCAACGAGCTCCTCTGTCATTGCATGCTATCCTTCCTGATAAGCGATAGCTTTACGGTATGCGCATGCAACCGAATAGACTGTCTGTCACGAAGGTCATATCGAGAGGAGGATACGAAAGAGGACGGCTAAATATAAGAAAGTAGCGGAGAAGAAGGTGCAACTTGATGACGACAAGTATAATGAAGTGGATGTATAGAAACACTACTAGAGGAAACAATGGGAGAAGGCACTATAGAAGGCATCGAAGGTGGTGGTATGGAAGTGCTGATATACGCATCAGAAAACATCAAAAAGGAGAGAGGTCCAACATAGGATGCCGAAGTCGAAGCAGAAGAGGGTTGAGGATAGAAGGACGAGTTATATCCGTCTACTAACAGGATCCCAACAACGATATCCCTTATGCTCAACACTAAATCCTAAAAGATACATTCAACAGATTGAGTCGTCAGCTTGGTGCGCTCACGAAGTGCTAAAAGAACGTAGCACCCACCAACAAAAGGCGAATATAAGAATATTTGGGAGTCTTGTCGTATAGGCGTTGTTAATGAGATAAGAGGGGATAGAAAGAACTTTAGCCCCAAAATGAGGTGGTACATGAGAAACAAGCATAAGAGTGTTAGCAGATTCAAAAAAATGTTTATGCTTGCGCTCAGCAACACGTTCTGAGAATGTGCATCCGGACACGAGAATTGAGATAAAGTGCATTGCACCGTAAGGAAATGATGAAGAGGACGAGATAAATATTCTCAAACTAAATCGGCACGAAGGATACAAATGAGGGAATCAAATTGAGTACAGATCATGGTGGTAAATATTTTCTAGATTGATAAGACATCACTATGAGATGACATGAAACAAAGTCAAGTATAGCGAGAGTAAACATCTATAAAATTGATGTAATATCAATGAATCACGGTGCCGAGGGTCAGTTCCAACCCGAGTCCCTGTGCGACGATCTTATATACAACAAGAGTTGAAATAAAAAATTATGAGCAAACATAATTGGCAGCCGAATTGTCAAAGTATATGTCTCAATTATGCGCAAAATTATCAAGCAAAGACCGATGGTGCATTTGCCGAGTTGTCAAAGTATATGTCTCAGTTGCCAGCCACGTGTCCAAGCTCAAGAATGATAAAGGAAAATTGCCCTCGCAGACTATCCCTAACCCGAAAGGAAATGTTAGTGCATTGACTTTGATAAGTGGCGAGAAGCTTGATGGGGAGCAGACGAGCAAAAGTTTGACTCTGAACATCAGTCTAGCGAGCACCGTGGAAGCTAAAGACAAAGGAGATAATTCTAAGCCTTCAGCGGAATCTTTTAAAAAAATTAGTTCTGACCCCCCACTTCTATTTCCTATGCAGGTATCGAGACCTTAGAATAATCCAGCAGTGGATCAAAATTTGTTGGAGTTGTTTAGCAATGTCGAGATCACAATCCCACTCCTTGATGCGATAAAGCAGATCCCGAAATATGCTAAGTTCCTTAAGGAATTGTGCACCACGAAGAGGAGGACTGAAACCTGAGCAAGTGAATCTGAAGCAAAATATCTCAGCCATTCTTCAATGCAAGGTAGCACAAAAATGTAAGGATTCAGGTACATTTACAATTTCGTGCATCATTGGTAAAGTCAAAGTGGATAATTGTATGTTAGATTTAGGTGCATCGATTAATGTGTTATCTTGCTCTTTATATCGAGCATTGCGTATTGGTCCTCTGAAACCCACTAACTTGACTATTCAACTAGCATATAGATCACGTAGTAAGCCAAGGAGTATTGTTGTTGACTCGTTAGTGCACGTAGGGAAGCTTGTGTTCCTTGCAGATTTTTATGTGATGAAAATGGAGGGTGATGAAACGATAGAAACTTCACCAGTCCTGCTAGGGAGACCCTTTATGGTGACCGCGAAGATGAAGATCGATACATTTACGGGTGATCTCTTCATGGAGGTAGATGGGAAAGTAATTAAATTTAACATCTATAAGTCTATGCAATACCCACATGACATTGCAGGAATACATGCATTGGACGACACTGAGCATGCGGCGCTCGAGTCAGATATACAGCGTGACGAAGGCATCCAAGTACACAAACGGAAAATTGATTTAATACGTGGATTTCCTTTTCCTACTGACCAGCGTGGTATCATATCTTTCTTAGAACATGTTGGATTTTATCGCAGGTTTGTTAAGGACTTTTCGAAGACAGCATTGCCAATGTCTCGACTGCTGCACAAAGACGTTCCTTTTGAAGAGGATATTGATGGAGCGTATTTATACGATTCATAGAGTTGTTTATTCTCATTGTTTAATTTCACTTTACGTGTGATAGATTACTTCTTTGTAGTGTTTCACATCGCAGGTGTATCAAGACCGCTTTCGAGATTTATGGCATTTCTAGAGAGTCGATGCAAAAATTGATGTTGAAGGAATTGTGCATTTCAGTGAGTACCGCGCCAGAAGAACACTTTATGTCTCTTAATGTCTTCATCGGGTGCGCAGCTAATGTCTTCATCGAGTGCGTTGCTAATGTCTTCTTCCGGAGCAGACAACATTTGATGACGTCAGCATTGGGCCCGTGGCCCAAGATCGAATTTAGAAGTTTGCATGATTTACCTATAAATACAAACTTGCTACTCCGAAAAGAATAACAGCTTTAAGCAAGAGCGAGGAGAGGCGACAGCGGCAGCAACGCGTGGAAATTGAGGCGGAGTACTGTTCATCGCCGGAGTCACTGTTCATCACCGAGTTGCTGTTCACAGTTTTAGTATTTTTCTAAACTCAGTTTATTTTCATTATTGCTTTAGATGGATTGTAGTAGCTAAACCTTAATTTCAATTTGGAGATTTTGTATTGCGACACACGGTTTGAGATACTTATGTTTCGTAATTCAATTTAGTGAATTCATGTTCTTCGTTTGAATTGCATGCTTTGATTATCAAGTGAGCGTAGCTTAGCAGTGAAACTTAGTTGATATCTACAGCGTAATATTGGATTGACTTCCCTATTAGCTAAGTCTAGCGGTATAACCTAATCGGTGATGTTAATCGAGTAATTGTTAAACCTATTCGAGAACTTAGCGGTTGAGAGTAGGTAGAACGCTAGAGTCGACATTACCCTAGCAGGATTGTTAGACTAGAACAATAGTTTCTAGTTGATGCATGTTACAACCGATGATTACCCGTAGCAATGCATATCCCTGAACTGACTTTTTTCTGAATTTGACCACAACAAACATTCTTCCTGCAACCCCCCTTTTCTGTGTGATAATTATTCGTAGAATTTTATCACCGATTGCTCTTTCGTGGGTTCGACCCTACTTATCGCTTGCTAAGTGTTAACAGGAGATTATAAATATAAATTTGGCGCACACAACGACGTGCCGTCAGTTATCCCACTTGATGATATGTTCCAGCTAGCTGAGCCAGTAAATGATGGATGATGAGAGGTATCATCGAGCCAACGACGTTAAACAAGTGCGTTCCTCTGAAGGTAGCCCGAGCGTAGTTAGGATTTAAAGTTTTATGCTATTCAGTCACTTTAGTTATTTGTTCCTCTTGCATGAGTACCCATTTCGACGATCTAACCGTGAGGACACGGTTAGGTTTAAATGTGTGGTGGAGAAGTTAGTGTGTTGTGTCAGCACGGTCACCTTTATTAGCATGCATTAATAGTAGTTAGAGCACTTTTTTTTTAAGTATTATATGCTGCGATGATGCTGGTTTTATGAGATTATATGCTATGATGAAGATGCTAATTTTATGAGATGATGTTCGATTATATGAGGTTTTGATGTATATCCTTTGCATGATTTTTGTAATATTGTGATGTTAGTGACTTGATGTTATATGTTCTTTTGAGTTGAGATATTACAGGATGTGGAGTTGATAGAAATGTTCTAGAGGGACTTGACACAAGTTTGAAGGTTCAGAGGATTAGTCGTGTAGCACGCTGAGTTTGTGGAAGTTGGCATTCTGAGTCATGAGAAGGGAGACTTTCACTCCACCTTTGCAGCGTTTATGTAGTGGTGGGACAGGAAAACAAACCGTCCTATCTCTAGTCCTAGTAACTGGGAATGGGCGTTGAAATGATAATGATGAGAAAGAGCGGGACGCGCTCCATATGCAGCTATTCGAAGGCTATGATTGGAACGGTTCAAAGAGCAAAAACGAAAAAGGACAAGCAATTCACATTGGAGAGCAAAGCTTGAAAAGAAAATTCAGACATATGTGAAAGAAAGAAAGAGATAAGCAATCGAGTTGAGTGAAGTCTTCGGAATAAACAAAATAAGAAAGTTTCAGGAGCTGTCCTACAAAAAAGAAGAAGAAAAAAAGTTGAGTTCCTCGTAACTTTGATTTATCACGTGCCAGAGAAAGCAAATTTAGCGTAGAAGTGTGACTACTTGAGCTAAGGAATGTAGTCGGGAGTCTAAAGAGGACTAGCTCACAGTCATCCATTGAAATTCCATCTCTACCTCACAGGTAACATGTATCATTGCAGTTTCTTATTGACCATTATTGAAAAATGAGTGTGAGTATATGTTGATGAACTGATCAGAGAAGACATCTTGATTAAATCCAGTGGCATGACAAGAATGATTCGAGTGTTTGCGAGTCTTGACTTTGTTCTTGTTCGGGGACGAACAAAGATAAGTGTGGGGTAGTTTGATGGAGCGTATTTCAACGATCCATCTAGTTGTTTATTCTCATTGTTTAGTTTCATTTTGCGTGTGTTAGATTACTTTGATGATGCAGTATGGCAGTGTTTGACAAAAACAGCACAAGTGAACAAGCTGCTGCTACAGTCAAAGTTCAGCACAAGTGAACGAGCTAGTGAACAAGGAGCGGCTATAACAGGAAGAAGCTTCAGTAGGAGCTTGTTCAGAAGAGTTGTAGCGTCTTTCCGTGCAGCAGCAATCTGTGCTTTGGAAAGAAGGCGTGGCAGTTCATCTAAGAGCATCAGGAGAGTTTCTAAGTTTGCTGAAGAGAATTTTCCAGAGGGGAGATTCCTAACTGAAGTAGGAGTTTTGGGTTTGAATCTCAAATCAAATCTAATCTCCTAGAAATTAGGAGATATTGATGTTGCAAGGGGAACTGCTGTAATCTGATAATGAAGCAGTGGACGCGCATATATAAGAAAGACCCTTCAGAGCGATGAAGGGTGATCGAAGAGGAGAGCTGAAAGAAAAAACACACAGATTTCCGAGAGAGTAATTTTGGTGTGCGTACGAAGTCTTCGATTATTACCGAGAGCAGAGCATGAGCGCAGAGCTGAGGTGACAGAAGCAGAGGGCAATCAGGACTTGCAGAGTCTGATCCAAGCTTGATCGGGAAGCCAATTCAAAGCAGTGGTGCTTGTTGGTTGATCAAGGAAGGCCGCGGAGGAATTGTCGAGTGGAGGGACTCGGGCAATCGATCGAAGGCAAGCTCTTGCTAGTGACAGGAGGTCACTGAGTGAGGGGGAGTATTCCAGAGTGTGCAGCGCTCGTGGAATCGTTTGAACGGCTCGGCAGAAGGCTTCGGAGCGACGCGGACAGTTTGTGTATCAGCTGTGTGCTACAGCAGATGCTATAGCAACCCTGCAGAACTTGAATATTGTTTAGAATAGGCTGAGTTTCGAGGAGACAGTAGCTATTCTAGATAAATATCAGTAGAGGGTATGCCGAAGCAAGTCAGAGCCTGTTCTGATTGTGTGCGAGGATCCACCTAAGGTTGAGTAGCATAGGTTGCGTGGGTTGTAACCGTGGGTACTTGGAAACCTTGAGAATAGTGGATTGAGGACTGAGAAGAGTCCTCCCCAGACGTAGGCAATTTGGCAGAACTGGGTGAACAAACTTGTGTCCTTGATCCTTCCTGCTGAAGCAGTTTACTGGTGAACAAGAGTGTTGTGTAGCAACTGCTTGTTCACAAATCAGTTTATTAGAGACGCTGCGAATTTCAATTGGTATCAGAGCGGGAGCTCAACACACAGAGTAAAAGATCCTACATCGTCTCTGAAGAAGTCAAGGAACAATGAAGGAAGGACAGAGTACGAGCAGGCCTCCATTGTTGGAAGAGAGCAACTATGGATATTGGAAGGCTAGGATGAAGGCCTTTCTCAAGGCCATTCATGAGAAGATCTGGAGAGCTATTGTGGTCCAGTGGTCTCCTCCGATCACCGTGGATGAACAGGGAGTTACACGGATAAAACCTGAAGAACAATGGACTGCCGAAGAGGGAGCTGCAGCAACTGGTAATTCAAAGACTCTGAATGCTATCTTTGCTGCGGTTGATGCTAACAATTTCAGGTTGACATCAAACTGTGATATGGCCAAGCAAGCTTGGGAGATCCTGCAAACTGCCCATGAAGGAACTGATAAAGTAAAGCTGTCAAGATTATAGATTGTTGCTACGCAGTTTGAAAATTTAAGCATGTTAGAAGAGGAGACGATCACTGAGTTCAATGCAAAACTGTGTGACCTGGCAAATGAAGCCCATGCTCTTGGAGAACCTATCCCTGAAGAGAAGCTGATTAGGAAGGTACTCAGATCATTGCCCACAAGATTTGACATGAAAGTGACTGCCATTGAAGAAGCTCAAAATGTCAGACACATGAGGCTGGAAGAATTAGTTGGATCGCTCAAACAGTTTGAGATGAAGTTAGTCAAAGTAGACGCTCCTCACAAAACACACAGATGAAAAGAAACCCTCAGCTGATGATCAACTGGGTCTGCTGGTAAAAAATTTCGGAAAGCTCTTGAAAAACATGGGAACAAAGTCAGGGCAGACCTCAACTTCTCGAAGACAATCCAGAAGAGGTGGAGGAAATCAGAGAAAGAGCAAAGAATCAGCTGAAGAGGGAGAAGAAAAGAAAAAAAGAAGAAAAGGGATTCAGTGTTGGAACTGTGAAGGATATGGTCATCGACAAGTCGACTGTACTAGTAAACCACTGAAGAAGGCAAATCAGAAAAATGCTCTTTCTGCCAGCGAGAGTGAAGACAAGACAGATCTGAGTGAAGATGAATGCAACATGGTCAGATCCAGATCAGTCAGAAAAGGCAGAAAAACACAAGGTAGGGTGAATCAGCTTCTGCTACAGCAATCCCTATATCACCCCCTATATCGCCATGTCAAGACACTATAAAAGTATAAAAGATGCTATAGGTGCGGGCTCAAAGGTCACATTAGGAGGAACTATCCATCAGCATACCACAGAAAAGGGTCAGCCAGAAGAACACCTAAGCACAACTATGGGAGAACTCAGCATCTTGCTCTTATCAGCATAGCAAGTTCCTCGAACAAGGTTAGCTTGTATTTTGACAGTGGCTGCTCGGGGCATATGACGGGAGAAAGATCCTTCTTGAAGAATATAACCCCTTGCTTAGAACAACAGGTGAAGTTTGGAAATGGGCTGAGGGGAAGAGTTCTGGGAAAGGGAACACTGGCAGTTGAAGGGATGCCCGAACTAAGCAATGTCATGCTGGTGGAAGGACTGAAGGCAAACCTCATAAGCATTAGCCAGCTATGTGATGGGACTCAACAGGTGAAGTTTACGAAAGGTTCGTGCAAAGTCTTCAACAAGAATGGAGAATGTATAATGGAGGGGACCAGATCGAGAAGCAACTGCTATCTTCTCAAGGTAGATACAAACTCTCATTTACCAAGATGCATGCTAACTAATGCGGAGGAAATGAATCTCTGGCACAGAAGGATGGGTCATGTCAATCTGAGAACTCTGAAGAAGATTGCAACAGAAGGGTTAGTCAGAGGAGTACCGCTGATTAAAGGTGAGACAAGTTCCATCTGTGGAGATTGTCAGATTGGCAAACAAAAAAGGGCTTCACATCCAAAAGTTAAAGATACAAACTCAACCAGACCTCTCCAGCTGATACACATGGACCTGATGGGTCCTATGGAAGTCGAGAGTGTGGGTAAGAAAAGATATGCTTTTGTCTGCGTTGATGACTATACCCGGTTCACTTGGATTGTTTTTATCAGAGAGAAATCAGACACTATAAAAGTAATAGTCTCATTGGTGTCCCGTCTGGAGCAACAGAAAAATCTCAGAATCACCAACATTCGCAGTGATAATGGCAGAGAGTTTGAAAACGAAGCAGTGGATGAGTTCTGTCGCCAAAAGGGTATCTCACATCAGTTTTCTTCTCCAACCACTCCTTAGCAGAATGGTGTAGTGGAACGAAAGAATCAGACAATTCAAGAAATGGCTAGAGTCATGATTCATGCCAAGAGGATCCCCCTGAGATTCTGGGCTGAGGCAATGAACACCGCATGCTACATCATCAACAGAGCACCATACGAAAAGGAACCAACCAGACTTGCTATGAGCTCTGAAATCAGAAGAAGCCCACAGTAAAATACTTTCACATCTTTGGAAGTGACTGCTACATTTTGAGAGATCGGGAGTACAGGAAGAAGCTTGAACCAAAGAGCGATGCTGGTTTCTTCCTGGGATATTCAATGAACAGTAGGGCATATCAAGTGTACAATCAGAGAACAAGAACAGTGATGGAATCCATAAATGTAGTAGTCAAAGATGTTGAAGAAGAATCTTCCACCATTCCTGATGACGAAGACTCTGACATTAAAGATGCTCCTGCCAATCAGAGGAGAAGTGAACAAACTTCAGCTTCAGATGATGCTATAGCAAGTGCTGAAGCAGGAAATACAGACAAACTCCAAGAGAGCCTGCATGAAGAACAGAATGATGAGACTCATGATCCTCCACCAAGGCAGCCTCCAAAGAAGATTCAGAAGAGCCATCCACTGACCAATGTGATTGGAGATCCGACAGAAAGAAGGAGAACCAGAAGCAATGCTTACCTCAATACCTGCTTCCTATCCAGTATAGAACCGAAGACTTTCAAGGCAGCCTTGAATGACGAATTCTGGATGATAGCTATGCAGGAAGAACTAGCAGAATTCGAAAGACACGATGTTTGGGACTTGGTGGACAGACCTAAAGGAGTAAACATTATAGGTACCAAATGGATCTTCAAAAACAAAACTGATGAAAAGGGGAACTTCACAAGAAACAAAGTCAGGCTTGTTGCTCAAGGATACACTCAAATTGAGGGGATAGACTTCGAAGAAACATTTGCTCCAGTCGCTCGTCTGGAGGCCATCAGACTGCTTCTAGATATGTCATGTTTTCTGGGTTTTAAACTATATCAAATGGATGTCAAAAGTGCATTTCTAAACGGAGACCTCACTGAAGAAGTATATGTTTCCCAGCCAAAAGGTTTTGAAGATCCTCATCATCCGGAGCATGTGTACAAACTAAAGAGAGCTCTGTACAGGCTTAAACAGGCTCCTCGAGCATGGTACGAGCGGCTGACCATTTTTCTTGAAAAACATGGCTACTGATAGAGCCTATTTATACGCACTATTTAGATCTTAACACTGTGCTTGTTTGCATTATTTTGTGTACAAGATTACTGGTTCCCGGTGTTTTTGTATTCCAGGACAAAACAAAAGCCTAAGTCGGATACACGCTAATAGGCGCGTTTAAGGAGCGCAACACACAGCCTGCGGAGCTAGCAGCGCAAACAGGATAGGAGGTGGCAAATTCAGACTGCAGTGCGCAAACCAACTGCGCGAACCAACGTGCGCAGTGAGCCATGCGCAGGGTAGCGGTATTTCCAAATCTTGAACACCATATCCCTACAAAATCTCCTAGGATTTGGAAGTTGCCAAGATTGTCCTCGGGCCTCACAAGCAGTATATAAAGAGAGGAAGGCTAGGGTTTGAGACACAACACACGACAGAGAGCTAGAACTGAAAAACACACGAGCTGCCGCCGAGGACCTGCGCCAACCGACTGCGCGAACCAGGACAACCTGCACGCACCTGCTTGTTACTGTTTCCTTGGAAACTTAAGCTTTTATTTACTATTTCTATGATGTTTACCACTAGCATGTCTAGCTAAACACTTTGTATCGGTTGGGCATGATTCTATGAAGTATTTCCTTTGAGACTTGTGCTTAATGCATAGTTTGTTTGCTTGTATTAATTCTATGCACACGGTTGACAGCTAGTTGTATGAGTAGGGGAAGCCTTGAACCGCAATCTTACTCTTACTACTTGTTGTTATATGTTAAACTAGTTGGTAGCTTGATGGTGACAACTAGGGGTAACGCGCTAGGATAATCAGCTGCTACTGTGACAGGATTCGTAGCTGCTTAGACTAGTTTCAAGAATTAGTAGCTCATGGACTTTGATCAGAACATGCGCACATGTTAGGAAGCCTTGATCGGACACTAACTTCAGTAAAATCGAACTATAGACGTTTAGAGTCGATGATAAGGAATACATTCATAGAGGATTGTCTTTACTGATACTTCTCATAGTCATAGTACTTAATCTCTACTGCCTGCGCACGTCTAGTGCAAAATCTGCTTTCACTATTGTTCCTTCGCGCACCTGCGCAACCAGACCACTCACAACCCCAATTTCGTAAGTTGTAGGTTGCTAGCTAGAACGAGTCTGCTTGCTCCTTGTGGGATCAACCCTGACTTAGCCGCTATACTAAGTGGAGAAGAAAGGATTAATTTGACGCGTACAACGACACGCGATCAGCTACAAAAGAGGGGGAGCTGACAAAACTCTATTTGTGAAAAACACCAAGTCGGATGTGATCATTGTGCAGATATATGTGGATGACATTGTCTTTGGATCGAAGTCTCAGCATCTGGTGAAGCAGTTTGTGGATCACATGCAGAAAGAATTCCAAATGAGCATGGTCGGAGAAATATCTTATTTCCTGGGTCTGGAGATCACCCAGAAAACAGATGGCATATTTATTGCACAAAGCAAATACAGCAAGAATCTTGTGCAGAAATTTCAGCTAGATAAAGCCAACCATAAACGAACACCCGCTGCCACTCATGTCAAAGCCATCAAAGATGAACATGGAATGGAAGTGAGTCAGACCACCTACAGAAGTATGATTGGGAGCTTATTGTACCTAACCGCCAGCCGTCCTGACATCTCCTTTGCTGTAGGAGTTTGTGCTAGATTTCAAGCCTGCCCCAAAGACAGTCTCTTGCAGCTGGTCAAGAGAATCATTCGGTATGTTGGAGGTACTGTGAACTATGGCCTATGGTATACTAAGGATACAAATGGAAATCTAGTGGGATATAGTGCAGACTGGGCAGGATGTGCTGAGGATAGGAAGAGCACTTCTGGAGGCTGCTTCTTTCTGGGGAACAACCTGGTGTCATGGTTCAGTAGGAAACAAAATAGCATTTCACTATCTACAGCTGAGGCAGAATACATAGCAGTTGGGAGTTGTTGTGCACAGATGATGTGGATGAAGCAAATGCTGGGCGAGTATGGACTCGATCAAGGTGAAATGACTCTCTACTGTGATAACATGAGTGTGAAATTCACAGCGTCTCAGTTAGGCAGATTTGTGAACAAGCAGTTGCTGCAGCACACTCTTGTTCACTCGGAAATTGTCTCAGCAAACAATGAACAAGACAAAAGTTTGTTCACCCAGTTCGGCCAACTGCCTACGTCTGGGGAGGACTATTCTCCAGTCCTCAATCCACTAAACACGAAGGTCTCCAAGTACACACGGTTACAACTCCACGCAACCTATGCTACTCAACCTTGTGTGGATCACTTGACACAATCAGAACAGGCTCTGACTTGTGTCTGCACACCCTCTACAAATGTCAATCTAGAATAGCTACAGACTTCTCAAGACTCAGCCTATTCTAAACTACACTCACTCAGTAGGGTTGCTGTAGCAACTGCTGTAACACACAGCTGAAGCACAATTTGTCCGCGTCGCTCCAAAGCCTTCTGCCGAGCCGTTCGAACGATTCCACGAGCGCTGCACACTCTGGAATACTCCCCCTCACTTACTGACCACCTGCCACTAGCGAGAACCACCGCTTAGACACTCGACCGAGCCACACACCCGTCAGTTCTTCCGCGGCTGCCCTTGATCAACCAACAAGCACCACTGCTCTGAATTGGCTTCCAGATCAAGCTCGAATCAGACTCTGCAAGTACTGATTACCTTCTGCTTCTGTCACCACAGCTCTGCGCTCACGCTCTGCTCTCGGGTGATGATCGAAGAATTCGTCCGTCACACACCAAAATTGCTCTCTCTGAATTCTATGTATGCACTCGTGTATCCCTCAGCTTCGATCCAACTCTCAGCTCTGAACTCCTCTCGCTTAAGCAATGTCCAGGTTTAGGCAATGTCCCAAAAAGAACAATTATCTCCTAAAATCTAGGAGATTAGATTTGATCTTTATCTTCAATGCAAATCTCCTTCTCTGGCTAGGATACCTCACTGGAAAACACTCCACAGCATTTTAGTAATTCTTCAGATGCTCTCGGTAGAGTTACCAGCCCTTCTGGACAAGCCCAGGATGCTGCTGCTTCTTCGTCAGATGATGCAGCCACTTGAACAAGCTCCTGCTATAGCATCCCCTACTGCAGCTGCTGCTTGTTCACTTGTGCTGGTCTGCTTGTTTACTTGTGCTGTAGCAACTCCTTGTTCACTTGTGATGGTTTTGTCAAACACTGCCATACTACATTATCAATCTCCCCCTTGGCATTTTGACAAAACCTTTAGAGAGTTTGTTTCCAGAATAAAGTTTCTTAACCTCTCCTTCTTCTCCTTATCGTCTCCTCCCCCTTTTTGGAAAAGATGACAAGGGGGCGGTCTCCCGGCCGTCCTATGGAGGTAAAACACAGAGCCCCAGAGAGGCTCGCAGGTCTTCGAACCGGGCTGCATCTAGAGCTTTTGTGAAGATATCAGCAAGTTGTTTGGCAGACACCACATGCTGTAGCACAATGATAATCTTTTCAACTAGATCACGGATGAAGTGATGACGAATGTCAATGTGCTTGGTTCTGTTGTGCTGAACAGGATTCTTAGATATGCTGATGGCACTCATGTTGTCACAGTAGAGGGTCATTTCATCTTGAGCAATCCCATACTCACTCAGCATTTGCTTCATCCACAGCATTTGTGCACAGCAGCTCCCAGCAGCTATGTATTCAGCCTCGGCAGTGGATAGGGAAATGCTTTTTTGTTTCCTGCTGAACCAAGAAACCAGGTTATTTCCTAGGAAGAAACATCCTCCCGAAGTGCTCTTCCTGTCCTCTGAGCATCCTGCCCAGTCTGCATCACTGTATCCTTCCAGATAAGCATTTGTGTCCTTAGTATACCATAAGCCATAGTCCACGGTTCCTCCAACATACCGAATGATGCGCTTGACCAACTGCAAGTGACTATCTTTGGGACAAGCTTGAAATCTGGCACAGACTCCTACTGCAAAGGAAATGTCAGGGCGGCTGGCAGTCAGGTATAGCAAACTCCCAATCATACTTCTGTAGATAGTCTGACTCACTTCCACACCGTGCTCATCTTTAATGGCTTTAACATGAGTGGCAGCAGGAGTTCGTTTGTGACTGGCCTTATCTAGCTGGAATTTCTGCACAAGATTCTTGCTGTATTTGCTTTGAGCAATAAAGATGCCATCTTCTTTCTGGGTAATCTCCAGACCAAGGAAGTATGACAGTTCTCCTACCATGCTCATTTGAAATTCTTGCTGCATGTGATTCACAAACTGCTTCACCAGGTGCTGAGACTTTGATCCAAAGACTATATCATCCACATATATTTGAGCAATGATCACATCTGACTGAGTTCTTTTGACAAATAGAGTTTTGTCAGCTCCCCCTCGTTTGTAGCCATGTTTTTCTAAGAACATTGTCAACCTCTCATACCTTGCCCGAGGAGCCTGTTTCAGTCCGTATAAGGCTTTCTTCAATTAATATACATGCTCTGGGTGATGAGGATCTTCAAAACCTTTTGGCTGAGAGACATAGACTTCTTCAGAGAGGTCTCCATTCAGGAACGCACTTTTAACATCCATTTGATATAGTTTGAACCCCAGGAAACAAGACATTGCTAGAAGAAGTCTGATGGCCTCCAGGCGAGCCACTGGAGCAAATGTTTCTTCAAAGTCTATACCCTCAATCTGAGAATATCCCTGGGGAAGCAGTCTGGGTTTATTTCTTGTAATGTTGCCTTTTTCATCAGTTTTGTTTTTGAACACCCACTTTGTGCCTATAATATTTACTCCATTTTGTCTGTCTACCAGATCCCAAACATCATGTCTTTCAAACTCTGCCAATTCTTCCTGCATTGCCATTATCCAGAATTCATCACTCATGGCTTCCTTGAAATTCTTGGTTTCAATGCTGGACATAAAACATGTATTGAGGTAAGCATGGCTTCTGGTTCTTCTTCTTTCTGACGGGTCTCCAATTACATTTGTCAGGGGATGATTCTTCTGAATCTTCTTCGGAGGCTGCCTTGAAGGAGGATTAGAAGTCTCAGAGTTCACATCTTCAAACATGCTTTCTAATTGTATATATGGGTTTTCTGCTTCAGCACTTGCTGTAGCATCTTCTGGAGCCACAGCTTGTTCACTTCTGTTCTGACTGACAAACACCTCCTCAAGATCAGAGTCTTCATCATCAGTGACAGTATCATAGGGAGGCACTTCTACAGCATCGTTGACAACAACATTTATGGATTCCATTACTGTATGTGTCCGCTGGTTGTAGACTCGATAAGCTCTGCTGTTTGTTGAGAAGCCCAAAAACAGACCAGGATCACTTTTTGGGTCAAGTTTCTGTCTATACTCCCGATCTCTTAGAATAAAACAGTCACTTCCAAAGACGTGAAAGTATTTAACCGTGGGCTTCTTCTGATTCCAGAGCTCATAGCAGGTCTGGTTGGTTCCTCTCCGTAAGGTGACTCTATTTATGATGTAACATGCGGTATTCATGGCCTCTGCCCAGAATTTCAGGGGAACCCTCTTAGCATGGATCATGACTCTGGCCATTTCTTGGATTGTTCGATTCTTTCGTTCCACTACACCATTCTGCTGAGGGGTAATGGGAGAGGAGTACTGATGTGAGATACCCCTTTGTCGACAGAAATCATCCATATCTTTGTTTTCAAATTCCCTGCCATGATCACTGCGAATGCTGCTGATTCTGAGATTTTTCTCTTGCTCTAGATGAGACACCAGTGACACAATAACTCTCACAGTATCTGATTTTTCTCTGATAAAATCAATCCAGGTGAATCTGGAGTAGTCATCAACGCAGACAAATGCATACCTTTTTCTGCCCAGACTCTCGACTTCCATTGGTCCCATCAGATCCATGTGAATCAACTGTAGAGACCTGGTAGTACCAATATCTTTGACTCTTGGATGCGAAGCCTTCTTTTGTTTCCCAATCTGACAGTCTCCACAGATAGAGTCTGTCTCCCCTTTTAGCAGCGGTATTCCTCTGACTAGACCTTCTGTAGCAATTCTCTTCAGAGTTCTCAGGTTAACATGCCCCATCCTTCTGTGCCATAGAATCATTTCCTCGGCCTTTGTCAGCATACATTTCTGAACCGGTGAGTTTGAACTCACATTGAGAAGATAACAGTTACTTTTTGATCTGGCTCCTTCCATTATACATTTTCCAGATTTGTCGAGGACTTTGCATGAGTCTTTCGTAAATTTTACCTGTTTAGTCCCATCACACAGCTGACTAATGCTTATGAGATTTGCCTTTAGCCCTTCCACTAGAAGAACATTGCTCAGCTTCGGCATTCCTTCAACTGCCAAAGTTCCCTTTCCCAGAACTCTTCCTTTTAGGCCGTTACCAAACTTCACCCGTTGTTCCAGACAGGGTGTAATGTTTTTCAAGAAGGATCTTTCTCCTGTCATGTGTCCTAAACAACCACTGTCAAAGTACCAGCTTATCTTGTCTGAGGTGCTAGCTGTGCTGACAAGAGCGAGGAGCTGAGTCTGCGCATGATTCTGCCTGACAGGTTCCCTGGCTGAAGCAATTCCGGCATGAGCTGAGGAACAGTTTCTTTTTATGTGACCTTTGCGACCGCAGCTGTAACATTTTTTATACTTTGAAGCTCTCTTGTTACGGTGATACAGAGGTTGCTGTAGCAAATTCTGGTTCAATCTTCCTTGTGTTTTTCTGCCTCTTCTGACTGACCTGTATCTGGCCAAGTTGCATTCATCTTCACTCAGATCTTTCTCGTCTTCACTTCCACTGGCAGAGAGAGCCCTCTTTTTCATTGGTTTGCTAGTGCAGTTGATTTGTCGATGACCGTAGCCTGCACAGTTCCAGCATTGGACTCCCTTCTTCATTTCTTTCTTTTCGTCTTCATTCTGAGCCGGTTCCTTCCCTTTCCTGTTATTTTCACGGCCCCTTCTGAATTGTTTTCGCGAGGAAGAGCTTTTCCCGGTTCTGGATTCCATGTTCTTCAGGAGCTTTCCAAGGTTCTTAACAAGCATACTCAGCTGATCATCTGGAACTGGCTTCTTGGATTCTGCTTCAGCTTTTAGTCCAACATCCTTGTCCTTAGCAGTGATGTTTTCTTTAACCAGCTTCATCTCAAATTGTTTGAGAGACCCCATCAACTCTTCAAGCCTCATAAATCTGACATTTTGAGCTTCTTCAATGGCCGTCAGTTTCATGTCAAATCTTGTGGGCAGCGATTTGAGAACCTTTCTGATCAGCTTTTCTTCAGGGATGGGTTCACCAAGAGCATGGGCTTCAGTTGCAAGATCACAGAGTTTAGCATTAAACTCAGTCACAGTCTCCTCTTCCAGCATTCTCAGATTCTCAAACTGTGTAGCAATGATCTGGAGTCTTGACAGCTTCACTCTATCAGTTTCTTCATGTGCAGTTTGTAGAATTTCCCACGCTTGTTTTGCCATGTCACAATTCGATATCAACCTGAAATTGTTAGCATCAACTGCAGCAAAAATTGCATTCAGGGCCTTTGAATTACCAGTTGCTGCAGCTCCCTCTTCAGCAGTCCATTGTTCTTCAGACTTTATCCGTGTGACTCCCTGTTCATCCATGGTAATTGGGGGAGACCACTGGACCACGATAGTTCTCCAGGTCTTCTCATCAATGGCCTTGAGAAAGGCTTTCATCCTAGCCTTCCAATATCCATAGTTGCTTTCTTCCAACAATGGAGGTCTGCTTGTGCTCTGTCCTTCCTTCATTGTCGTGGCTACTTCAGAGACACTGTAGGATCTTTTACTCTGTGTGTCGAGCTCCCGCTCTGATACCAATTGAAATTCACAGCGTCTCAGTTAGGCAGATTTGTGAACAAGCCGTTGCTGCAGCACACTCTTGTTCACTCGGAAATTGTCTCAGCAAACAATGAACAAGACAAAAGTTTGTTCACCCAGTTCGGCCAACTGCCTACGTCTGGGGAGGACTATTCTCCAGTCCTCAATCCACTAAACACGAAGGTCTCCAAGTACACTCGGTTACAACTCCACGCAACCTATGCTACTCAACCTTGTGTGGATCACTTGACACAATCAGAACAGACTCTGACTTGTGTCTGCACACCCTCTACAAATGTCAATCTAGAATAGCTACAGACTTCTCAAGACTCAGCCTATTCTAAACTACACTCACTCAGCAGGGTTGCTGTAGCAACTGCTGTAACACACAGCTGAAGCACAATTTGTCCGCGTCGCTCCAAAGCCTTCTGCCGAGCTGTTCGAACGATTCCACGAGCGCTGCACACTCTGGAATACTCCCCCTCACTTAGTGACCATCTGCCACTAGCGAGAACCACCGCTTAGACACTCGACCGAGCCACACACCCGTCAGTTCTTCCGCGGCTGCCCTTGATCAACCAACAAGCACCACTGCTCTGAATTGGTTTCCAGATCAAGCTCGAATCAGACTCTGCAAGTCCTGATTACCTTCTGCTTCTGTCACCACAGCTATGCGCTCACGCTCTGCTCTCAGGTGATGATCGAAGAATTCGTCCGTCACACACCAAAATTGCTCTCTCTGAATTCTGTGTATGCACTCGTGTATCCCTCAGCTTCGATCCAACTCTCAGCTCCGAACTCCTCTCGCTTAAATAGCAGCACCAGCTTTAAGCAATGTCCAGGTTTAGGCAATGTCACAAAAAGAACAATTATCTCCTAAAATCTAGGAGATTAGATTTGATCTTTATCTTCAATGCAAATCTCCTTCTCTGGCTAGGAACCCTCACTGGAAAACACTCCACAGCATTTTAGTAATTCTTCAGATGCTCTCCGTAGAGTTACCAGCCCTTCTGGACAAGCCCAGGACGCTGCTGCTTCTTTGTCAGATGATGCAGCCACTTGAACAAGCTCCTGCTATAGCATCCCCTGCTGCAGCTGCTGCTTGTTCACTTGTGCTGGTCTGTCTGTTTACTTGTGCTGTAGCAACTCCTTATTCACTTGTGATGGTTTTGTCAAACACTGCCACACTACATTATCAGAGTGCAATCAGCATCTCCAAGAATCCTGTTCAGCACAGCAGAACCAAACACATTGACATTCGGCATCACTTCATCCGAGATCTGGTGGAAAAGAAAATTATTGCTCTCCAGCATGTTGTGTCGGCCAAACAGCTTGCTGATATCTTCACTAAACCTCTGGACTCAGTACGGTTCGAAGACCTGAGATCTTCTCTGGGTCTGTGTGTCTTGCCCTCTTGAGATAAGAAGGAACTTCCCCTTGTCAATTGTGCCAAAAAGGGGGAGAAAAAGGGAGGGGGAGTTTAAAAAGGGAGGGGGAGTTAGTTCCGGAGGATTTAGATTGATGCTTTCAAAGGGGTTTTGTCAAAATGCCAAGGGGGAGATTGATGATGCAGTATGGCAGTGTTTGACAAAACCAGCACAAGTGAACAAGCTACTGCTACAGTCAAAGTTCAGCACAAGTGAACGAGCTAGTGAACAAGGAGCAGCTATAGCAGGAAGAAGCTTCAGCAGGAGCTTGTTCACAAGAGCTGTAGCGTCTGTCCGTGCAGCAGCAATCTGTGCTTTGGAAAGAAGGCGTGGCAGTTCATCTAAGAGGATCAGGAGAGTTTCTAAGTTGCTGAAGAGAATTTTCCAGAGTGGAGATTCCTAGCTGAAGTAGGAGTTTTGGGTTTGAATCTCAAATCAAATCTAATCTCCTAGAAATTAGGAGATATTGATGTTGCAAGGGGAACTGCTGTAATCTGATAATGAAGCAGTGGACGCGCATGTATAAGAGAGACCCTT
This sequence comes from Umbilicus rupestris, assembly GCA_963678935.1. Taxonomy (NCBI): domain Eukaryota; kingdom Viridiplantae; phylum Streptophyta; class Magnoliopsida; order Saxifragales; family Crassulaceae; genus Umbilicus; species Umbilicus rupestris. Next base: position 2,637,814 of record OY787618.1, on the reverse strand, counting down.
CAGAGCGATGAAGGGTGATCGAAGAGGAGAGCTGAAAGAAAAAACACACAGATTTCTGAGAGAGTAATTTTGGTGTGCGTACGAAGTCTTCGATTATCACCGAGAGCAGAGCATGAGCGCAGAGCTGAGGTGACAGAAGCAGAGGGCGATCAGGACTTGCAGAGTCTGATCCAAGCTTGATCGGGAAGCCAATTCAAAGCAGTGGTGCTTGTTGGTTGATCAAGGAAGGCCGCGGAGGAATTGTCGAGTGGAGGGACTCGGGCAATCGATCGAAGGCAAGCTCTTGCTAGTGACAGGAGGTCACTGAGTGAGGGGGAGTATTCCAGAGTGTGCAGCGCTCGTGGAATCGTTCGAACGGCTCAGCGGAAGGCTTCGGAGCGACGCGGACAATTTGTGTATCAGCTGTGTGCTACAGTAGATGCTATAGCAACCCTGCAGAACTTGAGTATTGTTTAGAATAGGCTGAGTTTCGAGGAGACAGTAGCTATTCTAGATAGATATCAGTAGAGGGTATGCCGACACAAGTCAGAGCCTGTTCTGGTTGTGTGCGAGGATCCACCTAAGGTTGAGTAGCATAGGTTGCGTGGGTTGTAACCGTGGGTACTTGGAAACCTTGAGAATAGTGGATTGAGGACTGAGAAGAGTCCTCCCCAGACGTAGGCAATTTGGCTAAACTGGGTGAACAAACTTGTGTCCTTGATCCTTCCTGCTAAAGCAGTTTACTGGTGAACAAGAGTGTGCTGTAGCAACTGCTTGTTCACAAATCAATTTATTAGAGACGCTGCGAATTTCATACTTCTTTGTAGTGTTTCGCATCGCAGATGTATTAAGATCGCTTTGAAGCTTTATTGTGTATTTGGAGCATTCTAGGCCTCACTCGATCACTCGGGAATGCAAAGAGCGAAGACTTGATCGCGAGAGCATCGATACGGGCCAAGGGCTCACATGCCCGAATCTCTAGGCCCACATCCAGCAATCTAGGGTTTGTATATAAATAGATTTTCAACACAGATTCTCAGCAGAGAGAATCGAGGAGGAGGAAAATCAGAGACAAGTCAGAGGCGCAAAATCAGAGAGAGGCGATCAGAGATCATAACAGCGCGCGGTGAACAGTGATCAGTGAGCAATGCGTAACAGTTTTGTATTCTCTAAACTCAGTTTTTCATTATAGTTAGATGGATTTTATTAGTAGCTAAACCTAGCTCAGTTTTGGGATTTGAATTGCAACGCTTAGTTTGAGATTTATGTTTCGTAATTCGATTAGTAGTTGTCCTTCGTATAAATTGCATGCCTTGATTATCAAGTTAGTATAGCCTAGCGGTGAAACTGGATTGATATCTATTTTGTGATACTGGATTGAACTGCCCTATTAGCGAAGCCTTGCGGTAGAACCAAATTGGTCTTGTTAGTCAAGTAATTATTAACCTATTCGAAAACTAAGCGGTTAAAGAGTAGGTAGAACATTGGAGTCGACATTTGTCATGACCCAAAAATCTAGGTCGAGACCGGCGCTTGGCCAACGACCAAACAAGCCTCACAAATGACAATATTACACAAACAGATAGGTTTTTCTAATTAATTCAGTCATAAGATTTACAACACGTAAGGAACTGAGTTTACTACTAAACTAAGCAAAATGTGCTCCTAGTAACCTGCCCTAGACACGGAGCGTAACTCTAGCCAAACGAATCAAAAAGGATAGCTGATAACGAGTCCAAAAAGATAGATGAAGTTGGATGGCCTTAAGAAAAGATAGCTCTCTCGTCGAGGACAACTGGACCCTTGAGCAGCTACCAATTCACTTATCTGTACAGAAAGGGTAATAAAAGGGGTGAATCGGGAAGACTCAGTGAGGAAATAACCCGCACGTGCTCTAGTAAGCGTTTATACTTATATGTATCCAATAAATGAGATATGTCAATTAATAAGCTTGTATATTTATAACAACAAGCTAATAAACAATCAGATAATTCGAATGCACGTATGCAAATGCATGAATGCTCAGAATGAGTACTGCAACTAACAGAGGCATATAGCTAGGCAGTCGTCACTGCCGACCCGGATCATCAAAACGCGGAATTCATCATCGCGTAACAAAATGCGAAATTATCATCGTATAACAAAAGTTGCACTCTCATGATACAATATGTATGCACATGTATGATACTTATCACAAAGCCTCATCTCAATTTAACAAAATTCATTTATGAATGATTATGCAATATGCATAATAAAACTTAAAATTAATACGAAGCGAATACGTGAGAATTATTTACTTACAACTGAACTCGATTGAGAGCGTGTAGTCACCTCGATCTGCTGATAGTTTCGTTTTCAGAACCTATAACATAATAAAATAATTATATATATACTATTATCTTGTCACTCAAAACATCATTAACTGCTAAACTAAACAAAGCCCAGTTCCATTTTCTCCCGCCAACTTCTCTATTCTTCACCAAATCATCCTCCACCAATTCATCAAATCATCAAACCTAGTTTAAACTGTAAAGCAGTAAACCAACAAAATCTAGAAGCACAGCCACCATAAATGCAGCCTTTAACCCACTAACAAGTCAACAATTAAGCCATCTCCAGCTCCACCCCAAAATCTCTGCATAACTCAAGCTTCCAAATGATCAAAACCCAACTCTGTCTCCCCTGCCAACCTCTCAACTCTTCACCAAATCATTCTCCACCCCATTCTCCATCAAAATCCTAAAAACCTACCCAAGCAAAATTCAACCTCCAAATCTACCCCAACACAAACCACCATATCATAAATACACCCTCCAACCCTAAAAGACAGCAACTACACTCCCAAACCACACAAAAACAACAACCCTAACACAACATCCAAGCTTTAATCTATACACAAACAGCCACAAAACATCACCCAAAACAAAATCAGGAACATACCTGATCAAAAGCTCTGAGGAACCCTAGAATTAATTGGGGGAGAAGATGGGGAGAAGGAGGTGAGGAGGGAAGGCAGGGGAGAGAAGGCAGGGAGGAAGAAGATGGGGAGCACGGGGAGAGAAGGTGGGTTGGGGAGGAGAGAGAGAAGTTTGACCCAAAATAAAATATCTAACCAAATTTTTATAGTTTAATATATGGGTATAACATTCTACCCTCCTTCAAAAAATTCGGTCCCCGATTATATGGTCATATCTTGAGACTCAAAAAGTGGTGGATATCTGATTTTCATGTCCTTCTCTGATTCTCAAGTGGCTTCTGCATTGGAATGATTCTTCCATAACACCTTGACTGAAACTACATCTCTATTACATAGTCTCTTCACATCTCGGTCCACGATGGCAATTGGTTGTTCCTCATAAGATAATGTATCATCTATCTCAAGTTGTTCATGTTCCAGTACGTGACTAGGATCCGAAATATACCTTCGTAGAATCGAAACATGAAACACTGGATGGACATTAGACAATGCCGGAGGCAAAGCTAATTTATATGCAACTGTGCCAATCCATTCCAAGATTTCAAAAGGACCGATGAATCGAGGACTAAGTTTCCCCTTTTTGCCAAATCTCATCACACTTTTCATTGGTGACACATTTAAAAAGACGTGATCACCAACCTGAAACTCCAATTCTCTTCGTTTTGGATCAGCATAAGATTTTTAACGGCTTTGAGCTGCTAATAGCTTATGTCTGATCAGACGAACCTTCTCATTTGCATCATGTACCAAGTCAGGTCCAATCAACTTACTTTCACCTAACTCGAACCAGCCAACAGGCTATCTGCATCTTCTACCATACAATGCCTCAAAAGGAGCCATCCGAATGATAGAGTGATAACTGTTATTATAAGCAAACTCCATCAATGGTGTATACCGATCCCAGCTGCTCTTGAAAATAATAATGCAAGCTCTCAACATATCTTTTAACGTCTGGATAGTCCTCTCTGACTATCCATCTGTCTAGTGATGAAATGCAGTGCTCAAGTGTAACTTCGTTCCCAACGCCGCTTGCAGTGACCTCCAAAATCTAGACGTAAACTGCGAACCACGGTAGAAATAATGGAGATAGGTACACCATGCAGACGTACAATTTCGTCGATGTACACACGGGCATACTGCTCTGCTGAATAATTTGTCTTTATTGGAATAAAGTGCGCAGTCTTAGTGAATCTATCCACAACCACCCAAATAGAATCATAACCCTTGCTGGTGCGTGGAAGTCCAGTAACAAAATCCATAGTAATGCGCTCCCACTTCCATTCTGGAATCTCAATATTCTGCAATAAGCCAGCTGGTCTCTGGTGTTCAGCTTTCACCTGTTGACAAGTCAAACATCTCGAGACAAAGTCAGCCACATCACGCTTCATACCACTCCACCAATAAGTGTCTCGGAGATCATGGTACATCTTACTTGATCCTGGGTGCATGACATAAGGTGTACAATGAGCCTTTGTCAAAATCTCTTGACATAGTCCGCCAGTTAAAGGAACGCATAACCTATTTTTAAATCGAAGAATACCATCCTCACCAACTATGAAATCTGTGTGTCTACCTTCACAAACTTTTGTAACCAACCTTCTTAACTCAGGGTCTTTACCTTGCGTTTCTCCTATTCGATTCACTAAGGTTGGCACAACTCTGGAATGCGCTAGAAGGCCCTTTTCTCCTACTTCAAAAGAAACTCCGCTGTTTTGCAGCTGTGATAGTTCCTTTGCAAGTTCTCTTCTGTTAATAGGTATGTGTGCTAAACTGCCCATAGACTTCCTACTGAGAGCATCAGCAACCACGTTGGCCTTTCCTGGATGATAAGAAATGGTGCAATCGTAGTCTTTCAACAACTCCACCCATCTATGCTGTCGAAGATTAAGATCTTTCTGACTGAAAATGTACTTCAGACTTTTGTGATCCGTAAACACCTCAAATGTTTCTCCGTACAAATAATGTCTCCACATATTTAATGCAAAAATTACTGCTGCCAACTCGAGGTCATGAGTAGGATAATTATGTTCATGCTTCTTTAGTTGACGAGAAGCATACGCAATAACCCGACCATGCTGCATTAAAACACATCCCAGTCCAACTCCTGTAGCATCACAATACACAGTAAATCCGCCAGTGCCTGAGGGAAGGGCTAAGATTGATGCAGTAATTAATGCTCTCTTCAGTCTCTGGAAACTCTCTTCACATTTGTCAGACCAGACAAATTTAACTCCTTTCTGGGTCAAACGAGTTAATGGTGCAGCTATACGAGAAAAATCTTGCACAAATCAACAATAATACCCAGCAAGCCCTAAAAAGCTTCGAATTTCTGCTACCGAAGTTGGCGTCGGCCAACTTTCAAATGCCGCAACCTTTGAGGGATCAACTTTCGCACCCTCATTTGAGACGATGTGTCCGAGGAAAGCAATGCTATTTAACCAAAATTCACATTTAGAGAACTTAGCATACAACTTGTCCTCACGTAACCTCTGAAGTACTTGTCTCAAATGCGAAGCATGCTCTTCCTCAGTTTTCAAGTATACCAGAATATCATCAATGAACACAATCACAAATTTATCCAAGAAGGACCTAAATACATTATTCATCATTCCCATGAACGCTGCTGGTGCGTTTGTGAGTCCAAATGACATCACCAAAAACTCGTAATGTCCATAACGAGTTCAGAAAGCTGTCTTCGGAAAATCTTGCTCTCTAATCCGAAGTTGATGATAGCCTGAACAGAGATCGATCTTAGAGAAATATTGAGCTCCGTGCAACTGGTCAAACAAATCATCAATCCTTGATAAAGGGTACTTGTTCTTCACTGTCACTTTGTTTAACTGACTATAGTCAATGCATAACCTCATCATTCCGTCTTTTTTCTTTACAAATCAAATAGGAGCACCCCAAGGAGAAACACTAGGACGGATAAAACCCTTGTCAAGTAGCTCTTGCAACTGATCTTCTAATTCTTTCAGTTCCATCGGAGCCATCCGATAAGGAGGAGTTGAGATAGGCTCCGTACCAGGGATTAAATCGATACAAAATTCCACATCTCTCACTAGAGGTAGTCCAATTAAATCCTCTGGAAAGACATCTTCAAAATCAGCTACTACTGGTATCGTACCCAATATAGACTGAATCTGATTCTTAGTATCCAGTATCATCGCCAAGTAGGCCTGATATCCCTTTCTCATCAACTTATCAGCCGTCAGTGCTGATATGAAATAAGGAGACGATAGACTCCTATCACATAAAAATGTGAACTCTGGCTCATCCGGTAATCGAAATTTGATCACCTTCTCACGGCAATCAAGAGTGACATAATACGAGGATAACCAATCCATCCCTAAAATGACATCAAAGTCTAATAAATCAAGCAAATTTAAGTTTGCTTGCATTTATGGCCCCCTATCGCAATCAAACAAGATCGATATACCGACTTCGTCTCAATCCGACCACCAAGTGGAGTAGTTACCGATAAGGGTGTCTCCAACCGTGAAGGACTCATAGTAAGGTGAGATGCAAAATATGGCAAAACAAATGAATGCGTAGCTCCAGGATCAAATAATACAGAAGCATCAATATTGCAAACAAGTAAGGTACCTGTAGCGACCGCATTAGAAGCTTCAGCATCGCGAGGTGTTAGTGCAAAAACTCTAGCCTGTGCGCCTCCATCCAGATGTTGAGGTTGGTTGCTCATAGTCTGAATACCAGTTTGACCTCCAACACTAGCTCCATATTGTGCTAACGGAAAACCAATTCCTCCATACTGACTACCAATGGCACCAGACTGCACTGCAGGTTGAACTAAAGGCACATATGTGAGAGAAGGATACGCTGCTATGTGATGGACACTGGCACCTCGATGGGGACATTGGTTAATAAAGTTCCCTTTCTGACCACACTGAAAACCTGCACGCGTCTCACGATAACAAACACCTGTATGAAATCGACCACAAGTCTTGCACTGCGTCTTCAATTGATCCTGGTTGCTCGAACCTGAATGCTAGCCTCCAATATTCTGTTGGGGGGCTCTGCGGTCATGTGAGGTAGTATTGGGCCGCTGACTGCGCAGTGATGATTGAAACTGATTACCTCACTGAAAACGCTGACCTCTACCTCCTCGAAAGTGTCCTCGGCGATGGTTCTCATACTGATCATTTTCACGAGGTCTCTTTCTCGGGTCACGAGTAGCTTTCTCTAAAAGCTCTCTGTCTTCTATAACTCGTGCAGTATCCACAGCTCTTGAGAAACTAGAAAACTGAGTACTAACCACTGATCGAAAAATATTATGACGTAATCCCATAACGAAACGCTTAATGCGCATCTGCTCTGTCATCACCAAATGTGGGGCATAAGCTGATAAGACGGTGAACTTATTAGCCTACTCCGTTACCGTCAAAGCTTCTTGTCTGAACATCTCAAACTCTCTTGCCTTCGCATCCCTTATACTACCAGGCAGAAATCTCTCCAAGAACAATGTCTTAAATTCATCACATTCCAAACGCGGCTGCTCTGTGCTCCTACTCCTCACCACATCATCGAACCAAGCCATAGCAACACCGTGTAGCCTGAAAGAAGCCAACTCCACTGACCTCCAAGTCGGACAATGAAGAACCTGACAAAGACGCTGAGTCTGATCAATAAATGTCTGAGGGTCATCCTTTCCATCTGTTCCACTAAAAGCCGGTGGCTGATGCCTGATGAACTCATCCAGCTTCACACCTCCATCGTCAATAGTCTGACATACGCCCTGAGCAGGATGAAAGTCTACATTACCACCACTTGCTGGTGGTGGAGTCGCAGATTGGCCCGGAGCAACACCCTGCGGCACCATACCATGCAACACCTGAATCAAACCATGAATACTACTCACAACATCAGTATATGACATTGTGGCCTGAGGTGGAACAACTGGCTCGCTCCCTGGTGGTTCGCTATGTTCACCTCTCGGATTGGTTCCCGTCCGAGTGCTGCATGGCACAACAGTAGGAAATGGCTGATTAACATCATCAACACCAACACCCGCACCTCTACTGGTGTTAACATCTCTGCCAGGTCAAGATGTACCTCTCGAATGGGTGATAGAGCCTAGTTATACACATTATTTAGGTCATAACCCTATGCTTGTTTGCAATATTTCATGAGCAAGATTACTCGTTTCCAATGTTTTTGTATATCAGGTCAAAACGAGTCCTTAAGTCGGATACGCGCTAACAGGCAGCGTTCTAGGAGTGAAAGATCAGCCTGAGGAGCTAGCGGCGCAAACAGAAGAAGAAATGGCGAAAGACAGCAGAGGTGCGCTAACCATATGCGCTAGCCGATGCCGTGCGCCAGGCGCAAAGTCCCAGTGACCAGATTTGGAAGTTGCCAAAAGATGAACTTCCTGGGCACTATTTAAACAAAGAAAGTCTAGGGTTTCACAATAACACGGAGAGGCAGCACCACGGCCTCAGAGGAGGCACTGCGCGGCAGAACTGGAAAACACACGGACCTGTCAAGGAGAGTTGCGCCAGCCGACTGCGCCAGCCAAGAGAAGACACTGCACGCACTATTTGCTACCGTTTTCTCTGATACAGTAGTTGTTATTTACTATTTTATGATGTTTACCACTAGCATGTCTAGCTAAACACTTAGTGTTGGTCGGGCATGAACCTATGATGTATTACCTTTGAGACTTGAGCTTAATGCATAGTTTATTTACTTGTATTAATTCTGTGCGTACTGAGACAGTTAGTTGCATGAGTAGGGGAAGCCTTGAACCGCAATCTTACTTGTGTTGCTTGCTTGTCACCTGTTAAACTAGTTGCATGCGTAGGGGAAGCCTTGAACCGCAAACTTACCGTGACAATTAGGAGTAACGAGTTAGGGTAGGCAGTTGCTACTGTGACAGGATTCGCAGCTGTTTAGTCTAGTTCTAGGATTAATAGCACATGAACTTTGAACGGAACATGCGCACGTGTTAGGAAGCCTTTACCGGACACTAACCCAAGTAAAACACAAGCTATAGATGTTTGGAGTCGATGATAAGGAATGCATTCATAGAGGATTGTCTGCCCAATACTTCTCATAAACATAGTATCTCATCTATACTGCTTGCGCACGTCTAGTGCAATTTCCTGTGTTACGATATTCACTGCTACTCGCGCATCGCGCAAAACCCCCAATCACTCACGCAACCCCCGTTTTCTTAAGTGTAGGTTACTGGCTAAGACTCACTGCTTGCTCCCTGTGGAGATCGACCCTTACTTAACCGCTGTACTAGTGGGAGAGGAAGGATTATATTTGACGCGCACGACGACGCGCGATCAAATTTTGGCGCCGTTGCCGGGGAGCAACACAGCTAAGTTTTAGCTAGCTTACATTTCTCATTTTAGTAACTAGTTATTTCATTTTGTTTTGTTTTCTCGTTGTTGTTTCTGACAGCGCACAATCACATCAGCCTGCGCAACCTTGAAACAGTTGCGTTGCGCAGATTCTAGTTGCGCACTGACAGACGCAACAACTTCGTTGCCATTTAATTCGTTTCTTGAGTTTGGATCAGGACATGGAGGATAACAGTGTGGTTGGAGATAACCTGGGAGACAGAACCCCAGAGGAAGCAAGGGCACATAACCGCGCAGCCCTATTCAGAGAGGAAGTGCAGCGTGAGGTCGACGCACGGATGGCCGCTGAACCATACATTGCGCCACCCGTTCGTCCAGTCGCGAGGCGCAGGACAGTGCGCGAAATGTCAGCCCCACTCACTGTTAACCAGCCATGGTGCATAGTGCTTCCGCCCAACGGACAGTTCGAACTGAGGAGCTCACTCATCCATCACATGCCCAAGTTCCACGGGATGAACAATGAAAATCCAGTCAAGCATGTGCGAGAGTTCCTGATCATTTGCGAGAACATGAAGACCTTGGGGGAGAACGAAGAAGCGCTGAAGATGAAGGCATTCCCATTTTCATTGAGCGATGCAGCCAAACACTGGCTGATGAGCCTACCTGCAGGATCTATTCACACATGGGAGCAGCTGCAGAAGAAGTTCTTAGATAAATTCTATCCAGCAGCGAAGATTGCGCTGCTCAGAAGGGAATTGGCCGCGCCAAGGCAGAGCGCAGGGGAGTCTCTGTCAGAATACTACGAGCATTTCAGGGAGCTAGAAGCCAACTGCTACAATCACGGGCTTCCTCAGAATGTGCTGATAGAGAACTTTCTGAATGGACTGCTGCCCATGGAGCTTCGACTACTGAATGCATGCGCAGGAGGGGACATTTGCAACATGTACCCGGAGGATGCATGGCAGCTGATAGAAGATTCTGCTGGGCAGGTAAGACATCAATTAACACTTGAAAGTAGTCATAATCGTTCTGTGCATCAGGTAGAGGCAAGCGCTGAGATCCAAGAAATGAAGGCCATGCTACAGAAGCTGATGAGTGCGCAGAGCGCACAACCAGTTGCGCCAAAGGTATGTGAATTCTGCAGGTCCACTGAGCACAAGACAGATGAATGCCCAACACTTTTTGAAGAAACTGGAGATGTAAATGCCCTTGGAGGATGGGACAACAGAGGACCGCAGAGGCAGAATCAGCCGCGCTTTGGGCTTGCTGCAAATGGATTCAGATGGAGAGAAGAGAACAATTTCCAGAGGCAGCCCACTGATCAGCGCGCGCCACAGCAGACGCAACAAGCTGCACCCTACAATCCACCGCATCGCCGCACAGACGCACCAGCGCAGAACAATCAGCAACCAAAGCGATCCTTGGAAGATATCATGGGGCAGCTAGCAGACACAGTGCGCAAGAATGACGAAAAGTATGACAAGAGGTTCGAATCCATAGAGAAGCATCTATCACAAATTGCAACCACGGTGTATGAGCTGAAAAAGAGCGATGGCAACCTGCCTTCGCAAGTGATTCAGAACCCTAAAGGAGGAGTTAATGCAGTAACACTGAGGACTGGGCGCGCAGTGGGAACAGAGCAGACCGCGCAGGCGCCCGCGCAACCAGTTGCGCAAGTCCCAGATCCAGCAGCTCAGAGTGCGCAACCAGAGCCAGAGGCGCAATCAGAAGCGCCAACCACGAACCAGCAGGGCAAAGCGCCAGGTATGTCTCACTCGACAAACAAGGACAAAAATTGTACTAACATACCTGCTCCTTTCCCTGTGCAGGCACCACTGGCGAGAAAAGAAGCACTGGACAAGGAACTATATGAGCTGTTCAGCAAGGTGGAAATCAACATACCTCTCATAGAAGCTATTCGACAGATTCCCAGGTATGCGAAGTTTTTAAAAGAGCTGTACACAAATAAAAGGAGGACAGGCGAATGCGCACAGGTAATGCTAAATGCGCAGGCCTCAGCAATCGTGCAACAAAAGGTACCACCTAAGTGCCGAGATCCAGGTACATTCACTATCCCTTGCACCTTAGGTAAAACCACGGTAAGCAACTGCATGATCGATTTAGGCGCATCAATCAATTTATTACCATATTCTCTATATGCGACATTGCGCCTTGGACCACTAAAGCCTGCAGGTCTCACCATTCAGCTAGCAGATAGATCGTGCAAACAACCTGCAGGCATGATAGAAGATGTCCTCGTCCGAGTAGGAGAGCTGGTGTTCCCGGCAGATTTTTATGTGCTGGAAATGGAGGGTGAATCAAGCGCCAGCAGTGCGCAGATCCTCCTGGGCAGACCTTTTCTGATGACCGCGCGCACGAAGATAGACGTGTGGAGGGGCACGCTGTCCATGGAGGTTGATAGGAAAGAAATCTACTTCGACATATTCAAAGGAATGCAGCACCCTCATGAAGACGCCACAGTGCACGCGATGGGCAGCATAGACGACTTGGTTGCAGATGCGCAGGGCGAGCTAGTTCCCAAGCGCATTCAGGCTGGATGGCGCATGAGCATTGCGCCAGAGCCGCCACCAGATGCACCAGAGGGAGAACTGGACACTATCGCTCATCTTTTTTCTCCCTCTTTACCTAACCTCGTTACTTATGATTTATCACATACTATTACCCATGCTGACCACCTTTTCGATCCTTTGCGCAGGACCAAAGAGCACGCAACACATACACAAGCGCGGGGCAACTCAGGAGCAAGAGTGGGGGAGGTCGCTGGCACACTTTCACGCAAGTAACGAGGTACAGTCGAGCCAACGACGTTAAACAAAGGCACTTGTCGGGAGGTAACCCGACACGTTTTTACTTTTACATGTTTTTTTCTTATATTCGTTCTTTTTGCATTGCATGCATGTGCGCTCTCCATGCGCTTGAGCTTGAGTCGTGGGGACACGTCTCTGTTCAAGTGTGGGGGGGGGCGTTACTCTTACATTTCATGTTTTGAGCATTTTTAGTATAGCTTAGTTTAAGTTGAAGAGAATTAGTAGCAGTAGTGCGCTAAGGTGCAGGATGCGCATGCGCTCCAGCTTGTTTTGCGCTATCCGTATTGCGTGCACCGTTCTCTACTGTTTTAGCATAATTTTTTCGTTTTTTTCTGCTCCTGTTAGTTGGGATATACAGGGGATGTGGAGTTGATAGAAATGCTCCAGAGAGGCGGTTAGTCGCTTGTGCTTCGAAGGCGAGGTATATGGTCGAGCGCGCTAGTGGAGGCCGGTGCTTCGCAACCTTCGGAACAAAAGAGCGCGCTCAGTCGCGCAGATGCCAAAGGCGAAATACCCAAAGCGTGGCGAGGTGGGAAAACAGACCACCTTCTCTCTGGAAGCCGAGCTAAGGAAAGCGGGCGCGGTTGCAAACGCGTGCGCCGACCGGTGCAGACAGACCAAGGAGGGAGAGCGGAACGAGTTCCATAGCTGCTATCCGAAGGCTGAGATTGGAACTGTTCTGGGAATGAAACAATTGGAAAGGAAGCTGTACAAAAGAAAAAAATACCAGCAGAAGCAGATGATTTGCGTTACAAAGAATCAGCATGTGCACTACTTAGTACCTGCGTGCGCAAGACCACAAGGATATCATCAAAGGCTCAGGTTCCCAGGAAGTGTGCGAACGAATCACGCACTGGAAGAAGCTCGCGCAAGAAACCATATACCTATCTTCGGAGCGGGAGCTGACAACCAGGAGCCTAAGAAGAGCTATCTCCCAGTCATCCAAAGATCTTCATCCCGGCTGAGAGGTAATGAAATTTCGGGATTATTATATTAGAACTATTGAGTGCAGTTGTGCGCAGGTGATAGAGCAGCACAAGTTGAGCAGCTGTGCATTTTGCGCTAGAATGCAAGGCTGTGCGCTAGTCTCCAGAAAAGGTAATTGTATCCGCGTTTCAGTACTTGTTCGGGACGAACAAGGGGCAAGTGTGGGGGGTTTGATAGAGCCTAGTTATACACATTATTTAGGTCATAACCCTATGCTTGTTTGCAATATTTCATGAGCAAGATTACTCGTTTCCAATGTTTTTGTATATCAGGTCAAAACGAGTCCTTAAGTCGGATACGCGCTAACAGGCAGCGTTCTAGGAGTGAAAGATCAGCCTGAGGAGCTAGCGGCGCAAACAGAAGAAGAAATGGCGAAAGACAGCAGAGGTGCGCTAACCATATGCGCTAGCCGATGCCGTGCGCCAGGCGCAAAGTCCCAGTGACCAGATTTGGAAGTTGCCAAAAGATGAACTTCCTGGGCACTATTTAAACAAAGAAAGTCTAGGGTTTCACAATAACACGGAGAGGCAGCACCACGGCCTCAGAGGAGGCACTGCGCGGCAGAACTGGAAAACACACGGACCTGTCAAGGAGAGTTGCGCCAGCCGACTGCGCCAGCCAAGAGAAGACACTGCACGCACTATTTGCTACCGTTTTCTCTGATACAGTAGTTGTTATTTACTATTTTATGATGTTTACCACTAGCATGTCTAGCTAAACACTTAGTGTTGGTCGGGCATGAACCTATGATGTATTACCTTTGAGACTTGAGCTTAATGCATAGTTTATTTACTTGTATTAATTCTGTGCGTACTGAGACAGTTAGTTGCATGAGTAGGGGAAGCCTTGAACCGCAATCTTACTTGTGTTGCTTGCTTGTCACCTGTTAAACTAGTTGCATGCGTAGGGGAAGCCTTGAACCGCAAACTTACCGTGACAATTAGGAGTAACGAGTTAGGGTAGGCAGTTGCTACTGTGACAGGATTCGCAGCTGTTTAGTCTAGTTCTAGGATTAATAGCACATGAACTTTGAACGGAACATGCGCACGTGTTAGGAAGCCTTTACCGGACACTAACCCAAGTAAAACACAAGCTATAGATGTTTGGAGTCGATGATAAGGAATGCATTCATAGAGGATTGTCTGCCCAATACTTCTCATAAACATAGTATCTCATCTATACTGCTTGCGCACGTCTAGTGCAATTCCCTGAGTTACGATATTCACTGCTACTCGCGCATCGCGCAAAACCCCCAATCACTCACGCAACCCCCGTTTTCTTAAGTGTAGGTTACTGGCTAAGACTCACTGCTTGCTCCCTGTGGAGATCGACCCTTACTTAACCGCTGTACTAGTGGGAGAGGAAGGATTATATTTGACGCGCACGACGACGCGCGATCAAATTTTGGCGCCGTTGCGTCGTCGTGCGCGTCAAATATAATCCTTCCTCTCCCACTAGTACAGCGGTTAAGTAAGGGTCGATCTCCACAGGGAGCAAGCAGTGAGTCTTAGCCAGTAACCTACACTTAAGAAAACGGGGGTTGCGTGAGTGATTGGGGGTTTTGCGCGATGCGCGAGTAGCAGTGAATATCGTAACACAGGAAATTGCACTAGACGTGCGCAAGCAGTATAGATGAGATACTATGTTTATGAGAAGTATTGGGCAGACAATCCTCTATGAATGCATTCCTTATCATCGACTCCAAACATCTATAGCTTGTGTTTTACTTGGGTTAGTGTCCGGTAAAGGCTTCCTAACACGTGCGCATGTTCCGTTCAAAGTTCATGTGCTATTAATCCTAGAACTAGACTAAACAGCTGCGAATCCTGTCACAGTAGCAACTGCCTACCCTAACTCGTTACTCCTAATTGTCACGGTAAGTTTGCGGTTCAAGGCTTCCCCTACGCATGCAACTAGTTTAACAGGTGACAAGCAAGCAACACAAGTAAGATTGCGGTTCAAGGCTTCCCCTACTCATGCAACTAACTGTCTCAGTACGCACAGAATTAATACAAGTAAATAAACTATGCATTAAGCTCAAGTCTCAAAGGTAATACATCATAGGTTCATGCCCGACCAACACTAAGTGTTTAGCTAGACATGCTAGTGGTAAACATCATAAAATAGTAAATAACAACTACTGTATCAGAGAAAACGGTAGCAAATAGTGCGTGCAGTGTCTTCTCTTGGCTGGCGCAGTCGGCTGGCGCAACTCTCCTTGACAGGTCCGTGTGTTTTCCATTTCTGCCGCGCAGTGCCTCCTCTGAGGCCGTGGTGCTGCCTCTCCGTGTTATTGTGAAACCCTAGACTTTCTTTGTTTAAATAGTGCCCAGGAAGTTCATCTTTTGGCAACTTCCAAATCTGGTCACTGGGACTTTGCGCCTGGCGCACGGCATCGGCTAGCGCATATGGTTAGCGCACCTCTGCTGTCTTTCGCCATTTCTTCTTCTGTTTGCGCCGCTAGCTCCTCAGGCTGATCTTTCACTCCTAGAACGCTGCCTGTTAGCGCGTATCCGACTTAAGGACTCGTTTTGACCTGATATACAAAAACATTGGAAACGAGTAATCTTGCTCATGAAATATTGCAAACAAGCATAGGGTTATGACCTAAATAATGTGTATAACTAGGCTCTATCAATGGGCTGAACCACGTGGTGGCATCACAACCTATATGAATAAACTTTGTATCAGCAAACCAGAATGTCAAGAAAGTGGTTTGACTGCAAATAAGAAGGAATTTCCTAAAGGTCATAACAGAACTTTGTATATGGTGGTGGCGCACTACACTACCATAATCAAAATTCTACTAAGTCCTAACTCCGTGTACTATGGGGACAAACCTAGGCTCTGATACCAACTTTGTCACGACCCAAAAATCCAGGTCGAGACCGGTGCCGGTCTCGTCCTGGATTTTTGGGTCATGACAACAATACCTTACCAGGATTGTTAGACTAGAACAGTCTTTACTAGTTCATGCATGTTCGATCAATGATTATTAGTTACAATGCATTTTCCTGCACTGATTCTTTTTGAAATTGACAAACATCATTCTTTCTGAGAAAAACCCCTGTTAATTATTAGTAGAACTCTAGAACTACTTGCTCTCTTTTAGGTTAGACCCTACTTACTGTTTGCTAGTATAGTAGGTCACTATTAATTCAAATTTGGCGCACACAATGACGTGCCGTTAGCAGTCCTGCTCTAGATGTCAAAACATGTGGCAATATATGCAGTGAGGGTGCTCACCATTAGGGACAAGCTTGGTAGAAGGAGTCATCGGTAAGGAGAGAGCGGTGATGTACAATAGCTAGATAAAGAGAATAACCAAAGGGCTAATGACGATCTCAAAGATGCGTCCACACGTGTTGGGCAGAGGATATAGCGACAATGTCACCGGTGAGATGAACCTTCATACTGGAAACTAAGTTGGCAGAGGCACTAGCATCCTCATCATTATAACGCTGATAGGCAGTAAGCTCCTTGTGAAAAGAATCCAAAGCATCTCATAATCATGAGACGCCTTTTTCCGGACTATTGCAGAGGCATCGGCTGGGAGTGCAAGCCTAGTAGGCGGGTAGGACGAGGCTGATACGGCACGCCGCCCGTGAGAACATCTCAAAAACGTTGACCACGCATGTGAAGACACATGTGCTGAACATAATCCTAATAATTGAGGCCATAAAAATAACATTGTAACAAAGAATGGATACGGTACCTGAAAAAGAAATAGAAGACTGTGATTTTTTTTTTTGCTTTTTGCTTTTTTTAACCGAGTTTGATTAACTTTGGTTGATTGATCAACTGTTGACTGAGTTAACTCGAATGGGGACTGAACTAACTCGAATGTTGACTGAGTTGACTCTTTGTACTTCTTTGTTGTCTATGTTAAAACAAGTATAGTCAAATTAAATCCATAATTCTTACTATTGTTTGAATCTTATCAATAAAGCTTGAAGAATGGACTGATGAGCAAGTAGATGGGTTGATAAGAGCAAAATAAATTCAAAACACTTGCTTACTTTCTTGGACATTCAGGAGAAAATATGAGCTACGACAATTTACCGAAGAACATTGTCCTGCTCCTCCCTCGATCTATCCTTATAGAATCGAAGATCAGAGTCATAAAAAATAAGTTCAATCTTGTTCAGGAATGAACAGTCACTTCCGAATAAATCCTACCTCTCAAATTGGTAGTTTTTCAAATAAGAGTCTCCATTAAAAGTTACAACAGTGTTCCTGAATTAACCATTTCCTTGGCAGATTGTCTACGACAAGGAGACATTTTCAAAAGATGATATCGACTGGAGGCAGAAATTGTCATTCATTCATTTCTGACCGCAGTCAAAGCGTAAGAGAAATCCATTATTGATGAGGAGTGAAGGGTGAAGTAAAGCAAGAAGTGTCTCTGAGGCTGCAAAATGTGATGGAGAGGATTGAGCTTGAATGAGTCCACAGCTGAATGCTTTGATGAGATTTGTTTTACTGTGATCTCAATTGGTCACTTGCTGAATCATGCATGTTTGTAAGATTTCAAAATTCAAAATGAAAATGTTCTGAAACAATTTGTCTGGTCTAACCTAATGTTTTGGCCTACCAACCCAACGGTACTAAAACCTGATGTTGACTACCAGTATAGGTCCAAATATCATAATTTTTTTTTAAAAAAAGGACAAAACAGTTCTATATACATCCATTTTTCATAACAATTTTCATTTCAGAATTATAATTTTAAATTATGAAACCATAATGAATTTTCAGTAGGTTCGAACACTGGCAGTCTCTGCGTCCTAGTTTTCTTTATTTTCATATCATGTGGGAACGAGGAGCTGAATAACCACAATGGATCAAAAGAATACGAATGAAAGCAGCATGCTGGATTAGAGGCCCTAGAAGAATATAGAGAAACACTGTAGTTAAAGAATACAGACCATGTGTCATGGAGACATAAGACATTCAAAAAAATTGAACAGCACTGCACGCGAAGACTATAGTTAAAAAAAAAAAAAAAAAAGAACAATATTATTTCGAACAAAGATGTTCATACAACACATAAATCTACATAACTTTTGCCCATGGAGCAGATGACGCAAATAAATTTATAAACAGGGAACAATATTTGAAAAGGCCAAACAATATGAGGTTAAAAAAATAGCAAATCCCTCATGATTGAGATACAACCGATGCATCCGTCATGAATTAGCAACAATCAGTTGCTTGTATATCCTTCATTATTCCAAAGACTAGTTTGGAAAAGGAGTGTCCCGGCAACCAAATGCGAGACTATTTGAGTTCCCGAAACTCAAACTAGTAACCACAAACTAAAAAGAGAACACCACACCACACCACACCAGCATGTAAACATTCATCACTAAGACTGCTTGAGATGAGCAAAAGCACACCTCAATCCATATCATAAAGAGCAATTTGGACAGCGAATTAATCCGTTCTCATTGCATACTCGGCATCTCTTCAACATGTCCTCATCCTCATCAAAAACCTTCTTGCTCCCACTGCAATTGAGGCAGGGCATGAAGCGCACATCCCCACAAGCCTGGCAGACATAGCCAGCAGTTTTAATAGGCAGGCCCTTGACCATTTTCAGCAGTTGGCCAGTTTCATGAAGCTGCTTGACGACATCCGCACCGCCTACATAGGCCCCCTTTATGAACACCTGCGGCAAGCTGACGGTGTTTTGATTCATGGTCTTGAGCAACTCTCGCCTGTAAGCGGAGTCCATAGACACATCCCGTTCATCCACATAAACCCTAAATCCTCTGAATATCATCCGGACAGCATAACAATCCTCATACGTTCTGCGAACGCCTCTCAAGCTTGTGAAATAAACAACGATTCGATCTTCGGCGCCAAGCAAGAACCTGGAGGGAACCCTCCCGTTTTTTCGGGATTCGAAGAGGCTGCAGAGCTGCTTCACCGTCCCCTTTCCCTTTGCCTTTCCCTTTGCATATCCCTCCTCCTCCTCCTCCGCGGCAATATCTAGAGGATTATTATAGAATTTCCTGAGGGAATTGGAGCGATCGAAGGGCTGATAAAGGTAGGGCTTCTCCGTTGATGCGATGGTTAAGGATCGATTCAACGAACCGGCCATCGACGACTACCCTCGAAACTGATCAATCGGGGTCGCAAAGCAGCTGAATTTGTGAGTAGTAAGCAGGAAATTGGAATCAGAGGAAGACGAGAGATGAAATCGGGTTTGAATGAGGCAAACGTATGCTTTGGTAAGAAGCTAACCAAAGCAAAGCTTTGAATCATATCATGTTTTCCATTTTGTTTATCACCAGCGTCGTCACACGCCTGGGGCAATAAATATGTAACAATTCGCAAGATACAATTATCATCCTTACAAAAATACCTTTTTTTTCTTCACATAACATTTATTAACTTTTACAAAAATTCATTTTAAGAAACGTAATGTTTTTCTGATTTTTCACAAATTTAGAAATAGTTTTTGATTTGTGAGTTTTTTATCAAACCAATTTTTGGGTAATCAGCATTGAAACGACTATATAATCTTTTGTATTGAAAAAAATTGATGATATTTATTACTTTACTTATATGTGGTTATTAGTTTTTACCCACCATTAGTGACTGATGTACATGAAAGGGGGGTGGGACTCGTTCCTCAGTGAATTTTTTTTATTTAAGAGGATTTAGGTTTAATTCTTTAGACCTTAAATTTTCAGCATTTAAATTAAGTTAAATTCAGTTAAGTTAAATTAAGTTAAGTACTGAAAAAATAAACTCATCACCCACCACTATCACTCCAACCCTAACCACATCACCACCTCAACCCACCACCACCACCACCCTAACCACATCACCACCACCACAACACCACCACACCACCATCCCAACCCACCACCACAACCCCCACCACCACCAACACCCCCACCACCACAACCCTAACCTACCACCACCCCAACCCACCACCACCACCATCCCAACCCACCACCACCACCCCAACCACACCACCACCACCACCCAAACCACACCACCACCATTCCAACCCACCACCACAACCCCAACCACACCACCACCCCAACCCACAACCACATCACCACCACCACCCCAACTACCATATATTTGTTTAATTTTCAGATACTTAAGATTAAAAATATGTTTGTAAAAGTACTTAAGTTAAGTTCAGTTAAATTAAGTTAAGTTAAGTTAAGTCAAGTTAAGTTAAGTTAAATTCAGTTAAGTTAAGGTAAGTTAGGTTAAGTTAAGGTAAGTTAAGTATAAGTTCAGCTCTAAAGAACAAGTAGTGTATAATTTTCAAAATTTTATATATAAATATAAATTGATACAATGGTGTCCTAGATAAACATTGTTGTTGCTGCTGCGATCCTTTCTAGATACAAGAAGATAAGAGAAATTTCAAAATTTAATTCATATTCGTTTCACAATTTGTTTTGCATATGTTTGTAACTGAATTTTTCCAATTAAATTGACGAGTTGAGTTTTGATTTTTCTCATTTGTGATGTTTTATATTTTTTGAATTCAATTAGGGTTTAGAGCTTTTTGACTACTACATTATTGGGTTTTGAAATATAGTCTCAATTTGACGTCGCACACTAACGCGTATCTTGAAATAAGATCTCACGGAAGTTATACACTATTTTTTTACACTTGTGGTTTTTTTATTCATAGCTTTTGAATTGTGACAAATTTTTATGGATTTTTTTAATTAATTGTCATTACAAAACAAAGGTTGGACTATTTTGTGAAAAGAAAAAATCCATCTTTGGATAGTAAAACTGGTGGATCATGTACAAACGCATCGAACACTACTCAACAAGGTACTTTATGTACTCCCCAGTATGTTGATTTGAATGATCTTCCTTCCTATCCTGTGGAGAGAAAAAGAATTATCGAGTATCATCCCAATCAACAAGATGAAATTCGAACAAAATATTTGATGAGAGGACCTTGTCAACCTCGTGGTCATAATTTTTCGAGAAAAACGATCGAAAAAAAAATACAGACAGTTTTCAACCTGACTGGTTTGATCAATCCAAACTGGTTAGAGTACAACATAAAAGAGGATAAAGCATTTTGTTTGTGTTTCTAGTTATTTAAAGATAATATTGAAAATCAACTGGGAATGATGCTTTTGTGATACAAGTATTTTCTAGTTGGAACAAGAAGAAAAGACTAGCTTCACATGTGGGAGACATTACTAATTTTCACAGTAAAACACTCAAAAGATGTGATGATCTGATGACTCATGCTCAGTCAAATGTTGTTGCTCTTCATAAACAGAGTAAAATCGCAAAGAATGAATATTGTATCCGCTTGAATGCTTCTATTAATGTGTCAAGATTTTTATTAAATCAAGGATTACCTTTTCGTGGACACGATGAATCAGAAGAGTCAACCAATCAAGGAAATTTTATGGAATTGATCAAGTATACAATCAGTCAAAATGAAAGTGTTTGTTACAAAATGTTCCCGGAAATAACCAAATGACATTTCCAGATTCAAAAGGATATTGTTAGTTTTTTTACTCAAGAGGTGATTCGTCATAGTATCGAAGAAGTTGGCGCTGAAGTATTTTCTTTGCTTGTAGATGAATCCAGTGATGGTTTTTACAAAGAGCAAATGGCTGTGATCCTACGATTTTTTGATAAACTTGGAATTGTTAAAGAGAGGTTCATCGGTATTATTCATGTGAAAGATACTTTATCAGTGTGTCTCAAAAATGCTATCGATTCATTATTTAGGGTTTAGGGATTGAGCTTAAAAAGTGTCAGAGGATAGGGTTATGATGGAGCGAGTAATATGAAGGGGTGAATTCAACGGATTTAGAGCTTTAATTACAAGATATTGTTCAGCTTATTACATACATTGTTTTGCTCATCAACTTCAATTAGTCGTTGTGGCAATTTCAAAGAAACACTTTGAAGAAGGAGATTTTTGTGAAAAAAATATCTCTTTTATTGAATGTGGTGGGGGCATCTTGTAAAAGAAGAGATATGATTCAAGAAAAGTATCAGCAACAACTGAAAAAGGCCATTGGAAATCGTGAGATTAAAATCGGAAGTGCATTGAAACAAGAACTGTTTTTACAAATACTTGGAAATACAAGGTGTGGTTCTCAATTTAGGACACGTTTGCGTTTAGTAGAGTTGTATCCAAATATCTTAGAATTGCTCGAATATATTGATGTTGAAGGTTCAGATACCGTTAAAAGGCAACAAGCAAATGGACTTCTCAAATACTTGCATTCTTTTGATTTTGTGTTTTATTTGCAGTTGATGTTGCTCATCCTTGATCTTACTGAATCTTTATCAATGGCTCTCCAGAGAAAAGATCAAGTTTTAAATGCTATGTCAATGGTAACATCAACTAAGCAACAATTGCAGTCAGTTAGAGACTATTAGTGGGATTCTCATATGGTTGTGGTGTGTGGGTGGTGTTGTGATATTTGTGGTGGTTGTGTTGATGAAAGAAATGATGAATAGTTATATTTACTTATATATACTTATATTACCTTATAAATACCTTACAAATACAAAAAAAACATGCCCCGACTCATGGCAAAATGTTTTTGTTCCGGTAGAAATTGCTTTTAACAAAATAACTTAAATTAAAAAACTTGCTTTCTTTTAACAAAATAACATAAATTCAACAACTTGCTTTCTTTTAACAAAACGGCCTCATGAAACCTTAAAAAGGCTCCATAATTCCTCCAACATTGTTTCAGTTGCTCTTTGGCCTCGCTCGTTTCATAGTAAAACTCAGCAAACTTCATCCAGTCACTCGTCTTGACATTTTTGTTTAATTCATTTAGCAATGTTTAGGGTTCAAAAGAAGCTACTTTTTCAAAAGCGTTTCGACAACTGGTTGAAGAAGTTTTGATAAAAGAGTTTTGCCACGAATTAACTAACTAGACCAATAATGTTCAAATTTAGCAAAAACCGCCTTTCAATAGAACATTTTCAAAAATAAAATTTAGACAATCTAATAGATTCAAATTACTAACAAATGAGAAACTAATTTTTGGATTCAATGGAAAATTAAGAGAAAAATCTACTTTTTATGGGAAAAATTCTTTTGATGTACTTTTTTTATCTTAAACAATTGTCATGAATATTTTTTGGCAAAAATAATTTACATATAATTTACTATTTACTATTTGATAGTTGATTTGATTAAAATATATATTTATTAACAATGATGTGTTTAACATTGCAAATTGGACTTTAGTTAACTTTTTTACTTTTGTATAATTTGTGTTTAGATTTCATTTCTAGGATTTTCTTAATCCAAATTCTAATAGCTGGTCTCGTTTGATTCTTGAAAAGTTTGAGGGATAGCAGAAAAATTTGAAAAAAAATGATTTTTTGTACTTAATTTGTCATTGAAAATAATAAAAAAAAAACTCATTACAAACTTTTCCGTATAACTTTCCATGGAAAAGTTGTTTTCCAAATATTTTTTTCATTTTGAATGTCCAAATGGAGCCGATATCAAGTCATAATGGTCCATCTTTGCAAATGGAAGTCAAATTTTAAATTGCAGTTTTTATCTTTCAGCCGTCTATTTTATTTCAAAACTTTTTTTTATCTATTTTACTACAAATAAATTTCGCAATAACTCATTTCTCATATTAAAGTCTAAACCTAAAACTCTATTATTTTATTTGCTGAATGAAAAGTCAACTGTGGAGAGGACACTTTCAATTTCATTCGATGTGAATGTTGGTCATATTTATATGGTAAAATATCAATTTAAAAAAATAAGAAAAAAAGTACAATTTGGTCGCTAAGCTATCACATATTTTAAACTTGTTGTCCAAACTTTCTTAAAATCAATTTATGATGCAATATAAATAAAAAGTAATTAATATTTACATGTTGTCTGACGTAGTTAACCTTAACCATGGGTTAACTACGTCAGACAAACTAACAAAGCTAAATCTCGATTAAATAATCTTGCTTTAACTCTCAACTCTCAATTTTCTTGCTTCACCTTTGACCGAATTTAAACTGGAAGTTTCTTGCAGTTAATCATGGCAGAAAGAATAGTTAACTCTGTCAGGCAATATTTGAAATTCATTAAGTTTTGTTGAGAATATGCACTTGAAAATTTGTCCCACATCGCCTGAGAAATGAAAGAGATGCTAGTATATCTTGGGTTACAGAACCATGACTCATGAGCCAAGGCTTTTGAGTCATATAGGAGTGTAAACCGGAATATCTAGCTATTTTCACAAGTTTCTTGTGATTAATTCTTATAATTCAATATGAGACAATTACAAATAGAAGGTCAGCAAAAAACTGGTACAACTTGACTATGCCGCATAAGGTAAATGTAATCATTCCGTAATAAGAATCCGTCCGCCAGAGTCTTCTGCGTGACAAATGACAACTTCTACCTCAAGATAGAGAGCTGTCGGTGGCTCCACACTAAAGACTGTAAAAAAAGTTCGGCCTCGCACCAATCACTATAAGGTACACTTTAATCTTTGGCCCGTGTATGACGAACTTTGGAATTTTAGTTAGCTTATTAGAGAAAATAAAATAAGTGTAGTTATCGGAATTATATATCATGCTTGAAGCCTTATATAAGAGGTCATGGTTTATGAAAAATTATTGTTGGTAGTGCATACTTTTAAGAGATAAGAAAGATGAATATAACAATTGGAATAAGAAAGTTGGAATAGCGCAATAAACAACTATGATTACAATAGCTAAAAGTGTGTAGTTCTAGTGCGGATGATAGAACTTGACCCCACGGTTTTTATGACAACTCCTGAGGAAACGCGTTAGGAATGTTTCGACTATTTCGAGTAAAAATAAAAACTGTAAAGTAAATACGAGACACAGAGATTTGGTAACCCACTTCGGGACAATGTGTCCGTAATGTGAGGGGGGGGGGGGGGGGGGGGGGGGGGGGGGGGAGGGGGTTCTCCCAAACCCAATTAAATTTATATTTCCTACTTACTAGCTAGTGATAAGCAGGGTCGAACCCAAAGAGAGCAATCAGTTATAAAGTTTCACTAACAATTGTCAAACTAAAAGGGGATAAGCTTTCCTCAAATGCGGCCAACTCTATATCCGCAGCAATGACATGTGCAATGGCCTCTTCACTTTCCACAGCACCAGCTGGACTCTTCACACTCTCCTCTTCTGATTCCTCATCAACTTTCTCTGATTCTGATTCATGATCAGCAGCTAAGACCCCTTGAGAGTGGACCACTTCAACCTGATCCGCAACCCCAGCATCCGTGCCAGGGTTACCTCAGCCATCATATCAACAACTACATCTATAGTCTTTTCCGTACCACCCTTCGTAGTTTCTTTGTTCACAGAAAGTTCAACAACCGTTACAACAGTTTCCTCAACAATGGGTGCAACAATCCCTTCAACATTAACAGGAACAGAAATTACCTCAGCGGCTTCCTTAGCAATTTGTTCGACATCTTCTGATGATTGTATCAGCAATTCAAGCTCTGCTGCTTCACGCCTCAATCGTTCTGCTCTCTCCTTGGCAGCACGAATCCTCTCTTTAGCAACTTTTTCCTCAGCTTCCGCTCTAGCCACCGCAACCAGTCTGTCTGCTTTCTCTTTAGTAATCAACTCAGCTTTCATCCTCTCATTCTCTTCTTCAATTTTTCTCCGAGTCTCAGCCTCAGTCTCAGCCTTCCTCTTCATCTCCACCTTTTCTTCCACTTTTCTTTTCTTTTCGCCCTTATTGACGACTTTCTTGGAGTCGGTTCTCTTAGGCTTAAGCGTCGGAGCTTCCCTTCTGGCCGGATCTTGAGGCTCAGACACCTCCCCCTCATTCTGAACGGACTTCTCTGCATGCAGTTCCTTCTTGGAGGTGTCTTTCTTACAGCTTTCTTGGACACTGGAGCTTTACGGGCGACTTTAGAGCGTCGTTCTTTTCTGACAATTTCAGTTGGCGGCACTGTTCACCATTCTGATTTTTAGGGTTTGATCTTTGGAGAAGCTGGCGTTGATGGAGAGAGAATTTCTGACTTCAATTTCTAGGGTTTTCTTTTCTGATGAGAGACCAAAAGTAAAGCAGCTTCCAAAAATCTCTCGCATATCCCTTCTTTCCCGCTTCAAATATTCGGCCAATATTCGATTCCTTCAGAAGTTTGTTACAGATCTGAAATAGCACTCAGATAGGAAATGTTATAACATTAGCTGAAATATAAGTGTTACATTTCCCTTTCAGCTTTCTGTTAGCCAATCTGTAGCCCTCTTCTTTATTCAAGGACTACCAGAAGTCATGCCATGATCAATTTTCGATCATACACAGGCCCAACTCAGACCTTAAAGTCTCGAATTATTGTGTGCTTAAAGCCTTTGTAAAGATATCAGCCTTCTGGCAATCTGTGCGAACATGAGTCAAGATCAGCTCCTTCTTCTCCATAAGCTCACGAATATACTGGTGTCTGATCTCTATATGCTTTGTCTGTGTGTGTTGGACTGGATTCTCTGATGGCGCTCATATTGTCACAGTACAATGTCATAACATCTTGTTCAATACGATATTCCTCCAGCATGTGCTTCATCCATATCAATCTGCTGAGCAATGCTCCCAGCTGCTATGTATTCTACCTCTGCAGTTGATAAGGAGATGTTATTCTATTTTTTACTGAACTAAGAAACAAGATTATTTTCAACATAAAAGCAACCACCAGAAGTGCTTTTCCTATCATGTGCATTGCCTGCCCAATCTGCATCACAATATCCTACAATGCTGGATGTTGTGTCTTTAGTGTACCTGAAATTCGCAGCGCCTCTTGATAGACAGATTTGTGAACAAGCAGTTGCTGCAGCACACTCTTGTTCACTCGGAAATTATCTCAGCAAACAATGAACAAGACAAAAGTTTGTTCACCCAGTTCGGCCAACTGCCTACGTCTGGGGAGGACTATTCTCCAGTCCTCAATCCACTAATCACAGAGGTCTCCAAGTACACTCGGTTACAACTCCACGCAACCTATGCTACTCAACCTTGTGTGGATCACTCAACACAATCAGAACAGGCTCTGACTTGTGTCTGCACACCCTCTACAAATGTCAATCTAGAATAGCTACTGTCTCCCCGACACTCAGCCTATTCTAAACTACACTCAACTCTGCAGGATTGCTGTAGCAACTGCTGTAGCACACAGCTGATGCACAAATGTCCGCATCGCTCCAAAGCCTTCTGCCGAGCCGATCGAACGATTCCACGAGCGCTGCACACTCTGGAATACTCCCCCTCACTCAGTGACCTCCTGCCACTAGCGAGAACTGCCACTTAGACACTCGACCGAGCCACTCGCTCGTCAGTTCTTCCGCGGCTGCCCTTGATCAACCAACAAGCACCACTGCTCTGAATTGGCTTCTAGATCAAGCTCGGATCAGACTATGCAAGTCCTGATCTCCTTCTCCTTCTGTCACCACAGCTCTGCGCTCACGCTCTGCTCACGGGTGATGATCGAAGAACTCGTCCATCGCACACCAAAATTGCTCTCTCTGAATTCTGTGTACGCACTCGTGTATCCCTCAGCTTCGATCCCCCTTTCTGCTCTGTCGCGTTCTCCCTTAAAAGCAACTCCAGCTTCAACCAAGAACCGAACTTAGCAATGTCCCAAAAAGAACAATTATCTCCTAATTTTTAGGAGATTAGATTTGTTTTTAATTCCCAAAACAAATCTCCTTCTCTAGCTAGGAATTCCCCACTGGAATATTCTTGGCAGCAATTTAGAAATTCTTCTGATGCTCTCCGCAGGGCTGCCAGGCCTTCTAGCCAAAGGCCCAGGTTGCTGCTGCTACTCGGACAGATGCTGCAGCCACTTGAACAAGCACCTGCTATAGCATCCCCTGCTGTAGCTGCTCCTTGTTCACTTGTGCTGGTTTTGTCAAACACTGCCATACTTGCATCATCAGTACCAAAGTCCAAGTATAGCAATATCTGCAACATATCATTTTATCCTTTTCACCTGGGATGCATGACTCTCCTTGGGATTAGCTTGGTAACGAGCACAAACTCCTATAGCATATGCAATGTCTGGTCTGGTAGCTGTCAGGTAGAGAAGACTCCCAATCATACTTTTGTATGGCATTTGGTCAACATATGCTCCAGCATCATCTCTAGTCACCTTTTTCTTTGTGGCAGCAGGGGTACGCTTGTGACTTGCCTTCTCCATATTGAATTTTTTCTCCAGATTCCTTGCGTACTTGCTCTGTGTGATGAAAATGCCATATACCTGAAAACCTAAGAAATAGGTTAGTTCTCCAACCAGGCTCATCTGAAACTCGCTCTGCATCTGCTCCACGAACTGCTTCACCATCTTCGTAGATGTAGACCCAAACACTAAGTCATCGACATATATCTGAGCCACTATAAAGTCAGAGCTGGTCCGTTTGATGAACAGCGTTGTGTCAACTCCCCCTTACTCATAGCCTTATTTGAGCAGAAACTGTATCAACCTCTCATACCAGGCTCTGGGCGCCTGCTTGAGTCCATACAATGCTTTCTTTAAACGGTACATGTGATCTGGTTGATATGTATCAACAAAGCCTTTAGGTTGTGCTACATATACCTCTTCCTGTAACACTCTGTTTAAAAAGGCACACTTCACATCCATCTAATGCAATGTGAAATCAAAGAAGCAAGCTAAGGCCATCAGGATTCTAACAGCTTCTAGGCGAACCATCGGTGTGAATGTTTCCTCAAAGTCAATCCCATCAATCTGTGAGTAACTTTGTGCCACTAATCTAGCTTTGTTCCTGGTGATGTTCCCCTTTTCATCAGTCTTATTTTGAACACCTTGTGCCAATCACGTTCACATTAGCTGGTCGTGGAACCAGTTCCCAGACATCATTTTTGACAAACTCTCCAAGTTCCTCCTGCATAGATACAACCCAATATTCATCTGTTATGGCATCCTATGCTCGTTTAGGTTCGATGGTAGATACAAAGCAAGCGAAGGGAACCATCTCTCTGTAATTCTTCTTAATCCCTCGAGTGACCATACTCCCCCTTGGACTGCCAATGACATTGGTCAAGGGATGGTGTTTCTAAACATGATGTGAAGGAATCATCTCGATCTCCTCTTCTGCATCAGCACTTTCCTCAGTAAGTTCCTCTACAACAGGTGTCTGTGAATCAGCCTCTGTGACAGCTTCCTTATCGACCTCAGCATCACTTACTGCATCTTCATCAACAACCTATGGAATCCAGCCTTTTGCATCGTCAGTGGTATTCAGTTCTCCATCATCTATAACAACATTCGATGACTCCATAATATTCATTGTTCTCCGATTGTAGACTCTGTAGGCACGACTGTTACGGGAATATCCTAGAAAGTTTCCTTCGTCACTTCTAGCATCAAGCTTCTGCTTATACTCTCTATCATCTAAAATATAGCACGTACGCCCTGTTCTTTTGCACTTAAATTTTAAGTACTTAAGTTAATTTAATTTAATTTAAATTAAGTGAACTTAAGTTAAGTATATTAAATTATTATTTTTTATTGGTTGTGTTATTTTTGTGGTGGTGGGTTGTTGTGATTTTGGAAGTGGGGTGGTAATGGTGGTGGGTTGTCGTGGTGGTGGTGGGTTGTTGATATTGTGATTGTGATGGTGGTGGATTGTTGTGGTGGTGGTGGTGGATGTGGTGGGTTGTTGTGATGGTGGTGGTGGTGGGTTGTTATTATTATGGTGGTGGTGGGTTGTTGTTGTGGTGGTAGTGAGTTGTTGTTGTTGTGCTGGTGGTGGGTTGTTGTGAAGGTGGGTTGTTGTTATGGTTGTTGTGGTGGTGGGTTGTGGTGGTGGTGGTGTTGTGTTGGTAGTGAATAATAATTTAAGTACTTAAGTTAAGTCAAGTACTTAAATAAATAACTTAAGGTCAAAAGAACAGACCCTAAGTACCAAATACATGAAAATATTTCACAGTAGTCTTTTTACCATTCCAGATATCGTAGCACGTTTTATCAGTACTCCCCCGCAGTGTTACACGGTTAAGTATGTGACAAGTAGTGTTAAGAGCCTCTGGCCAGAAGTGCAGTGCTACATCTTGGCCCGTAACATCGTCCTTCCCATTTCCAATCGATTTGTTTTTCCTTTCAACTACTCCATTCTGTTGCGGAGTCAGTGATGAAGAGAATTGATGTGCAATGCCTTCCTTATAGAACTCCTCAAATGACTGATTCTGAAATTCTCTGCCATGATCACACTTCGGATAAATATAAGAGGTAATCCTTTCTCACGCTGTAATATGGTAATCAGCTCAACAAGATGCTCAACAGTCTCTGATTTTTCTCTAAGAAACTCAACCCAAGCATATCTAGAAAAATCATCAACACTTACCAGAGCATACCTTTTTCTACCAATCCCCTCTACTTGAAATGGTCCAACAAGATCCACATAGAGAAGCTCAATGATACGCTTTGTGTTTATCTGAGTGGTTGTTGGGTGACTGCCTCTAGTCTGCTTCCCAATCTGACATCATTTGCAAACTCTGTTCTTCTCTCCTTCAATAATAGGAAGCCCTCTCACCAGCTTCTTGCTTGACAATTTCTTCAGAGCTTTATGATTCAGGTGCCCCAATCTCTTGTGCCACAAATTCATCTCATATGTCTTAGTAAGTAGACAGTTTGAATAAGAAAATAGCTCCTGCAACATCTAACAAATAGCAGTTATTTGTAGAACGACTGCCACGCATTACACATTCACCATCAGCAATGAGAACTCTGTACGAATTTTTGGTGAACTTTACGTCACAAAAATCGTCACATATCTGGCTAATACTGATGAGATTTGCATGCAGACCCTCAACGTAAAGTACATTTGTCAGACTGGGTAATGCAGGTAGTCGTAGGACACCTGCTCCAACAACTTTTCCTTTTCCACCATCTCCAAAAGTCACTGACCTTCCCTCCAGTGGTGTTAGATGCTTAAGAAAGGCTGAATTGCCTGTCATATGTGCTGAATAACGCTATCAAAGTACCACATATCTTTGTTCAAGTTGACAGTTGAACTATAGGCAACAAGGCATACCTTCTTTCCATGTTTCTTTGGTCTCTGATGATGTTGTATGGCAGTGTTTGACAAAACCAGCTCGAGTGAACAAGTTGCTGCTATAGCCCGTGTCTAGTGTTTGTGAACAAGACCACTGAACAAGGAGCAGCTGTAGCAGGAGAAAGCTATAGCAGGCGCTTGTTCAGAAGGGCTGTAACGTCTGTCCGAAGCAGGAGAAAGCTATAGCAGGCGCTTGTTCAGAAGGGCTGTAACGTCTGTCCGAGTAGCAGCTATTTGGGTCTTTGGAAAGAGGGCGTGGCAGTCCTTCTAAGAGCATCAGAGGAGTTTCTAAGTCGCTGCAGAGAATATTCCAATGGAGATTCCTAGTTGAAGTAGGAGATTTGATTATGGGAGATTTGAATCTCAAATCAAATCTAATATCCTAAAAATTAGGAGATATTGATATTGCTAAGGGAATTGTTAAATCCTGATAATGATTGCAGTGGGCGCGCTTATATAATGGAGACCCTTCAGAGCAATGAAGGTTGATCGAAGCTAAGAGAGAAAATACGAGAGTTACACAGAAGTTCAATAGAGAGTGAATCTGTGCGGGCGAATCTTCGATCATCACCGAGAGCAGAGCGTGAGCGCAGAGCTAAGGTGATTGAGACAGTGGGTGATCAGGACTTGCAGAGTCTGATCACAGCTTGATCGGGAGACCAATTCTGAGCAGTGGAGCTTGTTGGTTGATCAAGGGCAGCCGCGGAAGAACTGAGGGGTGAGTGACTCGGTCGAGTGTTTGGACGACAGTGCTTGCTAGTGACAGGAGGTCACTGAGTGAGGGGGAGTATTCCAGAGTGTGCAGCGCTCGTGGAATTGTTCGAACGGCTCAGCAGAAAGCTTCGGAGCGACGCAGACAGTTTGTGCATTAGCTGTGTGCTACAGTAGATGCTATAGCAATCCTGCAGAATCTGAGTATTGTTTAGAATAGGCTGAGTTTCGAGGAGACAGTAGCTATTCTATAAGATATCAGTAGAGGGTGTGCATACACAAGTCAGAGCCTGTTCTGATTGTGTACGTGGATCCACTTGTGGTTGAGTAGCATAGGTTGCGTGAGTTGTAACCGTGTGTACTTGGAGACTTTAGTGATTAGTGGATTGAGGATTGGAGTTTAGTCCTCCCCAGACGTAGGCAGTTGGCCGAAATGGGTGAACAAACCTTTGTCCTTGTTCATTCTTGCTGAAACAGTTTACTGGTGAACAAGAGTGTGCTGTAGCAACTGCTTGTTCACGAATCTGTGTATCAGAGGCACTGCAAGTCTTGATCACCACTGTCTCAATTGGTATCAGAGCCGGAGCTCAACACACAGAGTAAAAGATCCTACATCGCCTCTGAAGAAGTCAAGGAACAATGAAGGAAGGACAGAGCACGAGCAGACCTCCATTGTTGGAAGAAAGCAACTATGGATATTGGAAGACTAGGATGAAGGCCTTTCTCAAAGCCATTGATGAGAAGACCTGGAGAGCTATCGTGGTCCAGTGGTCTCCTTCGATCACCATGGATGAACATGGGAGTTACACGGATAAAACCTGAAGAACAATGGACTACTGAAGAGGGAGCTGCAGCAACTGGTAATTCAAAGGCTCTGAATGCTATCTTTGCTGCGGTTGATGCTAACAATTTCAGGTTGATATCAAACTGTGATATGGCCAAGCAAGCTTGGGAAATCCTGCAAATTGCCCATGAAGGAACTGATAAAGTAAAGCTGTCAAGATTACAGATTATTGCTATGCAGTTTGAGAACCTGAGAATGCTAGAAGAAGAGACGATCACTGAGTTCAATGCAAAACTTTGTGACCTGGCAAATGAAGCCCATGCTCTTGGAGAACCTATCCCAGAAGAGAAGCTGATTAGGAAGGTCCTCAGATCGTTGCCCACAAGATTTGACATGAAAGTGACGGCCATTGAAGAAGCTCAAAATGTCAGACACTTGAGGCTGGAAGAATTGGTTGGATCCCTCAAACAATTTGAGATGATGCTGGTTAAAGAAGAGCCTACTCCTAAGGAGAATATAGAACTGAAGGCAGAAACAGAAGTGAAGAAGCCAGCTCCAGATGACCACCTGAGCCTGCTTGTAAAGAACCTCGGGAAGCTTTTAAAAAACATGGAGTCAAGATCTGGTCAAAGCTCATTCTCACAAAGGCCACCTAAAAGAGGTGGAGGAAATCAAAGGAGAGGGAAGGAATTTGCTCAAAATGATGATGAAAAGAGAGACAGAAGAAAGGGCATGAAGTGTTGGAACTGTGAAGGTTATGGTCATCGACAAGCCGACTGTACTAGCAAACCAATGAAGAAGGCCGAGCTGAAAAATGCTTTTTCTGCCAGCGGAAGTGAAGACGAGATAGATCTGAGTAAAGATGAATGCAACATGGTTAGATGCAGATCATCAGTCAGGAAAGGCAGAAAAACACAAGGTAGGGTGGATCAGCTCCTGCTACAGCAATCCCTGTATCACCATGTCAAGACACTATTAAAGTATAAAAGATGCTATAGCTGCGGGCTCAAAGGTCACATTAAGAGGAACTGTCCATCAGCATACCACAGAAAGGGGTCAGCCAGAAAAACAACCAAGCACAAATATGGGAGAACTCAGCATCTTGCTCTTGTCAGCACAGCAAGTTCCTCGAACAAGGTTAGCTAGTATTTTGACAGTGGCTGCTCGAGGCATATGACGGGAGAAAGATCCTTCCTGAAGAGCATAACTCCCTGCTAAGAACAACAGGTGAGTTTGGAAATGGGCTGAGGGGAAGAGTCGGACAATTCAAGAAATGGCCAGAGTCATGATTCATGCCAAGAGGATCCCCCTGAGATTCTGGGCTGAGGCAATGAACACCGCATGCTATATCATCAACAGAGTCACCATACGGAAAGGAACCAACCAGACTTGCTATGAGCTCTGGAATCAGAAGAAGCCCACAGTTAAATACTTTCACATCTTTGGAAGTGACTGCTACATTCTGAGAGATCGGGAGTACAAGAAGAAGCTTGACCCAAAGAGCTATGCTGGTTTCTTCCTGGGATATTCAATGAACAGTAGGGCATATCGAGTGTACAACCAGAGGACAAGAATAGTGATGGAATCTGATAATGTAGTTTGGCAGTGTTTGACAAAACCAGTACAAGTGAACAAGGAGTTGCTACAGCACAAGTAAACAAGCAGTCCAGCAGAAGTGAACTAGTAGCAGCTGCAGCAGGGGATGCTACAGCAGGAGCTTGTTCAACTGACTGCATCATCTGTCCGAGAAACAGCAGCAACCTGGGCGTGTCTAGAAGGGCTGGAAACTCTGCGGAGAGCATCTGAAGAATTTCTAATATGCTGTGGAGTATTTTCCAGTAAGGTTTACTAGTCAGAGAAGGAGATTTGCATTGAAGATAAAGATCAAATCTAATCTCCTAGATTTTAGGAGATAATTGTTCCTTTTGGGACATTGCCTAAACCTGGACATTGCTTAAAGCTGGTGCTACTATTTAAGCGAGAGATGTTTATAGCAGAATGGTTGATCGAAGCTGAGGGATACACGAGTGCATACACAGAATTCCGAGAGAGCAATTTTGGTGTGTGACGGACGAATTCTACGATCATCACCCGAGAGCAGAGCGTGAGCGCAGAGCTGTGGTGATAGAAGCAGAAGGGAATCAGGACTTGCAGAGTCTGATTCGAGCTTGATCTGGAAGCCAATTCAGAGCTTGGTGCTTGTTGGTTGATCAAGGGCAGCCGCAGAAGAACTGATAGGTGTGTGGCTCGGTCGAGTGTCTAACTGGTGGTTCTCGCTAGTGGCAGGTGGTCACTGAGTGAGGGGGAGTATTCCAGAGTGTGCAGCGCTCGTGGAATCGTTCGAACGGCTCGGCAGAAGGCTTTGGAGCGACGCGGACAAATTGTGCTTCAGCTGTGTGTTACAGCAGTTGCTACAGCAACCCTGCTGAGTGAGTGTAGTTTAGAATAGGCTGAGTCTTGAGAAGTCTGTAACTGTTCTAGATTGACATTTATAGAGGGTGTGTAGACACAAGTCAGAGCTTGTTCTGACTGTGTCAAGTGATCCACACAAAGGTTGAGTAGCATAGGTTGCGTGGAGTTGTAACCGAGTGTACTTGGAGACCTTCGTGGTTAGTGGATTGAGGACTGGAGAATAGTCCTCCCCAGACGTAGGCAGTTGGCCGAACTGGGTGAACAAACCTTTGTCTTGTTCATTGTTTGCTGAGACAATTTCTGAGTGAACAAGAGTGTGCTGCAGCAACTGCTTGTTCACAAGTCTGCCTAATTGAGACGCTGTGAAATTTCAATTGGTATTAGAGCGGGAACTCGACACACAGAGTAAAAGATCCTACAGTGTCTCTGAAGAAGCCAAGACAATGAAAGAAGGACAGAGCACAAGCAGACCTCCTTTGTTGGAAGAGAGCAACTATGGATATTGGAAAGTTAGAATGAAAGCCTTTCTCAAGGCTATTGATGAGAAGACATGGAGAGCTGTCGTGGTAGAGTGGTCTCCCCCAATCACCATGGATGAACAAGGAGTCACACGGATAAAGCCTGAAGAACAATGGACTGCTGAAGAAGGAGCTGCAGCAACTGGTAATTCAAAGGCTCTGAATGCGATGCGGTTGATGCTAACAACTTCAGGTTGATATCAAACTGCGACATGGCCAAACAAGCGTTGGAAACTCTGCAAACTGCACATGAAGGAACTGATAGAGTGAAGTTGTCAAGACTCCAGATCATTGCCACACAGTTTGAGAATCTGAGAATGCTGGAAGAGGAGACTGTCACTGAGTTTAATGCTAAACTCTGTGATCTTGCAAATGAAGCCCATGCCCTTGGTGAACCTATCCCTGAAGAGAAGCTGATCAGAAAGGTTCTCAGATCGCTGCCCACAAAATTTGACATGAAAGTGACGGCCATTGAAGAAGCTCAAAATGTCAGATTCATGAGGTTGGAAGAGTTGATGGGGTCTCTCAAACAATTTGAGATGAAACTGGTTAAGGAAGACACCACTTCTAAGGATAAGAATGTTGGTCTGAAAGCTGAAATAGAAGCCAAGAAGGCAAGTCCAGATGATCAACTGAGAATGCTTGTCAAGAACCTTGGAAAGCTCCTGAAGAACATGGACTCAAGAACTGGGCAAAGCTCATCCTCACGAAAATTCAGAAGAGGTGGAGAAAATAAAAGGAAAAGGAAAGAACCTGCTCAGAATGAAGATGAGAGGAAAGACATGAAAAAGGGAGTCCAATGCTAGAACTGTGAAGGGTATGGACATATTGAGGCTGACTGTCCAAGCAAACCCCTCAAGAGCCCAGAGAAAAAGAACAGCAAGTCAATGACAGCAAAATGGAGTGATTCTGAGGAAAGTGATGAAGAAAACTGTGTTGTGCTAACCAGTGTATCAGATTTCAACCTCAAAGAGCTAAAGAAGGAAGAATTTCACTATGGGATTGAAGTATCCGAAAGTGAAGATGAAGAGGACTCATCTGACAGTCTTGTTGACTATCTGGGGAAGATACTCAAACAGTGTGAGGCAGTACTTCAGACCAATCAAGCATTGACTGACAGAGTCAATCTCTTGGAAGAAGAACGAAGGAAATGTCTCTTCTCATCCAATAGTCAAGTTACCATACTGAAAAGGGAAGACTCTGGAAGATAGACCACTGTTGGCTCTTCTCTAGCAACCGCTAAGACAGCCGATTCCCAGAAAAATATCTTGGACGAAATTCTGTCTTACCAAAGACTTGGAAAAGGAAGAACAGGGCTTGGGTATACTGGTGAAGAAAGCTCTAGAGGGACAGTTTTCATTAAAGCCTCGGATGATGTGTTAGATGAAAAGAATAATTCAGATGACTCCTTAAAACCTGCAGAGAAAGATGGAACTAGACATGTGAACAAGAGGATGCTGCAGCACCGGGCACATCATTCTTCTAAAACAAAGCAAAAGGCTCAGAATAAAAGGGGTTCTTGTACAAGTGTTGGGAATCAGAAGACTACCTCCAATCTGAAGCAGCAGCACAGAACCTCCTCAGTTGAAAAAGGAGGAGCAAAATCCAGAACCAACACATGCTGCATAAAGACTCCGTATCATGTTGCTTCAGGAAAATCTCTTTGCTGGAAAGAATCGATGAGGAGGATCGCTAAGACTGCTGCACAAGGGCACTGGATCGCTAAAGACAAGGGAAAACCACAGGTTTTACAGGTATGGAAACCCAAACATGACAAACGAAGAGATAGGAGGCTGGAGGGTCAGAAGAGGAGAACTCTAGCTTATCTCAGGTGTGGGTGAAGAAATCTCCACCAGAACCTCTTAAGGATCCTCTGAGCAAAGCTGACGTCTGAAATGAGTAGGTGAACCAGCTCGCGTCTGCTATAGCAACCTGGTCAGAATAAGCTTGTTCACATGTTTTGGTTGCTAATGATGGGAGAAGGCACATGTGAGGCACGTGATCTAAACAACTTCAAAATGGAAAATAAAATAACGGGTAAATCATTTTCTAGGGCAAAGACAAGGTGCAAGGCGCTTCCCAAAATCGTTGCCGATCATCCTCTGTACGCTCCTCAAACCTTCTGCAATCTAGCTACAATGGTGAAGACGCGCGGGTTGAAGAAGAATCTGGCAGCAGACCGTCAAGGCAGGTCTGAGAGGAGAACCAAGGCGCTCAATGAAGCCCCTGCTCAGCGACTGGATGTGGTGGTGTGGGAACCAGCACCTCTCCCTGTGTCGCACAGCGAGCCCTCTCCTCACGAAGGAACTTCGCAGAAAAGAAGGCGCCTGGTACGTGACGGAGAACCTGTATCCAGTACCGCTGTGCTATCTGAAGAGGCTGTGGCTGAGGAAGTCCCTGGAGAAGAACAAGCTACAGAAGATGCTGTAGCAGGTTCTGCAGAAGAAAGGTGCAGAACACTGGTTATGTCCCCGGGCATTGTGGGTGAAGGGGAGTGATAATGAGTATGGCAGTGTTTGACAAAACCAGAACAAATGAACAAGGAGTTGCTGCAGCTCAAATAATCAAGCAGGCAGCAGATGTGAACTAGCAGCAGCTGCAGCAGGGGATGCTATAGCAGGAGCTTGTTCAACTGGCTGCATCACATGTCCGAGTAGCAGCAGCTTCCTGGGCTTGTCCAGAAGGGCTGGGAACTCTATGGATTGCCTCTAAAGAATTTATAAAACACTGTGGAGTATTTTCCAGTGAGGTTTACTAGTCAGAGAAGGAGATTTGCATTGAAGATAAATATCAAATCTAATCTCCTAGATTTTAGGAGATAATTGTTCCTTTTGGGACATTGCCTAAACCTGGACATTGCTAAAAGCTGGTGATGCTATTTAAGCAGAAGGGGTTTAGAGCAGAGAGGTTGATCGAAGCTGAGGGATACACGAGTGCATACACAAATTTCAGAGAGGACAATCTTTGGTGTGCGACGGACAAAATCTTCGATCATCACCCGAGAGCAGAGCGTGAGCGCGGAGCTGTGATGATTGTAGCAGAAGGGAATCAGGACTTGCAGAGTCTGATTCGAGCTTGATCTGGAAGCCAATTCAGAGCTGTGGAGCTTGTTGGTTGATCAAGGGCAGCCGCGGACAAACTCACGAGTTGTTGGCTCGGTCGAGTGTCGTGCGGCAGTACTCGCTAGTGGCAGGTGGTCACTGAGTGAGGGGGAGTATTCCTGAGTGTGCAGCGCTCGTGGAATCGTTCGATCGGCTCGGCAGAAGGCTTGGAGCGATGCGGACATTTGTGCTTCAGCTGTGTGTTACAGCAGTTGCTACAGCAACCCTGCTGAGTAGTTGATCGCGCGTCGTTGTGCGCGTCAAATATAATTCCTTCCTCTCCCACTAGTACAGCGGTTAAGTAAGGGTCGATCTCCACAGGGAGCAAGCAGTGAGTCTCAGCTAGTAACCTACACTTAAGAAAACGGGGGTTGCGTGAGTGATTGGGGGTTTTGCGCGATGCGCGAATAACAGCGAATATCGTAACTCAGGGAATTGCACTAGACGTGCGCAAGCAGTAGAGATGAAGTACTATATTTACGAGAAGTATTGGGCAGACAATCCTCTATGAATGCATTCCTTATCATCGACTCTAAACATCTATAGCTTGTGGTTTACTTGGGTTAGTGTCCGGTAAAGGCTTCCTAACACGTGCGCATGTTCCGTTCAAAGTTCATGTGCTATTAATCCTTAGAACTAGACTAAACAGCTGCGAATCCTGTCACAGTAGCAGCTGTTTACCCTAACTCGTTACTCCTAGTTGTCACGGTAAGTTTGCGGTTCAAGGCTTCCCCTACGCATGCAACTAGTTTAACATGCGACAAGCGAGCTACACAAGTAAGTTTGCGGTTCAAGGCTTCCCCTACGCATGCAACTAACTGTCTCAGTACGCGCAGGATTAATACAAATAAATAAACTATGCATTAAGCTCAAGTCTCAAAGGTAATACATCATAGATTCATGCCCGACCAACACTAAGTGTTTAGCTAGACATGCTAGTGGTAAACATCATAAAATAGTAAGTAACAACTACTGAATCCAAGAAAACGGTAGCAAACAGTGCGTGCAGGGTCTTCTCTTGGCTGGCGCAGTCGGCTGGCGCAACTCTCCTTGACAGGTCCGTGTGTTTTCCAGTTCTGCCGCGCAGTGCCTCTGGAATGTCACTGAGTGATGGTGTCCGCCTCTCTGTGTTATTTTGAAACCCTAGACTTTCTTTGTTTAAATAGTGCCCCAGGAAGTTCATCTTTTGGCAACTTCCAAGTCTGGTCACTGGGACTTTGCGCCTGGCGCACAGCATTGATTGGCGCAATCGGGTGGCGCACCTCTGCTGTCCTTCGCCATTTCTTCTTTTGTTTGCACCGCTAGCTCCACAGGCTGATCTTTCACCCCTAGAACGCTGCCTGTTAGCGCGTATCCGACTTAAGGACTCGTTCTGACCTGATATACAAAAATAGTGGAAACGAGTAATCTTGCCCATCAAATATTGCAAACAAGCATGGGTTTATGATCTAAATAACATGTATAACTAGGCTCTATCAAACCCCCCACACTTACCCCTTGTTCGTCCCGAACAAGTACTGAAACGCGGATACAATTACCTTTTCTGGAGACTAGCGCACAGCCCTTGCATTCTAGCGCAAGATGCACAGTTGCTTCAACTTGTGCTGCTCTATCACCTGCGCACAACTGCACTCAATAGTTCTAATATAATAATCCCAAAATTTCGTTACCTCTCAGCCGGGATGAAGGTCTTTGGATGACTGGGAGATAGCTCTTCTTAGGCTCCTGGTTGTCAGCTCCCGCTCCGAAGATAGGTATATGGTTTCTTGCGCGAGCTTCTTCCAGTGCGTGATTCGTTCGCACACTTCCTGGGAACCTGAGCCTTTGATGATATCCTTGTGGTCTTGCGCACGCAGGTACTAGGTAGTGCGCATGCTGATTCTTTGTAACGCACATCATCTGCTTCTGCTGGTATTTTCTTTTGTACAGCTTCCTTTCCAATTTTTTTTTTTATTCCCAGAACAGTTCCAATCTCAGCCTTCGGATAGCAGCTATGGAACTCATTCCGCTCTCCCTCCTTGGTTTGTCTGCGCCGGTCAGCGCACGCGTTTACATCCGCGCCCGCTTTCCTTAGCTTGACATCCAGAGAGAAGGTGGTCTGTTTTCCCACCTCGCCACGCTTTGGGTATTTTGCCTTTTGCATCCGCGTGACTGAGCGCGCTCTTTTGTTCCGAAGGTTGCGAAGCACCGGCCTCTACTAGCGCAATCGACCATATACCTCGCCTTCGAAGCAGCAGCGACTAACCGCCTCTCTGGAGCATTTCTATCAACTCCACATCCCCTGTATATCCCAACTAACAGGAGCAGAAAAAACGAAAAAATTATGCTAAAACAGTAGATAGCAGTGCACACAATACGGATAGCGCAAAACAAGCTGGAGCGCATGCGCATCCTGCACCTTAGCGCACTACTGCTACTAGTTTTCTTCAACTTAACTAAGCTATACTAAAAATGCTAAAAACATGAAATGTAAGAGTAACGCCCCCCCCCCCACACTTGAACAGAGACGTGTCCCCACGACTCAAGCTCAAGCGCACGGAGGTTGCGCACATGCATGCAATGCAACGAAAATAAAGAATATAAGAGTGAACACCAATAGTCACACAAAATATAGCAAGGGAGTCACAGAATGTAGGGCACAAATATTCAGCACACCTAATAGTCAAATAGACGCAGCAAAATAAAAGACAACACCCTAAAGAAAATCACTGCGCCTGCCCTCGGCCTTAGAAGTTCCCCGAGCTAGACGCTGCTGCTGACCCATGCGCCTCATCCTCTGAAGAATCAGTCATGGAGTCGGTGCTGGAGGATGGTGGCACAATGGTGAGGGGGTCAGGCTGCTCGTCCTCGGAAAGTGACTCCCATATGGAATCGGAGTCGACGCTGGGAAAGTTAATTGGGGACTCCGGAACAGAAGGCCGGGCAGGGGCAACTACTGGTGGTGGTACCGGTGCTGGTTCAGGTGCAGGGGTGGGCTCTGCTGCTGGGGCTGCTGGTTCTGGGGCGGGCGCTGCTGGGGCTGGGGCTGGAGAGGGTGCTGGAGCTGGAGCTGCTGAAGTTTCTGGGGTTCGGGTAGGAGGTGGATGGTGCAGGCTGAGGAGAGGGGGAATTGCGTCTCCAAATTTCCACCCGGATGGTGGACTCATACTTAAATCCGCCCCCTCTGGCGCTAAGTATTCGAGCACGCGCATGACGTTGAACAGCATGCGCTGCTCGGCAGTGGCTTCCTCAGGCGCCGCCTCAGTCTCAGTCCTTGGGCGCTTGGCAGGGGCACGCGGGGGAGAGTCCTCTATGGAAATGGTCACTGGCTCCCCCAATGGTGCGCGGGCCCTCTGTTGCGCTCCAGTCTGCGCCCGAGTCCTTGGGCGCCTGACTAGAGGCACCTCTGGTTCTAGGGCCTCCTCCATCTCTTCGTCTGCTGCGGCGGCTGCTGCGGCTGCTGCTGCGCCTGCAGCTGCGCCCTGCGCACTGCTCTCGGCCCTGGCCCGCGCACTGCTCTCTACTCTGGCCCTCGGTGGTCTGGCTGGCTGCAGGTGGTAGCACCACTCTAGTGTGCCATCGTCCCGAACGGCTACCGCCCTGATTTGCAGCATGTGGGCGCGGTCCAGAGGTATAGGCTGCACCAAGGTGTGCTCTGGCACCTCGGGCTCTCCATGTAAGCTCCGCAGCAAGTGCGTGATAAGCCCTCCACACGTCAGCGGCCCTCTCATGCTGACTCGGCTCCAATGGTGCACCATGTTCAGGATGAACAGCACCTTCCGCTCATAATAAAGCCCCGTCAAAATCTCCATATCCAGGAGGCTGATCTTTGGAGCGCCGTTGAAACGGCCAATGATTGCGTAGGCCACGATGCGCCACAAGTAGAACAGCCACGGGTCGCGCAGCTCTCGGCCCCTGCTGCGCCCCGCGGCGAATGCTGGCCCTGTTGCCATGTCCCTCCAAGCCTCCTGGTTATTGTGCGTGTCTAACTCCTCCTCACGCACCTTGGCGCACCCGAATGCGCGCCTCAGCCTCCTTTCCGAGGCTATGAACCAGACACCCCTGTGTCTATATCTGATCTCCCTGTCCCCCGCCTCCATAGACGCCAGAAACTCACACGTATCCTCCTGGTCTGCTGCGCTGCGGAGGTCCATTAGCGCCTCCCAACCGGCAATCGCTAGCCTCTGCGCCACGAGGTCCTCTAACCCTACCTCGCGCAGGAAATCTCGACAGATGTACGGTGTCCCGTACATGTCCAGGCTAATGAATGCTGCGTACTTGTTAGCGAAAGCCGCTGGGGTCACTTGGTCTGCGGCGGGTCTCATCTTGCGCTGGCTCCGGTCAATCGCGGTCTATGCTCCCCAAAACCCTAAAAATCGAAACTGCCCAGAATCCTCTGAAATTTGCACCGAACGAGCGCCTACTGGTCGCCTACACAACGCACAAAACAGCACTCCAAGCTGCGCACTCTAGCCTGGTGCGATTTCAAAACCCTAAAAACTGTCTTCTCCGCGCAAACCCTAACAGAAGCGGCTCAAAGCGGGATCGGGGGTTACCTGGGTGCTGTGTGGTCGTGTGGTTCTTGAATCTCTCTAGACGGACGGTGGGATGGGCGCTGGGCGACGGCAGAGGTCTGAGGGCGGGAGCTTGTGTGTAACGGTCGAGTGAAAAAGTGCTGGGAATTATTCTAAGTCTGGCCTTATATACCCCCTATGGCTAGCGCAACTGACCTGCGCATTGATAGGCGCACGGTCCTGCGCATTTGTGTGACTACAAAAAAAAACTACCAAACCCTATTCTAACTAAAAACACGCAAAAAAAAAAAATAAAAAATAAAAAATAAAAAAATAATAAAATGTGCCAAAATAAAATGTGTCGGGTTACCTCCCGACAAGTGCCTTTGTTTA
Organism: Umbilicus rupestris; assembly: GCA_963678935.1. Classification (NCBI taxonomy): domain Eukaryota; kingdom Viridiplantae; phylum Streptophyta; class Magnoliopsida; order Saxifragales; family Crassulaceae; genus Umbilicus; species Umbilicus rupestris. The sequence goes on along the minus strand of OY787618.1, from coordinate 2,594,254 downwards.
ACGTCGTTGGCTCGACGGTACCTCGTTACGTGCCAAGTAGTGCGTCTGCAGCCTCCCCCACTCGTGCTCCTGAGTGTCCCTGCGCCAGTGCTTGTGTGACGATCTCAGTGGTCCTGCGCAAAGGATAAAAGGAGAGGTCAGCATGTGATACATTATTCGTAAGGAGGGCAGATGCAGAGGAAGAGGAGATATAGGCGATGGGTGCTAGGTCTCCCTCTGAAACATCTGGTGGTGCGTCTGGCGCAACAGCTTGCTCGTCTACTATCTCTGGCTCGGCCAAGTCAATGTTGCGTGCTGCGCCATCCCAAGGTTCGCCCAAGTACCGTTTGACTCTCTGCCCGTTAACCTGAAAACGATGCTGGTGCCCGTCTTCTAATTCAATTGTGCCGTAGGGGAAAACCTTGGTGACGGTGTATGGTCCCGTCCACTTGCTGCGCAGCTTCCCAGGCATGAGCTTCAGGCGTGATGAAAATAATAATACCTGATCGCCTGGTTCAAATGTGCGCCGGAGGATGTGCTTGTCATGAAACGCCTTGGTGCGCGCTTTGTAATCGCGCAGTCCCTCATAGGCGTCCAGGCGCAGCTCTTCTAGTTCGCTCAGCTCAAATGCGCGTTCTTGTCCTGCCTCCTCCAAGTTCAAGTTGCAAATACGTAGAGCCCAATATGCCTTGTGCTCGAGCTCCACTGGCAGGTGGCATGCCTTCCCATAGACCAGCCGGAATGGTGAGGTTCCAATGGGTGTCTTTTGTGCAGTGCGGTACGCCCATAGCGCATCATCCAAGCGCTGGCTCCAATCCTTGCGCGACAGCCTCACAGTCTTTTCCAAGATGCGCTTGATCTCTCTGTTAGAAACTTCGGCCTGTCCATTCGTCTGCGGATGGTAAGCGGTGGACGTCTTGTGGCGCACCCCATAGTGCTTGAAGACTTGCGCCACAACCCTGTTGCAGAAGTGCGTCCCCTGGTCGCTGATAACTGCCTTAGGCACGCCGTACCTGCAAAATATGTTAGTTCTGATAAAATCAGCGACAGTCTTACCATCATCCTTGCGCGTGGCCTTAGCTTCGACCCATTTGGATACGTAATCCACGGCCACCAGTATGTACTCGTAGCCGGCAGATGGGGGAAATGGACCCATGAAGTCGATTCCCCAAACATCGAACACTTCATCCACCAGAATCGGGGTCTGCGGCATCTCGTTGCGCGCGGATATTCCTCCAGTGCGCTGGCACCTGTCACACTTCCTGCAGTGGTCATAGGCATCTCTGAATAGGTGCGGCCAGTAGAATCCACAGTCCAAGATCTTCCTGCTCGTGCGCTTGGGACCGAAATGTCCTCCACAGGCGTGCGCATGACAAAACATCAATACAGAGTTAATCTCATGGTCAGGCACGCAACGTCTTAATATCCGATCTGGACCTATTCTAAGCATGTAAGGATCATCCCAAAGATAATGCTTGGACTCATGTTTCAATCGCATGCACTGAGTTTTATTGAAATGAGGAGGGAACGCACCTGTGACCAGGTAATTTGCGATATGCGCATACCATGGTACCTTACCTGTTAGCGCCATTAGATGCTCGTCAGGGAATGTCTCCTTGATCTGCCCTGGCTCCTCATCCTTTATGATCCTGCTCAGATGATCAGCGACGGTATTTTCTGTGCCCTTCTTATCTTTGATCTCTAAATCGAATTCCTGAAGCAGAAGTACCCAACGCATCAGGCGCGGCTTGGTCTCTTTCTTGGATATGAGGTAGCGGATAGCTGCGTGGTCCGTGTAGATGATGACTCTGGCGCCTAGAACATATGCTCGGAACTTCTCCAGCGCAAATACAATTGCCAGAAGCTCCTTCTCCGTGGTGGTGTAGTTCTTCTGCGCGGAGTCCAGTGTGCGCGATGCATAGTAGATGGCATGCGGCTTCTTGTCCTCGCGCTGCCCCAAGACTGCTCCTACTGCGTAGTCACTTGCGTCACACATCAGCTCGAATGGCAGGTTCCAGTCTGGTGCGCGCATCACTGGCGCACTGGTCAGCGCTTCTTTCAGCTTATCGAACGCCGCCCTGCACTCATCAGTAAAATCGAAGCACACGTCTTTTTGCAACAGGTTAGACAGGGGTATGCAAATCTTAGAGAAATCCTTAATAAAACGCCTGTAAAACCCAGCATGCCCTAAGAACGATTTCACGTTGCGCACGTTGGTGGCATAAGGCAGATTAGAAATAATATCTATCTTAGCTTTGTCTACCTTAATACCCTCCTCTGAAATGATATGACCCAATACTACTCCGTGCGTAACCATGAAATGACACTTCTCGTAGTTTAGCACTAGGTTCTTAGAGATGCAGCGTGCTAAGACTTTATCTAGATGTGTTAAGCATGAATCAAAGGTACTCCCATATACAGTGAAGTCATCCATGAACACTTCTATACATATACCAATCATATCAGAGAAAATGCTCATGACGAGGCGTTGGAACGTACCTGGCGCGTTGCACAGCCCAAAAGACATACGCCGAAACGCAAATGTTCCGAAGGGGCATGTGAACGTGGTCTTCTCTTGATCCTCCGCAGCTATGGGTATCTGATTGTAACCTGAATATCCGTCCAAAAAACAAAAGTAAGGTTTACCTGCCAAGCGATCCAGCATCTGGTCCATGAAGGGTAGCGGGAAGTGGTCCTTGCGCGTTACAGCGTTCAGCTTCCTGTAGTCGATGCACATGCGCCAGCCAGTCTGTATGCGCTTGGGAACTAGCTCGCCCTGCGCATTCTCCTCCACCGTGATTCCTCCTTTCTTTGGCACAACGTGCACCGGGCTGACCCATCTGCTGTCTGAGATTGGGTAAATGACCCCTGCGTCAAGCAACTTCAGAACTTCCTTTTGCACTACCTCCATCATATTTGGGTTTAACCTGCGCTGAGCCTCCCTGGATGGTTTGGTGCCGTCTTCCAACAGAATTCGGTGCATGCACACGTCCGGGCTCACTCCGCGCAGATCAGCAAGAGTCCATCCAATAGCGCGCTGGTTCCTGCGCAGCACCTGTTGTAAGCGCGCCTCCTGCTCTTTTTCCAATCCCTTCTTGATGATCACTGGCAGGGTGTCCTCATCTCCCAAGAAAATGTACTTGAGATGCTCCGGGAGTTGCTTCAGTTCGATCTTGGGTGCCTGCTCAACAGAGGGCAAGGTTTTGTTAGCGGTGCAAATATGAACTATATCACGTACCTGTGTGGATGCTGGTTCAGCACTGCTTAGCTCCTTCTCTTGCTCCTCCAGTTCTGCCTGTGTCAGTAGCTCTGGTCCTATGGTTGCGCTCGCACGCTGCGCTTCTGTGACTAAGTCGTCAAAGCTGTCCATTGCGTGCACGGTAGCGTCCTCATGTGGGTGCTGCATCCCTTCGAAGATGTTGAAATGGATTTCTTCGCCATCTACCTCCATGGAGAGCGTGCCCCTCCACACGTCTATCTTCGTGCGCGCAGTCATCAGAAACGGTCTGCCTAGGAGGATCTGCGCACCGCTGGCGCTTGATTCACCCTCCATTTCGAGCACATAAAAGTCTGCTGGGAACACCAGCTCTCCTACTCGAACTAGGACATCTTCTATCATGCCTGCAGGTTGTTTGCACGATCTATCTGCTAGCTGAATTGTGAGACCTGCAGGTTTTAGTGGTCCAAGGCGCAAGGTCGCATAGAGAGAATATGGTAATAAATTGATTGATGCGCCTAAATCGATCATGCAGTTGCTTACCGTGGTTTTACCTAAGGTGCAAGGGATAGTGAATGTACCTGGATCTCGGCACTTAGGTGGTACCTTTTGCTGCACGATTGCTGAGGCCTGCGCATTTAGCATTACCTGTGCGCATTCGCCTGTCCTTCTTTTATTCGTGCACAGCTCTTTTAAAAACTTCGCATACCTGGGAATCTGTCGAATAGCTTCTATGAGAGGTATGTTGATTTCCACTTTGCTGAACAGCTCATACAGTTCCTTGTCCAGTGCTTCTTTTCTCGCCAGTGGTGCCTGCACAGGGAAAGGAGCAGGTATGTTAGTACAATTTTTGTTCTTGTTTTTCGAGTGAGACATACCTGGCGCATTGCCCTGCTGGTTCGTGGTTGGCGCTTCTGATTGCGCCTCTGGCTCTGGTTGCGCACTCTGAGCTGCTGGATCTGGGACTTGCGCAACTGGTTGCGCGGGCGCCTGCGCGGTCTGCTCTGTTCCCACTGTGCGCCCAGTCCTCAGTGTTACTGCGTTAACTCCTCCCTTAGGGTTCTGAATCACTTGCGAAGGCAGGTTGCCATCGCTCTTTTTCAGCTCATACACTGTGGTTGCAATTTGTGATAGGTGTTTTTCTATGGATTCGAACCTCTTGTCATACTTTTCGTCATTCTTGCGCACTGTGTCTGCTAGCTGCCCCATGATATCTTCCAAGGATCGCCGTGGTTGCTGACTGTTCTGCGCTGGTGCGTCTGAGCGGCGATGCGGTGGATTGTAGGGTGCAGCATGTTGCGTCTGCTGTGGTGCGCGCTGATCAGTGGGCTGCCTCTGGAAATTGTTCTCTTCTCTCCATCTGAAACCATTTGCAGCAAGCCCAAAGCGCGGCTGATTCTGCCTCTGCGGTCCTCTGTTGTCCCATCCTCCAAGGGCATTTACATCTCCAGTTTCTTCAAAAAGTGTTGGGCACTCGTCTGTCTTGTGCTCAGTGGACCTGCAGAATTCACATACCTTTGGTGCAACTGGTTGTGCGCTCTGCGCACTCATCAGCTTCTGTAGCATGGCCTTCATTTCTTTGATCTCAGCGCTTGCCTCTACCTGATGCACAGAACGATTACGACTACTTTCAAGTGTCAATTGATGTCTTACCTGTCCAGCAGAATCTTCTATCAGCTGCCATGCATCCTCCGGGTACATGTTGCAAATGTCCCCTCCTGCGCATGCATTCAGTAGTCGCAGCTCCATGGGCAGCAGTCCATTCAGAAAGTTCTCTATCAGCACATTCTGGGGAAGCCCGTGATTGTAGCAGTTGGCTTCTAGCTCCCTGAAACGCTCGTAGTATTCTGACAGAGACTCCCCTGCGCCTTGCCTTGGCGCGGCCAATTCCCTTCTGAGCAGCGCAATCTTCGCTGCTGGATAAAATTTATCCAAGAATTTCTTCTGCAGCTGCTCCCATGTGTGGATTGATCCTGCGGGTAGGCTCATCAGCCAGTGTTTGGCTGCATCGCTCAATGAAAATGGGAACGCTTTCATCTTCAGCGCTTCATCGTTTTCCCCCAAAGCCTTCATGTTCTCGCAAATGATTAGGAACTCCCGCACATGCTTGACTGGATTTTCGTTGTTCATTCCGTGAAACTTGGGCATGTGATGGATGAGTGAGCTTCTTAGTTCGAACTGTCCGTCGGGCGGAAGCACTATGCACCATGGCTGGTTAACAGTGAGTGGGGCCGACATTTCGCGCACTGTCCTGCGCCTCGCGACTGGACGAACGGGTGGCGCAATGTATGGTTCAGCGGCCATTCGTGCGTCGTCCTCACGCTGCACTTCCTCTCTGAATAGGGCTGCGCGGTTATGTGCCCTTGCTTCCTCTGGGGTTCTGTCTCCCAGGTTATCTCCAACCACACTGTTATCCTCCATGTCCTGATCCAAACTCAAGAAACGAAATTAAATGGCAACGAAGTTGTTGCGTCTGTCAGTGCGCAACTAGAATCTGCGCAGCGCAACTGTTTCAAGGTTGCGCAGGCTGATGTGATTGCGCGCTGTCAGAAACAACAACGAGAAAACAAAACAAAATGAAATAACTAAAATGAGGAATGTAAGCTAGCTAAAACTTAGCTGTGTTGCTCCCCGGCAACGGCGCCAAAATTTGATCGCGCGTCGTTGTGCGCGTCAAATATAATTCCTTCCTCTCCCACTAGTACAGCGGTTAAGTAAGGGTCGATCTCCACAGGGAGCAAGCAGTGAGTCTCAGCTAGTAACCTACACTTAAGAAAACGGGGGTTGCGTGAGTGATTGGGGGTTTTGCGCGATGCGCGAATAACAGCGAATATCGTAACTCAGGGAATTGCACTAGACGTGCGCAAGCAGTAGAGATGAAGTACTATATTTACGAGAAGTATTGGGCAGACAATCCTCTATGAATGCATTCCTTATCATCGACTCTAAACATCTATAGCTTGTGGTTTACTTGGGTTAGTGTCCGGTAAAGGCTTCCTAACACGTGCGCATGTTCCGTTCAAAGTTCATGTGCTATTAATCCTTAGAACTAGACTAAACAGCTGCGAATCCTGTCACAGTAGCAGCTGTTTACCCTAACTCGTTACTCCTAGTTGTCACGGTAAGTTTGCGGTTCAAGGCTTCCCCTACGCATGCAACTAGTTTAACATGCGACAAGCGAGCTACACAAGTAAGTTTGCGGTTCAAGGCTTCCCCTACGCATGCAACTAACTGTCTCAGTACGCGCAGGATTAATACAAATAAATAAACTATGCATTAAGCTCAAGTCTCAAAGGTAATACATCATAGATTCATGCCCGACCAACACTAAGTGTTTAGCTAGACATGCTAGTGGTAAACATCATAAAATAGTAAGTAACAACTACTGAATCCAAGAAAACGGTAGCAAACAGTGCGTGCAGGGTCTTCTCTTGGCTGGCGCAGTCGGCTGGCGCAACTCTCCTTGACAGGTCCGTGTGTTTTCCAGTTCTGCCGCGCAGTGCCTCTGGAATGTCACTGAGTGATGGTGTCCGCCTCTCTGTGTTATTTTGAAACCCTAGACTTTCTTTGTTTAAATAGTGCCCCAGGAAGTTCATCTTTTGGCAACTTCCAAGTCTGGTCACTGGGACTTTGCGCCTGGCGCACAGCATTGATTGGCGCAATCGGGTGGCGCACCTCTGCTGTCCTTCGCCATTTCTTCTTTTGTTTGCACCGCTAGCTCCACAGGCTGATCTTTCACCCCTAGAACGCTGCCTGTTAGCGCGTATCCGACTTAAGGACTCGTTCTGACCTGATATACAAAAATAGTGGAAACGAGTAATCTTGCCCATCAAATATTGCAAACAAGCATGGGTTTATGATCTAAATAACATGTATAACTAGGCTCTATCAAACCCCCCACACTTACCCCTTGTTCGTCCCGAACAAGTACTGAAACGCGGATACAATTACCTTTTCTGGAGACTAGCGCACAGCCCTTGCATTCTAGCGCAAGATGCACAGTTGCTTCAACTTGTGCTGCTCTATCACCTGCGCACAACTGCACTCAATAGTTCTAATATAATAATCCCAAAATTTCGTTACCTCTCAGCCGGGATGAAGGTCTTTGGATGACTGGGAGATAGCTCTTCTTAGGCTCCTGGTTGTCAGCTCCCGCTCCGAAGATAGGTATATGGTTTCTTGCGCGAGCTTCTTCCAGTGCGTGATTCGTTCGCACACTTCCTGGGAACCTGAGCCTTTGATGATATCCTTGTGGTCTTGCGCACGCAGGTACTAGGTAGTGCGCATGCTGATTCTTTGTAACGCACATCATCTGCTTCTGCTGGTATTTTCTTTTGTACAGCTTCCTTTCCAATTTTTTTTTTTATTCCCAGAACAGTTCCAATCTCAGCCTTCGGATAGCAGCTATGGAACTCATTCCGCTCTCCCTCCTTGGTTTGTCTGCGCCGGTCAGCGCACGCGTTTACATCCGCGCCCGCTTTCCTTAGCTTGACATCCAGAGAGAAGGTGGTCTGTTTTCCCACCTCGCCACGCTTTGGGTATTTTGCCTTTTGCATCCGCGTGACTGAGCGCGCTCTTTTGTTCCGAAGGTTGCGAAGCACCGGCCTCTACTAGCGCAATCGACCATATACCTCGCCTTCGAAGCAGCAGCGACTAACCGCCTCTCTGGAGCATTTCTATCAACTCCACATCCCCTGTATATCCCAACTAACAGGAGCAGAAAAAACGAAAAAATTATGCTAAAACAGTAGATAGCAGTGCACACAATACGGATAGCGCAAAACAAGCTGGAGCGCATGCGCATCCTGCACCTTAGCGCACTACTGCTACTAGTTTTCTTCAACTTAACTAAGCTATACTAAAAATGCTAAAAACATGAAATGTAAGAGTAACGCCCCCCCCCCCACACTTGAACAGAGACGTGTCCCCACGACTCAAGCTCAAGCGCACGGAGGTTGCGCACATGCATGCAATGCAACGAAAATAAAGAATATAAGAGTGAACACCAATAGTCACACAAAATATAGCAAGGGAGTCACAGAATGTAGGGCACAAATATTCAGCACACCTAATAGTCAAATAGACGCAGCAAAATAAAAGACAACACCCTAAAGAAAATCACTGCGCCTGCCCTCGGCCTTAGAAGTTCCCCGAGCTAGACGCTGCTGCTGACCCATGCGCCTCATCCTCTGAAGAATCAGTCATGGAGTCGGTGCTGGAGGATGGTGGCACAATGGTGAGGGGGTCAGGCTGCTCGTCCTCGGAAAGTGACTCCCATATGGAATCGGAGTCGACGCTGGGAAAGTTAATTGGGGACTCCGGAACAGAAGGCCGGGCAGGGGCAACTACTGGTGGTGGTACCGGTGCTGGTTCAGGTGCAGGGGTGGGCTCTGCTGCTGGGGCTGCTGGTTCTGGGGCGGGCGCTGCTGGGGCTGGGGCTGGAGAGGGTGCTGGAGCTGGAGCTGCTGAAGTTTCTGGGGTTCGGGTAGGAGGTGGATGGTGCAGGCTGAGGAGAGGGGGAATTGCGTCTCCAAATTTCCACCCGGATGGTGGACTCATACTTAAATCCGCCCCCTCTGGCGCTAAGTATTCGAGCACGCGCATGACGTTGAACAGCATGCGCTGCTCGGCAGTGGCTTCCTCAGGCGCCGCCTCAGTCTCAGTCCTTGGGCGCTTGGCAGGGGCACGCGGGGGAGAGTCCTCTATGGAAATGGTCACTGGCTCCCCCAATGGTGCGCGGGCCCTCTGTTGCGCTCCAGTCTGCGCCCGAGTCCTTGGGCGCCTGACTAGAGGCACCTCTGGTTCTAGGGCCTCCTCCATCTCTTCGTCTGCTGCGGCGGCTGCTGCGGCTGCTGCTGCGCCTGCAGCTGCGCCCTGCGCACTGCTCTCGGCCCTGGCCCGCGCACTGCTCTCTACTCTGGCCCTCGGTGGTCTGGCTGGCTGCAGGTGGTAGCACCACTCTAGTGTGCCATCGTCCCGAACGGCTACCGCCCTGATTTGCAGCATGTGGGCGCGGTCCAGAGGTATAGGCTGCACCAAGGTGTGCTCTGGCACCTCGGGCTCTCCATGTAAGCTCCGCAGCAAGTGCGTGATAAGCCCTCCACACGTCAGCGGCCCTCTCATGCTGACTCGGCTCCAATGGTGCACCATGTTCAGGATGAACAGCACCTTCCGCTCATAATAAAGCCCCGTCAAAATCTCCATATCCAGGAGGCTGATCTTTGGAGCGCCGTTGAAACGGCCAATGATTGCGTAGGCCACGATGCGCCACAAGTAGAACAGCCACGGGTCGCGCAGCTCTCGGCCCCTGCTGCGCCCCGCGGCGAATGCTGGCCCTGTTGCCATGTCCCTCCAAGCCTCCTGGTTATTGTGCGTGTCTAACTCCTCCTCACGCACCTTGGCGCACCCGAATGCGCGCCTCAGCCTCCTTTCCGAGGCTATGAACCAGACACCCCTGTGTCTATATCTGATCTCCCTGTCCCCCGCCTCCATAGACGCCAGAAACTCACACGTATCCTCCTGGTCTGCTGCGCTGCGGAGGTCCATTAGCGCCTCCCAACCGGCAATCGCTAGCCTCTGCGCCACGAGGTCCTCTAACCCTACCTCGCGCAGGAAATCTCGACAGATGTACGGTGTCCCGTACATGTCCAGGCTAATGAATGCTGCGTACTTGTTAGCGAAAGCCGCTGGGGTCACTTGGTCTGCGGCGGGTCTCATCTTGCGCTGGCTCCGGTCAATCGCGGTCTATGCTCCCCAAAACCCTAAAAATCGAAACTGCCCAGAATCCTCTGAAATTTGCACCGAACGAGCGCCTACTGGTCGCCTACACAACGCACAAAACAGCACTCCAAGCTGCGCACTCTAGCCTGGTGCGATTTCAAAACCCTAAAAACTGTCTTCTCCGCGCAAACCCTAACAGAAGCGGCTCAAAGCGGGATCGGGGGTTACCTGGGTGCTGTGTGGTCGTGTGGTTCTTGAATCTCTCTAGACGGACGGTGGGATGGGCGCTGGGCGACGGCAGAGGTCTGAGGGCGGGAGCTTGTGTGTAACGGTCGAGTGAAAAAGTGCTGGGAATTATTCTAAGTCTGGCCTTATATACCCCCTATGGCTAGCGCAACTGACCTGCGCATTGATAGGCGCACGGTCCTGCGCATTTGTGTGACTACAAAAAAAAACTACCAAACCCTATTCTAACTAAAAACACGCAAAAAAAAAAAATAAAAAATAAAAAATAAAAAAATAATAAAATGTGCCAAAATAAAATGTGTCGGGTTACCTCCCGACAAGTGCCTTTGTTTAACGTCGTTGGCTCGACGGTACCTCGTTACGTGCCAAGTAGTGCGTCTGCAGCCTCCCCCACTCGTGCTCCTGAGTGTCCCTGCGCCAGTGCTTGTGTGACGATCTCAGTGGTCCTGCGCAAAGGATAAAAGGAGAGGTCAGCATGTGATACATTATTCGTAAGGAGGGCAGATGCAGAGGAAGAGGAGATATAGGCGATGGGTGCTAGGTCTCCCTCTGAAACATCTGGTGGTGCGTCTGGCGCAACAGCTTGCTCGTCTACTATCTCTGGCTCGGCCAAGTCAATGTTGCGTGCTGCGCCATCCCAAGGTTCGCCCAAGTACCGTTTGACTCTCTGCCCGTTAACCTGAAAACGATGCTGGTGCCCGTCTTCTAATTCAATTGTGCCGTAGGGGAAAACCTTGGTGACGGTGTATGGTCCCGTCCACTTGCTGCGCAGCTTCCCAGGCATGAGCTTCAGGCGTGATGAAAATAATAATACCTGATCGCCTGGTTCAAATGTGCGCCGGAGGATGTGCTTGTCATGAAACGCCTTGGTGCGCGCTTTGTAATCGCGCAGTCCCTCATAGGCGTCCAGGCGCAGCTCTTCTAGTTCGCTCAGCTCAAATGCGCGTTCTTGTCCTGCCTCCTCCAAGTTCAAGTTGCAAATACGTAGAGCCCAATATGCCTTGTGCTCGAGCTCCACTGGCAGGTGGCATGCCTTCCCATAGACCAGCCGGAATGGTGAGGTTCCAATGGGTGTCTTTTGTGCAGTGCGGTACGCCCATAGCGCATCATCCAAGCGCTGGCTCCAATCCTTGCGCGACAGCCTCACAGTCTTTTCCAAGATGCGCTTGATCTCTCTGTTAGAAACTTCGGCCTGTCCATTCGTCTGCGGATGGTAAGCGGTGGACGTCTTGTGGCGCACCCCATAGTGCTTGAAGACTTGCGCCACAACCCTGTTGCAGAAGTGCGTCCCCTGGTCGCTGATAACTGCCTTAGGCACGCCGTACCTGCAAAATATGTTAGTTCTGATAAAATCAGCGACAGTCTTACCATCATCCTTGCGCGTGGCCTTAGCTTCGACCCATTTGGATACGTAATCCACGGCCACCAGTATGTACTCGTAGCCGGCAGATGGGGGAAATGGACCCATGAAGTCGATTCCCCAAACATCGAACACTTCATCCACCAGAATCGGGGTCTGCGGCATCTCGTTGCGCGCGGATATTCCTCCAGTGCGCTGGCACCTGTCACACTTCCTGCAGTGGTCATAGGCATCTCTGAATAGGTGCGGCCAGTAGAATCCACAGTCCAAGATCTTCCTGCTCGTGCGCTTGGGACCGAAATGTCCTCCACAGGCGTGCGCATGACAAAACATCAATACAGAGTTAATCTCATGGTCAGGCACGCAACGTCTTAATATCCGATCTGGACCTATTCTAAGCATGTAAGGATCATCCCAAAGATAATGCTTGGACTCATGTTTCAATCGCATGCACTGAGTTTTATTGAAATGAGGAGGGAACGCACCTGTGACCAGGTAATTTGCGATATGCGCATACCATGGTACCTTACCTGTTAGCGCCATTAGATGCTCGTCAGGGAATGTCTCCTTGATCTGCCCTGGCTCCTCATCCTTTATGATCCTGCTCAGATGATCAGCGACGGTATTTTCTGTGCCCTTCTTATCTTTGATCTCTAAATCGAATTCCTGAAGCAGAAGTACCCAACGCATCAGGCGCGGCTTGGTCTCTTTCTTGGATATGAGGTAGCGGATAGCTGCGTGGTCCGTGTAGATGATGACTCTGGCGCCTAGAACATATGCTCGGAACTTCTCCAGCGCAAATACAATTGCCAGAAGCTCCTTCTCCGTGGTGGTGTAGTTCTTCTGCGCGGAGTCCAGTGTGCGCGATGCATAGTAGATGGCATGCGGCTTCTTGTCCTCGCGCTGCCCCAAGACTGCTCCTACTGCGTAGTCACTTGCGTCACACATCAGCTCGAATGGCAGGTTCCAGTCTGGTGCGCGCATCACTGGCGCACTGGTCAGCGCTTCTTTCAGCTTATCGAACGCCGCCCTGCACTCATCAGTAAAATCGAAGCACACGTCTTTTTGCAACAGGTTAGACAGGGGTATGCAAATCTTAGAGAAATCCTTAATAAAACGCCTGTAAAACCCAGCATGCCCTAAGAACGATTTCACGTTGCGCACGTTGGTGGCATAAGGCAGATTAGAAATAATATCTATCTTAGCTTTGTCTACCTTAATACCCTCCTCTGAAATGATATGACCCAATACTACTCCGTGCGTAACCATGAAATGACACTTCTCGTAGTTTAGCACTAGGTTCTTAGAGATGCAGCGTGCTAAGACTTTATCTAGATGTGTTAAGCATGAATCAAAGGTACTCCCATATACAGTGAAGTCATCCATGAACACTTCTATACATATACCAATCATATCAGAGAAAATGCTCATGACGAGGCGTTGGAACGTACCTGGCGCGTTGCACAGCCCAAAAGACATACGCCGAAACGCAAATGTTCCGAAGGGGCATGTGAACGTGGTCTTCTCTTGATCCTCCGCAGCTATGGGTATCTGATTGTAACCTGAATATCCGTCCAAAAAACAAAAGTAAGGTTTACCTGCCAAGCGATCCAGCATCTGGTCCATGAAGGGTAGCGGGAAGTGGTCCTTGCGCGTTACAGCGTTCAGCTTCCTGTAGTCGATGCACATGCGCCAGCCAGTCTGTATGCGCTTGGGAACTAGCTCGCCCTGCGCATTCTCCTCCACCGTGATTCCTCCTTTCTTTGGCACAACGTGCACCGGGCTGACCCATCTGCTGTCTGAGATTGGGTAAATGACCCCTGCGTCAAGCAACTTCAGAACTTCCTTTTGCACTACCTCCATCATATTTGGGTTTAACCTGCGCTGAGCCTCCCTGGATGGTTTGGTGCCGTCTTCCAACAGAATTCGGTGCATGCACACGTCCGGGCTCACTCCGCGCAGATCAGCAAGAGTCCATCCAATAGCGCGCTGGTTCCTGCGCAGCACCTGTTGTAAGCGCGCCTCCTGCTCTTTTTCCAATCCCTTCTTGATGATCACTGGCAGGGTGTCCTCATCTCCCAAGAAAATGTACTTGAGATGCTCCGGGAGTTGCTTCAGTTCGATCTTGGGTGCCTGCTCAACAGAGGGCAAGGTTTTGTTAGCGGTGCAAATATGAACTATATCACGTACCTGTGTGGATGCTGGTTCAGCACTGCTTAGCTCCTTCTCTTGCTCCTCCAGTTCTGCCTGTGTCAGTAGCTCTGGTCCTATGGTTGCGCTCGCACGCTGCGCTTCTGTGACTAAGTCGTCAAAGCTGTCCATTGCGTGCACGGTAGCGTCCTCATGTGGGTGCTGCATCCCTTCGAAGATGTTGAAATGGATTTCTTCGCCATCTACCTCCATGGAGAGCGTGCCCCTCCACACGTCTATCTTCGTGCGCGCAGTCATCAGAAACGGTCTGCCTAGGAGGATCTGCGCACCGCTGGCGCTTGATTCACCCTCCATTTCGAGCACATAAAAGTCTGCTGGGAACACCAGCTCTCCTACTCGAACTAGGACATCTTCTATCATGCCTGCAGGTTGTTTGCACGATCTATCTGCTAGCTGAATTGTGAGACCTGCAGGTTTTAGTGGTCCAAGGCGCAAGGTCGCATAGAGAGAATATGGTAATAAATTGATTGATGCGCCTAAATCGATCATGCAGTTGCTTACCGTGGTTTTACCTAAGGTGCAAGGGATAGTGAATGTACCTGGATCTCGGCACTTAGGTGGTACCTTTTGCTGCACGATTGCTGAGGCCTGCGCATTTAGCATTACCTGTGCGCATTCGCCTGTCCTTCTTTTATTCGTGCACAGCTCTTTTAAAAACTTCGCATACCTGGGAATCTGTCGAATAGCTTCTATGAGAGGTATGTTGATTTCCACTTTGCTGAACAGCTCATACAGTTCCTTGTCCAGTGCTTCTTTTCTCGCCAGTGGTGCCTGCACAGGGAAAGGAGCAGGTATGTTAGTACAATTTTTGTTCTTGTTTTTCGAGTGAGACATACCTGGCGCATTGCCCTGCTGGTTCGTGGTTGGCGCTTCTGATTGCGCCTCTGGCTCTGGTTGCGCACTCTGAGCTGCTGGATCTGGGACTTGCGCAACTGGTTGCGCGGGCGCCTGCGCGGTCTGCTCTGTTCCCACTGTGCGCCCAGTCCTCAGTGTTACTGCGTTAACTCCTCCCTTAGGGTTCTGAATCACTTGCGAAGGCAGGTTGCCATCGCTCTTTTTCAGCTCATACACTGTGGTTGCAATTTGTGATAGGTGTTTTTCTATGGATTCGAACCTCTTGTCATACTTTTCGTCATTCTTGCGCACTGTGTCTGCTAGCTGCCCCATGATATCTTCCAAGGATCGCCGTGGTTGCTGACTGTTCTGCGCTGGTGCGTCTGAGCGGCGATGCGGTGGATTGTAGGGTGCAGCATGTTGCGTCTGCTGTGGTGCGCGCTGATCAGTGGGCTGCCTCTGGAAATTGTTCTCTTCTCTCCATCTGAAACCATTTGCAGCAAGCCCAAAGCGCGGCTGATTCTGCCTCTGCGGTCCTCTGTTGTCCCATCCTCCAAGGGCATTTACATCTCCAGTTTCTTCAAAAAGTGTTGGGCACTCGTCTGTCTTGTGCTCAGTGGACCTGCAGAATTCACATACCTTTGGTGCAACTGGTTGTGCGCTCTGCGCACTCATCAGCTTCTGTAGCATGGCCTTCATTTCTTTGATCTCAGCGCTTGCCTCTACCTGATGCACAGAACGATTACGACTACTTTCAAGTGTCAATTGATGTCTTACCTGTCCAGCAGAATCTTCTATCAGCTGCCATGCATCCTCCGGGTACATGTTGCAAATGTCCCCTCCTGCGCATGCATTCAGTAGTCGCAGCTCCATGGGCAGCAGTCCATTCAGAAAGTTCTCTATCAGCACATTCTGGGGAAGCCCGTGATTGTAGCAGTTGGCTTCTAGCTCCCTGAAACGCTCGTAGTATTCTGACAGAGACTCCCCTGCGCCTTGCCTTGGCGCGGCCAATTCCCTTCTGAGCAGCGCAATCTTCGCTGCTGGATAAAATTTATCCAAGAATTTCTTCTGCAGCTGCTCCCATGTGTGGATTGATCCTGCGGGTAGGCTCATCAGCCAGTGTTTGGCTGCATCGCTCAATGAAAATGGGAACGCTTTCATCTTCAGCGCTTCATCGTTTTCCCCCAAAGCCTTCATGTTCTCGCAAATGATTAGGAACTCCCGCACATGCTTGACTGGATTTTCGTTGTTCATTCCGTGAAACTTGGGCATGTGATGGATGAGTGAGCTTCTTAGTTCGAACTGTCCGTCGGGCGGAAGCACTATGCACCATGGCTGGTTAACAGTGAGTGGGGCCGACATTTCGCGCACTGTCCTGCGCCTCGCGACTGGACGAACGGGTGGCGCAATGTATGGTTCAGCGGCCATTCGTGCGTCGTCCTCACGCTGCACTTCCTCTCTGAATAGGGCTGCGCGGTTATGTGCCCTTGCTTCCTCTGGGGTTCTGTCTCCCAGGTTATCTCCAACCACACTGTTATCCTCCATGTCCTGATCCAAACTCAAGAAACGAAATTAAATGGCAACGAAGTTGTTGCGTCTGTCAGTGCGCAACTAGAATCTGCGCAGCGCAACTGTTTCAAGGTTGCGCAGGCTGATGTGATTGCGCGCTGTCAGAAACAACAACGAGAAAACAAAACAAAATGAAATAACTAAAATGAGGAATGTAAGCTAGCTAAAACTTAGCTGTGTTGCTCCCCGGCAACGGCGCCAAAATTTGATCGCGCGTCGTTGTGCGCGTCAAATATAATTCCTTCCTCTCCCACTAGTACAGCGGTTAAGTAAGGGTCGATCTCCACAGGGAGCAAGCAGTGAGTCTCAGCTAGTAACCTACACTTAAGAAAACGGGGGTTGCGTGAGTGATTGGGGGTTTTGCGCGATGCGCGAATAACAGCGAATATCGTAACTCAGGGAATTGCACTAGACGTGCGCAAGCAGTAGAGATGAAGTACTATATTTACGAGAAGTATTGGGCAGACAATCCTCTATGAATGCATTCCTTATCATCGACTCTAAACATCTATAGCTTGTGGTTTACTTGGGTTAGTGTCCGGTAAAGGCTTCCTAACACGTGCGCATGTTCCGTTCAAAGTTCATGTGCTATTAATCCTTAGAACTAGACTAAACAGCTGCGAATCCTGTCACAGTAGCAGCTGTTTACCCTAACTCGTTACTCCTAGTTGTCACGGTAAGTTTGCGGTTCAAGGCTTCCCCTACGCATGCAACTAGTTTAACATGCGACAAGCGAGCTACACAAGTAAGTTTGCGGTTCAAGGCTTCCCCTACGCATGCAACTAACTGTCTCAGTACGCGCAGGATTAATACAAATAAATAAACTATGCATTAAGCTCAAGTCTCAAAGGTAATACATCATAGATTCATGCCCGACCAACACTAAGTGTTTAGCTAGACATGCTAGTGGTAAACATCATAAAATAGTAAGTAACAACTACTGAATCCAAGAAAACGGTAGCAAACAGTGCGTGCAGGGTCTTCTCTTGGCTGGCGCAGTCGGCTGGCGCAACTCTCCTTGACAGGTCCGTGTGTTTTCCAGTTCTGCCGCGCAGTGCCTCTGGAATGTCACTGAGTGATGGTGTCCGCCTCTCTGTGTTATTTTGAAACCCTAGACTTTCTTTGTTTAAATAGTGCCCCAGGAAGTTCATCTTTTGGCAACTTCCAAGTCTGGTCACTGGGACTTTGCGCCTGGCGCACAGCATTGATTGGCGCAATCGGGTGGCGCACCTCTGCTGTCCTTCGCCATTTCTTCTTTTGTTTGCACCGCTAGCTCCACAGGCTGATCTTTCACCCCTAGAACGCTGCCTGTTAGCGCGTATCCGACTTAAGGACTCGTTCTGACCTGATATACAAAAATAGTGGAAACGAGTAATCTTGCCCATAAAATATTGCAAACAAGCATGGGTTTATGATCTAAATAACATGTATAACTAGGCTCTATCAGTAGTTGTAGTTTAGAATAGGCTGAGTCTTGAGAAGTCTGTAGCTATTCTAGATTGACATATTGCAGAGGGTGTGCAGACACAAGTCAGAGCTTGTTCTGATTGTGTCGAGTGATCCACACAAGGTTGAGTAGCATAGGTTGCGTGAGTTGTAACCGTGTGTACGTGGGAACCTTTGAGTTAGTGGATTGAGGACTGGAGAATAGTCCTCCCCAGACGTAGGCAGTTGGCCGAACTGGGTGAACAAACTTTGTCTTGTTCATTGCTTGCTGAGACAATTTCCTTGTGAACAAGAGTGTGCTGCAGCAACTGCTTGTTCACAAATCTGTCGAACTAAGACACTGTGAAATTTCAGGGAGGAAACAGTAGCTGAGTCTCCTGAACAAGAACCTGCTGCAGCACATCCTCCTCCTCCCTCAGACAAATGAAAAGCTCCTATTCTAATCGCAGTCTCCAGCAGTGAAGAAGAAGAATTAAGTGAAGAAAATGCAGGTGCTTCTGGTGAACCTTCTGTGAGAGGACCTGCATTGGTAGACACAACTGCAACCACAGTGGGAGGTATTTGGTTTAGAAATAGGAGTGCTTCTCAATCCTGGAGTGCTGTTGAGAGGAAGCATATTGTGTCAGAGAAGAGACTGGACCTAGACAAGTACAGATCAGCAGAAATTATCCAGCTTCTCACCGAGGTAAACCTTCTCAAGTCCCTAACCTTTCCATTCAGATTCAATATAGCTCTGGTTAGGGAATTTATTGTAAATATGGAAGAGAAGTTTGGTGAGGAAGGAGCGGATGAGTATGGAAGAAGTTGGGTACGGGGTAAGACAGTTATTATTACCCCAGAAAAAATTGATGAATTCCTTGAGATTCATGAGAATGCCAAAGCTCCCATTGATGTTCAGCCAGAGATGCTGGCTAAGGTTCTGACAGGGGGAGTGTGCCTGTCTTGGGGAGGTCCCAATCTGAGTGCTGCTGAACTCACCTCCAAGAATGCCTTGCTATATCATCTGGGCATTAGAAACTGGATCCCCAGCTCTCACAGGGGGAAGGTTAGTAAAGCTTTTGCTAACCTTCTCTACTCCATTGGGAAGAGGAGACGAATTAGCCTGGGCAGTGTGATGTTTCCCCAGGTGGCTACTCATGCCGGCAGCGCTTCCTCCAGCAAGCCCATTGTGCTCCCCTCCCTCATCTATGGGATGATGGTCTCACAGCATCCGGAGCTTGGTGAGATTTCTGAAGGATTATCTGAGGAGCTGCAGGTCTTCACTGTTGACCACAAGTTGTTCAAAGGGAAGCATGCAGTGGACATAGCTTATGAGGATCCTCTCCTGGTAGGTGATTCAGCTCCAGCTCCCCTGGAGGATTCTCTTCCCCCTGCTGCAACAATTCAATCTGCCCTCCGTGCCAGAATTGTGAGCCATCTCAGATCTGAGCTGGTCATTCTTGAAGCCGAAGCCAAAAGGAGGGATGCTAGGCGTGGACAGATCAGAAGTCTCCTCAGAGACCTGGAGTTCCCGGCAGATGAGGAGCAGGCCCCTTGAGCATCTGTGACAAAAAGAGGGAGAGAAGATTAATATGCTACTCCTGAACTGTTTTTTTTTTTGCTGACCCTGCGTGGTTGTGCTACGGCCGAGTGTGGCCCCACCTACTTACTCTCTATTGTTGGATTTTTTTTTAGAGTTTTTTTCTGGTTCATGGGAGAGTGCATATGCTCGAGGGTTTTGTCAAAATGCCAAGGGGGAGATTGATAATGTAGTTTGGCAGTGTTTGACAAAACCAGCACAAGTGAACAAGGAGTTGCTACAGCACAAGTAAACAAGCAGTCCAGCAGAAGTGAACTAGCAGCAGCTGCAGCAGGGGATGCTACAGCAGGAGCTTGTTCAACTGGCTGCATCATCTGTTCGAGAAACAGCAGCAACCTAGGCGTGTCTAGAAGGGCTGGAAACTCTGCGGAGAGCATCTGAAGAATTTCTAATATGCTGTGGAGTATTTTCCAGTAAGGTTTACTAGTCAGAGAAGGAGATTTGCATTGAAGATAAAGATCAAATCTAATCTCCTAGATTTTAGGAGATAATTGTTCCTTTTGGGACATTGCCTAAACCTGGACATTGCTTAAAGCTGGTGCTACTATTTAAGCGAGAGATGTTTATAGCAGAATGGTTGATCGAAGCTGAGGGATACACGAGTGCATACACAGAATTCCGAGAGAGCAATTTTGGTGTGTGACGGACGAATTCTTCGATCATCACCCGAGAGCAGAGCGTGAGCGCAGAGCTGTGGTGATAGAAGCAGAAGGGAATCAGGACTTGCAGAGTCTGATTCGTGCTTGATCTGGAAGCCAATTCAGAGCTTGGTGCTTGTTGGTTGATCAAGGGCAGCCGCAGAAGAACTGACGGGTGTGTGGCTCGGTCGAGTGTCTAAGCGGTGGTTCTCGCTAGTGGCAGGTGGTCACTGAGTGAGGGGGAGTACTCCAGAGTGTGCAGCGCTCGTGGAATCGTTCGAACGGCTCGGTAGAAGGCTTTGGAGCGACGCGGACAAATTGTGCTTCAGCTGTGTGTTACAGCAGTTGCTACAGCAACCCTGCTGAGTGAGTGTAGTTTAGAATAGGCTGAGTCTTGAGAAGTCTGTAGCTATTCTAGATTGACATTTGTAGAGGGTGTGCAGACACAAGTCAGAGCTTGTTCTGACTGTGTCAAGTGATCCACACAAAGGTTGAGTAGCATAGGTTGCGTGGAGTTGTAACCGAGTGTACTTGGAGACCTTCGTGGTTAGTGGATTGAGGACTGGAGAATAGTCCTCCCCAGACGTAGGCAGTTGGCCGAACTGGGTGAACAAACCTTTGTCTTGTTCATTGTTTGCTGAGACAATTTCCGAGTGAACAAGAGTGTGCTGCAGCAACTGCTTGTTCACAAGTCTGCCTAATTGAGACGCTGTGAAATTTCAGAATCCATAAATGTATTGGTCAAAGATGTTGAAGAAGGTTCTTCCACTGTCCTTGATGACGAAGACTCTGACATTGAAGATGCCCCTGCCAATCAGAGCAGAAGTGAACAAACTTCGGCTCCAGATTATGCTACAGCAAGTGCTGAAGCAGAAAATACAGACGAACTCCAAGAGAGCTTGCATGAAGAACAGAATGATGAGACTCATGATCCTCCAAAGAGGATTCAGAAGAACCATCCATTGACCAATGTGATTGGAGATCCGACAGAAAGAAGGAGAACCAGAAGCAATGCTTACCTCAATACCTGCTTCCTATCCAGTATAGAACCGAAGACATTCAAGGAAGCTTTGAATTATGAATTCTGGATGATAGCTATGCAGGAAGAACTAGCAGAATTCGAAAGACACGATGTTTGGGACTTGGTGGATAGACCTAAAGGAGTAAACATTATAGGTACCAAATGGATCTTCAAAAACAAAACTGATGAAAAGGGGAACATCACAAGAAATAAAGCCAGGCTTGTTGCTCAAGTATACACTCAAATTGAATGGCTAGACTTCGAAGAAACTTTTGCTCCAGTCGCTCGTCTGGAGGCCATTAGACTGCTCCTAGCTATGTCCTGTTTTCTAGGTTTTAAACTATATCAAATGGATGTCAAAAGTGCGTTTTTAAACGGAGACCTCTCTGAAGAAGTATATGTTGCCCAGCCAAAAGGTTTTGAAGATTCATCATCCGGAGCACGTGTACAAACTGAAGAAAGCTCTTTACGGGCTTAAACAGGCTCCTCGAGCATGGTACGAGCGGCTGACAGTTTTTCTTGAAAACCATGGCTACAAAAGAGGGGGAGCTGGCAAAACTTTATTTGTGAAAAACACCGAGTTGGATGTGATCATTGTGCAGATATCTGTGGATGACATTGTCTTTGAATCGAAGTCTCAGCATCTGATGAAGCAGTTTGTGGATCACATGCATAAGGAATTCAAAATGAGCATGGTCGGAGAATTATCGTATTTCCTTGGTCTGGAGATTACCCAGAAAGCAGATGGCATCTTTATTGCACAAAGCAAATACAGCAAGAATCTTGTGCAGAAATTTCAGCTAGATAAAGCCAGTCATAAACGAACGCCCGCTGCCACTCATGTCAAAGCCATCAAAGATGAACATGGAATGGAAGTGAGTCAGACTACCTACAGAAGTATGATTGGGAGCTTATTGTACCTGACTGCCAGTCGTCCTGACATCTCCTTTGCAGTAGAAGTTTGTGCTAGATTTCAAGCCTGCCCCAAAGACAGTCACTTGCAGCTGGTCAAGCGAATCATTCGTTATGTTGGAGGTACCGTGCACTATGGCTTATGGTATATTAAGGATACAAATGCAAACCTAGTGGGATATAGTGACGCAGACTGGGCAGGATGTGCTAAGGATAGAAAGAGCACTTCTGGAGGCTGCTTCTTCCTGGGTAACAACCTGGTGTCATGGTTCAGTAGGAAACAAAACAGCATTTCGCTATCTACAGCTGAGGCAGAATACATAGCTGCTGGGAGTTGCTGTGCACAGATGATGTGGATGAAGCCAATGATGGGCAAGTATGAACTCGATTAAGGTGAAATGACTCTCTACTGTGACAACATGAGTGCTATCAGCATCTCCAAGAACCCTGTTCAGCACAGCAGAACCAAACACATTGACATTCGACATCACTTCATCCGTGATCTGGTGGAAAAGAAAATCATTGCACTTCAGCATGTTGTGTTGGCCAAACAGCTTGCTGACATCTTCACAAAACCTTTGGACGTAGTACGGTTCGAAGACCTGAGATCCTCTATGGGGCTCCGTGTCTTGCCCTCTTGAAACAGTAAGGAACTTCCCCTTGCCAATTGTGCCAAAAAGGGGGAGAAAAAGGGGAGGGAGTTAGTTACCAGAGGATTTGAATTAAAGCTGTCAAAGGGGTTTTGTCAAAATGTCAAGGGGGAGATTGATGATGTTTTATGGCAGTGTTTGACAAAACCAGCTCGAGTGAACAAGTTGCTGCTATAGCCCGTGTCCAGTGTTTGTGAACAAGACCAGTGAACAAGGAGCAGCTGTAGCGGGAGAAAGCTATAGCAGGTGCTTGTTCAGAAGGGCTGTAACGTCTGTTCGAGTAGCAGCTATTTGGGTCTTTGGAAAGAGGGCGTGGCAGTCCTTCTAAGAGCATCAGAGGAGTTTCTAAGTTGCTGTAGAGAATATTCCAGTGGAGATTCCTAGCTGAAGTAAGAGATTTGATTGTGGGAGATTTGAATCTCAAATCAAATCTAATCTCCTAAAAATTAGGAGATATTGATATTGCTAGGGGAATTGCTAAATCCTGATGATGGCAGTGGGCGCGCCTATATAATGGAGACCCTTCAGAGCAATGAAGGTTGATCGAAGCTAAGAGAGAAAACACGAGAGTTACACAGAAGTTCAACAGAGAGTGACTCTGTGCGGGCGAATCTTCGATCATCACCGAGAGCAGAGCGTGAGCGCAGAGCTGAGGTGATTGAGACAATGGGTGATCAGGACTTGCAGAGTCTGATCACAGCTTGATCGGGAGATCAATTCAGAGCAGTGGTGCTTATTGGTTGATCAAGGGCAGCCGCGGAAGAACTGAGGGGCGAGTGACTCGGTCAAGTGTCTGGACGGCAGTGCTTGCTAGTGACAGGAGGTCACTGAGTGAGGGGGAGTATTCCAGGGTGTGCAGCGCTCGTGGAATTGTTCGAACGGCTCAGCGGAAGGCTTCGGAGCGACGCGGACAGTTTGTGCATTAGCTGTGTGTTACAGTAGATGCTATAGCAACCCTGCAGAATCTGAGTATTGTTTAGAATAGGCTGAGTTTCGAGGAGACAGTGGCTATTCTAGAAGATATCAGTAGAGGGTGGCATACACAAGTCAGAGCCTGTTCTGATTGTGTACGTGGATCCACTTGTGGTTGAGTAGCATAGGTTGCGTGAGTTGAAACTATGTGTACTTGGAGACCTTAGTGATTAGTGCTCCCCAGACGTAGGCAATTGGCCGGACTGGGTGAACAAACCTTTGTCCTTGTTCATTCTTGCTGAAACAGTTTACTGGTGAACAAGAGTGTGTTGTAGCAACTGCTTGTTCACGAATCTGTGTATCAGAGGCACTGCGAATTTTCAGTCTCCATTCTTAAATCATACGTGTCTCAGTACGCTCATACTCAACTAGGAACTTTCTACACTTTCTTTGTATGTGTCCTCGAGTATGGTAGTAATGACAAATCCTAGTATCTTTAGTACAGGGAGTGTTATAATAGCTGTTGCTGTAGATAAAGCTAAAACTTCCCCGTAACATCTCTCCTCTGACAAACTGTGTCTTGCCTTTGCTGCTTCCATATGTGTTCCAAATACCAGACCGTCCTGTACCATACCTCTAAGCACCAAGGATCTCAGTAAAGTCTTTCGTTCCAGAATTCAGCATCCTTACTCTCTTTCTCAGATTAACCAGCTCCTGCTTTGTCTCACCATGATCACAAATTTCCTTATTGAGTCTGGTCTTTTGTTACAGCAAGTGCCTCATCCAAACCTTTCTTCCGTTCCTTCAACTGTGTGCTAAAGATACTGAGTTTTTCATTCATCTTTACCACCAGCTTCCACTTGGCGTACATATTTCTCAGGTTTCTCCTTAGAGTCTCCTCATTGATTTCCTCACCATCACTAGAGTCAGTGTCACTGTCAAGATCTCTCTCCTCAGCTCCTTAGCAATTAGCGTGACAAGATTCGTGACATCCTCAGTTACAGTTGTTAGTGCAACAAAATTACTCTGATTTTCTTCAGTATTACTGCTCTCAGACTCATCATCACTGTATGTGGCTACCATGGCTTTCTTCATCATCACTGTGTTAGCACAGTACCATTATATGTGACCGTATCCTTGACAGGCTCTGCACTGAATCTCTTCATTTGGATTTTGATCATTCTCTCTACGCTTGCGTTCTAAAATCTTTCATCTTTTCTCACATGATACCTTTGGTCACTATGCTCCTCCTTCTTCCCTTGATATCCCTAATCACCACTAGCTTCTCGTGTCCATCTTTTACATGAACCTACCAAACTATTTGGCCATCTCATCACCAGACTCTGTGTCAGCGTTTCTTACAGCAGACTTTAGTGCAATTCCTCTAGTATTCTTCTCTGCTGCCTTTCTGCTGTTCATCTTCATCTCATAGACTCTGAGAGATCCCATGAAAGAGTCCATCTTCATGTTCTCCAAATCAGCAGTTTCCTCAATAGCTGTCACCTTGACATCGAACTTCTAAGGAAGTGACCTGAGAACCTTTTCAACCTGCTCAGCCTCTGACACATACTTCCCAAGTATGCCCATTCATTCACTATATCCATCAGACGGCTGTTGAAGTTCGATATGGTCTCATCATCCATCATCATCAACTGCTCATAAGTAAGCCTCAGCATCTGCATTCTTGTCTTCTTTACGTTAGCATCTCCTGCAAAATTTGTTTCCAGAATGGTCCACGCGACCTTTGCTATCTCAACACCAGCTATCAACTTATAGTTTCTCTTATCCATGGCAGCAATAATAGCATACAAAGCTTGACTATTCCCTTGAAACAGTTTCTTCTCCTCCTCAGTCCAATTCTTCTGGCTTTGGTGCTTTTATTCCAATAGCATCTACGGCACTTGATGGTACAACCCAACCTTCAACAATAGTCTTCCACGCATACTCATTTACCAATTTCATGTATGCTTTCATCTATGACTTCTAATAGCCAAACTCATCTTCCTCCAAGGTCTTCCCATATCTCTTCCACTCATTCTGAGTTTCCTCTGATCTCACCCTGTGTGTCGGATGTCTGCTCTGATACCACTTCTTGTTCTAGTGCAGATGATTGAACTTGTCCCAACAGTTGTTATGACAACTCCTGAGAAAACACGTTAGGATTGTTTCGACTATACACAGAGATTGGGTGACCCACTTTGGGACAATGTGTCCCTAATGTGGGGTAGAACCTGTTCTCCAGCAGAAGTTTGGTTCTTCTGAGAAAGCGACAGTTCAACAAGGAGAATCGGGGTTCTTTTAAATATTCAGCAGAGAATATCCAGTGAAGATTCCGTCCCAAGGTGAAAATTTGATTGTGGAAGATTAGATTTTTAAATCAAATCTAATCTCCTACAAACTAGGAGATATTGTTGCTTTGAGAAATTTTCTAAAATTTATATTGATGGAACTGATTGTTCCTATCTAGAGGAAGCCTTGCAGAGGTTCATGGGATCGAAGCTGAAGGAGAAAACACAAAGAGCATACACAGAACATCAACTGAGAGAGATACTGTGCGAGCAGAGCTTCGATCATCACCGAGAGCATAGCGGGCGCGCAAAGCTGAGGTGATTGAAGCTGAGTGTGATCGAGACTTGCAAAGTCTGATCAGTGCTTGATCGGGGAAGCCAATTTAGAGCAGCGATTGCTTGTTGGTTGGTCAAGGCAGACCGCGAAGCAAATTGACGGGTTGACGTACTCGGGCAATTGGCAGGAGGCCACGTCTTGCTAGTGACTGGCGGTCACTTAGTGAAGGGGAGCATTCCAGAGTGTGCAGCACTCGTAGAAGAATTGTCACTGCTCGGCGACATGCTTTGGAGCTACTCTGACAATACCCGAACCAGCTGAGTGCTACAGCAGGTGCTATAGCAACCCTACGGAGACTTTGTGTTAATTAGAATAGGCTGAGTTAGTTGGGTCAGTAGCTATTCTGAATTGATACAAGTGTAGGTGGTTGAGACACAAGTCAGAGCTTGTTCTAATTGTGATTGAGGTACTAGCTAAGGTTGAGTAGCATAGGTTGTGTGAGTCGAACCGTGTTGTACAACAGACCTTTAGACTAGTGAATTAAAAGACTGAGGTTCATTCTTTCCCAGAGGTAGGCACTTGGCCGAACTGGGTGAACAAATTGATGTTCATTGTTCTTTCTTGCTGCACAAGATCTGCCGGTACAAGAATGTGTATAGCAACTGCTTGTACACAGTCTGCAACTCAGAGGCGCTGAAAATTTCAATTGGTATCAGAGCGGGAACTCAACATACAAAGTAGAGATCCTGAGCGTCTGCTGAAGGGAGGTCAGAGTACAAGCCGCCCATCGTTGCTCGAAGAAAGTAACTATGGCTATTGAAAGGCGAGAATGAAGGAATTCCTCAAAGCTATTGATGAAAGAACCTGGAGAGCAGTTGTAGTGGAATGGTCACCTCCCATAATCATGGATGAACGGGGAGTTACTAGAGTGAAACCTGAACAACAATAGACTGCCGAAGAGGATGCTGCAGCAAACGATTTTTCAAAGTAGCCCATGAAGGGTTGGTCAGAGGCGGAATGCTATATGCTAACAATTTCAGGCTGATCTCCAACTGTGACATTGCAAAACAAGCCTGAGAAATCTTGCAAGTAGCCCATGAAGGAACTGACAAAGTAAAGATGTCAAGGTTACAGATCAATGCTTCTCAGTTTGAGAGTCTGAAGATGGAAGAAGAGGAATCCATCACTGAGTTCAACGCCAGGTTGTGCGATCTGTCAAATGAGGCTCATGCTCTTGGAGAACCCTTTCCGGAAGAAAAACTGATAAGGAAAATACTTAGATCTCTGCCCATCAGATTTGACATGAAGGTGACAGCCATTGAAGAAGCTCGGAATGTCAGACATATGAGACTAGAGGAGTTGATTGGATCCCTCAAACAGTTTGAAATGAAGCTGGTCAAAGAAGATCCCTCTCTAAAAGGAAAGAATGTAGGACTAAACGCAGAAACAGAAGAAAATAAACCTGCATCTGATGATCAACTGAGTCTGCTAGTGAAGAATCTTGGGAAACTCTTAAAGAACATAGAAACAGAATCTGGCAAGGCTCATCCTCTCGAAGGCAAGCAAGAAGAGGCGGAGGAAACCAAAGAAGAAGAAAGGAACCTGCCCCAGATGAGGACGAGAAGAAAGAGAAAAGAAAGGGCATTCAGTGCTGGAACTGTGATTGATATGGGCCACATCAACCTGAGAACCTTGAAGAAAATTGCGACGGAAGGGTTGGTCAGAGGAGTTCCATTAATCAAAGGTGAACCGAGCACCATCTGTGGAGAATGCCAGATTGGCAAAAAGAAGAAGGTTTGACACCCAAAGGTGAAAAATATTAATACAATAAGACCTCTTTAATTGATACACATGGACCTGATGGGGCCTATGGAAGTCGAGAGCATTGGAAGGAAGAGGTACGCATTTGTCTGTGTTGATGACTATACCAGATTCATGTGGATTGACTCTGTCAGGGAGAAATCAGACACTGTAGGAGTAATCGTCTCTCTGGTGTCCCGACTAGAGCTAGAAAAGAATCTCAGAATCTCCATCATCCGAAGTGATCATGGAAGGGAATTTGAGAATGAAGCAGTAGACGAGTTCTGCAGAAAAAGGGGTATCACTCATCAGTACTCGTCTCCAATCACTCCTCAGCAAAATGATATCGTTGAACGAAAGAAGCGAACAATCCAAGAAATGACCAGGGTCATGATTCATGCAAAGAAGGTTCCCCTAAGATTTTGGGTTGAGGCAATGAACACAGCGTGCTACATCATCAACAGAGTCTCCATACGGAAAGGAACGAATCAGACTTGCTATGAGCTCTGGAACCAGAAGAAGCCCACAGTTAAATATTTCCACATTTTTGGGAGTGACTGCTACATTCTGAGGGATCGGGAATATAAAAAGAAGCTTGAGCCCAAGAGTGATGCTGGGATGTTCTTGGGCTACTTAGTAAACAGCCGGGCATATCGAGTTTACAATGAAACGATGAAGACAGTGATGGAATCCATTAATGTAATCGTCAATGATGTTGAAGAAGCAACTCCCACTTGCTTAGATGACGATGACTTAGGCACTGAAGCTGCACCCATAAGACGGAACAGAAGTGAACAAGGCCCTGCACCAGAGAATGCTACAGCAGACGCTGATGCAAAAAGCCTAGATGAACATGTGGATAGCTCGGATGCAGAACATGATAGTGAAGTCCTTCCCACAACATCAAGGCAACCCCCAAAGAAGATTTAGAGGAACCCTCCCCTGACTAACATAATTGGAGATCCGACAGAAGGGAGAAGAACTAGAAGTGTCTCACATCTCAACACCTGCCTGTCTATATGTAACACCTGTTTTCTGTCCTGTACATAACCAAAGAACTTCGAGGAAGTCATGGGCAACGAATACTAGATGATAGCAATGCAGAGTTCAAGAGACACGATGTGTGGGACTTGGTTGCCAGACCAAAAGGAATAAACATCATAGGCACCAAGTGGATCTTCAAGAATAAGACTGATGAGAAGGGAAACATCACAAGGAATAAAGTCAGACTGGTTGCACAAGGGTACACCCAAATTGAAGGCCTGGATTTCGATGAAACCTTTCCACCAGTTGCTCGGTTGGAAGCCATCAAACTGCTCTTGGCCATGTCATGCTTCCTCGGAATTTTAAGTTGTATCAAATGGATGTCAAGAGTGCATTTCTGAATGGTGATCTTTCAGAAGAAGTATATGTAGCTCAGCCTAAAGGGTTTGAAGACCCTTATCACCCGGAGCATGTGTACAAACTGAAGAAAGCTCTGTTTGGGCTCAAACAGGCTCCTAGAGCATGATATGAGAGACTGACTATCTTTCTTGAAAAATATGGATATGAAAGGGGATGAGCTGACAAAACTCTCTTCGTGAAAAGAACCAAGTCAAACATGATCATTGCCCAGATTTATGTGGATGACATTGTCTTTGGATCGAAGTCTCAGCAGCTGGTGAAGTAGTTTGTTGATCACATGCAGAATAAATTCAAAATGAGCATGGTAGGAGAGCTAACTTATTTCGTCGGACTGGAAATCTCCCAAAAAGAGGATGGAATCTTTGTAGCATAAAGCAAAGATAGCAAGAACCTGATGAAGAAATTCCAGCTGGATAATGTCAGTCACAAACGAACACCAGCTGCCACCCATATCAAAGCTGTCAAAGATGAAACCGGGGTGGAAGTAAATCGGACTATCTACAGAAGCATGATTGGTAGCCTGTTGTATCTGACTGCTAGTCGTCCCGACATCTCCTTTGTAGTAGAAGAATGTGCAAGATTTCAAGTCTGTCCAAAAGAAAGTCACATGTAGCTGGTTAAAAGGATCATCTGGTATGTTGGAGGTAATGTAAATTATGGCTTGTGGTATACTAATGATACAAATGCAAATCTGGTAGGATAGAGTGATGCAGACTGGGCAGGTTGCGCTGAGGATAGGAAGAGCACCTCTGGAGGTTGTGCCTTACTTGGAAATAACCTGGTATCTTGGTTTAGCAGAAAACAAAACAGCATCTCCCTGTCCACGGCTGAGGCAGAGTACATTGCAGCAGGAAGCTGCTGTGCTCAGATGGTTTGGATGAAGAAAATGCTGGCTGAGTATGGTCTCAATCAATGTGAAATGGTTCTCTACTGTGACAACATGAGCGCTATCAGCATCTCCAAAAACCCAGTACAGCACAGCAGAACCAAACACATTGATATTCGGCATCACTTCATCAAAGATCTGTTCGAGAAGAAGATCGTTGCACTTCAGCACATTGTGATCGATAAACAACTCGCATACATCTTCACCAAGCCTCTGGATGCAGCCAGATTCAAAGACCTGAAATCCTCTTTGGGTCTCTACGTTTTGGCACCGTAAGCAAGTCCCACACCCATTCCCCTTGGCATATGTTATAAAAAGGGGGAGAAAGAAAACAGGAGGGAGAGCCGAGGACTGGAGGAGGATCAATCGAAACGTCGAATCATCTATGAAGGGGTTTTGTCAAAATGCCAAGAGGGAGATTGATGATGCAGAATGGCATTTATTTGACAAAACCAGCTCTTGTGAACAAGCCCAATGAACAAGCTGCTGCTATAGCGGGAGCTGTCTCAAAAAGCTGTAGCAACTTTTCTGTAGCAGAAGTTTGGTTCTTCAGAGAAAGCGTTGACAGTTCAACAAGGAGAATCCGGGTGCTTCTAAATATTCAGCAGAGAATATCCAGTGATTCCGTCCCAGGGTGAAGATTTGATTGTGGAAGATTAGATTTTCAAATCAAATCTAATCTCCTACAAACTAGGAGATATTGTTGCTTCGAGAAATTTTCTAAAACTGATATTGATTGAACTGGTTGTTCTTATTTACAGGAAGCCATGCAGAGGTTCATGGGATGGAAGCTGAAGGACAAAACACATAGAGCATACACAGAACAACAACTAAGGGAGATACTGTGCGAGCAGAGCTTCGATCATCATCGAGAGCATAGCGGGCGCGCAGAGCTGAGGTGATTGAAGCTGAGGGTGATCGAGACTTGCAGAGTCTGATTAGTGCTTGATCGGGGAAGCCAATTCAGAGCAGCGATTGCTTGTTGGTTGGTCAAGGAAGGCCGCGGAGCAAATTGACGGGTTGAGGTACTCGGGCAATTGGCAGGAGGCTAGGTCTCGCTAGTGACTGGCGGTCACTTAGTGAGGGGGAGCATTCCAAAGTGTGCAGCACTCGTGGAAGAATTGTCACTGCTCGGCGGAAGGCTTTGGAGCTACTCTGACAATACCAGTACCAGCTATGTGCTACAGCTGGTGCTATAACAACCTTACGGAGACTTTGTGTTAATTGGAATAGGCTGAGTTAGTTGGGTCATTAGTTATTCTGAATTGATACAAGTGTAGGTGGTTGAGACACAAGTCAGAGCCTGTTCTGTTAGTGATCGAGATACTAGCTAAGGTTGAGTAGCATAGGTTGTGTGAGTCGAACCGTGTTGTAATACAGACCTAGAGACTAGTGAATTAAAAGACTGAGGTTCAGTCTTTCCCAGAGGTAGGCGCTTGGCCGAACTGGGTGAACAAATTGCCGTTCATTGTTCTTCTTGCTGCACAAGATCTGCATGTACAAGAGTGTGCTATGGCAACTGCTTGTACATAGTCTGCAACTCAAAAGCGCTGCAAATTTCACTCCTAACCTCAACAAGCAGCAATCCACCAGTAACGATCGGACAACGAAGTACAAACTTGCAAGACTCCCTCTTCAAGTCCTTCTACCATCGACTCGTCTGGATGCGCACTGAGCTCCCCTCTGTGTAGAGATCCCGCTCTATGGCTTGTCACAACAGCTTCGTTCTCCCGAACAGCTGCTCGTCCACTCAACGTCCTTCCGGATCGCTAGCTTTCTCCCGGATAGCTGGACAGATCTGTTTTGCAACAGGCTTTGTGAAACTTGTCTTCAGCAGATAGTCCTGGTTCTCGTGCTTGAGTGGTAACTTTGCTCCGATCTCCGATGGGTGCACTCACTTAACCTCGACTTCTCTTGTATATTTCTATAATGCAAGAGAGCTGCATGAACGTTCGTGATCTTCAACTTCATTCCACCTTCAATTTATGGCCAACGACAATCTCCTCAATTATCTCAACCAATATCAAAACAATATATTTGAATATTTGTTGATCTTCATCTTGTTGCAAAACCAAGAGATTGCGTTCCCAAAATATAGTTGAAGATATTCTCAGTAATCTTGGAGATATGTTCCACGCCCAAGATTCTCAGAATCTGCTAATTTCAGAGAATATACACTTTTGGTTTACCGCCAGCCCGAACTCCAGCACTTGCTATAACACATTGTGTTTCATCTCCTGACTTCAGAGTTGCAGTTTTATCTTCTGGCTATTCTACGTATATTTCTAACTTACTTGAACAACTTTTTGCACAAAAACATGTCATACAAAATCATGGGACTAACAAAGTGTGTTAGCGCACATAGAGAATGTGAAGATCCTGAAGGAGACTTGGGATATTCTTGCATCAATTTTCTCACAGAAGAATGCTACATACCTATAACTAAATTCATGAACGTCTCACAAAGTACGATGTCAATAAGTGACTACTTCTTGAAAGTGAAGAATCTATAATGATAGATGAAGCAACTAGACCATAATTCAAACTATGAAATGATGAGATCCTTCGAATCATGATTAATAGTCTTAAATACGAGTACAATGATTTTATCGCAACAATACAAGAATAATTCATTCAATCTTCATTGGTCAATTTTGAGAATTTGTTGGCCAACTAAGAAGTTATGGCCAAATAAATGACTAAAGTTTTTGTAAGAAGTATGGAGGAGGCGCTAATCACCAATAATATAGGCGACTATGCGAAGAGGTACTGTGAGACAAAATGACATAAGAAATCATCAAGGGAGAAATATTTAAGCAAGGGAGCTCAACAACATCGTAGAAGGAGAGGACATCATCAAAGAAACATCAAACAGTTGGATGATAAGTATTACAATTATAACAGAAAAGGTAACTTACACGAGATTATAAAGCTAACAGCTGCCTTTGTGGAATGAAATCCAAAGATGAAGGAAGAAAGAAGTCTTAGAGATGTGTGTAGTTCTTTAAAAAGATATTAAGTAACTAGATGTGAGATACTTTAAAAGAAGCTTCTTATCGGTGAATGTAGATAGTAGGATGAAATGAATCTACATCATGCATTCCACATTGAGACTAGTATAAATAGTATAGAATGTGAAATTTGCAGTGCGTTACTGTTGACGAGAAACCACGGATTGCTTCAGCAACTTAGTTGTTCCCCCAGTTCGGCAACAGCCTACGTCTGGGGAGGACAACTCTCGGTCCTCAAGATTCCACTATTCCTGGTTAAGTACAAAGGATCACGTTCTCAGCCTACGCTAGAATAACATGTACTTCTAACCTAGCCGGAATCTGCGCTCAATTTGATCTCACAGCTTAGCTATAAGGTAATCTATTTTCAATAACAGATAGCTAGCAGTTCTACAAGTATCAATCTATCCTATTACAAAATGTACCCAGATGTTGCTACAGCAACTTCTTACGCCAAGTTACTGACGCTTCTTTTGACGACTTCTTCAAGCACTCTCTGCTGACTCAGTCAGACACTCTGCTCTACTCCCTCTCGATCAATGACTTCCCGTCACTATCCAGGAGCACGCTCAGACAGCCTGCGCGAGACACACTCCGCAACTGTCAACTCTTCGGTCTGTCAACGAGGCTCCACTCCAGTCGACTCCCTCGACTCAATGTAGGATCAGACTTCTTCAGTCCTGATCACTCTTCAGCTCTCACACAACCAACGCTCCATCACTTTCTGCTTCAGCAAACTCAGATCTCTACTTTGTGTGTGTGTGTTTCATTCGATGCTCGTTGCTTCGGTCTCTGCCTGCATATATTGCTTCATCTCCTCATCAATTTTGGAAACTTTAGTTTGAAACGATAATGGCACCATCAAAATCCTCCCCTGGATTTCTGGAAGTTTCTTGAGATTATGTTTCCTAGATCGGAATTTAGAAAAACAAATCTTGTTTGCCTTCATCCGAGCCGAATATCTTTGATCAACCTGGACTCTCTCTGACCGTTGCTATGCCGGCAACAATCACCCGGACATCCTCCGAGCTCCTCCAGATTGATCAGCTACAAAGATAGTCTCTTGATGCTTTAGCTTTAATTATTCAGGGGATGCTATAGCCTCTTCTGGTTCTTGTCCAGATCCCTTATGATCATATGTACCAGCTTCAATTGTCACAGGATGCTATAACTTCTTCTGGCTCTTTTGTTTTGTCAGTCTTCATTTGCATGTATCAGCTCCTGGTACCACAAGATGTTGTAGCATCTTCTTCCGCTCGGCTTCTTCCGCTTTGTCATAAATGTTATATCCGTAACAATCTCCCTCTTGGCATTTTTGACAAAACTTCTCCCTTGCCGCCTTCACTCTTTACTGACAAAATCTGACATACTGTAAACAATAATGTTAATAAGTTCTTTTGCTTCTTCTCCCCCTTTTTGTCAAAAATGACAAGAGGGTCCAGGAGTTGCTTTAGCAACTTACTCCGACAACATACATAGACCCAGTGCAGATCTTAGATTCTCGAACCTAACCCCATCCAATGGTTTTGTAAATAAATCTGCCAGCTGCTTCTCTGTAGTGATATGTTTTAGCACAATCACTTCCTTTTCAACCAAGTCTCTGATGAAGTGGTGTCTGATATCGACGTGCTTGGTTCTAGAGTGTTACACTGGATTCTTTGATATGCTGATGACACTCATATTATCACAGTAGAGGGTCATAGTATTTTGATGCACGCTGTATTCACTCATCATCTGCTTCATCCATATCATGTGGGCATAGCTGCTGCCTGCTGCTATGTATACTGCTTTGGCAGTAGAAAGAGATATACTATTCAGTTTCTTGCTAAACCACGAAACTAGGTTATTTCCTAAGAAGAAACATCCTCCAGAGGTACTTTTTCTATCTTCTACTCAGCCTGCTCAGTCAGCATCACAGTACCATAAACCATATCCTGTCGTGCCTGCAACATACCTAATGATTCTTTTTACCAGTAGAAGATGGCTTTCTTTTGGCAGGTTTGGTATCTTGCACACACTCCAACTACATAGGATATGTTTGGTCTGTTGGCAGTTAAGTAGAGTACACTCACAATCATGCTTTTGTACAGCGTTTGATCAACTGCAGCTCTTGTTTCATCTTTGATTACCTTTGAATGGGTGTCAGCAGGTGTTCGTTTTTGGCTTGCATTGACCATGCCAAACTTCTTTACCAAATTCTTACCATATTTGCTTTAGGATATAAAGATACCATCCTCCTTTTGATAGACTTGTAACCCAAGGAAGTAAGTTAGATCACCAACCATGCTCATTTGGAATTCCGTTTGCATGTGACTCTGCTTCACCATCTTCTGGGATCCCGGACCAAACACAATGTCATCTACATATATCTGAGCTATAACAAAATTTGTCTTTGTTCTGCGGACGAAGAGTGTCTTATCTACCCCTCCACGTACCCATGCTCAGTCAGAAAGATGATCAGCCTCTCATACCAAGCTTTGGGAGCTTGCTTTAATCCATAGGGGAGTTTTCTTTAGCTTGAACACGTGATCAGGATGATGGCCTTCAAAACCTTTGGATTGAGCTACATAGACATGCTCAACTGTAATCAACTAAAGAAACAAGAGTGGGGTATAGTGAGACTTTCCTTTTTGTAAGATGTTTTACGGACAAGTTTTCTAATCAGCGTACACTGATTTTAGTACCCCATTCGACAACCATCTTTTGCTCCTTTCATCAACTTCAATACATTCTTATCTTCAATCTCCCAAAACAGCCCACGCCATTTCATTATTCACCATAACAATGATAAAATCTTTTACGGAAGTTGTTTTTTAAAATGGTGACACTAAAATATTAAAGATGAGGAATACAAGCTTAAGCATAGGCGTATATTGAAAGAAAATGTAAAGAAGTTGGATTTGAATAAACTGATAATAGTTTGAAACTTTTGTTTCTAAATCAGAAGAAGTATGTGTGCATGCAATTTCGCAAAATACCTCACTCTCTTAATTTTTTAACTACGAAGACCAAACCAACTTTAAACTTACTCAACCATAATTAAGTACTCTTCTTGCTTCCATTAAAAATACAAAAAAAAAAAAATCATTTGAAAGTGAAAACAATGTTTTTAGTTCCAAGAATCGTGTATCATCAACACCCAAATAAATAGAACCTTAATAGTTTATTTTTGCATTTACATATCAAAACATGCTACCTAATAATACGTTTTCCGCTTTGTAATGCTAAAACTGGAAACCATAAAACATTACTATTTATTTTACACCTCTTTTAAAAAAAATGTCTCTATGTAATTTTATGGCTATAGTCATTTGTCTTTTTGGTTGTATTATAATTATGAAAGTTGTAAGTAGAACTTGTAAATAAAATTAGTTAAATGCAAAGAAGTCTCTAAGCCCTTAGGGCATATGCACGGGGAGTACCTGCTAACACAGGTGCTGGGGTGATTAAGGCTTTTCAGTCTTAATCATCTCTTAATCAGCCCAGCACCTGCCAGAGCAGGTGCTGGGCGGTGCATATGCCCTTATAAATTATTGATGTTGGATTGCTGCTTCCTCCCCATGATATGGTGCCTTTGTTTGGCCAAGTAAAGCTGCAGCTTTCAATTTCAAACCAAAGCTTGTATGTGTGAGTGGATTTTAAGGTTTGGATACATGTTTGATATCTCAACAACTTCACCCCACTGCTTTTGCTATGTTTCAATTTTCAGAACTTGGAGCCTTCCAATTTGGTTTTGATATACGTTTATGTGGAAACAAGGCCTTGTATGGCAGATTGGGATTCTAGTGAATGTTTAAACTGCAAAATTTGCAAATTGCAATTGGATGCGACTGCAAAACCGGTTGGAGGAGGAATGCCTGTACTTTTCAGATGGGTGGGTGATGGTGCATATTTTTAAGCAAATTAAAATGAATATTAGTTTTTCTTTTCTAATTGCACAAAATGAATGCAGAAGCCCCAACCCTACATTCTAATTACAGTTTTGCTTCTTTCCCTTTTCCAAACAATGCACACAGTTAATCAAAGCAGCTTCTATTTCCAAACAAACCCTAAACCCCTCCCCTCCGCCAAGTGGCCAATCTGTGCTTTTGAAGGCCAGCAATCAAAGCAATGGCTTACCGCTTCTGTATCCACCAAAAGAACTACTAAAGCATTCAGCCTGGAGGCTGCTTTCCAAACATGTATCTCTATACTACCACGTGTATTGTCAAGATGTGGCGATCCACGAGAAGCGGAAGATGTGAGGTTATTTCACCTTGAATTCATGCCTGAACATGGTCAAATTTTGGGTGAACCTGTCTCTGTTTTTCGAGTCCAGGCTTAGTGCAACATCTGCCATTAATTTGTCGAAGCACTGAGAGAGGCGCTGCTGCTGATCAATTGGCTGCAATATGCACAAAATGCAACATAGTGTATGGCGTGAAAAAACTGTAAATGCAAAGGAGTTGTGCCTCCAAACTGACACGTTCTGTATGAGGTTACCTGAGATGCCAAAATTTGAGTCTTCAAATCCGTATACATCTGTTTAGGTATAAAATCATAGTTAGAAGTAGTTATAGTTGTACGATTTGCATCATCTGACTAAGGGCCTGTTTTTTGAGGTTATATCAGCCTTATGTTTTTTGCAATTTTGTTTAGTTCCACTTAGTTTAATTCAGCTTCATTCAGTTCAACGGAGTTTACTCAACCTATTAGTTTGAAAATGTGTATAATGGAAGATATTGCAATACTGTTTCAAAAT
Organism: Umbilicus rupestris; assembly: GCA_963678935.1. Lineage (NCBI taxonomy): Eukaryota > Viridiplantae > Streptophyta > Magnoliopsida > Saxifragales > Crassulaceae > Umbilicus > Umbilicus rupestris. The sequence continues at coordinate 2,556,553 of OY787618.1, read as the reverse complement.
GAGAATTATATATTGTGAAAAAAAAAATAAGTACCATTATATCTCAACTACTATAAACCTTGATCTTATTTTCTCTCTTTCTCTCTTATTGATCATGTGCATTAGCTCCATTATTGATGATTAGAGTTACTATTAACAGTTGAATACCTTGATCATTACTTTTATTATAAAAAAAAACTACGGAATCAAACACTATGTCTTGATGTATAAGTGGTCGCCTTTCGAATTGTAGTAGTGTTAGTCAGTTTTTTCGTATTAATTAATGATTTATTTTCACAAATATTATTTCGGCCAACTATAAAAAAAGTAGCATGAACATAATTTGTAAAATGTATTTAAAAACACAACTTCATATGAATATTTAAGACGAGTCTATTAAATATTATTCTTCATGTATATTATATTTGATAAATTATTAAAAGAATTACACGACCAACATTTTTTTTCTTTCAATTCTACTTCAGTACTGTTCGGTTCAATTCAATTCAACAAACAAAACAAAACTCTAAATGAGTTAACCAATACAATGAGAAATATAATTAAGTTACCACATGTGTTTCTTTAAGTACTCTTTTCTAATCATCACATAGTTCCACATTTCTGCTAAACCTTAACAACTAGAATTGTACTTGAGAGAATGAGTATATTAGGAACGATAAGCAAAAAATGCACGCTTTTCTAGCTATGATTACGAGAGGGTGTACATCGAAACTTGTCTAGCAAAAACTTGATTAAAGTTAGAAACTTTCATTCTCATTGGTAAGGCAGAGATGCAAGTGCAAATGCATTTACTCTCGAGTAATAAATATTAATTGTGAACCCTTCAATACCAATATTATTTATAGAAACATAAGAACTTGGGTCTCAGACTAATATGTTTAATAATTTTTTGGATTGCCTGGTACAGTAAAAATAAACTTGAGATGGGGAAGGGGTATTTACCTGCTCACTGATGAGTATCAAACTTAACATAGGTCTGCTGAGACTCCACTGATTGGTGCAATCCTCAAATAAAATAAGTTCAAAGAGAGTCTTCAATATCTGCACATGTTAAAAAGGAAAAGGTTGACACAGAAACACCAGACCCCTTGCAAGAATCAAGCTTAACATAGGTCAGCACCATCAATGATTAGGACAAAATTAACATGTTGGAAAAGATTTTTGATAACTTGAGTTCTTGACAGGACATAGAAATATAAAGAAATGTACAACGGAAAAAAAAAAATCTCATATTCCATAGAAGCTATAACACAAGATTACAAATGAAATGTGGATGAAAGATATCATGAGCCAATCTAATATAGAAATGGCATGCAAAATATTGTATACTAAGAACACTGCAGTTGAACTGTTTAGGCATTCATCGTCCAAATAGGTTCTGACTGAAGTAATCACAATCAAGAAAACCAGACAAGGTCATCTAAAGGCAAGGCATGTGAAATATGTAAACTAGAAATTCCTTAGAACAATGTTCATCACAGTACTCATTTCATGACAATAGCTTCTCAACACACTACATTTTTATGTTGGTCACCTTGTCAGCCAGCTCTCACAACAAAACATGCTTGTACAATGACATTTCAATCCTTATCCAGTAATAATGCTATATATAAATTCATATCAGTCATGACCTCATTCAAAAGTGTCCTTCCATATTACATGTCACGAATAAAGAATGACAAGATCGATAGTACTCCGTGACTAGGTCACTTAACCTCTCACTATAAAGTTTTAGAATGCCAAAATTCTTTCTGACAAGAGATAGTTTGTAAGGAGCCAATTGAATGGCCCGCATCATGTGCGAAGAAACTTGTACACGGAAGAGTTTTGAAAAAAAACTTGTGCAAACTATGTGAATTTTATATAGAGTTTCATTTGGTTTCATATGGAGCATGCCTCAAGAAAATACAAGTTAATGTACCCCTCGTGACATAATGAAGTAAGCAACAAAACTATCAAACCTCAACTGATCATTAAAGCAACTAACGAAAAAGGTTCACAGAGTATAATGAAAAAAAACCCATAAATTATCAATGCAGATTAGTAGCTTACAAGCCATTACTTACTTCAGGAAACAGCCTAGGGCAATCTGCTATGTGTCGAGCAAGGCTAACAACAGCCGGTGAAGCAGGTTTTTCCCCAATGGTAATGTGGTTGAAATAATAAGCAGCCAAATTATCAACAGCTGACGCACACTGAAAATAAAAAAGAGATGTAAACTAAATGTGGGAAATAAGAAATATTCCCAAAGCCACAGTTTATATGACCAAGCATGTTTATCAAACTTTACGAATGAAGACTTGAAAAATCAAGTGAAAGGTCTCAAAACATCACATCATCAAATGAGCATTACAACGTTGGGAGAAAACTGACAATGTACAGACCTGAGATGAGATGTTTGCATCCAGTCCTTTAAGACCACGCTCAAGGGACCCCACTATATGCATAAATGTGCTTGTATCAAGGTTCAGTACAAACACAATATGACTGTTGAAAAGGACCTCCAAGAATGCAAAGTAGGCTCTAGATAACTGCAAAACAAATAAAGTAAGTCATCTTTTAACTGTTTACACGAGACAGCAACACTCAATATTAAAAAATCAATGAATGTTTTTGGTTTGACTAAAGGCACTCAATTACTTTCCTCAAAATTTGGGCCGTGATTGACTAACGATGACTTTCTCAGCATAGTTTAGATGTGAAAGAAAAAATTTACTGGTATGAAGTCAATATACCTTGATATACGTTAAGATGTCATTCAGAGGTATGGACAGGGCCATCTTTAAAGCAATGTCCAACACATCGGCTAGAGCCCGATCACCGTACAATTCGAACACCCCAAAGTTGACATAATTCCCAGCAAGCGCTATAATAAGGTAACAAAATTGCATAACTAGAATATTACAATAAACAGAAAGTAATCTTAATACATGTGGGTGTATTAATTAAGTCGTAGTTCCGCATGAAATTCATTAAGTAAATCATTTAATGACGTGCTTCAAATACTAATGTTGCCTGGATTATACAAGGTGCTTTACATGCAACACAAGCGCATTTTTATATAAGCAGTATGAAATGAAGAAAAAGAAAAAAAATCATATGACTTGCTATTAGAAACACCTTAACATCTTATTACTTGTGACCTGAAATTGTGCTTTACCTCTTGATAATATTGTTAATGAAATCCAAATCCCCTTGTATCTGAAACCATATATACCCGCCACATTTGGAAGAGACAAAATCCTAGAGCCATAAGCCACAACTATTTTGCTGACTTCTCGGAAAAGAAGTATTCCATTAGGAGAGGACGTGTCAAAAGTTAAACGTTGAGCTTTATTCAAGACGAATTCAGCCATGAACTTTAATAACGGGGTGGTAACCTGCAAGTTAAATAAAGCAACCTCTTGCGTCATAAAGTTCTTCGAAGGGTGTAGATGTAGTATGTATTGCTACAGCTGAAAGCACAGCAATTTCAACTGGTTTCCCATTCTCTATAGAAAAGCTCGTAGCTTAATTTAATGCTCAAAAAGCTTCAAGTACAAATAGAAGTTAAAACTATGTTAAAATAGGAAATACCTCTGGTGTATCGAACCAATGTGATATTCCCTTTAAGAGAAGGGGCATGTGGGTAGGATAAAGCCAATCAAATAAAAGACCATATGTCCGGCGGCTGACATGACACCAAATAGCAGACAATTTAGTTATTGCTATTCAATTTTTGTAAACTCCACAAAATACTAAAGAAATTGAATGTGACATATCCGTCAGTTATTGACAGGACAATTGAGTATGGCATGTCAGATCTTTTAGATATCTTATCAGCTAATGATCAGGTTTTAATACTTATCACAAAATAACTTTTATAAGTTTGTATTTCCAAGCAATCAAACGGGACCTGAAATTCCTTTCTGGCGAGCAATGGCAAAAAATAGTTTCAGTTGAGAATTCTGAAACACAGAAATGGAAACAGCTAAGCAGTGGGCATTTCTGTTTCCAAAACGTGAAACTTATGGAAACTCCAATGACCAATGGTCGTAATGACATTTTACTTTTTGAACCTAACTCTGTGAAGTACTATGTACAATGTAAACAATTCCCGATTTGTGAAATTTCTGTTTCCCCATCCCGTACCCATATTTATTTCTGTTTTCTGCTACCATTTTTCTGCACCGAAGGTTGAGAAGATAGAGAATATGAAATTCAAACCTATTGGTGGCCATTGCTATTCCCCTGAGATCTCTCATCAGTCCAATCAATGCATACTTTACAGAATCAGTGCGAAACGTTGCATCTGGTGTCGACTCCAATCGAATAAAAACCTGGGCAAGTAACCCACATGAATTTAAGGAGATACAAAGCATCAATATAGCTTTGAAAGGAATGCAGAGGTTTACGCTAAGCAAAGGATCCATTGATGACTTGAATTTCACAGGACTGTCTTCCATAAAAATCAACCATCCAATAATATAGTAAAAGGTCGTCCTGCTACGTGAGCACCTATATTCTTCAAGAAATGGGAATTGCTCTCTCTGAGATTAAAATAATACGTAAAATTCAGCATCGGACCAACAACAATACATAAAAGATTTTACCAGTAAGATTGTCTAAAACGTGAGGTACATACGGTATGACTTGCAACAATAAATTTCACAGTATCCAACTTCAGCAGAAGTTTGCCAGTCATGTATCTGCAATAAAGGTACTTTAAGAATTTTGTAAAATGAAAGTTAGAACTCCCTGCTTGAAAGTTCAAACATATTGTTTTCTAAAATATTCACCCCGATGCAAGCTCCAGAAAAAGACTTAAGGTGTGATCAATAGCTTCCTCATTCTACATGAAAGAAACAGACTTCCGGTGAAAAGGTGTCCAGTTAACATCAGAATTATTAATTTTATAAAGAAAAGGAAGAGAATAAAAGGAAGAGCAGAGGGAGCACAATCTCTCACATCCGTGTAGCACTTCAAGTTTGTGGCAATCTTGCCTACAACAATATTCAACAGTAGCAAATGATCATGGAGTCCGAGAAGCTCAGAGAGTCGTGCGTATAACTGCTGTAGGAATGGAAGAAAACAACATCAAGTGACATCAAGTTACATCAAAATTCTAAATATCATGACATTTTTCGTAAAAGTAATTACCTTGGAAGAATGCATGGCTTGATCACCAACATAAGATTTTCGGAAATGCTGAAAGAATACGAGAATTGCGCGATCAATCCTCTGCTTGCTTATTTCACCATATCTCTATAAAACAAAGAAAAAAAGAATCAGACAGATAATCCCATACTACAGATGATGTAATCCATAAAACATGTAACTGAGAATATTCACATGTTAGCCAATTAACCCCAAGCAATGAGGCCAACCAAAAAAATTAGAACATTTTCTGAGGGAACCCTTTTCACTAAAGTACATTCCACAATTTCCGGAGGAATAATGTATTGTAACTTTGTCCATCGCCGAAAGTATCATCATGTATGCTAAGCAAGCAGATCTAATAAAATTGGGCCCTCCAACTATAATTTGTATAAAAATGAATACAGAAAGACAGGAAACCAGAATCCAGAAAACAATAAAAAAAGAGGTGACGCTAATGAAAAATCATAACAGTTAAGTGACATATGTAGTTTTACCCGAGTATGTAATCCACTGTCAGTGATGCTAATTAATTGTAGCACACGGGCCGAAAGTTCTGCATCCAGTACTTCTTGTGACTCCGCACTTTAATAAACAAAAGGATCATGATGAATAACAACAAATAAGAAAACATCAATGTTTTTTTATCCTTAATTCACTAACCTGCAGCCAGTACTTTGCTTTGTCTTTACAATGGCAGCAATAATATGTACAATCCATGCAAGTTTGGCTTCGATGACACAAAGCTCATTGTTGTCACCAGTTTGTAATTGTGCTCTTTCCTGCACTTATACATGTAATATCATCATCCATTCAACTTCCAGATAAATATTCACCACATATATGTTCAATCGTACCGTATATTTTTGCAGAATAGGCTCCACCATATTAATGATAAATAAACTAGTTCTTTCATACTGCAATCAGAGCATTGAAATAAGCATAACAGGAACTGAGATGAGAATAAGGCAAATACAAAAGAACGCACTGAATAGTAAAAACACAACACTTAATTGGATTCAATCAACTATCCCCAATTACAAATGGACGAACTACACACGAAAGAACATAACTGCGCGGCACGAAAAAAAAGGTTATGCCTGAAATCTGCAGAGATAAGGGAAGCTATCTAGATGGTCCTGAAGAAGCTCTACGTTGTCAAGTGGATTCTCAGAAAGATCATCCGCCAGCACAGCCTAAACATGGAAATAACAATAAAACTGTAAAATGAATAACACAGTGCTATAAATATAAAACAAAATATCGGCCTGAAAATACCCAAGGACCTGAACAGAATCAAATCTTGATGTGATGAAACCTTCTGCTATCTTTGGCACGAATTCATCCAGCATACTTGGCGTGTCACCTTTTAGATAGGGTACCGATGTAACTAATCTTGACCATAGTCCCAATAGATAGTACACGCTGCTGCTTGCCCACTGGTTAGAAGGAACTCAATCAGCTAATTATTATGACAAATCAAACTCCAATGGTACAACTTATGGCAGACCAAAAGTAGTTAATTACAAGTTACAACGGTTTAACAAATATCTTCCACAATAGATAAAGAGCATAAAGAAGGAATTTCCAACTACACCTGCCAAGAATGCAAAGACTTGGATGTGAATTCGGCAACTAAACGAATCCACTCGGCATATCCTTCAACATTTACAAGTTCTGACAGCTGCAACATGCAAATTAGAAGTTAAACATAATCAATATGAGTAACCGCAAAACGAATGAACTGACTCTTTTGTCACTTTGTTTTGTTTATATAAAATAAGTGGTCCTTGTCATGTGAATGCATAGTCGTTACTCAATTGAGAAGAGAGTTACCTGATAATTCACCCTAAAACGTCCGAGAAGACGACAAAACTCATGGTAGTTGTCATGATCACCTAGACCTGGTTAAAGTTCAAATTAGAAATAAAGGACAGAAAATGCTAGTAGCAAGCCTCAAAGTTGCTAAGAGTCGTAGTACGGCCAAATAAATATTTCAGGAAAAGGTTTGCCCAGCAAAAAAACTAGACTGCAGATCATCTAGATTGTGCAAATCTATTAATACAAAATTCATAACACACGTACAAGCATGCACAGCATAATGAATTATTGTTAACCGATTTCATCCAGAGATGGCTACAAACCTTGGCCAGACTGTAAAATTTCCTTTGTTCCAGTTATCAAATGAGCCAGAAACTTGGCTCTTGCGGCATCATTAGTGAATAAAGAACGCCTTACAGAAGCCAGCCGCACCAAGCACTCCAGAGCCTAATGTTAATGGCATTTGTAAACAATATGAGGAATAAGATACAACTGACAGACTGAAAGAGAAAATGATAAAAATGTTTATGCAAAAGAAAATGTTCAAACAGTATAATACAGAGCCAATATGCAGAGATAAACATAAAAAAATTATTAATTAAAAAGCAGATAGATCTTAATAGTAAAATGTGGTACAAACTGTTATGTACCAAACAAATCTGAAAAGTATCCACTCACTTGATGTCAAATTAAATGGAAGTATAACGGCAGACTTTTGGGTCCAGATTGGAACAGTCCATCAACGTTTATAAAAATAATTAACATCCATATAACAGTAGAAAAATTAGCGCACATATCCGAAAGGTAAATACAAACTACAAGTCACAACACTATGACCCAGATAAAGAGACCTGTATGACTGCAGAGTAATGGATAGTAGAATAAACATATAATATGACACATTAACTCCAACCTCTTTAGAAAGTGGAGCTTCAGTTATTGCATAGTAATCAAAGAATATCTGCAGCGTTGAGGGATCTTCTGTGACTGGCTTCCAACCTGATGGAATCTGTAGAAATGGTAAGAAATTGCATATCACAATCTTAAATAAAATAGTAAGAAATTGCATATCACAATCTTAAAAACAACAAATGAGAAATGCAACTTCATTTCGACACAGAACCTTAAAACAAATCTGCATGGACCGGCGTTGTCTTCATAAATATTTTCCTTCCCTAAAATGTTCTAAAATTTAAAAGATACAGTTCTGATAATATTCTTCTATCTTTGTCCAAACATGAAAGCTAAGTAATGCAATTCACAAGATTTCGATGACATACTTTTCAATATACACTATCACTTAAGAGCTATTTCATCATCACTCTAGCAGAGGGCAATAAATCAAGGATATCATCTTCACAAATAGTACATGAGAGTACTTTATTTGATAGTTCAGGAAGCGAGCTAAAGTATCACACTTAAGGGAACCTTCCTTTTGATTATTACTTTATCAGACAACTGCACGCTTTGGATACCTGAACAGTGCCGAATTCTTCTGAACTCTCATCGATAGATGTTCCAACAAAATCATACGATAAGCATTTCAATGCAAGTGAAAGAGCTAATTCTTGCAACTTGCCTGCAGCTACAAAAAAAAAACTGGATTGTAACCGACAACAATTAAAAGTATAAATAATAATAAAGTAAGAATGTGACAATGATGTGAGAAAAGATCATCATACTACCATTTGCTTTGAGCTGATGTAATGTGGTTATGGATATTTGAAACACTTGAAGAAGTGATTGGTCCCTGAAGTTGCAAGCTACTCTTCGATGATGTGTTGAAGTCAACCCCGAATTAGTCTGTGTGGAGATAATGAACGGAAAATTAAATAAAGTCATACACTTTGCATACGTCAATACTACTAAATTATAATTTTTAGGAATGGTGAGGTATACAATGACCAATATGTGTGAAATACTATAACTAACAACACTATGCACCCAATAAAGATTTCTGTATTTCTCCCTCCATTTCATATGAAGCTTCATTTCAGAAAGAAGACTGCATAGATACAACTAAGTTGCTCATCAATATTATCTGCCTGTAGGGCATAGCACCTTCACCATAAGACCACTGGCTATCGCCAAATCTGATCGGCAATTATATCAAGGCTGCTTTAAAATCCCAACTAGTAACACCACCATTTGATCAGCCATGAATCATTTACATTTTTAATTACTTTATTCACCCATGGATTACCTAGCAACTCTATTAAATTAACCTCATCTCTAATTTGCAAGAAATATTTAACTCAATTCACAATTACGAAAATATCGTCTTTTCATAGAAAATGATATAGTAATTTGATATTTTAGGAAACTACGTAAAAGAGATAATCTTCCCACTTTTTCCCACACACAAAAAACGATAATCCCATTACCTACGCTAAAACTGCACACTGGAAACTTCAAACGGTAAACTACCCGGACAAAGTGATTATAATACACTCTTCAGCATAAACATATATAGGTAGCCAGCAATCCCAGCATACTTTTCCCCATAATATTGTGACAGCCAGACAACATTGTTAATACATTTAATGTGTTGAATTCAGACGCAGTTGGTTATAAGAACTAAGAACATAGACAGTTGACTGAACCTGGTTCATCTCTGATACAAGTTGATTTAAAATCTTCAAGCCTATGGCAAAGTGCTCTGGCGACGCCTGCAGATAATATCAGGTCTTGTCAACAAGTCGCCAATTCGCCAAAATTTTATTCTGAAAAACTCAGTAAAAGGAGCAGCAACAAATAACACCAGAGTCACTTATTCTTAATAACAGCACTAAAATATGTTAAATATAGCCATTAAAAATTGTTTTGATTAATAGTTAAATAGTAAAATTATAGAAGAAAAATAGCTTTACTATCTAACAAATAAATATCTAATCTTAGTCATAAAAGATTATTAATAAGTATCAAAAAATCATCATGGATCAAGTAGCTGAAATATTTATTCCACCCTTTCAAAATATAGGGAAAAGTCGAAAAAAGTAATTGATTCTGCAACATATGTTCTTTACGATGAAAGGCAAGCAGCTGCCATGACATAAAACAAACAATACTTGATGAGAAAGATTTATCCTAACAGAATCTAAGCATGAAAACGAAATAGCCCTACCTGGCTCAAGAAGTTTGTTGATTCCTTTACTACTTCTCTAAATCTGTCATCATCAAACCAGCCGAATTTCGTAATTCGGCCGAGCAATTGAATCAGAGAACTAGTAACAAATGGCTGCAGTTCAGGCCCTCTTGTGGCAAGATAATTTACAAGATAGTTTCCTTCAGATAAAAAAAGAGAGAGGGAAATGACATACACGGAAGTCAGATGAATAGCCACAAAATAAATACATATAGAATCTGACACGAAGATGGAAACCCAGGAATGCTACTACTTGTCTTCTGTACAGTATCACTTTACAGGAAATGAAACTCATATTCGTTTGAACTCATTTGTGCTAAAGACCTGATCCCATTAAACCAAGTTATTCAATGGACTTTCATTTAGACTTTTCAGGGGACACAAAGCTATTAAACAAGGGATTCGCATGTCCAACAATGGAAGTCACAGCAGACCGGTTTATGATTTGAGGAACAAGATACAAACAGAACAAAATTTCATATAAAATGGTTTAAAATTTAGCCCATTATAGACCATAGTTAAACACGTGCATTAATAATGCAGTGTAATCTATTACCCAGGGGGCACATGCAATAACATTTATGAACAACGCTTCTGTGAAGGAGATCAGTCACAAAACAACATTCTTAGAGCTACACAATTCCAGTGATGAATGAAATTTTACTATGAGATGTATTGAAAATATATCCATCAATTTGAACAATGTATTAGAGCCCCATGTCTGATACAAATAATATGAAAAAAACTACGTCACTTACAACCACATTTCTAAATTCTACTATGAGGTTATAAGTTGTCATTGTCGAGTTAAATGAAAGGTTGTTAGCAACCATAATTCAAATGGTACCATGAAAAGGACAACCTGTGAAATACAATATTGTACAATTGAGCAAGTTTTATATGTAGATGAAAAAAGAATCACTTACTTATGTCAAGACGCAGCTGCAAAGAGAGGGTATGTTCAGTGACTTGCTTTAATAAGCTCGAACTAGCCAACATCAGTGCATAAGGGGTGGAAGCGTTGTCCAAAATGTACTGGCACTGTGATATATATTCAGAGTTTGTTGAAAAACATTTGAGGGTGTTTTCAGCATGAGCACGCTCTGCTGAATCCTGTGAGTTATAAAGCCTCTCACACAAAGCTTCTAGTTGTGCTAAACTCTCCATTTAGTTAATCCCAGGCTTCTAAAGGTGCTCTCTGTATCTTCAGTGTGATAGTGAAGACTGTAACTGTCTAACTTCCAACTTTAATTGAAAAGCATCTGCAAATTTCATAAATGTCATAAGCAGCTGTTGAGACGAATAAGTCAACTAAATTTACAGCAATAATCATCAACAATGGGCTCTAAAAAAGCACAAAACAAAGCTGAGTATTCGTTTCCCCCAATGTCTACAATTAGTTTCCAAAGAACAACCATATCACATAAACATTGAACTCAACATAATCAGGAAAAAAATTAGGATACCATACGAAAGGCCAATAGTAGACAAAATTCACGCATGTATCATTGATATGAATGTATTTGCTGTTACAAACTTGCTCTGCATACAGTTGGTGCAATATTACAGATGGTGCTCTAAGGTTTATGCATGTATACACAATAAACTCAGAATGTAGGTTTGGATCAATTTGCTTCTCCCGCCATTCCCGTCAAATATAGCATCGACCTGGGCAAAGAAGACTAAAGATGAGTTATTTAGATGAATATGTTTCTATAAAACTGCAGTAACCCAAACAAGCGGCACAGATGCATCTCCTACTTTCACACAATTAGAGGCAACCACGAGAACACAACATCATTGATTATGTTCATACAGACATTTAATCAAACAGAAAGCATACGGATAATGCGATGTCAATCCGAGAACTCAAACCCCATCAAAAAGCCTATGGAGAGAGCGAAGAACCGAACACAATTAATCCATTAACTCTAACCAAGCACGACACGATAAACGTGGAGACCAATCAATTCATACTACTATCTTGTTCTTTGATATTAAAAAAAAAAAAAACCGAAAATCAAGGAAACCCTACTTTGAGAATGACTTTGGTTGTGGGAAAAACAGTTGAATTTGAGAGAAGGAAAAGTCGTCGAAGAGGAAGGATGGAGAAAAACAAGAAACGGGATCGGAGATCTAACGACGAGCGAGCGGATCGGTATCTGAATCTTGTCGCGACACGAATGCTGTGGATAGACGAAAATGGAGGAAGAGAGAGAGAGAGATTGGATGGATGGATGGAATTTCGTAATGCACTTTCTCCTCCTTTGCGGAACTCTCTTTGGATAATTATGACGTCATTATGCAATCAATCCTTCAACTATTATTTATTAAAATAATGTATGAATTACTTTGTCTTAGGCATTTGCATCGTTGGGAGATCCATGGCCATTTGAGAGCGTTTTATTTCAATTTGAAAACGTTCTTCTCACATTCAAACGCACCGATTGAGAGAATGATCTGGAGGAGGAAGAACGTTCTGCGAGTCGATCTCGTCGAGGACGCCACGGAGATCGATCGAGCGACGAAAAAGACGATGAATAAGAGAGAGAAAAACATGTGCTTTGCACATGTTAGCAATCCAATGGTGTGATTCTATAATAGGAAAAGGATCTGGTCAGTTAGATCAGATCCAAATCTGATCTAACGGCTCAGATTTTTTTTCAACGGGATTTAAGCCAAAAATATATAAAAAATAGAAAAAATAATCTGAAGAAAACCACTATAAATATACTACTCTTCTACGTCAAAATTCACACAAAGTTTTAATACTTCACTCCTCTCTCATCTTTCAATCCACATATTTCATCTCTTCTCTCAAATTTTCAATGTGTCGGGCAATTGGTCAATGTTCGAAGATGTGCAATTGTGCATTTCATTTTGTCGTCAATTGATCGATCCAATTATCAGCAATAGACAAATAACCGACAAGTTGTAGGAAAAAGTTCACGCCGATTTTCAATCAAATTGGGTTATGCGTGACGATAAGGTAATTACTACTGTTTCAAAATCTCAAACTACCATTATTTCTCGATTTGCTAAGTTGAAACCAAATTTATTTTATTGGGCGTCATGCATTGCATATGTAAGAACAAATCCGGAATCCGGCGGTAATGTGCAAGATGAGGTAAATTATTTAATTACCTTATGCAACATAATTATTGTTAATTAAAATTTCATTAAATCTAATTTATTTTATCGTTCGAATGGATAAGTTCGAAAAGCTCAAACTATGTACGTCGCCAAAAAGAAAAAGACATTCGTACATTTTGAATGTTGGGAACAAGTTAAGTCACATCCAACATTTGCATCTACGGAAACAATTCTTCCACTGACTTATGGAGGTGGTGCACCATTGCAAGCAACTCCTCCATCGACGTATAACCATGATGGTAGTCCGGTTATGGAAGAAGTCCATGAAGAACCGATATTTTCTACACCCAAAAGTAATCATATGAGTCCATCTAGTCTGGTGAGACCATCCGGAGTGAAGGCGGCGAAAGAGGTAAGGATAAAGGGTAAAAAAAATCGCAACTTCTTCTAATAATTATAGACGCTTTATATGCCATTGCCAAAAATCAGAAAAAAGCATTGGTTATCCAACAAATGCAAGTGGAGCTTGCTAAAAAATAAATGGAGCATACTCACCGGATGCAAGAAAAGACTGAAGAGTCAAGGATTATGGAAATGAACACAGAAATGATGACCCCAAAATCCAAGAAATATTTCTCAAAGAGAAAGGCTAGTATTATGCGACGTTATGAGGAAGACGAAGAGGATGTCAACAACGATAATGAAACGATTCGTACTTTTCAGATTATTACCGTCCTCAACATGATGATTAGATTATGAACTTTATTGGATATTCATTTTAATTTTAATTGGACGTTCGAATAAATTAAGTTGTCCTTAATTGTTGTATTTAAATTGTTTGACATTTAACACTTGATTTACAATTAACAAAATTCATCAATGTTTTTAAAAAAAAATTAATTTATCAAAATTAAAAACTATTAAAAAATGTGAATAGTAATAGAAATATCTTCTCGAAATAGTTATGGGTGCATAAAATGTATAGATTGCTATTACTGTTTGTTGAATAGTAACAGGAATTGCTTCTCGAGAAATTTCTCAACGTGATAGAACTTCCTCAACGGGTGCGGATGCCCTTATGCACCAGAATACTTGGTGCTTGTTAGCAAAAGAAATTAAAAAGAGAGCTCGAGCATAGCAAGTCTCCCATTGAATGGCGATGCATACGATGAAGACAAGGTCACTAGACCACCATTCGATTGGCCGCCACCCTCATCACTCATGTGCAGTGGCGGATCTAGAGATTGGAGAGAGGGGTCCACAAAATGAAAGTCATGATATAATTTAAACATCTATCTTATATAAAATGATGCTTCTAATTCATTTCGTTTTATACAAAAAGAGGTCACCAACAAAATGAAACTATCTGTTTAACCACAAAAGAAGTATTACTAAAACTAAAAACTATTGGGTGTGGGTCACTCTATCTCTGACCGTAGTATAGGTGGTAAGCCCTGTTTGTGAGTCTTCATGCTCTGAAAATACTGCATAATAACTTCATTATTAATGCTCTTAAACATGTCCCTCTCAATATAGCACACCAAACAATTAGTGAGAATTTTATTTCCAATTTTGTTACGCAAATCTGTATTGACAATCTTCACTACAGGGAAGGCTCTTTCCACAGTAGCGGTCGCAACTAGTAACACCAAAATCAATTCAATAACACGATATACTAAGGAAAACGCATTGTGGTTTCCCGCTTCAACCTTATTTTTAGCAACATCTCAAATATTTTGTAGCAAAGAAAAATCATCATTTTCTCTCATCTCATAAATCCAACCCTTAAGTTCTTCTTCAAGCTCCATTAAAGCACGCTTAGAGATCTTGCGGATACAACCCCGCAAGTCGAATTATCTTTGAATCATTGAATTTGGAGAATGAGTTATTAGAATTAAGACACCCATACAATTGAGCAATTTTGTGTTTGACTCACTAAACCGATTCTCCATCTCTTGACATATTCGGTCAATCACCTAGAAAAGTAGCTTATCAATAGCATTTTTATTGACAAAAAATTAATTCAATAGACAATAGGAAAATTTTGAAGTATTTAATAACATATATCAAATCTAAAGTGAGAGTCATTTGTTGTAGCATGACTCAAACGAAAACGACTTTAAACTTTATCTTCCATGTTAAGAATGAGAATACAATTTTTGGCACAAAAATTATTTAACACTTTCCAAAAGTTCACCCCATCCATTCTCCCTCAATGCTAGCAATCTTGTATTGGTGTTATGAATCAAACTTACGGCCTCCAAAATGTTTGGATATTTCTTTTGCAAGAATTGTGACAAAACATTTGTCAACCCCAATACTAGCTTCATCAAGTGAGCAATGAAAACAAATTGATAACTCTCCATCTTCTCGGCCAAGCTACAAGGAACTCCTCGAATTTCCAAGTCGGTTCCACCTTTAAATATATTTCCAAGGACTTTGATGGTTGAAGGCCACAAAGATAGAAGTCGAACAATGATCGTAAAGTGTGAATCCCAACGCGTAGCACCCGGACGAATCAAAGTTGCTTCTTAATTTGATCCTTTCTCGATCAAAACTTCACCATTTGCTAACATCTCCACCAATCACTCATGTTGACTTTGCCGGAATTCATCCTTTCTTTTGCAAGAAGCAGCAACCATGTTTGTAATCATAGATAAAATCCTAAGTTCAGTGCAATCTAATAAAAGTAAACAATCCATCATCAATTTAAGCACGCAAACATCATTCCGAAAATCCCAAATTCAACCGACAATCAACAAACTTCCAAACCCTAGAAATCCAGATCGGAATCCAAAACAATCAAATTGGGGCATGGCCATCGCTTGTTTAACCTCAGTTTTGCTGACCGCAGTCTTCACTGGGGATTTCAACTTGGAATTAACCGGGCGTTTAGTCGCGGAGAGCTCAATCCTTCTTCTCTCATTCGAGACTGGTGGCCGAGATTGAGATATGATGATAATTGATAAATGACGATAATTGATAAATGATGTTGCTGAGTGTTGATGAAGCCGAAGATGAAGCGAGACAGCAATCGAGAGTCCGAGACAGCAAGGAAAGAAGCTGATGAAGCGAGACAACAATCTCGATCTTTTGTGGTTTCGCCTTATCAGCAGCTGATAATGCTGATAAGATTATTAAATAATTATTATTATTATTTAATTAAAAAATATATTTTTTTTCAAAATTGTTGGAGTGTCCCAAGACCACCTGGAACTGCCTCTGCTCCTGTGTATATATCAATCAAGCAAAGATGGGAGGATGAAATTCTTCAAGAGGATCTGAAGAATGAGGAGGTGATGAGGATTTTGAGCACGAGGAGCAAATCACAGCTTACCAAGGTTCTGAGTTCCACCCATCTTATAAGACCATATCAACATCCATTTCAATCCTTCAGATGAGTTGTCTGCAATTGGTGAGCACCACCATCAGGAGGTGTTGCGGAACGCCCTTGAAAAAAATAAGATGCGCTGACACGAGTAATAGTTACAAGGGAGATCAAGGATGTTTACTACAAGAGGAACAGAACAGTGCGAACCTTGAGAATGAAGTGACCAAGGAGACCTGTGGAGACTATAAGGTCTTCCTCCTCATACCGCTTCCAGCTGCCAATGTGTTGGATTCCTAAGGTTTTGATGATAACAAACACTTAACTAATTAATCTAATTAGTGTGCAGGAAAGATTTTCACTTCATTAAATGCAACAAGGCGAATAGGAAAGAAGATATGTAGAAGATATTTGATAACAACTTTATGGGAAGTTGTTATCAAATCAAGAAGATATTTCTCTAGCATGAGATTTGGACTAATCTTAAAGAAGGTCCAAAGATATTTGATGATAACTTTATGGGAAGTTATCATCAAGCCCAAATATATTATGGGGATATATTTTGGGCTTAACGAATGTATCTACTTAATAAATATGGAAGCAAATCTAGTTCTATTAGATAAACCTTTCTATTTACTAGTAGAGATGTATATTCGGAATAGGGGAATATTTGATTTGGATAAAAGAGAATCCTAACAAAAGAAAACCCTAGGAGTATCCTTTGTGCTACAAGAAGGAAAAACGGTCAAGCAAGAACACAAGCATTGAGAGAGCGAAAAAAGCAGAGAGCGAAAAGAAGAAGTGTGCGACTCGGATAAAAGGCTACTTGTGAGCATCAGAAGCTTGAGCGATTGTGTTCGAGAGTGGGTTAGATCGGTTCGAGGGTTGGATTGAGCTAGAGTAGCAAAGATAAGTTAAAGCTTGAACGAAGTGTACTAGTGAGAAGCTTAGTATTTTGTACTTAGCAAGAATATCCGAAATATAGAAACCGATCGATTCACAAACCCTTCCAGAAGATACTGAAAGGTAGTGATTTTGCTCAATTGCTTGATTAAGTACTGAGGTCTCCACTTTAAATCACCAAGTAAGCGTATTTAATTTTCCATATTTACTATTGCACTGCTGCAATACCTGTTGGGCAACACATCTCTCTGGTGCTATACCTACTGGGTATAGGACAAACTCTGTTACCCCACAGGAACAGCTAACTAACGATCCAACAATTGGTATCAGAGTCGAGGCTCTAGATTTTTGTTAGCTTTTCGTAGGAAAATGGCCGTAAACAACTCGATACACGACTCCTTCTAGAAACCACCCGTGCTGAATCCAGGAGAGTATGACTGGTGGACTCAGCAAATTGAGGCCCACATATGTTCCTTGGATAGACAGCTCTAGAGGGTAATTGAGCAATAACTAATATCCATCAGGGATAGGACCGACCCTACATAAAAAGAAAGAAGACTACAGGGATGAAGACTACAGAGCTCTTTAAAAGAATTTATGGGCAAAGAAAGTTCTATACGCAGCCCTCACCCCAGGCGATCTGAAGAAGGTCTTAAAATACAAAACTCCGCAGGACATCTGGAATGGACTTCTAAGGCTATACGGGGGAAACGAGGACATCAAGAGGAACAGGATACTCGCTGCCACCAAAGACTATGAAAATGCGATACGGTGAAAGAATGAGTCATTAGAAGACTTTCACATCCGTTTTCAAACATACGTTGGACAGATGGAATTTCTTGGGGAAACCCTCCCAGAATGAAAAGTGACCCATCACTTCCAACAAGCCCTGAATGATAAATGGGATGCTGTCACATTGGCGCTGCAAGCTCAGAACAACATCAAGAAAACACTCTGGAAGAACTGGTGGCAAATCTCCAAAGCAATGCCGGAATCATTGAAAGGAAGATTGCTAGACGTGAGCCCGAAAAAACTCATTCAATTGCCCTAAAAATTGAGAAAGCGTTTGATCCTGCACAAACTGACGGTTACAATGAGGAAGAGGATGAGACAACTGCTCTCATGAAAAGGGCATTCAAAGTGGCTAGGATCAATTTCAGCAAAGTTTCGCCAAGAGATATCCAGAACAGAAGCGCACCGTCAGGGAAAACAAAGACATTCTATGCTATCACTGTCAACGCAAGGGGCATATGGCCAAGAACTGTATAAGGAAAA
This sequence comes from Umbilicus rupestris, assembly GCA_963678935.1. Taxonomy (NCBI): domain Eukaryota; kingdom Viridiplantae; phylum Streptophyta; class Magnoliopsida; order Saxifragales; family Crassulaceae; genus Umbilicus; species Umbilicus rupestris. The sequence continues at coordinate 2,537,852 of OY787618.1, read as the reverse complement.
GAAATAATGAACCGCCAGCTCAGAAAAGTGTACACATCATGCTTGCAACTTGGGGAGAATCTGAAGATGACAGCGACGTTGATCAATCAACCAGGGAAGCATGCCTGATGGCTCACTCAAATTCCTTTGATGTAACCTCTCCTTTCTCACTCAATAACCCTTTTTATAGTTTATATTGACTCCGAATTTATTGATGTAATAAAAGGCTTAGTGAAGGAGAACGACAAACTCAGTCAGATCATAGAGGAAAATGATGAATTGTTTGATGGAATGATTGAGAATAACACACTTTGGGCCGATAAAGCAATGAGACTAGAGAAGGAAAGGGAGACATGGAAGGATAAGTGCCACACCTGTGAGGTACATCTACTCAAGGTCAAAGATCTCGAAACCAATATGACAGCACTAAAGATAGACACAGCCGAGTTGGTACACTCCTTAAAAGAAGCCAGAGAAGAATTTGAGAGAAAAGAATAATGGATAAAGGAGCACAAAGTTACAAGAATACCACAAAAGGATCACTGCCACACATGTGAGGGACACATGCTCAACATCAGAAATATGGAGGACAGTCTGACACAACTGAAGGCTGACAATGCAGATCTACTACATTCCTTGAAAATAATCAAAGATAGTGAAGCCAAAAGAAAAGAACAATGGATAAGGGAACAAGAGAACAAGAGAACAAAAGAGTCGAAGAACAGCGCATAGAGTTCTCAAAACACTTCACCAGACCGGGAATTGGATTCACAGAGGACGAGTCTGCCTTAACAAGTAAGACAAAATCAAAGGACATATGCAACTGCTCTCGCCAGATTTCCCTACCATATAACAGATCACCACACAAATACCCGTCCGAGGACTCAGTTCCCTTCTATGCAAAGAAGGCATACACAATCTGGAAAAAGCAAGCTATGAGCCAGAAACCTTTCAGTATTGATCTTCAAGCCAAGAAGAACAACAAGTCCATCCCTGCCGGCAGAAGCAAATATGTAGGACTGAAATGTCATCGCACGTGCTGTCACTATGGCAAGGAAGGCCACTACAGGAGAGATTGCTTTCAGCCGAGGAACCTCAGAGAAAAGAATCGAAATGACAATGGAACATTTACGTACAGAAAACTCAGAACCTCTACGAGGATCAAGATTGATCTAACCGACACTTCTACTAAATTGAAATTCTCTTCTAAGCCCAGTAAGACTAAGCTTTTCTGGGTACGTAAAAACTAATTGTTCCCTTGCAGGTAGGAGTGAAGTCTCGTCCCTGGTACATTGATAGTGCGTGCTCAAAACACATGATCGGAAATCAAGGATGGTTCAAATCCCTCCAACAACACTCCGGAGGGTATATACTCTTCGGAAATAAAAGTAAGGGAAAAGTCATAGGTATAGGAGAGGTAAGTATCTCTGACAAAATTTACATTGATAATGTAAGTTTGGTTGATGATCTTCAATACAATCTGTTAAGTGTGTAACAGCTGTGCCGAGGAGGTAAGAATCAAGTCATATTTAACACTGATGATTGTTTAGTTAAGTGTTGCAACACAGGGAAAAAAATTCTTACAGGCATTCGGGAAAATGAGATGTACATAGTAGACCCAGAATTCATTCCTGACGGGAACTCTGCCTGTGACTATTGTCGAAGACTCGCCACAGTGGCATAGGAGGTTTGGACATGCCTGTTTGAAGCTACTGTCCAAACTACACCAAAGAAATCTTTTGGATGGACTACCCAAAATCAAGAGATCATTGGATCAAGTGTGCAGCGCATGTGACAGAGGGAAGCAAGTAAGGTCGTCTTTCAAAAGCAAAAAGGTGGTAAGTAAATCTGTCCTTTGGAGATGATTCACATGGATCTGTGCGGTCCAGTGATATATGGAGCAGTGGAGGTAACAAATATATTTTGGTAATTGTCGATGATTACTCTAGGTTTACCTGGACGATATTTCTAACCTCCAGAAATGAGACTTCTGCAGAATTTGAAGTGTGGCTAAAGCTTACTGAAAATAAGCTTGCTCGACATTTAATCTCCATCAGAACTGACAATGGAATAGAGTTCAGAAACTCACAGTTTCTCTCCTTCTGCAAGAACAGAGGGATAGATCACAACTTCTCTGCCTCTAGAACACCTCAACAAAACAGGGTAGTAGAGAGAAAGAACATGACCCTGGAAGATATGTCCCGAACCATGTTGATAGCCAGTGAAGTGCCCAAGAGCTACTCGGCTGAAGCAGTCAACGCAACGTATCACATCCTAAATCGTGCTTCGCTCCGTTCCCTCCTTGGGAAAACACCCTATGAGTTACTTTTGGGGAGAAGGCCAAACATATGTCACCTAAAAGTGTTTGGGTGCAGATGCTACATTCACAATAACGGAAAGAATAATCTCGGATTCTCGACCATGTCAACATTCTCAACAAGGCCCTCTACGGACTCAAACAAGCTCCTCGAGCATGGTATGAAAGACTGTCCCATGGGTATGCTGGCGGTGAGGTAGACAAGACTCTGTTCCTTCTACGGGAAGGAACACATACCCTGGTGGTACAGGTATACGTAGATGATGTTATCTTCGGATCCACTAATGATGCACTTTCCAGGAAATTCACCAAACTCATGTGCAGTGAATTTGAAATGAGCATGGTGGGGGAACTTAAGTTCTTCCTTGGGTTGCAAGAATCACATGGACAAGATGGCACACGGATCCATCAACAAACATATCTCAGGGAAATACTCGCAAAATTCAGTATGGATAGTGCCAAAACCTACAGCACCCCCCATGTCCCCAAATGAGTCCCTCGGGAAGGATGAGGCTTCCCCCACTATCGATTCAACTTTATATAAGGGAATGATTGGTTCATTATTATATCTAACAGCTAGCAGACCTGACATTATGTTCAGTGTCTGTTTGTGTGCTCGCTTTCAGGCTGATCCCAAAAAAACACATGTGAAAGCGGTAAAGAGGATATTGCGTTACCTGAAGGGTACATATGCCCTCTGCTTATGGTATCCCAGAGGGGGAGACCTGCAGCTTGCAGGATTCACTGTGCCGATTACGCTGGAAGCAGAACCGATCAAAAATCCACTTCGGGAATGGCTCAATTCTTAGGTCTCTGCCTCATCTCATGGGGATCAAAGAAACAGAACTCCTCAGCTGAATATGTTGCTGCCGCTGCTTGTTGCTCACAACTCCTATGGTTACTTCAACAGCTAAGTGATTACATTGTTAATATTGATCACTCCTTTATACTTTGTGATAACACCAGTGTCATAAACATATCTAAGAACCCTGTGCAATTCTCACATACTAAACATATTGAGATACGATATCATTTTTGGCTTGATTGTGTTGAGAAGGGTCTGGTAACAATGAGCTTTTGTCACACGGAAGAATAAGTAGCAGACATCCTCACCAAAGCTCTGAATAGAGAACCCTTTGAAAAACTGAGTCTGGAGCTAGGTATGACTTCCCTCATCTGATATGCATGTTCCCTGTCATACTCCTTCAATGACTGGCTATGAAAAGCATACGTAAGTACTTGCTTTAGATTGCATTTAATTTTGAAACGCCATTATTTTTCACTTCTGGGTAGCTGCTGCATTGTAGCACCTTAATCATATAGGTATCATATCTTTTTCTAACATTGATTCCAGAAAGGCATGATGAGTTTCTTTCTAGCCCTAATGAGTCTTCCAAAAAATTGCTCAAGCCAACCTTAGCTACTTAGGATCTGACCCCCCCCCCCCCCCCCCCCCCATGAGCCCATTGCCATATTAAACACTGGGGCGATCAATCTTGGGGTACTCACATACTTTCTCACTTAAAATTTCTTATTTGTGTGATGCCTCTCTTGTACCACTTGGGTAACTCAACCGCATTCATACCCCTCTTTGATTCAACCATACGACTCGAATCGAGTATCTGAGCTGAACAGAAAGTTTCGAGCGGGAGTTATCGAGCAAAAACAAATGGCGAGAAAACAAGGGAAAATATAAATAGAAGAAAAAAATTTGGGCAGCAACTCTATGGATATATTTATCAAGTCTTGAGATACGTTTTTGGAAACTGGAGAGATTTGAGGGATTTTATTACCCAACTTTGGCGTCTCTTACAATCAGGGAGTTTACCTACTAAAGAGGGGCATATCAACCTTGCCTAAATCATGATACATCACATATTCGCAACATGGGTAAACATGGCAGGACACATCCCTGTGTGATTAAGCACATTCTCAGTAATAGTCATATACCAAGTAGAGAAGGAGATCCGTGCATGGAAGGGATTCACGGATGATATATGTAATAAATGGGGGTATACGTTCCTCTCTGGGGTCAGTTGAGTAAAGGAGGCTCTAAAATCCAAAGCTGTCAAAGTGGTGTCTCCGTGGAGGGAATGCAGAGTGCTGCTCATTCAAATGTCCCTCAGGAGGATGCCAAACTGTCATGAAGGGAATTCGAAGGCCAGAGGGTATGGTTGCCTCCCTGGTAGAGCTGCTCACACAACTGCAAGAAATTGTTCGTGACGTCCAGTGATCGGTTTATGCTCTTATGGTTCACCCTCCTTGTTTCCTTGCCTCATTATATTCGTTCCTTGTTATATTTTCTTGTTCCTCATCATGCGCTACCTGTTATCTATGTTAGTCTTAAATTATGCCTCGTATCTTGCGATTGGACTTCGTACGACATCTGGAATGGAGTTTCTAATTTAATGTGGTCTTTAACTTGTTTTTAACGATTTCTTTTTGATGATGCCAAAAGGGGGAAGTAATATAGGGGATGCATAAACTGAGGAGGGAGTGGAATATTCTTCTCTAAACACATGTTTTTTTAAGGGGATACTAACCGATGCTACACCTGATAGGGAATGATCATACATGTTGCACCTGATAGGGAATTGAATAGGGCACTTCTGAAACACTGTGTATTTCATGATCACATTTTCTTTTTGTTTTCTGCTTATCGAAGAAGTGTTTGTCATCATTAAAAAGGGGGAACTTGTTGGATTCCTAAGGTTTTGAAGATAACAAACACTTAACTAATTAATCTAATTAGTGTGCAGGAAAGACCTTCACTTCATTAAATGCAACAAGGCGAATAGGAAAGAAGATATGTAAAAGATATTTGATAACAACTTTATGGGAAGTTGTTATCAAATCAAGAAGATATTTCTCTAACATGAGATTTGGACTGATCTTAAAGAAGATCCGAAGATATGTGATGATAACTTTATGGGAAGTTATCATCAAGCCCAAATATATTTTGTGATATATTTTGGGCTTAACGAATATATCTACTTAATAAAAGAAGAAGTGTGCGACTCGAACAAAAGGCTACTTGTGAGCATCAAAAGCTTGAGCGATTGTGTTCGAGAGTGGGTTAGATCGGTTCGAGGGTGGATTGAGCTAGAGTAAAAAGATAAGTTAGAGCTTGTACGGAATGTATTAGTGAGATGCTTAGTCTTTTGTACTTAGCAAGAATATCCTAAATATAGAAACCGACGATTCACAAACCCTTCCAGAGAATACTGGAAGGTAGTAGTTTTACTCAGTTGCTTGATTAAGTAATGAGGTTTCCACTATAAATCACAGAGTAAGCATATTTAATTTTCTATATTTACTATTCCGCTGTTGCAATACCTGTTGGGTAACACATCTCTCTGGTGCTATACCTACTGGGTATAGGACAAACTCTGTGACCCCAGAGGAACAGCTAACTAACGATCCAACACAATGCTTTTTGACTTTGAGTTCAAATGAGCATCGGTAGCCTTTATCCCTTGCCTGAGAAGGATGGCATTTATTCCTATTAGCCACTTTTGATAACTTTATTCCCCATCTCCCATTCCTTTCAAAAACATTCTAAAATTCGCGGTGCCTATGATAAACAGATTTGTGAATAAACAGTTGCTACAACACACTCTTGTTCACCCGGAAAGTGTTTCAGCAGGAAAGAACAAGGACAAAGGTTTGTTCACCCAGTTCAGCCAAATTGCCTACGTCTGGGGAGGACTCTTCTCAGTCCTCAATCCAATAATCTCAAGGTTTCCAAGTACACACGGTTACAACCCACGCAACCTATGCTACTCAACCACAAGTGGATCCATGTACACAATCAGAACAGGCTCTGACTTGTGTCTGCACACCCTCTATTGATATCTATCTAAAATAGCTACTGTCTCCTCGAAACTCAGCCTATTCTAAACAATACTCAGAATCTGCAGGGTTGCTATAGCATCTGTTGTAGCACACAGCTGATGCACAAACTGTCCGCGTCGCTCCGAAGCCTTCCGCTGAGACGTTCGAACGATTCCATGATCGCTGCACACTCTGGAATACTCCCCCTCACTCAATGACCTCCTGTCACTAGCAAGAGCTGGCCTTCGATCGATTGCCCGAGTCCCTCCACTCGACAATCCTTTCGCGGCCTTCCTTGATCCACCAACAAGCACTGCTGCTCTGAATTGGTCTCCCTATCAAGTTGTGATCAGACCCTGCAAGTCCTGATCACCCACTGTCTCAATCACCTCAGTTCTGCGCTCATGCTCTGCTCTCGGTGATGATCGAAGATTCGCCCGCATAGATTCACTCTCTGTTGAACTTCTGTGTAACTCTCGTGTTTTCTCTCTTAGCTTCGATCAACCTTCATAGCTCTGAAGAGTCTCCATTAAGTAGGCGCGCCCACTGCCATCATTATCAGGATTTAGCAATTCCCTTAGCATTATCAATATCTCCTAATTTTTAGGAGATTAGATTTGATTTGAGATTCAAATCTCCCACAATCAAATCTCCTTCTCCAGCTAGGAATCTCCACTGGAATATTCTGTTCAGCAACTTAGAAACTCTCCTGATGCTCTTAGATGGACTGCCACACCTTCTTTCCAAAACCCAGATTGCTGCTGCACGGACAGACGCTACAGCTCTTCTGAACAAGCTCCTGCTAAAGCTTCCTCCTGCTATAGCTGCCCCTTGTTCAATGACCTTGTTCACGAAAGCTGGACTCCTGCTATAGCAGCATCTTGTTCAGCTGCTTGTTCACTTGTGCTGGTTTTGTCAAACACTGCCATACCGCATCATCAATCTCCCCCTTGGCATTTTGACAAAACACTAGGCCACTGATGCACACTTCCATGAACATGCAAAAAACTTACTAAAAAACGCTTTAAAGTAAGAGTAAGTAATGGCCACATCCGGCCTTAGCTAAGCCACGCAGGGCAAAAAAAAATGTTCATCAGTCCGCAATGCAGGTTCATCAGCGGTGTGCTTCTTGCTCTCCCCCTTTTTGACACAGATGCTCAAGGGGCCTGTCCTCCATCCTCCGGAAAGCTCTAAGCAGACTTCTGATTTGACCGCGTCTAGCATCCCTTCTCTTTGCTTCTGCTTCCAAAGCGAGCAGCTCAGATCTTAGGAGGCTTACAATTCTGGCACGGAGGGCTGCTTCGATAGAAGCGGCAGGGGGAAGCGGTTCCTCCAGAGTGGATGGGGCTGAAGAACCAACCCGGAGAGGATCCTCATGGGCTATGTCCACTACATGCTTTCCTTTGAAGAGTTTGTGATCCACTGTAAATACCTGCAGCTCCTCGGACAACCCCTCAGTAATCTCACCTAGTTCTGGATGCTGAGAGACCATCATTCCATAAATGAGGGAGGGTAACACAATGGGCTTGCTGGAGGAAGCAATGCCAGCATGAGCAGCCACCAGGGGAAACATCACACTACCCAGGCTAATTCTTCTTCTTTTCCCAATCGAGTGTAGAAGGTTAGCAAAGGACCTGCTAACCTTTCCCCTGTGAGAGCTGGGAATCCAGTTCCTAATGCCCAGGTTGTACAACAGGGCATTTTTGGAGGTGAGTTCGGCAGCATTGAGATTTGATCCACCCCAATACAAGCACACTCCTCCCGTGAGGACTCTAGCCAACACCTCTTGTTTGACATTTGTGGGCTCTCTACCATCACTGTCTATCTCAAGAAATTCATCTATTTTCTCAGGGGTGATTACTACTTTCTTACCCCGCACCCAGCTCTGTCCAAAAACATTCCCTTCTTCCTCACCAAATTTTTCTTCCATGTTGACTATAAATTCCCTGACTAATGACGTATTGAATTTGTACGGGTAAGTGAGGGACTTGAGTAAATTTACCTCAGTAAGAAGCTGGACAATGGATGCAGATTTGTATTTGTCCAGGTCCAGTCTCTTCTCTGTCACAATGTGCTTCCTCTCTACTGAGCTCCAGGATTGAGAGGCGCTTTTGTTTCTCAACCATATTCCCCGACAGTGACTGCAGCAGTGTCATCTTCTTCACTGGGCTTCAGAACCACCGGTCTTCTCTCGGAAGGTTCTCCTGTAGCATCCTCACTAGACTCCTCTTCTTTACTGGACTCCTCTTCTTCACTACTGGAATCAGGAATGATGATTGGAGCTTTTCCTTTGTCCGAGGGAGGAGGAGGATGTGCTGCAGCAGATTCTTGTTCAAGCACTTCAGCTTCCATCTCCTCCCCTTCTCCTTCTATGCCTGGGGATTTGACAAGTGTTCTGCAGCTCTCTTCAGTATGATCTGCCACAGCATTCTCTGCAGCTTGTACTTCTCTTGAGGCTTCTTCAAGTACTTCCTCTTCATCCACTGTTGTTGCACTAGAGGTAGGCTCCCCGTCACGGACTAGACGCCTCCTTTTCAGCGAGGTTTCTTCTTGAGGATAAGGAGCTTTGTGTGACACAGGCAGAGGTGCGGGCTCCCAGACCACCAAGTCTAACCGCTGAGTAGGGGCTTCATTGAAGAACTTGGACCTCCTTTCAGTCCTGCCTTGCCTTGCTACAGCCAGATTTTTCTTCAGTCCGCGAGTCTTCACTATTGTCAGATGATAGCTTGAGGAGATCGAGCTGAAGAGGAAGGTTGATCTGAGTGTGCGATTTGGGGGAAGCTTCACCAGAAGGAGCCCTAAAATTTGATTTTACCCGCTCCTTTTTCCTTTTTATTTGAGATTTTGGGCTCACGTGCCCTGCATGTGCCTTTTGTAATCTTTAGCAACCAGATTATTTGAACAAGCTTCGTCAAGCCAGGTTGCTATAGTAGGCAGGAGCTGGTTCTTCTACACATCCTGGATGACACCTTTGTAGGGAGGATCCTCGTGAGACTCTGATAATTGTTTCTTTACCAACACTTGAGTTTGTCTTGATTTCCCCCTCTTCTGACCCTCAAGTTCCTGGTCTGTTCGCTTCTCACATTTGAGTTTCCACAGTTTCAGACTTTCAACCCCGTTGCTTTTCAGTTTGTTGCCTTTGGGTTTCCATATCTAAGTTTTCTTTGGTACTCTTTTGCTTGCTCCATCCCAGTGCGCTGGTTTCTCTATTATTTTGACTCTCCATTTCAGTTCTGATCGTTGATGAAGATTGCCAAGATAAGCTGAGGTGTAGGACATCTGACAGTGATCGTTGAGCTTAGATTTCCTCCTTCTGAAGTTACCCCTGGTCCTGGTAACCCTTCTGTGCATCAGAGGATTCTGCAAGCTGAAATATTTTCTTTGAGGACCTTTCTCCTTTCCACAGGGCTGTGGATTGCTTCCTTTGTGAAGATGGGCATTTGATACAGGGGGGTTGACACAGCGGTCGCTGAAGCATTTCCTAGTTCAGATTGACAGTTAATTCTTCCTCCATCAGTTTCTGGCAGAGTCCACCTTTCTCTTCACTATCCTCGATTTCCTTTGTTTCTACAGCCTTAACAAAGACTGGTTTACCAGAGGTTTCCTCACCTGTATATCCCAGGCCCATTCTTCCTCCTCCAAAACGTTGATAGGACAGAATTTCATCCAGTATATATTTCTGAGGATCAATTGTTGGAGGAATACTGACAGCAGGGTTCTTGAAGGCAGCTTCTCCTTTCTTCTGTAGGATGACTGGTCTACTAAGTGTTGACAATTTCTCAAGCAACTCCTCCCTCTCTTCTTCCAGATGGTTGACTCTGTCATTTAAAGCTTGATTTACCTTCAGGGCATCCTCACATTGGCGAAGAATGTCTTGCAGATTCTCTAACATGTTGTGAGTAGAATCATCTTCTTCTCGCTATCTGAGACATCAATCCCATAATTGAACTCATTTTTTATTGTTGTTTCAGATTCATAAGAGGATACACTAGCTAACACAACATTTTCTGCATTGCTTTCCTCAGAGTCACTCCATTTGCTGTTAGTGACTTGCTGTCTTTCTTGTCAGAATCTTTGGCTTGCTTGCTGGGACATTCCGCTTCTCTGTGTCCGTACCCCTCACAGTTCCAGCACTGAATCCCTTTTCTTCTTTCTTTCTTTTCTTCTTCCTCTTCAGCTGGTTCTTTGCTCTTTCTCTGATTTCCTCCACCTCTTCTGGATCGTCTTCGAGAGGTTGAGGTTTGCCCTGACCTTGTTCCCATATTTTTCAAGAGCTTTCCTAGATTTTTTACCAGCAGACCCAGTTGCTCATCAGCAGAGGGTTTCTTTTCATCCATTTCAGCCTTCAATCCAACATCAGTGTTTTTGAGGGGAGCATTGATTGCGCGTCGTTGTACGCGTCAAATTAATCCTTCCTTCTCCACTTAGTATAGTGGCTAAGTCAGGGTCGATCCCACAAGGAGCAAGCAGACTCGTTTTAGCTAGCAACCTACAACTTACGAAATTGGGGTTGTGAGTGATTGGGTTGCGCAGGTGCGCGAATGAACAGTGGTGAAAGCAGAGTTGCACGATACGTGCGCAGGCAGTAGATTTTAAGTACTATGACTATGAAGAGTATCGGTACAGACAATCCTCTATGAATGTATCCCTTATCATCGACTCTAAACATCTATAGTGCAGTTCTACTTAAGTTAGTGTCCGATCAAGGCTTCCTAACGTGCGCTCATGTTCCGATCAAAGTTCATGAGCTATTAATTCCTGAAACTAGTCTAAACAGCCACGAATCCTATCACAGTAGCAGCTGAGTATCCTAGTGTGTTACTCCTAGTTGTCACCGTCAAGCTATCAACTAGTTTAACATACAATAACTAGCAATTAGAATAAGATTGCGGTTCAAGGCTTCCCTTATTCGCACAACTAATTATCACCCATATGCATAGAATTAATATAAGTAGATGTACCAAGCATTAAGAATAAGTCTCAAAGGAAATACTTCATAGAATCATGCCCAACCGATACAAGGTGTTTAGCTAGACATGCTAGAAACAAACATCATAGCAATAATAAATAAAACTAAAGCAGTAAGAGAAACGTAGCAGATTGGCGCAATTGCGCGTTGCTGTTCTCGGCTGGCGCAGGTGGTTCGCGCAGAGTCCGGCTGAAGTAGCTCGTGTGTTTTTCTGCTGAGTGTCCTTCTCTCTATCTGCTCTCTCTCTGTAACCCTAGCTTCCCTCTTCTTATATAGTGGTCTTGAAGCCCAAGGAATGCTTAGATTTGGCCCGAGAGACTTTTAGCAACTTCCCAAATCTAGGAGATCAATATTTAGAAACTCTGCCATTCTGCGCACGCTGATTGCGCTACTCGCTTTGCGCACTGCAGTCCGAAATAGCTATCTCCTTTTGCGCTGCTAGCTCCTGCAGATCATGCATTGCGCTCTAAAAAACGTCCGTTAGCGCACATCTGACTTATGCTCCTGTTTTATCCTGAAATACAAAAATACGGAAAACCAGTAATCTTGTACACAAAATATGCAAACAAGCACAGTGTTAAGATCTAAATAGCGCATATAACTAGGCTCTATCAAATCCCCCACACTTGCCCTTGTTCGTCCCGAACAAGTACTGAAGCACAGATACTTTTACCTCTCTGAAGTCTAGCGCACAGCCTCATACTCATGCGCGATCTGCACAGCGATTCACCCTGCGCTGCTCTATCACCTACACGCACAAACCCTTAACAATTCTAATATAATAATTTCAAAATTTGTTACCTCTCAGGCAGGATGCAATTTAATTCGGATGATTCGGAGATAGCTCTCAGGCAGGATGCCCACTTTCCTACACTCTACTTCCAGAGGAAAGGTGGTCTGTTTTCCCACCTCACCACGCTATGGGTATTCGCCTTTGGCATCTGCGTGGCTGAGCGCGCTCTATTGTTCCGAAGGATGCGAAGCACCGGCCTTCACTAGCCTTTTTAGCCATGTACCCTACTCTCGAAGCAAAAACGACTAACCACCTCTCTAGAGCTTTTTCTTTCAACTCCACATCCCCTGAATATCCCGACTAAAAAGATAAAAAAAAGAAAAAAATATACTAAATTGGTTAAAGGCAGTGCATGTAGGATGAATAAGGCAAAACAAGTCGAAAGGTGCGCGCAATCCGCATAGAAGCGCACAACCACTGCTATTTTCTATACTGCACTAACTAAGCTAAACTACAATGATAAATATGAATGTAAATGTAATGTATCCCCCCCCCCCCCACACTTAAACAGAGACGTGTCCCCACGACTCAAGCTCAAGCGCAACGGAGAGCGCACACATGCAAGCAACAAAGAACTAAAAATGAAATGCATCATGAAAAAAACAGAGTCAATGCAGCACATGAAATACGGCAGGGGTTCACAAAATATCCACACAAAATAAGAACAGAATATCCAATGATAGTTTTCAAAAGCAGCAATGACAACCCGAGATGATTTGCGCCGAGCCCTCTGCTGTGCCCTAAACGTCCTCTGACCTGGAGTCCTGGGCAGACCCTTGTGCCTCCTCATCCATGGACTCTGTCTCTGTCTCATACTCAGAGCTGGAGGAAGGCGGCGCAACTGATACTGCTGCGGGCTGGGCTGCGGGCGTCTCGTCCGAATCGGTCTCCCATATTGAATCTGAACTTAATTCTTTGCCGGGGTGACCTCAGAGGGCAATCGGATTATCTGGGCAGAGGGTTGCTGAGGGGGCTCTGATGGCATTGGCTGTGGGTCCATGACTGGGGTGCGCACTGAAGATTGGGCTGGTGACTGCGCGGGAGAACTGGTTGGCTGGCGCTGCTCTGAAGGTGACCCTGGAGGTGGCCTGCGCAGACTGAGGAGAGGGGGAATGGGGTCTCCAAATTGCCACCCTGCTGGTGGATTGATGCTTAAATCTACCCCCTCTGGCGCCAAGTACTCCAGCACGCGCATGACGTTAAACAACATGAGCTGCTCTGCTGGCGCCTCCTCAGAATCCTGTCTGCGCCGCTTTGCTGGCGCGCGCGGGGGAGAATCTCTGATGTCAATGGTGACAAATTCCCCTGGCGGTCCACTCGCCCGCGCGCGCTCCAGTCTGAGCACGCGTCCTCATGCGCCTAGCCGGCGGCACGACTGGTGCCTCCACATTCTCCATTTCCTCCTCAGCAGCAGCTTCCTCTTGCCGTGCACTACTCTCTGCGGGCGCTCCTTTGATTGCCGCGTGCCTCGGTGCCCTAGCAGCCTGCAGCCGGTAACACCATTCCAAGGACCCGTCTCCCTTAGCAGTGACCGCTCGGTACTGCAGCATCTAAGCACGGTCAAGAGGAACGGCTGGAACAACTGTGTGCTCAGGCACCTCTGGCTCTCCGTGCAGCCCACGCAACAAGTGCGTAATCACACCTCCACAAGTGAGCGGGCCCTTGGTGCTGAGCCGCTCCCAGTGCACTACCATGTCCGACACGAACCTCACCTTCTTCCCATAATACAACCCCTTCAGCACATCCATATCAAGCAGGCTGACCTTCGGCGCACCATTGTAGCGCCCAATAACTGTGTACGCGACCATGCGCCACAGGTAATACATCCAGGGGTCGCGCAGCTCACGCCCTCGGCTGCGCCCAGCGGCAAACGGTTTGCCCGGAGCCATCTCGCACTACGCCTTCTGGTTGGTGTGCGTATCCACCTTGTGCTCGCGCACCTTGTCACAGCGCAGGGTGCGCTTCAACCTCTTGGCCGATGCAATGTACCACACCCCTCGGTGTCGGTACCGGATCTCTAAGTCTTGGATCTGGAGGACGCCAGGAACTCACAGGTGTCCTCTTTGTCGGCTGCGCTTTCTAAGTCCCTTAGCGCTTCCCAGCCAGCCTGCACGAGCTTTTCCGTGACCAATTCCTCTAAGCCCATCTCGCGCAGGAAGTCCCTGCTGATGCACGGTGTGCCATACATGTCCAGCCTCCAGAAGGCATCGTACTTCCGGGCGAAAGATGCTGGGGTGTCCTGGTCCTCGGCTGGCCTCATATTTGCAGCGGTCAACTGTAGTCAACGTTCTACTAAGAATCCAAAATCAGAACTTCAAATCAAACCCTCAAATTCCTACCAGATGGGAGCCTCACTCGCGTCAACAAAACCCAGCAAAGAAATCACCAAACGGAGCTAGCTACCTAGGTGCGGTTTTGATCCTAGGATTACGTCCTCAGTCGGGTTTCTTCACCAAACCCTCACTAAAATGACTGAAACAAGGAATGAGAGGTTACCTAGTGTGCTGGTGTTGTTGTGCTCCTCAAATCTCTCTAGAGAACGCTGGAAACGGTGGGCGGACGGCAAAGATCGGCTGGCAGCAGTGCAGAGTGTCCGGATTTTTCTAAGTATCTGCCCTTATATACCCCCTGACCTGCGCATCTGTCTTGTGCACTGAACTACGCACTGACTCGCGCATTGCTACGTGACTCAAGAAAAAGGAAAAAAAATTGCAAGTGCCGAACTAGCTAAAATGCAAATCCTAAAAACGTGTAAAACTAAAATGTGGAAAACGTGTCGGGTTACCTCCCGACAAGTAACTTTGTTTAACGTCGTTGGCTCGACAGTACCTCGTTACTTGCTCAAGTTCGTGCTCCGGACCACCCCCACACTTGCTCCTGCGCGCTCTGGTGCGTCTTTGTGTGCTATTTCTTCTTTAGTCCTGCGCAAAGGAACATATAGGTGGTCAGTGTGGCCAAAATCGTGTGGCACATCATAAGTAACGAGGTTAATCAGTGAGGGAGAAGATATATAATTAGTAGCTCCTAGCTCTCCCTCCGGTGCAGCAGGTTGTATTTCTGGCGCAGCAGCTTGTGCATCTTCTATTTCTGGTTCCGCCAAATCAACTTTGCGTGTGGCCTCATCCCACGGTTCTCCCAAGTATTTCTTGACTCTTTGCCCATTAACCTAAAAGCGATGCTTGCGCTCGTTCTCTAACTCGATAGTTCCATACGGGAAAACCTTTGTGACCGTGTAAGGTCCCGTCCACTTGCTGCGCAGCTTCCCAGGCATCAGTTTTAGGCGTGAGGAGAACAACAACACTCGGTGTCCTGGCTCGAAGGTGCGTCTGAGGATGTACTTATCGTGAAATGCTTTCGTGCACGCTTTGTAGTCGCGCAACCCCTCATATGCATCCAAGCGCAGCTCCTCTAGCTCGCTTAACTCAAATGCGCGCTCCTTACCAGCCTCATCGAGGTTCAGATTGCAAGTGCGCATGGCCCAGTATGCCTTGTGCTCCAACTCAACCGGTAGGTGGCACGCCTTTCCGTACACCAACCGAAATGGTGAAGTCCCAATCGGTGTCTTGTGCGCAGTCCTGTATGCCCAGAGTGCATCGTCCAACCGCTGGCTCCAGTCTTTGCGCGAAGGTCTCACGGTTTTCTCCAGAATGCGCTTGATTTCTCTGTTGGAAACCTCGGCCTGGCCATTCGTTTGAGGATGGTAGGCAGTGGACGTCTTGTGGCGCACCCCATAATGCTTTAGTACTTGCGCCACTATTCTGTTGCAGAAGTGCGTCCCCTGGTCGCTGATTATTGCCTTAGGTACTCCGTACCTGAAGAAAATGTTAGTTCTTAAAAACTCAACGACCGTCTTACCATCATCCTTGCGCGTGGCCTTACCTTCGACCCACTTCGAGACATAGTCCACCGCAACTAGTATGTACTCATATCCACAAGATGGCAGAAATGGCCCCATGAAGTCAATTCCCCACAAATCGAACACTTCGTCTACCAGTATAGGTGTTTGTGGCATCTCATTGCGCGCTGAGATATTTCCTGTGCGCTGATACCTGTCACAAGCCCTGCAGTGGTTATATGAGTCACGAAATAAGTGCGGCCAATAAAAACCGCAATCTAGGATTTTCCTGCTCGTGCGCTTTGGACCAAAGTGTCCTCCGCACGCGTGCGCATGACAAAATCTCAAAACAGAGCTCATCTCATGCTCAGGCACACATCGCCTCAAGATCTGATCAGGGCCTATTCTAAGCATGTACGGATCATCCCAAACGTAATATTTAGACTCATGTTTTAACCTCATGCATTGAGTTTTAGTGAAATGAGGAGGAAACGCACCTGTGACCAGGTAATTTGCAATATGCGCATACCATGGTACCTTACTGTTCAGCGCCATCAGGTGCTCGTCAGGGAATGTCTCCGTGATCTGCCCTAGCTCCTCTTCCTTCACTATCCTGCTTAGGTGATCAGCAACAGTGTTTTCCGTTCCCTTCTTACCCTTGATCTCTAAATCGAACTCTTGGAGCAGCAGCAACCAGCGCATCAGGCGCGGCTTAGTCTCTTTCTTGCTCATCAAGTAGCGGATAGCAGCGTGGTCAGTGTAGACAGTGACTTTAGCGCTCAGAACATATGCGTGGAACTTCTCCAGCGCAAACACGATTGCCAGAAGTTCCTTCTCGGTCGTGGTGTAGTTCCTCTGCGCAGTGTCCAGTGTGCGCGACGCATAATAGATAGCATGCGGCCTCTTATCCACGCGCTGGCCAAGTACGGCGCCTACAGCGTAGTCATTGGCATCGCACATCAGCTCAAATGGTAGTTTTCAGTCTGGTGCGCGCATCACTGGCGCACTGGTCAGCGCATCCTTTAACTTATCAAAAGCATTCCTGCACTCATCAGTGAACTCAAAGCGCACATCCTTTTGAAGGAGGTTAGACAATGGGATACATATTTTAGAAAAATCTTTAATAAAGCGCCTATAGAACCCTGCATGCCCAAGAAACGACTTAACGTCGAGCACGTTAGTGGAATAAGGCAGATTTGAGATAAGATCAATTTTTGCTTTATCGACCTTAATTCATTCCTGCGAGACGATATGTCTTAAGACTACTCCATGTGACACCATAAAGTGACATTTTTCATAATTGAGAACTAAATTCTTGGTAATGCAGTGCGCTAAGACCTTATCAAGATTATCCAAACATGCATCAAACGTCTCACCATGCACAGTGAAGTCATCCATGAATACCTCAATACATAAACCAATCATATCAGAGAAAATGCTCATGACTAAGCGTTGGAACGTACCTGGCGCATTACACAGCCCAAACGACATGCGCCGGAACGCAAAGGTACCGAATGGGCAGGTAAAGGTTGTCTTCTCCTGATCCTCCGCAGCAATAGGGATCTGATTGTACCCTGAGTAACCGTCCAAGAAGCAAAAGTGTGGCTTTCCCGCCAACCGGTCGAGCATCTGGTCCATGAATGGTAGCGGGAAATGATCCTTGCGCGTGACTGCGTTTAGCTTCTTGTAATCAATGCACATGCGCCATCCAGTCTATGTGTGCTTGGGAACTAGTTCGCCTTGCGCATTCTCCTCTACTGTGATGCCTCCTTTCTTTGGCACAACGTGCACTGGACTCACCCACTTGCTATCTGAAATCGGGTATATTACACCTGCGTCAAGCAGCTTCAGGATCTCCTTCTGTACTACCTCCATCATAATCGGATTCAGTCTGCGCTAAGGTTCCCTGGATGGTTTGGCATCATTTTCCAGCAGAATTTTGTGCATGCACACATCAAGGCTTACTCCACGCAGGTCAGCCAATGTCCATCCTATGGCGCTCTGGTTCTTGCACAGCACCTCCTGTAATCGCGCCTCTTGCTCCTCCTCTAATCCTTTCTTTATAATGACAGGCAGGGTGTCCTCATTGCCCAGGAAGATGTACTTTAAGTGCTCGGGCAATGGCTTCAGCTCAACCTTGGGTGCCTGTTCAATAGAAGGCAAGATTCTATTAGTAGCGCAAACATTAACCAGATCACATACCTGTCTGGACAATGATTCTGTGCTGCTCAGCTTATCATCTTGTTCCTCCAACTTTGTCTGTGTCAATGGCGCAGGCTCCCCTGTTGTGCTCGCACACTGCGCATGCGCAACCAAGTCGTCCATACTTTCTAATGCGTGCAGTGTGGCGTCCTCATGAGGGTGCTGCATCCTCTTGAAAATGTTAAAGTGAATCTCCTCGCCATCTACCTCCATTGAGAGCGTGCCTTTCCATACGTCTATCTTTGTGCGCGCTGTCATCAGAAATGGTTTGCCCAGTAGGATTTACGCGCTTCCCTTGCTCGGCTCACCCTCCATTTCCAAGACGTAGAAATCTGCTGGGAACACCAGCTCTCCTACTCGGACAAGAACGTCCTCTATCATGCCCGTTGGTTGTTTGCACGACCGATCTGCTAATTGGATGGTGAGACCTGCAGGCTTTAGTGGACCAAGGTGCAATGACACATACAAGGAGTAAGGAAGCACATTTATAGATGCACCGAGATCAATCATGCAGTTGCTTACCGTGGTTTTACCTAAGGTGCACGGTATGGTGAACGTACCTGGATCCCGGCATTTAGGTGGTACCTTGTGTTGCACAATTGCTGATGCATGTGCGTTAAGCATTACTTGCGCGCACTCGCCCTTCCTCCTCTTGTTTGTGCACAGCTCCTTCAAGAACTTGGCATATCTGGGAATCTGCCGAACTGCCTCAATCAGGGGAATGTTTATTTCCATCTTGCTGAATAACTCGTATAACTCCTTGTTCAGCGCCTCCTTTCTTGCTAAGGGTGCCTGCACAGGAAAAGGTGCAGGTGCATTAGTACTCTTTTCTCCTGATTGTATCATACCTGGCGCCACTCCCTGTTGGTTTGTAGCTGGTGCGGCTGGTTGCGCATCCGGCTGTTCTGGCTCTAGAGGTTGCGCAACTGGCTGCGCGGGCTCCTTTGCGGTTGGAGTTGTCCCCACTGTGCGCCCAGTCCTCAGCGTTACAGCGTTAACTCCTCCCTTAGGGTTTTGGATCACTTGCAAAGGCAAGTTGCCATCGCTCTTTTTCAGCTCATAGACTGTGGTAGCAATCTGCGACAACTGCTTCTCAATTGACTCGAACCTCTTGTCATATTTTTCATCGTTCTTGCGCACAATGTCTGCCAACTGACCCACTATGTCTTCTAAGGAGCGCCGCGGTTGCTGGTTATTCTGTGCTGGTGCGTCATTGCGGCGGTGCGGTGGGTTGTATGCTTGCTGCGCCTGCTGAAGTGCACGATATTCCGCTGGCTGCCTTTGGGGATTGCTGTCTTCCCTCCATCTGAATCCATTTGTTGCTAGTCCAAAGCGCGGTTGATTCTGCCTCTGCGGTCCTCTATTGTCCCATCCTCCTAGAGCATTGACATCTCCTGATTCCTCGAAAAGTGTGGGACATGCATCGGTTTTGTGCTCAGTGGACGTACAGAACTCGCATACCTTTGGCGCAACTGGTTGCGCGCCTTGCGCACTCATCAGTTTCTACAGCATGGCTTTCATTTCCTTAATTTCAGCGCTGGAATCCACCTGGTACACGGCGCGCGCACGACTGTTCTCGAGCGTCAATTGATGCCTTACCTGTCCAGCAGAGTCCTCGATCATTTGCCATACATCCTCAGGGTACATGTTGCATATATCACCACCTGCGCATGCGTTCAGCAGTCTAAGTTCCATTGGTTGTAGCCCGTTTAGGAAATTCTCTATCAGCACATTTTGGGGCAGGCCATGATTGTAGCAGTTGGCTTCCAGCTCCCTGAAACGCTCATAGTACTCTGATAGTGACTCTCCTACGCCCTTTCTAGGTGCGGCCAATTCCCTTCTGAGTAGCGCAATCTTTGCTGCGGGGTAGAACTTATCCAAGAACTTCTTCTGGAGCTGCTCCCATGTGCGAATAGATCCTGCTGGTAAGCTCATCAGCCAATGCCTGGCTGTATCACACAATGAAAAAGGGAACGCCTTCAGCTTCAGCGCTTCTTCACTCTCCCCGTCGGTCTTCATGTTCTCGCAGATAACTAGGAATTCGCGCACATGCTTGACTGGGTTCTCGTTGTTCATCCCATGGAACTTCGGCATATGATGAATCAATGAGCTCCGTAGTTCAAAATGCCCATCGGGTGGAAGCACTATGCACCACGGTTGGTTGACTGTGATTGGAGCCGACATCTCGCGCACTATTCTGCGTAGCACGATCTGTTGCGCGGGTTGCGCATTATATACTTCAGCGGCCATCCTAGCTTCAACTTCACGCTGCACTTCCTCTCTGAACCGAGCTGCGCGGTTATCTGCCCTTGCATTGCGAGATCCCTCTGCGGTTCTATCCCCTATGTTATCGCCGATGACACTATTATCCTCCATGTCCTGTTCTAGACTTCAAGCAAACGGAATTAAAAGAAACTAGGTTGTTGCCCCTGTCTGTGCGCAACTATGATCTGCGCAGCACAACTATTTCAAGGTTGCGCAGGCGGATGTTGATTGCGTACTGGCAGAAACACCAACGAAAGTAAAAAAGAAATAACTAGCTACTGTAAAAGAAAACTTGAACTAGTTAAGACTTATCTGTGTTGCTCCTCGGAAACGGCGCCAAAATTTGATCGCGCGTCGTTGTACGCATCAAATTAATCCTTCCTTCTCCACTTAGTATAGTGGCTAAGTCAGGGTCGATCCCACAAGGAGCAAGCAGACTCGTTTTAGCTAGCAACCTACAACTTACGAAATTGGGGTTGTGAGTGATTGGGTTGCGCAGGTGCGCGAATGAACAGTGGTGAAAGCAGAGTTGCACGATACGTGCGCAGGGAGTAGATTTTAAGTACTATGACTATGAAGAGTATCGGTACAGACAATCCTCTATGAATGTATCCCTTATCATCGACTCTAAACATCTATAGTGCAGTTCTACTTAAGTTAGTGTCCGATCAAGGCTTCCTAACGTGCGCTCATGTTCCGATCAAAGTTCATGAGCTATTAATTCCTGAAACTAGTCTAAACAGCCACGAATCCTATCACAGTAGCAGCTGAGTATCCTAGTGTGTTACTCCTAGTTGTCACCGTCAAGCTATCAACTAGTTTAACATACAATAACTAGCAATTAGAATAAGATTGCGGTTCAAGGCTTTCCTTATTCGCACAACTAATTATCACCCATATGCATAGAATTAATATAAGTAGATGTACGAAGCATTAAGAATAAGTCTCAAAGGAAATACTTCATAGAATCATGCCCAACCGATACAAGGTGTTTAGCTAGACATGCTAGAAACAAACATTATAACAATAATAAATAAAACTAAAGCAGCAAGAGAAACGTAGCAGGTTGGCGCAATTGCGCGTTGCTGTTCTCGGCTGGCGCAGGTGGTTCGCGCAGAGTCCGGCTGAAGTAGCTCGTGTGTCTTTCTGCTGAGTGTCCTTCTCTCTATCTGCTCTCTCTCTCTCTCTGTAACCCTAGCTTCCCTCTTCTTATATAGTGGTCTTGAATCCCAAGGAATGCTTAGATTTGGCCCGAGAGACTTTTAGCAACTTCCCAAATCTAGGAGATCAATATTTAGAAACTCTGCCATTCTGCGCGCGCTGATTGCGCTACTCGCTTTGCGCAGTCGGTTTGCGCACTGCAGTCCGAAATAGCCATCTCCATTTGCGCTGCTAGCTCCGCAGATCATGCATTGCGCTCTAAAAAACGTCCGTTAGCGCACATCTGACTTATGCTCCTATTTTATCCTGAAATACAAAAATACCGAAAACCAGTAATCTTGTACACAAAATATGCAAACAAGCACAGTGTTAAGATCTAAATAGCGCATATAACTAGGCTCTATCAAGCATCTACTTTGACTAACTTCATCTCAAACTGTTTGAGCGATCCAATTAATTCTTCCAGCCTCATGTGTCTGATATTTTGAGCTTCTTCAATGGCGGTCACTTTCATGTCAAATCTTGTGGGCAACGATCTGAGTACCTTCCTAATCAGCTTCTCTTCAGGAATAGGTTCTCCAAGAGCATGGGCTTCATTAGCCAGGTCACACAGTTTCGCATTGAACTCAGTGATCGTCTCCTCTTCTAGCATTCTCAAATTTTCAAACTGCGTAGCAATAATCTGTAATCTTGACAGCTTTACTTTATCAGTTCCTTCATGGGCAGTTTGCAGGATTTCCCAAGCTTGCTTGGCCATATCACAGTTTGATATCAACCTGAAATTGTTAGCATCAACCGCAGCAAAGATAGCATTCAGAGCCTTTGAATTACCAGTTGCTACAGCTTCCTCTTCAGCAGTCCATTGTTCTTCAGGTTTTATCCGTGTAACTCCCTGTTCATCCATGGTGATCGGAGGAGACCACTGGACCACGATAGCTCTCCAGGTCTTCTCATCAATGGCTTTGAGAAAGGCCTTCATCCTAGCCTTCCAATATCCATAGTTGCTTTCTTCCAACAATGGAGGTCTGCTCGTGCTCTGTCCTTCCTTCATTGTTCCTTGACTTCTTCAGAGACGATGTAGGATCTTTTACTCTGTGTGTTGAGCTTCCGCTCTGATACCAATTGAAATTCGCGGCGCCTCTGATAAACAAATTTGTGAACAAGCAGTTGCTACAGCACACTCTTGTTCACCCGGAAAGTTTCAGCAAGAAAGAACAAGGACAAAGGTTTGTTCACCCAGTTCAACCAAATTGCCTACGTCTGGGGAGGACTCTTCTCAGTCCTCAATCCACTAATCTCAAGGTTTCCAAGTACACACGGTTACAACCCACGCAACCTATGCTACTCAACCACAAGTGGATCCACGTACACAATCAGAACAGACTCTGACTTGTGTGTGCACACCCTCTACTGATATCTATCTAAAATAGCTACTGTCTCCTCGAAACTCAGCCTATTCTAAACAATACTCAGAATCTGCAGGGTTGCTATAGCATCTGCTGTAGCACACAGGTGATGCGCAAACTGCCCGCGTCGCTCCGAAGCCTTCCGCTGAGCCGTTCGAACTATTCCACGAGCCCTGCACACTCTGGAATACTCCCCCTCACTCAATGACCTCCTGTCACTAGCAAGAGCTGGCCTTCGATCGATTGCCCGAGTCCCTCCACTCGACAATCCTTTCGCGGCCTTCCTTGATCCACCAACAAGCACTACTACTCTGAATTGGTCTCCCGATCAAGCTGTGATCAGACCCTGCAAGTCCTGATCACCCACTGTCTCAATCACCTCAGTTCTGCGCTCATGCTCTGCTCTCGGTGATGATCGAAGATTCGCCCGCACAGATTCACTCTCTGTTGAACTTCTGTGTAACTCTCGTGTTTTCTCTCTTAGCTTCGATCAACCTTCATAGCTCTGAAGAGTCTTCATTAAGTAGGCGCGCTCACTGCCATCATTATCAGGATTTAGCAATTCCCTTAGCATTATCAATATCTCCTAATTTTTAGGAGATTTGATTTGATTTGAGATTCAAATCTCCCACAATCAAATCTCCTTCTCCAGCTAGAAATCTCCACTGGAATATTCTCTTCAGCAACTTAGAAACTCTTGATGCTCTTAGATGGACTGCCACACCTTCTTTCCAAAACCCAGATTGTTGCTGCATGAACAGACTCTACAGCTCTTCAGAACAAGCTCCTGCTAAAGCTTCCTCCTGCTATAGCTACCCCTTGTTCACTGTCCTTGTTCACGAAAGCTGGACTCCTGCTATAGCAGCATCTTGTTCAGCTGCTTGTTCACTTGTGCTGGTTTTGTCAAACACTGCCATACCGCATCATCACATTCTAAATATACCATTTTTTTTCTTATCTTGATTTCTGATATGGCGCTGACATGATGTCCTAGTCACGATTTACCTCAAATCGCCACTCGTAGTGATGGTTTAACAATAAAATCGTTGTTTTACCAGCGGTTTGTATCTAAATCAATACTCAGTGGCTCTAAATTGATTTTTTTTAACAAATCGACACTTAGAACGGCGGTTTGCACTGTAAACCGTCATCATAACTGGCGGTTTGTGACTTTGGCAACAATAAAGTCATCTCGGTGGGTTTGAAATTTATTTATCTAATAAACCGTCAGGCAAAGAATCGGGTTGACCTTCCAAACACCCCTTTGACTGACGGTTGTGAAAATGTCACATTACTCTGTCATTGAACAATGATAAATCCTATAACAATCAAATTGCTCTAGAAAGATCATAAAAAATTCATATAGGAAAATAACAACATTATCCATCACAAGTAAACTCAATAAATCCATAGAAATCAAAGTTTCCTAATAAGTTCATAATCAAGTTCTTAATGATTCAACGAGCTAATGGTTCTATTGATTTTCGATTGGCTTTTGTACTTCTTCTAAGTGCATGTTCGGGCTCAACCTCCCCTTGAGTCAGCTGAGAAGGACTCTGTAAGTGTCCATGGCTTGATCTGTAAACATATGTGGCTCAGGTTGCTCGTCACCATCAATATTAAAAGCAAATTATATGTTAGTAAAAGAAACTAGGAAAATCATATTTTATATAAATAGTTAAGTATGCACAATCACTAGAAAATTGAATAAGTGCTGAATCAATACCCAATGCACTTTCAGAACCTAGCTCCACTAGGTCTTCACTAGAAGCATGAAATAAGTCGATTGCCATTCTTCTTACTTCTGAATAAGCATTCATAGAAAATATTTGCGATGTCATTTGGCTTGAGTGTACAAAAGATTGAATCTTTTTAAAAGACACAAAAATAATTTAAGTGTACATAAATGCATATTCCACTACAGTACACTAATTCTAGGCACTCACATGTGTGGAATGCTCTTGTGAATGTTACCGACAATACATCGGGTGCATCCTTTCACTTTGCGACAAGATAAACCTATGGGTTTCGTATTGTACCATGATATGTACTCTACAAAACAACCATTAGACTCTTCTCTAGGGTCACCTATGACAGTGCACTCTCGTTTACTGTTCCACATAGCAACATAAGGATTAAATTCCATCGGCAAATTCTTTTTTGTCTTCTTTCTAGCTATGGTGTGAAGGTTTTTATGGCTTGGATGTGACATGTGTGGAATAGATTGTTTGTAGCTGAACTGTCTCAAAACCGACAAACCCCACTCTAATATGTTAAAATATATAATAGGCACTTCCGCTATTCAAATGTGCCTCCCAACTACACACATAGGATAAATGGTGTCTAAATATCTCTTTGTAAGTCTTAGGTACATCACATTTACTACACATGAAGGAAAAAAAGAGAGATAAAAATAGCTCAGTGAATATTCATGTTATGAATCCAATTTTCAGAGTACTAAAGAAAATATTACATACTTGTAGCCCAGTGCGGCCATATGTTTCGGATCATTATAAACTATAAGCTGCTTTGGTCAACCTAAATACATGTGCTCCCATGCCCATAAATGCAATAGAATCACAATGACCACTCTCACACGGACAACATAATTGCCTATACAAAAAGGCCAATACAACACTTCCCTAGCTGAACGTGCCAACTTCATTAAGTTCAACTAGCAGTTGTAGGTAATGAAGAAAAAGATCTTGCCTGAACCGTCTGGCATGAGAGACGATCCGAGCATACACAATATATATGTTCTTTAAACAATTACCATTTGTCATTAGGTATTCCATCTAACTAGCTTAGAAAACTCAAATTGTCTTTCAACGTCTTCCTCAAATACGAAAAATACCTAACAAACTTTTTCTTCTGATGTTGATAAGAAGCCAACACAAGATTGTCTTTCATTTTCTTACTTTTTCGTATTAAAATTACTCGTCAAATGCTGATACACACACGATGGTATGCCTTTGGTGGTGCACATTCCGTATCTTTCATGACATTAATAATTCCGACGTCTGTCTGAAATAAAGCATAACTCTTGTCTTTCCTTAACATTGTACCGTATGTAAGTCTTGAACCAGGACTAGCTGTCATTATTTTCGGACTCAACTAATGTGTATGCAAGAGGTAGAATATGATTATTAGCATCAACGCCCCCTACAACCAACAAAACGCCTTTATATTTTTCATACAAGTGTGTCTCATCAATACAAAGGACTGGACGCCAGTGTTTGAAGCCTCCAATTGCCGGGCCAAATGCCCAAAACACATGATCCACGCTGATTTTATCGACTTCTACATGTGATGTCTGTCAAAGCACAACACTACCTAGATTCGATGAATGTATCATGCTTATGTACGTTGGTAAATGAGCAAAAGATTCCTGCCAATCACCAAATAAGTATTCCTATGTTTCCATTTTGAAATTCGCAGCGTCTCAGTCAGATAGATTTGTGAACAAGCAGTTGCTGCAGCACACTCTTGTTCACTCAGAAATTGTCTCAGCAAACAATGAACAAGACAGAAGTTTGTTCACCCAGTTCGGCCAACTGCCTACGTCTGGGGAGGACTATTCTTCAGTCCTCAATCCACTAAACACAAAGGTCTCCAAGTACACTCGGTTACAACTCCACGCAACCTATGCTACTCAACCTTGTGTGGATCACTCGACACAATCAGAACAGGCTCTGACTTGTGTCTGCACACCCTCTACAAATGTCAATCTAGAATAGCTACTGTCTCCCCGAAACTCAGCCTATTCTAAACTACACTCAACTCTGCAGGGTTGCTGTAGCAACTGCTGTAGCACAGCTGATGCACCAATGTCCGCGTCGCTCCAAAGCCTTCTGCCGAGCCGTTCGAACGATTCCACGAGCGCTGCACACTCTGGAATACTCCCCCTTGCTCAGTGACCTCCTGTCACTAGCGAGAGCTGCCGCTTAGACACTCGACCGAGCCACACACCCGTCAGTTCTTCCGCGGCCTTCCTTGATCAACCAACAAGCACCACTGCTCTAAATTGGCTTCCAAATCAAGCTCGGATCAGACTACGCAAGTCCTGATCTCCTTCTCCTTCTGTCACCACAGCTCTGCGCTCACGCTCTGCTTTCGGGTGATGATCGAAGAACTCGTCCGTCGCACACCAAAATTACTCTCTCTGAATTCTGCGTACGCACTCGTGTATCCCTCAGCTTCGATCACCCTCTCTGCTCTGAACTCCTTTCTCTTAAATAGCAGCACCGGCTTTAAGCAAGACGAGAATTTAGCAATGTCCCAAAAAGAATAATTATCTCCTAAAATTTAGGAGATTAGATTTGATTTTGATCTTCAACACAAATCTCCTTCTCTAGCTAGGAAACCCCACTGGAATATTCTCAACAGCACTTTAAAATATTCTTCTGGTGTTCTCCGTAAAGCTGCCAGGCCTTCTAGCCAAGCCCAGGTTGCTGCTGCTTCATGGACAGATGTTGCAGCCACTTGAACAAGCTCCTGCTATAGCATCCTCTGCTGTAGCAGCTCTTTGTTCACTTGTGCTGTAGCTGCTCCTTGTTCACTTGTGATGTAGCTGCTCCTTGTTAACTTGTGCTGGTTTTGTCAAACACTGCCATACTACATCATCACATTTATTTGCATTTTCTCTATTTTTGGCTCTGTTTAATGTTTAACCACAAACTAGTTTCTTTTTTTATTATTGAAAACGATGTTACAAAAACAAAGTGATTGCACTGGCCAGGGAGTGGAAGAACGGAGATGAAGGTTGAAGGAAGGAAGGAAGGGAAAGATGAGAGAGAGCTTAACTGTTTTTCTGCTCTTTATTTCGAATGCATATGGCCGTATTTATAGATGCATACACTCAGAAGATCTCATTCAATTCATGCCTAGCATACGGTTATGCCTCGATCTCTATCATCCAGCTGTCACATTCATTTTGCCTTATGCCATAACAATCTCTTGTCCCCTGTATCTGGCTGATGGAATCCTCACTCTTGTCCTCCGTCGCGGCTCTGTTCTTGTACTATCGACATCAATACTCCCTTCCCGCGGAGAGGCCGCGACCTCGTGGCCGAAGTTTGGAAAGTCAGCTCGGAATAATTGCCACTGCAACAACACTTGGGAAACATCCGTGTTGCCTCTTTTTACTGACCTGGTCCGTAGAATAGCCACTGGTACTTCGATAGGTTGCGCATTGACAAAGTCTGTACGCCATTCAACTGCAAAAAATGGAGGGGATGCTAGACACCGTTTGAGGATGGAGACGTGAAAAACGTCGTGTATGCGGTTGTTTGGGGGCAATTCCAATCTGTACGCAACTGTACCAATGCGTTCCTTAACTTTGAAGGGTCCATAATATCTTTTGGCTAACTTTGGCCAGGACCGACCCTTTAAAGAATGCTGACGGTATGGTTGAAGCTTCACCAGTACCCAATCCCCAACCTTAAAATTGACATCGACACGATGTTTATTTGCCTGTTGGGTCATGCGAAGTTGAGCCCAGCGCAGGTTGTCACGTAATTGAGCTACAAGTCGGGATCTGGCAGCTAGTAAGTCATCCACTGCAGCGACTGAGGTGGAGCCTAGTTCATATTTTACTAAGCGAGGTCGATTGCGGCCATACACTGCCTCAAATGGAGAAGTCCCTAGCCCTGAATGATCAGCAGTGTTGTAATGATATTCGGCCCACAATAACTAATCCAACCATGTTGCCTAGTTCTCAGCTACGAAACCTCACAGATTATCCTCCAAAATGCGATTTAATACCTCTGTTTGCCCGTCCGACTGTGGGTGGTAGGCGCTGCTATGTGATAATCTGGTTCCTTGCTTCCGAAATAATTCCTGCCAATGTGCTGATGAAAACAGGATCCCTATCTGAAACGATACTACTTGGGATGCCATGTAAGCAGCATATCTCACTAATAAAGGCATGTGTTACAAACTCCGCTGTAAAACCCGATGACAACGGACAAAAGTGAGCATACTTTGATAAACGATCGACCACTAACATAATAACTGATTTCCCATGCGACTTTGGTAAATTCGTGATAAAGTCCATTGAAATATCCTACCATATTTGGTCTGGAATCGGCAGTGGTTGTAGAAGTCCCGGAGAAGCTGTGTTCAATACCTTTGTCTGCTGACATACTAAACACCGTCGGACATACTCAGTGATGTCCTTGCGAATACCCGGTCATACAAAGCACCGCGAGATTCGTGCCATGGTACGTGCAATACCCGCATGCCCCCTACTGGCGAATCGTGATATTCTTGGAGCAGAAGGTCCCGAATTGTAGGGTCATCGGGCACCCATATTCGGTTATTAACAAGGACAAGGCCATCTCGCACGACATAGCCCTTAAACTTCTCTGGTGAATTGTGGATCCCCTCTACCAAGGCTTTCGCTGCAGTCTGTTCCCCAAATAGCCGACGAAGATTTCTGAGGAGGCCAAACACCAGTCGAGATACTCCCTGTAGGGACAAGCAACTGGCATCTGGAATGCGAGACAAAGCATCTGCCGGTGCAATTTCCCTGCCTGGTCTGTATGTCACTGAAAAATCAAACCCCATTATCTTACATAGCCATCGCTGTTGTTCCGGGGTATGTATTGTCTGTGTTAAAATTTCCCGCAGAGGTTGATGGTCCGTCACAATTACAAAGCGAGAACCCAATAGATACTGTCGCCACCGTTGAATTGCCATAACTATCACTGCCAATTCTCTGTTATATGCAGAGCTTCGCTAGAAAGTAGCCGTGAACAATTTACTGTAAAACGCAATTGGATGGTTATCTTGAGACAATACCGCGCCTAACCCTATACCTGATGCATCCGTCTCCACCACAAATTGCTTGGAAAAGTCGGGGAGGGTGAGGGTAGGCGTAGACGTTAGGGCATGTTTCAGATCTGCTAAAGCGTTCGATGCTATCGGGGACCAAACAAAAGCGTCTTTGCGCAATAATGCTGTCAGCTGGGCTGTGCGTTGTGAAAATTTCTGCACAAACCTATGATAGTAACCAGCCAAACCCAAGAATCCTCTTAACTGCTTCAGCGTCGACGGAGGTGGCCATTGTTGAATTGCTTCTATCTTCGAAGCATCTACCTCCATCCCTACTACGCTGATAACGTGTCCCAAACACTGGATACGGGCCCGGCCCACTTCACACTTACTGGATTTAGCAACTAAGGAACTGCCCGCCAAGGTTTCAAACACTCTTCTCGGATGGTTCATGTGGAGATCCCAGGTTCGACTATACACCAATATATCATCGATAAAAACTAACACGAATTTGCGGAGCATCGGGCGCAAAATGTCATTCGTTGCTGCTTAAAAGGTAGCCGGCGCATTTGTAAGTCCGAATGGCATCACCAGAAATTCGTAATGGCCATCATGAGTCTGAAACGCGGTTTTACAAACATCATCGTTGTGCATCCGGATTTGGTGATAACCGGAGTGCAGATCCAGCTTCGAAAACCATTGCGACCCCCCCCCCCCAATTCGTCAAAGAGTTCATCCACTGTCGGAATTGGAAAGCGGTCCCTAACTGTAACCTTATTTAGTGCCCGGTAATCGACTCAAAAAAGCCACGTTCCGTCCTTCTTCTTGATGAGAAGAACCGGGGACGAAAAAGGGCTTGTGCTGGGTCTGATAACTCCATCGGCCAACATATCACACACCATTTTCTCTATTTCTTGCTTTTGGAACCGGGGATAGCGATACGGATTAACACTGACCGGAGATGTACCTGCCAGCAGTGGGATATGGTGATCCCAGGAGCGCGCATGAGGAAGTCCTTTTGGGGTGTCAAAGTTGTGGGCGAACTCCTGTAAAAGCTCTGTCACATTCTCTTATTGTGTATTGGTTAAATCCTCAGAAATAGATGGAAGTGTACCTTTGGAGAGTACGCTCACCTCTTCCCTCGACCACAATGTTAACTGAAATAGGGAGGCTACCGAATGTGCTGAACTCGCCCTTCTCAACTGGCCCAATGAGAGTTGTGCTACTGATGAAGACGCTGGCAATCCTTATAAGCGAACTGGCAGTCCTTGATGCACAAAACTCATCCATAATTGATTATAGTCGAATGTGGTTTCACCCAGGCTTGCTAACCAATGCGCTCCCAACACTGCGTTGGCGCCGTAAATTTGTAATACATGAAAATCCACATTTACTGAAATGAAGTTCAATTGCAGCGGCACTGCACGACACACACCCTCACAGCGTATCTGTTCTCCGTTTCCCACAATCACATTCAAATGGCGCGACGGCTCAACTGCGAGGCCTGCTAACTTTGCTACTCGTGTTTGTAGAAAATTGTGGGTTGATCCACTGTCCACCTGAACTGTTACCTGACTTCTAGCAATGGACCCTGTCAATCTCAAGGTACTGGCCATGTTGCTCCCTTGCAATGCATTAAAAGAAATGCTCGGTAATTCCCCATTTTCCACAAGAAATGCATCCTTCGACTCCTCGACTGCCTCTTCTTGTTCACTGTCAATACACTCCTCCAGCAAATAGCATTGAAATTTTGGTTTACACTTATGACCCGGAGAGAAAAGGTCATCACAGTTAAAGCATAAGCCGCGTGCTCTTTTGGCTGCCATTTCCGACGATGTCAGTTTACGAATAGGTAAAGAGGAGTTAGGAGTACCTATTGTCTTGTTGAAAGGTCCTGCTCCACTGCCATTTGGTGGTGTTGTTGGTTTAGGTGATCCTCGCCACATGAAGCTTCTGTTAGCTTGTATTCTTTGCTCAGCTATACGTGCCATGCTCGTAGCCTTCGGTACAGTATCCGGACAAAACAACACTATCTCTCTGTGAATCTCCTCTTTCAGACCTGCCAAGAAGCGATGCAACAGATTAGAAGCAGTGAGGCCCGGAGTCATAGTGGATAGCGATTCGAACTCCGAAATATATTCCGCTACTGATGTTGTTTGATGTAATTTGTTCAATGTCACTTCTGCGTTCCAGTAAACTGACGAACCAAATCCTCAGCAGATCCACAAACGATGTCCAGTTGCTAATCTGCTTCGTTGCGTACAGCCATCTTAGCCATTTCAGAGCTGCTCCCCCCATAGAAAAGCTAGCGATCATGACCCGCTGTTCGTATGGAACTCCATGATGATCAAAATATCTATCCATCTGGAACAGCCAGCCCTCGGGATCCTCTCCGTTGAAGGACGGATTATAGGTGGGACAAATCCCTCTGACGACTCTCCGACCGGCTGGGGGCTTGCAACACTCCGTCCCTGTTGCTCGTCTTGGCCTGAGGTGATACCGGAGAAACCGGGTGGTGTCGGCAAGAGCAGTGAAGTCGGTCGTGAACCCATCGGCTGTTTCTCCGCCCGGCCACCTGTGTACGATAACTCATTCACCTTATCCTGGAGATTCTCGTACAGTTGCAGAATGCGGTCCACGTTCGCCGTGTTGCGCGACGTTGTCTCGAGTTGTTGCTGTATCAAAGTTTCCAAGGACTGCGTACGGAGACTCACCTCGGTCAAGCCATTGGTCAGTGCTGCGATTGCATCCGTTGTGCTCCGAGTGTCCGGCATGGTGGTCGGAGTTCAATGAAAGCACCAATGATAGCACTGGCCCGAGAGTGGAAGAACGGAGATGAAGAAGATGAAGGAAGGAAGGAAGGGAAAGATGAGAGAGAGCTTAACTATTTTTCTGCTCTTTATTTCCAATGCATATTGCCGTATTTATAGATGCATACACTCAGAAGATCTCACTCAATTCATGCCTAGCATATGGTTATGCCTCGATCTCTATCATCCAGCAGTCACATTCCTTTTGCCTTGCGCCATAACAAACTCTTGTCCCCTGTATCTGGCTCTTGTCCCCCGTCGCGGCTCTATTCTTGTACTATCGGCATCACAAAGCCAAGAACCAAGCTGGGAACAAGGTGGAGACCCTGTAAGATAAAAACTCTGCTACTCTAAGATAAAATAAGCAAGAGATACCAGCCCAGCCTTCATAAACTGAGAAGACAAAAATAAGGAGAAGCAGATTGTATAAAAATCCTTGACCATTTGTCTCTGCAACATCTCCAAAGATCTATAAAACTCTTTCCCAGCGCTGCGATGATGAGTCCCACTGACCCTCACATTGACTGGAATGGTGTCTTTGAGTTTCCAGCTCCTTCCTAGCCAACAGATCAGCAATAGAAATTGGTCTTCTGGTGTTGGGACATGTGGGGACATGTACCCAGCAAGTTTTGATGGAACAAACATCAGCAGAATATTCTTGCATTAATTATTAAATTTCTAAATGTATTAGATTATGCATATCTTTGAATATTACATTCTAAATCTATATTGATTAGATGCATATCTTTTGTTGTTTAGAAATAAGATAATTAAGGATATTCAAAATACTGTTAGGATTCTCTTTTAGATATTTCATGATCATAATTCAAATATTTAGAAATATCTTTATCTTTTGTCTTGTGATTATCTTTCAAAGTTTCTTGATTAGGAAGCAAGAAGATCCAATAAAAAGATAGAGATCCTAGCAATATAAATAGAGCTTCAAAGTCTCAAATCAAGACATCGGTCTACAGAAGAGAACTTGGAATTTTTGGTGAGGTCGATCTGCGGTTTACTAGCTGCTGCACGTCGCTGCGTCTGAGGAAGGGTCCGATAGACCAGTCCAGTGAGCTGCTGCATAAACACAAAGGGGAAGCGTCCGCAGAGCAGTCCGGTTGATTCATGATAAGATAGAAGGTGGGTCTAGAGCGAATTGGAGATTCGGGTGCTATTCAACTTGTCTAGTCTTTTGTCAAAAGTATATCGGTACACTGCAATAAAAGACTGCTTCTCAAATCCTTTCAGTGGTTTTTCTCTGAGTACGGTTGTACTAGAGTTTCCACTATAAATCTCTGTGTACGAGTCCCTTACTTTATCTTTCTGCATTACATTATTTATTCGCTGTGCAATTGTACTTGGGGACACGTCCACAGTGAACCCAAGTTAAACTTAAGCTAACCTAACGGTCCAACAAGTGGTATCAGAGCCTTGTGCTCTAGACTTTTGTTAGCTTTGCAGGAATATGGAATCAAACAGAGACTCATTCTAGAAGCCGCCCATGCTGAAGGTTGGCCAGTACGATTGGTGGGTACGGGAGATGGAAGCTCATGTCTGTTCGCTGGATGGACAGGTCTGGAGGGTCATTGAACAAGGACCATATATGATCATGGACAAGTCCAATCCAACCAAAGAAAAAGATAGGAAAAATTTTGACGATGCTGGCTACAAGGCCCTAGAAAAGAATAGCGGAGCTATTAAAGTGATCCTTCAAGCTCTATCCGATGGAGATAGGAAAATCGCAATCACTCACAAAACCGCAAAGGATATGTGGACGGCACTGAAGAACCTGTACTCAGGCAATGTAGACATTCAAAGGAACAGGATACTAGCAGCCTCAAAGGACTACGAGAAGGCTGTCCAGGGAAGGGACGAGTCCCTTGAAGATTTCTTCTCAAGATTTAAAGGATATGTGGGCCAACTGCTGTTTCTTGGAGAACAGATCCCCGACTGGAAGGTTACACACTAGTTCCTAGGAGCACTGAATTCGAAGTGGGATGGCATGTTTATTGCCTTCCAAGCTCAAAGCGACATCAAAACCATCACGCTGGAAGAGCTGGTCGCCCGTCTGCAGAGCAATGCTGGAATTCATCAACGGAAGGTTGAGCGTAGAGAACCTAGTAAGGACAGGTCCATTGCACTGAAAATTGAGAGAGCGTTTGAGTTAGCCCAATCCGAAGAGCCCCCAGAGGAGGACTTCCCTGACATCGCCCTATTGACGAGAGCATTCAAGATGACCAGCTTCAAACAAGAGAATAAGACAAATGCCAAAGAATCCAAAGCTTCAACCTTTGAATGCTTCCGATGCGGAAAGAAAGGACACATGGCAAAGGACTATCATGTGAAGCTGAAGGACGTCATCAAACTCCACCAAAATAGACAAGCTATAATTGCCGGGTGGGGAGCATCAGATGAAGAAAGCGAGGATGAACCTTCTGAGGAAGGGTTGTGCATGATGGCTCACTCTGAGGACCTATGTCGCAGAGGTACTTTCTGACCCTTCTCTTTCTAAAACTGCTAAACTATCTCTTGCTTTAAAACTTATGGTACCCAAAAATGAAGAGCTGCTGGAAGAAATAGAACAGAATAAAGAGCTGTTTGAAGGCCTTGAAGAGAACAATAACTTATGAGCAGGGAAGGCTAAGGAGCTAGAAAACGAACTAAACAAGATACTCAGTACCTGCAAAGATCACACCAAACAAATCCAGCTCTTGAGGAATGAGAATGAAAGGCTGATAACCGAACGGAAAGAGCAGGAGAAGCAGATCGAGGCACTCAGAGGACAGATACACAATCTGGAGTCCGTGAAGGAGATAATGACCGAAGAGCTAAAAGTTCTCAAAGCGAAAGAGGAGATAAAGAAATCTAAATGGCTGAGGGAAAACAAAGTCAAAATCCTTGAAACGGACTTCAAGGACCAGTTACGCCCAAGGTTAGGATTGAACGGAACCACTGCTGCCACGAACTCGTCCACAACAGCGAAGGATGAGAAAAAATCAAAGAAAGGAGCTCCTTCAGCGCAGCCACACCCATTCACAAGAGACAACGAACCTGCCTACAAGATGTGGAAGAAGCAAGCCAACAACAAAGAACCACCGTCCATTGACTTTCAACCAAGGATAAAGAACAGGTCCATTCCCCCTGGACGGAGCAAGTATGTACGCTTAAGAGATCACATTGTGTGTTGGCACTGTGGAAAGGTAGGACATGTTCTCTCATCATGCCCTGAGAAAAAGAGACTGATCGAAAAGATCAAGAGCTATGTCAGATCTGACAAAGGAAGAAGTCAGAACAGGAACAAGGGTAAGGAACCCGTTCACAGGAACAGGGGTAAGGAACCCATTCACTGGAACAGGACCAGGGAACCCCGCCGCAAGAACACATCAGCTCCTGTACCTAAGTCCTCTGTGAACACCCTTTCCCTCATAGGAGTCCGTGCACCTAGCGGAAAACCCAGGATGACTCCTAGGAAAAAGATTGATCTATCCAACCCTTCTCTTACCAATGATATTATTGCTACTTCTGCTTCTATTCCGAAACACAGCAAGCCCAAGCTTGTCTGGGTTCGTAAAAACTAACTTTACTTTTGCAAGAGGAAGTGAGGAGCAGTCCCTGGTACATAGACATCGCATATGACAGGAAACATGGACTGGTTCACCTCTCTTCAGCAACATACCGAAGGAAACGTGTCCTTCGATAACAGAACACTTGGTAAGATATTTGGCTCGAAAAAGGTACGTATTTCAGATAATGTTGAAATTGACAGTGTAATTCTTGTGGATAATCTGAAATTTTATTTGCTAAGCGTCTCCCAATTATGCCAAAAGGGATACAAAGTCACCTTTACTGCTAATGATTGTGTGGTTGAGTGTATGAGCACAGGAAGGGTGATATTGAAGGGAACCTTGTAAAGGAAGGGAAAATGTAGAAGAGAAACCAGTACCTTGAAGAGTTCTCACTCACGGAGACAGTACCTTGAAGAGTAAAGGAAGGGAAAATGTAAAGGAAGGGAACCTGTAAAGGAAGCTCTATTTATATTGCTAGGATCTCTATCTTTCTATTGGAAGGAAGGGAAAATGTAATGGAAGGGAACCTTGAAGAGTTCTCACTCACGGAGACAGTACCTGTGGACAGGTACCATGAAGTTCCTGATATGGATCCACCAGAGGCAACGAGCATGCCCTCAGGGGGAACTAAACAGTTGGAAAATGTAGAAGAGAAACCAGTCCCTGAGCAAGATCAGACTCCAAAGCAGGGACCGGTACCCAATGAAGAAGCTGAGGACACGTCCACTGAGGACATTCAGGAAATAGTGGGTCCTCGAAGGAGTGAACGTGACAGGATACCGTCCAGACGACTCGAAGGCTACGAAGTGTACTGCTCTCAAGTTGAGAACCCGTCCACAAACACTACATCTCAAGACAAGGAGCCAGCATACATGCACGGACAGATCAAACAGGTATGCACATCTAATGCTTTTGTGTCTCTTTCAGAACCTAAGAAGGTCTCGGAAGCCCTCAAAGATCCAGACTAGGTAAACGCAATGCAAGAAGAGTTGCATCAATTTGAAAGGAACAAGGTCTGGAGACTGGTCCCTAGACCCAAAGATCGCACCATCATTGAGACCAAATGGGTATTCCGAAACAAGCTTGACGACCAGGGAAGGGTAGTCAGAAACAAAGCAAGACTTGTTGTGAAAGGGTATAATCAACAAGAAGGAATCGTCTACGATGAGACTTTTTCCCCGGTTGCCAGGTTAGAAGCCATACGATTATTAATTGCATATTCTACTTATCATGGTTTCAAACTGTAGCAAATGGACGTAAAGACAGCCTTCCTCAACGGAGTCTTAAAGGAGGAAGTGTACGTTGAGCAGACTCCAGGGTTTGAGGACCCGTCCATGGCTGATCATGTTTACATTTTGGACAAGGCTCTGTATGGACTGAAGCAGGCACCACGTGCATGGTACGAGAGACTATCCCAATTTCTGAGGGCACATGGATAAGTCCGAGGATTGGTAGATCAAACCCTATTCTTATATAGGGAAGGGAAGCATACCCTAGTAGTTCAAATATACGTTGATGATATTATTTTCGATTCTACTAACGATGCTTTGGTAAAAAAGTTTATAGATTTGATGGCGAGTGAATTCGAGATGAGTATGATGGGAGAACTAAAGTTCTTTCTAGGACTTCAAGTTTCACAAGAAGAGGATGGCACTCGCATACATCAACAAAAGTACCTGCGGGAGATGATAAAGAAGTTCGGACTGGAAGGATCCAAACCCTTCCCCACTCCCTGCTCATCCAATGAGTCTCTGGGGAAGGATGAACACTCGTCCGCAGTGGACCAAACCCTTTATAGAGGAATGATAGGATCTCTCTTATACATAACTGCTAGTTGACCTGACATAATGTTTACTGTTTGTTTGTGTGCTCGATTTCAGGCTGATCCTAGAGAAACACATCTGAAGGCAGTGAAGAGGATTCTGAGATACCTGAAGGGGACTGAGGACCTGTCCCTATGGTACTCGAGAGGAGGAAGCTTAGACCTAGTAGGGTACACTGACGCTAACTTTGCTGGAAACAAAGTTGATAGAAAATCTTCATCTGGCATGGCATAATACTTGGGTCCCAGCCTAGTCTCATGGGGATCAAAGAAGCAGAACTCGGTGTCCCTCTCTACAGCTGAGGCCGAGTACATAGCTGCGGCAGCATGTTGTACCCAGCTCCTATGGTTAAAGCAGCAACTCAGCGACTACGGTATCTCTGTATCTCATATCCCTATCTTGTGTGATAATACTAGTGCTATAAACATTTCTAAAAATCCCGTACAACACTCACGCACTAAACATATAGAGATCAAGCATCACTTCCTAAGAGATTGTGTAGAGAAGGGACTGGTGTCCATGGAGTTCTGTAGAACTGATGAACAGGTTGCTGACATCTTCACTAAGGTATTGAGTCGTGAGCCCTTCGAGAAGCTACAGATGGAACTAGGTATGGTTTCCTTTTCAAATTAATTGACTGTCCGTCCCTACCTCGATGATTGGCTATGAAGTGAAAGTGTGATATTTTTTAGCCATAGGACACTAAAGATTTAACTCACTATGTCTTATGCTCATTATAAGCTGTGTGTATGTGGCATGCATGGGAAACGCTCGTTGGTAATGCACTGCACATGATTATTTAAGGCATATTCTTTCTAGCCCAAAGGACCCGTCTGGATATTTGCACCCTCATTACAAGCCTAACATGAAGGAATGGGTCCACAGCCAGCCTTAGCCTACTCAT
Organism: Umbilicus rupestris; assembly: GCA_963678935.1. Taxonomy (NCBI): domain Eukaryota; kingdom Viridiplantae; phylum Streptophyta; class Magnoliopsida; order Saxifragales; family Crassulaceae; genus Umbilicus; species Umbilicus rupestris. The sequence goes on along the minus strand of OY787618.1, from coordinate 2,499,217 downwards.
AGTAAGCAGTGGTCCTATGAACCCCTTGAATACTCCTCTGGACTACTAGCTATGAGGTACTCTCTTTTATATTATACATTCATGAATATTGTGTGTGATGCATTTCATAAAACCATTTGGGTACCCATCTGCATCATACAAAAACCCTTGAAAGAACCATGACAATCTCTAAGGTCAGTGGAGAGACAGTTGGGGGCCCGTCGACGGAATGGGTAACGGGTACAGCTATGAACACACGGTGGAAAGGAAAGGGAGAGGTCTGGTAGCGACCTACCTCCGGGACAGAATGCCCTACGCCTTCTCGAGTGGTCATCTATCGATGGTACTGGAAGTGCCTCATGAGGGCTATGGGGCTTACACTAGCAAGTTCTGGCCGGAAGATATGAATGGGGAAGAGATAGTCCGATTTATCAGTGGGGACCCGTCCCCTGGCCGAACCGTATGGACAACCAAAATGCCGCCGGTGAACCGGTTCCTTCACAGCTTCCTAGTCAAGAACATTCTGCCTTCGAAAAGAAAAAAGAGAAGAGAAAGAAAAAAAATGAAAAAAATGAAAAAAAAAAAAAGGAAGAAAAAAAAAGGGGGAGAAATTTTTAGTGATGGCTCATATGTAGCACATCAGGGGGCCGAGGGGAGCTGGATGAGCCGACCCCCCGCAAGATGGGGTTCAAGTTTGTTCCCGGACAAGGGTGGACTAGGGAGCTAGCAACTCCACCTCCCAGGGCTACACTTGGGGAAGGGTCCACTGATCTAAGGACTCTGGTTGAAGATGAGTTTCGCAAGTTGGCCGAAGGCCAACAGAGGACTGAGGATAGGTTCCATCGGTTGGAGGAGTGCCAAGGACAGGCTAATACGGTACTGGCCGAAATCCAAAGGCTCCATGGGGTATTGATCTCTCGGACGGACCCCTCCACTGCTCCCCCGGTACCTTAGATTTGTCATGGTTCAGCCCCTCCTTGTCCTCCTAGCATATCAATCCCTGTTTTTTTTTTTCTTTCTTTTGGCCTTGGTAATTCTGTGCAGGGCTTTCAATTTGTGTACCCGTCAATTGTCTCTGCACTCAACTTTGATATGAGCTGAGCCATTCTGCATTAACTGTTTAGTGCTTTATTTGGCTGCAATATTTCACTATTTTCTTTTTGATGATGCCAAAAGGGGGAAGGTAAGACAGGAAAGCATTAATTGAGGGAGAATCTGTTCCCGAGTTACTTGTGTAGTCATATGAGGGGGAACGAGTCCACTGTCAAGGTGAAGTACGGTAAAGCTGTTCTTTAGGACTATGGTACTGCTTAGCTATTTACCTATCTTATGGAAGGATGTTTGTCACCATCAAAAAGGGGAAAATTGTTGGGACATGTGGGGACATGTACCCAGCAAGTTTTGATGGAACAAACATCAGCAGAATATTCTTGCATTAATTATTAAATTTCTAAATGTATTAGATTATGCATATCTTTGAATATTACATTCTAAATCTATATTGATTAGATGCATATCTTTTGTTGTTTAGAAATAAGATAATTAAGGATATTCAAAATACTGTTAGGATTCTCTTTTAGATATTTCATGATCATAATTCAAATATTTAGAAATATATTTATCTTTTGTCTTGTGATTATCTTTCAAAGTTTCTTGATTAGGAAGCAAGAAGATCCAATAAAAAGATAGAGATCCTAGCAATATCTAACCTAACGGTTTAACATCTGGAAACATGACAGAATCTCCATCCCTTTTTTGCTCAAAAAATGCCATGCCACCATTCTTTTAACCATTCCGAGTTATCCAAGCTTTTAATTGGCCATGTAACAAAATCGATATGACGTCTAACGAGTCTATCGAGAAATAAGTAGTGGGTCATTGTCTTTCGAGCACGATATCATATGATTTCTTTAAATATGGAATTAAGCACCAAAAACCCAAGCGCCCTACAACAAGAAGCAACTATAAATAGACCCTCGACATACCGAAGTTTGCATCAGATGTTCTCCGGTCCACCCTTGTTATAATTGTTATATGAATATAGTTCTAACCATTGACCCCAAGCCCTGTTATTTTGCAGTTAAATTTTTAGTAAATAAGTTAAATTATGTCCATTTAAATTAAGTATATTTAAGTTAATGGTTCGATTTGACACTTGAATTCAACACAATGTGTCATGAAATGTTATTTGCAATCAAATGAAGTTAAATGAAATAAAAAGTCTGTATGTTGAAAAGAAGGTGACTAAAATTTGATAATTACAACACTCAAATATTGTTATAACAATCCAAGTCATACAATACTGGTTCAAATATTTTGTCCTACTCACACGAGACAAGAAATCATATGACTTCGTCACACAAATAGACGAATTTGATCACACAACGTCGGGTATCATCTCTCATCTATCTTCATCAGATGTCCAAATCGAAAACACCTTATCAAGGTATTTTTTGACAAGATGTCGTGGGCACCTCCCAAGAAATTCAGACCATGCATTTTAACTTGTTCCATACCTAAAGAGTTGTGAGTAAGGTTTTTCATGCATACAAGGATCGGTCATGTTCAAAATCTGAAAGGCCTTATCAAAGTTGGTGACTTTTTTTTGGCTTAGAAGATGAAGACTATCCAATTTTTAGTTTTTTTGAGCCGGTAGTTTTTGTAGGAGACTTACTCCAACTAGCTTCATCTGACAAAGTAACCCCTCCATGACGAGGTGGCGGTGGATCGGGAGAAAGGTTTGGACGGGAGGAAGCGAAGCTGATTTTTTTTAACCTAAAAATTAAATGTTTTTGTTAAATACATATATTCATGTCATATCAATTGTAATTTTAAAATACATATATGATAATGCAAATGACATTCAATTGACAAAACCTGCCAGAGTGTACAGGCCCAGTGAACAAGCAGTTGCTAAAGCAGGAGCTGTAGCAGGGAGCTCTAGCAGGTTGGCAGCAGTTTTTAACCGAAGTTGAATCTGCTAAGATATGTCGTAGCAGTGCAACGGAAGGCTTTCAAATGTTCTCAGAATATCCTCAGTAAAGATTATATGCCACAAGCTTGAAGATTTTAATTGAGAAATCAAATCTTCTAAAAATTAGGAAGTGGGATTTTTGAGGGCTTCCTATATTTGACGACGGCAGAGTTTCTAAAGAAGGGAGAGCAGAGCAGAGGGTATGGAATCCATCCAAGAGATTATCCAAGCACCTGAGATTCTAGAGAAAAATTAGAGAGTCGTGCGGAGGATTGGATCACCACCATGAGCAGAGCGTGAGCACAGATGTGAGTGGTTGAAGCAAAAGTTGATCGAAGACTTGTAGAGTTTGGTCAGTGCTTGATCGGAGAAGGCCAATTCAGAGCAGGACGTGCTTGTTGGCTGATCAAGGAAGGCGGCAGGAGAGTTGTCGAGTGGAGGAACTCGGACAATCTGCAGAAGGCCTATTCTCGCTAGTGACAGGCGGTCACTAAGTGAGGGGGAGCATCCCAGTGTGAGGAGCACTCAAGACAGAGTTCGATCGGCTCAGCGGAAGGCTTTGGAGAGAAGTGGACAGAACATGTACAAGCTAGTTTCACAAGGGTGTGCTATAGGAAACCTACTGAGACATTGTGTTAATTAGAATAGGCTGAGTCTGTGTGATCAGAGGAGTAGCTATTCTGAATTAACTCGAGTGTGTAGGTGAGTTAGACACAAATCAGAGGGTGTTCAGATTGTGTCCGAAGTGCTAGTAGAGGTCGGGTAGCATAGATTATCGAGGAGTCGAGTTTGTGTTGTACGGAGTACCTTGGAGACTAGTGGATTGAGGACTGGAGTATAGTCCTCCCCATACGTAGGCAATTTGGCCGAACTGGGTGAACAAATCTCTGTTCATTGTTTTGTTTATTGTTGCACCAGATCCGGCTGAACAAGGAGTTGCAATAACAATTGCTTGTACACTATCAGTAACTCAAAGGCGCTGCAAATTTCAATATATATACTCATAAAAATTTATATAATAATACATAAATATAAAACTACTTAAATAAATAAGTTCAGTTTAAAAAAAAAAAAAAAGACCCTAACAAGCCTTTATATAGGTACATATACAATCAAGATGATATGGATGAATATGGAAATATATACATCATATATACGATATAACTGAATATCATAGATATCCCGTATATCTATCTAACACCCCTAATTCATGGTGGGTCAACAACGCAGAGTTTAGAGAGATGGAAAGCATGTTATGCTCTGATCTGGGCTTTCGTGAAAATGTCTGCCAACTGAAGCTCAGAAGGAACATATTGGAGAGCAATAATATGATCCTGAACCTGGGACCGCACTTTAGGAATCATCCACGCCAATATGCTTGGTGAGCTCATGTTATATCGGATCTCGAGCAATACTGATAGCCCATATACTATCCGACAAAATAAGGGTCAGTGCAGAAACAGAAACTCATAAATCGTCAAGTGACCACCAGAGCCAAGTAACCTCAGCGGTCAATAAAGCCATAGCACGCAATTAAGCCTTCGCACTTGATCGAGAAATTACAGTTTGCTTCTTATTGCCTGTTCTTTTAAACTGAAATTATTTACTCAAGTACCGAACTTAATTTAACTTAACATTATTTAACTTAACTTAATTACTTAAATTACTATTCATCATTTTTTTTCCTATCACCATAACACCACCACCACTGCACAACAACACATCTACACCACCTCCACCACCACACAACTACCACCCCTAGTACCACACCACAACACATTCACACCACCACCACACCACTACCACCACCATTACCACAACACCACCACCACCACAACACTACACATCCACACCACCACCACACCCCTATCACAACCATTACCACAACAATCCACCACCACAAAATCACCACACCACTACCGCAAAATCATAATACAATCACCACCACTACCACAATACCACCATAACCAAACGCCCCAATCCAACCACAACACCATCACCACCCGACTCCAATCACCACCACAACACCATACAACCACCATCACAACACCATACAACCACCACCACCATAATGAAACACCTCAATCCAACCACCACATCACCACCAACACCACAATACCACCACCACCACCACAACAACCCACCACCATAAAAACACCACGCCACCAATAAAAATAATAATTAATATTCTTAACTTAAATGTAATTAATTTAACTTAACTTAACTTATTTACTGAAAATTAAGTGCAAAAGAACAGGGCCTTCCAAGCAATGAGAGAACCATCCAGAAACATATAATAAGCTTAAAGAGAGTGACGATTAATAGGATCACTAGCCCATGTCGCATCAGAATAGGAATGAAGCTGAAAAGAGCTAGAGCGAGTAAAGAATAAACGACAAGTGATCGACCCACGAAGATATCATGGAACACGAAGAAGGTGAATATCGTGAATCTGAGTAGGCGCGGAGACAAACGGACTCAATATATGAACATCTATGAGATGAGAGGATGAGTGACTGATCGCGCGTCGTTGTGCGCGTCAAATATAATTCCTTCCTCTCCCACTAGTACAGCGGTTAAGTAAGGGTCGATCTCCACAGGGAGCAAGCAGTGAGTCTTAGCCAGTAACCTACACTTAAGAAAACGGGGGTTGCGTGAGTGATTGGGGGTTTTGCGCGATGCGCGAGTAACAGCGAATATCGTAACGCGGGGAATTGCACTAGACGTGCGCAAGCAGTAGAGATTAAGTACTATCTTTATGAGAAGTATTGGGCAGACAATCCTCTATGAATGCATTCCTTATCATCGACTCCAAACATCTATAGCTTGTGTTTTACTTGGGTTAGTGTCCGGTAAAGGCTTCCTAACACGTGCGCATGTTCCGTTCAAAGTTCATGTGCTATTAATCCTTAGAACTAGACTAAACAGCTGCGAATCCTGTCACAGTAGCAACTGCCTACCCTAACTCGTTACTCCTAATTGTCACGGTAAGTTTGCGGTTCAAGGCTTCCCCTACGCATGCAACTAGTTTAACAGGTGACAAGCAAGCAACACAAGTAAGATTGCGGTTCAAGGCTTCCCCTACTCATGCAACTAACTGTCTCAGTTCGCACAGAATTAATACAAGTAAATAAACTATGCATTAAGCTCAAGTCTCAAAGGTAATACATCATAGGTTCATGCCCGACCAACACTAAGTGTTTAGCTAGACATGCTAGTGGTAAACATCATAAAATAGTAAATAACAACTACTGTATCAGAGAAAACGGTAGCAAACAGTGCATGCAGTGTCTTCTCTTGGCTGGCGCAGTCGGCTGGCGCAAATCCTCTTCAACAGGTCCGTGTGTTTTCCAGTTCTGCCGCGCAGTGCCTCCTCTGAGGCCGTGGTGCTGCCTCTCCGTGTTGTTGTGAAACCCTAGACCTCCTCTCCTTTATATACTGCCCAGGAAGTTCACCTTTGGCAACTTCCAAATCTGGTCACTGGATTTTGCGCCTGGCGCACGGCATCGGCTAGCGCATATGGTTAGCGCACCTCTGCTGTCTTTCGCCATTTCTTCTTCTGTTTGCGCCGCTAGCTCCTCAGGCTGATCTTTCACTCCTAGAACGCTGCCTGTTAGCGCGTATCCGACTTAAGGACTCGTTTTGACCTGATATACAAAAACATTGGAAACGAGTAATCTTGCTCATAAAATATTACAAACAAGCATAGGGTTATGATCTAAATAATGTGTATAACTAGGCTCTATCAGTGACCCCTAGAAACACGAGACTACCAACAGGATGACGATAACCAGGAGGATTCTGAAGAGGTTCGCCATTAGTAGCACGAAGGTGAACATTATGTTCCATAAAGGTGACAACTATACAATGATCAGTAAGAGAAGCACGGTCAAGAAGAACCTGGATATACTTTTATTGAGAGAAGAAGAAACCCTCGGATGTAGAGAAAACCTCAATCCTAAAAAAATAGCGAGGAGGACCTAAATAAGACATAAGAAAGTTGTGCACTGACCTTTTTCTTCACATACGCGATGTACTGAGGATCATTGTCAGCAATGATCATATCATCAACATAAAGAAGGAGAAGCATCAGACCACGGGATGACGTGTGAAAAAAGGGCATGATCATGATATCAAGCGGAGAAACCAGCTGCAGTGATAGCAAATGAGAAATGCTCAAACCATGCACCAAGGCTGCTTATGGCTGTAAAGTGACGTAGAAGATGACAAATCATCCTCTGGAACAGAATATCCCTACGGAGGTTTCATATAAATCTCCTAACGAAGCTCACCGTTAAGAAACACATTCTTACCATCGAGCTGAGAAATGGACCACTCACGAACGGAGGCTACAACGAGGAGTTTGCGAGTAGTGGTCATATGGGCTATAGGGGCAAACATCTCATAATAGCCACATCCATGATCCTGTTAAAAGCCATGAGCAACAAGCCAAGCTTTGTATTGCTCAAGAGAACCATCAGAGTGGTTCATAACCTTATAGACCCACTTGGAGGTGACAGGACTAACATGTGCAGGAAGAAGCACAAGTTTCCAAGTACCAGTGCGCTCATGGGCCGCTAGCTCCTCTGTCATTGCCCACTCCTGATGAACGACAGCCTCTCGATATGAGGTGGGTTTGGATGGAGTAGCTACAACAACGCCATAGCGTGCACGAGGCCAAAGAGACTAACGATCATGAAGAACATATTGAGGAGAGGGCACAGAGATGAGGTCTCAACAACGATATGTGACGAACTGAAACAAAAGGGAGATTTGAGGAGGAAGATGAAGGTGCAACTAGCTGACAATGATTGTAATGGAGTGGATATGGAGATACACTGCCAGAGGAAATTGAGGTGCTAGGCACTGTAAGAAGTGGAGAAGATAGGGAGGTAGCCCATTAGAGGGCGGTGAATGTTGTGGTGAGACAGTGACAAGAGTACAAGAGAATGTCAGGTAGGAGAGAGGTGCAACAGATGAGGCCGGAGCCGAGAAGTGAAGAAGATAAGGAGATAGCCCCATTAGAGGGCGGTGAATATTGTGGTGAGGCAGTGACAAGAGGAATCCAAGGGAATGTTAGGAAGGAGAGAGGTGTGACCGATGAAGTCGGAGCCGAACTTAGTAATGTAGTCTAGAAAGACACTCAATAGTTTGAGCCGTCAGCTTTGTGCGCACATAAGGTGCTAGGTGAACATGACATACACAGCCAAAAAGGCGCATATGGGAGTACTCGTGAGGCATTCCATATAGGCGTTCCTTTGGAATACTATTAGTACGGGATTTTGAAGCTCGAATCGGCTCATATAAATAGGAAACACTCTCATTCATGACCGGGTGGTGGAGGATGAGAATTTTCTAACCTAGGTAACGGATAATGAGGTCCTAGATCTGGAGAAAAAGAGCAACTGAAAAGAATCGAAGATCGAAGAACATTAATCAACAATACAATTTTCTCGTTCTTTTGTTTCTCTCATCTTGTATTCGTGGTAATCACCATGAGTAGTGAGTAGTAGTTTAATTTTGGAATTTTACGGATCTCATGCTTGTATTCAACAATTCATGTGATCTTCGTAAAACCTTTCGATTATGTTAATGGAGTTCTTTACTTCTACTGTTCTTAATTCACCGTTCTTACATATTTGATATTGATTGTGATGTTTTTTTTGTTAGAAAAAAATTAGATTAAAAACTAAAAAGATGACTGGGTCTAAGGTTATTAATCGAATTAAGTATAATTAATATTGAAGCATGGTAGTACAGTTAGTAGATGAATCGTTAGGGAAGTTGACATTATTTATCTGAAAATCCTAGGCTTAATAAATTGAAACTGTTGATAATCCATGATTAGGCGACACACAACAGTTTCAATTAACTCAGGCAATGATCCTTGATTGGTCAGCTTGCGTGATATTATTATGTTATTTCCACAACTCCATAATAAAATCGAATTGTTTGAATTATTGCATGAGTGTTAAGCATAGATGGAGTTTGACCTTTGAACTCTATCTTTGTTAAAATCAACCTCTCACTTTTAGCGTTATTAGAATAATTAGTATAAAGTTTTGCCAATTTCTATTAGGAGACATCATTTATTACCTAACATACACACACTCTTATTCCTAGGATCGACCTTTGGCTACCAAGGTTTATGGCTGCAACTTGACTCCTAAAACACACACTTGACAACTATAAAAGGTTAGAATTACGATTGTCAACCACGTCATTGGAATGAATAAGATCAATAGAACGTTGAGAAACAGACTCACTAATAGGATAGGGGAGCTGAAGCTGCTTGCCTAGCTTACAACCCTGACAACCTAAAGATGCGTCACCGACACAGATCGTAAGAGACCACGATGGACTAAAGAAGAGAGGCGAGAGCCGCAAATATGACCCAAACGATGATATCACTAAGCAAACGATGCGATGGAACAAGAACTTGAAGCTGCTACGGAGAGATTGGCAACGACAACGAAAGAAAGATGAAACCAATTAAGTTTCCAAAGACGTTATGAGTCAAGGCACTGAGAACCAGTACCAACCAAAGTCCCCGTCCGACGGTCTTGAATCGACGAGAATAAGAGTCAAGAATTATACGACATCCATGATCAGTGAGTTGACCAGTAGAAATGAGTTGTATAGTCAATTTGGGAATAATGGAAACCTCAAGAATATGAAAAGAGGAAGTCAATAGAGTTTCTCGTCCGGTAATAGACATGTTAGTCCCATCTGCAGTCTCAACAAACGTAGGGGATACTAGAGGACTAAGAGACCTAAGATATGTGAGATCAAGTTTCATATGAAAGGAAGCATCAGAGTCTAAAATCCAAGATGATGTACTTGAAGTATGTTGGGTTAAGGAAATTATCTTATTGCTCAAGGACTGAGCAGTAGATTTAACAGATCCTGACGATGGCAATCATGCGGCGAAGCAAAGTGAGCAGTTCCTGAGCTTTCGAGACTCTGACTGTCCCTGAGTGGAGTGAGGCTGTCTGAGCGACCAGATCCCCTTGAATCGCGTTTAGTACGACGACTAGTAGTATACCTCTGCCACTTGTAGTAATCATGTACAAAATGACCATTCTGATTATAATATGTGTAGCGAGGTGACACACCGCCAGATACGATCTCAGCAAAAGTAGTCATCGGTGTAGAGGAAGCTGGAGCCGTAGGAGCAGGAGCACGGGTAGCCAAAATGGAGGTCTGAGATAGCAAACCCCCACTACGACGTCGAGTCTTTTTAATGTGAACAATTGTAAGGGCCTCCAATAAGGATACTCTAGGGTGGGGCGCTGGTAACTGAGTACGAATCTACTCGAACGCAGTATGAAGGCAGGTCAAAAGTCATAGACACGATGAAGCTCCAACTGACAACACTGACAAGGGTGGCACACATCTGGTCTTTATGAATCTAGTTGATGTAAAATTGTAGAAAGCTGCGCATAAAAATCATCGACGTAGAATCCTCCCTGGTGTAGTGCCTGCTCCTGACGTGCAACCACTAAATACATTACCAGATGGCTCATAGCGATCCAGAAGATGGACCCACATGTGATGAGCAGAAGATAAACTAAGACTCACATCAGTGAGATGTAGTTCCATACTGGAAACCATGATGGCAGATGCACAAGCATCCTCATTCATCTAACGTTGTTAGATAGTAAGCTCAGTGGGAATGCAATGCAATGCGTTAGCATAAGCGTCAAATGTCATCTTCTTGGTGGCTTGAAAGGCGTCGGCCTAACCTGATGCAAACCAGAATGTTTGCAACAGATTTGAGGAGAAATAGATGAGAAATCAAGGATGAGGAGAGGAGAAGAGAGTAAAGAAGAGAATTTAGGGTTAGGAGAAGAGAGGAACCGGAAGAGAAAGAAGGATGCTGAAGAGAATTGGTTGATTGATTTCCTCCCTCTTTCCTCTCATCTTACATTTATAATCCTATCACGATAAAATGCATCTCGATTGTTACCCAATCACTATTAAGATAATAAACATCTAATTCATAATATTTCATGCACGTATCATTCCTCCCTCCTTCAAAATGACCTTGTCCTCAAGGTCGACGAATTCCCATAGGCTTGGTAATGAGGATATGATACATTGATAGATGCGGCCCCATCCACATAATGAAATCAGCTTGCACAGAATTTCTGAAACACTTGCACCACTTCTGTTGAATTGTGAAACCAAATTCACCCTTTTCCTGGTCCAAAAAACTTCACATAACAAAAGAGTGTTAATCTTTGCCAACAATAAATGTCCCGCTCCAATATTACTATACACCTTAGAGTCACCCACAACAGCAGCCAATGACTTCTTAGGATCGGACACAGCTCCAACCAAATAATCAAAATTCTTCTCCATAAGAAGAGCAGCAACCGGAAGCTTCAAGTGTTTAGCTACACACTCAATGAATACATGGGCCATTTCAAGAGCACTATTAGCATTTAGGTCTGCAAGAGCGGCAACCGGAAGCTTCAAGTGTTTAGCTACACACTCAATGAATACATGGGCCATTTCAAGAGCATTATTAGCATTTAGGTCTGCAAGAGATGTGGCCATCTTGGAAAACTCTGAATTGTTCTTCACTTCAGCCCGACAGGATTGAGCATTTGTCAGAAAAAGCAAACCACCTTGAAATAACCCAACAAGTACTTTCAAGATTCCCTCACCTTCAAGTTGCTTTTGCTGATTTGAAAAATACCAGAAACAATACCCATTAGGAGTTCCAAACTCCATCCCGTCCTCCATAATGCCTTGGAATGAGTTCCAATCTTCGGGAGTGTCTTGTTGATTATCTCTCACCTTCATTCCCTCCCACACAACTTGTTTATCAAACCTTGGTCGTTTCATTGTAACGATCACTTTTTTTGTAAAAAAAAATGAGTAAATAGAATCTAACCCCAAAATGATCAAGCAAGTTATTATTCACTCCCTGATCCTTATTATCTTGAAGAGTTGTCAAGTATTTGTAAGTCCCATGTTGTTCAGTTTTGAGCTCAACCACAACCTCCATTATAATAGTATTCTTCAAATCACCTTTACTCGCAAGATATTTCTTAATGACTCTCAGAGCTCTAGAAAAAAATATTTGAGTTCCAGATTTGGATTCACACAAAGTTGGACTGACCTCGAACATATCCTGATATTCACTCAAGATACAGAGATGCTCCTTGGGGCCATCATCTCCATAACACCATATTCTTGCATTTGTGGTATGATAGAATTTACTGTGAGATTTGTTCCATTTTTCTGGAGTGAGAATGCCTATAACTTCCTGAAATTTTTCAACACCATAATTATTGTCTAAGTTTGCGACCACAGCCCACTGAGATTTTCTTCTTAACATGTTGTCCAGCTGAGAATGACCACTTTTCATCTCATTAAACATTACTCCTTTATAAGAATTCTCTTCCAAAGGATCGTTGAGCTCATAGCGCCAACCTTCCTACTGAAAGCTTTTTTTATGCTGATCACATTTGTTGAAGAATATTACATCGACATAAACATCAAAAAAGTGATAGAAATTCTCAGAGGCATATGTCAAAGAAGGGGCAATAGACTTATGAACGTCTCTAAGCACTTCCAGTCCAACAATTCCCGTGACATCCTTCGTAGATGTCCTTTGATAAGAATCTTTGAAGTAAATAGGCACATCAATAGTGATATTGTCATTTAAAAATATTGAATCATCATCAACCAGCTTGTACAACACTTGAGCCGGTAACTCCTTAGTCCAATTTGTTTAGCAATAGCAAAACAATTTAACTTGACATTTTTATTATCCTCTCTCCCGACCATGTGCAAAACAGGCTCCAATTCCTCAAACCCATCCATTATATATATTCTAATGAACATCTTCCAATCTACCTTGCCAATCGCACTACACCTTGCATTCCAACCTATTTTATTCTTATAACACAACCGCTCGATATTATCTTTTTGTAAAAGCCCAATTTGCACTCCAACTTTGTTGTTAAGCAACCGTTTCTCTTTATCACTATTGAGTTGCTCTGGAGGGAATGGCCGACGATAGATAGGTTCAAGTTTTTCAGGAGGTTTTGCAGGTGTTAAATAGAAAGCCAATGCCTCAGATGCATTTTGTCCAACATTTTTCATGCAGAAAATTGTAGAGCTGTTCAATACCAACACTAATGCTTCCACACCCAAATAATCATCTAGATTATAAATTTTCCTACAGAGCTGAACATCGTTTGACTCATATACGAGGTTCAGATTATCCCTAAATTGCAACAGTGTACCAGATGTAAGAAAAGTCTCATGGACATTTTGACAAACACTTGAGCTGCATTGCCTTGAAATAGTATTCAGTACACCTACTGAAATCCCAACCCCTGATTCTATACTTCCATCCTCAACTTCATCTTGCAATACTACTTTTAAAGAAAAATCCATTGAAGTCTCACTGTACAACTCCAACTGCAGATGTGGTGAGCCAGTAATGGATTCCATTTCCATCGTCTTATGTCTAGAGCATTCAATATTCACACCTGAATCAGCATTAGAGTTCTTAGCATCGGATGCGGCACTTATTTGTACTGCAACAATCTCTGGCTAGTTCTCAGTAAGCTCAACATCGATAGATTTTTGCTCAACATCGCAAGCGACAATCATATGTCCTTCCACCATCTCTATTGTGTTTTTAGAGAACTCAACATCAGCATATTTGGTCTCCTTTTCTTCTGCGACTACCCACTCATCAATACCATCAGAATTGCATATTTGTGGCTCTAGATCCACATCAGAACAATGGATAGAACTTACTTGAGGTTTCGACTTCGAGCGATGGGCCATGTAAACTGAGTGTTGCATCTTCTTATCAGATAAAAGTTGTTTAACTTCCCCCAACATCTTCGAGAAGATATCCTCTTTTTCTGATCCGTGATTTAGGGTTCCTGGAGGATTGAAACGTAGTCGCAGGTCAGCCACAAATTTCTCCCAAGTTATATCACGCCCACTCCAATATAAGTTTCGATGCCACTCGTTGAACCATTGGAGAGCTTCCCGTATTAAATATCGATCCACAGCAGCCAGTCTACATTCCGGATTCATATGGTGTCGATCGAAATAAGGTTCCATCTTATTCAACCAACCACGAACATCATGACCTGAAAAAATTGGAATCTCCGTCTCCGATTGCAAATAAGAATGGTAAAACGGACTACAATAGCTCGTCTAGGATGTTCACTCTCTCGATGAAGAAGCACCAATGATGCAAACCAGAATGTTTGCAATGGATTTGAGGAGAAGTAGATGAGAAATCAAGAATGAGAAGAAGAGAAGAGAGTAAGGATAGAAGAGGATTTAGCGTTACGAGAAGAGAGGAGCCTGGAGAGAAAGAAGGATGCTGAAGAGATTAATTGGTTGATTGATTTCTTCCCTCTTTCCTCTCATCTTACATTTATAATCCTATCACAATAAAATGTATCTCAATTGTTTCTCAATCACTATTAAAATAATAACTATCTAATTCATAATATTTGATGCACGTATCATAACTATTCTGGCATAACAAGTGTAGTAAGAATGGGCGGACGAGACAAGTCACTCTCTGAGAATGTCCTAAAGACACTGACCACACATGTGAATGTGCATGTGCTGAAACCAATCTCGATAATTGAGGCCAGCAAACACCTAGGGCTGCGAGGAATAAATATGGTAGGTACCTCAAAGAGAAACGGAAGGCATGTTTTTGTTGGAAAAAAATAGTCAACGGCTGACTTTGTGACAGCTAATAGGTTGACTCTGACTGAGTTACCGGTTTAACTTTGATTGGATCACAGATGCTGATTTTTTTTTTTATGAGTCAACTATGACTTACAAGATCCAAAAAGAAGATGATAAAAATAGGAATCAAAACTGATCAGTGGGCAGGAAGTGAGCGGGCAGGTAGCGACGAGTTCATCGGCGTTGATATGGACAATTGCAAATTGTGATGGATTTGGCGTAGAATAAGCTTGTGGTTGCTGTCGTAGGCGCCGGCTGGAAGCGAAGACGAAGTGCTGAAGAAACAGGGGGTTGTGGTATGCTGCCGGGCTCGACGGGAGGATGATGGCGGCGCGCAACGCAGAGACACTCTCGGGGAAGCGATGAAATCCTAGGCTCTTGATACCACGTTATAATGAATAAACAAGCCTTTATATAGGTACATATACAATCGAGATAATATGTACGAATCAGGAAATGTATATATACGAAATAGTTGATTATTAGACATATCTCCAACAATAACAGGCTAGGCTTGTTTATGAGGTTTCGTTTGTTCATACTACTCTTTCGGTTTGAATCTTTGGGGTCCTAGCCTCTATAACTTTTTGGTGCATGGCCAGCTCTTTTGGTTGCCCAGCTGAGTTTTATGTCCATTTTGGACTAGTGACAGGTCTTCGGAGGCTGCTACTACTAAAGAGATGGAGATCATATGTAAATTTTGAGGAAATGTTCACCGCAATTTCAGAATATCTTACGAGTCAGAGCTATGATCGGTTACCCTCAAAATGTTCTAGCAACCTATTTTTATATATACTTGCGCATAGGGCACATCAATGACCCCGATGATCGGTTATTCCTGCTGAATCAGAAAATAATAATAACTTGGGAGGGACATGATAGAATACAAATGCAACAGCTTGGAAGGTGATCAGCTGTGAATCAAAATGGTTACAGGGCTTGTTGACACGGCTCAACTCACAGTATCATTCATAAGAAAACTCAAGTACTTCTTGGAAGAACAACAAGTGAAAAAAGTTGCAAATTGAAGAGAGAAAAAAAATCAAATAGTGACCAAACAAGTTAGAAACCTCCCATGGAATTCTCATTGCCCAATCAGTCTCCTCGCGCAACCAGCGTAAGCAAAAACTCCTTGAAATTTCCATTGGTCATCTCATTAATCTTTTCAGATAGCGAAGCTCCATACTGTGTTTTATAAGCTTCACTGATCTCTTTTATGTCTACATCAGCTCTGGTGACAATTACCCGGGTTAAAGCTTCTTTGCTGCCTTCATCCGCGTCATGTTTTAGCGCACCATCCAAAACCTATGCAATTGGACAATAACAAAGAGCATGTCAGAGTTGGTAGCACTTGAACTGGCCAGAAGAGTTGACACTAAAACACATTGCTGTTTCTTACGCTGCTAAAATATATATGGGGAGTGCAGAGGCAGTGAACTGCATCTTTCAAGTTCTGGTCACTGTCAAGATCCTGGAGATCAAGCACAATGGAGATTAGAAATGTGCAATGATCAAAACAACACGTATGTTTCGGCCTTAATCATGTTTACCTGATCCAAGATGCTATAGATGGCTTTAAGGTGCGGCTTGCTTCTTGTTGAGAGTATTCTGACAACCTCATCATCCTCTATAGCCTTCTGCTCCTTATCAGCAGCACCTCTAATGGCATTGAGAAGCAATGTGGCTTCTGAGTTGACAACATCTTCATTGACTTTAGGCCCTTCATACCTGTATGAGCTCACGAGAGCGACCAAAAGCTGAACAGCCACAAATGATAGAATCAGAGTTATTGAGATGCATGTTATGTAGCGAAGTGAATGGGTGTGATTTGGTTCATACCTTTCCCTCTGCACTTTTGACATTGTAGGCCACATCTTCTTCAATGGACTGGTCATATAGGGAGTGGTAAGCCCTCCTAGCTCCCAACCATTCCTCAGCCGATCTAGTGCAGACGACCTCTATAAGGACTCCATATGACTGAGGGCCTTTGGTCAAAGCCTCTTTTGCCAGACGAGCGTCTCGCTCCCACGGATGCATCGCCCAGAGCACCACGGCACTCTGCGTCCATTATTTTCAAAGCGGCGTCAGTTAGGGTTTAATCATGGTATACAGGAGCAAGAAGAAAGGTGTGTGACCTTGAGACGCATGAATTCGCGTTCGAGAAGAGCGATGTAGAGCTCATCCCATTTCTCGAAAAGACGATCATCTTTGAGAAACAAATGTGTTGCTTTTCTGAATGATTTTCTCTGCTCAGGATGCCACCTCCCCAAAACTCTGACCAAAGAACTCTCATCCACTCCAAACCCTGCAAATCGAGATTGATGACTGAAATGCAAATGGTTGAATAGCGAGATGCAATAACAAGGAAGGAACCTGAGAAGGCCTTTGAGAGAGCTTCGTGTTCATCAGGTTGAGCCATTAATTCCGATGGGAGGGAAGCTTTGCGTTTCTCTCTTCACTCTTCTTTCTCCAGTTTCCTAGACACGACACAATGATTCCTCGCTCTCATTCTTTGTATAAATATTCTCCGCAACGCAAGGTTGTTTTCTTCTTTACACTCTCCATTTTAATTATATATATAAACAACAATAAGTTCGTTTAACATACACCATTTCATTATTAATATATTTGATTTGGCAATACGGATGAAAATCCTAGTGTTGAACGAATAATGGAGAAATTAAAATTGTATATCAGGTTATATATGATCATGGATGCACACTTATTGATGTAGATATGATAAGTCGCCAATCAATAATGTCAACCACCTTAATCATGTCATCTCTATAATTATTAAAACCCACTTGTTTGATATAAATGAGGTCGTGGAATCAATTTTTTTTTTTAATTTATCAACAAAGAACTTATAATTAATATATTATAATCGCAATGTATAATGCAATTATAACAGATAAATGTAATCTAGTTTTAGTGTTGTGCAATGTCCCTCTTCTGTCTAAATAATGGACGCGACACATGTATTAATAGTCCTTGTTGTGAGCATGTGATCCTATCACATCAAGACAGATCACTCGATATGATGCCCCATAATTTATGGACCATTTTCAAGTCTCAACTACCATCTCATCTAAAATTTAATGTCCCTCACAATGCAATGGAATGAAGGTTTGCTGAGTGCATTTAATTTAAATACAAGAAATAAATTGAATTTGTTATTTCCAGTACCCAGTATAATGCTTTGCTTTATTATACATTAAATATTGTGTTATAATTGGCTGATTCATTATTCACACTATCTTGAAGAAGGAAAATGCTTAAAATCATGCATCAATAAGTGCAGATGATCGCAAATGGACAGAACTTTAGCTATACTTTGCACAATTTGATAATAAACTTTATTTATAGCATGAGTTGTTGCGCGAGTCTGTAATAATAATATTCATACTAAAAATCAACTTCTGAAATTAGTATTTAATTGAAGTGAATCAAGAAAACATACTCTAAAAAGCATGTTTTTGTAATTTCTATAAATTATAAACATGAACACCAAATAATGTGATAATCAAATTGACATTATAGGGGACTGGGTATGGGTCGTGGAGGCACGCACATGCTTCACGTTTATATATTATTATTACATATCTTTGGAATGGAGTTTGTAGGTGGGAATGCTATGAATATAATTGAGAGCGAGAAGGGAAATTTATTAGGCTGAATTATTGTAGCAGCTCAGCTAGGCTGGCCCTGGACACCATCTCACTAACACGTGCTCTTCCATAACAATATTATCATGTTTCCTCAATAATAGATTAAATAACCCAACAAGTTAATCATCCAGATGCACCAAATTGTGGAGGCTACATCGAACCAAGTGTTAAAGATGGCGTCTTCATGAACTGAGCCAGGTCAAGTTGGAGGAGGGTAAGATAAGAATGAGAAAGGTTGAGGAATGGAACTCGCTTGTCTCTAAATATATATTACTTTTTATAATGTAATATGAAATAATTATAAATAGAAAATCATCAAAAACTATTACATATCTACACAAAAACTAAATGACGAGTTAAAAGTTGATCTAATGTATTTTCGGCCACTTATTTTTATGAATAATTATACAAAATAATTTAGTCGAGTTCTTTTTTATTAGATTTTCATTTTTTTTTTTGGGAGTTTTCACTAATTAGCTAAATATTGAATGAAGTGAAATAGAATTTTGTTTGGAGAGGAGAGGGGAGGGAATTAAAGTAAAATAGTAAGGATCGCAACATTCAAAGGTTACTTTATTATTATTATTATTATACGGTGGAGTTGGGATGAAGGGAAAAAAATACAGACATTTGTGTCGATTCGTTTTGCGTGCGAGTTGCTTGCAGAAGAAGAAGAAGAAGAATTCAAAGGAAAGCAGCAGCACTTGTGCGGGAATGGGGACGATCAGAGTGCCGGGCATTATCATTCCTCCGGCTGATGACTGTCTCCGACTAAAAAAAGCATTCCAAGGTCTCTCTCCATCTCTTCTCTCTCTAGTCTATAGTATACCCATGATCGAATCCATTTTCGGATATGATGTATGCGTACTTGGTTGGAATTTTTATTTTGCTCTGTTGATTGTGGAATTTGGCTAAGGATGGGGAACGGATGAGGAAGGAGTGGTATCGGTGCTGGGGCGCAGAAATGCGAGTCAGAGGAAGCATATCAGAGAGGCGTATCAGGAGCTGTATAAAGCATCGCTCATCGATCATATCAAGTCTGAACTCTCTGGTGATTTCATGGTATGCATAATTCTCATCTCTTCAAAACTTCATTCTTACTGTTTTTAAAATTTTATTCTGTCCAATTATTTATTAGTTGACACTATGAGGGACTTTCTGCGGCTGGGGTAATTTTTCTCATTCTCCTAAGAATGTTTAACCACAGTGCCACATAGCTCCTTTTATTCGGGTGCTGTTTTCTGTCAGTGTCCTGTAACTCTTTGAATTTTCTTTTGTTAAATGTTTCACCTTAATGTAATGTTTTACCCTTTTTTTTCTCTTATTGTTTTTTCTTGATCCATTTAATTAAGTGACTGCGTCTTATTGCAGAGAGCAGTTGTTCTCTGGACATATGATCCGGCTGAGAGGGATGCAAGACTGGTAAGGGACGCACTCAAGGCCACCAAGAAGCGTGTCAAACAGCTTGAGGTACTAGTCGAGGTAGCATGCACAACTTCTCCCACCCATCTCGTTGCCGTGAGGAAGGCCTACTGTTTGCTCTTTGACTGCTCCTTGGAAGAAGATATTCACTCTAGTGTTGCTTCTGGACCACTGAGGAAGGTAAATGTCACTTATTTTTGTGTATGTTGTCCATTCCATAATTCTGGAGCTTCAGCGTGATGTATGCAAGTTCCCCAGGTGGTTTAAGGTTGCATCAGTGTGGCTATCATCTTATATTAGCATACATTTACTTACCCACAGGCCACAAGCCCAATGCAATGCTCATTATAACCCTTTAACCTTTTTGTTTCATACTACAGCTTCTTGTCAGCTTGGTCAGATCTTTTCGTTATGATAGAGAAGTTGTTGATATAAACATCGCCTACTCAGAGGCAGCCGAGTTGTATGAATGCATTAAAGCAAGACTTTTAGAAAGTGATCGCTTTTTGTGGGTATTGACAACGAGGAATGTTTTCCAACTCCGCCAAACTTTTGAGTGCTACCAGAGATCCTTCAAAAATCCTATCGAGCAGGTTTGTATCTCTAACAATTATAACTGTACTGGCTGCTGCCCTATTTGAATAGTTTATGTATCTTGTCAGGACATGAAAAGGAGCGGAAAGGGAGATTTAGAAACTGTTTTGTCCCTGGTGGTTCGTTGCATTCACAAACCCGAAGTGCACTTTGCCAAGGTAAGCATTTCATCTTAGACAGGAACAATGATATCTATCACATAGTCTTTGCTCATCCATGAACCATTACAGGTTATCAGGGACGCTATTATCGGACTTGGAACAGATGAAGATGCTCTTACAAGAGCAATTGTCACTCGAGCTGAGGTAGACATGGTGAAGATCAAAAGCGCCTACTCTGAGATGTACAAATCAACAGTTGAGAAAGCAGTGGCTGGTGATACATCAGGAGATTATGAGGCCTTCTTGATGACTCTTCTTGGAGCAAGGATATAAAGAAAGAAAGTATTTGGTCAGCCCCAGAAGCTTCTATCCCTTCAGAATATTCTTTTTATGTTTGACTGTGTAAAGAGTGGTATGCTTTGTTTGCTAAACTTGCTGTCAATTGGTTCAACTTAAAAATTATTCTCTTTTGTGCACACAAACATTTATGAGAGCAAACCAGAGGGCTGGAAATTGTATATATGAAATATTATTTGGCACATCTCTTTTTATACAAGACATTACATAAGTCAAGTATACAAGACTCACAAAATCTCCCAAATTTACAGGAGAGGAGCACACCACAAAAGAAGAAGAAAAATAGCTTTTCAAGCACTCAAAACTTACCATGTACTTCAATAAACTCACTTGTCGGGCTAATATGGTATAGGATATTTCTTCCTTTCCCCCATCTGTCTGGCAATAAATAAAAGAATTAATCTGAATCTGTTGTTTCTAACAAGAAATGGAAATCCGAGCGTTGTCTCAGGAGTTCTGGGGGCTCCACATCTGAAAAGCTAATTCCTTCCCACTTCCTGGACATTTCTTCCAGCGAGAAAGGTATGCTGGCAGTGTCACATCGGAAAGTTAATATCGTGCATCAATGTACAATTTTTTTAAAACTATTATGTTCAACAGCTGTGCATGTGTTTACCTTGAATCCACATCCAGTAAAAAAGAGTTGTTCGGCAAATTCACTGAATCTTCGGCCATGAGAGTTCTCATCTTGCTTATAACCTGACATTTTACACATGAAAGTTCTCATCTCTCTTGAGGAACCTTATTTGTTTGCCAATATTTAAGAGAAGCATATACTGTTCAGCTCGAACAGCTGAAATTGCCAATAAGCTCAGTGATGTCCCAGTCATGAGCATGACTTGACATTCACTATTTTTTTTCCCTCTATCTATGCCAATATGAGAAATACCGAGTGACACGTTATTTAGCAGGGAAGAAACCGGGACTACTCAGAAGTCAGAATCAAAGACAACAATTACCTCAGGAGGTAATCCATGAGTACCGTACTTGTCATCGCAAAACATGGTTCCAATACGATAAATCTGAGGAAGGCTCAACATCTGTGGAACATAACATCGAGTTAAAAACTTTACCACCTCTGAATCTATGAGTCTATGCTTGAGTATAAGTGTTATGAAGCTGAACTGTAACTTTAATGTCCTTTATCAATTTGAGAATACGTATTTTTTAAGGATTAACACTTTTATGTCATTATGAGAAAAGAGTTGTTAGGCATTAGCATTTACGTACCATGAAACTTAATTTGCAGTGGAGCACAAATTTAGCCACAAGTTTGCTATTTTTTTTATTTATAGTCCAGCCTAAAGTATGTACTTCTTTCAAGTGGGTAGATTACATTAATGGCAAACGAAAGTAAGGCTTTCATTCTTAAAGTAATTAGTCATAGTATTACTAGTAAGAAAGACAACATAAAATTACCGGGCAGAGTTCATTAGTAATATCATTCAGGGATAATTGGGCCTTTTGATGCAAAACCTGGATATTGCACAGAAATTAGAAACCCTTGCATGTTAGTCAAATATTTGGTCAACTGGAATTTGAATTCACAATTTCGGTACCACGAAGCCAACAGCTTCTCGTATGTGCAGGAGATTATCCCATGACGAGCCAACATACTGCGCACGATACAAAACAAATTGTGAGCAGCATTAAGAAAGGAAATTTTCTTATAAATTGTTACCCATACCCTCCAGTTTATCATTTGGCGATGTAGGAACTTTACCTCATTTGTTGCTTTAGCACACCACTGTTCTAGTTCTTGAAGACCGGCCTTTAAGTATTCTCCATTACTAAATGAGCAGCACTCTCGCCGAAGCAACAAACTGCAAAATCATTGAAAGATGCGATGCTTAATTTACTTCTTATGCTATTGACCATACCATTATAAAATTAATTAAACATGGAAATGATATGTTACCTGTTGAAAAGCTGAACATTAACAAAAGAAAATACTTGGTTGAAGATGTTGCGAGTGATTGCAGCAGGAACCTAAAAAGTTACAAAAGGAGACACACATAAATGATCTTACATATACTAGATAAATGTACAAGCAAGTAGATGTGAATAAGGAAATAATACTTACATGGTTGTCATTCAAAATACTAAGGGTTCTCTCAAGACAGTTGACAATGCTCTGCCAATGTATGGTAGACGCATGCTGTTTAGCAGCTATGCTTGAGTGGAGAGTCTTAGACGATCCTCTAATGGACCGCGACCTAGTAGACCTTGGCGCCTGATATAAGTATATGAACATATAATTAGAGTGTTGCCTTGACGTACAGCAAACTTTTCTATGAAGATATATACCTGTATACACATGGCAAGGAATGGGCTGATCTCTTTCTTCAAATTATCACGAATCATTCCATATATTTTTTCCACAAAGGCTGTTAGATGTTGCTTAAACAATAAGGCTGGGTATTTTGCCTCAACTTTTGAACGAGTGCTTTGTTTCCCTAACATTCCACTGTATCCGTTTGAGATTCTCATACCAGGAGGTGATGATCTGAATTCCTGCGTTCATAGATTCAAAGTGAGAAGCTGGACGCAGTTGCCAATTACGGTATCCCAAATGGTCATCGAGAAACTTACTTGGGCCATTCTTCCGAACAATGTTGTTGGTGAGCTTCGTCTACGTTGTGCCATGTAAGGTGCATTGCTAGTCTTGACAGTACTTTGGAGAAGATACAAAAGGGTAGAAATCGATGATAACCAATATGCTAGATCACTGGTATTTTCCTGAACCTTCAGTGATAAAAAGGTATGTTAACTTCCTTCGAAAAATATTTTGTTCAGTTATCAAAAGAGTGGATATCAAATTGTTCAAAAGCATGTGTACACAAGATTCGACACGAGGTACTTGAAGGTCATATTGAAATTTGAGGATAAAGAGGCTCTACCTCTATGGATGATCGAATGGCATGAGTTATTTTGTCAAAAACAGGAGTCCTCTCGGTTTCAAAGGATCTCCACTGAAGAAGAGTTTTAAACACCATGCAGGCAGCTATGGGTCTGTTCTTATCGAACTGCTTATCTTCAACGAGATATTGGATTAACACATCAAGGTTTTCCTGAATTTGGATAAGAAAATAAAGATTTATGAAACTTCCGTTGAATGAATTCTATATGAGGACTGTACGATGTATTTTTGTTTATCATGAACAGGGCTCAATTTCTAATCACATACTTGTTGTCTGCCAGTCAAAGAGGGCTGTTTCATCAAGACATTAGAGCGAGGCAGTGTCTCCTACAAAGAAAAATACTCATTTATTATTTATACGCCTTACACAGATAGGGAGTAGTTTATATCAAGTATCCATTAGCGATAAAAAATAACAAACTGTTCGTAAGAATACCATAGCTGAGTGATGGCTCTTTTCCTCTTTCAGAAGTCCATTATCAAGATAGCCATTATCAAAGATCTGGACAGGCTTTTATAGATGAGCAAAGCAAGAAAAAAGGAACGAGTACCAAACAAGCACAAAAATAGCTATTACCTTAGCTTCAGAGGGAATTCTTTCATTTGCAGACTCAGAGGGTATTTGGTTGGGAACAGCTTGTGCTGGTATTCTGTCAGGAATCACCGCATCGACCATCGTTATCTTTGATTTACGCAGAATATCATTTTCTGACTCCAATTCTGCAATCTTACTTTTGAGTCTGTAAATATGTGACATAGAGTTAATACATACAGTGGATAGAATCATGTGTGATGATTGTTGGTGAGTTATTCTTACATATCCATTTCTTCACAGAGTTCGTCACTTGAGGATGTAACTATAGCTTGTTGACGAAGAATCTGGTTCTCAGATTCAAGATTGGACAAATTCAATTCTAATCTGCAATCATAAAGGAATTAAAAAGCAGTAGTCAAATAAATCCCATGTTAGAATTTATATGTGATAACAACCTCTCGACGATCTCTTGCAGTTGCAAGGATTTTATCTGAGCTTTTTCTGCCTCTTCCAGGCTTAACTTGTTTGCATTTTCCGCTTCTGTGCATCTTTCCTCAAAATCTAGAAACTTAATTCTCAGCTCGGCTATTTCAGACTGCATATGAGCAAATAATACTATGTAAGCTGGTTGGTGAATCTGCTATCTGAAAAAGACAATATAGGACCCTCTAACCGCGAGGGTTACAAAATCGATCTCATCTGTTGATGAATTTCAGATATTGCAGTAAATGAACAGCTTTAACTTAAAGTTCATTTGGCCAAAGGCCTAAGGAAAGTGCAATGGGTTGAGTAAATTTCCAGACCCAAGTGAATAACAATTTTGAAAAATTCATCATTGGCTACGTTTGAATTTTTAGATCTCATTATGAGAGGTGTTGCCCTCCTGTGTATGCATTGCAAGGGTTGTTGTGAAACACCTATTGTGAGAGCTGGGAATAAAATCTTAACCTGTGATCTAATTTTGATAAATGAACAACTTATGGGCTTAAAAAACGTTCATTATGGGAAACCAATGAATTTCTAGTTGAACTTAGAGAGTCGAGGACTATATGGTTCCTGAGAATGTGAAAACCAAGAGCCACTTAAGTACATCTTCCTCGCTAATGTCCATGATTATTATAAAGTTCCTCCTGCCATGTTGAAGTTCATTTCCATTACACCGGATTTTTTAGAAAGTTTAATTTTGTAATGTACTTTTTAGAAAATAGATTGTTGCTGTATGAATTTTCAGAGAGTTCATTTTATTTCATTTGTTTAAATAAAATGATTTTTTTAATAATGGGAATCAACACCCACTGTGAGGATTCAGAGGACAATCTGAACAGTGTAACGAATTTAAGGAATCATAAAAAAAGTGAACTTTAATGAAAATCCATTTTAATGTTCACAAAGTCCATTGTACTGTTCAGAAAGTCCAATGCTATGTATTAAACTTTAAATTTAGGAAGAAAAAATTTCTTGAACTTAAACTGCAGAAAATAGACTTAAATGTCAAAGATATACGTTAGTTGTCTTTCATTTCGACGATTTCACCAAACACAAAATTTTCATCAGATGGCTCATTCTAAAAATACAGGCATGGGTGTCGTGATGTGTATTTATAGTGTTTGTGTGTGTGCTTGCAAATTGGTAAATTAGGATAAAATATCACGAGGTAGGCAAGCAGGTGGCATTGCACTAAGCAGCGCATCAACTGGGATATAAAAGAAAGGTTTAACTGTAATATAGTTTGGTATTTTACCTCTAACTCTTCATTGTGAATCCTTAATAACTCCAACTTTGATTCATCTACAACAGGAACCTCCTTAACCACTGGAGGAGCTTGTGCAATGGCTATCTTTGCTGCTTCTTTTTCCTGAATGATTGCTTCATGAGCTTCTTTTAGGTGCAGTGTCATTTCAACCAAATCCGATTGCAGCTTTGTAATCTCTTGCCGTTTAGCTTCCTCAAGATCAATCTAGGGAATGAGAGCATCATTAGAAAATTCAAAGTTATCCATAATCTCCAGATAATATGGGTATGGCGGATTTATTTATTTATTTAAAGGACCAGTTTATTACCCTTGCATGCTTTTCTAGCTCTAGCCTCCATGATAGTTCTTCGACGCGCTTTTCCAGCTTATCTTTAGCTTCCTTAAGAGCCCCTGTTTCTCTTGCAGCCTAAATATCCAAAACTTTTCAATTTAGCTAGGACAAAAGTACTACCATATAAACAGTTGAGATTTACACCAGATCAATATAAGCTTACCATTTTGAGCTTTTTCAATTCCTTTCTTCCGAGTTTTCCTCTCCAGAGACACTGAATAGCAAGAGTAATTTTCTTTTTCTGCAGATACGTTTTGAGAGCTTGATGTCTTCGCCACTCAGTCTGAACATAGCAAGAATGACAAAATTGTTTAAAATTCTCCAGGTCCATTTGTAATTTAAATAAGGGTCGCGGTACTATAATTGCAACACAATGATATACTCTAATGCCAATATGTTAGAGTCCATTTCTGTTTCTGGTTTATCTTTTCTTGTTTCCTAAACTAGTGTACCAGTACAAGTAGATCCTCATGATTGTGTTACCTGAATAATTCCTGCTGCCTTGGTTCTTCTCATACGTGCATATTCATTTCGTGCGGCCATTGCCCTCATCCCAGTCTGAATCACCAATACAGCTGCTTGCAGTTTTGTGTAAGATTTTCTTGCTTGGTATGCCCGTGCATGCTTTTGCACATAAATTGAGGCTGCCTGTCTCCTCATCTGTTCATAAAGCTTACGTGCTTGGAGCGCTGTGAAGCAACGTAAGGAATCAGTCACTTCATTTTCGAAAATGAGGTCCTCCTTATACCATTGACTTGACGTTTTAACCATTTAATTTAAAAGGGTGAAATAATAATGATAGTCTGAAATGAAGTTAATTAGTTGTATCATTTTGAGATGAGTTTGTTTTTATTGTGGCTCATGAAGTGCCCAGTTCACATATAGAACTAATACTTCCATAGAGGAAACCAGTTGTAAGAAAATATAAATGATAAAGAGAAACCTCTCCAGTGCTTCTGCATACGAATCACAGCCCTCCGCATAGCTATGAACTCCTTTCTGACAAGGTACGTCCTTATTTGCCTCTGGATGCGCCTTGCAGCATTAGCCAGGATTTCAGTTCGCCGAGCATCCAGCTCCGCCATCTGTCCAGCTCTAAGAAATACTTTCGTTTTGCCAATCTAAAATAAAGCATCCAAAAATGGAGTGTCAGAAAAGCCCAACTCATGCATTCTCTGCCATTTATTTCTCTGTGACAGCGAAAAATATAGTCATCTACCTGATAGCCTACCAAGCCCAATTTATCACATATGGCAGCACATGCTGATTTCTCATCACAGCTGGGAAAAAATCTGTTGGATTAATCTCAAGCCAATATGCCTTCAAGAAGCTATGGAGTAAAAGATATTGGAAACAAAAAATAGTTTCAAGGGAGAAGCTCTGATAGAGCCGACTCTTTTCCAACCCTTCAAACGGCTAGAAATGAAAACTGGATACAAGCATTATTTTATTTATTTCATACCCCTCCATAACATCCGGATACAGCATTCCAAAGCGTTCAAGGAACTCATCAAATGTTCTCTTTGTTGGGTACCCTGCACAACTGATTCGAATCGCCTCCAAAACACCCTGCCAGTTGAACAAAAATTATCTATCAATATGACAAGTCTGTAAAAGGTACACTGCATAAATCCACTGGAAATAAGGGAATGTATAACTTACCCCGCATCTTAACTGGTTCAAGACATTGAAGTTCTCAAAGATCCCTGGTTTCAGAACTGTGTTTGGTTTCACACATCTGATGTAGTGCGGCTCCGTCGTACTCAGTGTTTCCATCAATGACTGTAGTTGTTGCTGGATTTACAACCATTATAATAGGAGTTAGGATTTTTTAAAAGTCAAATAGCATGTACTCTCTTTGTCGAGCTTTCAACACACCTTAAAGCGGGTACCAATGGAAGTGAATTTGGACTGTTTTGATGAGTCCTCACTTAGGCGAGGGAAAAGATTAGCCACAAAAGGACATTCAGATGCATCAAGTAGAGCTTGATGCTCCGCCACTACATAATCTTTGTTCTTGTCCAGGAAATAATCAGCCTGATAAGTAACCTGCTCAACAATTTTTTTCTTTAGCAAGCAATCATAATTATCAATGAGTATTGATCGCTACAGAGATCGGACATGAACTTACATCCCCTGCATAATGATTGACAGTGAAGGCTGTTCGAGCAAGTTTAGGTTTGCTAAAACGCTTGTGTGCTTTATAAGTTTGATACAACTTTTGGGCAAATGTCTCATGAGTAGACCTAGGAAACATACTGTACAAGCAGACGATTCAGTTGGAGCGTCCGATGTTCTCAAATTTAAAACAAGCTTACCATTATTGTTAGTTTGGAAAATGAATAAGAAATATAGATTAGGAAATCCTTCCTCAGAACAACCAAGCGCAAAAACTAAAAAAGTACTTCTCAAATGAAAACATACCAGGCTTCATCAAGAAGAGCAATTATACCGCCAGGTTTCTGGAGAAACAATGATATATTAAGGTTTCACGTAAATGGTTAGTAATAATGTTCAAAGTGCTCTTCAAGAGTTATACCTTTTCTATAAGATCCAGAACATCTTGATTATCCACGAATTCTACATAACTCCAATTTATTTCCTCTTTTGTGTAGTCTTCTTGCTCCATTTTAAAAACATGCTGCACAAAATATGTTTATGAATTACAATACGCATATATTACAAAACTAAAGGTTTTTCTTTATTTAAATTACATATACCTGATTAAAATGTTGCTGCAACTTCTCATTTGTCAGGTTGATGCAAAGCTGCTCAAAGCTGCACGATGAATACATGATAAGCTACAGTTTAGTCAAAAGATAATATAATTTTATGATAGAGCTCCAACCTGTTAATTTTGAAACTTTCAAAGCCATAAATATCAAGCACTCCAATTAAACTGGCTGCATTAGGGTCCTGACCGATTGAGCTATTTATCTTATCTACAAGCCTGTGAAATTCAATGATTGAATAATGCATATAATGGAAGTGTAAGATGAACATGAGAATCTGATCTTTACAGGAAGATGAAATGTACCAATCGAACAGTCTAGAATATACAGTCTTTGCCAAGGCATCACGACTTAATGCTGCCGCACCTGGGTCAAGTGGCTTAGTAATTTTTCCATCCGGAGTGACTATGACACGTTTGCAAAGTGAATCTTCAAGTAACTTTTCACTAGACCTGGTACATTGACATTAAACAAGACACAGTTAGATACAATCACACAATTAATTAACCAGCCTCCGCCATTTAATTCAAGATGAAGCTCAGCATAAGTAGAAACTAACTGGAATAGTTCAGCAGCTGTGCGGAGATGGTAAACTGATTTTTCATCTTTTAGTTGTGAAGAGTCAATTTCTTTTCCTTTGACAAATTCAATATTTCCAAGATGGAGAATAGCAGCAACTACACGAAATATAGCATCCTGCAAAAACAAGTAAGTAAATCAGTTTGATGGACAAGTTGGGTCATATTACTATTCAAAATGAGTAATCCATGAAGAGAGAAAAACCTGTTCTTCAGTAGTGATCCCCACAATATCCATTGCATTTCTCGTCTCCAGATACTCTTTTGCATCATTTACATATGGTACTTCATAACAACTTGTTTGATTCAGATAATGAAACATTCGCGGGTCTCCTAACTTGAATCTTTTGATATCCTGTATCATAGCTCACACTGTTAACATTGTTGAAGTAGTCCTTACTGACATACAGATATCAAACATTATAGATAATGTCAAGAATGCTACCTCTGGAGGTGCTGCACAGAGCATGTAGAAGATGTGGTAATTTCTCTCCGGATCAGAGATTTGGCAGACACGTGATCTTTCAAGAAGATACGTACGAATTGCAGCCCCGGAAATCTTCCCTTTCTTATCAAACTGGATTTCTACAAACTTACCAAAACGACTGGTAGAGTCATTCAGTAACATAATGCACGTCATAATTGTTAATGGGTGAAAGTGAAAACAAGATCAATTGTAAAAACAAGAAAGTCATCCATTCTCATCACCTGGAATTATTGTTTTTCACAGTTTTGGAATTTCCAAAAGCTTCCAGTACAGGATTAGACTGCACAAATTATCTTGTAAGACTCAAAGTTCACTTAATTCGGTGGAGTGATGCACTAATTATAGATATAAACTCACCTCCAGAACTTTTTGCTCTACAGATCTTCCTTCAGTCGTAGCTCTACCCCCCATAAATGCAAGGTATCTCATGAGCATTTTAGTTGTCTCCGTCTTTCCTGCTCCACTTTCCCCACTAACCAAGATGGATTGACTACCATGCTCATTTATCATTGCTCTGAAATTGAAATAGACTGTTAGCACGTAATACGGGATCCTGCAATGCGAGTCTGTAACAAATTTTTAAGTAGTTGGCAGTTTCCCTACAATGATAATGACTTAACGGCCAATGTCATACCTGTAGCAAGTATCGGCTACGGCAAAGAGATGAGGACTTAGCTCCCCAAAGGCAGCACCTTTGTACTGCTCCATCATATGAACATCATACAAGTGTGGCAGTCTTCGAAATGGATTGACAGCTATTAGAATGTTTCCAGTGTATGTCTGAAATAGTGAGATTCAAAAGTAATAAACATCCGCCACCTTACAAGGTAATTTTGGATTACTTAGCGTGTTACATAAAAACAACTCACGTATATTTCATTCAAAGTAAACCGAGAAGCAAGATTTTGCAAGACCCCTGGCTCATGGAGGTAAGCTAACTTCGTCATGTCATCAACACCAGCTGGGGGAGCTTCTGTGTCTTTCGGGTATACGCTCGAAACATCTGCTTGTATCTGAGGATGTAAAATATAAAGGAGATCGATTTTATTTCAGTACCAACCGCATAAATGACAAGTGAAATTTGATCAGCACTCAATAGTTCAGTTGGCAATACTAAAAGAAGTTTCATAATCGAAATCAAATCCATTTGATAGATGGCGATGAACTGTCACGTCTTCCTTTACCATTGATTCAGAACACTATAAACTTCATATGGAGATATGGTTTCCAGTGGCTTACAGTTTTTCCTGTGAATGTAAGAATTGTGGCATTTGTTCCTTTGATTTGAGTAACTTCTCCATCAATCCATGCCTCATCCGGATCCTCAGCCCACACTTGTGAGCCAACTATGATGTTTACAGGAGTCCCCTGGATCAAAAGAAACACTTGATGATCATCCCTCGGCTGCTTTTGCTGATAAAAGAACTACGAACAAAGAGAGGAATATGCAGAAAGATACTCTGATTGCTTACCATGATTGAATTGAATAACTATCTATACAAACATAAATTTCACAATTATACCAGAAGAATCAGATGAGTCTTTGTATATCGGAGAAGAGAAAGAAGGAAAATAAAGAGAGATGCAAATAGGTGATGATCAATATGATGTCAGTTTATTTAACCAAAACCCCCAAAGTATTAAAACTACTAAGGGAGGAAAGAGTAGAGGGAAAACGAAAGTGGTGGGTAACTCAAAAAAGCATAAAGGCAGCCATCTCTCGTAGTCACCCCCACCCACAACTGTCAACATTCCTGGGTTCATTCCACCTTGGATGCTGATTTGGAAGCAGCTAAAATATAAGGCAAGAAGATTAGACCCAGTAAATATAAAAGAGAAGCTGCTACGTTTATGGTATATACAAGTCAGCTGGGCCAGCCTCCGTCATGAATATTGCTTGTGAAACAAGGTAATAACTGTCGGATCCAACTTGGTTTATATGCTTATTGGTGAATCTAACCAATCTTGAAAACATATTGACATGGGAATTACCTTAACGGTAATGTAGTAGACCATTTACGTAAGGCCATTGACAACTGAAAATCCAAGGAGTTGGAAATTTACAAAACATAAAGTTTCACTCCTTTTGAATTGAATCAAAAAGTTGGTCTGGAGAGTTTTAGGAATCAAAGATGGCTGGCAAGGCTGCTGACCAGAACTGTGATCATAAATGGTTGATTTGTCACCCTGACCCCATTTCCACTTTAATATTTGGGATTAAAACTGAGACCTTATCATCAAATTGATTATAAGACTGGAAAGACAGCAAAATCCTTGCGAATTCTCAAATACATTATTAAACGCAAAGCCAGCACACAACAAATCATATTATTCAAAGGAAGGAAATAAGAAGAATAAGAGTAAAGGGTGCTTACATCACATCTCAGTAGAATATATCACAAAGCACAAGTTGTCAATCGCCATCTATTTGGACGGTGACCCACTGATACAGAAGGGGACTCAGGCGGGGCCCACCTCCACAATTTCCAGTTCCATTTTGGCTCACACATTTTTTGTCTGATGATTTAATTCAACCCAATCCTCCGCCCCAAAATTGACTGTACCCGAAAGCATAGTAGACAGCCGACGGTGCCGGAATGGATACCTATATGTTCACGTGGGCAAAAAGGGTCCGATGGGCGCCGCACGTGGAGAAAGTTGCTTCTTTGCTGTAAACATGTGAATGAATGAATACCCACTACATCATTTGATTTAAGTTTCAGTCTACTTTATTTTTTTGGTGTGATTGTAATAGGAGGCATAGGGTTTACCGGTAGTTATCGGGAGCATTTCGGTTAGAATTTCGAATGTCATTTCCAAGGCAATCATTTTGAAAGTTGTTTCCCAATTATCATGATTGAGAAGTTTATTCCCGAAATGTCACTTTTTTCACAAAACCTTATTTCCAATAGTGATTTTTCTAAGTTTAAAAGTAACTATTTGTTTCGTTGCAGACACTCGGTGTGTTCTGTACGGCTACAAACCGCTACTACGAGTAGCCGTTTGATTTAAAATTAAAATGCAGCAGCGCTTCTTCTTTCTTCCCCATTCTAACATTCTGTGAACAAGCTGCCTTCGTCTCCTTCATGCGCCATTTCCGTCGCTCGCCAGCCAAAGCCACTTCAAGCCGCTGTCAATTTCCCTTCCAACCTTCAATCCTGAGGTAAGCTTCAATCAAAGGCTCAATACTATCTTCATCACCCAATTTAGGGTTTGAGTGAGGATATTTGCGTCGGGATTTACAAAATTGGGGGTTATGATTGTGTGTTATAGTTCTTATAATGCGTTTGATTATGTGTGAAATGGGTGTGTTGGCTTGCATTGCAACTTGTCTTTGCAAATTTGGGTTTTCGTTGATGATATTCATGTATTTTTTGTACGAAGGTAAAATACGTGCAAATGTTTGTTAAATGGCTAACAAAGAACTTGCTGGAATGGTTATTGAAATTGCAGTGTGCAGGATGATGAGAACTTGTCCAACTTGTTGTTCAGACTTCTTCCTTGAACAAGTTACGCAGCTGAATAAA
This sequence comes from Umbilicus rupestris, assembly GCA_963678935.1. Lineage (NCBI taxonomy): Eukaryota > Viridiplantae > Streptophyta > Magnoliopsida > Saxifragales > Crassulaceae > Umbilicus > Umbilicus rupestris. Next base: position 2,465,511 of record OY787618.1, on the reverse strand, counting down.
AATGACAGAAATAAAAGCTACTGCTAAGGACACAAAGATGGTGACCCAGTTCGGCTAAACCAGCCTACGTCTGGGGGGCTTATCCCAAGCCCGTGAGAACCGATTCACTAGTTTACGATCAAGTACAAGGACGTTACAGAACCACGGACTCCCTCCCTATTCTAACATCTACTCATCTACTAGTGATCGACACTCAGGCTCCCCCTGAATGTGAGACCTCCCGTCACTTCCCACTGTCACAGCCCTTCTCCCGAAGTGACTTTCTTGTTGTTGTTGATAGATCAAGATTGGATGCCTTTGACAATCTCTCCGGTTTCAGCTCACGGTATCTCTCATAGGAAGCCCACCTTCATAGCTGTGTGATGCTTATATTTATATTGAATTGCAGCCACCAAATCCACAAAGATTGTTGAGATTTATTCCTTTGAATATCCTTTGAATAGTTTGTTGAGATTTGATGTTGGCTTGGATTTGTTTGTTGCACCTGATTCCTGTTTGTTGTAATCTCCTTATAAATCTGCAGCTTTATCTTCTGGTTTGTTGTAATCTCCTTATAAGTCTGCAGCTTTATCTTCTGGTTTGTTGTAATCTCCTATTTTTTCGGACTGCCAGTTTTTTCCAGATATGCTGCACAGGTTGCTTGGACAACATCTTGAACATCTGAGTTGTACAGTTTTGTCCAATGCCAAATATGCACTCACAATCTCCCCCTTGACATTTGCGACAAAACTAACAACAGATTCTTCAGCAAGATGATATGCTCGTCTCGGTCATGTCATCTTCTTCTCATAAGCATATCAGTCATGTCATATTCTTCTCCCCCTTTTTGTCACTGAAATTTCACAGCGTCTCACTTAGACAGATTTGTGAACTAGCAGTTGCTGCAGCACACTCTTGTTCACAAGAAATAATCTCAGCAAGCAATGAACAAAGGCACAGGTTTGTTCACCCAGTTCGGCCAAACTGCCTACGTCTGGGGAGGACTATTCTCCAGTCCTCAATCCACTCAATCAAAGGTCCCAAGCACACTCGGTTACAACGCACGCAACCTATGCTACTTTAACCCCGTGTGGATCAAACAACACAATCAGAACAAGCTCTGATTTGTGTCAGCACACCCTCTACAGTATGTCAGTCTAGAATAGCTACAATCCTCTCAAAGAACTTAGCCTATTCTATACTACACTACTCAGCAGAGTTGCTGTAGCAACAGCTGTAACACACAGCTGAAGCACAATGTCCGCGTCGCTCCAAGGCCTTCTGCCGAGCCGATCGAACCACTCCAAGAGCGCTGCACACTCTGAGTAACTCCCCCTCACTCAGTGACCACCTGCCACTAGTGAGTTCTTCCGCACGAACCTCGACCGAGTCTTCCACCCGTCAGTTCTTCCGCGGCTGCCTTTGATCAACCAACAAGCTCCAAAGCTCTGAATTGGCTTCCAGATCAATGCACAAATCAGTCTCTGCAAGACCTGATTCTCTTCTGCAATGCTCACCACAGCTCTGCGCTCAACGCTCTGCCCGTGTGTGTTTGATCGAAGAACAACGTCCGTAGCACCCAGAAAGTTCCTTCTCTGAAATCTGTGTCTACTCTCGTGTATCACTCAGCTTCGATCACCCTCTTCAGCCCTAACACCTTCTGTTTAAATACCCACACCACTTTAAGCAGTTTCCAGGTTTAGGCCATTGATCCTCAAGATCAATTATCTCCTAAAATCTAGGGGATTAGATTTGATTAATATCTTCAATGCAAATCTCCTTCCTCTGACCAGTAAACCTTGCTGGAATATGCTCAACAGCATTTTAGAAATTCTTCTAAGAGCAAGAACATAACTGCCATACCTTCAAAACTCACCAAGGCCATAACTGCTACTCGGACAGTTGATACAGCACTTGAACCAGCACCTGCTGCAGCATCCCCTGCTGTATCTGCTACTGCTTGTTTGTTTGAGCTGCAGCAGCTCCTTGTTCACATATGTTAGTTTTGTCAACCTGCCATACTGCATCATCAGCAGCTCCTTGTTCACATATGTTAGTTTTGTCAACCTGCCATACTGCATCATCAGTCACAAATCCAAGGGGTGACATTCATCAGGTTCTGTACGGATCTGATACTTCATATTCATGATCAGGCTTACTTGTTGTCCCAGATAGTGTTCTACCATGTTCTGATTTTCTCCATCCTTCTAATAGTTGAACATCCTTGAGACTAAGTAGACCTTGTACCTTTTGAATTCCTCTGCCGAGTACTCTCCCTCTCTTTCCTTCTCCAAGAACACCAAACTGATTTTGAGTTGGACAAATATCTACAACGCTTTCTTCTCTTCCAGTCATATGCCCTTTTTCTTTTGCCTTCCAAATCTTTCGCCTGATAATCTGACCATTTTCTTCTATCTGTACTAGATCATCTGTTCGAACAGTTTCTTGTACATTCTGAGTCTCTTCCTTTACTGGCTCCTGAGACTCCTTCTCCTTTTCTCTGTGTGTGGTCATGTTGTAGGCAACTAGGCAGATGTCTCTCCTCTCCTTTGCTCTCCAGATCCACTTGTTGTTGCGCCTCATGCTCGAGTCCATCCTTCTAATATGGCAGTTTCTTCTGATGTGTCCTGGTTTGTGGCAGTAATAACACCTTTTTTTCTCCTTCCATGCTGCTGATTTTTCTGCTTGTGTGGATGTTACTAGAGAGGTCTTCTCTGCTTCCCTGACAAACGCCATCTTGTTAGTTCTCTTGGATCCAGTGAATCCTATGCCTCTCGTGTCTTTACCTGGTCTTTGCATGGATAGGATAGAGTCCAGCTTTTCGGTTCCAGAGTTGAGCATTCTTTGAAACTTCTTGAGAGAGCTCAGCTCCTCTGTAACTTCAACAAGTTCTTGTTGCAGCTGGTTGATGATTCTGCAGTGCTCAGCTTTTTCTTTGTCCAGGATGTTGTTCTGGCTTTGTAGCTAAGTGTTCTTCTCTTTTAAGTTACAGATCGTGGTGTTGAGCTTGGTATTGATGCTTACTACTTCAGTCCACTTTGTGTGCATGAGGGAGAATTTTTTGATGATGCATTCTTTGCTGGGTTCATCATCTTCACTGGTTTCAATGTCCGACTCTTTACTGGAACAACTACTGGTACAGATTTCTGAAATTTTAGAGGTCAGGGCCACAATGTTGTTGTTCTCCTCAGGCATATCCTCTTCAGAATCTTCATCACTCCATGTAGCTGTCAAGGACTTGTTCCTTTTGTGAGTATTTGCACACTCTGCCTGAATGTGACCGTATCCCTCGCATTCTCTGCATTGAATCCGCTTAGGATGACTTTGTTCCTTTGAGTCCAGCTGCCTGCCTCTAGTCTGGAAATTTCCTCTGGATCTGTACTGGCCATTGTACTGAGTAGACTGATGATGCAAGTTTGGCAGTGTTTGACAAAACCAGCATAAGTGAACAAGGAGCTGCTACAGCTCAAACGAACAAGCAAGCCAAGCAGAAGTGAACTAGCAGCAGCTGCAGCAGGGGATGCTGCAGCAGGAGCTTGTTCAACAGGCTGTTTCAACTGTCCAAGAAGTAGCAGCTGTCTGGGCTTGTTCGGAAGGGCTGGAAACCTTATGCAGAGCATCTGGAGAATTTCTAAAATGCTATGGAGTATTTTCCAGCTAGGTTTACTAGTCAGAGAAGGAGATTTGCATTGGAGAGAATAATCAAATCTAATCTCCTAGATTTTAGGAGATAATTGATCTTGTGGGTCAATTGCCTAAACCTGGAAATTGCTTAAAGTGGTGCGGCTATTTAAGCAGAATGTGTTCAGGGCTGAAAGGTTGATCGAAGCTGAGGGATACACGAGAGCACACAGAGATTTCAGAGTGAGGATCCTTGGTGTGTGACGGGAGTTTTCTTCGATCATCACCCGTGAGCAGAGCGTTGAGCGCAGAGCTGTGGTGAGTATTGCAGAAGAGAATCAGGACTTGCAGAGTCTGATTCGTGCTTGATCTGGAAGCCAATTCAGAGCTGGGGAGCTTGTTGGTTGATCAAGGGCAGCCGCGGAAGAACTGACGGGTGGAAGGCTCGGTCGAGTGTCGTGCGGGAGTACTCACTAGTGGCAGGTGGTCACTGAGTGAGGGGGAGTTGTCCAGAGTGTGCAGCGCTCTTGGAGAGGTTCGATCGGCTCGGCAGAAGGCCTTGGAGCGACGCGGACATTGTGCTTCAGCTGTGTGTTACAGCTGTTGCTGCAGCAACCCTGCTGAGTAGTGTAATTTAGAATAGGCTGAGTTCTTTGAGAGGATTGTAGCTATTATGGATTGACATATTGTAGAGGGTGTGCAGACACAAATCAGAGCTTGTTCTGATTGTGTTGAGTGGTCCACACGAGGTTGAGTAGCATAGGTTGCGTGAGTTGTAACCGAGTGTACTTGGAACCTTTGGTTGAGTGGATTGAGGACTGGAGAATAGTCCTCCCCAGACGTAGGCAGATTGGCCGAACTGGGTGAACAAACCTGTGCCTTGTTCATTGCTTGCTGTGACAATATTTAAGTGAACAAGAGTGTGCTGCAGCAACTGCTTGTTCACAGAATCTGTCAAATTAAGACACTACGAATTTCAATTGGTATCAGAGCGGGAGCTCGACACACAGAGTTAAAGATCCTGCAGTGTCTCTGGAAGCAAAGACAATGAAGGAAGGACAGAGCACAAGCAGACCTCCATTATTGGAAGAGAGCAATTATGGATATTGGAAAGCTAGAATGAAAGCCTTTCTCAGGGCTATTGATGAGAAGACATGGAGAGCTGTTGTGGTTCAGTGGTCTCCTCCAATCACCATGGATGAGCAAGGAGTGACAAGAATTAAACCTGAAGAGCAATGGACTGCTGAAGAAGATGCTGCAGCAACTGGTAATTCAAAGGCTCTGAATGCAATTTTTGCTGCAGTTGATGCTAACAATTTCAGGTTGATCTCAAACTGTGACATGGCCAAGCAAGCATGGGAAATTCTGCAAACTGCCCATGAAGGAACTGATAGAGTGAAGCTGTCAAGACTCCAGATAATTGCCACACAATTTGAGAATCTGAGGATGCTGGATGAGGAAACAGTCACTGAGTTTAATGCTAAACTCTGTGATCTTGCAAATGAAGCTCATGCCCTTGGTGAACCCATTCCTGAAGAAAAGCTTATCAGAAAGGTTCTCAGATCGTTGCCCACAAAATTTGACATGAAAGTGACAGCCATTGAAGAAGCTCAAAATGTCAGATTCATGAAGTTGGAAGAGCTGATGGGGTCTCTCAAACAATTTGAGATGAAGCTGGTTAAAGGAGACACCACTCCTAAGGATAAGGATGTTGGATTGAAAGCTGAAACAGAAACCAAGCAGACAGTTCCAGATGATCAGATGAGTATGCTTGTTAAGAATCTTGGGAAGTTTCTGAAAAACATGGAATCCAGAACTGAGAGAAGCTCTTCTTCGCGAAGACAATTCAGAAAGGGCGATGAAAGTAAAAGGAAAGGAAAGGAACCTGCTCAGAGTGAAGACATAAAGAAAGAAATGAAGAAGGGAGTCCAATGCTGGAATTGTGCAGGCTACGGACATCGACAAATTAACTGCACCAGCAAACGGATGAAAAAGAAAGCTCTCTCCGCTAGTGGAAGTGAAGATGAGAAAGAGCTAAGTGAAGATGAATGCAACATGGCCAGATACAGGTCTGCAAGAAGAGGCATAAAATCACAACATCGTTTGAACCAGGACTTGCTGCAGCAATCTCTATATCACCGTAACAAGAGAGCTTTAAAATATAAAAAATGTTACAGCTGTGGTCGCAAAGGTCATGTTCAAAGAAACTGTTTCTCAGCTCGTGCCATAATTGCATCACCCAGGAAATCTGTCAGGCAGAATCATGCGCAGACTCAGCTCCTTGCTCTTGTCAGCACAGCTAGCACCTCGGACAAGATAAGCTGGTACTTTGATAGTGGTTGTTCAGGGCATATGACAGGAGAAAGATCCTTTCTGAAAAACATTACTCCCTGTTTGGAACAACGTGTGAAGTTTGGAAATGGTCTGAAAGGAAGAGTTCTGGGAAGAGGAACTTTGGCTGTGGAAGGAATGCCGAGTCTGAGCAATGTTCTGCTAGTGGAAGGGTTAAAGGCTAATCTCATTAGCATCAGCCAGCTGTGTGATGGGACTAAACAGGTAAAGTTCACAAAAGACTCATGCAAAGTCCTCGATAAATCTGGAAAGTGTATAATGGAAGGAGCCAGATCAAAGAGCAACTGTTATCTTCTCCATGTGAGTCCAAACTCACGGATTCAGAATTGTATGCTGACAAAGGCCGAGGAAATGACTTTATGGCACAAAAGGATGGGACATGCCAACCTGAGAACTCTGAAGAGAATTGCCATAGAAGGTCTAGTCCGAGGATTACCATTGCTAAAAGGAGAGACAGACTCCATCTGTGGAGACTGTCAGATTGGGAAACAGAAGAAGGCCTCACATCCAAGAGTCAAAGATATTGGTACCACCAGGCCTCTACAGCTGATTCACATGGATCTGATGGGACCAATGGAAGTTGAGAGCCTAGGCAAGAAAAGGTATGCATTTGTTTGTGTTGATGACTATTCCAGATTCACATGGATTGACTTTATCAGGGAAAAATCAGATACTGTAAGTGTCATTGTGTCACTGGTGTCTCGGTTAGAGCAAGAGAAGAATCTCAGAATCAGCAGCACTCGCAGTGATCATGGCAGAGAATTTGAAAACAAAGACATGGATGAATTCTGTCAACAAAGGGGAATAACACATCAGTACTCCTCTCCCATTACCCCTCAGCAGAATGGTGTGGTGGAACGGAAGAACCGAACAATCCAAGAAATGGCCAGAGTGATGATCCATGCTAAGAGGATTCCATTGAAATTCTGGGCAGAGGCCATGAATACCACATGCTATATCATCAATAGAGTCACCTTGCGAAGAGGAACCCAGCAGACCTGCTATGAGCTCTGGAATCAGAAAAAGCCCACGGTTAAATACTTTCATATCTTTGGAAGTGACTGTTTCATTCTGAGAGACCGGGAGTATAGAAAGAAACTCGACCCTAAGAGTGATCCGGGAGTGTTCTTGGGATATTCAACAAACAGCAGGGCCTATCGAGTTTTCAACCAGCGAACAAAGACTGTCATGGAGTCCATAAATGTTGTTGTCAATGATGCAGAAGAAGCCTCTACACCAGATTCTGACTCTGGTGAAGAAGACTCTGATCTTGAAGAAGTGCCTGATGGACATACCAGAAGTGAACAAGCTGCGGCTCCAGAAGATGCTACATCAAGTGCTGAAGCAGAAATTCCAGATGATCAATTGGAAAGCTTATCTGATGATCTTCACACTGAGGCTCCTGATCCACCTTCAAGGCAGCCCCCAAAGAAGATTCAGAAGAATCATCCCTTGACAAATGTGATTGGGGATCCCTCAGACAGAAGAAGAACCAGAAGTCATGCCTACCTCAATACATGTTTTATGTCCAGCATTGAACCAAAGAATTTCAAGGAGGCCATGAGTGATGAATTCTGGATAATGGCTATGCAGGAGGAATTGGCAGAGTTTGAAAGACATGATGTTTGGGATCTGGTTGACAGACCACATGGGGTAAACATTATAGGCACAAAATGGGTGTTTAAAAACAAAACTGATGAAAAGGGCAACATTACACGAAATAAAGCCAAACTGGTTGCCCAGGGATATTCTCAGATTGAAGGTCTAGATTTTGATGAGACATTTGCTCCAGTGGCTCGTCTGGAGGCCATCAGACTTCTTCTAGCAATGTCATGCTTTCTGGGGTTCCAATTATATCAAATGGATGTTAAAAGTGCGTTCTTGAATGGAGATCTCTGAGGAAGTCTATGTCTCTCAACCAAAAGGTTTTGAAGATCCTCATCATCCAGAACATGTGTATAAATTGAAGAAAGCTTTATACGGACTGAAACAGGCTCCTCGAGCTTGGTATGAACGGTTGACAGTTTTTCTGGAAAAATATGGCTACAACCGAGGGGGAGTTGACAAAACCTTGTTTGTCAAAAGAACTCAGACAGATGTGATCATTGCTCAAATATATGTGGATGATATTGTCTTTGGATCAAAGTCCTAGCACCTGGTGAAGCAATTTGTGAATCACATGCAGCAAGAATTTCAAATGAGCATGGTAGGAGAACTTTCATACTTTCTTGGTTTGGAGATTACTCAGAAAAAGGATGGTATCTTTATTGCTCAAAGTAAATACAGCAAGTCCCTTGTGAAGAAATTCCAGCTAGATTCAGCAAGTCACAAGCGAACCCCTGCTGCCACTCATGTGAAAGCCATCAAAGATGAGCACGGTATGGAAGTGAGTCAGACTGTTTACAGAAGCATGATTGGGAGCTTGCTTTACCTAACTGCCAGCCGCCCTGACATTTCCTATGCAGTCGGAGTCTGTGCCCGATTTCAAGCTTGTCCCAGAGACAGTCATTTGCAGTTGGTCAAGCGGATCATTCGGTATGTCGGAGGAACTGTGGACTATGGCTTATGGTACACTAGAGACACAAATGCCAATCTGGTCGTATACAGTGATGCAGACTGGGCAGGTTGCTTAGAGGACAGGAAGAGCACTTCGGGAGGATGTTTCTTCTTAGGAAATAACCTGATCTCTTGGTTCAGCAGAAAACAGAACAACATTTCTCTATCCACTGCCGAGGCGGAATATATCGCTGCTGGGAGCTGCTGTGCACAAATGTTGTGGATGAAGCAAATGCTGAGTGAGTATGGGATTGCTCAAGATGAAATGACTATTTACTGTGACAATATGAGTGCCATCAGCATCTCTAAGAATCCGGTTCAGCACAGCAGAACCAAGCACATTGACATTCGTCACCACTTCATCCGTGATCTTGTTGAAAAGAAAGTCATTTCGCTCCGACATGTGGTGTCTGCCAAACAACTCGCTGATATCTTCACCAAAGCTCTGGATGCAGCCCGGTTTGAAGACCTGAGAGCCTCTCTAGGGCTCTGTGTGTTGTCTCCATAGGTTCTCCCAGACCCACCCCCTTGTCATTTATTCCAAAAAGGGGGAGGAGAAGAGCAGGCTAAGGCTAAGAAGTGGAGGAGAATTAATTCTCTGGTGGGTTTTGTCAAAATGCCAAGGGGGAGATTGATGATGCAAGTTTGGCAGTGTTTGACAAAACCAGCATAAGTGAACAAGGAGCTGCTATAGCTCAAACGAACAAGCAAGCCAAGCAGAAGTGAACTAGCAGCAGCTGCAGCAGGAGCTTGTTCAACAGGCTGTTTCAACTGTCCAAGAAGTAGCAGCTGTCTGGGCTTGTTCGGAAGGGCTGGAAACCTTATGCAGAGCATCTGGAGAATTTCTAAAATGCTATGGAGTATTTTCCAGCTAGGTTTACTAGTCAGAGAAGGAGATTTGCATTGGAGAGAATAATCAAATCTAATCTCCTAGATTTTAGGAGATAATTGATCTTGTGGGTCAATTGCCTAAACCTGGAAATTGCTTAAAGTGGTGCGGCTATTTAAGCAGAATGTGTTCAGGGCTGAAAGGTTGATCGAAGCTGAGGGATACACGAGAGCACACAGAGATTTCAGAGTGAGGATCCTTGGTGTGTGACGGGAGTTTTCTTCGATCATCACCCGTGAGCAGAGCGTTGAGCGCAGAGCTGTGGTGAGTATTGCAGAAGAGAATCAGGACTTGCAGAGTCTGATTCGTGCTTGATCTGGAAGCCAATTCAGAGCTGGGGAGCTTGTTGGTTGATCAAGGGCAGCCGCGGAAGAACTGACGGGTGGAAGGCTCGGTCGAGTGTCGTGCGGGAGTACTCACTAGTGGCAGGTGGTCACTGAGTGAGGGGGAGTTGTCCAGAGTGTGCAGCGCTCTTGGAGAGGTTCGATCGGCTCGGCAGAAGGCCTTGGAGCGACGCGGACATTGTGCTTCAGCTGTGTGTTACAGCTGTTGCTGCAGCAACCCTGCTGAGTAGTGTAATTTAGAATAGGCTGAGTTCTTTGAGAGGATTGTAGCTATTATGGATTGACATATTGTAGAGGGTGTGCAGACACAAATCAGAGCTTGTTCTGATTGTGTTGAGTGGTCCACACGAGGTTGAGTAGCATAGGTTGCGTGAGTTGTAACCGAGTGTACTTGGAACCTTTGGTTGAGTGGATTGAGGACTGGAGAACAGTCCTCCCCAGACGTAGGCAGATTGGCCGAACTGGGTGAACAAACCTGTGCCTTGTTCATTGCTTGCTGTGACAATATTTAAGTGAACAAGAGTGTGCATATCCTCTTCAGAATCTTCATCACTCCATATAGCTGTCAAGGACTTGTTCCTTTTGCGAGTATTTGCACACTCTGCCTGAATGTGACCGTATCCCTCGCATTCTCTGCATTGAATCCGCTTAGGATGACTTTGTTCCTTTGAGTCCAGCTGTCTGCCTCTAGTCTGGAAATTTCCTCTGGATCTGTACTGGCCATTGTACTGAGTAGACTGTCCCACCACTTTCTTGTTCAACTTGTTCATGAACTTTTCAAACTTCTTACTCAAGAGATCCATTGCTTCTGAGATTTCTTCTCCACTATCATAGTCTGCTGCCTCAGCTTTTAGTCCAATAGTCTTGTCTTCATCCAACAGTGGGGGTCGTGCTATGCTCTGTCCTTCTCTAATACTCATTTTCCTGCAGCCTTTTCCCGAGATCTAACTCTGTACGTCGAGCACGCTTGCTCTGATACCAATTGAAATTGCAGTGTGCAGGATGATGAGAACTTGTCCAACTTGTTGTTCAGACTTCTTCCTTGAACAAGTTACGCAGCTGAATAAAAATGACAGAAATAAAAGCTACTGCTAAGGACACAAAGATGGTGACCCAGTTCGGCTAAACCAGCCTACGTCTGGGGGGCTTATCCCAAGCCCATGGGAACCGATTCACTAGTTTACGATCAAGTACAAGGACGTTACAGAACCACGGACTCCCTCCCTATTCTAACATCTACTCATCTACTAGTGATCGACACTCAGGCTCCCCCTGAATGTGAGACCTCCCGTCACTTCCCACTGTCACAGCCCTTCTCCCGAAGTGACTTTCTTGTTGTTGTTGATAGATCAAGATTGGATGCCTTTGACAATCTCTCCGGTTTCAGCTCACGGTATCTCTCATAGGAAGCCCACCTTCATAGCTGTGTGATGCTTATATTTATATTGAATTGCAGCCACCAAATCCACAAAGATTGTTGAGATTTATTCCTTTGAATATCCTTTGAATAGTTTGTTGAGATTTGATGTTGGCTTGGATTTGTTTGTTGCACCTGATTCCTGTTTGTTGTAATCTCCTTATAAATCTGCAGCTTTATCTTCTGGTTTGTTGTAATCTCCTTATAAATCTGCAGCTTTATCTTCTGGTTTGTTGTAATCTCCTATTTTTTCGGACTGCCAGTTTTTTCCAGATATGCTGCACAGGTTGCTTGGACAACATCTTGAACATCTGAGTTGTACAGTTTTGTCCAATGCCAAATATGCACTCACAGTTATGTCTATGTTCGACACGTTTGACGTAACCATTCTCGATGAATACAATCAAGATAATTTGAAAAGATTAGATGCAATTAGAGATGAGAATATTATCCATCATGGATGTCGGCTCTTGTGGAGAATGATAGGGCTATAGTATTTAATAATATGTTGTAGGATTTTCCCTGTTTTAATGATGCGTCGCATTGGATGAATAATATGGACGTAGATGAACATGTGATTGGTAATAGTGAATTTTCTATGAACTCGCTTCACAAAGAGATGTTATTTAGATCAAAGGAAGATGTCATACATGCATGTCAGAGATATTCAATCTTAAATAGGATTGAATATCACACGTACAAGTCAGACGGATGTAGACTTATCCTACATTGCAGAGATGAAGTTAATAATTGCGTATGGCATGTTTGAGCGGTTAAAAAATCCAAGGCAGCTATGTGGAAGAGTACTAGGTATGGAGAGACGCATTCTTCCGATAGAGATATTTTATCCCCAAGGATAATGTCTATTTCAACAAGTCATTCATAACAATGGAAATTAACGGCATTATTAGAGAGAAATTGAGACTCACTTCAAGGGCTATCAAACAATTGATGTTCAAAAAAATTGGGTATGACATTCCTAACGTGAAGACATGGAAAGCGAGGCAAAAGGCTCTTGAATATCTATTTGGAGACCGGAAGACATCATTTGCACAATTGGCAAAGTTTATGAACATTTTGCAGTATACAAATCCAGGAGCGCTGTATTTTTGCAAACAACACCGTTGCATAGCGATAAACTTAGTGTGGATCGGGTCTTCTGAGCATTTGCACCGACTATACAAGTTGAAATTACGAGCGCTGCTGGTGACCTGTATCAACAGTCTGCGGTAGCAACCTCTGGGTCTCTTCGAAATTTTCTTGCTAAGACCGAACCAGAAAGACACAAGCACTTTGTTCAACCAGTTCGGCAATTGCCTACGTCTGGGGAGGACTTCTCCCGATTCCTCAAGATTCCACCAAGCACGATTTCTAGTACAAGGATAGCAGAAATCAGCCTACGCTAGTTAAACCTTTACTTCTAACCTAGCTCGAATCTATGCTCAGTCTGGTCACACAGACTAGCTTACACTGTCTACACACTCCGGTACTAGATAGCTATAGATTGATCACATAGACTCAGCTTATACTAATACAATATGTAACAGGAAGATGCTACAGCAACTTACACAGTCAAGTTGCTGTAGCTTCTGTCCACGACTCTCCACTCACTGTCTGCTGAGCAGTCGGACTTCCACGAGTGCTCAAGACTTTGGTGACGCTCCCTCTTAATCAGTGACCTCCAGTCACTATCAGGGAACTCGGCTTTGATCTTCGCGACAACTCTTCTCTGCAACTGTTCTTCAAAGCTAGTACTTGATCTTTCGACGAGACAACACTCCAGTTGAAGTTCCTCAATCAAGTGTAGATCAGACTTCTCTAGTCCTGATCTTCTCTCATCCCACACACTCACAAATCTGCGCTCTAGCCTTTAGCCTTCCGCTCTCAGCTTCTGGGTCTCTCTCTCTCTCTCTCTCTCTCTCTCTCTCTCTCTCTCTCTCTCTCTCTCTCTCTCTCTCTCTCTCTCTCTCTCTCTCTCTCTCTCTCTCTCTATCTATCTCTCTCTCTCTCTCTCGGTGTGCATCTTCGTTGATATGCTGCCTTCCCATATATAGCTGTAGCAATCAAATAAGCATAGGAATACTAATCCCTTTAGGATTCGTAGATCCAACCAATTTTAGCACTTAGAATCTTCTCATAGATTTTGCAAGTTTGTTGAGAATTGATTTCCTAAAATCAATTTGGAAGCTTATCTTCTTCTGATCACTTGGCGAAGGCTTCTGATCAACTGCTACTGTCCGGGTGACTCCCTACCGAGTTGTGACGCCGGCAGCAGCCCTTCGGAGAGCTCAATGTGAACGGTTACTTTTGTTTTAGCTCTGAGCCTTCACTGGTATTCTATAGCATCTTCTAGTAATTGTTCGTTGTCTGCTTTCGAAACTTGCTCCAGCTTCTGTTACAGAGGATTGCTATAACATCTTCTTGCTGTTGTTCTGTTTTGTCAATTCCAGTGCCATGCTCCAGCTTCCAACTTCGTAGGATGCTGTAACATCTTCTTTGTTGATTGTTTTGTCAATGATGACATTACCTTAACACAAGCTTTCGTACATTGTCGCCTTGTATATTGATGAGACTCATTTATATAGTAATTACAAAGGGGTGTTATTGATTGTCGTGGGTGTGGATGCAAACAACCATATTATTCCACTGGCTTATTCTCTGGTTGTAAATGAATGCAACGACAGCTGGAGTTGGTTTATGACACGTTTGAAGGCCGGGGTAACACAACGGGAAGAGCTTTGCATAATTTTAGATAGAGATATAGGACTTATAAACGCAATAAAAGATCCGGACTGGCACCAAGGGCATATCATTATGTTTGTTTACGACATCTTTTGATAATTTTAATATGCGGGGTGAAGAACAAGCAGCTGAAAGATTTCCTGGCACACATTGTCCACCAGAATCAAAAGAAGAAATTCATTAAGATGTTCTCTATTGAGGTATGACATCCCTTGACAAAATTACACAAGAGCCTGCTTCAGCAATCCCTGAAGATTTGACGCTGGAGCACAATCTGAAGAAAGGGCGAGATACAACAACCAAGCACAAGGATCAGCTACAGCACTATATGGACCACAAGAGCTGAGGCAAACTAGTAAAAGGTAAAAGACAGATTCTGCTACAGCAATCAGTGATGATTTGAAGCAAAAGCAAAATGGCCGAGAAGCTTGAAGATGCATGGAGAAAGCCCAAAGAGGTGCTGTCATTGTCTCAAAGGTTCAAGAAGTTTTGAAAACGTCATCAAGTGGCCTGCAGATGTCATCACACGGGTGGAGGAAAAGCTCTAAAAGATAAGGATTCTAAAGATCAATTTAAGAAACAGAATCTTCAACAACCTTGCAAGAATCTAGAAGGACATTTAGATAATGATGTGCTGTACTACGAATCCTAAGGCAATGAGGTCCGTCAGTGGTGATCCAAGAAGCTATAAGAAGGCAGAGGCAGTGCCATAGAAACAAAAAAGAAACCGAAGCAAAGAATACGCACAACTAGAGTTTATAGCAGAAGGCTGAGAGAGTTGTGGGGTGCGCAGAAGAGATCAAAACTCGCTGAGTTTGATTAAGGATTGATCCACATAATTCAACTGGAGCGTGGCTTGTTGAAGGATCAAGATAGAATCTTCGGAGAACAGCTGCGGACAAACATGTCGCAGGCTGTTGGAGAGCCGAGCATCTCTCCTTGATATTGTTAGGTGGGCATTGATCAAGGGGGAGCAAAATCTGAGTTGGAAGAATTTAGAAAGAGAGTCTAGCGGTGTGGTTGTGTGTGCTAGATAAGCTATCAACAGAGGTTACAACAACTCTGATATATAGTGTGTTGAAGCATTCCGTTTACTGCACATTGTAATAGGGTAGGCTAAGTCTGAGTGACAGGTCTCTAGCTTTTTTTGTTGTTGGAAGTGTGTAGGTAGCACGAAGAGAGTCTGTGTGATCAGACTGCGAGCTAGTCTAGGTGGTTAGGCTGAGCAAAAGATTTCAGCTAGGTAAGAAGTAGTGGTTAAAGTCCTTTGTACTTTAAACCATGATAGTGAAGTCTTGAGAATCAGAGTGTGATCCTCCCTAGACGTAGGCAAGTTGCCGAATTTGGTGAATAAATTATTTGTGTCTTTCTTATTCAGCACAGAAGAACAAATTCCGCAGAAAGATACAGAGAGTGTAACTTCAGAAGCTGTAACTCGAAGTCAGCAGTGCAGTCAAATTTCAATTGGTATCAGAGCCGATCACTTGAATACAGAGTGTCATCTGAGAAGGCGTTGCTGTCATCTATGGCCATCATGAAAGAAGGACAAAGCACCAGCAGACCGCCATTGCTCGAAGGAGGAAATTATGGCTACTGGAAGGCTCGGATGAAGGCTTTTATCAAAGCTATTGATGAGAGGGCACGAAGGGTCGTCATATCAGAATGGTCTCACTCAATGACTTTCAACAACACAGAAGTACCCAAAAACAACCTGAAAACAAATGGACTGTTGATGAGGTAGCCTCAGCATCAGGAAACTCCAAGGATTTGAATGCTATAATTGCTGCTGTGGATGCTAACAGTTTCAGGTTAATCTCCAACTGTGACACGGCTAAACAAGCATGGGAGATCCTCAAAACAGCTCATGAGGGAACAGACAAAGTGAAGATCTCTAGAATGCAGATGATCACCTTAAGATTTGAAAGCCTGAAGATGCTGGAAAAAGAGACCATCTCTGAGTATAATGTCAGATTGTGTGATATATCGAACGAGGCCCATGCTCTAGGAGAACCAATTCAGAAGGAGAAGTTGGTAAGAAAGATTCTCAGATCTCTCACCTCAAAGTTTGATATAAAGGTGACTGCCATAGAAGAAGCTCAAGATGTCAAGAACATGAGGCTGGAGGCACTGATCGGTTCACTAAGGCAGTTTGAGATGAAAGTTACAGAGAATGCTACACCACTCTCTGGGAAAGACCTTGGACTGAAAGCTGAGACAGAAGAGAAGGAGACAGTTCCAGATGATGTGAGCCAACAACTGTCCCTGTTGGTCAAAAACTTCGGTAAGTTCATCAAGAGAATGGACCAGAAACCTTCTTATGCAGATCAGTCATCCTGTGGGAGAAACATAAGAGGAGAAAATTCCCAGAGAAGAAACAAGGATGCTGATCAATGCACTGAGGAAAGCAAAGAAAAACAGAAGGGGATCCAATGCTAGGAGTGCGAATGATAAGGCCACATGCAGAGTGAATGCCCGAGCTACCAAAAGAAAAGTAAAAAATCCCTGTCTGCAAACTAGAGTGATGAAGACAGCGAAGATGATGCTGATCACAAGGAAATCTTGCCTTGACTACTATACTTCATTATGATAAATTAGACATTGTTTATGGGATCGTTGAAACTGACAGCAGCGATGACGAAGACTTTTCAGAAGATTCAATTGCTGGACAATTCAAACTGATATAAGAAAAGTTCCTGGAGGTGATTGAAGTCAACAAAGACCTGCTGTACAAGATTTCTGGACTGGAAGAAGAACGAGACAAGCTCCAGAGCATCATTGTCCAAAGAACAACAATCTGATGATGCAGGATGATGGGCCGTATTTATACGACTCGCTAAACCGTTTAAACCCAACTATTTCGACATGTTTTTATGTGAATAGTTACTTCTTAGTGTTGTTTGCATTTTAGGTATTTGGAATACATGAAAAGAGACTTGCGACTCAAAATGGTGTTTTTAGGGAGAAAATCGACATCGAAGAAAATGGGGTGCGCATCTCAGTGAGTTCAGCGCCAGCAGGCAACATTAGCACCGCGCGCCGCAACTTAATGTCTTCTCCGGGCGCGCGAGATAATGTCTTCTTGGGGCGCGGGCAGCTTATGATGACGTCAGCAATCGGGCCCGTGGCCCGAAATCAATTTTTAGAACCCTATCTCAATTAGGGTTTCGGAGACGGCAGTTTTTGACGACACAGAGTTTGGGGACGAGACAGAGTTTTGGAAGAGACGACCGGACGGAATTTTGGAGATTTGCGTGAATAGTGCATTCCGGCGTGAACAGTGGATTCCGGCGTGAACAATGTTTCCTGTATGAACAGTCATCGTGAACAGTATTTTCATTCTTTTCAGTTTAATGTATTTTTCAGTTATGCCTATGAATAGCTAAATTTCTGTTTCAGTTTAGGGATTTTCAGTTAGTGACATTCATGTTCGAGACTTGGATTTAATGCATGTTTCTATTCAATCGTAAGTTCAGGATCTTAAATTGCATGAATTGTATTGCACGGTTAGCGTATACTTTGTCGTGAAACTATCCGCTCATCAATTCTGATTATTAACTCTTGTCGAAGCTTTGTCGTGGAAACAAGTAGTAGAATCTAGGCTTAGTATCACCTTTGTCGGGATACTTTAGGTTATTACCTTTGTCGGAGTGACCAAACGTTTGAATAGGATCATATCTTTAGAAGTCAATGATAACAGTCACTATTGATTTCCCTGAGCTGAATATTTCTCTCGATTGTCATTCATACTTTTCTTACATTCGTTCTTGCGACCATTTACTCAAACCCCCTTTAGTTCAGTATTTACAGGAAACCGCTTCACAGTCAGTTCTCTTGGGTTCGACCCTTGCTTGCCGCTACACTAGCTAGAGCTTGGAGATATAAATACAAGTTTGGCGCGCACAACGACGTGCGTCAAATTTTTGGCGCCGTTGCCGAGGAGCTGCTACAGTGAAGAGTTTCTTTTCCTTTTCTTTTTATATTTAGTTTTATGATTATTTTTTTGTGTTGCGGTAAATTGCTCTTTCCAGCATGTCGCACACAGGTAGTGTTAATGGTGATGGCCGCCAAAACAACCGACAAAATCAGGATGAACAAATTCCACAATTCTATGAAGAGCCTGAGCGAGTATTTAGAGCACGTTAGAGGGAACCTCGCGAAAGAGAATTTCTGGCTAGGGATGCAGGGGCACGAGCAGAAGGTTTCAATGAGCCTAACCCACCGCCTCAGCAATACATACAGCAGCAGCCTTACGGGCATCAGCCATACAGGCGAGCCCACAGACTGGAACCAACGATGAGAGAGCTGTCTGCACCAAACTTCAATGAGCAGCCATGGTGCATCAACACTGGCGTAGAAGAGGACGATTTTGAGATAAAGACTGCTGTGGTGCATCACTCACCCAAATTTGGAGGAATACGGGAAAGGTCGCGACGAGGCATTTACAAGAGTTCACCGGAACCTGCCAAACATTGAGACCATACACAGCTTTGGAGGACAGGTTTAAGCTAAGAGTATTTCCTTTGAGTTTAACTGACTTAGCAAAATCGTGGTTTTTGTCTTTGCCTTCAGGAAGTATAAGAACATGGGACCAAATGCAAAGGAAATTCCTCGACAAATATTATCCTCCGGCTAAAGCGACTCAAGTGAGGAGAGAGTTGTCAACGATCAAACAAGGACCAAGTGAGTCGATTTATGACTACATGGAGAGGTTCAACTCATTGGAGCAAAGCTGCTGTAACTTAGGAGTCCTGGAAAGGATGTTGGTGGAATATCTTTTGGATGGATTGAGACCTCTCGAGCGTATGTTATTGGATGCCGCAGCTGGTGGCACAGTGCTGAACTTGACACCGTCTGAGGTACGTAATTTGATTAATGAGACCGCTGAGAGTGCTCGTTTCAGGGAGGAGACCAGTCGAAGGGAGGATACGAGCAGAACAAGGAATGTATCACAGGCAGACTCGTCCAACAATCAGATGGCTACAGAAATCAAAGAGCTGAAGGAAATGATGCAGAAGATGATGGGGGGACAAGCTAATGTGGTGAAGCCTTGTGAATTTTGTGGTGCTGCCAGCCACAATACTGATTCGTTTCCATCCTTGTACGAAGACAATTCATTAAAGGTGAACGCTTTAGGAGGATATCAAAATTTCAACAACAGACCGCCTCAGAGGAAGTTTGGATTAGCTGCGAATGGATACAGTTGGAAGAACGAAGGTGGATTTCCTAGGGAGCAAGCCGCGCCTCAACAGCAGACCCAGTATTATCGACCACCATTTCGTCAGTAGCAAGAGGGTCACAACAGCGCTAATCAGTACCAACAAAGAAAGAACTATAATCAGCCAGGTCAGAATGACCCGCTAACCGTTAATGATTTTGCAGTGAATCTTCAACAATACCAAGCGAAGACGGATGGTGCTATTGCGGAGTTATCAAAGCAAATGTCACAGTTGATCACGGTCGTCAACGAGTTGAAGAATGACCAGGGCAAATTACCATCTCAGACGGTCCCCAACTCGAAGGGAAATGTTAATGCTATGACTTTGAGGAGAGCGAAGGTGCTCAAGGATGCAAACGAGGCGAGAAAGCAAATGAAGTCAGGGGATACGGCGCCCGAAGAGGACATTACTATGGCGCGCGACGGCTTAAAGTCTTCTCCAGGCGCGCCGTCAAAGTGTGAAGAGGACGCGGTCAACACAAGGACCGCCCCACAAGAGAACATTATTTCCGCGCCAGAAGAGAACATTAACGATCCGCGCGGCGGCATAACGTCTTCTCCCGGTGCTGTACTCCCTGACTTGAATTTCGCATACTGACCCTCCTTTGCCATTTCCATTGCAGGTTAAGGCTCCTAGGAAGCAATTGATCGACAAGGAAGTGTGGAATCTCTTCAAAAGGGTTGAAATTAATATTTCCCTACTCGAGGCGATTAAACAGATTCCACGCTACGCTAAATTTCTCAAGGAGTTGTGTACCAACCGCCGCCGTTCAACTCAACCTGAGCAGGTAATGTTTAACGCTAACGTTTCTGCAGTTATTCAAAGAAAGATACCTCCTAAGTGCGGAGACCCAGGTATGTTCACCATCCCTTGTGTTATTGGCAACATTAGAATTGAAAATTGCATGCTTGATCTCGGTGCGTCTATAAATGTTTTGCCCTACTCTCTGTATTCGAGATTATGTATTAGACCTTTGAAGCCACCTGGACTAACGATTCAATTGGCTGATAAGCGACCTTAAGGTATCATAGACGATGTGGTACAAGAGACACAAAGCACCAGCAGCGAAGACCTATTGAGGATAGCATTGGAGAGCGCCATTTTTACACAGGAGGATTCCTACGCTCTCTACGAGGATATACGTGCCATACTTGCACAACTTGATGTTTCTCGTCCTCACGCCCAGGTATGAGGTTAATCAAATTCAGTTATTTAAAACTAATTCTTCGTTGCCTTCTTCTGTGCAGGCACCGATTGTAGAGTTGAAACCTCTTCCTGAGCATTTGAAGTACGATTTTGGGCGAGAATGACACTCTCCCAGTGATCATCAAGAGCGGACTTGAGGATGAGCAAGAGCGGAAGCTCATAGAGGTACTTAAAACTAACAAATTGGCTATAGGTTGGACGCTTGGGGACATACGAGGGATAAGCCCGGTGGTGTGCATGCATAGAATTCTGCTAGAAGATGGGGCTAAGCCTTTGAGAGAGCCGTAGCGTCGCTTGAACCCAGTGATGATGGAGGTAGTGCGCAAAGAGGTACAAAAACTTTTAGATGCTGATGTTATTTACCCTATTTCAGATAGCCAGTGGGTAAGTCCCGTACACGTGGTGCCGAAAAAGACGGGCATCACAGTTGAGAAAAATGAAGCCGGCGAGATGGTAACTACACGTGTCAAAAATGGATGGCGTATGTGCGTAGACTATAGGAAATTGAATGCAGTGACCCGCAAGGATCACTTTCCTCTTCCATTTATTGATAAGATGTTGGACAAGCTGGCAGGTAAGCCCTATTTTTGTTTTCTTGATGGTTTTTCGGGCTATAATCAACTCCCTATCGCACCTGAGGACCAAGATAAAACTACTTTCACATGTCCATTTGGCATATTTGCATTTAGACGTATGTCTTTTGGATTGTGTAATGCGCCTGGAACCTTTCAAAGGTTGGTTACTAGCATATTCTCTGACATGATTGGTAGTTTCATTGAGGTGTTTATGGATGATTTTACTGTGCATGGTGACACTTTTGATGCATGCCTAGATAACTTGAGTACTTGAACGGTGTGTGTCTATGAATTTATTGCTGAATTATGAAAAGTGTCATTTCATGGTAACATGGTGTGGTTTTAGGGCATGTAGTCTCACGTGAGGGGATTCAGGTTGATTAAGCGAAAATAGATTTGATTTCTAGTCTTCCTTACCCTTCTACAGTGCGTGATATTAAATCGTTTCTTGGGCATGCTAGTTTTTATCGTCGTTTTATTAAGGATTTTTCCAAGAAAGCCCTGCCTTTATCTAACTTGTTGCAGAAAGATGTGCCGTTTGAGTTTACAGGGAAGTGCAGGGAGGCATTCGACGAGCTGAAAATTATGCTAACTAGTGCGCCTATTATTCGAGCACCTGATTGGAGCCAGCCATTCGAGATTAGCGATGCCAGCGATTATGCAGTGGGAGCAGTGCTCGGACAGAGAGCAGACAGGAAGCCAGTTGTCATTTACTATGCTTCACGCACCTTGGACACGGCTCAGAGAAATTATTCCACCACTGAGAAAGAATTACTAGCTGTTGTCTTTGCTTTAGAAAAATTCAGACCTTATTTATTGGGTACTAAAGTAATTGTGTTCTCTGATCATGCAGCTATTAGGTACTTGATGATGAAGGAGGCTAAACCGCGGCTGATTCGTTGGATTTTGCTGCTGCAAGAATTTGACCTCGAAATCATGGACAAGAAGGGAGTTGAGAACACAGTTGCTGACCACCTGAGTCGATTAGTGAGGGAGGCAGAAGCTGGGCAGATTACTGAGACATTTTCAGATGAGCACCTCTATGCCATCTCAGGTAAAACTCCATGGTACGCTCACATAGTGAACTACCTAGTCGGAGGTAAATGCCCACCTCTTTTTTCTAAAGCCCAATGTTTGAAACTTAAGCATGATGCTAGATATTATATATGGGATGATCCGTTTTTATGGAAAATAGGCGTAGACCAAATACTTAGGAGATGCATCCCTGATGATGAGATTTCTTCTGTGCTTAGTTTCTGTCATGAGCATGCATGTGGTGGTCATTTTGGCCCTAAAAGAACAGCTCGGAAAATTTTAGACAGTGGATTTTATTGGCCGCATATTTTTAAGGATTCATTTGAGCATTGCAAACTGTGTGATAGATGTCAAAGAGTAGGAAACATATCCGCTAAAAATGAGATGCCTCAGATGCCTATTGTCATTGATGAAGTGTTTGACATATGGGGCATTGATTTTATGGGTCCATTTCCTGCGTCACATGGTTATTTATACATTTTAGTGGCTGTAGATTATGTGTCTAAGTGGGTAGAAGCTAAGGTTACTCGGTGTGATGATGCTAAAACTGTTGTGGACTTTCTCCGCACTAACATATTTTACAGACATGGAGTGCCTAAGGCTATAATCAGTGATCAGGGGACACATTTCTGCAATAGAATGATGGCTGCCACACTAAAATAATATCATGTTCATCACCGTACATTCACAGCCTATCACCCTCAGACAAATGGCTAAGCTGAAATTTCTAACCGGGAGATCAAGGGTATCCTCGAAAAGATGGTCAAGCCTACATGGAAGGACTGGAGTTTGCGCTTAAATGATGCATTGTGGGCATATAAGACTGCCTACAAGATGCCTATCAGAACCTCTCCTTCTCGTCTAGTGTATCACAAGGCCTGTCATTTACCGGTAGAATTGGAGCACAGGGCTTACTGGGCACTTAAACAGTGCAACATGGATTTGGCAAAGGCTGGGGTGGAACGCAAGCTACAATTGAGTGAACTAGAGGAGTCGCGCCAAGAGGCTTATGAGAGCCAATCAGACTACAAGGCGTAGGCTAAGCTCTATCATGACAAGTTCATCCTACGACGGACATTTGAGATTGGCCAGCAGGTACTTTTATATTCATCACGATTACGACTAATGCCTGACAAGTTGCGTTCTAGATGGATAGGTCCATACACGGTGGTGCGAATTTTCAATCACGGGGCAGTGGAGCTGGAGAACCCATGGGATGGCGACCGATTCAAGGTGAATGGACAGCGAGTGAAGCATTACTACGGTGGAACGCAGCCAAAAGCTCAAGAATGCGAGCTAGCCGAGCCCCACGGTGATAACTGAGTTGAGGTACCGTCGAGCCAACAACGTAAAACAAAGGCGCTTTGCGGGAGGCAACCCGATTTTTATTCATTTATTTTAATTTTTAGCGTAAGTCAGTGAATACAGCGCCCCAAGGCAACATTAGTTCCGCTCCGGGTTCATACATTAGCGCTGCTAATGTATGCTTGGGGCGCGCAACTTAATGTGTGCATATGGAGCTTAACTTGCTAAGTTAGGATAGTTTTCTTGTGCATTTCTTATTTGTTTCGTATTTTTTTTCTTTTGAGTCTTGCATGACTACCCTTCCCGACGATCTTATTGTACCGTGAGGACACGGTTTGTTTCAAAAGTGTGGGGTGGAGGAGTTAGTATGTGTCAGCACATTTACTTTTGTTAGCTTGCATTAGTAGTGGCTAGAGGACGTTTTTTTTAATAAAATTTTTAGGTGTTGCGATCCTGCTGATTTCGTGCGACTATATGCTGCCAATTTTTTATGCTATGATGAAGATGATGTTTGATGCTATGAGGTTTTGATATGTATGATTTGCATGATTTCTAAAATTTTGTGATGCGAGTTACGTGATGTTATATGTGCTTTTGAGTTGAGATATTACAGGATGTGGAGTTGGAAATGCCCTAGAGGAACTTGGCAAACATTCGAAGGTTCAAGGGATTAGTCGCGTAGCGCGCTGAGTTTGTGGAGGTTGGCGCTTTGAGTTATGAGGGGCGAGGCTTTCACTCCATCATTGCAGCGTTTATGCAATGGTGGGACGGGAAAACAAACCGTCCTATCTCTAGTCCGAGTAACCGGGAATGGGTGGGTAACCCCTATCTTGCCTCGTGCTGAAAGGATAATGATGAGAAAGAGCGGGACGCGCTCCATATGCTGCTATGCGAAGGCGATGATTGGAACGGTTCAAAGAAAAAAAAGGGGGACAAGCAATTCACATTGAAGAGCAAAGCTCAAAAAGAAAAATTCAATCAAATGTGAAAGAGAAAAAAAAATTCAGAAAAAACAATCGTGTTGAGTGAAGTCTTCAGACCGAACAAAACAAGAAAGTTTCAAAAGTTATCCTACCAAAGAGAAAAAGAATAGTTGAGTTCCTCGTAGCTTGAATTTCTCACGTGCCAGAGAAAGCGAAATCAGCGTATGCGCGTGACTATGACGTCGAGCTAAAGAATGGAGTCAGGAGTCTAAAGAGAACTATCTCCCAGTCATCCATTGACATTTCATCTCGACATCTCAAATAACATGTATCATTGTAGTTTCTCGCTGATCGTTATTGAAGAATGAATGTGAGCATATGTTAATGAACTGATTAGTGAGGACATCTCGAGTAAAGTCAGTGTTTAGTCGTTGGCATGTTAGAATTGCTTTGGTGTCGCGAGTCTTGCTTGTTCGGGACAAACAAGTTTAAGTGTGGGGTGGTTTGATGGGGCGTATTTGTACGACTCGCTAAACCGTTTAAACCCAAATTTTTCGACATGTTTTTATGTTAACAGTTACTTTTACTGTTGTTTGCATTTCAGGTGTTCGGAATACATGAAAAGAGACTTGCGACTCAAAATGGTGTTTTTAGGGAGAAAATCGACATCGAAGAAAATGGGGTGCGCATCTCAGTGAGTTCGGCGCCAGCAGGCAACATTAGCACCGCGCGCCGCAACTTAATGTCTTCTCCGGGCGTGCAAGATAATGTCTTCTTGGGGCGCGGGCAGCTTATGATGACGTCAGCAATCGGGCCCGCGGCCCGAAATCAATTTTTAGAACCCGATCTCAATTAGGGTTTCGGAGACGGCAGTTTTTGACGACACAGAGTTTGGGGACGAGACAGAGTTTTGGAAGAGACGACCGGATGGAATTTTGGAGATTTGCATGAATAGTGCATTCCGGCGTGAACAGTGGATTCCGACATGAATAGTGTTTCCTGCATGAACAGTCATCGTGAACAGTATTTTCATTCTTTTCAATTTAATGTATTTTTCCGTTATGCCTATGAGTAGCTAAATTTCTGTTTCAGTTTAGGGATTTTCAGTTAGTGACATTCATGTTCGAGACTTGGATTTAATGCATGTTTCTATTCAATCGTAAGTTCAGGATCTTAAATTGCATGAATTGTATTGCACGGTTAGCGTATACTTTGTCGTGAAACTATCCGCTCATCAATTCTGATTATTAACTCTTGTCGAAGCTTTGTCGTGGAAACAAGTAGTAGAATCTAGGCTTAGTATCACCTTTGTCGGGATACTTTAGGTTATTACCTTTGTCGGAGTGACCAAACGTTTGAATAGGATCATATCTTTAGAAGTCAATGATAACAGTCACTATTGATTTCCCTGAGCTGAATATTTCTCTCGATTGTCATTCACACTTTTCTTACATTCGTTCTTGCGACCATTTATTCAAACCCCCCTTTAGTTCAGTATTTACAGGAAACCGCTTCACAGTCAGTTCTCTTGGGTTCGACCCTTGCTTGCCGCTATACTAGCTAGAGCTTGGAGATATAAATACAAGTTTGGCATGCACAACGACGCGCTTCACAGGACAAGTGAAGAAAATTGTCAACAAAAAGCTGTGTCAGATGCAAACAACATGGAGACATCCATTCTAGATGAAATCCTGGCCTACCAAAGGTATGAAGGAGGAACTGAAGGACTTGGGTACACAGGCAAAGCAAGCTCAGGTGTGACAAAGCCACGAATCCCGAACAAGCTGAAAGAAGTGTCCAGGAGAGCCCAGTCACAGAAATTCAACATGATTAGAAAAAGGCGTCAAAGAAAAGGAACAAGAGAATGCTGCAACAACCTCTTGATCAAACTCTTGCTAGAAAGCCCAGAACACAGAAGGGGAGATGTTATTTCTGTGATCAGGCAGGACATTACCAGAGACACTGTCCTATTCTAAACATATAATGGAAGCCTCGAAGAGCACACAATACCAAACGAGTCGGAACAATTACAAGAATTCTCCCGTTCACCCATGAATGCTGTAATTCACAGATGCTGGTAAACCGGGGATATCGTGCTACTGTGCAGAAAATCTTCAGTAATATTGGAGGGTCAACCAATCAGAGAAGAAGGCACAGAAAGAAAAGAAGCACTGACCGGTCAACTACAATCGCAAAAAGGGGCAAAACACCAGGGAAGAACAAGTGTCAAAAGCGTTAAGTGGAGGTGAGAAAGAACACTACTGTGGATAAACATTCCCTCAATGTCCCCTCTGAAGTAGAAAGCAAGGAACAAAATCATGAGCCAAAGATTATTTCTCCCGAAAAGACAGCTGAACAGAGTGCTGAATTACTGTGACTCGAAGCTGTAACTTTTGAACGTTGGCTCCAGAGATGGGTGTGCACTCAGAAGTCGACACGTGTCTGGTGTTTGTTTTTAAAAGGGAAAAAGGAAGAAAAAAGGAAAGAAAGGTGGAGATTCGAGTTAACTATTTTTTGACCTAGGGCTTGCATCTTCTCCGGCGTCGTCAACCTCTAACAACCTTTGTTCCTCAAAACTCAACTACAATGGTCCAAACAAGAGGCTGCAAGACGGACAGCAACAGGGGTGGCACCCGAAAGCGAAAGAGAACGATGTTCCCATGCGCAAACCCCTAGCAATCAAGAGGAGCTCCGTGCCTCACACCAGCAAACCGGAGGAGGTTCCTCGGCTTACCTGGACCCCATCGACCAACCAAACCGAGGCAGGACCTTCAACAACAGTGAGGGAGGTCAATGTGTCAGCAGAGGGTGGTGGGTCACCATGTACCACCGACAAGAGTCCCATCCAGAGTGATGAAGAGAATGCTTCAGCAGATGCTGGATCTAGCTCAGACTCTGAAGAAGCCTCACACGAGCTCAAAACCAAGAAGGCCTTGGATAGGCGGGTTGCAGTGGTTCCCTCTCCTCCATCAGAAAAAGAGGCAACGGCTGGCGGCAGTAGCAGAAGTGAAAAAGAAACTGCTAAAGAAGTTGAACAAGCTCTCTCCACAGAACCAATGAGCAAAAGGAAGGAGCCTCTAGTGGTTAGTTCGTCCACTGATGAAGAAACAGAATCAGAAGACTCTGCTTCAGATGACTTCATGGTGGCACCAGTTCCCCGACCAGAGCCATCCACAACAAGATCCGTGCATTCACTAACAAGACCAAGCAAATCAAGGGTTGATCATAAAGGCATCTAGTTCAAAAACAAAAAATTTACCGGGTCTTGGGAAGTGGTACTGAAGATTGGAAGGTACAAGGTTCACGAGGCGATCACTCTTCTAAGAGAGGTAAATTTGTTGAACTCTTTAACTATTGCGAGGTAGTTTACATTTGGTAAAAGAGTTTCTAGCAAATATTCTTAGCGACTTTGGAGAAGTAGGCCGTTTATTCTACGGGGCTAGTTCTGCTAAAGGCTGAGGGTAGTGATCACACCCACCATGATCAACAAATACTTGGGGATAAACGAGACGGCCAGCCCACCAACTGATATGAGTCCAGACACTCTAGCTGTAAAACTCATTGGTGGCCTATGCAAAAGTTGGGTGGCACGCAATTTGGGAGCTGCAGATTTGACAATAAAGTACTCAATTCTCTACTCATTTGTGGTAAGAAACTGGATGCCCAACTCCAACAAAGGCAAGGTAAGTAGGGCCATGGGATTGCTATTGTTTAGCATTGGGGAGAGGAAGGAAGTCAATCTGGGACAGGATTGCTGCTCATGCCAACAACCCAAAATCCAATTTGAGCATTGGATTTCCCTCACTGATATATGAAATCATGATCAGCCAGCACAAAACAGGAGTGATTCGCCCAACCTCAATTGATTCACCCAGCTCGAAACCTACTGGCCATTTGATTCGACCAACCTAGTCGAATCACTTTCTGTGTAGCACGAATCATTTTTGATTCGCCCAGCTCCTGGACACACTGGCCATTTGATTCGCCCAACCCTGGTCGAATCAACTGTTGAGCCAGTCGAATCAAATGTGATTCTCCCAGCTCCGTGACACACTAACCGAGTGATTCGCCCAACCCTAGTCGAATCACTCGCTGAGCTTGCACGAATCAAGATTGAATTGGTCAACGGCGGTCAACCCAACCCAAAATCAAAACTATAAATAGAAAGAGATGGAAAAAACTCTAGCAGCCTCTTACTGGAAAAAACCCTAGACCAGAGATAATCACAGATTAGAGACAGAAGTCAGCAGCACGAAGCACGGAAGTTTTAGTATTTTTCTGAACTCAGTTATTTTCCTTATTACTAGATGGATTGTAGTAGTTAACCCTAACTCAGTTTAAGGATTTGTATTGCAACGTATGGTTTGAGATACTTATGTTTCATAATTCGATTTAATGAATTACTATTCTTCGTATGAAATTCATGTCTTAATCATCAAGTTAGCATAGCCTAGCGGTGAAACTGAATTGATAACTAGTGCGTGATACTGGATTGACTGCCCTATTAGCGGAGCCTAGCGGTAGAACGTAATTGGTATTGTTAGTCAAGTAATTGTTAACCTATTCGAGAACTTAGCGGTTAAGAGTATGTAGAACATTGAAGTCGACATTACTTTAGCAGGTTTGTTAGAATAAAACATTAGTTTTTGCTAGTTAATGCATGTTCGATCGATGATTACCAATTGCAATGCATATCCCTGAACTGATTCTTCTGAAATTGATAAAACATTCTTCTTGAAAACAACCCCCTTCTGTGTGACAATAGTAGAACTCTAAATTACTTGCTCTCTTTTGGATTCGACCCTACGTACCATTTGCTTGTTAGTAGGTCAATATAAATATAAATTTGGCGCACACAACGATGTGCCGTCAAGAGGCTAAGAAGATTTCTATGTGGCTAAGAAGATTGACAGCATACTCCGAGACCTTGAGTTCCCAGATGCTAGGAGCTCTGCCCCTCCCCAGCCATGAGAGTGATTGAAGCCTCTGACTTTTGTGCCAAAAAGGGGGAGAAAATTGTTGAAACTATGACATTAACTTTGACTTACTCTTAGAACTGTTTTACTTTTGATGCTTAGCCATCTTGAGGAACTCTAAACCCAAATGTATTAATTAGAGCAATTATCTAGCATAGTTAGATTTATGGCAGGTTGTCATTAGTAGTGTTGGTGTAGCTATAGTTTTGTCAAAATGCCAAGGGGGAGATTGTTGAGGTATGACATCCTTTGAAAAAACAACACAAGAGTCTGCTTCAGCAATCCCTGAAGATTTGAAGCTGGAGCACAAACTGAAGAAAGGGCAAGATACATCAACCAAGCACAAGGATCTGCTACAGCACTATGTGGGCCACAAGAGTTGAGGCAAACTGGGCAAAAAGCAAAAGACAAATTCTTCTACAACAATCCGTAATTTGTAGCTAAAGCAAAATGGCCGAGAAGCTTGAAGATGCACGAAGAAAGCCCAGAGAGGTGTTACCATTGTCTCAGAGGTTCAAGAAGTTTTGGAAACGTCATCAAGTGGCCTGCAGATGTCATCACACGGTCGGAGGAAAAGCTCTAAAATATAAGGATCCTAAAGTTCAATTTAGGAAACATAATCTTCAACAACCTTGCAAGAACTAGGAGGAGATTCAGATAATGATGTGATGTACTACGAATCCTGAGGCAACGAGGTTTCCGTCAGTGGTGATCCACGAAGCTATAAGAAGCCAGAGGCAGGGCCATAGCAACAAAAAAGAAACCAAAGAAGAGAATACACACAACTAGAATTTATAGCAGAAGGCTGAGAGAGTTGTGGGGTGCGCAAAAAGATCAAAACTCGCTGAGTTTGATCAGGGATTGATACATAGAATTCAAGGATGAAGACCAAAGCTTCGGAGAATAGCTGCGGACAAACTATCGTAGGCTGTTAGAGAGCCGAGCATCTCTCCTCGTTATTGTCAGGTGGGCATTGATCAAGGGGGAACAACATCTGAGTTGGAAGAATTCAGAAAGAGAGTCTGGCGGTGTAACCGTGTGTGCTAGATAAGCGGTCGACAGCAGTTACAACAACTCTGATATAGAGTGTGCTGAAGCATTAAGTGTACTACACATTGAAATAGGTTAGGCTAAGTCTGAGTGTCAGGTCTGTAGCTATTCTTTACCAGAAGGGTGTAGGTAGCACGAAGAGAGTCTGTGTGATCAGACTGCTAGCTAGTCTAGGGAGTTAGACTGAGCAAAAGATTGTGACTAGGTGAGAAGTAGAGGTTAGAGCACTTTGTACTTTAAACTGTGATAGTGAAATCTTGATGATCGCAGGGTGATCCTCCCCAGACGTAGGTAAGTTACCGAACTGGGTGAACAAATTATCTGTGTCTTTCTTATTCGTCAGAAGAATAATTTCCGCAGGAAGATACTGAGATTGCTACAGCAGAAGCTGTGACTCGAGATCAACAGCACAGTCAAATTTCATTCTCTGAGTTAAGGGAAAAATTGACAGATAATGTTGAACCATTGAAATGACTTGATGAGCTGCCAACTGAAAAATGGGCTTTGGCATATGAAGACAAAGGGCGAAGATGGGGTTTCATAACTACAAATGCATATTAATGTAACATTCTAAAGGGAGGACGTAACTTGCCAATTACGGCTCTTGTACACTACACCTTCAAACAAGCGATCAAATATTTTACGCGGAGACGTGGCCAGTACCAAACAAGTGAAGCCATTTATGCTCCGAATGTGGACAAAAAAATTAATCATCTCAAATGGAAGTGTACTGGCCATGAAGTGGAAATGTATGATCGAACAAATGGAGTGGCGTCTGTCATCACTGCTTATAACCACAATGTTCAAATTGAAAACATCAGAGCCGACATATGTACATGTGGAAAATGGGAAGCATTCCATTTTCCAAGCAGTCACATATTAGCTGTGTGCATGAAAGAGCATTTGAGAGTAAGTGCATGTGTAACCCCAGAATTTTACATGGAAGTATACAAGAGAACATGGTACTCAAAGTTCAATCCGATTCCAGATCAAGCATATTGGCGTTCATATGAAGGGCCTGAACACGTGCCAAACCTTCATTTCAAAATAACCAAGAGAGGTCAAGAACCCACGAGAAGAAGGCACAATGAGATGGACTTTGGGTCAAGTGGCGGACCTAGCAGTTCTAGATCATAAAAATTGGCTAGATCGATGCGATGTTCAAAATAGAATGGGTTGCCATAATAAGAAGACGTGTGATGCGCCGACGCAGTAGTATTAGTGTTAGTGTTAATGAAACATGAAAGTATTTCTTATTGTATGACAACTGCATATTTCAACATGTTAAAGACTTTATTTTTATATTATTAATTTTGATTTTATTACAGTTATGTCCCGTGGTACTCACATTCCATCACCTTCCATATTTCATTCGAGCCCTCAAGTTGACTCCCAGTACGACGATTTACGTCGATGATCAACTCATGACCTATAGACGGTTCATTATTGACCTGGCAAGATACACATAGATCCGCTTCAGTTTGGGACATTGGGGTATGATTTGAATTTAATGTGTATGATGGTTATATTGATTGCATTTTGAGAATACTTATTTATTTGCAGGATCGCGAGGTGTTAGAAGTACGATGTGTGTTCAGGGACGCCGTATTTGGATTGCTGAAGTACCTTTGATATGCTTTAACATAGCGACATGGCATTATCAGTCTCGAGTCTCACGACAGTTTGGACTCCGACAAGCGATCCCCCATATGCCACATCCAAGCCACAAAAAATTGCATGTGATAACAAGGAAAAAAATCAAAGAAGGATTGGAGCAGAGTGTTAGAAGCGTATGTGGCAATGTGGAACAACATGAAGTTGAGAGTGGTGGGAATGGTTGGTATTTGGACGAGTACTACGCATGGTACAACTCGGTTACCCGCATTTTACTCAACTATGTAAGGCTCAGGATCAGCCAATTCCATATTGACCGGCTTCACACTAGATGCCATCACATGTAATTTTCTTATTGCTAAACCAATTATAAATACTAACATATGATTTTCATATTTTTCTCTAAAATATTTTCTGTTCACTTTTCCAGGTTCTTTCTTTGGTACGATCTGGGCGGATAGCAGCTGAAATTTTTTCAGATGATGTACCCAAAAATCAAAAAAGTTGGCGTACAATTTATTCCACACTAGTTATGTTGATTTGACAAATCTTGGAGAGGAGGGTGCTATGTGAATTACACCAGACCTTATCAAATTTCATGATGATAGTCGCATCACCCGGTCTATCATTAAATTTTCTATATTTTATCTAATTTCTTTTCCACATTCTCGCAGATAATGTTCATCCTTCTCAAGAACCTGTACCCTAAGATGCAAATTTAGGTGACCAAGGTCCTTCACAAACTACTCAAGTGCAGAGTCAGGTAGAGGGTGAACAAAGACTTCAGAGGAGCAGCAGGTGACAAGCATATTTTTAACCCTTTATAGTTGTCAAGTGTAGGTTTTAGGAGTCAAATTACAGTAAAAAATAATTTATAAACCTTGATAAGCCAAGGGTCGATTCAAGGAGCAAATACCTGTGTATACTATGCAAGATAGTGCCTTCGTTTAGCTATTCTAATAATGAAAAAAAGTTATAATTACCTTATAAAAGTGATTCTGATGCAAGAACAAGATTATGTAAATAAAATCAATATTCCAGAATCAAATTTCACCCATGCCTAACACACAAATCATGCTATAATCCAAACAATTCAATTATACTATGGAGTTATGGTAATAACCTAATAACATCAGGCAAGCAGCCTAATCGCGGATCATTACCTGAATTAATCTAGACTACGGAACGCCGCCCAATCATGGATTATCAACAGTTTTGATTTATTAAACCCAGAGTTTTCAGACAAATAATGTCAACTTCCCTATAGATTCATGCACTAACATTATAGGTACCATGCTTCGATATTAATTTTACTTAAGCCAGTTAATTGCCTCAGACCCAGTCATCTTTTTGGTTCTTAACCTAATTTTGTTCTCACAAGAAAGCATCCCAATCAATGTCAGACATGCAAGAACAGTAGAATTAAAGAACTCCCTTAACATAATCTAAAAATTTTATTAAGATCACATGAATTGTTGAGTACAAACATGAGATCTGTAGGATCCCAGAACGAGACGACTACTCACTAATCACGGTGATAGAACTATGAAATTGCTGAAGGCTGGATGGCAGGAGCTTATCCAACTTGTTATCCGAACTTCCTCCTTGAACAAGTTACGCAGCGGAATAAAATGACAGAAATAAAAGCTACTGCTAAGGACACAAAGATGGTGACCCAGTTCGGCTATAAACCAGCCTACGTCTGGGGGGCTTATACCAAGCCCATGGGAACCAATCCACTAAATCAAGATCGAGTACAAGGACGTTACAGAATAGGAGACTCCTTCTCTATTCTAACTTCTACTCATCCAAAGTGATTGGAACTCAGGCTCCCCCTGAATATGAGACCTCCCGTCTCTTCCCACTGTTAGACTCCTTCTCCCGAATAGACTCTCGTGTGCTTGACTTTGTTGATAGCACTCGGATGCTTTCCAGATTGTATACAAAGCTTGTGTAATCTCTCAAGATCAGCTTACTGTTTTTCTTTTCAAAAGCATGCCTTCATAGGCTGTGAGTCCTTCATATTTATATTGAGCTGCAGCCTGAGATGTTGATGATATCCCCATGATTTGTTGAGATCTTTTATTCCAAACAGCTTGATGTAGAATATCTTATATTCCAAAGTGCTTGATGGAGAAGATCTTCTATTCCAAATAAATGTTATTTGTTTGCCTTAATGAGCTGATTCGTTGCATATACTCAGTGTTATCTTCAAGATTATATCTTCAGATCTTGTTACGGATTTTGGCTCATCAGATTATCTTCTTTCGAGGTTGTCCAGCAAGGCTATTTGTATAACACCTTGCACATCCGCGTGGTACAATTTTGTTCAACATGCCAATATGCAGCCACAATCTAGAATACATGTATAAAAGAGAATTAAAGAAGAAGAAGCCGAAGGTAGAGAAGAAATCTTCTCTATGAAGCCGAGTCTCCATCTTTAATCTTCTTGGAGTCTTGAGTCGTCTTCAGTCTCTTCAAAAACTAGGTTAAATCTTGCTCAGGTCCAGAATACTTTTTTTCTGGGTTCTAGGTCTTTATAAATTCCAAAATCAATTGGGCCGATTTTAGAAATCAATTTCGGACCGATTCAGGATCAAACCAGAGGTTGGCTTGTCCAACCGCCGGTTCAGTTGGTGAATGACAGCGCGTCATTATGCGCCTCAAATTTGTATTTATAGTTCATGTTAACACTTAGCAAGCGGTAAGCAGGGTCGAACCCAAAGAGAGCAAGTGAGCAAGAGTCCTAATACTAGTCAGAGAGAAATGAACAATACTGAAGATATCAGTCGGGGGAAATACACTGCAACTAGTTATCATTGATCAAGCAACATGTATCAACTAATGAATACTGTCCCAATTAGTGTTCTACCTATTCTTAACCGCTAGGTTCTCAAGCAGGTTCAATAGTTACTCGACTAACACCACAAATTAGTTCCACCGCTAGGCTTAGTTAACAATGCAATTCAGTCAGCTATAATGCAATGGGTATCAACCTAGCTTCACTGCTAAGCTTTACTAAATTGATAATCAAGCATACAGCTCATACAAGTCAGGAGGCAGTAATCTATAGCTCAAATCATGCATTCATTAATCTCAAACCAAGTGTTGAATGCAAATCCCCAACTGAGTTTGGGTTTAGCTACTCAAAACATCCATCGAATACAATAAAACTGAGTTCAGTATACTACAATAAGTTAAGGAACACGAAACTGAACTGAAAAATGCCATGAATAGTATTTTCCGGCAGTGAATAGTAATAGATGAATAGTAACAAGTGAACAATAATCCTGATGAATAGTGATTCCGGTGACTTTCAGTAGCTTCTCCTCCTCCTTCTCTCTAAGCTGCCGCCTCCTTGCTACAGTGCCCCGAGATAACTGATGGCAAATGTGGTCTAATGCTAGGGTTTGGGTTGAACCAAATATACTGAATCGGTCTTTGGTTCAGCAGCTGTTGACTTCTGTTGACCGTTGTTGACTTCTTGATCTTCAATGAATGCTCCAAATATACAATAAAATCCAATACGATCTTGAACACACCTGCGATATGAAAACGCTACAAAAGAGTAATCGATCTCACGCAAAATGTAATAAAACTATGTGAATAAACAACTCAACGGAGCGTAAATACGGTCCATCAGCGAACCGCCGGTTGGACCATGAACCGGGCTGGTTCAATAGGTCAAGAATTTTGGCCGGTTTGACCTGAACCGACGGTTCGGTCTTGAATCGAGCACTGTTCACTATGCGCGATGATTCTAACTTTTCTCGCTTTATTGACCCTTTAAAGCTTCTAATGTGGTCTTGATATAAACTAAGATGTTCAAGTTAGCTTTCCAACAAGATAGCACGCCTCAATCGGATAAAAATCATGAGCTCGGCAAGCCTTTGATGACGAAAAGGTCAATTTTCCCAGATTTGGTCTGTATTTGTCTGAATATTTGTGTTTTAACTTATTTTGCTCCAAGCAGACTACAAAGACTCAATTTAATATAATTTGACCTGAAATGAGAGTAGAGTGGTAAAAATACAATGAAAATTTTGGGTGAGTAGCGAAATTCATCATCGAATAAAGCAAATTATTGATAAGAAATTAACCGATCAACAAGCCTAAAAGATCAGTTAGAAGATCGATAGGTCCATTTATTCGTTAGACTTCAGTTGTCGAACTTCACTAAACCCTAATAATATTATGTATCTTAACGATTAAGATGATTTTTAAAATTTTAACATGTAACTTGTTTCATGGGATGAGAATTTGCTATGTTAATATACAAAATCAACATGATTTTTCAAATGAAGAGTGGGATTGGAAATTTTTTTCAGCACAAACCGCTATAGTAGCGGTTTGTTCTCGTATTATATTTCAGAACCTACTGACTTTGTGTTAGGATCGCACTAACAGTTACGAAACACGAAAAACGAAAAATAAAGAAGAGAAATAGACACAAGATTTATGGTGGTTCCCTCCCAATGTAAGACGTATGTCCACTCGCCGCTTGCAGGCTCAATCCAATATAATCACCAGTCGGAAGATCATTACACCCTCACAGAATCGCCTCACGCACATTCTCTGATTTTCTGATTACATCAATTTGACGGCAGGCACACCGTATAAAAGAAAACTAAGGTCTTTGGGCCGAGTAATACGACACATACGGTCAATTACAGCACTACGATCAATACGACCTCTGAGGGTTCGAGGAATTCCGTACTTGTCGTATTGCCCGTATCAATACGAGCCATACGACCCGTACGACCAGTACGACTGCCGCTACCAGTACGAGCCATACGACCCGTACAACCAGGTCGATCAGCTTCCAGCTCTGCATAGGGTCTCAGTAGCGCTTCTATGCAGATTAGGCTTCACACTCAACACTTTGTATTTCAAATCAAACTGCTACTACGAGTAGAAGTTTGACCAAAAAACACGGTCAAACCGCTACTCGTAGTAACGGTTTGTGGCCGTATCAAAACTCAGAACACATTGAGTGGCGGTTTGTGGCGAACTAGACACATCAGTGTCAACTCAACGCTTAGTCGGCATTTAAACTTTAAAAAGCCACAAACAGCTACTGGGAGTAGCAGGTTGTGGAAAAAAGTGACATTTCGGGAATAAATTTGAGGATCATGGTAGATGGGAAGCAACTTTCAAATCGGTGGCATTTTAAGAAAATAAAAAAAAATAGAACTGCCCGCTTTTTTTTAATTCAATAAGTGAGTTAACTTCGATTTGTGAGTTGACATCGCTTTGCTAACTTGTCACCAATAAAGAGCGAGATAGAAGTCCATGTACGAGACTTACTAAAATCGATCTCTTAACAACAAGAAATGTTTGACATAAATTGACAAATTTTGCATGCTTCGAGCTAAACGGTATATTTAAAGTTTCTCGAGTAGGACATGCACGCCTGTTATAGCCTGTCAACTAACATATGGTGTATTTATGGATTCGGGAAGGTCCTTGACTTCATGAAGCCACTCCTACACTACTATTCGCCATCATGTACCTTTTGGTACACTTCATTGTGCCTGAGCCTTGTGGATGGCTCATATTTACACATTTATATGCAGGATTCGAAATATGGACAAATCCATCATACAACTTCCAAAAACGTTAATCGGCCAATGGATGAAATGTCTAGCTCCAGGTCGCGAAGTATGCTTCCAATGTATAATGATAATCATCAGAGGCACTATAAAGGATGCGCTCACTTTTACATACTGCTAAGACATAACTGCATGGATAGTGAAATGTTTTCCATTTTTCACATGTACATGTTACATAAGACATAACTGTATTATGTGGTTGAATCGTATGCAGATGATGCTTTCTTCGGTTGTTACTTGATAAACTTTATGTGTTGCGTCAAAACTCTAAATCCTGTGTTTTTCCAGAGTGGTTCCTTCGGTTCGGTATTGAATACTTCTGGAATAACATGTATTGCATCTGCCTTAGCATTAAAAGTAGTTTCTACCCCAAGTGTATGACTATGCCTAAAATTTCCTCCCAAATATTTGCCAAGCGGTTCATTCGCTTCCCAAGCCGTGACTTCAACAAATGTTATATCCCAAATATAATTAGGTTCGGACACATTAGAAAAGTTCTCTTTTTCTAGTTGAGCTACGAATTTCATCTCATTCCTATCAACTCATTCCTTATAGGCATATCTAGCGTTTCCAACGTCAATGTAACCATCAGGTCTGATTCGATATGATCCATTTATCAACAATTATGGGTTTACCTACATAAGTTACAAATAGTTCATATTTGTTGAGGTATGACATCCTTGACAAGTTGCCGAACTGAGTAAACAATTGTTAGGTGTCTTTCAGGTTTGACCAGATAAAGCTTACTCCGCAGAAAGATATAGCGAGTGGTACAGCAGAAGCTGTAACTCGCAATCAATATTGAACAATTCAACAAATTCAAATAATAACAACTCAACAAACACAAAATTACAAACATGAAATCAAAATAAGCCAACAAATAATCTATTAATTCAGAAAACACTCAATTTCAAAAGAGTATCTAACGATCGAATGAGCGTATCTGAATGCAACAGAGCCAAACTAACCTCCAGACAAGCTGTGAATTAAGGCATCCGGAGATGAGAGAGGGGTGAGCTTTAGATAATGAGAGGATAAACCAAATCAAGAATTCTTATCGCCACGAGATTGGTCTCTTAATGAGATCGATTCTTCTAAGATCTATCTCTGGTGTAGATTTCCTATGTGGCCATCCAACGAGGCAATCTCTTTCCATTTATAATACATTTTAAGTTACAACGAGATTTTTTGAATCATTTAAAACCGAATTCTACGATAATCTCTGGTATTCTACGATAATCTTTGGAAGTTCATGGTGGTAGTTCTAGTAGCAGAGTATGAGATACAGCAGCAGGGTTAGCTTATTCTAGGTGGCTCTTTTCATTTAGCTCATCAATCAGTCATCTCTCCTCAATTTTGGGTTGAGATTTCAAACTTTAGTTGGGTTTTTCGGTGGGGTGTCCGGTCGGGCGTTTGGAGCTGCATTAGAAAGGAGGACGGAAGATAACCGCGATTTGGAGCGGTTTTTGATGGAATTTTGGGGGACTGAGGGAGTGGCGTAGGTGGTGGAGAGCTTGTGTCGGTGGGGTTTGGTGAAAGTGTGGAGTACGGAGAGGAGAGCCCTAGATATGGTGGATGTTGGTTGTGTTGGTGAGTTTGGGGAGTTGATGGTTTTGAGAAATTTGTGATGGGTAGAGAGGGTGGTGGAATGAGGAGGGTGGTCTTGATGCTGGTCCGTAGGCCTCTGCTTGGGTTTGATCTCTCTTGTTATGCTTGACTTAGCCAAGCTCTAACCTAAAGAAGCGGCTTTCTAGTCCCACTCTGGGTTGTAAGGTGTTCTGAAATTGGAGGGTGTTTTGTGCTAGGCAATAATGTTTTGGAGGTGATGCCAATTTCATTTTGGTTGCGGTAAAGTTTTTGGTGTAGACACCAAAATCAGTTGGTAGTTTAAGAAAGCTGTGGAATGAGATGGAGTCTCAAGATAGTGCTCTTGTTAATGACGTATTGGGCGGTTTTGCCTGGGTTGGAAGCGTCCTTTTTCGGTTTGTCCAAGATTTGGCATGAATATGAGGGGCAGTAGTGCTTTGCGGGATCATGTATCTTGCCACTTGAGAAGGTCGCGGAGTGAATGCCTGTCGGGAAAGGGGCTAGTGGAGTTAGTTCAGCACCTTCGTGGACATGGGAGATGGTTGTGCGGGCGGTGCAGTACGATGTACAGGGTGGGGGCGCGGTGTCGAGGCTGCGGTTGTGGGGCCACCTTCATTGGTTCCGAGGAGTTGCCGATTAGCATGCCGGCTGGATCGGCGGTGCCGATTTTGAGGGAGGTGATAGATGTGCAGCAGGACCTTACGTTCCTTGGGGAGGTTCCCGGTGGGTTTGACCCTGTTGACGAAGATCCTGAGGTTCTCAAGAAATTGAGGTGTGCAGCGATCCCAACCCTGAACTTCATTCCAAGAGCTTGTAGGAGAGGGGTGGCTAAGTGCTATGTCGAAGCAATTAGAGCGGTTAATGAGGTTCTTGGTGACCTTAACCGGTGGGGGATCATCCAGATTTTTGTTGTATCAGTTCTTCGATCGGTCAAAAAAGAAGATAGAGATGGAGTCTCCTTAGCTGAGTTGGTGGCTTTTAGATTAGAGGTGTGGGGAGGGGGAGGGGACGGTCAGCGTCATCTTTGGCAGGAGGCTTTGGGGTTGGGGGCGTCTGGGAGGCGGGTGCCAGTTTTTTCGGAGGATGATTAGAGGAAGGTTAATGTGAAGCGCTGCAGGAAGTTGGCGACGATGGGTCGTCTCGGTGATGTGGCGGGCCGATTAGTTAGTGGAGGGGTATTGCCGCGGTCTCAAGAGGAGATGGATGAGCTCGTCCGTAAGCACCCGCAGGCTCCACCTCCAGGGATTCCCACGGGGCTGTCTCCTGATTTGATTGTACCTTCTTGGGAGGAGGTGTCGCGGGCTCTTCATTCTTTTCAGAGCGGTTCCGCAGGGGGTGGGATGGGCTTAAGCCGCAGCTGTTATTGGATATGGTTCAGGAGGTCGCAGGCCTGGTGGAGGAGGTTCTGTTGCAGAGAGTTTTGACAGCCCGTGTCACGCTTTTGCTTAGTGGGAGAGCGCCTCTTAGTTTGGCTCCCCTTCTTATGATTGCTCCAGTTATTCCTCTTGCGAAACCTGGAGGAGGGGTTAGGCCGGTCCCTGTGGGAGAGGTTTGGCGGCGTCTTACATCGAGGGTGGCTCTGAGTGCTGTTAGAGCTTCAGCGACGACTTATTTATTGCCTTTTCAGTTGGGGGTGGGAGTGAGAGGGGCAGCAGAGGCAATTACACACTCTTTAAATCAA
This sequence comes from Umbilicus rupestris, assembly GCA_963678935.1. Taxonomy (NCBI): domain Eukaryota; kingdom Viridiplantae; phylum Streptophyta; class Magnoliopsida; order Saxifragales; family Crassulaceae; genus Umbilicus; species Umbilicus rupestris. The sequence continues at coordinate 2,424,831 of OY787618.1, read as the reverse complement.
GTGGGGAAGCATTCAGCCGATGAGGGGCTAGGGGTTTTGAAGGTGGATCTCACAAATGCTTTTAATCTGGTCAGCAGAGAGGTTTTCTTGGAAGGAGTGCGGCTGCATTTCCCATCGCTGAGCGCTTGAGTTGAGTATTGTTACGGGTCTCAAGCTTTGCTCTTTTTTGGAGAGTCGACCATTCTTAGTTGTGGGGGGGTGCAGCAAGGCTATCCTTTGGGGCCTTTGCTTTTTGCCGTCGCTTTGCAGCCTTTGCTTCGTCGGATTGGAGAGTTGTGTCCTCGTTTGATGCTCAATGCTTGGTACCTGGACGATGGTATATTGATGGGACATAGAGAGGATTTGTCGGTGGCGTTTGGGGTCATTTGGGATTCAGGGCCACGGCTTGGGTTGGTGGTGAACCATACCAAGTCCGTATGGTGGTGGCCAGGGGGTGGCAGGAACCGGCCTCCGGAGGTGTCAGACGGGGTTGTGGTCTCGAACTCCTCAACTTTATCTATTTTGGGTAATCCTATTTCAGCGGATGGGAGAGGGGCCGATGGGGTGGTGGGGAAGAGAGTTCTAGGCATTCAGGCCATTCTAACTGCGGTGTCTAAGTTGGATAATTCGCAGCTGGAGTTGTTGCTTTTGCGCGCCTGCGTAGGCATGCCGAAGATGATGTATAATTTGCGGTGTTCACCGCCTGATTGGATTGAGGGGTCGATTCGCTCTTTCGACACAGCGGTGCATCAGAGTTGGTGCATATATGGAACACGGGTTTCACGATGGAGCAAAGAAGATTGGTGGGTTTACCTCTTAAGTTTGGAGGGCTTGGAATTCCGGTGGGGAGCGATGTGGCTCTCTCAGCTGCAGTGGCCTCCTTGGTGCAGGCTGGAGGTTTGTGGGAGATGCTTACGAAGGATTCGTTCTCTTCATCCAGGTGCGGAGTCTTGCTTGAGAGGTGGAATTTGAGATTTCGTGCTACCTCCTCAGTTGGATTGGATGAGCTTAGGTCGAAGGCTAAGCCACAACAGTGGCTTACCTTCCTGGCTGCGGAAGTCATCAGGGTAGAGATCAAGGCGCAGGTAGGGGTCCGGGTGAGTACTCTGGTGGATGCTGTTTCTGCGTCGGGGAGTGGTATTTGGACCACAGCGATACCTACACCTTTCTCTGGGCTTCATATGAGCCCGGCGGAGTATCGCTTGGCCCTCAGGTACCGTACCAGACACGATGTGTTTGCAGTTTCGCTGACTTGTACGGCCTGTAAAGGGTTTCACACGTCTGACGCGGCGGGGGATCACGATTCCCATTGTTCGGGGGGTGGGAGGAGGATTCGAAGGCATAACGCGGTGAGAGATGCGTTCTACACCTTTTTTAGGGAGGCTAATTTGGGGCCTAGGCTGGAGGTGGCTGGCCTTCTCGATGGGGGAGAGAAGCCCGCGGACATTTTAGTTCCGGCTTGGGATGCAGGGAGGGATCTTTGTGTGGATGGATCCATTGTCTCTCCGTTTGTGGGAGGAGGGGCAGGGAGGGGGTCAGGGGAGGCTGCTAGGAGATCAGAGGAGAGGAAGATCTCTAAGTATGGGGCTTTTTGTTCAGCTAATGGTCTTATGTTCGAGCCTTTCATCATGGAATCTATAGGAGGTTTCGAAGCGAGGGCGGATCAGCTGATCAGGATAGTGGCGGCGAGGTGGGCGGATCAGCTTATCAGGACAGTGGCGGCGAGGTGGGCGGAGGCTAAGGGTATGGAGCCGCCGCAGCGCTCTCCATTTTGAGGCAGAAGTTGTCTTTTGTTTCGCAGAAGGCATTAGCAGACGGATTTTTATTAAGAAAGGACTTCGATTAGCTCCGTCTTTCCCTTTTGGCTTTGAGCTCTCATTTGTAACTGTCTCTTTTTGAGTTATAAGAATGAATATATATTTTTTTAAGTTATTGCCAATTCACCTTTTTTCTCAAGAGACCATCTCTTAGACAATTCAGCATACCATCTTAACAAGACAAGGCAAGTCTAAACTTAAATAGAGCAAGTCAGGTATTGAGTTTCAAAAAAGGAATAGTTCTAATTTTTTTTCCATTTCAAATAGAATACATCTTCTTGAGCGAGTAATGTACATATGAAGTAACAATTCAAAGTTACATTTACGGCATGAAAAGATCGTACCAAATCTACGCGAAGAGTTCTTGGATGGCGAACTCTTCAATTATGATTTCGATGTGAATACCATCGTTTAAAGGGACATTTCATTTATTAGGGGTGAATTTTTACCGAACACACACAAATATGGCATAAGAGTGATATAGTAGAAGCATATACATCAATTGATATTCATGAGTGCCCAAGTCGACCCGAAGAGGGTGTGGTAAGGTAATGGCATCAATGCTAAAACAAATACTTATTGAGGACAATCCCAGAACAACCATCGAAGATACATGACAGGCCGAAGATAGTTTGCATATGTGTCATACAACTTGTCAAAGTCGATGAAGGAAGACAACTGGTACTTCTACAGTGGGTGCTCGAGACACATGACTGGGAATATAGCCTTCGTAATCAATATTCGGCCCTGCAAGAAACAAAATGTGATGTTTGGGAATGGACCAAAAGGAAAAGTTCTTGGTAAAGGAACTCTAGACATTCATAGGTAGCCCAAGCTTCAAATGTGATGCTGGTGGATGGTCCGAAAGCAAATCTCATCAGCATAAGTCAACTATGTGACGGTACACACTTCGTCAATTTTACACAAAAGATTGGTCAAGTATTTGATGCAAGGGGGAGATGCGTAATGAAGGGTACGAAGTCTGCCAACAATTGCTACTTACTAGAGGATGCTACATCAACATATGCACACTCGTGTCTGATGACCAAACAAAAGAAATAAGGTTGTGGCATGAGAGGATGGGTCATCTGAACCTGAGGACTCTCAAGACGATTGCTTCAGAACAATTTGTCAAGGGTATTCCTAAGATTGCAGGTGATTCTAAAATTTCACAACGTCTCACTTAGACAGATTTGTGAACTAGCAGTTGCTGCAGCACACTCTTGTTCACAAGAAATAATCTCAGCAAGCAATGAACAAAGGCACAGGTTTGTTCACCCAGTTCGGCCAAACTGCCTACGTCTGGGGAGGACTATTCTCCAGTCCTCAATCCACTCAATCAAAGGTCCCAAGCACACTCGGTTACAACGCACGCAACCTATGCTACTTTAACCCCGTGTGGATCAAACAACACAATCAGAACAAGCTCTGATTTGTGTCAGCACACCCTCTACAGTATGTCAGTCTAGAATAGCTACAATCCTCTCAAAGAACTTAGCCTATTCTATACTACACTACTCAGCAGAGTTGCTGCAGCAACAGCTGTAACACACAGCTGAAGCACAATGTCCGCGTCGCTCCAAGGCCTTCTGCCGAGCCGATCGAACCACTCCAAGAGCGCTGCACACTCTGAGTAACTCCCCCTCACTCAGTGACCACCTGCCACTAGTGAGTTCTTCCGCACGAACCTCGACCGAGTCTTCCACCCGTCAGTTCTTCCGCGGCTGCCTTTGATCAACCAACAAGCTCCACAGCTCTGAATTGGCTTCCAGATCAATGCACAAATCAGTCTCTGCAAGACCTGATTCTCTTCTGCAATACTCACCACAGCTCTGCGCTCAACGCTCTGCCCGTGTGTGTTTGATCGAAGAACAACGTCCGTAGCACACCAAAAATCCTCACTCTGAAAACTGTGTCTACTCTCGTGTATCACTCAGCTTCGATCAACCTCTTCAGCCCCTAACACCTTCTACTTAAATACCCACACCACTTTAAGCAGTTTCCAGGTTTAGGCCATTGATCCACAAGATCAATTATCTCCTAAAATCTAGGAGATTAGATTTGATTTATATCTTCAATGCAAATCTCCTTCCTCTGACCAGTAAACCTTGCTGGAATATGCTCAACAGCATTTTAGAAATTCTTCTAAGAGCAAGAACACAACTGCCATACCTTCAAAGCTCACCAAGGCCATAACTGCTACTCGGACAGTTGATACAGCACTTGAACCAGCACCTGCTGCAGCATCCCCTGCTGTATCTGCTACTGCTTGTTTGTTTGAGCTGCAGCAGCTCCTTGTTCACATATGTTGGTTTTGTCAAACCTGCCATACTTGCATCATCAATCTCCCCCTTGGCATTTTGACAAAACCAAAGCACGCTCCGATGAACCGAAAGAAAAAAAACAAGCACTAATTACTCCAAAAAAAACATTTGAGAGAGTAAGTATAAAAGGCCACACTCGGCCATAGCATAATGACCACGCAGGGTCAGTAGAAGAAATGTTCATCAACAGTAGCAGTATTAATCTTCTTCTCCCCCTTTTTGTCATAGATGCTCAAGGGGCCTGCTCCTCATCCTCCAGGAACTCCAAGTCTCTAATTAGGCTCCTAATCTGGCCACGCCTGGCATCCCTCCGTTTGGCCTCAGTATCAAGAATGAGCAGCTCAGACCTGAGATGGCTCACAATTCTGGCACGAAGAGCTGGCTGAATGGATGCAGCAGGGGGAAGAGAGTCCTCCAGGGGAGCTGGAGCTGAAGAACCAACCATTAGAAGATCCTCATAAGCAACATCCACGACATGTTTTCCCTTGAATAGCTTGTGATCTACTGTGAAGACCTGCAGCTCCTCAGATAAACCTTCAGGAATCTCACCAAACTCTGGGTGCTGAGAGACCATGATCCCATAGATGAGAGAGGGTAGCACAATAGGCTTGCTGGAGGAGGCACTCCCGGCATGAGTGGCCACCTGAGGGAACATAACACTGCCCAGGCTGATCTTCCTCTTCTTCCCAATAGAGTAGAGAAGGTTAGCAAAGTCTTTGTTAACCTTCCCCCTGTGAGAGCTAGGGATCCAATTTCGAATGCCCAGATGATACAGCAGGGCAAACTTGGAGGTAAGCTCAGCAGCATTGAGGTTAGGACCACCCCACGACAGGCACACTCCCCCTGTCAGAATCTTCGCCACAAACTCTGGCTTAACATCAGTGGGAGCTCTTGCATTCTCAGAGATTCCAAGAAAAGCATCAATAATTTCAGGGGTAATAACCACTGACTTACCCCGTACCCAGCTTTTCCCATACTCAGCCGCTCCTTCATCTCCAAATTTCTCCTCCATATTCACAATAAATTCTCTAACCAGAATAATATTGAATCGATGAGGAAAGGTTAGGGACTTGAGAAGATTTACCTCTGTCAGAAGCTGAATCATAGCAGCTGATCTGTACTTGTCGAGGACCAGTCTCTTCTCATACACAATGTGTTTCCTCTCAACAGCACTCCAGGATTGAGAGGCACTTCTATTTCTGAACCATGTACCTCCCACTGTGAGAGCAGATAAGTCAATCGCTGGTGGTCCTCTCTCAGAAGGTCCACCAAGAGAACCTTCTTCTTCTTCTTCACTGGCTGTTCCTTCACTGCTGGAGACTAGGATCAAGATAGGGGCTTTTCCCTTGTCTGAAGGAGGAGGAGGATGTGCTGCAGCAGGTTCCTGTTCAGGAGACTCAGCCCCTGTTTCCACCCCTTCACCAATAATGCCTGGGGACATGACCAGCGATCTGCACTCTTCTTCTGCGGAGGCTGCTACAGCAGCCTCTGCTGCTTGTTCTTCTTCAGAGGCAACTTCAGTCACAGCCTCTTCTGGCAGCACAGCAGTACTGGAAACAGGTTCTCCATCACGTACCAGCCGCCTCCTCTTCTGGGTTGTTTCTGTGGGAGAACCAGGCTCGTTATGCGACACAGGAAGAGGAGCTGGTTCCCACACCACTACATCCAACCGCTGAGCAGGGTCTTCGTTGCGTGCCTTGGTCCTTCTCTCATACCTGCCCTGCCTGTCTGCTGCCAGATTCTTCTTCAACCCGCGTGTCTTCACCATTTTTGCAGAGATGTGGAGGGTTTGAGGAGCGCTCAGAGGATGATCGGCAGAGATTTTTGAGAAACCCTTTTGCTCTTGATCTTTGCCCTAGAAAATATTTACCCGTTATTTTCTTTTTCCTTTTGAAGTTGTTAAGACACGTGCCTCCCATGTGCAAATATTTCCCTTTCCATCCTCAGTAACCAACACATGTGAACAAGCTTATTCTTGACCCGGTTGCTATAGCACATGCGAGCTGGTTCACCTGTTCAGTTCAGACTGCAGCATTGCTTGGAGGATCCTCAAGAGGTTCTGATGGAGCTTTCTTCACCCATTTTTGAGACAAACCAGAGTTTTTCTTCTTCTGATCTTCCATCCTCCTGTCTCTTCCTTTGTCATGTTTGGGTTTCCATATCTGTAACGACTGCTGTTTACATTTGTTTTTTGCAATCCAGTGCCCTTGTGTAACAGTCTTAGCAATCCTTCTCTGTGATTCTTTCCAGGAACTGTTTTTCTGAGAAACAGCAAGAAACGGAGTCTTTATGCAATAAGAGTTGTTCCTGGATTTTACTCTTTCTTTTTCAACTGAGCAGGTTCTGCGCTGCTGCTTCAAATTAGAGTTGATTTTCTGATTCCCAACACTTGTACCAGTACTCTGTTTATTCTGAGTCTTTAGTTTTGTTTTAGAAAAATGATGTGCACGGTGCTGCAGCATCCCCTTGTTCACATGTCTGGTTCCAACTTTGTCTGGAGATTTTGAGGAGCTATCTGAATTCTTCTTCTCATCTGTCTCAACAGCTGAAGCTTTAATGAAAACTGTCCCTCTAGAGCTTTCTTCGCCAGTATATCCAAGCCCTGTTTTCCCTTTTCCAAGTCTTTGGTAAGACAGTATTTCGTCCAGGATATTACTCTGCGGATCAGCTGACTTGACTGTTGCTGGAGAGGACCCAGCAGAAATCTGTCTCCCTGAATCTTCTCTTTTTAGAATAGTAACTCGATTGTCGAATGGGAGTAGACCTTTCCTTCGTTCTTCTTCCAAAAGATTGACTCTGTCAGTCACGGCCTGATTAGTCTGAAGAACTGCCTCACATTGTTTCAGTACCTTCCTCAGAAGATCAGCAAGACTGTCAGATGAGTCTTCTTCATCCTCACTTTCAGAGACTTCAATTCCATAATGAATTTCTACCTTCTTTGGCTCCCTGAGGTTGACATCTGAAACACTTGTCAGCACAACACAGTTCTCTTCATCACTTTCATCAGAGTCACTCCATTTTGCTGTCATGGACTTATTGTTCTTCTTCTCTGAATTTTTGAGGGGTTTGCTTGGACAATCAGCCTCAATGTGTCCATACCCTTCACAGTTCCAGCATTGAACTCCTTTTTTCATCTCTTTCTTATCATCTTCATCCTGAACTGGTTCTTTCCCTTTCTTCTTTCGTTCACTGCCCCTTCTGAATTGTCTTCGCGAGGAAGAGCTTCTCTCAGTTCTGGATTCCATGTTTTTCAGAAGCTTCCCAAGGTTCTTAACAAGCATGCTCATCTGATCATCTGGAACTGTCTGCTTGATTTCTGCTTCAGCTTTCAATCCAACATTTTTGTCCTTGGAAGTGGTGTCCTCTTTGACCAGTTTCATCTCAAATTGTTTGAGAGATCCCATCAGCTCTTCCAACCTCATGAACCTGACATTTTGCGCTTCTTCAATAGCTGTCACTTTCATGTCAAATTTTGTGGGCAATGATCTGAGAACCTTTCTGATAAGCTTTTCTTCAGGGATGGGCTCACCAAGAGCATGAGCTTCATTTGCAAGATCACAGAGTTTAGCATTAAACTCAGTGACTGTTTCTTCATCCAGCATCCTCAGATTCTCAAATTGTGTGGCAATTATCTGGAGTCTTGACAGCTTCACTCTATCAGTTCCTTCATGGGCAGTTTGTAGAATCTCCCATGCTTGCTTGGCCATGTCACAGTTTGAGATCAACCTGAAATTGTTAGCATCAACTGCAGCAAAAATTGCATTCAGAGCCTTTGAATTACCAGTTGCTGCAGCACCTTCTTCAGCAGTCCACTGCTCTTCAGGTTTTATTCTTGTCACTCCTTGCTCATCCATGGTGATTGGAGGAGACCACTGAACCACAACAGCTCTCCATGTCTTCTCATCAATAGCCCTGAGAAAGGCTTTCATTCTAGCTTTCCAATATCCATAATTGCTCTCTTCCAATAATGGAGGTCTGCTTGTGCTCTGTCCTTCCTTCATTGTCTTGGCTTCTTCAGAGACACTGTAGGATCTTTTAACTCTGTGTGTCGAGTTCCTGCTCTGATACCAATTGAAATTTCACAGCGTCTCACTTAGACAGATTTGTGAACTAGCAGTTGCTGCAGCACACTCTTGTTCACAAGAAATAATCTCAGCAAGCAATGAACAAAGGCACAGGTTTGTTCACCCAGTTCGGCCAAACTGCCTACGTCTGGGGAGGACTATTCTCCAGTCCTCAATCCACTCAATCAAAGGTCCCAAGCACACTCGGTTACAACGCACGTAACCTATGCTACTTTAACCCCGTGTGGATCACACAACACAATCAGAACAAGCTCTGATTTGTGTCAGCACACCCTCTATAGTATGTTAGTCTAGAATAGCTACAATCCTCTCAAAGAACTTAGCCTATTCTATACTACACTACTCAGCAGAGTTGCTGCAGCAACAGCTGTAACACACAGCTGAAGCACAATGTCCGCGTCGCTCCAAGGCCTTCTGCCGAGCCGATCGAACCACTCCAAGAGCGCTGCACACTCTGAGTAACTCCCCCTCACTCAGTGACCACCTGCCACTAGTGAGTTCTTCCGCACGAACCTCGACCGAGTCTTCCACCCGTCAGTTCTTCCGCGGCTGCCTTTGATCAACCAACAAGCTCCACAGCTCTGAATTGGCTTCCAGATCAATGCACAAATCAGTCTCTGCAAGACCTGATTCTCTTCTGCAATACTCACCACAGCTCTGCGCTCAACGCTCTGCCCGTGTGTGTTTGATCGAAGAACAACGTCCGTAGCACACCAAAAATCCTCACTCTGAAAACTGTGTCTACTCTCGTGTATCACTCAGCTTCGATCAACCTCTTCAGCCCCTAACACCTTCTGCTTAAATACCCACACCACTTTAAGCAGTTTCCAGGTTTAGGCCATTGATCCACAAGATCAATTATCTCCTAAAATCTAGGAGATTAGATTTGATTTATATCTTCAATGTAAATCTCCTTCCTCTGACCAGTAAACCTTGCTGGAATATGCTCAACAGCATTTTAGAAATTCTTCTAAGAGCAAGAACACAACTGCCATACCTTCAAAGCTCACCAAGGCCATAACTGCTACTCGGACAGTTGATACAGCACTTGAACCAGCACCTGCTGCAGCATCCCCTGCTGTATCTGCTACTGCTTGTTTGTTTGAGCTGCAGCAGCTCCTTGTTCACATATGTTGGTTTTGTCAAACCTGCCATACTTGCATCATCAGATTCAAACACAGTGTGCAGAGATTGTCAAGTTAGAAAACAAAGGAGGGCTTCACACCCCAAGGTCACTGAGACCAGTACCTCCAGACCTCTACAACTATTGCAGATGGATCTCATGGGACCAATGGAAGTATTTGAGTTCATCAGAGAAAAGTCCGAGACCGTGAGGGTGGTGACCACCCTAGCTACTCGGCTGGAACAAGAATAGTGCCTAAGAGTGGCAGCTATACGAAGCGATCATGGAAGGGAGTTCGAGAATGACGCCATGGATGAATTCTGTAACAGACAATGCATCACATATCAATACTTGTCGCCCATAACTCCACAACAGAATGGCGTAGTTGAACGAAAGAACCGGACTATTCAGAAGATGGCTCGTGTAATGATCCATGCGAAGAAGGTCCCACTCTGATCTAGGCAGAAGCCATGAACACTGCCTGCTACATCGTCAACCGTGTAATCGTCAGAAAAGGTACAAAAAAGACGTGTTATGAGCTGTGGAGACAGAAGAAGCCATCGGTCAAATACTTTCATGTGTTCGGAAGCGAATGTTACATTCTGAGAGACAACGAGTACCGAAAGAAGCTTGAACCCAAAATCGACCAGGGAATGTTTTTTGGATTCTCCACTACCAGCACAACATATCGGGTCTACAACACACGGACAAAAACAGTGATTGAATCCATCAATGTGACTGTCAAGGATGAGGAAGCAGAACATCCAAAAAAGTGATGATGATGAAGATTCTGTGCCGAAGGGGCACAACCGGACCTGTTCTCAAGAACCAAATAACGCTGATCAAGAAAGAGTTCCAGAGGATGCTATAGTAGAAGAGCTTGAGCAACATGTGGAAGAACAAGATACTGATCATAATACAGAAGTGCCTTATGAAGAAATCCCAACTACTCCCGGTCCAGGATGTCCTCCACCAAAAAGAATCCAACAAAACCATCCACTGACAAATGTCATCGGCGATCTCACCGAGAGGAGTTGAACTCGAGGTACTTCCCACATCTACCTATGTGATATGTTGAACAACTCATGCTTTCTCTCCAGCATTGAACCAAAAAACATTAGAGAAGCACTGGGAGATGAGTTCTATGAAATTGGCACTACATTACTATTGTTGAAAACCCACATGTTGCTTCAGCAATTTCTTCCGCTATGTTGTTGTGGCCTTGGCCAAATCTGAAATACAACTAGATTTGTTCACCCAGTTTGGCAACAGCCTACGTCTGGGGAGGACAGCTCTCAGTCTTCAAGATTCCACTATTCCTGGTTAAAGTACAAAAAATCCCATTCTCAGCCTACGCTAGAACAACCTCTACTTCTAATCTAGCTAGAATCTGCGCTCAATCTGATCACACAGATTAGCTATACAAATAATCTACTTTCAGTATTAGATAGCTAGCAGTTCTACAACTCTCAGCCTATCCTATTACAAAGTGTACCAAGATGATGCTGCAACAACTTCTTCGGCCAAGTTGCGGATGCTTCTGCCGACGACTCTTCTATCAACCTTCTGCTGATTCAATCGGACACTCTGCACTGCTCCCCCTCGATCAATGACTTTTGTCACTATCCAGGAGCACGCTCAGATAGCCTGCGCAAGTCACACTCCGCTCCTATCTTTCACACGGTCGCTTGATCTGTAAACGAGGCTATGCTCCAGTTGACTCCCTCGAATCAGTGTAGGATAGGACTTCTTCAGTCCTGATCACTCTTCTGCTCTCACACAATTAAAGCTCCAACATTCTTTGCTTTTGCGAACTCTGATATTTTCTCTGTGTGTGAGTACTTGATTCGATGCTTGTTGCTTCGGTCTTAGCCTGCATGTATAGCTTCAGCAACTTAGTAACTTCAGTCTAAAACGATAAGGGCATGATCCGAATCCTCCCCTGGATTCTTGGAAGTTGTTGAGATTTTGGCACGATCCGAATCCCTGGATTCCTGAAAGTTGTTGAGATTTTGTTTCCAAAAAACACAACTTAGAAACAAATCTTGTTTGCCTTCATTTGAGCCTCTACTGAAGATCTCTGATCAACTAGGACTCTCTTTGACCGTTGCTACACTGGCAGCAATCACCCGGACACCCTCCGAGCTCCTCCAGCTTGAACGGCTGCAAAGATACTCTCTTGATGCTATAGCCTTGAATCTTCAGGGGATGATACCAGCTTTAATCGTCACAGTATGCTATAGCTTCTTCTAACTCTTTTGTTTTGTCAGTCTTCATTTACATGTACCAGGACCTGGTACCACAGGATGCTATAGCATCTTCTTCCGCTCGGCTTTGTCACAGATGTCATATTGATAACAATGTCCCCCTTGACATTTTTGATAAAACTAGTGTAATCACTTTTGACTGATAAAACCTGACATACTGTAAACAATAATGTTAATAAGCTCTTTTGCTTCTTCTCCCCCTGTTTGTCACAAATGACAAGAGGGTCCAGGAGTTGCTTCAACAACTTACTCCGACAACATGCATAGACCCAGAGCAGATCTCAGATTCTCTTACCTAACCCCATCCAGTGGTTTCGTAAATAAATCTGTCATCTGATTCTCTGTAGCAATATGTTTTAGCACAATCACTTACTTTTCAACCAAGTCTCTGATGAAGTGGTATCTGATGTCGATATGCTTGGTTCTAGAGTGTTGCACTGAATTCTTGGATATGCTTATGACACTCATATTATCACAGTAGAGGGTCATACTATTTTGATGCGCGTTGTATTCACTCATCACCTGCTTCATCCATAGAATCTGGGCACAGCTGCTTCCAGCTGCTATGTATTCTGCTTCAGCAGTAGAAAGAGATATACTATTCTGTTTCTTGCTAAACAATGAAACTAGTTTATTGACGGTAAGTCATTGTGTGCGCCAAATTTATATTTATAATCTCATGTTAACACTTACCAAGCGGTAAGCAGGGTCAAGCCCACAAGAGAGTAATCAGTGATAAAGTTCTACGAATAATTGTCACACTAAAAGGAGGGTTACAGAAAGATTGTTTGTTATTGTCAAGTTCAGAGAAAAGTCAGTTCAGGGATATGCATTGCAACGGGTCATCATCGATTATAACATGCATCAACGAGTAAACTACTGTTCTAGTCTGACAATCCCGTTAAGGTAATGTCGACTCTAGTGTTCTAACTACTCTCAACCGCTAAGTTAACGAATAAGTTTAACGATTACTCGATTAACAACACCGATTAGGTTATACCGCTAGGCTTAGCTAATAGGGAAGTCAATCTAGTATCACGCAATAAATATCAACTTAGTTTCACCGCTAGACTATGCTCACTTGATAATCAGAGCATGCAATTCAAACGAAGAATAGTAAATTATTAATCGAATTACGAAACATGAGTATCTCAAACCATGTGTCGCAATACAAAATCTCCAAACTGAAAGTTGGGTTTTGCTACTATGATCCATCTAAAGCAATAATAAAAATAAACTGAGTTTAGAAATAATAATGGAACTGTGAATAGTAATTCGACGATGAATAGTAACTCTGGAGATGAACAATGTCTCTGCCTCAATTTTTGCGCGTTTTTGCCGCTGCCGCCTCTCCTTTGACTTCCTAAAAATTCTTATTCTTTCCGGAACAGCAGGTCTGTATTTATAGGTAAATGATGCAGACTTCTAAATTTGTTCTTGGGCCGTGGGCCCAGTGCTGATGTCATCAAATGATGTCCACTCGGGAAGAAGACATTAGCAGCGCGCCCGAAGAAGACATTAGAAGGGCCCCCGATGAAGACATTAAAGCACACTAAAGTCTTCTTCAGGCACGGTACTCACTGAGATGCACACTTAACTTTCTTCAATGTCAATTTCTGCCTCGACTCTCTAAAAATGCCATAAATCTCAAAAGCGGTCTTGATACACCTACGACGTGAAACACTACAAAGTCACACACAAAATGTAATTAAATAATGGGAATAAAAAAATCGATGGATCGTATAAATACGCTTCATCAGTTATTTCCCAAGAAGAAACATCCTCCAAATGTACTTTTTAGATCTTCTAAACAGCCTGCCCAGTTAGCATCATAGTACCTAACCAATTCAGTGTCCCTGGTGTACCATAATTCATACCCTGTCGTGCCTCCAACATACCTGTTGGTTCTTTTGACCAGCAGAAGATGGCTTTCTTTTGCGCAGGTTTGGTATCTTACACACACTCCTACTACATATGATATGTCTGGTCTGCTAGCAGTTAAATAGAGTAGACTCCTAATCATGCTTCTGTACAGAGTTTGATCAACTGTATCTCCTATTTCATCTTTGATTACCTTTGAATGGATGACATCAGGTGTTCGCTTGTGGCTTCCATTTACCATGCCAAACTTCTTCACCAAATTCTTACCAAATTTGCTTTGGGATATAAAGATGCCATCCTCCTTTTGATAGACTTGTAACCCAAGAAAATAAGTTAGCTCACCAACCATGCTCATTTTGAATTCCGTTTGCATGTGACCCACAAACTGCTTCACCATTTTGTGGAGTGGCTTCTCAGTATGATGGTGAACCATCACTCCAGTCTTTCGTCTCCATTGAGTTTGTGTAACAGGATGAAACTCTTTGCTGCTTCTGACATTTGTCTTTCAATTTCTCTTTCTCCACCAACCTTGGTCACTTCTTCTTCGTGCTCTGGGCTTCCAGGGTCTTTTCTTCAGTTCATCCATGAGGAAACAATCTTTGTCTTGGGTAATCTATGAACATCAATTGTTCCTTTACTGAGCACTCTTCTTCTTTGCCCATTCCCGAAAGTCACGTTCAGTTCTCTGTAGGGAAGACTGTTAGTTGGATAAGTTCTGGTTCCTCCTCAGTACTTGTTTAGAACAAAACATTCCCGTTGAATGTGCCCTTGTTGATCACAAAAGTAACAGTTGTGTTTGTTTAGTGAAGTTCTACCTGTGAGGGAAGAGGTTGTTGCAGCAACCTCTGGTTTTTCCTTCTGAACCTTTTCTTCCGACACTATTTTTCTTGCTTGGTGTGAGCCTCCTTCCTCTGTAATTTTGGATCAACCTCTTTTGTATCCATAGCTTTGACAAAGGTTGTTACTCCAGAGCACCTTCTCCCGTGTATCCAAATCTGGCAGTTCCACCCTCATACCTCTGGTGGGATAAGATTTCATCTAGGATTGTTGATCTGCATTTATCTCTCTTCTCTGTATCACAGTGCATACTGACTTTTTCAATTTTTTCATCCTCTATTTTCAGATCCTTGGTCTGATCTGAAAAAGAGGTAATGGTCTTCTGGAGTTCATCTTTTTCTTTCTCAACTGAGACTATCTTGGCGTGCAGCTCCTTGTTGATCTCAACAACTTTTAGCCATTCTTCGTGCAGCAAGGCAAAGTCTCTTTCTAGTGAATTCTCTGAGAACTCTTATTGTCACTGCTATCTGACTCAACAATCTCATAGACAATCTCGGAATTAATTAAATTTGAATTTTCAATATCAGTTACAGTAGTAAGGGCAATTGTTGCTTTTCTTCTCAGTTTCTTCTCCACTGTCCTTATCACTCCAGTTGACAGTGAGAGACTTGTTGTTCTTCTTTTGATAGTTGGGGCATTCTGACTGCCTGTGACCATATTCTTCACATTCCCAGCATTTGATTCCCTTTGACTTGTCCTTCTTGTCTTCTTCACTTTGATCTGCATTTCAGTTCCTTCTCTGGGAATTTCCTCCTCTCCTGGATTGATTTCTTCCACTAGATCTTTGTCCCGCAGACTTGGAGTTTTTTTCTATCCTCTTGAATAGCTTTCTGAAGTTCTTTGCCAGAAGACCTAGTTGTTGTCCTAATTCTTCTATTAATTCTACCTTCTCCTTAGTCTCAGCCTTCAACGCACCATTCTTCCAAGAGGATGGTGTAGCATCTTCATCTCGAACTGCCTTAATGACCTTATCAGAGCCTCTAGCCTCATATTTTTGATGTTCTGAGCTTCCTTTATGGTTGTGACCTTCATATCAAATTTTGATGTCAATGATCTGAGAAATTTCCAGACCAACTTCTCTTATAGTATTGGTTTTCCAAGAGCATAAGCTTCGTTGGACAGATCACATAGACAAGCATTGAATTCTGTGATGGTCTTTTCCTCCAATATCTTAAGGCTCTCAAACCTCGAGGTGATCATCTGAATTCTTGAACTTTTCACTTTACCAATTCCCTCGTGAGCTATTTCGAGTATATCCCACGCCTACTTTGCCCCGTCGTAGTTAGAGATCAACCTGAAATCATTTGCTCGACAGTAGCAAATATAATATTCAGAGCTTTGAAGTTACTAGATGTTGTAGCTTCCTCTTCCGATGTCCATTTTTCATCTGACTTCTTGTGAGTAACTCTGGGTGTCAATGATTTGGCCATGGCGATCAGCAGTGCCTTACCGGACCTCACTTTGTGTGTCGAGCAACTGTCTATTATACAAATTGAAATTGGCACTACGTTACTATTGTTGACAAACCACAGGTTGCATCAGCAACTTCTTCCGCTAAGTTGCTGACGCTTTGGCAAAATCTGAAATATACAACCAGATTTGTTCACCTATTTCGGTAACAGCCTACGTCTGGGCAGGACAGCTCTCGGTCTTCAAGATTCTACTATTCCTGGTTAAAGTACAAAGAATCCCATTCTCAGCCTACGCTAGAACAACCTCTACTTCTAATCTAGCTAGAATCTGCGCTCAATCTGATCACACAGATTAGCTATACAAGTAATCTACTTTCAGTATTAGATAGCTAGCAGTTCTACAACTCTCAGCTTATCCTATTACAAAGTGTACCAAGATGATGCTGCAACAACTTCTTCCGCCAAGTTGCGGATGCTTCTGTCGACGACTCTTCTATCAACCTTCTGCTGATTCACTCAGACACTATGCGCTGCTCCTCCTCGATCAATGACCTGTCGTCACTATCCAAGAGAACGCTCAGACCGCCTTCGCAAGTCACACTGGTTGCTTGGTCTGTCAACGAGGCTCCGCTCCGGTTGACTCCCTCGAATCAGTGTAGCCTCAGACTTTTTCAGTTGAGGACTCTTCTGCTCTCACACAATCAACGCTCTAGCACTCTCTGCTTCCACGAACTCTTATGTTTTCTCTGTGTGCGTGTACTTGATTCTATGCTTGTTGCTTCGGGCTCTACCTGCATATATAGCTTCATCACCTTAGCAACTTAGAAACTTCTATTCAAAATGATAATGGCAAGATCCGAATCCTCCCTTGGATTCCTGGATGGTGTTGAGATTTTGGCAGGATCCGAATCTTCCCTGGATTCCTGGAAGTTGTTGAAATTTTGTTTCCAAAAAACACAACTTAGAAATTGCCTTCATCTGAGCCTCTGCTGAAGATCTCTAATCAACTGGGACTCTCTCTGACTATTGCTACGCTGGCGGCAATCACCCGGACATCCTCTGAGCTCCTTCAGATTAAACGGCTGCAAAGATACTCTCTTGATGCTCTAGCCTTGAATTTTTAGGGGTTGCTATAGCTTCTTCTGGTTCTTGTCTTGATCCCTTCTGATCATATGTATTAGGATGTTATAGCTTCTTCTGGCTCTTTTGTTTTGTCAGTCTTCATTTGCATGTACCAACTCTTGGTACCACAAGGTGTTCTAGCATCTTCTTCCGCTCGACTTTTTTACAGATTTCATATCCGTAACATTCTGGATTGCTGCAATGTAAGAGGAACTGGGAGAGTTCGAAAGAAACAATGTTTGGGACTTGGTGACTCGACCTGCAGGAGTGAACATCATCGAAACTAAGTGGATTTATAAGAACAAGTATGATGAAAAGTGGGGAAAGATGAGGCAGGAGCAGTGGTTGATCTAACTCTGCACCGAGGCATGATTGGAAGTCTGTTGTATCTTACAGCCAGTTGACTAGACATATGCTATGCTATGCGAGTATGTGCAAGATAGTAGGCTTGCCCAAAGGAAAGCCACCTTCAACTGGTAAAGAGAATCATCAGATATATTGGAGGAACAGTGAACTATGGGTTATGGTACACCAAGAACACCAGTGTAGAGCTTGTTGGCTATTGCGATGCAGATTGGGCAGGATGCTCAGAAGATAGGAAGAGCACATCTGGAGGCTGCTTCTTCCTTAGCGACAACTTGGTTTCCTATTTCAGCAAGAAACATAAAAGTATATCTCTATCCACTGCATAAGTGGAGTACATAGCAACTGGAAGTTGTTGTGCTTAGTTGATATGGATGAAGCAGATGTTGGGCGAGTATGGGGTTACACAAGATGCTATAAAACTCTATTGTGCAACATGAGTGCAATAAATATTTCCAAGAATTATGTTTAACATTCGCATATTGATATAAGGCATCACTTCATCATAGACTTAGTGGAGAAGAAGATCATAGCTCTACAACACGTAGCAACCAAGAAACAGCTGGCGGATATTCTAACAAAAGCCCCTAGATGGAGCACGTTTTGAGACCTTACGACCTGCTTTGGGGCTATGTGTAGTTCCAAAATCAACAGGTTGAACCCCCTTGTCGTTTGTGACAAAAAGGAGGAGAAGAAGCTGCAGCATAGAAGTGGAGAGTTGCAGCCACAAACAGAAGACAGGGTGAGTACCTGCTGAAGTAGTTTTGTCAAAAATGCCAAGGGGGAGATTGTTAAGGTAATGACATCATTGACAAAATAATTCAAAGAAGGCTAGAAGATGTTATTCCTGCTGGAGTTAGAAGCTACAGCAAGGCACTGACAGTGACAAAACAAAACAACAGCGAGAAGATGTTATATCAACCCGACTACATCAGAAGCTGGAGAAAGCTTTGCAAGCTGTCTGAGGTCAGTAATCATCTACCAGAGGATGTTATAGCATATCGTGAAGACTCCGAGCTGGAACAAAAGCCGGTCAACATGGAGCTGCT
Organism: Umbilicus rupestris; assembly: GCA_963678935.1. Lineage (NCBI taxonomy): Eukaryota > Viridiplantae > Streptophyta > Magnoliopsida > Saxifragales > Crassulaceae > Umbilicus > Umbilicus rupestris. The sequence goes on along the minus strand of OY787618.1, from coordinate 2,406,572 downwards.
CGGAGAGTGTCCGGAGGGCAGCTGCCGGCGTCCTAACTTGTACGGGAGTCGCCTTGACAGCCGCATTTTATCGGGAGCCCATGTTCAGTGGTCGGAACAAGATCAGTTTCTAAAATTAGTTTTTAGAAATCAATCTCAACAAATCAACAAGAATCTAGAAGAAGATTCTCTTATGCAAAGTTCTACGATTTCTATCAGGATTAGTAGTTCTATGTTTGGTCGATATCTGCTGCTATATAAGGTATGGCAGTACATCAACAACACACACACCAAAAGAAAAATAGATGCAGAAGCTGAGAGCGGAAGGCTAGAAGCTAGAGCGCTAATTTGTGAGTATGTGACTGAGAGGAGATCGGGACTAGGATAGTCTGATCTACGCTTGATCTAGAAAACTCAACCAGAGCGTTGGCTCGTTGAAAGATCAAGAACAAGCTTTGAAGCAGAGTTGCGGAGAGGAGCTGTCGCTATCTGTTGAAGATCAAAGCCAAGCTCCCTGATATTGACTGGAGGTGTTTGATCGCGGAGGAGCATTGCCAGAGTCTGGAATACTATTGGAAGTCTGACACAACAGCAGAGAGTGTGTGTTGAGTCATGGACAAACGCTACAGCAGCTTGACCTGTAAGTTTCTATATCATATCGTTGCACATTGTAATAGCATAGGCTGAGTCTGAGTATTCATGTCTTTAGCTATCTATTACTAGTAGTGTGTAGACAGTAGAAGCTAATCTGTGTGTGATCAGATTGAGCTGAGATTTCGGCTAGGTGAAAGTAGAGGTTAAACTAGCGTAGGCTAAGTTTTGGAAACGTTTGTACTTTAAACCGTGATAGTGGAATCTCGAGGACTGGAGAGAAGGCCTCTCCTAACGTAGGCAATTGCCAAACTGGGTGAACAAAGTATTTGTGTCTTTCTGGTTCAGCTGAATTCAGAAATTCTGCAAAAGTGACCAAGAGGTTGCTACAGCAACTTGCTAATACAAGTCACTAGTAGCCTAGTAATTTCAGGATGAAAGTTTTGTTCATAGACAGCCACCTGCTGATACAAGTCACCATTAGCGCTTGTAATTTCAGGGTGAAAGTTTTGTCCATAGACATGGACATCCTTTATTTCAAGACTACAAAACTAAGTTACTCTTCATTGAAATTATGACCAACATTTCTTAGATTTACATAAGTTAGATAAAGAAACTACTTGGTGATGCTTGTTAGAGAGAGACCCTGATATCTCATGTATATTGATGCATCTTTGTCTTGATTCGTTCATATCGTTATATTTTTAATTATATATGCTTATTTTTATTTGTTCAACACACGTAGAATAATCAACATAACATGATATCAAAAGCAGGGATGGATCCAGCCTTTGGCTAATAAAAAAACATGTTAGGCTAGATATGAGATCGCATTGCTGACGCGTCCCAGTCCCGGTCCACTCGCATTCCAAATTTCTTCTCGGATCTTGAAGTAGCCAATTGGATTGCCGGGCCCGCTGTTGTTCGTCACCATGGAAATTTGGCAAGTCGCGATTTTTCGTCTGATTAAGTGGGTGATTTGGTGCTCGTGTACGTGCTTGTGAATTTGGACTGAATTTGAAATGGGAAGAAGACAGTCGGAATTAGGATAGAACAGCAACATAATCATATATCCTCTCAGCCCTCAGGCTCTCAGCCACTACTACTTCGGAGTTCGGATCCAAAGAACATGCCTTGATTAGGAAGCACATTGTTGGTGACCGAATCCACCGACTCAAGTCCAAGTATGATTTCTTCTTCTTTATTTGATAGATTAGTTATGCAGAGCGTGGAACGAGGACTAATGTTGAAGTAATTTTATTAGCTAGTGTTTATCTGAAGGTGAAATTGGGTTCATATATTCATTGCTTGCTAACCTGCATAAGTATTTGTATTGAAGTGAAATTGTTTCTTAGCTTATATGTTTGTATTGAAGTGAAATTTTAGTTTCTTATTGGGTTCATATATTCATTGCTTGCTAACCTGCATAAGTATTTGTATTGAAATGAAATTGTTTCTTCGTCTATACATTCATTGTAATTGCAACTACCAAATTTAATGCAAATATATTTGGTAGTTTTGTCACCCACCTATATATTTGGAACTTGGAAGGGTTGCTCACGGATTGTTATGTATTGGTTTTTCGAAGACAATGACGGATCAAAGAAATGCTAAGCGTTACAAAAGTTTATTACAATATTTATAAGTGATGTTTCTTCAAGTACTAGCGATAGTGAATGTCAAGAGATTCGTAGTGGAAGTGGAGAAGAGAGTAGAAATTTTTTCGAGGTATCATTAGAAGATGATCAAAATTAAACAATTGAGAAGGAAGAAAGTTTTGATATTACTTCACTTGAAAGGGATTCCGAAAAACGCCATCCAATATGCAAGTATCCTTTGAATGAACGTGATAGTGTTCGGAGAGCTTATATCGTGCTAGGATCGAATCAACCCCACTTAAAATGTTATCCATCTACTTGAGATGGAGTTCAAGGTCGAAGATTTTGTCATAAACGGTTTACGGAGTGGCCTTGGCTTTAATATTCTCTTGACGAAGATATATTGCTTCCCTTGTTTCTTATTTGATAGCTATCCTTCCTGGCATCCACATTTCATTGAAATTGGATTTAATGGTTGGAAGAATGTAATGTCCAAGATGTCGGGCATCTTATCTCATGTTGGAGGGATTAATTCCATACACATGGAAAGAGTGATGAGCTCATTATCGTCACAAGAAGTAGTAGATAACTGATTTCCGCTTGTCGCTACCATAGAGGTTGTGAAGATGTTGGCACGACAACGATGTTCTTTTAGAGGTAATGATGAATCGTCCGACTCTTCTAATTTTAATGCAATTTTAGATCTTTTGAAAAGAGTGAATGAGGACTATCACAAAGTGCTGGACAATGCTCCAAAAAAGGTCAAGTATACATCTCCAACAAATCAAAAGTAAATTGCAAATATTCTTGGCAACAAAGTTAGAACCAAGATTCGTGAGGAAGTAGGAGAGACAAAATTTTGCATCCTTGTTGATGAGGCTCTTGATGTGGCAAATAAGTAGCAAATGGCAATCATTCTTCGATTTGTGGATTGTAATGGATTGATTAGAGAATAATTTTTCAAAGTGATTAGTGTCGTTGACAATTATTCTCAAACATTAAAAGATGAGATATCTAGGGTCCTTGCTCAATATGATCTCAATGAAGAAAACATATGTGGCCAAGGGTATGACTGTGCAAGCAACATGCGTGGTCAATTTAATGGCGTGAAAGCTTTGTTTCTAAGAGAATGTTCATATGCATATTATGTGCATTGCTTTGCTCACCGCCTACAACTGACTTTAAATGCCGCGGCTAAAGAAGTGGCTGATGTGTGGCAATTCTTTTCTACTCTGACAACAATTGTAAACTTTTTTGATTCTTCAGCAAAAGGACATTCGATGTTAAAAGCTTGTAAGGAAGGAGAAATTCTTGATTTGGTGGCTGCTGGTACACTTAGAACAGGTTCGGGTATGAATCAGACTTGCACTTTGCAATGGGCCGGGGCTACTCGTTGGAGATCACATCTTCATCTATTTCAAGTTTGGTCAAGTTATTTGGAGCTACTCGAGCAACTATTGAGACTTTATATAAAAATGGAGTAGACAAAGTTCAAGGGGAAGCAAAAGGAATTGGTAAAGCTATGAAAAAAATTGACTTTGTCTATTGTTTGCTTTTGATGCATGAAGTGATGAAGATTACCGAGTTTCTTTCTCAAGCTTTTCAAAAAAAAGATATTGACATTTTGAATATTGTGCCTTTCTTCCAATAACAAAAGAAAAACTTCAAGATATGAGAGAGAATGGATGGGATGATTTGATTATGAAGGTTGAGGCATTTTGTTGTGAGCATGCTATCACTGTCCGAATATGTCAGCTTCTTACAAGAAAGATGTGAGATATAACAAACGAGCACTACTTTATAGTCAACATACTTTATTCAGTGATAGAATTTCAGTTAACGGAGTTGGATAGTACATTTCTAGAGAGTTCTATGAAGCTTCTTATTCTTAGTGCATCATTTCATCCACACAATGATTTTTGATCATTCAAAGCTGAAGATGTGTGTAAACTTGCTTCAAATTTCTATCCTTCAGACTTTTCATTCGCATGATATGGTTGCTCTAGTTTTGGAGTGTGGGTTCTTTCTACCTGGTATCTAGCAGGATCCAACATTCGCAAATATGGCTTCCATATCTGATTTGTGCAGGTTTTTGGTTGCATCAGGAAAGTCATCATATTATCCTATGATTTATTGACTGATTTGCCTTATTTTGACTCTTTCGGTATCTACAACAACAACGGAAAGTGGATTTTCATCTATGAACATCATCAAGAATAATCTTAGATATAAGATGAATGATGAATTTTTCGATGATCTTATCTTATGGTCTTTTATGTAGAAAGGACACTTGTAGATTATATTATCAATGATGATGTAGTCAATGAATTTGAAATGAGCGGATCTCAGAGGGTAAAATTTAGTTAGTAGGGTATTTTGTGAATTCAGTATCTTTCATGACATATTTTGATTTTGTAAATTATTATCCAAAATACATCCTTCCAGTTGGTTCCAAACGGAAAAGAAAAAAAATCCAGCCCTATATACTTTTCAATCCTGCCTCTGTCACTGATCAAAAGCCTTGTTACGGGTCTTTCTAATCGATTGGATCGATTTCACCAGCTGTACGTCACCCACACTTCCACCATTTCATCTCGGCCATCACCACTTCACCAATGCCATCCTCATCGATCCAACTCCAGGAGTAACAGCTTTACAATGAAGTTGTCTTCACCAGCATCGTCATCCAACCCCTCCAGTAGCAAGCATTGCCCACTGCGGCCTGAATTTGCTTGACCGCAGCTCTTTCACCCAAGCCAGCGCCTCCGAGAGCTGAGCATCCTCCGCTATGCTAAAAGCTCCGCGCATCCATAATTATTTAACTCAGTAAAAAATACACAAAAATGCTTTTATCACGTCTTATGTTTCTCTACATGTATGGTGTTCATTCCTCGTTATCCTGTGTGATGGCCTCAACTATTGGGATAAGTACATGCGCCTTCACATGCGAGGTCAATGTTTTTAAAGATATCCTCACAGGCACCCTATCCTATCCACCCCGTCCCTACTCCACCTACTAGATCCGGACTTCCAGCCAATGCATCTAAGACCAACAGAAAGATAGCATTTGACGCTTATGATCGTGGACTCTTTTCATAGTAGACTTACTGTTAGGATGGTAAACGAATTATATTATCATTCTTATAACTCAAAAAGGGACAGTTACAATGAGATCTCAAATCAAAGAGGGAAAGACGGAGCTAATCGTAGTCTTTTCTTAATAAAAATCCGTCCGGTAATGCCTTCTGCGAAACAAAAGACAACTTCTGCCTCAAAATAGAAAGCGCTGCAGGCGGCTCCAGACACTTAGCATCCGCCCACGTCGCCGCCACTGTCCTGATCAGCTGATCCGCCCTCGCTCCGAAACCTCCTACAGATTCCATGATGAAAGGCACGAACATAAGACCATTGGCTGAACAAACATACTTAGAGATCTTCCTCTCCTCTGATCTCATAGCAGCCTCCCTTGACCTCAGCCCTGCCCCTCCTCCCACAAAAGAAGAGACAATGAACACATCCACACAAAGATCCCTCCCTGCATTCCAAGCCGGTACTAAAATATATGCTGGCTTCTCCCCCCCCCCCCCCCCCCATCGAGAAGGCCGGCCACCTCCCTCCTAGGACCCATATTAGCCTCCCTAAAACAAGTGTATAACGCATCTCTCACAGCGTTATGCCTTCGAATTTCCTCCCATCCCCCGGAAAATGAGAATCGTGATCCCCAGCCGTGTCGGACGTGTGAAACCCCCTACAGGCCGTACAAGCCCGGGAAACTGCAAACACATCGTGTCCGATACGGTACCTGAGGGCCAAGCGATACGTCGCCGGGCTCAAATGAAACCCAAAGAAAGGCGTAGGTATCGCTGTGGTCCAAATACCACTCCCCGACGCAGAAAAAACATCCACCTCCCTGCCCCTTGATCTCTACCCTAATGACTTCTGTAGCCAGGCTGGTAAGCCACTGTTGTGGCTTAGCCTTCGACCTAAGCTCCTCTAGTCCAACTGGGGAGGTAGGACGAAATTTCAAATTCCACCTCTCAAGCAAGACTCCGCACCTAGACGAAGAGAACGAATCCTTCGTAAGCATCTTCCATAAATCCCCAGCCCGCACCAAAGAGGCAACTGCAGCTGAGAGAGCCACATCGCTCCCCACCAGAATTCCAAGCCCACCAAACTTAAGAGGCAAACCCACCAACCTTTTTTGCTCCACCGTGAAACCCGTGTTCCAAATAAGCACCAAACTTTGATGCACTGCTGTATCAAAAGAGCGAATCAACCCCTCAATCCAATCGGACGGTGAACTCCGCAAATTATACATCATCTTTGCATGCCTACGCAGGCGCGCAAAAGCAACAATTCGAGCTGTGGATTATCCAATTTAGACACCTCAGTTAGAATGGCCTGAATGCCTAGAATCTTCTTCCCCACCACCCCATTCTCCCCTCTCCCATCCGCTGAAATAGAATTACCCAAAAAAGATAAAGCCGAGGAGTCCAAGACAACAACCCCGTCTGGCACCTTAGGAGGCCGGTTCCTGCCACCCATTGGCCACCACCATAAGGATTTGGTACGGTTCACCACCAACCCAAGCCGTGGCCCCGAATCCCGAATGACCACAAACGCCATCGACAAGTCCTCTCTATGTCCCATCAATATACCGTCATCCAGGTATCAAGCGTTGAGCATCAAACGAGGACATAACTCTCCAATCTGACGAACCAAAGGCTACAAAGCGACGGCAAAAAGCAAAGGCCCCAAAGGATCGCCTTGTTGCACCCCCCGACAACTAAGAATGGTCAACTCTCCAACAAAAAGCAAAGCTTGAGACCCATAACAATACTCAACCCAAGCGCTCAGCGATGGGAAATGCAGCCGCACTCCTTCCAAGAAAACCTCTCTGCTGACCGGATTAAAAGCATTTGTGAGATCCACCTTCAAAACCCCCAACCCCTCATCGGCTGAATGCTTCCCCATCAAGTGGTTTAAAAAATGTGTAATAGCCTCTGCTGCCCCTTTCACTCCCACCCCCAACTGAAAAGGCAAAAAATAAGCCGTCGCTGAAGCTCTAACAGCACTCAGAGCCACCCTCGACGTAAGACGCCGCCAAACCTCTCCCACAGCGACCGGCCTAACCCCTCCTCTAGGTTTAGCAAGAGGAATAACTGGAGCACTCATAAGAAGGGGAACCAAACTAAGAGGCGCTCTCCCACTGAGCAAAAGCGCGACATGGGCCGTAAAAACTCTTTGTAACTGAACCTTCTCCACCCGGCCTGCGACCCTCTGAACCATATCCAACAACAGCTGTGGCTTTAGCCCATCCCCCCCCCCCCCCCCCCCCCCGGCGGAACCACTTGGAAAAAAGTGAAGAGCCTGCGACACCTCCTCCTAAGAAGGCACCACCAAAAGCATAAACTAATCGAACCGAGTATCAATATATTTAAATTAAACTTATTAATATTTTTACAAATTCGCTATATTGGGACCATATCAGCAGAGCCTAATACACTTGTGATAGGTCAGCTGACTGATGTTCAGAGAAGAAACAAAATGGACGTATATCAATTGTATATAGCCCACATTAGATGCACTTGATATATTAATTGCACCATGTCTTTGTTGATCTTTGCGACACAGCTCGATCGCATGAAAGTTTGACTACTAGAGGCTGTAAATAGAAAGTCATAGGTCAGAAATAACAACTCGATTTTAACACTACTTTACACCACAAAGAATCATCAAGAGAGGAAGTTACGAGCAGTTTAATTACAGAATCGACTCGACAAATAACTAATATTCATCTACTCATTACTTCCATTTTACGTGTGTTAACTTCCTCGCCATGAGTGAATAGTTACATTAATTATTGTACGATTCTACATATCTTAGCTAGTACAAAAATGAGCTTTCATATAATAAATCAACATGTTTTACATTAATTGTTAGTTGATGCATGTTTTTTGCTTGACAAAATACATGCATGTATACAAAATTAGGTCATCTTTTAACAATATTGAGATAGCTAGAACCAAACAGTTTTTAATGATAGAACCAAATTTCTGTTAAGATAGTTTAGGAAATATACTAATCTAAATAACTATTTGATTTGAATAGCTACGGAAAAGCGTATTCTTACATAGTACATGTAGAAATCAGATTTATCCAATTGTTTACATGAGGTGTAAATATTATTTGATTCTATAAAGTGTTGAAATTAAAGATCGAGGGAATTAATACACTTTTAGAAATGTATTCCACGTACTTTGTGAATGTGAAACTGTGAGATTGATCAAAGTGTTGGAACAATGTTATAAAATTGGTGGTGCGATCTCATTTTGTGAGCCAAATTACATCTAAAAGTTAACTGAATTAATCATAGTTAAATACCTTGAGATAAGAGGTATATTATTGATTATTCGTAAGCCAAAATCCAAATTAAATTAAATGAGATATTAATGCTCAAATAGTGGTCTAAAATAGGGGCGGCTCTAGAAGAGTACTGGGACCTTCCAACAATTTTGCAAAATTATTTTTTAAATTTTTTAAATAAATATTAATTTATTATTATTAATATTTAATAATCTTATCAGCAGCTGATAAGGCGAGACCGCGAAAGTAAAGGTAATCTTCGGATTGCTGTCTCGATTGCTTCATCTTCGGCTTCATCAACAGCTGCTCGAGGAGGCGAGAGTAAATGTAATCTTATCAGTCATCAGCAGCTCCTTCATCTTCGGCTTCATCAGTAGCAGCAGTTGATTCCAAGTTGAAATCTTCGGTTGGGACTGCGGTCAGCAAAGCTAAGGTGAGACAAGCGACGGCCATGCCACATTTTGATTGTTTGGATTCCGATATGGATTTCTAGGGTTTGGAAATTTGTTGATTGTCGATTGAATTTGGGGATTTTTCGGAATGCTGTTTGCGTGCTTAAATTGATGATGAGTTGTTTATTTTCATTAGATTGCATTGAACTTAGAATTTTGGTGCCCTGTTTCTATATCAACCTTAGATTGATTATAGCTGATATTTAAGTTTGTGGTGCCCTGTTGGTGCTTAAATTTGTGGTTTTGATGTTTTTCTTTCCTTTTTTATCAATGAAATTTCTTAAAGATGTAGTTTTTATTTTCAAATCGCAGTGGCATTACCTTCTTGCTTCTTGTATTACGCCATTGAAGATCACGCGAGAAGGTTACAAGCTCTTACATATGCTCCATCTAGGCTCTAGCAACTCAGAGATTCTGTCCAACTTGTATGAAATTGTTTTCAGTATTCTTGAACAAGTTCGTGTTATGTTTGTCAACATTATTTTTCTAATGTGAGTTTTGGAATTATGATGATAAACTTTAAAAAATGGGATTTATGAATTCTTTTGTAAGTATGAGTTGTGTCTCTCTAAGCTAAGAGGCCAAGGATATGATGAAGGTTCTAATATGCGAGGTGAATTAAATGATTTGAAGACTATTATCTTGAATGAAAATTCATGTGCAATGTATATTCAATGTTTTACTCACCAACTCCAATTAGTTGTTGTGGCCATTCCACAAAGTAATCATTTTGTGTGTGATTTTTTTGAGTATTTATCTATGATTACAAACATGGTTGGTGCTTCTTACAAAAGAAAGGATGAATTCTGGTAAATTCAACTTGAGTGCTTGGTGGAGATGTTAGCAAATGGTGAAGTTTTGATCGGGAAAGGATTAAATCAAGAAGCAACTTTGGTTCGTTCGGGCGTTACGCGTTGGGGTTCAAACTTTACGACCATTGTTCGACTTATATCTTTGTGGCCATCAACCATCAAAGTTCTTGGAAATATATTTAAAATTGGAACCGACTTGAAAACTCAAGAAGTTGCTTGTAGCTTGGTCGAGAAGATGGAGAGTAATCAATTTGTTTTCATTGCTCATTTGATGAAGCTAGTATTGGGGCTGATAGATGTTTTGTCACAATTCTTGCAAAAAAAAGATCAAAACATTTTAGAGGCCGTAAGTTTGATTCATAACACCAAGACAAGATTGCTAGCAATGAGGCAGAATGGATGGGATGAGCTTTTGGAAATTAAATAACTTTTGTGCCAAAAATGGTATTCTCATTATTAACATGAAAGATAAAGTTCAAAGCCGTTTTGGTTTGAGTCATGCTACAAGAAATGACTCCCACTTTAGATTTGATATATGTTATCAGGTACTTCAAATTTTTCCTATTGTCTATTGAATTAATTTTTTGTCAATAAAATGCTAATGATAAGCTACTTTTCTAGGCGAGTGACCAAATTTGTCAAGATATGGAGAATCGCTTTAGTGAGTCAAACACATAATTACTCACTTGCATTGTGTTTTAATCCTAAGACCTCATTCTCCAAATTCAATGATTCAAAGATAATTCGACTTGAGGGGTTGTATCTGCAAGAGTTCTCTAAGTGTGCTTTAATGGAGCTTGAAGAAGCACTTAATGATTGGATTTATGAGATGAGAGAAAATGATGGTTTTTCTTTGCTACAAGTTATTGGAGATGTTGCTAAAAAATGGTTGAAGCGGGATACCACACTGCGTTTGCCTTAATATATCGTGTTATTGAATTGGTTTTGGTGTTATCAATTGCGACCGCTAATGTGGAAAGAGCCTTCTCTGCAATGAAGATTATCAAGATAGATTTGCGTAACAAAATTGGAGATGATTTTCGCACTAATTGTTTGGTGTGTTATATTGAGAGGGACGTGTTTAAGAGCATTGATAATGAAGTTATTATGCTGTATTTTCAGAGCATGAAGACCCACAAACAGGGCTTACCTTCTATACACGGCCATAGATAAAGTGACCCAATGGTTTTTAGTTCTAGTTATAACTTCTTTTGTTGTTAAACAGGTTGTTCATTTTGTAGTCAGACATAATGAATTGGTGACCTCTTTTGTATAAAATGAAATGAATTAGAAGCATCGTTTTATATAAGATAGATTTAAATTATGTCATGACTTTCAGTTTGTGACCCCCCTGAATCTCTGAATCCACCACTGGTCAAAAACAATGAAAATGTGAGTCCATTAAGAATAAATCACTAAACCTTGTGAAGTAGAAATACAAGCAATGTGCAAGTATCCCACATTACTTGGAAAGTGAATAGAATATCAGTTTATATATAAACTAATTTTACATACTTAGTAAGATACTAACTAATGAGGCTCTCTCTACGCGTAGCATGTGGACAGACCCATTTTGCACTTATTTCTACTATTTATTTTTAATTTTAGTATGCAACCTAAGGAGACGCCTCAACATAAATTGGAAGCGATACACGAAGATCTAGTTATTGTTTGGCGGCTTAATGTCGAGGTGATGCGTAGATAATTTTATGGTTTTTAAGAGCATTAACGAGCACCGAGGCATCACCAAACACCAAATGAACGAGGCATCGCCTGGCATAGAAGCAAGGCGATGCCTGAAGCATTATTTCTCGAAGACTATAAAAAGAGAAGTTTCTCTTTATTTGGTATTACACTCTCCAGCAGTCATCCCTGAAGAGCTAGCCAGCGATTTTTGAGTTCTTTCCTCTCTTTGAATTTGTTCAAAGTCATGATGATAGCGAAAGACACAAGAAAGTTTGACGAGAAATTCTTTAGTGCAAGATGAAAGCTAGCTGAGTCGTTGTATCCTCGAAAGCGGTTGTCTAAGAATCTCATTAGCGAAGGGAGGCAAATAACGCTTTAAGGAGATCGCCCAATGAACCTTGACATTTCTGATTTTGTAACAGCTATTTAATTTTAATTATTTAATTTCCTTTATTTATCGCACACTATTGTTGCAATTTTACAACAGCACAAAGCTCATAGATAAGATAGAACGAGTCCAAAAATAAAAGCCGAATTAAAATAAAACTAAAAATCAAATAAAAAATTAAGAGAGAAAATCTTAAGATTTTATGACCACTTCAAAGTTTGATGATACATGATTTTTTTATTTTGGATTTCTTTTCAGCTATTAATTACTATTTTTTCGCTATAAAACATCAATTTGTTTAACAGTTGGGGGCTAACCATCTTTTATTATTGGCGACAGCATTATATTGATTGTATCTTATGCTTATCAAGCTTAATTTAGACTAAAGTAAGTGGCAATGAAAGTTTTACAAGTCTCATGAGGCGATACAAACATTCTTGTGGCATCATATTAGAGGTTCCAAGGCATCAAGTTTTGTTAGACTTGTTTCTAAAATTGATTCTTCATACGGGTATTAATTTATTGGTTATTATTTTATTATTTTATGATTTTTATATGTTATTTACTAATTAAATATCCCTAATTTATCTTCCGTTAAAACTCACTAAAAGGGTTGAATTTTCTCACCTGTAATAAAAGGTGGAGAAGTGGGTACTTGTGAAGAGTGGTTTCGTGGGACTTAACTGTTTTAATTTTCTTCTTTCAAAGGCTAAGATTAATGCTTCGATTGGGAGTAGAAAAGAATAAAAAAATATATTAATTGGTTTTGAGAATTCTATCTCTGCACAATTAAGAAGAGAGCAGAATAAACCGTGGAGTGAACCGTGTTGGCTATCTTGCACCCAGAATTAGGCGGATTTTTTCGCTCAAGTGCAGTAGTTATTCTATGGCTCTGCAAATTCGTTTTGTTGTCGGCGTTTTTAAATGAAGGTTCAACAATCTTGAGTGAAAAAGTTATTAATTTGATTCTTATTCACTTCAAAATGTCGAAAAACCTTGCAGTGCCCGATCTGACCAAACTCCAACTTCTGACTGGGCCAAATTATCGTCGTTGGTCAGAGGAACTACTATTCTTCTTCCAAGAGCTTGGCCTCCGCTATGTTTTGTTTGAAGACCAGCCTACAAAGTTCATTGCTGCCCTAGGTACTCCTCCACCACCTGCTACACCCTCTACAGCGGACAAAGACAAATAAGTCTCATCTTCGCTGATTTCTCAAAGAGTTGGCTTTATGTCATCCGGGAAAGCCAACCCTGAAGGTTCCTTTGAAGACCACAACCGCACTTGTCGGGGTCACATCATCAGGCACCTTTCTGAGAAATTATTTAACATTTATGTTAATTACGACTCAGCAAAGAAGATATGGAAAAACTTGAAGAAGAGGTATGGGGCTAAAGATGAAAGCAAGAAGCAATATATTACCTCCCATTGGACTTCATTCCATATGAAAAACGATCAACCTATCCTAGATCAACTTCATGAATACGAAGCTATAGCCTCCAAGATTCAGGCCGAAGGTATTCCAACGGATGAGCAGTTGGCTGCATTTATGCTCATAGAAAAACTGCCTCTTTCATGGATTGACTTTCATTATAAAATGAAGCATGACAAAAGAAGAATGTCCCTTGATGAGTTGATTGCTGATTTAGTGATTGAGGATGCAAACAAGAAATACATAGGTAATTCTTTTGCCTCTAGTTCATTACCAAATAATGTTAACGTGGTGGAAATTTCTACTGGTGGTAAGAAAGGGTCCCAACCTAACAAAACCAAAGGAAAGAGTCCTGCAACAGATCATCTACTGAATTCAAGAGGAAGTTAAAATGCTGGAATTGCAACAAAATCGGCCACAAGAAGAAGGATTGTCGTCTGCCTCCCCCTAGAAGAAAAATAGCCAATATCAACAACTATTTCCGTTGATTTTGGCATGTATCGGTTGGAAATATTGTTATAACCAATAAATATTTCCGTTGGTATGTTGTAGATTATAGTTGCTTAGATTTTGTGAAATCTGTTGGTTTTACGATTTTCTCAACAGAAATTATGTTGCTTAAGTCGATTAAAAATAATTTAAAAAATTAGTAACGATAAATTCGTTAGTATTAAAAATTGTAGATAAAGTATTTATAAGACGCATTTACCTTTATACTCTTTTATATTTTCTACGAATTTCTAAGAATATTTGCAACAATATTCCGTTGCCTTTATTAATTAGAATCGACAAACATGTCGTAGGTTTTATAAGTTGTTGATTATACTATTTAGAAGACACTATTACTATTATAACCTTTTTATAATTCCTACGGATGTATAATATTATTTAATACAACTTTTCGGTCGATTATGATGTATTTCACAATTACAAAAAAAACAAAAACAAAATCAACGATTTTTATAGATTTTTTTGCTATTGTTTATATTATTTGCGATAAAAAATTACTGTTATGTCATTTTCAACAAGATTTTATTTAAAATCAACATGAAATTTAATTACAGCCATATATATCATTTAATTTCATAAAATGATTTTATTTATAAATTAATTGAATACAATACAATAGTTCTGTATAAGAGAAACATTATATTCATCAATTCAAATAAATGATTTGTTTTTTTAGAGAATAACAAGACAGAAAATATTAAAGCAACAATAACCTATCTAAGACTTAAAAGTATTAAGGGTCCGAATCTGCTAATCTATTGCAGAACCAACATCTACGGCAGAACTTGCTTCAATTTCTTGACCAGTTTTTTTTCTTTCCTAAAATATATAATAAGATTATATTTTGCAGCTCTTTCGAAAGCTTTTTTTTTTGCTTCACTTTTTAGCCCTCGCATCCAATTTTCAACATGAATGATGACATCTTTGTTCCACTGGCTTTCACTTACTCTGTCTTTGTGCTTGTAGTAAGTCTATTACGATGGTAAGATATACATCGATTACCTTAAAAAATGATAAAATTTAAGATATAGAAAAAAAATTACACGAAACTCCTCATGATGGTCTCTTTGAATTTTCCTTGCGTATTTAAAATAGCATCGCGATATGTGAAACATCCAAGGGGCAATGTATTCGCATGATAGCTGACATGGTCCTAGTAGCTGTAGAATTTAGTATGCTGCATCCATTTACAATAAAAAATGAACAAGTCATATAATTAGCATCTTAGAAGTTATAACAAAATTAAATAAATACTTGCTGTCCTTCAGCCACTTCAATTGATGGATTTTATCCGAGGAAGAAGGACTTCCATAATCATCCTTGGAATAACTTCGACGTTTGCGTTTAGCACGTGGATTATTCACTTGGCTGCTATTGCCACCAATTTGAATGGCTTCTGATCCATCAACATGATTTTCGCTATGTTGATCATTGTATCCTCTTCTGCTTCCAGTTTGAACAACGATAAAAGCCATAACAGTAAGGAAAGCAAAAAACACAAATACCCAACCACTTGATTCCTACATCAATCCAAAACATGCTTACTTTTAGAAATTACAAATCAATTTTTTGCGATACAGTTACTTGTCTAACATGTAGAATTGATACATTGAGTATACTGCTTACTATAAAAGGTGGGAACAAATCGGCGTTAGCCGCATAACTTCGTCCAAGCAAGTCATCGCAATAGAAAACCTTATTCCGCACCATGGTTAAACAGCTGGGAGTGATTGGAGTCTCGTATGAATTGAAGTTATGTAACTTACTGTAAGCGGGGAGCGAAAAATTAAAGCGGGACGGATTGCACAACCTGTAAAAAATATAATTCGCACAATCGAAGAACTAATTCCACGCGGTTAGAGATTTTTAAGGGATTTGTTTTACCATTTAGATTAAGATCTTTCCTAAAATTAAAGCGATTAGTTACAATTAAAAACTTCTCTAAATGGCAAGAAGCACAATTTCATAAAATTACATACCGACTCATCAAATTTTAAAAATACATAGAACCATTACTCTACAAATTAATCTATTAACATTTACTTGACTTATTACAACAAAGCACAGTGAGTCTCTTAACATGAATTAATCATCAAAATCCATAACTTTGCTTAGTGGTTGACAAGTATACATATGGACACAACCTGTATTCACTATACCCATCAAAAAGGGTGTTCATGACTATTCAAAAGATAAAAGCACATCAAGTTGTCTTTTAGACATTTTATCAAAAAGGTCATGTGCGAACACAAACTATGCAACAGTACAAAAAATCAGTATTAACTGTAACCCTCAAAAGCCAGTTCATGTACACATATAAGTGGTGAATAGTGTTCTAACACATCAAATAAACTAAAATTAACAAAATATATGAAACTGTAAAAATATAGGAATTTCATCAAAAATGAGAAGATAAATAATTATATCAATACCTTGATGACCCGAAGGTTACTAAGTGTAGAAACTGGAGAACAAGGCGATTTCTGATTGATAAGCACAAATCACAGTGGCGAATTAAACAAGGTTTACACGGCTTATGAATCAAGTAATACGATAGTGTCTGATTGAAGGTCATACATTGATTTTTAATTTATATTGCAAGCTAGCTTTATCGATAGGTAGAATAGAGGAACAATAAGCCGACCGGCTTTGAATCTCTGAGTTTGTCATTTGAAATTTTAAGAACATCAGATTTATTATTCAATATAAGTAATTGATTTTATTTAACAAAAATTATATTCTTATAAAATAAAATAATTAAACCGCATTATCTTGAGTGTAGAAAAATAAAATTAGGCTGTTTAACGTTGCTAAATTTTGTTATTTACATGACATCTAAAATCAAGTGCATTGTAAATTAATACTCTAATACGTACTTAATTTTTGAAGTTTCGTTTCCATAAATAAATAAGTGATGTGCTAAAAATAAAATAATTAAAATATCGAAGTATAAAGATTGATATAAATACGAATATAATGTTTGTACAAAAAAGATTCTTTAATTTTGTTTCCACAAAATATGCCAGCTTAACAACAACACACATTCATATACGAAAATTTTATATATAGACTGAATTTAAAATTGACGCATCACACAAATATTTGTCACGAAGTATTTTAAACCCTTTCTGTAATACTCAAAATACATAGAACAACACCAATTTAAGGGTTTAAAATTTATATTTAAATTTATCGTTCTTAAGTACGTGTTGTTGACTAAATGATAGTTAAAGACTATGAATTTTAATATGACAAATATTTGTTGAACATAAAAATAATATTTGCTACAAATTTATTTCCTACCGTTTTCGTTGATACTTAAAACTTAATAATTATGTGGTATTTTGGTTTCTTAAATTTATGATTAACCATTTTCACTCCTCACGGAAATTCCGTTGCAAAATTATGTTCACCAATCAACAACGTTTATTCTAATGACTCTGTTGAAATTAAAAGTAATATTAGTGACGGAAATAGTTCCACAATATTTGTTGATACTTAAAATATTAAAATTACATGGGATTAAGTTTGAAAACTTTATATTTACAATTTTCATTACTTACATAAATTCTGTCGAAAATATGCTTCCTACAATCAACGACTTTTATTACGACAGATATCTGTTGCAAATAAAATCATATTGTCAATGGATTTAGTTCCAACCTATTTTCGTTGGCATTATACATAAAAACAACAACATAACATCTGTTGCTTTTACATCGTAGATTTTAGTACATTTTCCTATAGTGTCCTAAGCTAAAAGAAATAAGTAAATTTCAAAGCAATCTCGCTGAAGATTTGATTGCAGTAACAACTGAGGTAAATGTTATTGTTGATGTGATGGAATGGATAGTTGATTTCTGGTTCCACGCGTCACATCTGCAGCCAAAAGTCTTTGTTTAAAACTCTCAATGATCTCAACATAACAATGTTTACTTAGGAGATGCTAGAGCTTTACAAGTTGCAAGAATTGGAGATGTTGCTTTGAAACTATCTTGTAGAAGGATTTTAACCTTGACTAAGGTTTTGTTTGTTCCAAACATGCGTAAAAATTTGATTTCAACTGCCTTGCTCATGAATGCTGGATTCAAGCAAACCTTTGATGCTGAAAAATTAGTTATTACTAAGAATGGGGCATATATAGCTAAGGCTTTTTGTACCGGGAACCTTTTTGTTTTTGACATTATGAAGGTAATAAATGCTAGTGCTTCTGCTTATATTGTGTGGGCTTTGGATAAATGGCATGGCAGATTATGACAGTTGAATGTTTATTCTATTACACGTCTAAGACCTGCTAATTTGATTTCTGATAACTTAGAAAAGGATGTTTCTAAATGTCAAATCTGCGTAGAAGCAAAGCATGCTAGAAAACCATTCTCTTCATCTGTTAACATAAAATCAGAATTGCTAGAGCTTAGTCATTCTGATTTAGCTGATTTCAAAAGTACTGTAAGTAGAGGTGGAAAGAACTATTATATTACTTTTGTAGATGACTTTTCTAATTACACTAGAGTCTATCTATTGAGATCTAAGGATGAGGCCTCTGAAATGTTTTTGCAATATAAAGTTGAAGTTGAAAATCAACTTGATCGGAAAAATAAGAGGCTAAGATTTTATAGAGGTGGTGAATATGAATTTGATTTTTTGAAATCTTTGTGTTTAAAAGAAGGCATCATACATGAAAGAATTGCGCCCTATACTCCTCAACAAAATGGAATAATTGAAAGAAAAAAATAGTACACTCAAAGATATGATGAATGCCATGTTACTTAATTCTGGTCTTCCTGATGGAAGCTGTTCTTTCAGCTTGTTACATTTTGAATAGAGTACTTCATAAAGGAATCTCTATCACTCCAGATTTGTGGAAAGCTACCTTAGCATGTGGGGCTGTCTTGCTAAAGTAGTCTTACCAGTTTTTCAAAAGGACTAACATTAGACCCCATGACTGTGGACCCTGTGTTTGTTGGCTATGCTCATAATAGTGCTGCTTATAGATGTTTGACATTCAAATGTGACTGTTTGCAATTTGATAGCATGATTGAATCTAGAGATGTTGAGTTCTTTGAAAATGTGTTTCCCTTTAATAAAAAAATTTGAATCAACATCTTCTGGTGATGTTTTAAGTAAAACAATTTTTTATGAAGTTCATAATGAACCTCGTAGAAGTAAGAGAATAAGAACTAATTATGATTTTGGGTCTGATTTTATTACTACATTTCTGGCTGAATGTGATGAGGTTAGTCAAGAGATCATGCATGCTTATTTAATCGAAGAAGATCTCAAAAGTTTCTCTGAAGCTATGAATTCTATTGATTCTGTCTTTGGGAAAGAAGCTATTCATAATGAGATTGACTCTATTATGACTAATCATAATTGGGAGCTTGTTGATTTGCCAAAGGCTGCAAAACAATCAAATGCAAGTGAATATTAAAGAAAAAACTTAAAGCTGATGGTTTTATAGACAAATTTAAAGCAAGGCTGGTGGCACAAAGATTTTCTCAAAAACAGGGAGTAGATTATTTTGATATTTATGCTCCTGTTACAAAAATTGCTACAATTCGAATATTGCTTGCACTTGCTTTTATTCATAAATTATTTGTGCATCAAATGGATGTGAAACGGCATTTTTAAATGGTGATTTGCATGAAGAAATTTATATGATGCAACCTAAAGTTTTTATTGTGCCTGGCAGGGGAGCAAAAATTATATAAATTGATTAAATCATTATATGGCCTTAAACAAGCTCCTAAGCAATGATTCGAGAAATTTGATGATACTCTGCATGCAAATGACTTTGTGTCTAATTTTGGTGATACTTGTGTACATTCTAAAATGCATGAATTTGGATATGTCATTATATATTTATATGTAGATGACATGCTTATACTAGGTACTTCACTTTGCATTGTTTGTGAAACAAAGGCTTTTTGAAATTCAAAATTTGACATGAAGGATCTAAGTGAGGTTGATGTTATTTTTGGAATGAAAGTTAGAAAGTCTGATGCTAGTTTTATTTAAATCAAGCTCACTTTCTTAAGAAATTTGGATTTTGGTATGAATCTAATGTGAAGTCACCATATGATTCTTCTTTACATTTATGCAAGAATGAAGGAGTTGATGTAAAACAGTTTGAGTATGCCAAGATTATGGGTGGTGTAATGTATTTGATGAATTGCACACGACCTGATATAGTTATATTGTTAGTAGATTGAGTAGATATACTCATAATCCTAATTCTGATCATTGGTTAGCGCTAACTCGGTTGATGCATTACCTGAAAAGAACCATTGATTGGAATATGTGTTATAATGGCTTTCCATGTGTACTTAAAGCATATTGTGATGCTAATTGGTTGTCAGATAATGATGAAGTGAATTCAACTAATGGATTTTTATTTACTTTAGGTGGAGGAGTAGTAGCATGGAAGTCTGCAAAACAAACTTGCATTGCTCGTTCCACCATGAAATCTGAATTGATTGATGTTGAATTGGCAGGACAAGAAGTTGATTGGTTGAGAAATCTGGTTGCTGACTTCCCGATGGTAGGAAGACCATGTCCTCCTATCTCCATGAGATGTGATTCTCAAGCTGCAATTGTAGTTGCAATGAACTCAATAGATAAAAGGAAGAATAGGCATATACGTATGCGACATAAGGTGATACCTAGCCTGATTGAAACATGTGTGATATCATTGGAGTTTGGAAGATCAGGGCGAACTTGGTTGACCCCCTGACTAAAGGACTGTGTGGACGAATGATTCTGGACACAGCAAAGGAAATGGGACTAATGCCTATTTCAGATTAGAATCATTCTTGATACCCAACCAAGAATTCAATAAAATTGTGAATTCTGGTTCAATGAGGTCAAATGAAGGTATGATTATAGTCTGATGTAAAATATAAGTTCTACAATGTTGTTAGATGGAAGGTTGAGATATCAGATCTCTTAATGTATTCATTCCTGTACAGGGGTGTGCAACAACACACACTTGATGAGTCACCTAAATAAGTGTTAAGGAATAAGGTTACCTAACTTACCGGCAAACTCACTAGGACACTTATTATGTAGGGTTTAATGTTGGGCCTTGAATTTACATTGTCTAAGCTTGCGGAACTCTCAATTCCTTTGTTTTTGTTTTGTTGATTCAAGTCCAAAAGACATCAACATTCGTGTTTACAATAAATGTTTTGATTTTAAAACATGTGGGGATAGTTGGATTTGTTTCTAAAATTGAGTCTTCGTTCGGGTATTAATTTATTGCTTATTAATTTATAATTTTCATATGTTAATTACTAATCAAATATCCCTAATTTATCTTCTGTCGAAAAAGGATTGAATTTTCTCACATGTACTAAAAGAAATGGGTACTTGTGGAGAGTGGTTTCGTGGGATTTAACTGTCTTATTTTTCTCCTTTAAAAGGGTGAGATTAATGCTTCGATTGGGAGTAGAAAAGAATTCCTGATTGAGTGCACAATTAAGAAGAGAGCAGAGTAAACCGTGAAGTGAACTGTCTTGGCTATCTTGCATCCAGGATTAGGTGGGTTTTTCACTCAAATACAATAGTTATTCTACGACTTTGCAATGTTGGCGTTTTTAAATGAGGTTCAACAAGTTTTTGTTAAAGACAGGGATGAATCATTTAGGGAGGAATAACGCGTAGTAAGATGGTCGAGTCTTCGTCACTTCCTTTTTTTGGAAGAGGGAGGCTTCGTAAGACAAAGGCAAGTTAGGTCTTTGTGGAAATTTACGTGTGAAAGTTCCCAAGTGGATGGATGGGCCGACCTAATTTGTAAAATCTTCTTGAAAGTTCCGAATTATTATGTATTGACTCAATAATTAGTGTATCGTGAAAGTTGTTTTGAAGGGTAGCATTTGAGAAAAATGTCCAACGAGTTTCTACTGTACACTTATTTGATACATGTTTACCTAATTGTTTAGTTGACAGATGGTATAGGAATAGGAGCCACATAATTTAGACGTCAATTAAATAAACTAATATAGCTTGATTTCAATTGAAAATTCAAAGTCAATCAATTTGCAGATTCATGTGAAGTATTAGTCAACAATTTCAGGTCCTTTAAAAATAATTTGGTGTCCCTGATTTAAAACATTCAAAAGAGACCGTAAATATTAGGTGGGTAATATGATAATATTTTTATTTTGATTTTGACCTGAACTCTCGCATCAAAATTAGCTGGCAATCCTCAAGAAACAACAAAATGATTGATGGTGCAACTTTCTTTACTGACTCATTCAAAATAATAATAATAATCAAATCATACATTTCCAGTTCCTAATTTACCAACATCTCTTTTAAAAATATCAAATAGAAAGAAGTTTAATCCAAATATACTTTTTTTATTAATTAAATTAATACTTTTGCTATTTTTGTAACAAAATTATTTTTTCCTTAAGTTGTGATTCATCCGTGACTTGAAAATAACAAATCGCGGTTTTGGATGAATTAACTACTATCGATTTGACTCATTTATTGTGAAATTGCTACTAATAGTAGCAATTTGTTATTTTCAAATCATGTAGACGGCAAGTCAGGATTAAATAAGTAATTAAATGAAGGAAAAAAAAATATGCAAATGGTTATTAGGGGTAGCGATCTTAAGAAAAAGTGTAGGAAAATTAATAATTTTAAAAAAAAAAAGTTGGCAAATAAAGTTTTCGAATAGTTTTTTATTATTTCAAATTGCAAAATCAATTATCAAGTGTGATAATAATTGAGTAAAACGGCAGAAAGAGAGAGATAAGCAGAGGACAAATCCGAGTCAGATTGGAGCTCGTCCGTGATTAGTTATTTATTATTCGAGTGGCGAAGAAGAAGAAGAGTGTTGTTGCTCGTGATGGCCGGAGTCAGTCACTGGTGAGTGGAGTGTTCATCTCATCCTCGACCTGAAATGGCAGCTGGCTGGAAGAGGACACTGCTCTGTTTTTTATTCTGCTCGTTGCTTTTGGTTTCGCCATCATTACAGTTTCAAACGCGCCCAGATGTACGGAGGCACCTGAGGAAACTGAACAAGCCTGCCGTCAAATCTATCAAGGTATTCTCTGGAAAGCAAAAGCAACCAACGTTTTGCTTCTTGCTGAATGGTTTGGCGTGTGTGTGTGTGTTTTGCAGAGCCCAGATGGAGATGTAATCGACTGCATCCCTGTTGAAAAGCAGCTCGCTTTTGATCACCCTTTGCTTCTTAATCATAAAATTCAGGTCTCCTTTAAATCCTGGTCTCTAAATCTGACCTCTGACAAAAGTGCTTATTGCTCGGAAATGTTCTGTCCTGTGCAGAAGAAACCCAATTACCACCCACAAGGGGTTTTTGAAGATATCAAAGTGACTTCCGGTTCTGACCAGAAGACAGGCTCGATCAATCAGCTCTGGCACAAAAATGGAAGATGTGATCAAGGAACCATCCCTGTTCGAAGAACTAAGAGAGCTGATGTAATGAGAGCCAGTAAAGTCGAACATTTCGGCATGAAGAAGGAGTACCAAGCTGTTGTACCTCGCACCCAGCCGCAGTCTGCTGACCCTGGCTTCATTCAAACTGGCCATGAGGTAGGTGGTACAAAATGCATGCCTTCCTTGTAACTTTTACTTTACATGGTGAACTGATTTGTGCTGGATGGATGATATGATACAGCATGCCATAGCTTATGTGGAAGATGGTGAGTTTTATGGAGCTAAGGCGACTATGAACGTCTGGAAGCCGCAGATCCAGGACACTAATGAATTCAGCTTGTCCCAGATTTGGGTCTTAGGTGGTACATTTGACCTTGATCTGAATAGCATAGAAGCTGGTTGGCAGGTCCTTTTTTATGATATGCTATTCCATCATCCGACTTAATTTCAATCAATTTTTTTCATCTTCCGTCCAATTTCTCTCTATGCAGGTCAGCCCGGATATGTATGGAGATAACAACACCAGATTGTTCACCTACTGGACTGTAAGCCTCATTCATCCCTTGTTGATCAACAAGTCTTAATTTTTGTGAATGGAACAAACCATCATCTGCAAGCTGCTAGAGTAACTTCTTTTATCGTTTAGGGTGACACTTATCAAGCCACTGGATGCTACAATCTTCTGTGCTCCGGCTTTGTTCAGCTCAACAGTGACATAGCATTGGGTGCCAGCATCTATCCGATTTCAAATTATGATAATTCCCAGTATGATATTAGTATCCTCATCTGGAAGGTATATTACAAACTCAGTACTAGTATAATCTAGACACCTAAACATACATGCTCTTATCTTCTACTCAAATAGGATTTTTTAGTCTCACCGAGTTAATTAAAGTTCCAATCAAGGAATCTCTGACACTCAGCCATGTTTCGCCTCACGTGGTTTTTGTTCATATGTAATTTATTTATGAGCGATCTGCCCTTGTTTGCATCTCTAGCTATCATATATCAACACTAGTTCAAGCCAAGTCTGATGCTGTTTGTTTATGGGATTTGGACCACTAACTAACTATCAAGCTTGTAGCTACGCAGAGAGGAATGCAAGGCGGAGAGAGATTTTGAATTTTGAATGTTGAATTTGATCCTTGTGCATAAATGATTAAAATTGTAGGACCAGAGTGAAGGACACTGGTGGATGCAGTTTGGGAGTGACCATGTGATAGGGTACTGGCCATCGTCCCTTTTCTCATTACTCACGGACAGTGCATCAATGATAGAATGGGGAGGGGAAGTTGTCAATTCAGCTGCAGACGGGCAGCACACAACGACACAAATGGGCAGCGGGCATTTTCCAAATGAAGGTTTTGGCAAGGCCAGTTACTTCAGGAACATTCAAGTTGTGGATGAATCCAACATTCTAAGAGATCCAAAAGACATCGGCACGTACACAGAGAAACCCAATTGTTACAGTGTTCAGACAGGTAACAATGGCAAATGGGGCAGTTACTTTTACTATGGTGGTCCAGGTAGGAACCCTGAATGTCCTTAAAAATGTCTCTTATGATAAGAATTATTTAAATGTGAATGTATAAAGATTTAGTGTGTATGGTCCTACCTTATGACCTTTTGATAACTCAGGCTAGCAAATTGCCAAAATTTGAATTTGGTTCTCCTTCCAAAATATTGGAGAGGATCCGGTAGAAGTTTAAGTGTCTGGGTGATGTATTGGTTTATTATTATTCTCTGCTTCTCCCTCAGGAGCCGTGGACAGTGAAAATGAATATTTGGCTTGTGTTTTCTCTCAGCTGTTCATTAAATATTCTCACCTTGTTACTCAGCCAACTTGAGCTAAAGATTTTTCAGTTTCAGGCTTGAAATCCAAATCTAATGCAAGTTTTTCGCTAATAATTCATTCAGAAAGAAACAAGACAAACATATGGACCACATCGTGATAAGCTGGGACTTCTTGTTTAGTTCCAATCTGCCCTTAAAACCAGCAAGCATATATTTTCTCAAATCCTGGTGTAGACTGTAGACTTTAACTTATCCTGCACATGAGGAAAATAGACAAGAACAGATGGTGTTTTGACAAAAAAGAAGAAGATGATGATGAGAAAGACCCTTGTGTAAATTGATTACCTAGAGCAATCCACAGTAGGGGAAATTTCGAAAGCCAAACTGCTGATCCCACAGTTGTGAGGTAAATCCTTAGCAAGTTGCAGATCGCCTGTACTCTTTTGGGTTGCGGACTTTATACACTCGCAAACTGTTCTTTTCTCTTCAGTGGACTTTGTAGCGGATGCCAGCGTTGAGACTCCAGTGCAACAGGCAGCTGGTGGCATGCCAGAGCCGAATTGTATGTAGGCAACACACGGCCTCAGGTCCTTAAACACGTCTGTGCAGGTAAGAAGAGTGCATTCTGCAACTGATGCACATAGGAGCATCATAACACATACATTCATTGCCCCGATCGGTAGTCCTGTGAATTTCATGCTGCAAGATATGCCGAAATTCAGGGTTTCTATGGGTCTGCATTTATAGGATTTGGAATTAGGAATTGGTGAAAACAAGTGCGACTGTCTCTGAACTTGAGTGATGACTTTGCATAAGTGAGTGATGAGTGTAAGAAAGCACATTGTGGAATATCAATTCAGAAAAAAACATGTGTGGAATATCAATGGATTGTAAGAAGAAAAAAAGACATGGTAAGAAATGTCGTTGTAAGTTGGTGAGATCTCCATCTGTTGGGCAAGCTCGTTTACATGCCAAGAAAATAAAGTCACTTTTGAACGTAGTCAAACCGGTTGATGGCTCACCCGACAGGTCACGTTCTGAACGTCTGCAGCCCGTTGAGGAGCAAGTTTTTGCGGAGAACGTTTTTTTACATTATACAGCGCAAATAGAATTTCGACCATGCGCCAATTAAAAAAAATTCAGATAAATGAAAAACATTAAAAAATTAGAGAAATTCTAAATGAAAAATAAAACGAAATATCGAGCAATTACAAAACACTAATAATACAATGAACAAGTCAATAATAAGACATTATAAATATACAAGATAGCCGAAACATAATCTATTATGAATTTCTAGTGAACTACGCAAATTACCAGTTCAAGAACAATCTGCTAAAAGAAAAATTGTCAGAAAAATAAAATGCAAGACACAAGAAATTTTTACAAGGTTCACCAAATCAACTTGGCTACATTTTTGGAGCCCGGAGTCCGGGGAGGCTCAACCCAATCTTTCACTATAATCAGGCGTCCGGTTATAAGTTCAATGAATCAACACAATCACCAAAACATTCAAGAAGGCAGTAGCTATGCACAACAACAATGTAGATTGCAAGAAGAAGAGATGAAAGGGATTTAGCCCCCTTATGAAGTCCCTGAGTGAAGGCGCGAAGAAATTATTAAGAATCCTGATCATAGCCAGGTCTATAGCGATCAGATTAATAAAATGCATAAATGGACAGATAGACCTATAATTGGGAAATACTATTACCCTAGACCAACTCCTGCTGATGTCTTATTAGAAGAATCAAATGAAATTATATCAAACAGTTATAGTGGTAGCCATATCTATGGATGGAATATAGATGGCTTCGCACATCAACAAATTCGTAACACTATTCATAGAATGTTAATGTATTCTACTATATGTAGAAATAATAGTAACACCGATAAGATTATAGCTCATATGATTATATCAGGATTCACTGGTCAACTTAAAGGTTGGTGGGATAATTATTTAACCCCACAAGATAAACACATTATCCTAAATGCTACCAAAAGAGAAGAAGACAAAGATAAGGAAGATGTCGTTTACACTTTGGTAGTAAATATTGTTGAACATTTTACAGGTAAATATACGGATAATAGTGAGAGTATTATGACACTATTACAAAACTTGAGGTGTAGAATACTAACTGATTTTAGATGGTATAAGGATACCTTTTTGAGCAGAGTTATGGAACTCCCAGAGTGTAATAGTGTTCATTGGAAATCAAAATTTATTGATGATGCCTACTCTTTTTGCTGAAAGGATTAGAAAAGCCCTTAGACAGGATTTGGATCATATTCCTTATGAATCTTATACTTATGGTAAGCTGATAGCAGCCTGTACACAGGAAGGAATAGCTATCTGTAATGAAATTAAGTTGAATCAACAAATGAAGAGACAGAATCTTATAGAAAGAAAACAATTAGGTCAATTCTGTGACCAATTTGCTATAGACAGACCTACTACTAGTAGGATTCCTCCTAAGAAGCGTCGTATGACCAAAGATAAGTCAGCTTATAGGGACTATAAGAAGAAGAAAAGAAAATATTCTGAAAAGAAATTAGAAGATAAGAAACAACGCAAATATGCGAAAGAAACTAAACGATGGAATAAGAACAAAAATATTGTTTGTCATAAGTGTGGTAAATCAGGCCATTGTTGGGTAAAGAAAAAGATTAATAATCTAGAAGAAGATGACAAGATTAAAGCTATTTTAGCCAAAATTCTACTTAAATCTATAGTTCTGAGTCAGACTATAGTACTGATGACAGTACTGAAACCTCAGCTAGTGAAGATTTGAGAGTTTTAGATGAGGAAAATATCTCTTCAGAGTCTAACAATGCCTGTGAACCCTGTATTTTAGGACAACCTTGCCCTAAGAAAGATGTAGATAAGAAATTTTGATGATGAACAGTTATATAGAATTCAATCTCAATTCCAAGATTTGTAAATAAATGTCTTAGATGGTAAAACCATTCTTGAACTTCTTAAGTTATTAAGGACCCGATAATGAGATCTAAAATTATAGACCAGATCGAAGATACTATAGAACATGATAAAGGTCAGCAAGTTATCATAAAATCTTCAGAATCATATTTGATGTCTGAAGTTTATAAAAGAGTTAGAGATAAAAGGATTATTGATAGTAGTCCTACTACAAATTATGACTTGACTATTGAAATTGACAATCTTAAGAAGGAAATTCTTGATCTTAAGATTGAGAATAGTAGATTTGATCAAAGGATCTCTAGAATAGACAAAGCAAAACAAATTGTTACCTCTACAGCCCAGAATTAGAAATAGATCAAATCGAGGATCGAGAGAATTTTCTCACTACATTAGAAATGTTTATAACACAGAAGTGGCATGTAAAAATTACTCTTCTTATTGAAAATTATTATTCAAAGGAATTTACTGCTCTTATTGATAGTGGAGCAGACCTTAACGTAATACAAGATGGATGTATACCTTCTAGGTATTTTCATAAAACTACGCATACTTTCTCATGCAGGAGGAGAAAATTAGATATTAGTTATAAGGTTCTAAAGCTAAAGTTTGTATAGACAAAGTCTGTATCCAGACAAGTTTTCTATTAGCTAAAAATATTAGTAACCAGGTTATTCTAGGAACCCCGTTTATTGCAAAGATTTATCCACTTCAGAAGGTAGATACCGAAGGAATTATAGGAACTTTCCAAGGAAAAAATATTTTCCTTAAATTTAAAACAGAACCCCTTACTAAGGTATTACATGAAGTTTATGATTCAATTTCAGCTAAAAAAAAGCAATTGAATTTTCTTAGACAAGAACTTCATATGGTTACAATAGAGGATGAGTTAAAGAATCCTAAATTACAGGATAAAATTGAGATGATTAAAAATGAGTTTATTGCAGAAATCTGTAACGATCTCCCTAATGCTTTCTGGGAAAGAAAGAAACATATTGTTTCTCTTCCCTACGAGGATGATTTTACTGAGGATAAAATTCCTACTAAAGCTAGACCTTGCCAAATGATTAAGGAATATCTTTACCTTTCAAAAAAGGAAATTACTGATTTAGTTAATAAGGGTCTTATTAGGCCATCGAAATCCCCTTGGTCATGTACTGTTTTCTGCGTTAATAAACATAGTGAGCAGGAGAAAGGTAGACCTAGATTGATAATAAATTATAAACCTCTGAATAATGCTTTGAAATGGATTAGGTATCCTATCCCTAATAAAAAGAACCTTCTTGATAGACTGTTTGATGCAGTTATATTTTCTAAATTTGATTTAAAATCTGGTTATTGACAGATTCAAATTGATAAGAAAGATGTTTATAAAACAGCCTTTAATGTACCATTTGGTCAATATGAATGGAACGTAATGTCATTTGGTTTAAGGAATGCACTTTCTGATTTCAGAAAATCATGAATGATATTCCTTATAGTGATTTTATGATTGTCTATATTGATGACATTTTGGTATTTTCCAAAACTATTGAAATGCATTTTAGACATTTGAAAATATTTAAACAAATTGTCATAAAAAATGGTTTGGTAATACCTAAACCTAAAAGGTTACTATTCCAGACATCTGTAAGATTTTTAGAACATAATATTGATAAAGGGAAGATAATTCCTATAAATCGTTGTATTGAATTTGCAAGTAAACTTCCCGATGTAATTACTGATAAAACTCAGTTACAAAGACTTTTAGGTAGCCTAAACTATATTTCGGCATATTATAAGAATTTAGCAGAAGATGCTGCACCTTTATATGATAGGCTTAAAAAGAACCCTAAGCTGTAGACTGATAGTCATACTGATGCCATTAAGAAAATTAAGGAAAAGGTTAAAGTTTTACCTTGTCTTATGCTTTGTAATCCAAATTGGGAAAAAATTGTTGAAACTGATGCCTCTGATATTGGCTATGGAAGTATTTTGAAACAGGTATGTCCTGATAATAAACAAGAAGATCTTATTAGATTCCACTCAGGTAAGTGGAACAATGCTCAGAAAATTATGTTGCAATTGCAAAAGAAATTCTTGCCATGGTTAAATGTATTTTAAAATTTCAGGATGATCTTTATAATCAGAAATTTATTGTTAAGACTGACTGTAGTGCAGCTAAGTTTATGTTTCAGAAAGATTTCAAGCATCATGTGTCTAGGCAAATGTTTGCAAGATGGCAAGCTTATTTAGCTTCGTTTGATTTTGAAATTATTTATAAAAAAAGGAGAAGAAAATAGTCTTCCAGACTTTCTTACTAGAGAATTTATTCAGGACTAATATGGATTTATTTGATCCTGCAGAAATGTCCTGACAATCAATCCCTTCCTCTTATAGAGGAAGTAGATATTCCTCCACTTATAGAGGAGGACGTGGCCATGGAAGGCAGCCAGATAATATCTTGGCTCAACATGGAAATAGAAGGCTTATAGCCTCTGATCTGTCTTATGATAGAGAATACCAAGAATTCTTGGCATTCAAAAGACAACAACAAGGAGAATCTTCCTCATCGGGGCAAATTGCTCCTTCTTATGCTAATATTATTGGTAATGATCAAGCTGAATCCAGTAATACTGGATTTGTTGCGAGTCATACTCAGAAAATTATAATTCTCTTAGAAAATAAAGATTATTTATGGCTTGATGAGCCTTGAAGGATTATATCCAAATATCTCGAGGAAGAATCTTTCCCGAGTAGGACTTTTAAGTCCAGAAAATTTTACGAGCATATTCACGTAAATAATGGCTGTGATATACAACATTTTTCTACTGGACAGACTGAATTTTATAACTTCAGCAAAATTATTATTAAGAGAGTTATACCTCTCAGTGATTAGAGATTTTCACCCCAAAATACCAACGAATTTTCCTTTGGGCCAAGAAAACCTCCCATTAAATATTGAGATTATATTGATGCTTTTGATAATGTGCTATTATATGAGAATCCAAAGCACAACCATTCTTGGTTTATCAAGATAGTGCTGAGGTTTCTAAGACAGAAATACCTGTTTGGTTTATCAATTGGTGGCAATTCTATGGCACCAGGGAAGAAATTCTTTCTAAAGATTATCTAGAGCAATATGCTCTCTGGAAAGATATATCTCCCAAAGGAAAGAGCTCTTTAATAAGGAGTCTGAAGTAAATTGCCCTAGG
The DNA here is from genome assembly GCA_963678935.1 of Umbilicus rupestris. Taxonomy (NCBI): domain Eukaryota; kingdom Viridiplantae; phylum Streptophyta; class Magnoliopsida; order Saxifragales; family Crassulaceae; genus Umbilicus; species Umbilicus rupestris. The sequence goes on along the minus strand of OY787618.1, from coordinate 2,375,429 downwards.
AATTATATTCCTTATCATTTTTCATGGAATTTTCAATCCCATGGATATGGAATGGGAGCCAATATTTGGCTATTCGCAAGAATGCTTGCCTTGCCTTAAGCGTATCGCTTATTTGAAGTTCTGGGACAAGATGACTTGAATTGACCCAGAGACAAAAAAAACTTATGGTGATAGTACTCTGTGCCAGATCAAAGAGCAGATCAAAGCCCATCATGAGCAGGCCAAGAAGGGGAAAGCTCATAACAATCTTGACATAAAAGACCCAAGATAAAGCCGAAAACCTTACTAAAGAAGAAATGATTGATGCATATCTGGCGTCCCTGAAGAAAGATATCTTCAATATTGAAGATAATAAATCTGATGAGTCAATGAAGACGATAAGACCGGGAGATGACCATTCCCAGACAAGTGGCCAAAAAGAAGATTTTAACTCTTTTTTTGAAGATATTCGCTTCACGCTTTTGGACAAATTCTTTGAGGAAGCAGACAAGAATGGCAAAGCTGGCAAATAAGTGTTAGCTAAAGACAAGCGACATGTAGGTCCTGCAATAAGCAAAATAGTCAAAAGTTGCGGCAAAATTATGAAGACTCGGGAAGCATCTTCAACAAGCAATAATATTGCTTTCTGACAGTGGGCAATCATATTGCCATTTTGTTGTTGCCAAGTGTTCGGTGTTTGTATAAAGAATATATGTGTGAGCCATTACTAAGTCGGTCATAGCGTCTGCATAAATTGAAGTATTTGGTGTCTGTTAGAGGCAGAGTTGGGAGAAAGATTTCCAAAATAGCCTACATCTCTTGTGAGTTTGTAAAATATTTTGAAGTAATAAAAACAAGCTTTCTATTTTGAAGATACAGCAGAGTACCTGTAAGTTTTATTTTCTACTGTTTTAATATTGTGTGAATATTGCATGGATAGCCTTGTAGGCTAAATCCCCCAGATATGTGAGGTCGTTGAGGATACCCATACATTGCTTGTAGCTGATCCTGGAGGAGCTCAGGATCTGAAAACTTACAATCCAGATGAACTTGATACCAATTACCGCATAATATTTCTGTAAATTAATTTTGTAGCCAGGTAAGAAATTCTAGATTATTGGTTTTAAGAACATGCCTTGGTTGTATGAACGGACTAGGACCTGATTCTCTGTTGTTTCTACTGTTGCCAGTTTGAGCCGAGAATGGCGTGTTGGAGCGTTTCGGAGTTTTCCCATGCGGGTTGGTCAGGGTCTAGTTTAGAAGTATAAACCGAGAGACAATTCTTATTGCCACTGTAATTAAGGTGGTTATCCCTTACTCGCAACAAAAGTTTCCTACCTGTACCTGTACATACGAAATTAATTTACATTTAAATTTTATGTGAATATTGGCGGAACGAGTCGGAAAGTAAGGTAAGGTCCCTGAATCTCCTTCCAAATGATATCAGAGCTTTAAATTATTAACTTGACTTTTAAGTTAGTAAAAGCGTTAATAATGGAGTTGAGGGACCAAATAGCAAATACAGCCTAGACCCAGTTGTCCATCATAGTGATGTTAAATATGTCTGCGATGTTGACTGTGCCCTAGAAATCGAAATCAAGCAACAAGCCAGAGCCAGACGAAGGCGGCAGCTGAACAGGAGAGAGATAGGCTTTAGAGATTGGATCTGCTTAAAGGTAACCATTTAAATCAATTGTGTAATTACGTCATCTTCTCCGCTACTTGCTACTTCACTGTTTGTTGCATCTCCAACTTTTTTTTCTCGACTTCCATTGATTTTGATTTCTAGGTTTCCGATTCTGTGAACCTGAAAAAAGAATTCCATATAACAAAATTAATCGTATAGTCCCTTACATTAAAGATTTTGCATCTGGGAATTTAAGGCTTTAGGTAAGTAGTTGATTTTCCTTGCTTTTGTTCTGACAGGTGCAAGTGTTGTTATCTGAGGATGAGGGGTAGGAGCTACAGCAGGTCTCCTCCTAAGGGTGGTCGAGGCAGTGGTAATGGTAGGCGTCGTAGTCCTAGCCCCAGGGGCCGACACGGAGATCGCCACAGTGACCTTCCCACTAGTTTGTTAGTTCGCAACCTCCGTCGTGACTCCAGGTCCTCGTCAACTGTCCAGTCTAATACTTGTATTGATTGATAAATTACTTATAGTTTCACTCAGATTCTAATTAGAGGCTTGAAAAACTGAACCATTAAGTTGACATGATTTATATATTTTAACAATTCAGCCTTCAATAGAACTGAGATTCTAATGTCTATGTGAGCATGAACTTCTGGTACCCTATTGGATGTTAAAGTTTTTGTAGCAGTCCTGGTGTGTTTCCCTGCTAGCTGAAGCTAGTATCTGTTTGTTGGTATTTTAACTCCGGAAACTCATGTATCTGCAGACCAGAAGATCTTCGACGGCCATTTGGCCAGTTTGGGCCTCTGAAAGATGTGTACCTGCCTAGAGATTACCACACTGGGTAAGGTTGCCCTTGCTGTGTAACGTCATTCATTTGAGTGTATTATTCTATCGAAGTGTTTGGTCAGTCTCTTGGCTAGTTTTTTTGCACAATACACTGAGTTTAGCTTCCCAATGATTCTTACTTCCTCAAACAGATAACATTTTGAAATTCCATCACCTATCATTTTTGGTAAATTTAAATTGCCTTGTGTCATTTTCTTTTACAAGAAATAGTTAATACTTCAGCCCTCTACTCAAGTACACGAGTTTGGTGTTTTACTTGCTATTCCATTAACTTCATTAGTATAGAGTTTATATTGAGTCAATATAGCTTCATTATACTTTTCACATTCTCGGGGTAACTTTCTGTCGGTATTAAAACTTTTAGATCGAACAGAACTTAAAAGTTTAGAAGATACAAATCAAGTTAATAAAGTTATGTTGAAGACTTTTCAATGTAATGGGAAGATTTGCGGAAGGTTGGTATGCATATATGTTGAAGATGTTCGAGTCTTGAAGATTTTCAAGTCACATTGATCCTCTCAAGTGGGCAAGGTCAGCAGCGAAATGCTTGCTTGTCATGTACCTTAATGTTACTGGTAGCCTTTTTTATGTGCTTCTTGAGGTAACAGCGTATTTACAAGGGTATTAATCTCTGTGCTACAACACCATTCTCTTGCTCACAAGTTCCATGACATTATTTGACCTAAGCTTTAATCTCCTTCAGAGAGCCGCGGGGGTTTGGCTTTGTTCAGTTTGTTGATCCTGCAGATGCTGCAGAGGCTAAATACCAAATGGATGGTCAAATTTTCCAAGGTCGAGAGCTCACTGTTGTTTTTGCTGAGGAAAATAGAAAGAAACCTGTTGACATGAGAGCTAGAGAGCGACCAAGGTGAGTTTTTTTTTTGTAGTTTTCCTCTCCATTGCTGCTTATGTGGTCGTCTATGGACCAACAAACCTTGTATGTGGCATTCAGTTGACTGTTTTAAGATGCACTTGTTGTATGCATATATGGAGTGGACTATTGTTTTCTATGCTTCTAATTTGTTGCCTTAATGTTCTCATCACTATTTTTTAGCATGGAGGGTACTTTTGCTTCAAAATTTCGTTAGTGTCATGTCCAATTTTCTGTCAAATGCCATTAAGAAAAGTTCTAATATCTGGTAATATGGCTGGATATAGAATTTTCTTTTCTGAGTTTATAAAGGCATTTATTTCAGCAACTAGCCGGTGATGAATGTTCTCATGGTGTTTACGTGTGGGGTCATATACTTGTCTACTTAAAATTGTTATTGAACACTGGAATTTCAACTTGTTTGAACCAAGCACTAATTCTAATTCAGACAGAAAAATATATCAGACTGACATTCTTTGGTGCACAAAAGAAAGTAATACACCCGAATGAACTCTGTTGTCTACAAGCACTTGGCATGTCATCGAGTGTGCTGTTAAGACTTGATTCAGTTACATGTCTAGCATGTGCCGAATGATGCTGTGTTATATGCTGGACACACTGAAATCCTGGCTAATGGTTGCCTTTGTCATTGTAGTACGGGTAGAAGCCGTGAACATGATCGTAGGAGGTCACCACCTCGCCACTCGCGGTCTCCTAGAGGTGCAAGAACTCGATCACGTAGCCCCAATGACAACTATGATCCGGTACCTAGGAAGAGGCAGTATTCAAGGTTTTTTGCCTTTCCTTATAACCCATCATTTGCATTGACCCAGTATGATCATCTGTCTAACATGATTGTGTTGTTCACACAGGTCCATTTCACCTCCAGAAAAAAGGAGGTCCAGTCGAGATAGAACATACCTTGGATCCCCTCCTGCAAAAAGGTCGAGGAGCCCAAGTCGCACCCCAATCAGAAGCAGGAGCCGGAGCCCCGGTGGTCATAGGGGCCAAGGAAGGGAAAGATCCATAAGCCAGTAAACATCTAGTTGTAAGGCACTTATTAAATCTTTCTTTCAAAATGAATTGTGGTGTCTTGCAATTGTGAACAGTCATTTGTGCTGCTGACTGGTTCACTAGTTGGTGATACTTGTCTGCAGCTGATGTTGTTGTCTATTTTTGGGCGGACGGGGCTGCCCTTTCTTTGTTTCCTGATATTGCGTTGTAGAAGTACTTTGTTCTTAAATTTGAGAGAATTATCAAACAATGTTTTAAATTTCAAGCGTGATTTTACCATTCAGGATTCAAATGGTGCGTTTGTGTAATTATCATGTTGCAACAGTTTGTTGATTTTGGTGGGTTACTGTAGAAGGGTATAATGATGATGATGGTAGAAGGGGTCTGTCATGGAAAAAATGAACCATCCAAATTTGGTGCATTGGCCGAGTGGAACAAGCTAACTAAAAAGAGACGTACCACCTCCAATGGCTCCTCTGCAAAACCAATCAACCTTAAGAATCCCATTACTCATCTAACAACAGCATGGGGCCATTGCATAAACCATATTATGACATCTCTATGTCCAGGAGAACTAGACGGTGGCCGTACCCCGAGGAGGATACTCAGAGCCAGCAGCCAACACCGGAACATGGCAAGCATGAGAGTGACCACACCACCCTGAAGCAACTGATGATCAACATTGACCTTGTGGAACCAGATATCGCAAATCAAGGCATTGAGGTGCCAGCAGCACCTGTGGTTGTGGCTGGCACTGACCTCAAGCCAAAACCGCAAGCAAAAAGAAGTGTGGGTGGTTACTTGAAATTCTTGAGCCATTTAATTAAGCTGAAGAGAGACCATCCCCATCATGTTTCAAGCAAGAAGAAGCCTCCTCTATTGTTAACCATGTGAAACACTCACACTCTCACCCATACTCAATAATGTCCTGTCGCAGGCTTGATCCGGACATACATATTTCTCTATGATTGTGTGTAATGTACTATATAGTTTATTGAATGATTATTTTTTTGCCCGTTGGGTGTTGCCTAGTCTCAAAAAGACATTGTAGTGTGAAGCAAATTTTTCAGGTGTGGGAAAAGTCGTCGGTAAAGATAAGAAGCAGTTGTCGTTGAAGATTACGAAGTCGTGGCTAAGGTCCCGAGGGAAAATAATCCTGACCAATAGAATGGAAAAAATTTGAATGTTTGACTTAAAGTGGATAGAAGAATCGAACAACTGTGATTCACTCTCGAATTTTGCCGCTTCCTGCGTAAAAAGAGGGCTTAGGGTTCAGCTTGAGAGAGTAGTTTTCTCTCCGATTTTCTCACTCTTCTCCAAAGATTTGTTCTCAACTAGGTTTAGGGGTGGAGTTTGTAGCAGTCTCGTGAATGATCGCTGGTGAGAGTTGAGTGGGTCGAGTGCTTGAGTTGTGAGCTACCACGTGAAAAACCAGGGAGAGTGGTCCATCTGGATCGGTGTTGTATCCGGCACTGTTCAGAACGATTCCAACCAATTCTATAGTGCAAATCGAGCTACTGGAGCGTGGAGGTAGGCTTCGTGCCAAACCACGGTAACAATCAGTGTGTTTGAAATTGTTGAGTTAGAATCGTTTAGATTGATCAAGAAGAGCAACTGAGATTAGTTTGAATTGATAACGAAAGACAATAGTGGTATCAGAGCCTATTATCCGTTCTTGAACTCTATTGGTCAATCATATTGATCCTTACACCATGCCTGTTGCTTGTTTGTCTTGTGCAAGATTTTTATGACGCATGGGAAGATGAAGATTGATGCATGTAATGATAAGAAGGATTTCTAAGTTTGAAGCATAAAGAAGAGCGCTCTGCTATCTCATTACAAGGTCCTTATAGCCTGAAACCTCAAGAAGACAGGTGGCCTGAGGAGAAAAAAGAAGAAAAAGGCTAAGATAAATGAAGAAACCTTCAATCTCTTAATCTTGAGCCAGTCTGAGAACATCATACACAAGGCATGTACTTGTAAAACTCATTTTCAGTTATGTGCTATGTTAGAAGGATTGTATGCAAATCAAGTAGCTCCCAACCTAGCTTATTTAATTGAATTTATTTTTAAAGTGCCACCTTTTCAAAACGTGTTTCCTAATGTCCCATGATTCTGAAGTTTATTGCCGAAATGTCACTTTTTTATCAAACCGCTACTCCCAGTAGCGATTTATGGAATCTTTTAAGATGAAATGCTGACGGGGCGATGATTTGGTGATGATGTGGCTATTTCACCACAAATTACTATTATGAGTAGCGGTTTAACCAAAATTAAGTCAAACCGCTACTCGTAGTAGCGGTTTGTTCAATTGCAAACACTCCGCGATCAATTGTTCGATTTCGATTTCAATCTTCCACTACCACAGTTGAATCAATGGCTCCTCCTCGGAAGCAATCCCCCGCTACTGCCCCTCAGGATGCTCGTCTCATCGTCCCAGAGATCCAGGTTCATGTTGAGCTGGTCGGCGAGGACGACGAGATTGGAAGGCCCGAAGCCGAGGAGGAGAAACGTGTGGTCGACGAAGTGGTGGGGATGCGGTGGAGGTTGAGGAAGTGGAGGAAGGCGAGGAAGATGGCGCGAAGATGGGAGACACTGCCGACGATTATGGCGATAAGGAGTAGAGGGATTGAGTCGGTGGTTACGTTGTTCAATTGGTTCTGCAATCCCTTTGATTCGAATCAGGTTAGTGATTTTGGAGGTTTCAGGGTTTCAAAGTTATCTTCTTTCTTGTTGTCGTTGACGTGAGTCGTCGTCGGATTTGAGTGCAAGTTTTTGGGTTGTCACTGACAATGCGTATTTTTAACCTTTTATAGTTGTCAGATATAAGTTTCAGGGGTCAAATTGTAGTCAAAAAAATTTATAGACCTTGGAAAGCCAAGGGTCGATCCTAGGAACAGGTCCGTGTATATACTAGCTAGCACTCAATGTGTTCAGCTACTGCTAATGAAGATTTTGGGTTTGTTCTAAGTATCCTAATTTTCCTAATTAATATAACTAACGGTTGATTCGATCAGAGAAAATAATTCCAAAATCTAACTTCATCCATGCTCAAAACACGATTCATGCAATCAGTCACACCATATAGTCATGCAAAATAGCTTGGAAATAACCCAAATTGACATCAGGTGAGCCGCCCATTCACGGATCATCACCTGAATTAATCTACACTATTGAACGCCGTCCAATCACGGATTATCAACAGTTTCAATTTAGTAAGCCTAGGGGTTTCCAGACAAAAGATGTCAACTTTCCTATCGATTCAAGTACTAACAATATAGCTGCTATGTCTCAATATCAACTCTACTCAATCCAGTTAATTGCCTCAGACCCATTCATCTTTTTGACATCTAACCTAGTTCCGTTCTAACATGCAGTCATCCCAATCAATGATCAACGATGGTAAAACGATGGAATGAAGTATAATAGAATTGAAAAATATAAACTTGCATAAGACTAAAATTGATGTTCGTACAAATCACATGAAATCAGGTTACAGGCATGGGATTCGTAGGATCCCAGAACTAAAAGACTATTCGCTATTCATGGTGATTACTACCAACACAATAATGAAGAGAATATAGAACGAAGAACCCGTGACGATGATCTTCACTCCAAGCTTATCTCTTCTCTCCTGCTTTCGTTCTCACAATCGTCCAACCCTAGCCAATGAGCCCTCGATTTCTATTTATACTGAAAATCAATTGGGCTGATTTTTAGAATTAATTCGAGGCCCGGTTTGGTTCCAAACCGGCGGTTTCAAAGTCAAAACGTCGGTTTATGTTGTAAACCGCCGGTTCGTCATTGAACCGGCCTGTCTAAGAGAATCTCAAAATTTTGCCTTCGGGACCGGTTCAAAATCAAACCGGCGGTTTTATGTCCAAACCGCCGGTTTGTTCTCTCAATCGCTAGTTCTTTCTTCGAACCGGGCTGCTTGTTCACTCAGGCTTCGACTCTGACTTTGCTTGCGTTTCTGACCTTCTAAACCTTCGAAATACGTCTTGGTACAAACTACAAAGTTGTAGACCTTCGAGTCAGCTTTCCAACAATATATAATGTGCCTCAGTTTGATAAGAATTGCTTGCTCGGCACGCCCAAGACTACGAATAGGTAAATCAGCGCATTCCTTGATCATATTCGTCTGAATTATTTTCTTCATTTTGCTCTGACTGGGCTACAAAGCTGTAGTTTAGTATGCGTTGTCCTGAAACGAGAGTGAAGTGGTAAAAACACAAAGAAATGTTCGGGAGAAAAGCGAAATTCATCATCGAGTGGATGAATAATCAGTAAGTAAATCAACCGATCAAACACTCCACACTAGAATTTGTTCGTCCTGAACAAACGTAAGACACATAGTGAATAGCGGAGCAGCATAATGTAAATAATCCTTAAGATCATGCGACGTACACTAACTAGATTAATTTCCTAGAATATGAAAGTCCTAACTCACTTTCGTAGGAATCGCGGATGCATTTAGCGTGTGCATCAAGCCCTTAAACCCCTAGGCTACCCTAGTGGACGAGTTATAGTCTCGTGAAGGTTATCAGAAGAGGGAGTACCTACAAATTTCAAATGCAGCTAAATCTATATGAATGCATGAATTAAGCGCTGCTCAAGCGTGTCCACTCTGCGTATTCTCAAACTCATGCTTGCGTAGTCTATAGTTCAGAACACTGTAAGAGAAACTTTCAAGCCATCGCAGTTTACAAGAGTAATGCATTCAACCGAAAATCAGTACACAAGGCCATCAAATGTCTAATCATTCACTCTAATCAATCTCAAGTGCCAAAGTCTAAACTAGTGACCCGTAAGAGAAGAGGAGCCTGGCCTAGAGAATTTTTGAAAGATGCGAAGACTCTCTTAATGATTCGGTGCAAGCACAAGGGTCGTTCCTTAACTCATCTTATAGAATCTCTAATACAAGATGCAATCACACACAATAAACAAGTGGTATAATACAAAATGTCAAGCTTAAGAGAGAGTATATAATGGCCTTCGGCCTTGTCGTGCTTAAGGGGAACTTTTCTTCTTTTCCTTTACATCTCTCTTCTTTTTTTCTTTTTTTTTGTTGGGGCCTATTTTCCATCCTCTCATTTGAGGGACTCCACACTTAAAACCTGACGAAGTGTACTAATGGTGGAGGCGGATGTGTGTGAATAACAACAAGCACGAGGAGTCCGTAAGATTGCTAAAGTCACCTTGAATCACAAAGCTAGTCTAGGCTTTTGAACATTATGAACCGGTGCCTACTAAAAATCCTGCTCTAGCATGCTTGTGAGGTCATTTAGAATGCGTGGCAGACATAAGATAGGGGAGGCACTGAGTTCATAGGAATACACAATCAAGGAAACAACATCAAGTTCTAAATTCTTCATCAAGTGAATTGAGATACCGACAGGTAAGACTGATAGAGAAATGAGCATAACGCAACGCGGGATAAGACCATGAGCAACATGACTAGTTCTAAACAACTAAGATGCAATATCTAACAAAGGTGAGGTGCACATACGTGACATGTCATGACATGGTTGACAATGATGATGCACTTACCCACTCCACACTTAAAATTGAGCTTAGTCCCTAAGCGACACGAGGTAATGATAATAAATGATAGTGCATAGGAACTTCCCTGATGGAGTGGTCGGACTGCATAAGTGGCAATTCCGTTTGCGGAAATGATGGAGAAATATAGTAGGCGCTCGAGTCTGCATGAAGATCGAAGGGAAAGGAATAACAGGAATACTGCACATCACATGTATGGAATCATGTCAAAAGTAAATATCATAAGCAAGGACGACATGCAATAATATCCACGATCACAAAATATTCGGCGTAAGTACATGAGCAATGATCAGTGACAGAACAACATCCAAAATAGAGAAGTAAAACAGACAAGAGTGCAACTAAGAGTCTGTGTGATCGGCCGCATCAGTGTCACTCTCCAGGGCCGCGACATAAGTGCCAGGCTGATCAGTGGGATCAGTGTGAGGTAGACCAGCGGCTTCGGTTAGGAATGGGGAGGCTGGGGGGTCGGGATAGGGATGAGAGCCGGCATGTAGTAATGTCTGAAGGGCACCATGAATCCATCTGTGGGAAGCCCGACGATAGTCTCGCTCAGCGGCGAGGGTCGACTCGATACGAGTAAGCCTCTCTAGTAGCTCATCGGGGCTATCATGGCAGCGGCTCCTCGAATGGTGTGGGCGCTCAGAAGTCTTACCTAAGGTGGCGGACGGCGCTGCCTCCACAGTTTCAGGCTGTGGGTCTCTAATCCGGGGGGCACCCCGCCGCGGTGCATCTGCGGCTCTAGGTGGTGTGGTCCGTTAAAGCCAAGTGCAGCGGTCTTCATGGGAGATCATGTGTTGACCAATCAGCAAAGGAAGATGGAGTACGCGGTGGTAGCCGGAGTCAAGGCTGGAGAGGTCAAGGCCAAGGCTAATGGCAAGCCCAGTGATAAAAGCACTACCTCTTAGGATCTTGGACCTCGACTTGGCTGCCCATTCGGCGAGGCGGTGGCCAAGGAGTGAAGCGGTGTCGAGCGGGATCAGGTGGAGCATAGCGCATAGCATGTCCATGTCATGGGTGGGTACTCTGGTGCCTCCTTCATTGCGATCGTTCATGGAGATGAGTCGCTGCAGATACTTATAGACCGGGACTCGGATGCAGGTCGAGGGTATGGTGGGGTAATAGGGGTAGTCCACAGCAGAAATCTCCCTCCAAAAGTCAGTCCGATTCAGTTCATTGAACACCTGGAGAGTGCCGTGAACTGGAAAACGGAAAATTGCACAAACTTGTTCCCGGGAGAGGGTCCAATCCTGATTTCCGAGCCGGAAACTCCAATGCTGCATGGTACCTTTCGCAGGAAAGCATCTAATGGAGGCTAGGAATTCTAACACAATGTGCGGCCTAGTGTTCAAGTTACAGTTAACTAAAATGCCCAAACCGGCAATATCAAGCAATTCAATAGCCTCATTGTATATGTCCAGATTCCATAAAGTGTAAATGGGTGCATACGCAGTAGCTTGCACAAATTGTTGCTCGTATAAGTAATACCTGTGGAGGTCAGCCGCCATGGAATTGGAGCCAAAATCTATGGATTTCGGGAAAACTGGAGGCGCTGGTGGAGGAGGTGAGTGTTCGGGCGGTGGGGTAGCAGGTCGGGGGGTGCGGGTGGAGCGGCCTTTAGCACCTGTGCGTGCCATGTCCGGGAGTGGTGGCTGAGGCTGTGGGTGAGGGGGTGCGGAGCTGGAGGTCGTCGGACGCGGCTGGGGAGAAGCTGGCGGAGACGGCGAGTGGTGTCTGCTGGAGGTGCAGAGCTGGAGGGAACGGGCAGTGGAGGGTTGAAGGAGGGGGTTGTGGGAATTGGGGAAAATTTAAGTGTTTAGGGTTTGAAATCGAGTGAAAATTGAAGAAGATGCCCAACCGGTTTCATAGAACTGACGGTTGTTTCTTCAAACCGCCGGTTTTTCTCCTCGAAATGCCGGTTCCATAAGGAACCCGCCCAACTCAGAGAAATCCGAAATTTGCATATAGGGGCCAGTTCGCTAAACAAATCGGAGGTTTCTTCATAAAACCGCCGGTTGACCTATGTAAACCGCAGGTTCTCCTCAGAACCGGCCCTTCTCAGAGAAAAACGAAATTTGCACAGGGGGGTCGGTTCGCTTCTCAAATAGGCGGTTTCTCCATCAAACCTCAGGTTTACAATTATAAACCTCCTGTTTACCTCAAAACCGGCCCTTCTCAGAGAAAATCAAAATTTGCACAGGGGGGCCGGTTCGCTATGTACCGGCGGTTTTGACTTCGAATCGCCGGTTTCTATAAACAAACAGCCGGTCCTTAGTAGAACCGGCCAACCACACACATACTAAACTAGGCAAATAAACTAAGTGTACCACATCCAAATCATCGCGTCATGTCACGGATCATGGAAGGTAAATAAACCTAAATGGTGAATAATCTAAGTGCACTCAAAGTGATGCAGAAAACTAGAAAAACTTACAGTGCGGGTTACTCCCCGAAGAGGCCTAATTTTAACGTCTTGGCGAGACAAGGTTGAAGCGCAAAAATCAGAAGCACTCTCGGAAAGTCCCTTGCTGGGATCCCTTCCGGAGAGGTAGATCGTCTGGAATTTTGTCTGGCGGAGCTAGTCCCTTAAGGACGTGGTAGTGCTTCAGGCGTTGACCATTTATGACTAAGGATTTGCCGTCCTCGACAGTGATTTCGACATGGGTATCAGGATAGGAACGGGCCACAGTATACGGTCCACTCCATTTGGTCTTCAATTTTTCAGGAAATAATCTCATACGAGAGTTATATAGAAGAACTCGCTCTCCCTCATCGAATTCTCGGCGCACTATCCTCTTGTCATGCCACTTCTTAGTCCTTTCTTTGTATATGCGGGCATTCTCATAAGAATCGAGCCTGATTTCATCGAGCTCGTGTAGTTGCAGCACTCTTTTCTCCCCTGCGGTTTTCATATCGAAGTTCAATGCTTTGACCGCCCACATCGCTTTGTGCTCGAGCTCTACTGGCAGTGGCAGGGCTTTCCATATACATGTCTGAACGGACTCATACTAGTAGGAGTCTTGTACGCAGTTCGGTATGCCCATAGTGCGTCGTCGAGCTTGGACGCCCACTCTTTTCGGGAATTAGATACAGTCTTTTCGAGAATAATTTTTATCTCCCTATTAGAGACTTCAACTTGGCCGCTAGTCTGGGGGTGATACGGGGTTCCTTTCTTGTGATACACACCATATTTCTTCAGAAGTGTCTCGAAGTTCCGTTCCTTGAAATGAGAGCCACCATCACTGATGACTATCCTTGGAACTCCAAAACGAGGGAAAATAATTCTTTGGAAGAGTTTAATAACCACCTTGGCGTCACATATAGGGGTAGCTATCGCTTCTGCCCATTTGAACATATAATCAACCGCCACGAGAATATACTAATTCCCATAAGAGGGCGGAAACGATCCCATGAAGTCAATCCCCCTTACATCGAATAGCTTCACTGGGAGAATTCCCTGCTGAGGCATTTCTTGCTGTTTTGATATATTTCCGGTCCACTGGCACTCATCGCAAGTTTTCACGAATTCATATGTGTCTCGGAATAGAGAGGGCCAGAAAAATCCGGATTGGAGTACTTGGCAGCAGTTTTGGATCCAGCCCCGTGTCCGCCGTATCGAGATGAGTGGCAGTGTTGCAAAATCCATCTTATCTGGTCCTCGTCGACACAGGTCCCGCATAGGCCATCAGCACATAAACGATATAGAAAAGGATCGTCCTAGAAATACCTCTTCACGTCCGATAAGAACTTCTTCTTTTATGGAATGATAAATCGGGTGGGAGAATGCCACACGCCAAATAGTTGACATAGTCGGTGTACCATGAGGCTGCATTGGACTCTACAACCAGCAGTTGTTCGCCCGCGAAAGAGTCAGTGATTGGGATCTCATCATCTTCACGCAGGAGCTCTCCTAACTCGAGACGTGATAAGTGGTCTGCTACTGAATTTTCTGCACCAGATTTGTCCTTGATTTCTATGTCAAACTCTTGTAGCAAAAGTACCCAACGTATTAATCTTGGTTGTGAGTCCTTCTTTGCCAGAAGATACTTGATGGCAGCATGATCAGTGTACACTATGGTCTTCGAGCCAATTAGGTATTGCCTGAACTTTTCAAATGCATACATTATGGCTAGCATCTCTTTTTCGGTCGGAGTGTAGTTTGCTGGCGCACCGGTAAGGACCTTGCTAGCATAGTGAATCACATGTAGCTTCTTGTCGACTCTTTGTCCTAAGACTGCTGCCACTACAAAGTCACTAGCGTCACACATTAGTTCAAATGGCAATTCCCAATCAGGGGGCTGCACAATAGGAGTGAAATCAAAGCTTGCTTAAGAGTGTGAAATGCATGAAAACAAGCTTCATTAAAATTGAACTTAGCATTTTGACACAGGAGGTCAGTGAGTGGTTTTGCAATCTTTGATAAGTCTTTGATGAAGCGCTTGTAGAAACTGGCATGTCCTAGGAAGCTCCTGATGCTTTTCTCGTCCCTTGGTGGTGGCAGCTTCTCAATCACCTCAACCTTGGCTCTATCTACTTCGATCCCCTTGTTGGAGACGAGGTGACCTAGGACAATTCCTTCCTGCACCATGAAAAGACACTTCTCCCAATTCAAAACGAGGTTAGTGTCAACACAACGTTGGAGAATGTTAGCCAAGTTTTTCAAGCATTCATCGAATGAGCAACCATAGACAGAAAAATCATCCATGAAGACCTCCATGATTTGCTCAATAAAATCAGAAAAAATAGCCATCATGCAACTCTGAAAAGTGGCAGGTGCATTACATAAACCGAAAGGCATACGTCTATAAGCAAATGTCCCGAACGGGCAAGTAAACGTAGTTTTTTCCTGGTCTTGCGGGTGTATAGGTATTTGGAAAAAACCACTATAACCATCATGATAACAGAAAAAATTATGCTTTGCAAGACGCTCTAACATTTGATCAATGAAGGGCAAGGGGAAGTGATCCTTGCGAGTTGCCTTATTTAACTTTCTGTAATCAATGCACATGCGCCAGCCAGTTACAGTACGAGTAGGAATCAAATCGTTTTTCTCATTGCGCACTACAGTCAACCCACCCTTCTTAGGAACTACATGAACGGGGCTAACCCATTCGCTATCAGCAATAGAGTAAATGATGCCAGCATCTAGTAACTTCAGAATTTCTTTCTTCACTACATCATTTAACATAGGATTTAGGCGCCTCAATGCTTCCCTAGTGGTTTTCATATCGTTCTCTAAATGGATTCTATGCATGCATATGTCGGGGCTAATACCAGTCAAGTCATCAATTGAATAGCCTAAAGCTTTTCAAAACGTCTCATCACATCAAGCAGTGTCTTAGTTTCTACATCAGTCAACGCAGCATTTACGATTACTGGAAAGGCAGAGTTGGGGTCGAGAAATTCATACCTGAGACTTGCGGGTAGAGGTTTTAATTCTACCTTGCAAGATTTCTTACCTGACTCTCCTTCCCTCGGTTCAGCATTTTCAGCTGCGTTCCCCACAACATCGATTGCATATAGATCCATGGGGATGTGGCAACCTGCTCTTGCGCTATATGAACTAAGATCGGTTAGTGCAGTAGAAATTTTCGGCTCATGTAAATCCATTAAACTGCAATTAAAAGACAAGCTAGGGCCTTTACAGATATCGGGCATGTAAAACACTACACGTTCACTGCTGACGTTTAGAGTTAGGGAACCTCTCTTAACATCAATAACAACTCCAACAGTACGCAAGAAATGTCTACCAAGAATAATAGGTATATCTTTGTCCTCAGCGATCTCTAGAATTATAAAATCAATAGGAACATAAATGTTTCCTACATTGACAACGTCCATCAAGATTCCTCTCGGAAGTCTTGAAGAACGATCAGCCAATCTAATAGTGATGCTGGTAGGATTAAGATCGCCTAAATTCAGTTTAACATATAAAGAATACAGCATGATAGACACACTAGCACCCAAATCACATAAAGCACGTTGAATAGTAATGCCACCAATGTCACAAGGGATAGAAAAACTCCCTGAATCTTGAAGTTTGGGTGGCAAGGCTTGTTGGATGGCAGCGCTGCATTCCTTACTTAGTGCCACAGTTTCCTCTTCGTTTATCTTCCTCTTCCCATTGAGTATGTCTTTCATGAAATCAGGCATAGGTGGGAATCTGGGTGATGGCATCGGTGAGTGGCAATGTGATATAAAGAGTCCTCACTCGATCGACGAATTTCCTGAAGGCCTTGTCTGTCCTGCTAGCTTTCAGCCGCTGAGGGAATGGAACAGGTGGTTTATATGGCGGAGGGGTTGCTGATTTTTCAGAAATTTCAGCCTCTCGAGGTTCCTTTTCCTTTGCTTCAGCAACCGGTGGTGGTGCAGGAGTGTCTACTGATTTCTTAGGCAATTCTGGCAGCATCTCTACATGTTTCCCACCTCTAAGAGTTATAACATGGACATATTTGGGGTTGGATCTGGTTTTGATGGTAGCTTGCCAGGTTCCCTTGCGGCACTCCTCGCTTGTTGAGCAACTTTATTTTCCAACATTCTGTTCTGAGATGCTAGTTGGTCAATCGTCTTAGCTAAATCGTCAATCCTTGCGTTTGTTGCTTGATTTTGTTTGGCTTGTTGGGCTGAAAATTCTGCTAGCATCGACTCCATGTTTGAGCTCCCAGTGCTCTGCGAGTGAAATGGTTGCTGCTGGTTCTGTGACTGATATTGATTCCTCGATTGATACAGGTTCTGTTGCTGCTTTTGCTGAAAACCAGGGGGAGTAGGGTTATTGTTCTTGTAGGAGAAATTCGGGTGGAATCGGTTGTTCGGATGATATGTTGGGTTTGAAGCTGAACCGGGTACGAAGCTGTTCCCCTGATTTCTACTTCAAAGTTATGTGCTGGTGATCCGCAGATTTCGCAGTAAACGGGCTGGCTAGGTGTGTGCGAAACATTTGCCACTGAGAAGCCGACTCCCATAGCTCCCAACTGAGTTGATATGCCATCTATTTTCTGTGCTAATTTACTTATCACTTCAGAAGACTCCGCAGAGTAGAGGTCATGAGCCCCCTTTCTATCCCGAGGGGCAGTACGCTCACTTGCCCACAAGAGCGTGTTCTATGCGGTCTTCTCTATCAAGTCATAGGCTTCGTCAATATCTAGCTCAACGAACGCACCTCCAGCTGCTTGATCTAGCTGACTCCTGACGCATTGATCAACTCCAACATAGAATGTGTGGACAATCGTCATGATATCCAAGTTATGGTGAGGACACAAACGCATTAGCTCCTTGAACCTTTCCCAAGCTTCATATAAACTCTCTCCATCCATGGACCTGAATGTCACGATCTTGTTCTTGTAATGTGCTGTCTTGGATGGTGGGAAATACTGGCTCAGGAAAGCGTTGGCCAACTCGTCAAAAGAACGGAATTTCCCTTTGGGTTGTGAAATTTCACAGTGTCTCAATCCGGTAGATTTGTGAACAAGCAGTTGCTGCAGCACACTCTTGTTCACAAGAATTAATCTCAGCAAGCAACAAACAATGCACAAGTTTGTTCACCCAGTTCGGCCAATCTGCCTACATCTGGGGAGGACTATTCTCCAGTCCTCAATCCACTCAACCAAAGGTTCCAAGTACACTAGGTTACAACGCACGCTACCTATGCTACTCAACCTCTTGTTGACTACTCAGCACAATCAGAACAAGCTCTGATTTGTGCCAGCACACCCTCTACAATATGTCAGTCTAGAATAGCTACAATCCTCTCAAAGAATTCAGCCTATTCTATCCTACACTACTCAGCAGGGTTGCTGCAGCAACAGCTGTAACACACAGCTGAAGCACACTGTCCGCGTCGCTCCAAGGCCTTCTGCCGAGCCGATCGAACCACTCCAAGAGCGCTGCACACTCTGAGTAACTCCCCCTCACTCAGTGACCACCTGTCACTAGTGAGTTCTTCCACACGAACCTCGACCGAGCCTTCCACCCGTCAGTTCTCCCGCGGTTGCCTCTTGATCAACCAACAAGCTCACCAGCTCTGAATTGGCTTCCAGATCAATGCACGAATCAGTCTTTGCAAGACCTGATTCTCTTCTGCAATGCACACCACAGCTCTGCGCTCAACGCTCTGCCCGTGTGTGTTTGATCGAAGAACAACGTCCGTAGCACCCAGAAAATCCTCTCTCTGAAATCTGTGTCTACTCTCGTGTATCACTCAGCTTCGATCACCCTCTTCAGCCCTCAACCCTTCTGCTTAAATACCCACACCACTTTAAGCAATTTCCAGGTTTAGGCAATTGACCCACAAGATCAATTATCTCCTAAAATCTAGGAGATTAGATTTGATTAATATCTTCAATGCAAATCTCCTTCTCTGACTAGCAAACCTTGCTGGAAAAAGCTCAGCAGCATTTTAGAAAACCTTCTAAGAGCTTTCACAAAGCTGCCATACCTCCAGAACGAACTCAGCACAAAGCTGCTACTCGGACAGTTGAACCAGCACTTGAACCAGCACCTGCTGCAGCATCCCCTGCTGGTTTACTTCTACTGGTCTGCTTGATTGTTTGAGCTGCAGCAGCTCCTTGTTCATATATGTTGGTTTTGTCAAACACTGCCATACTTGCAACAACAATCTCCCCCTTGGCATTTTGACAAAACCTCTGGAGCATATGCACTCTTCCATGAACCAGAAAAAAATACTCTAAATAAAACCAATAGAGAGTAAGTAGATGTGGTGTGGCCACACACGGCCGAAGATACGACCACGCAGGGTCAAAACAAAGTGTATCAATATTCAGCAACATAAAAATCTTCTCTCCCCCTTTTTGTCATAGATGCTCAAGGGGCCTGCTCCTCATCCTCCAGGAACTCCAAGTCTCTGATGAGGCTCCGAATCTGGCCACGCCTGGCATCCCTCCGTTTGGCCTCAGTATCAAGAAAGAGCAGTTCAGACCTGAGATGGCTCACAATTCTGGCACGAAGAGCTGGCTGAATGGATGCAGCAGGGGGAAGAGAGTCCTCCAGGGGAGCTGGAGCTGAAGAACCAACCATTAGAAGATCCTCATACGCAACATCCACTACATGTTTTCCCTTGAATAGCTTGTGATATACTGTGAAGACCTGCAGCTCCTCAGATAAGCCTTCAGTAATCGCTCCAAACTCTGGATGCTGAGAGACCATGATCCCATGGATGAGGGAGGGCAGCACAATAGGCTTGCTGGAGGAAGCACTCCCGGCATGAGCAGCAAGCTGGGGAAACATAACACTTCCCAGGCTAATCTTCCTCCTCTTTCCAATAGAATAGAGAAGGTTAGCAAAATCTTTGTTGACCTTCCCTCTGTGAGAACTAGGAATCCAGTTCCTGACACCAAGATGATACAGCAGAACATACTTGGAGGTTAGCTCAGCCGCACTGAGGGTAGGGCCACCCCAAGACAGGCACACTCCCCCTGTGAGGATCTTCGCCACAAACTCTGGCTTAACATCAGTGGGAGCTCTTGCATTCTCAGAA
Source organism: Umbilicus rupestris (assembly GCA_963678935.1). Classification (NCBI taxonomy): domain Eukaryota; kingdom Viridiplantae; phylum Streptophyta; class Magnoliopsida; order Saxifragales; family Crassulaceae; genus Umbilicus; species Umbilicus rupestris. Next base: position 2,356,034 of record OY787618.1, on the reverse strand, counting down.
ATTCCAAGAAAAGCATCACTAATTTCAGGAGTAATCACCACTGACTTACCCCGTACCCAGCTTTTCCCATACTCACCAGCACCTTCCTCGCCAAATTTCTCCTCCATATTCACAATAAACTCTCTAACCAGGGTAAAATTGAACCGGTGAGGAAAGGTTAGGGACTTGAGAAGATTTACCTCAGTTAGTAGCTGGATCATAGCAGCTGATCTGTACTTGTCTTGGACCAATCTCTTCTCATGCACAATGTGTTTCCTCTCAACAGTACTCCATGTTTGAGAGACGCTTTTGTTCCTGAACCATGTGCCTCCGACTGTGAGAGCAGAATAATCTTCAGCTGCAGGTCCTCTCTCAGAGGGTCCACCAAGAGAACCTTCTTCTTCTTCTTCACTGGATGATCTTTCACTACTGGAGCCTGGGATCAGAATAGGGGCTTTTCCCTTGTCTGAAGAAGGAGGATGTGCTGTAGCAGGTTCTTGTTCAGGGGACTCAGCAGCTGTTTCAACCCCTTCACCAATAATGCCGGGGGACATGACAAGTGATCTGCACTCTTCTTCTGCAGAGATGTGGAAGGTATGAGGAGCGCACAGAGGATGATCGGCAGAGATTTCTGAGAAGCCCTTTGCTCTTGATCTTTGCCCTAGAAAATATTTACCCGTTATTTTCTTTTTCCTTTTTGAAGATGTAAGACACGTGCCTCCCATGTGCAAAAATTTTCCTTTCCATCCTCAGCAACCAACACATGTGAACAAGCTAATTTGGACCAGGTTGCTGCAGCACATGTGAGCTTGTTCACCTATTCAATTCAGGCTGCAGTTCTGCTCAGAGGATCCTTAAGAGATTCTGGTGGAACTTTATTCACCCACACTTGAGATACACCAGAGCTTTTCTTCTTCTGATCTGCCAGCCTCCAATCTCTTCGTTTGTCATGCTTGGATTTCCATATCCGCAAAAACTGCTGTTTACATGCATTTTTAGCAATCCAGTGCCTTTGTGTACCAGTCTGAGCATTCCTGATCTGCAATTCTTTCCAGCAACTGTGATTCCGTGGAGCAACATGGAATGAAGTCCTTGTGCAGCAAGTGTAGTTCCTGGATTTTACTCCTTCTTTTTCAACTGTGCAGGTTCTGCGCTGCTGCTTTAGGTTTGAGTTGAACTTCTGATTCCCAACCCTTGTACGAAAACCCCGTTTAATCTGAGCCTTTTGCACTGTTTTAGAAAAATGTTGTCCCCGATGCTGCAGCATCCTCTTGTTCACATGTCTAGTTCCATCTTTGTCTGCAGTTTTTGAGGAGTCATCTGAATTCTTCTTTTCATCTTTCTCAACAGCTGAAGCTTTAATAAACACTGTCCCTCTAGAGCTTTCTTCACCAGTGTATCCAAGACCCATTCTCCCTTTACCAAGTCTTTGGAAAGACAAGATTTCGTCCAAGATATTTTTCTGGGAGTTTTCTGCCTTGGCTGTTGCTTGTGAAGCACCTATATCTGTACCCTTTCTTCCAGTGTCTTCCCTTTTCAGAATGGTAACTTGACTGTTTGAAGAAAGAGGACATTTCCTTCGTTCTTCTTCCAAGAGATTAACTCCGTCAGTCAATGCTTGATTTGCCTGAAGAACTGCTTCACACTGCTTGAGTATCTTCTCCAGATAGTTAGCAAGAGTGCCAGATAAGTCCTCCTCATCTTCACTGGCAGATGAGTCACTTTCATCTTCACTTTCAAATACTTCAATCCCGTAGTGAATTTTGTCCTTCTTAATCTCCTTGAGGTTGAAATCAGATATACTGGTCAGCACAACACATTTTTCCTCATCACTTTCCTCAGAGTCACTCCATTTAGCTGTCATAGACTTACTGTTCTTTTTCTCTGAGCTCTTGAGAGATTTGCTTGGACAGTCAGCCTCAATGTGTCCATACCCTTCACAGTTCCAGCATTGAACACCCTTTTTCATATCTTTCCTCTCCTCTTCATTCTGAGCAGATTCTTTTCCTTTCCTTTTATTTTCTCCACCCCTTCTGAATTTTCGAGAAGATGAGCTTTGTCCATTTCTTGAGTCCATGTTTTTCAGGAGTTTTCCAAGATTCTTGACAATCATACTCAGCTGCTCCTCTGAGCCTGTCTGCTTGATTTCTGCTTCAGCTTTCAATCCAATGTTCTTATCCTTAGGAGTGGTGTCTCCTTTAACCAGCTTCATCTCAAATTGTTTGAGAGACCCCATCAGCTCTTCCAACCTCATGAATCTGACATTTTGTGCCTCTTCAATGGCTGTCACTTTCATGTCGAATTTTGTGGGCAATGATCTGAGAACCTTTCTGATAAGCTTTTCTTCAGGGATGGGCTCACCAAGAGCATGAGCTTCATTTGCGAGATCACAGAGTTTAGCATTAAACTCAGTGACTGTTTCCTCATCCAGCATCCTCAGATTCTCAAATTGTGTGGCAATAATCTGGAGTCTTGATAGCTTCACTCTATCAGTTCCTTCATGGGCAGTTTGCAGAATCTCCCATGCTTGCTTGGCCAAATCACAGTTTGATATCAACCTGAAATTGTTGGCATCAACTGCAGCAAAAATTGCATTCAAAGCCTTTGAATTACCAGTTGCTGCAGCACCTTCTTTAGCAGTCCACTGCTCTTCAGATTTTATTCTTGTCACTCCTTGCTCATCTATGGTGATTGGGGGAGACCACTGAACTACAACAGCTCTCCATGTCTTCTCGTCAATGGCCCTAAGAAAAGCCTTCATCCTAGCTTTCCAATAACCATAATTGCTCTCTTCCAATAGTGGAGGTCTAATTGTGCTCTGTCCTTCCTTCATTGTCTTGGCTTCTTCAGAGACACTGTAGGATCTTTTAACTCTGTGTGTCGAGTTCCCGCTCTGATACCAATTGAAATTTCACAGTGTCTCAATCCGGCAGATTTGTGAACAAGCAGTTGCTGCAGCACACTCTTGTTCACAAGAATTAATCTCAGCAAGCAACAAACAATGCACAAGTTTGTTCACCCAGTTCGGCCAATCTGCCTACGTCTGGGGAGGACTATTCTCCAGTCCTCAATCCACTCAACCAAAGGTTCCAAGTACACTAGGTTACAACGCACGCTACCTATGCTACTCAACCTCTTGTTGACTACTCAGCACAATCAGAACAAGCTCTGATTTGTGCCAGCACACCCTCTACAATATGTCAGTCTAGAATAGCTACAATCCTCTCAAAGAATTCAGCCTATTCTATCCTACACTACTCAGCAGGGTTGCTGCAGCAACAGCTGTAACACACAGCTGAAGCACACTGTCCGCGTCGCTCCAAGGCCTTCTGCCGAGCCGATCGAACCACTCCAAGAGCGCTGCACACTCTGAGTAACTCCCCCTCACTCAGTGACCACCTGTCACTAGTGAGTTCTTCCACACGAACCTCGACCGAGCCTTCCACCCGTCAGTTCTCCCGCGGTTGCCTCTTGATCAACCAACAAGCTCACCAGCTCTGAATTGGCTTCCAGATCAATGCACGAATCAGTCTTTGCAAGACCTGATTCTCTTCTGCAATGCACACCACAGCTCTGCGCTCAACGCTCTGCCCGTGTGTGTTTGATCGAAGAACAACGTCCGTAGCACCCAGAAAATCCTCTCTCTGAAATCTGTGTCTACTCTCGTGTATCACTCAGCTTCGATCACCCTCTTCAGCCCTCAAACCTTCTGCTTAAATACCCACACCACTTTAAGCAATTTCCAGGTTTAGGCAATTGACCCACAAGATCAATTATCTCCTAAAATCTAGAAGATTAGATTTGATTAATATCTTCAATGCAAATCTCCTTCTCTGACTAGCAAACCTTGCTGGAAAAAGCTCAGCAGCATTTTAGAAAACCTTCTAAGAGCTTTCACAAAGCTGCCATACCTCCAGAACGAACTCAGCACAAAGCTGCTACTCGGACAGTTGAACCAGCACTTGAACCAGCACCTGCTGCAGCATCCCCTGCTGCATCTGCTGCTGGTTTACTTCTGCTGGTCTGCTTGATTGTTTGAGCTGCAGCAGCTTTTTGTTCACATATGTTGGTTTTGTCAAACATTGCCATACTTGCAACAACAGGTTGACTGTCTAACCATCGGCGAGCCTTACCGATCAAAGAGAACGGAAACAACCTCAAATAGAATGCTTCTTGTGAGACTCCGTTCATCTTTGTAGTATTGCAGATTTCGATAAAGCGCTGCAGGTGCTGGTGAGGGTCTTCATTCATCCTTCCCGTATAAGGATTCGCAGTCACGATCTGAATTAGCCTAGTTTTGAAGGTGTTGGCTTCAACATTGGGGGCATGGCTGATTGATATCCTGCAGCCGTTGGCAGGATGTGGTCCTTTAATGTTCTTCGGGCTAGTTGCTGAACATTGTTGTTGTTATTTCCGGGAGGGTTTCGGTTACCATCCTGTGGTTCCCTACAATCTGCCCAAGGTCCATTGAAATTTTTGGTGATCGCAACCTCTGAACTACTCTGCTCTGAGTTTATGAAGAGGCAAGTCTTCCTCCTCTGTGCTAAAAATTGATTCTTGCTGCTTTTTCTTGTTCTTCGGCCTTTTGCGTGGCATGTACTAGGATGCTCCTGCAATGCCCAGGAAAATAGGTGCTGAGTAATAGGAAAAATTACAGCTAAGTAATGGAATTGTCCTAAACTATGTATGCTAAAAACTAATAACACACTTAGACGCTGTTCCCCGGCAATGACGCCATTTTGACAATGCGTATTTTTAACCTTTTATAGTTGACATATATAAGTTTCAAGGGTCAAATTGTAGTCAAAAACAATTTATAGACCTTGGTAAGCCAAGGGTTGATCCTAGGAACAGGCGCGTGTATATACTAGCTAGCACTCAATGTGTTCAGCTACTGCTAATGAAGATTCTGGGTTTGTTCTAAGTATCTTAATTTTCCTAATTCATATAATTAACGGTTGATTCGATCAGAGAAAATAATTCCAAGATCGAACTTCACCCATGCTCGCAAGACGATTCATGCAAAATAGCTTTGGCAATAACCCCAATTGACATCAGGTGAGCCGCCCATTCACGGATCATCACCTGAATTAATCTACACTATTGAATGCCACCCAATCACGAATTATCAACAATTTCAATTTAGTAAGCCTAGGAGTTTCTAGACAAAAGATATCAACTTTCCTATCGATTCAAGTACTAATAATATAGCTGCCATGTCTTAATATCAACTCTACTCAATCCAGTTAATTGCCTCAGACCCATTCATCTTTTTGACATCTAACCTAGTTCCGTTCTAACATGCAGTCATCCCAATCAATGATCAACAATGGTAAAATGATGGAATGAAGTATAATAGAATTGAAAAACATAAACTTGCATTACACTAAAATTGATGTTTGTACAAATCATATGAAATCAGGTTATAGGCATGGGATCCGTAGGATCCCAGAACTAAAAGACTACTCGCTACTCATGGTGATTACTACCAACACAATAATGAAGAGAGTATAGAACGAAGAACCCGTGACGATGATCTTCACTCCAAGCTTGTCTCTTCTCTCATGCTTTCGTTCTCACAGTCGTCCAACTCTAGTCAATGAGCCCTCGATTTCTATTTATGCTGAAAATCAATTGGGCTGATTTTCAGAATTAATTCGCGGCCCGGTTTGGTTCTAAACCGGCGGTTTCAATGTCAAACGTCATTGAACCGGCCTGTCTCAGAGAATTTCGAAATTTTGCTTTCGGGGCCGGTTCAAAATCAAACCGGCGATTCTATGTCCAAACCGCCGGTTTTTCCTCTCAATTGCCGGTTCTTTCTTCGAACCGGGCTGCTTGTTCACTCAGACTTCGACTCTGACTTTGCTTTTGTTTCTGACCTTCTAAACCTTCGAATTACGTCTTGGTGCAAACTACAAAGTTGTAGCCCTTCGAGTCAGCTTTCCAACAATATATAATGTGCCTCAGTTTGATAAGAATTGCTTGCTCGGCACGCCCAAGACTACGAATAGGTAAATCTGCGCATTCCTTGATCATATTCGTCTGAATCTTGCGATTTTCTTCATTTTGCTCTGACTGGGCTACAAAGCTGTAGTTTAGTATGCGTTGTCCTGAAACGAGAGTGAAGTGGTAAAAACACAAAGAAATGGTCGGGAGAGAAGCGAAATTCATCATCGAGTGGATGAATAATCAGTAAGTAAATCAACCGATCAGTCGCTTGATGGAGTTTTAATACATCCTCCTCCACTAAGTGTTTGTAATTGACAAACCGCTACTTCCAATAGCGGTTTGATGTATAAGTGACATTTCGGGAATAAACCTAAGAGTCATGCCAGATTAGGAACCAAGTTTTGAAATGGTGGCACTTTAAAAAAAATTTCTAATTAATTGCACAATTATTTTATCTTAAAACTAGACATTGATAAGTAGACATTGATAAGTCCATTGATTAGAATGGAAATGACAACAGTAAGAATGCCTCTAAAACCAATTTGGCCACTATCTCAAATAAATCATATGAGACCTCTAAGGTACTTAACGTGACTGATTTGAAGTCAATTACCAATGGTTATTGAATTCCCGGTGGTGCTTCCATGTGTCCAAATAAAGCTTGGTTCAGTAATTTTTCTGAAGTCCTAAGTGAGCATGTTTTTATGAGAAATGCCAATGTGTGTAAAGTCTCTAAAGATGAAAATGAACATGTTGTGCAGGTGAATGATCGCTCAATTTATCGACTGAATATTCGTTTAAATACTATGGATTTTTGTACTCTTTCCAGACTTTCTATTGTAATTTTACCACTTTACTCTTATTTTTGGTTAAACTCTTTTAAATTGAAGCTTTGTAATTCATTTGGACCAAAACAAGGTAAAACTCAAAGATTTAGGCAAAAACAGACATAATCTTGGCAGATTAACCTATTTGTCTTTGATGGCTTACCAAGTATACGAGGATTGTTTAATTGAGACGTGTCATAGCTTGCTGGAAAGTTAACTCAAAGCCTATCACTTTTTAGTTTACACTAGGCGAATATTGACGGTTTAAGGGGTCAAATTAGCAAGGTGACTAAAACCAGAATGAGGAAAACCGCTCTGAGACGGCCCACCTTGATTTTGAAATGACATCTCGCCAAGCAAAACGCCACCCTTGTCAAAGCAAAATGGCGCCTCATTTTTGCAAAGCGCCAGTTCCATGTCAAAATGATCCAACCAAAGAATTTGGTGACGATCTTAGTTAGCCTACTTTCCTGGACGAAACGACGTCTCTCTTTTGCAAAGCGTTATTTCAACATCTAACCCAAATTAGAATTTCCTAAATTGGCCCAATTGATTCCACTCTTGATAAAAACCCAGAGTTCAAGAGACGAATTTTGAGAGATATTATGACACGGAGTTAAAGGCACGACGAGAGAATTCAAAGATTAAAGATTTGGCATTCGTAGTGAAGAATTCTTCGTCTACTCCTTGCTTCCTCTTCCTTTATATTCTTTAATTCAATGTATTCTTGTTGTCTTATAATGAATTATGAGTTGTCTTACAAATTATCCACCAAAATTGGCTGGTGATCCATACTTTCTACCTTGGAGTAGTCCAAGTCACAAGGACAGCTCTAGACGAGGCCGCTGGTGGAGCTATGATGGGCTTGAACCTTGACGTTGCTTATGGTGTGAGCGAGAAGAATGCATAGAACTACCACCTTTGGGCAACTGAAAGAGGTAAACCGAGGAAGAAACAAGGCAGGTATGATTTACATTTAGAAATCTAATGATCCTTTTGGTGCGTTTTCAAATAAGGTGGACAATAATGTAGGTTTAAGAGCCAATTCTAGTACACCTCTCGTAGCTAACGTGACACTCTACTGTCAGATTTGTGGCTCTCCTTCTCATTTTGGATATATTATCTGCTGATCTCACCTGATGGAGGCGAGAATGCATAAGAGGAAGTTAACTATGTGGGGAGAAATCAGGCAAAAACTATGCTATGGGTAGTTCCTTCAACCCAACCTACATGCCCAACAATAGGAACGGTCCTAAATTCTCCTATAACACTCAAAACCCAGTACCACCCGATTTTCAACCTAGGAGCTAGTACAATCAACTCAACCCAGCACCACAGGCCAACTCTACTGCAACCATAAACAATGCCATTCTTTCCAATTTCATGTCAAATCAGGAGAAAGCCTTGTCAAGCCTGGACTCTAAGATAGACGAGCTCGCCATTCAAATAGAATGTTAGAAAAACAGATTGCTCATCAACTAGCCTATCCACCAGAGAATTCGGTAAGCTGCCCTCTAAGCCTGAATCACACACGAACAAGTATTGTAATGTTGTTTTCCTTAGTAGTGGCCAACAAGTAGAAGATGACTCATCAAGTGACCAGCCAGCTAAAAATCCATTAGAGGCTACGGTGAGTAGACCTGCTAGTCCCAAAGAAGCTAGAGGTAAGGAGACTACGCAAAGCCTAGAGAAACCTTACATAACTCCAGTTCCTTTTCTTCAGAGGTTGGTGAAATACTGACTACAAATGGAGTTTGTGAAGTTCATAGATATTCTTAAAAAGTTGTGTGTTCACATACCATTTGTAGAGCTCCTAGACTAGGCCCGTAGATATAGTAAATTTTTTAAGGAGATCATGTTCAACAAAAGGAAGATATGGGACTTTCAGACACAATATTGTAGCACCCTATTTAGTGGTAGTAGCCCCTCTAAGAAAAATGATCCAGGTAGTTTCACTATCCCCTGCTCAATAGGATCAAAGAACTTCACTCACTCTCTTGCCGATGTGCTAGCATAAATGTTATGTCATATTTTGTATTTGATAAACTTAGTTTTCAAACTATGGAAATTACTAGAATAGCATTGAAACTCACTGATGGTACTATGAAATATCGACTAGGTATATAGAAAATGTGCATGTTATGATTAATAAATATTATATACCATGTGATTTCATAGTAATGGATATGGGGGATGATTGTGATGTTCGCATTATTCTCGAACGACCATTTCTATCTACTGCATAGGTAGTGTTAACGTACAACTGGAAGTTTGTCATTACATATTAGGGATGAGAGTATAATTATTTGAGCTTCTAATATAACTAATCTTTCGCTTCCTAAAGATTGTGTCGCAGGATCACCTAGCGAAGTCGAGGGCAGTAGAAAAACATTACATAGTGAAACCAAAGAGAATCTTAGCAAACTCTTTGTTAGGACTGAAGCATCGAGTGACATGAATTATTCTTTAGCATTTGATTATATATGTTAATTGTTCGATAAAGCTAAATTTATTCTCACTTCTCTAGATGATATATTCCTTGCAGGTAAGCCTCTTGACGGCCCTAGAGCTTAGAAAAAGAAGGGCACTATGGTCAGGATGCCTACGAAAGCGAAGCACATTTCGTTTTGGAGAAAAGTTGTCAAGGGAATTGTGTGAAACTCCTCAAAAACGCTGGATTGACATTCAGAAGTTACCCATAGTATAAGTTTTTAGGGTCTTATTGCTAGTTATGGTAGTTTAGTTAATTTTAATTGTTCATTTCAATTCACCTAGTTTCATTGCATTGCATTGCATGACATGACATGACGCGTGACTTATATACTCTCAAATTAAGTACGGAGTGCTTATTGTGGTTGATATTTATTTCTATTTTTATCTCTAAAAGACTAAGTTTGTTCTTAAGTGTGGAGTGTTGGCTAGCACAAAGTCACTTTCTCATTGTCATACATTGAGACCACTTATATGCATATGAGTTTAATACCACTTACATGCTCAAATTATCTATGGCTTATTGTTAACTTTCTCATACTTTTTGAACCATGCCATAAAACTTTTTGCCATATTTGATTTTGTATTTAGAACCTGGTTTAGTTCCTACGAGTGCGTATTCTTTGAGTTAGGCCCTGTTCTTTAGACCTTAAATTTTCAGCACTTAAATTAAGTTCAGTTAAATTAAATTAAATTAAGTTAAGTTAAGTACTGAAAAAATAAACTCACCACCACATCACCCACCACCCACCCACCCACCACCGCCACCCCCAACCCTAACCACCCACCACCACATCACCATCACCACCCCAACCACACCCCACCACCACCCCCACCACCCCCACCACCACCACCACCACCAACCCACCACCCCAATCCACCACCACCACCACACCACCACCATCCCAACCCACCACCACAACCCCAACCCACCACCCTAACCACGCCACCACCACCACCATCCCAACAACACCACCACCCCAACCCACCACCACCCAAACCACACCACCATCATCCCAACCCACCACCACAACCCCAACCACACCACAACCACCCCAACCCACAACCACTACCCTAACCACATCACCACCACCACCTCAACCACCATATACTTGTTTAATTCCCAGATACTTAAGGTTAAAAATATGTTTGTAAAAGTACTTAAGTTAAATTAAGTTAAGTTAAATTAAGTTAAATTCAGTTAAGTTAAGGTAAGTTAAGTTAAGATAAGTTAAGTAAGTTAAATTAAGTTAAGTATAAGTTCAGCTCTAAAGAACAGACCCTTAATCATTACTATCTTATTCCATCTTAAGTTCGACATTGTGGATTATACCACTTGTTTATTGTATGCGGATGAATCCCGTATTGGAAGTCATATTAAGATGAGTTAATGAACGGCCCTTGTGCTTGCAAGGAATCTTTTTTTTTTTAATTTATTTTTCCTATTCTACCCAATAGACGTTGGTTTGCACATGAGCCTGAGATTGTTGCAATAATGTTGTGATTTTGAACATCCATTTCATGCATTTATATAGGTAACTGCATTTGAGATTTGTAGGTATTTTCTTTTCTAAATGTAGAAGACAAAAAAGAGAAGAAGGAAACGATGCTAGGGTTTCAATAGGTGCAAAGAGAATGTTCTACGTAATACAGAAAGTAAGAATATATAGAAAACAATGACAAAGAAAAATTACGTACCTAGCTCTATTACTATTATTATCTCTAATATCCCCTCTCAAACTCACGATGCACCGACATGAAGCAGCGAGAGTTTGCCAATCAAGAACCAAGAACGTGGAGCGGAAAGGGACTTAGTAAACTAGTCTGCAATCTGCATAGCGAAAGTAACAAACGACAACGTGATAGTCCCAATCTGATAGTGATGACGAGTAAAGTGACAATCATTCTCTATATGCTTCGTACGCTCATGATACAAAGAGTTTCGAGTAATCTGAATAGCACTAGCGTTGTCACAATACATAGGAGTAGGTCCTGAAAGAGCAACACCCATATCAGCCAATAACCAACGTATCCACTCTATCTCAGCAGTAGTAGAGGCCATAGCACGATATTCGGCTTCTGAAGACGAACGAGAGACAACTGTTTGCTTTTTGCTCCTCCAAGAAATGAGAGAGTCGCCAAGAAATATACAGAATCCATTGATTGATTTGCGATCTGAAAGATCACTAGCCCAATTTGCGTCAGAATAAGCCCACAATTCCAAGGAAGAAGTAAAAGGAAATAGAAGACTCTAAAACTATGTCCCACGTAGATATCAAAGAATGCGAAGTACAACTGCCCAATGTAATGTAGTAGGGGAAGAAACAAACTGACTAACGGTATGCACCGCATATGCAATATCTGGTCTGGTGATAGTCAGATACACTAAGCAGTCAACTATAGTGCGATGAAGAGTAGGGTCTGACAAGACAATACCATCAGTGGAAGAATACCGCGCATTAGCCTCAATAGGTGTATCAGCAGTGCGAGTGTCAGAAAGCCGAGCCTGATCAAGAATATCAGCAATATACTTAGACTGTGATAAAAAGATAGCCTTGTGGAGAGTATGCAATTTCTATGCCCATAAAGTATCGTAGAGGTCCCAAATCTTTCATTTCGAATTCCCAAGCCAAATATTGTTTTAGCTTCGAAATTGCACCAACATCATCTCCTGTGATAATCATATCATCAACATACAAAGAAAGTAATGTACGTCCAGAAAGAGTACACATGCAGAAGAGTGCTGAATCATGAGGACTGTGGTGGAAGCCTAGAGAGGAAATCACAATTGAAAACTTTTTAAACCAGGATCGTGGTGCTTGTTTCAATCCATAAAGAGTTTTCTTTAGTCTGCAAACTTCACCAGAACTATGAGGAACACCAGGCGGAGGAGTCATATAAACCTCCTCTTAAAGATCTCCATTCAAAAATGCATTCTTCACATCCAACTGAGAAATAGACATTGTCTCACAGAGGCAACAACAATAAGAGTGCGAATCGTGACATGGTTAGAGACGGGCGCTAAGGTTTCCTCGTAGTTCATACCATACTGCTAAGCAAAACCCTTAGCAACCAAACGAGTTTTGAATCACTCAATAGTCCCATCTGACTTGGTTTTAATCTTATAAACCCAACGCGCACCAATAGCACGCTTTTCCTTCGGAAGAGGAACGAGATCCCAAGTATCTATTTGGACAATGCAGAGAGTTCATCATCCATTGCCTGCTGCCAAGGTGGATCGAGAGCTGCCTCTTTATAAGAAGAAGGCTTGGATATCTGGTGAATAGAAGCCAAAAAAGAAGCAAAAGAAGTAGAATAGGTGGAATATACAAAATAAGGTAATTGAGTGGACTTATGAGGTCTCACTGAATGCCGAGGGGGATCAAAAGGATTAGAATCCTCAGTCGTAGAAGCGTCATCCTGGGAGGCAATAGGAGCAGGGGGAGCTTGTGGAGAATCAGTATGCTGAGGATGAGCATCTATAAGATCAGGAGCATCACCAACAGAAGACTCAAAAGGATCAATATGAATGAGATCAGACTTAGTTATACTAGGAGTGTCAGCCGAAATAGAGAAATATGGAATGTGCTCAAGAAAAAGACATGACGAGACACGTAAAATTTTCGACTGACTGGATCATAACAACGATAACCTTTCTGTCCTTCACCATAGCCAAGGAAGACACAAAGAGCAAAGCGAGAGGTGAGCTTACTACGCTCAACATGAGGCCAAACCACAAAGCAAGCACAACCAAATACTTTTAATGAAGAATAATCAGGAGAATGACCATAAAGTTTTTCAAAGGGAGACAGACCTGAAGTGACAGACGAAGGGATTCTATTAATAGCATGAACAAAAGTAAGGACTGCTTCGCCCCAGAACTGACTTGGAACAGATGCAGACAACAAAAATGATCATGCCGTTTCCATAATATGTCTGTGTTTTCTTTCCGCAACACCATTTTGTTCAGGAGTGTCAGTACAAGAGGTTTGAAAAAGAGTACCATCAGAACCAAGAAGGTCAGAAAAACGTTTAGACATGTATTCACCTCCCAAATCACAACAAAAGCATTTAATAACAGCATTATGCTGAGTTTTGACAAGAGGACGAAACATCTGATAAATCTCAAAAAATTCAGAGTAGTGTTTCATAAAATATACCAAACAGTAGCGGGTACAGTCATCAATGAAAGAGACATAGTATCGGGATCCACCTTTTGTAGGAATAGGTGAAGGTCCCCAGACATCTGAATGTATCAAGTCAAATGGTGATAGAGAAATGGAAGAACTTTTATGAAAAGGAAATGCTGAGAATTTAGCTAACTTACACCCGCGACAATCGGTAATATCATGACTCTGTAATTGTCCTAATTTTTCTGTGGAAGCTAAATATTTCAAACGAGAGCCAGAAACATGACCAAGACGTGAATGCCACAAATAAAAGGTAGAAGAGGAAGGACTCATATGAAAAAAAGACAGGTCATCACCAGATGCTGCAACCTCAGGTACTTTCAACTCATCCAAGACGTAAAGGCCCTTTGCCTACGGCCTGTCCCAATCAGCTCCTTCGAATGAGGATCCTGCACATAACAAGAAGAGCGAGAGAAAATAACTAGTAAGCCAGCGTCACATAACTAACCAATAGAAGCAAGAGAAGAAGACAAAGAAGAAGAAAACGATGCTAGGGTTTCAATAGATGCAAAGAGAATGTTCTACGTAATACAGAAAGCAAGAATATATAGGAAACAATGACAAAGCAAAATTACGAAACTAGCCCTATCACTATTATTATCTCTAATACTAAAAGCCTTCACGAGACTATAACTCGTCCACTAGGGTAGCCTAGGGGTTTACAGATTTGATGCATATGTTAAATGCATTCGTGAATCCTACGAAAATAAGTTAGGATTAGTTTAGTTTTCTTTACTTTTATTATAAGTTAAAATAGTTAAAAATAATCGCATGAAATTTGAGTATTTAAAATAAATAGTTATGAATCTCAAATGTTGATATATTCCGCCTTTTATTATTGACATGAGCTTAATGATTGTTTTGGATGAATAAATGCTAAGTGTGGAGTGCTTTGATCAGTCGATTTATCGATTAAATATTCACTCATTACAATGGTTTTCTGTTCCTTTTTCGGGCTTCCTATTGTCATTTTACCACTTTACTCTTGTTTTAGGTAAAATTCTATTAAATTGGAGCTTTGTAGTTCATTTGGAGAAAAACAAGGTAAAACACGAAGTGTTTAGGCGAAAACAAACCTAATCTAGACAAGTTGACCTATTCATGAACATGTGTATCTACTAAATAAATCTCTCTTTGGTCTCAAACAAAGGCCAATGTAGTGGTACAAAAGATTTCACTATTTAGTTTTAAGGGTCTGTTTTTTGAGTTGAACTTATTTACTAAAGTAATTAATTAAATTTAATTTAATTTAAGTACTTAAATTACTATCCATCATTTCTTTCCTACCTACCTACCACCACACCACCACCACCACACCACAACCACCACATACCTCCATAATCAACACCCCAACCCAACCACCACAACACTACTACCACCACCACCACCACCACAACAACAATAACACCACCACCACCACATCCACAACACCACTGTCACCACACCACAACGACCACACCACCACAACACCATTATAGTAAAAAATAATAATTAATGTGCTTAATTTAATTTAACTTTTTTTACTGAAAATTTAAATGCAAAAGAAGAGGGCTAAGTCTAAGATTTGTTAGGAATGAATTTGACATTTGTTTTTACTTTGCGTCTATTGAAAGTGAACTTATATATTCAAATGTTGTTGACATGCTTGTGAGTAGCAAATTTGTGGCTAAGGTGAGTAAATTTATAACTGAACTAAGTGTAGAGTTTGATATGAAAGACCTAGATAAATCTAAGAAAATTTTGGGCATGGCTTTAGAAAGAAACATAAATAAATATTTTTCAAAATTGCATCAAAGACCTTACCTTAAAAATTATCTCTAAGTTTGGCAATATTGAGTGTAAGTTTGTGCAAGTGCCTTTAGCACATCGTTTAATTTTAAGTAAATTGCAATGCCCAAAATCAAGGCCAGCGTTAGAGTATTCATTACTCAAATACTATTGGTTCAACAATGTATGTCATGAGAAGTACTAGACAAGATTTGGCTTATGTTATATTTCTTTTGAGCAGGTTTATGTCAAACCCAGATATAGATCACTCGATATGTTGATGCTAGTTTTGGTGGAGATAGGGACACTAGAAAATCAACAACTTCATTTTTATTTTATACTTGGTAGAAATTGAAAATCCTAGAAATCTCTTTTTCAATTGATCGTTGTTTTTTCTACTACTGAGTCTGAATATATTATTTTAGATGAACCTGTTAAAGAGTCAATGTGGTTACAAGGGCTGCTTAGAGAGTCATAACTGATAGACACTACTGCTTTGATTTATTCTGATAGTTAGCATGCCCTATGTTTAGCTAAAAACCCAGTTTATCATGAGAGGTCGAAGGTAGCATATAGATATTAAGTATTATCTTCTGAGAAATAAGGTTGAGAATAATGAAGTTAAGTTGTTGAAAGTTATAAACATGGGAACTTGGACTTGTTGTATCTGGAAAAGTGTGTGCAGGTTTGAGCAATAATTAATTTGTAATATTAGTTTATTGGTTGGGATTGGGGGTGCGAAGAAGACGTGGAAAGTGAGCTTCAGGTGAAAATTTGTAGGTGTGAGGCTCATTTTCCATGTGCAGGGGAAAGTCGTTGCCATAGGTAAGAAGCAGCGGACGCTCAAGATTCTGAAGTCGTTGCAAGCCTCAATGAGAAGTAATTCTGACCAATAAAAGGGAAACACTTGGAGGCACGAAATGTTTAAAGGTTTGAACTTAAGCGGACGATCCAGATTAGAAGAATCGAACGGTTATGATTTAATCTGGAGTTTACGCGCTTCCCGGGTAAAAAGAGGGCTTAGGGTTCAGTCCGAGAAAGTTAGGTTTTTTCTCTCACTCTTCTCCCAGATTTGTTCTCAGCTAGGTTAGGGCTTGAGTTCGCAGTGGTCTCGTGGTTGATCGCTGATGAGATTTGAGTGGTGCGAGTGCTTCAGTTGTGATCTACCAGAGGGAGTTGTTCGATTGGACTGCTGGTGTATCGTGCGTTGTTCAAAGCGATTACGGCCAATTCTCTAGTGCAATTCGAGCTTCTGGAGCGAGCTCAATGTGGAGGTAGGGTTCGTGCCAAACCACGATTAAAAACGGTGTGCTTTTCGTATTCAATTTCTAGTTTGTTCAAATTATTGAGTTAGAGTCGTTTAAAATTGATCAAGAACAACAACTGTGATTAAATTGAATTGATAATGAATCACAATAGACATTCAATACTGATAGAATTCTATTGGTTTCAGAATGGGGCTTTGGTTGAAGTTATTTCTAGAATATAAATATTTAAAAGAAAAAAGATCGTTCATTCTCTTTTCTACGTTCTATAACTAAGAGTTGCGGCATGTAAACGATCAGTTGATACGTTATCAATCCAATTGAACAAGCAATTACTATTTATAACCGTTTTATAAAGAGATGACAAATGTAGAATGTTTTCAAAACTTGCGACATAAAATATGACAATCTCTTAAATTGTAACGATTGTAAAATCTTTTCATGATTCTAGAATATTTTATTAATCTTTTAATAGTTGGTGTTGTGCACTAAACTCAAATAGTTTATTTCAGAATGATCGAAAAACAAACACAAATTTACGAAGTTAACAAAATTTCAAAAAATCTTACCAATTTCCCAAACGTCTCCAATTCACTGTTGTGCCCGAAACAGAACATCAACATTATGCTTACAATTATGAAGCCCAACATACTTTATTTTCTGTCAGTTAAATCAATATCAGTAAATCAATTAATTAACTATACAAACTATCAGTCAAATTTAGACTTTATCTTATATAGTTTTCATTTAATTCATCATCCATTGAAACAAATATTAACAAAAAAGCTAGATAGATAGGTCTTGGGATTGTCATGCATCATCCACCGAGTAACCAGCTCCTAGTAACAAAGAGTAGTGTCTTCAAGCTCTCCCAACCCAAAGGGAGGAGAAGGCATCCATGGCATTCGAAAGACGTCATAAGTCACCAATTCCATGGCTGGAGAATCAGCTACTGCAACTGCCCGTCAGCAAAGTTCTATGCAATAATGAATATGCAGATGCTTCTAGTTGTACTTGTACCGCTGCATATGCTGCTGCAGCCATATGAGTTTCTGTTTGTTTTCCCCCTTTGTAATTAATACAAGTCAAGATGGTCTTTCCGTTAGATAACAGGTGAAGTGCGATATGGCCTCTTGTATATGACAACATCGAACATCCTCTGGGATGGGAGCACTTAGAACGGTGGTGTATGAAACCAGAAGATTCTCTGATGTCGTGGATTCCTTTCCACTTTCAGATAGAAGCAAGTCACAAATTTCTTCTGCCATCCTCAAATATGCAACCCTGAGTAAACTTGATTTGTCAGCATTGGAACAGTAAGGCCAGAAAATGCACATGATCAAATAATATGTTTTCCAGATCACATCCATTACAGAGATGGACAAAAAGAAACAAAAACACAGGTTATAAAAGACGACGCTAGGCGGACAGAAAGGGTAGTCAAGGATTAATCGGTTTTGTATTTATTAATGAAAAAAATATTATATATATATACCATTAAAATATAAATTATATCATTATACTACCTCAAAAAGCAAACATGTAATAGATATATCCTTACAAGTTAAACAAAACATGAAATTTTGCTAACAACATCGAAACAAGTCAAACAAATCCATAATTCTCTTAAACATTTTGATTATTTTATAAATAAACAAAAATTCAAAAGAAATTAAAATTTTCCACTCAGGTTCCTAAAACTTGGATGACCGATTTATAGTCAAAATCAGATCAAATTCTCGAAAAAGACCGCCGGAGCGGCCAAATTTTATTTTAACACTGTAAACAACCGAATATTAGACACTACACATTGAGATATCTGTACCTTCCATCAAGAAGGAATCTGCTTCCCCAGACCGCCAGAGAGTCATGCAGGCAGCTAAAGAAATTTTTACAAGCATAATCTTTGTTCTCAAGAGAATCCTGCATCATAAAATAATTCATGGTCAATATTCAAAATTACAATCAGCTGGTTCGGCAGAATAACAATGTGCTGTAAAGTTCGCATACAGCACTGCCTTTTGTTTAATTTGATGCGCCACAATATACACAATACAAGGGTGATTGTTACAATCCAAACTGGTCACAATATATTGTGGAATGGTACTTAAGTTCTAAGTATTGTCCTACCCAACAAGCTGGTTTTTTGAGTTAAGCTCTTCCCTTGAACTTGGGTGCCTAACATAGATCTTCAGTTGTTTCACCAAAAATACACCAAACAAACGGTGATTTTCAATTTATCAAGTCAAATTATCCAGTTATGAGAAAATAACCATAGACATTTTCCATGTTTCATCCCGTTAAGAGGTACTTGCACTGTTGTACATTGTGTGTTCATTACCATATTTCATACTTTCGCTTTTGGTTCTAACCTATTATGTGACCTAAAGTCAGATATCTCTACCCTGCTCCTAAAAGACCTTATCTTTAGTCAATGAGCAGCAGCAGTTCAACTTCACTAGAAAAGCTTATAATTTACGTTTTGATAAAGTATGTTAACTGTTTAAGTGCTTGTCTAATCATTGTTTACAATCAATATACATTCCAATGAAAAACAATTACATCAAAGACAGCTGTCGGTAGCTAGACTGCATATTTTCAGCACCTAGACACACGAGATATGCATTTGGCGAATGAAAAATAAAACTGAATACTAATGCATAAGACTAACAAATTGCAGGAGATGCACCTAAAATGGTCCAATATACACCAGACTGAAATCATATCTGCTTATTTTCTGTGTCATTTTTATTTCCACTTCCATTATTTCGTAGTAACTTCTATTTAAGTTCCTCCAGTAGAGTTTCCTCTTTCAACTAATAGGTATATAGTGTCCAATACTATGGTATGTATCATAGATATGCAGTCCCAAAAACACAAGCAAGAAGGACATTAACAATATAAAAATTTAAAGATCCATGGTTTTATTCAACCATGGTGAAATTCTCCTAAGTTCATGTAGTATTTTCATACCAGTTCCTTCATATTTTTATCTTCTTGCAAAGACCTTTGTATATAATAAAATGCGATATATATTCCTGCTCCTAGCTCCCAACTTTCAATTTCGCATTTGTTGTCCTCCATGATAATCGCCAGCTTCAACACCTTTGAGTGTTCACCTGCGCAAACCATATCAAGATAAACATTAAAATAAAGTGGAACCACAGGTAACTATTTGACAAATTATTATTATTGCTACTACTACCATCATCATTATTATCACTAACGTGGACATGGTGTACTTAGAAATTTTCCATGTGTATTAAGAAAGCCTGCAATTATTATGTGTACAGACGATGCAAAAATATGATTGCAAGTAGAGTCTAGTTTATGGAGTCTTAAGATAGCATAGCTACGACATACATTGCCATGCTCCCTATTACACATATAACCATTTAATGTAAAGAGTATAGTTTCATGAAGCATCCTGCCCTATGACAGACCATGGATTGCTTCAGAAAGCATAAAACAAACCGCTGAGCAAATGAGCATAACAAAAGTACAATAAAGGTAGTCATGTATGACAGGATTTACCAGATAAGTAAAGTGTATGAGCAACACTGGTCATGAATATTGAGTGAGCCTTCTGCCATTTCTTGCAGGCGAGATAGTTCTCTAGGGCTTCTAAAGAATGTCCATAGTAATTGTAATAGACAGCCTGCATCCCCATGACGAAAACATTTTTGTAAGTTTTGAAAGTCTTTCGCCAGGAAAAAAAAAATGTAACTAACGAAAACATTAAAAACCAAATTATTTGAAGACTGAAAACGAAAGTATATTAACTATGTTGAATTTTCTAACTTATGTGACTTACTGTCAGAACGCATCAGATGTATGGATTAAAAATATGTGATGAGAAAGACGCAAGAAGTAATCAAGATCTTCAGTGAGCTAAGTAGCAAGAAAAAATGCCATACCATTGCTTCATGCATCCATTCAACTGGAATACCCAATTCTTCAATAAATTGACGCTGTGAATGGTTGGAGTTCCAGGATTCACAATATTGAAACAAAATCTCTCTAATCAGGTTAGCATGTAGGTATGGATACTCTGGGACATAAGGCATGTGGAGGACAACATAGATGGCCCAATGGCATTGTCCCAAACAAAGCAATTGAGAGACAAGTCCCATGTCAAGATTATGAAGATCATCCGCACTACAAGCTCCAACTGCTTCAAGCACTGCTCGCTGATGCCAAATCATATGGTGATCAAGAGAATCGTTTGTTGAAGAAAACGCACTGAACATGGACTTCAGAAAACCAAACCTACCTTTCCCATTGGCATGAAGAAGCATCAAATAGTATGAAAGGTCAAAGTGTTTTGTTGGGCAAATAGCTGTCACGTGAACAGGTTCATCAATGTATACTGGAAAGGGACGTGGAGCCTTACCATCAGCAATAAGATTTTGGTAGTGGGAAAACACAACAGGCAGGGGCGTCTCTGGCGGTAATTGATACCACATCAATAACCCAAGAAACCTTTTCCAGTCCACATTTCTGTCACCTAAGGCACCATGAATGTCACCAGCAAGCAACTCATAGAGTCTCATGCGGTCATTCTCTATTAAACTGAAATCTAGCCCGTTCTTCCTCCAAAGAATAATTTGTTCTGCAACATCAGAACGATTTGACATAGACCCACCAGCCTGGCTAAGCAAACACGCAAGCCTCACATCTCCCTTAGAAGCGGCCAATTCCACAGCTTTTTCTAACTGACGGCCAGTGAGAAGTAAGAATAATTGTTCGAGATAGTTCGACGCATCAAGCATGCTTACATCGTTCTCTACATTATGGTGTATACTTTCCTGCAGCCAAAAACTGAACTTTGCCCTCCGCACGCATGGGAGAGCTTCCACATCAACTTCTGAAGAACCTTCCTTCGTATCATACATCATATCTTCCTCATTATCCAGCTCCACATATTTTTCCCCATCAGAAGCCCTTTCAGAAAACAGAACCTTTATCAATTCCCAGATCATAACTTGATGAATCAAAGTTTTTTGAGCGTATGATGATAAACTAGATATTTCCAGGTGCTTTTCAATAATTTCTACATAATTTTGACAAATCTCAGGAAGAATTACAGGGTTCGAAACAACTTTCAGAAGCTTCAACTGAGTATCACCAACTTCTATTTCGTCAGTTTCATGATCCAGTGTCTTATGTAGCTCTAAAGGTGAGTCAAAGCATGAACTAATAAGCTCTTCTCTGACTTTGTTTGTCTCATCTCTTGCCACTTTGTCAAAAGCAACCTTTTCCAAATTGATAACAGAAGACAACACACTATGCTGTTTCGTGCTGCCTACTGGCGATCCACAATGCACGAGGATGCCATTCGGGCCCCACCCTACGCGAAAGGACCTACCCATGAACAAGCCTGCATCAACAACATTGCGAGAGTGAGTTCCACTAACTGGTGTTTCATGCTCTAGGTCTACCCTGAAACCTTTGGTTCTTGAGAACTTCAATGGGAAGGACTTGTTTTCTTGAGACATTAGAATGCTCCCATTTGCGGTTGAGTCGTGATTATTGGGGTGGTATTCGAGCAAGGGTAGAGGAGTTTTGCGCGCTGCAGGAGGACTCAATCGATTCGTATGTCTAGTCCGTTCTTGTGTGTACGATCTCACATATTCCTTACCAGAAGAGTAGTTCGAATTAACAGGTAGCCCATCAGACACATGACCCTCCTCTTCCTGTACCGAAAACATGAGTAGTCTCATTTCTTTCATCTTTGCAGGATCAAGCCCGAGATGTTTTGGAAGAGAATGAGAGAGCATTAGTTGGTCCTGTTCCATGAGTATGTCTTCATCAGTATCAGAAACATCCCTATCATTGATGTCATGTGGTTGCTGCTGTGCTTCTTCCATCATCAATATATCTTCTTCATCATCCTCGCTCAATCCAAATCTACTGAAATGGTCAACCATGAACTTCCACTCACATGTAATGGGATCGAATGACACAAATTGAGCTCCTTGTTTTTGTGTATACCATTTTAATTTGTCCACAATGGAAGATACTTGGGTGTGTTGCAGTGGAAGAGGTAGGAATTGGAGCGTCAAGGTGACTTGTGCAGACTTGTTGAGCCCCTGACCAACATGTGGCTTCATAATGAACTCATCCTCTTCATCATAAACAACGACCTCATTCTTGTGAAACCTAACAATTTTATCCAAATCCATATATCGAACATCAGTCTCCCCCTGAAACTTGACTTGGCCATATCCAAACCTCCCAACAGTAAAAAGTGGAACTCTTGAACAGAAACCAGGTTGGAGAATCTCTGTGGTGGCCAATTCTTGCAAGGAAGGGTTGACGTAGTAGTCTGAGGAAATTAGGGTGGGCAGTGCATTCTGACAACCCATAATTATCTTCCGTTTGTTGAATCGGATCCTGGTTGTACCTTCTTCACTAGCGCTGTTCATAAAATCAAATGAAACCGAAGAGACTCATGTAAATCGGAAAGCAGAAAGAAAGACGTCGCTATGACATGTCGAGCCGAGTTACCGGAGCAGGTCAGCCAATGACGAAATCCAAGCTGAGTAGTGGCAGCAACGGCATAAGCGTCTGGAGAGAAAATTAGGGCTTTCTTCTTCTTCTCTGGAGGGGGCCGTCTAATTCAATTTTTGAGCGGGTCGGATCCATCAATCGGGTATCTGGAGCTGACCAACTACGGGCCACAGTTCATTGTTTTTTATCGCAAAAACAAAATTCATATTTATTAAATAAAGTTTTTATTATTATAAGTAAATAATTTAAATTATTTCAGATAGAGAAGTGGAATTCCAAAAGATCATTATTATGTTTAAAAATATTAATTTTTAAATTCTGAAATTGGGAAAGAAGTGTATATAATTTTTTCTCTTCTGGATTCTAATTTTTATCTTTAAAGCAAGGTTGGCCTAATGTGCAAGGCTCACATTCAGATTCTGAACTAGATATTAATGATTCATTATCAAAGATGTTTAATTCTTTATCCATATCAGATGAGGATTTGCTATAATCTGTGCTTGATTCTCTATTTGAATTAAGCATTATTTTAGAAAAATATCTTTCATCTTATCATTCTTTTCTAGAATATTATTCTTTTTTCTTACCCAACAAGTTTCTTGGCTATGGCCATTCGCATTTTTTACAATTTAATGATTTGTCGTTATAATTCCTACGTTGTTCTCCATCTGCAGTATTCTTTTTAGAATAACGTTTTTTTTCTTTTTATTATAAAGACTATCTTCTTTATATGATTATTTTACTTCTTCTGGTATTACTAGTCGAAGGTTTGTTCATAGCAAACTGATCACAGAATTGACCTAATTAGTGTTTCTCAGCCAAATTTTGGCTTTTTAATTGATTGTCAAGTTTAATATGACTACAGAGAGCTAATCCTTCCTGAGCACAGATACTAATTAGTTTCCCATAAGTATGATTTTCATATGAATTTGATTATAATTCTGTCTGATAACATTTGTAACTCTATCAGCGAATAAGCTAGGAAGACCATCAATAAATTTAGATTTCCAATGAGTACTATTACACTCAGGTAGTTTCATAATTCTACTAAGGAAAGTGTCTTTATACCACCTAAAATCCGTAAGTGTTTTACACGTAAGATTTTGTAACAATGTCCTAGTATTTTTATTGTTTTCGGTATATCTACTAGTGAAATGTTCAATGATATTAATAGCTAGTGTATAAAGTGGGTCTTCTTTAATTTCACTATTTACTTGCTTAACAGTGTTAAGAATATTTAATTTTTCTTCTGGGGTTACATAATTATCCCACCAGACTTTTAACTGGCCTGTAAACCCCGATGTTATCAACATAGTAATAGTTTTATCTGTATTACCATTAGTCTTACAGATGCTTGAATCATAAGCATCCTATGGATAATATTATGGATTTGATTATATGCAAACCCATCTATATTTCATTCGTAGATATGACTACCACTATAACTATTTGATATAACTTCATTGGTTTCTTCAATCATAACATCAACAGGTGTTGGTCTAAGGTAACAATATTTTCCCGATATGGGTTTATCTGCCCATTCTGTGATCTTATTAATCTGGTCTTTATATCAGAGTTCTCTATTAATTCATCTCTAAGTTTTTTATCTGAGTGTTTAGAGTATTTAGTTTTAAACTTTTCCTCTAGAAAGCTTTCTAATTCTTTCATTGGTTTTAATTTGGATCCTGTTATTTCAGGAGGTGGTTGAATACTCGGAGTAGCAATTTCAACTTCTTTTTCCTTATCTTTTGGAATTCCACTTATAGGGTGGATTTTGTTAATAGCATTAATAATTTGTTCGACTCTGTTATAAAGAGCAGTTATCTGTTCTCCTAAAATATTAAGATACAGATTTGTATATTTACATTGTTCATACATATTATTAATATGTTTATAGGTTACTGAAAGATTATCATTTTCTAATAACTTATTAAAAGCCGTAAAATTATGAATTTTTTCATTCTTTTCAATTTGAAAAGTATGTTGAGGAGGATAAACCTGTTTTAAAATATTTCATTATTGAGTGTATATCTCCTTTCAAGGATTGTGACATACTGTTCTAAATACATGGAAATAAACCAAGGAATAAAAAATGTTATTTTGTTGGTTTTAATACAGAATTTATATAACTCTTCTTGAAATTTTGTTTGTTCTTTTTTATTAAAGTTTTTGAAAAACCATGTTTTAAATGGTTCCCATTTTGATGAATTAAATTCAGTATTAATAATTTTTCTTTCCTGGGATCCAGGATTGAAATCATAAATGGATGAAAATTCCATTTCAGACTCAATTATTTATGGGTCTCTGTCATGCAAAGAACTACTATTCAGCCCTTTGAGAATATTATTTTTGTCAATAATCAGTCTTTCAATTTTTTTTCATAATCTGCATCTTTTATATGAGATGTCGATGCTCTAGACGGGTTATACATTTGTTCGTCTATAGGTGATATGAAAGAATACATTGAATTAGACCTATTATGTCTCAAAGACGAGGCTTTGTTATCATCTGTAAACCGAAGAGTAATTGATCCTTCAGGTGTTTGAATAATATTCATTAATTCTTTCTGGACTGTAGGTCGAGAAGGCATAGTCTGTTCTAAAGTCCAATTCTCTGGAAAAGATATTTCTTCCCATTTAATTTTTCTTTTAGTTGTTATATTAGACTTACTGAAATCACTTTCTATAAGAATAGTTTCATTAAGCGTTTGTCCATTATTCTACAGTGAGGATTCAATGTAAACAACGGTTTATAATAAATTCTATAGCAGATGACTATTACCTTTGTACCTGGTTTACAATTGTAACCATGTGTTTTAACACTTAGTGTCAAAGCGTCCAAAATATTATTGTCCGTCATTGATAATTGAAGATTAAGATATACGTCAAAATATAATAGTCCATTGGCCAAACTGGTCTGTATAATTCCCATCAGTGATTGTTTCCAGTTTAAATTTCTACCGTCCCTTAGAGCAGCTACAAAGTCAATGGTTTGAAGGCAATTTGTACAAGTCCAATATGTATGAATTTATAATTCTGCTGGTATTCCATCAGGTCACTTTTATCAAGTAATTTTTGTCATTTCCTCCGAATAAAGAGGGATAGTTTTAATCCAAGTTTTTCGAACATACCCATTTTATAAATGATATTAGGTTCGATTTCAGGTATTGTCCACTTAAGCAGTTCCAAGTTTCTTGGTAAGTCATATTCTTCTTTTAAATTGTTTTTAACAGTATGACGATAAAATATGATGCATGCCTATAACAAGCAAACGAGAGTTCTGTGTGATGAATAAAGCTTCCATACAATACACATATCCCCACCATGACTCTGATACCATACAACGAACCACGATACTACAGGCTAATCCATAGTTAACACCAGCAGAGTCAACATGGGATGTCGGGTCATGTATGTATACTAAATTAACCAAACCAGTATGATTCATGATTACACACATCCAGATAAACACAGAAATATGACCGAAAGGATTAGAGTCAATCGACTCTGATTATAGATAAACCAAACAGTGCGTGGTTTCAATATGTTTTATCATATCCCGGACATATGCCTGTAAACGCCTCAACGCCTTCATACGGCAAAACGACAAACGGGCAATCCTATATGATAATCATATCTGAATATGTATGCTCTGGTTATATCAAATCTTTATCATACAACCATGTTTAACCAAATACATGTAATCCTTCATCTACTAGTTTCTTTAATGAAGTATTATGACCACATCATAATTGTCTGCTAAGTTAAGAATGAATTGCCATAGTACGGTCGTGCAAGATCGATACATGAGTGAGATATGTATAAAGATGTCCACATAGATTCATCACATAGAGATGTTCAGTCTATAAGACTGCTTGCCATATAAAGGTAAAGAAGAACAAGTTTCTCCAAGGGAACTTTTATTACTTCAAATTTTTACAAGCAGGAGAGAGAGAGAGAGAGAGAGAGAGAGAGAGAGAGAGAGAGAGAGAGAGAGAGAGAGAGAGAGAGAGAGAGAGAGAGAGAGAGAGAGAGAGAGAGAGAGAGAGAGAGAGAGAGAGAGAGAGAGAGAGAGAGAGAGAGAGAGAGAGAGAGAGGCTTCTGAAGTCTGTATTCTCTTTACAAACACTACTACTTAAATAAGAAAAGGGAAAAACATAAGGAATCTACATAGTAAGTTGGGTCCCATACTTTATAAAAGTAGGAGACTGTATTACAAACTTTAAAAGTAAAGGGTCTCATATCTCCTGGCATCTTTGACAAATGCGGCTGGTTTTTTGAAAACCATGGGCTATCTTTTCATCTTGTCACTTTGATGACGATGACACACCTTTTTCTTTAAACCGTTCAAGGAGAGTCTCCTTAATAGTATCGAAGACGTCTTCTGTGATAACATCATCTTCTGGATCTTGTGCGAATTGGGAGGCCATCGAAGCATCAGACTTTCGAGACATTGTCTCATCATCATGACTGAATAAGTCTTTCTTCAATTCTTTCAAATAAACGGCAATAAGCTCTTCTTTGGAGAGACTTTGAGTCTATCCCTTGACTTTATCAGCTATAAGCTGAGAAGAAGCATTCTTCTTTCCCTTAAATTGCTCTTCGTATTGAAGGATCTTATTTATTAATAAGATTCAAAGTATCATAACCATAGATCAATTTGGTCTCTGAATCTGTTTTCAACATTTTATCTCAGAGCTTGGAAAATGTCATCCTTTTAATACAGGGAATAAGTTTTTCGGTATAACTGAAAGTTGGAGTCCGTGCCCAAATCCATGGAATAGAGAACTCCACAAAGAAAAAGAGGGAAGATATTCCTTCCAGAAAGCATTTTTTTTGTCATTATCAATGACTTTTTGTGAAATATTCACTCATTTATAATATTTCTTCTTCCATTCATCTGAAAGGATCTTCTCAGATGTGCCAAGATATTGCCACCATCTAATGAACCATAAAGAAATTTCAAAGTTGTAAACTTCTGAGAAAAATTTAATAAACCACGAATGCCTTTTCCTTGTATTCTCATATAAGAGAACCTTGTTGAAAGCATCCATGTAATCTCAAAAATTATATTTAATGAGATTGAAATTTTATGGATAACAAAACTCCTTTGTAGAAAGGGGCGAAATTCCCCAATCCTTAATGGATATAATCCTTTTAATCACAATTTTGCTGAAATTATAAATTTCAGTCTGTCCTCCAGTGGAGAAATGCTGAATATTTGAGAGTATATTCTCATGCTATTGTCGGAGTTTATAAGCCCTTGCTGAAAAGCATTCTTTCCCCAGATATCTGGTCATTAAATATTCTGGATCATATTTCCATTTGGAATCTTTTTCATCCAGTAGAAGTATAACTTCTTGTTTAACATTGAGGATATAATCCTTGTGAATATAATCATCGTCCTTGTTTCCTATAACTGAGGAATAAGATGGGCTCGGAGGATTATTATCTAAGGAGGTATTATCTTCCTTTTGTTTTTTAAATGCCAGATATTCCTGGTATTCCTTGTCATTTGACAAGTTTGAAGCTATAAGCTTCTTGTTTCCATGTTGGGCCAAAATATCTGAGCCTCTACCTCTTACCCTATAAGAGGAAGATCCTCTGCCACCTCTTCCCCTATAAGAGGAAGATCCTTCGCCTGGAGAATACATACCTGTAAAATTATTGAATGTATTCTCGGGTTAGAAAATTGGGAAGACTATTTTCTTCCCCTTTTTATATAAAATTTCAAAATCAAAAGAGGCAAGATACGCCTGCCATCTAACAAACATTTGTTTTGAGACATCATGTTTAAAATCTTTTAGGAACATGAATTTAGCAGCTCTACAATCTGTTTTTATAATAAAATTTTGATTATATAAATCATCTTGAAATTTTAAAATGCATTTAACAATGACAAGAATTTCTTTAGCCACAGTAGCATAATTTTTCTAGGCATTATTCCATTTTTCAAAATAAATCTTACAAGATATTTTTGTTTACTATCCAGATTAATCTGTTTAAGAATTCCTTCATATCCTAATTCGGATGCGTCTGTTTCAATGATTTTGTCCCAATTTGGGTTAGTCAACATTAAGCAAGGTAAAACCTTTACTTTTTCTTTAATTTTTCTCACAGCCTTAGTATGCTGCTCTGTCCAAGGTTTCAGTGTCTTTTTTAACCTTTCATATAAGACAGATGCATCTTGAGCAAGATTTTCATAATATGCTGAAATATAATTAAGACTCCCTAAAAATCTTTGGAGCTGTGTTTTATCCGTTATAATATCAGGAAATTTATCTGCAAATTCAATACTTCTATTTATAGGAATTATATTCCCCTTTTCAACGTTATGACCTAGGAATCTAACATTTGTTTGAAACAAAGTCATTTTTGGTTTAGATATTACTAATCCACTTTTCAAAACAATGCTTTTGAACATATTCGAATGTTTGAAATGTGTTTCCAGATCTTTAGAATAAACCAGAATATCATCTATATAAACAATTATGAATTCGCTATAAGGGTTGAAAATATCATTCATAATCTTCTGGAATTCCGAAGGAGCATTTTCTAATCCAAATGGCATAACATTCCGTTCATATTGCCCTATCGGCACATTAAAGGCAGTTTTATATCTTTCAGACTTATTAATCTGATTTTGCCAATATCCTGATTTTAAATCAAATTTTGAAAATATGATTGAATCATACAACCTATCTAATAGGTATTTTTTATTCGGAATAGGATACATAATCCATTTTAAGACTTTATTAAGAGGTTTGTAGTTTATAACTAGTCTCACTACGCCATTTTACATCTTATGTGACGTTTTTGTATTGTGTAGTATGAACATATGTCACAAGTGTGTAACGTAACAACGAATATTATGTCGCGAGAAACAACTGTCATATAGGAGACATAAAGTGACACAGCTTATACATCACACATGTGGTTGTCATATAAGAGACGTGAAGTGACACAACTTATACATCACACATGTGGTTGTCATATAGGACTCATGAAGTGACACAACTTATACATCACACATGTGGTTGTCATATAGGAGGCATTAAGCGACACAGCTTATACATCACACATGTGTTTGTCATATAAGAGGCATGAAGTGACACAACTTCTATGTCAGAAATCTGCTTTTACTTTTTACTGCAGATTTTTATTTGCAGCTTTGTTGGAGACTTGACTTGTCACATCAACCTGCAAATTGTCACATAAGCTGTCAGAAAAGTACAATTTATATTTGAATTTGAACATAATGTTGTATTAACTAATAGTTAAAAATAAATGCATAGTACAAATTTTCACCAACTAACTATGACTTCAACCTATGTAAATCCTACTACAAAACTTGTAGCTTATCCCACCACCATCTTCACTTTCCTCCATTTTCAAGTTGTTTGAAGTTGTTTGCAAATTTTGGGGAAGTTGTGTTCCACCATCAAGCGTTCTCATTTAAGTTCCAGGTAATTCTAAACTTTTAATGTGTTAGCATTAATTTAGTTTGTATCAACTACGAATAATTTTAGTACGTTTAATTGCTATAACTTATACTGTCATATATGACACGAACATTATGCGACGTACAGATTGTGTCATATAAGCTTTATAAGTTTTATAAATTTTTACAGCAAGAAATGGATAAAAGATGGATGGAACTTGAGAGATGTGATGCTCGATATACTGAAGGAATTCTCGAATTTATTGAATTTGTTAGACATAATTGTTTGGGGGATGCATATATATGCCCATGTAGACGATGCAAATTGCATAACATAAGACGTCTTACATTGGATGAAATGTATGGGCATCTGATTCATAGTGGTATGATGCGTGATTATATCACTTGGACTTCTCATGGGGAAGTTGCTAGCGGTCCTTCTGTATACATGATGAGAGAACAATATGTTTCAGAGCAGATTATGCGGGGAAAAATGAATCATATTGATGATACTTACGCTACAAATCCAACAATGGAGATCATTAACAATGCATTCCCCTACCGAGATGCACATGACATGGACACACATACTATGCACGAGGATGTTCAACATGATCGTTTTGGAAAGGAAGCTTCCGAGAAGTATCACAAGCTTCTATATGAAGCTCAAACTCCAATTCATGCTGGTAGTGACAAAACTGTGCTTGATACAATTTTGAGAGCAATGCAGCTCAAGGTTGATAATGGATGGTCTGATAAGAGTTTCAGTGGTATGCTAAAGATTTACTTCCAGTTGAAAATAAGCATCCTGCTTGCTACCGTGATGTGAAGAAAATTCTGAGAAATATGGGTTTGGGATATGAGACTATTCACGCATGTGAGTATGGTTGTATTTTATACTACAAGGAGAATAAGAACCTACACAACTGCCCAGTTTGCAACAAATCGAGATATATCCAAGACGAAGGGACAAGCAGAGTCCCCAAAAAAGTGGTTAAATATTTTCCGTTGACTCCTAGATTACAACGACTTTACATGTCATCCCATATAGCAAAAGAAATGCGATGGCATGGTTATAGACATAGCAGAGATGATGATATTATTCGACATCCAGCCGATGGAAAAGCGTGGCAAGATTTTGATAGAGTTTTCAGACTTTGCTCATGAGATCCGAAATGTTCGTCTTGGACTTGCAACAGATGGATTTAACCCATTTGGAGTATCCGGTCTTTCTCATAGTACATGGCCAATTGTTATGATGCCCTATAACTTACCACCATCGATGTGTATGAAGAAAGAGTTCAACTTCCTCACTATGTTGATTTCAGGACCAAAGTCCCCCGGAAAATGTTTGGATGTCTTCATGAGACCGTTAGTTGATGAGTTGAAAACATTATGGAATGAAGGTGTTGTCACATTTGATAGGTATGATGGTTCATCATTTCTAATGCGAGCAGCAGTTATATGGACTATAAGTGATTTTCCAGGATTGGGAATGTTAGGGGGTTTGAAAACAAAAGGGTACAAAGCGTGTCCAATGTGCTTAAACGAAGTTGATGCTCAACATATTTGTGGCAGAATGGCTTATCAGGGGCATCGTAGATGGCTTGATGAATGTCATCCATGGCGGTCGGCAGCTCACAAATTTAATGGAAAAAATGAGACTAGTGGTGCTCCGCCTTCTTTATCAGGTATTGAAGTTCTGTCAGAAATAAATAAGCACACATATTCGGTTCAGAGTCTACATCCTGATTTCAAAATGAGAGTTACAGGCGAGAAGTGTTGTTGGACCCATAGATCTATTTTTTACGAGTTGCCGTATTGGAAATCTTTGAGGCAACCCTACTCATTGGATGTCATGCACATTGAAAAGAATGTGTTTGATAACATTATTGGAACAATTCTTGGACTTGAGGGGAAAACAAAAGATGACACTAAGGCCCGGGAGGGATTAAAGAAATTAGGCGTGCGTAAACATCTTTGGGTTAGTAAAGATAAATTCCCACGAGCACCGTACACTGTGACAACCGAAAGTAGAAACGAGATATTTGAATGGATTAAAGACGTGAAGTATCCTCATGGGTATGCAGGAAGCTTAAAGAATAAGATTAATCTTACCGATAAAAAGTTCAACGGTTTGAAGACTCATGATTGCCATGTCATCCTACAATGTCTTCTTCCGGCTTTTATTCGGCCTTACTTGTCAAACCAAATTGTGACCCCGCTTATTGCTTTATCGAAGTGGTTTCAAAAATTGTGTTGCAGGGAGCTAAGATCAAGCGATCTGGTTGAAATGAAGGGAGATATAATTATGATACTATGCACATTTGAAATGATATTTCCGCCTGCTTTCTTCACCATCATGGTACACTTGTTGATCCATCTCCCCGACCAGGTGTTGTTAAAGGGACCAGTCCATTTTAGTTGGATGTTTCCTATTGAAAGGTACATTTAAATTAAATTCATTTATATTGGTGTTTATTGATTAAATTAAAGTTTTTGTTTTCATTTCAGGCAATTGGGTGAATATAAGAGGTCTGTTAGAAACACACGGTATCCCGAGGGCTGTATTGCTGAACAATATATAGCACAAGAATGTGTGAACTTTTGCAAATTATACATGACCCATTCAGATTCTACAGGTGTGGATGACGCGAGCTCACATAGTGACAACAGATTTAACATTTTTGCATCTTCTGATCTTATCAAGCTATGTGGATCACTTCCGCGGGTGAGGTTGACCCATGAACAAATTAAAATTGCACACTGGTGTGTCATGGAACATTGTGACCAAGCAAGCTATTATATTACTCGACACAAGCTTAAATTCGAGATGGAATTTCCTCACGCCACACGTGAAGAACGCATCAACCACTTTCATACATATTTTTCTAATTGGGTACACATAACATCTCTCTTTTGGACAAGTTTGGATATTTTCTAGTTGTTTAGTTTAATGTTTCTAGTGGTTGCATGCAGATGAATAATTTGCAAGAAGAAGAGCACGAAGGCTATGATTATCAATTGCACGTTTTATCCTATCAACCACAAATGTACAACTGTTTTTCTAGTTGTCATGTGAACGGAGTGAAATTTGTAGTGGTTGATCGAGATCAGAACTTGAAGACACAAAATTCTGGGGTAATGGTTGAAGATGAAGACATGAGATACTATGGAATTCTTGAGAATATCATTGAGTTACGTTATCCAACTGAGATGTCAGTTGTTATTTTCAAATGCAAATGGTTCAACACTGATCCTTCAGAAATAGGGAGTACTAAGACAGACCATGGACTTCTCTCCGTTGACACGTCTTCCAGTTGGTATGAGGATTCACCATATTGTTTAGCTTCTGCTACAAGACAAGTGTTTTATCTTGAAGATCCAAAGGCCGGAGACAATTGGAAGATTGTTAATATTGTTGCACATCGAGGGATATATAGTGATAATTCACTTGGTCGAGATGAAAATTCTGATTTGGCGACTCAAATATTATCTCATCCAGAAGAACCGTATCAAGAAAATATATCGAGTACATTACCTAGTATACCAATTGACGTTGGCGTTTTAGGCGAGCAAAATGAAGTGCTATTCTAGTCACGCAAATATCAAACAATATTTATAACCGAGTGAGTGTGCACAAATACATGATTAATAAGTGAAACATGAATGTAAATACAAAGTTAAGGGTTTAGAAAAGTAGTCTAGGTATTGAATGATCTTCAATCCAAGCTCCAATCTTCAACCAAGCTTGATCTTCTCCAAAGGTTTGATCTTTGCTCTTTAGGGTTGACCGAGTTGACCAGCGTTGACAGAGTTGACCGAGTCACATAGTTGACTCGGGCGGGTCAACTTTCCAGAGGGTTCGAATTTGGCCGAGTCACTTCTTGACTCGGTCTTGCGCTTCGTGACTCGGGCAGAACTGACTCGGGCGAGTCAAATAGTTGACTCGGGCGAGTCAACTTTCCAAAGGGTTCGAATTTGGTCGAGTCACTTCTTGACTCGGTCTTGCGCTTCGTGACTCGGGCAGAACTGACTCGGGCGAGTCAACTTTCCAGAGGGTTCGAATTTGGCCGAGTCACTTTTTGACTCGGTCTTGCGCTTCGTGACTCGGGCAGAACTGACTCGGGCAGAACTGACTCGGGCGAGTCAACTTTCCAGAGAGTTCCAATTTGCCCGAGTGCTTTGATCCGGGCGAGTCAACTAGTCCAGACCGAGTCACATTGACTCGGGCGAGTCACAATGTGACTCGGGCAAATCTTCATTATCATGATTCTTTTGCGCTTTCGCCCGCCATCGACTGGATTTTGTCCGAAACTCTTCTAAGCTGCTGCGTGACTCCAACTACTCGATATAAACCTGAAACGCACGCGAAAAGCATCAAAAGACTTATATAACATCACGGAATGAACAAGAACTAAAAGGGGAATGCACATAAATACTATGCACTTTGCGTGCACATCACCAATTAATGGTATAGAGATTGATTTAGGCTCTCTACCACAAATGCCCTCACAGGTAAGATTTGATGCGAATGTACGTATCTGATGAGGATGACTTGGAAACCGATGAAAATATAAGCACTACTGAAGATGAGGATGAAGAGGAAATTTAGGTTTGTGTTAAATTTAATTCAAATCATATGTTGACCAGTGTTTCGGTGCAAGATAGCGTAACTTTTGCTACGGGTGTCCGATCGGCTATTGTAATATGTTTTTTTAAACGGAACGAGCCTACGGTCAGAAATCAACAGCTATCGCTCGTGACTAAATGTGTTTTGAGGCAATCTGAGGTCGTTTACTATTTTATTTTCAATTATTTGTATTTTGCGAGTTTTTTTTTCATCTTTTTTTTTTACTGTATTTTTTTTATCAGTGTGTCAAATGAAGGGAGCGACAAGAGCAAATGATTTAAGGTTTATGGTTTACGATTTGGATTTTACGATTTGGGATTTACGATTAGGTTGGAGGTTGGGGTTTGGAGGGTTGGGGTTTGGAGGGTTTGGAGGGTTTGGAGGGTTTGGAGGGTTGGGGTTTGGGGTTTGGGGTTGGGAGTTTGTGTTTAGCTCGTGACTATTGAATTAATCTATTGAGTTTTAGGTTTGGAGGCTTTTTTCCCGCCAAACCACAATTGCACAATTCCAATTGCACAATTCCAATTGCACAACAATTGCACGATTTAGGGTTTACTCTTCCACTCCTCGTCTTCGTCTCTGCCTCTGCGTCTGCGTCTGCGTCTGCGGCTCATAGTGTCTCCGGCCACACTCCTCCAGCCAGCTACTGTAAACCCCACTTCTGCAACCCAATCCCTAGTCCCCAGTCCCCAGTCTCCAGTCCCCAGCAAAGCACATAAATGCCACCGACTAAGAAGAGGAGTTTGACAAGTTTGAGGAGCTTTCAGGGAGAGACTACACGGCGTATGATGCTCCGCCCACCCAAGTTGAGACAACCCCCAAAGAAGCTTTCACCGGAAGGAACCTCGAGAAAGCGACTTCTGTCGAACCTGGAGGACGAAGTCCAAATAGTGAGCGATGAAGTGATCAGTTCTCAAGCAAATCCACAACCCCAGCAAGCTATTCCACCAACGCAGAAGCCAAACAGGGCGCCTCAACCCTCCCAACCCTCCCAACCCCAACCCTCTGAACCACCACAGCAACCTTCAAATGCTCCGCCAGAATCGTTTGGAAAATATGTCCATCACAGGAAAACCATCAGAGCGACAACATCCGCGACGTGCAGCACCTCCTCACTGAATGCTCCGCCCTCACCCCCATTGAATCCCCTGCCCTCAGCCCCATCGAATCCCCTGCCCTCACCTCCATTAAATCCTCCTCCCTCGTCTCCGTTGAATCCTCTGGCCGCACCACCACTTAACCCTTCAACATCTCAGTCTCAGTCTCAGTCTCAGTCGAATTCTCATTCTACAACTCTGCCACTACTACCAAGGAGAAGCATCAGGTGCAAATCGGATCCAGACCAACCCGTAATAGGTAACATATTGTATCTTAATTATAATTTCCAATTTCCATAGTGTTTATGAATCTGGTTATAACTCAAATTTCATTTTAGGAGAGGAACAAATTAAAAAGCATAAAGATGGATTGGTCAATGGTACCAAGGTGTATTCTATGAAAACACTGCTGAAGACAAAGATTAAAATAGAGCCAGGAGTGTGTGGACTTGTCCCAGCTGATCCGAATGTGAAATCTTTGCTTGTCCATGAAATAGGCAGCTGCATCAGAGGAAAAGTGCCTATGTTAGCAAGGTCATACGCTGAACTTCCAAAGGCGAACTGGAACATAGTTTACACACACCTAATGGTAATACATTTATTTATCTACTGACGCTTTCATTTGTCTTTTAAACTTGTGTTGCTTTTAATTAATTTGAGGTGCTTTAGTTTTGTGGAAAAGGCTCTTTTAAACTTGTGTTGATTAAACTTTGTACTTGGCATTTATTTTTAGCAGAATTATACAAGGCTCTTTTGGGATGAAGCTGTTGTAGTCTTTTCAATGATTGTATCTGCAGTAATTTATTTAACAGAGTAAAATCTGTATTTCAATGATTCTAGTTGTGTTTTTTATGTTCAATACAGTGGGTGGGTTTTCTATTTGTGTTTCTTTTAATTAATTTTTCAATGTTAGGATAATTTTGAAATTGAGGTGTCAAACAATTGGCTGTGGAACTATATTTGTAAGATTGCCACCGCCAGATACAGAGGATGGAAGCATAGCTGCAGGAAGCATTTTTTGGAGTTTGGTGCTGAGCCGGTTCCGGTTGAGTTTGAGCATCGAGAGAATGAATGGCGTTGGCTGGTTGACCACTTCCAAGAACAATCATATAAGGTATTATGTTAGTATCTAATCACCAGTTGTATTGAATGAATTATATTGACTTACTGACTTAATTTGATTTGGTTAGGAAAAATGTGATAATATGAAGGTCACTCGTAATAGTGCCACGCGACCTACCCATCATTCTGGAAAGCTGTCCTTTTATCATAGAGCTCAAAAATTACAGCAAGAAGGACAAAAGGCACCATATGTCGGGACGTATGAAGTAGCATATGGTGCCGACCCTGTTGGTGCTCCATTAGTGGTAATCTATCTTACTGTTTTTTTTCAATATGTATATTCAATTTGTGTATATGAAGTTTAAGTACTTTAAGTGTATATGCAGTTTGTGTATATGAAGTTTAAGTACTTTAAGTGTATATGCTGTTTTTGTATATGAAGTTTAAGTACTTTAAGTGTATATGCTGTTTTTGTATATGCAGTTTGTGTATTATGCAGTTTGTGTATTATGCAGTTGGTATTTTACAGCAACCTTAGTATTTTATATGATGCTTGTATTTTATATGAAGTTGATGTGGATGTGCTGGTTGATGTGGATGTGCTGGTTGCTGTTGGTAATTGATAGATATAATGTTGCTGGTATTTTACATATTGTTGGTAGTTTACAGCAATTGATTGTGTATTTTATATGCAAATCATTTGATTGTACTTGTTTTATGTAGGAAGAGATGAAACAAAAAGTTCAACAAGTATTGGATGAGGAAGCTGAGAATGACTTGTGTGGTGTTGATGATGCTGCTGCTGCTCTGCCGGAACAAACTCAAGCGAACATTATTAGTGAGGTGATCTCAAAGCACAAGGCAGCCAATGTCGATGGTGTTCGCAGCTTATTTCAAAAGCCTCCACGCCCTAGAACTGTTGCTGATCAATCTGTAGAGAATATACAATTGCGTGAAGAGCTAATAAAAGCGAAGGAAGAAGCAAAGGCTAAAACTGCCGAGTTTGAGGAGCGGATTCGCGCATTAGAGCAGCTTGTAAGGAATGAGTCGATGGGTGCATCTCCAAGCGATGGAGCAAGCTATCCTTAATTGATGGGTGCTATGTGACTTTTGATGATTTGGATTGGAAAACTATGTGATTTTTGTTACTTATGTGACCTTGGTTCGTGACTTATGTGACTTTTATGACTTTTGTTACTTATGGCCTAGGAACTTATGTGACTTTTGATGCTTTGTCATCTGGGACTTATGTGACTTTTGATGCTTTGTCATCTGGGACTTATGTGACTTTTATGACTTTTGTTACTTATGGCCTAGGAACTTATGTGACTTTTGATGCTTTGTCATCTGGGACTTATGTGACATTATCCTTTCAAATTGTTTTTTAAAAAGCTTGTACATAAGATAGCTTAGATGACAACTTATTAATATAATGACTGTCACATTAGTAAGTTATCGATACCCACAATTGAAATGACACAAGCCATGTGTTACATAAGACGGTTCTCGTGACAAATACTCATATCTCCTAAGAGGAGTTTGAGATGGCAGGTTTCTTATGTGACACGTTTGACATATACTAACGCGACGCACAAGCTTATGTTATTTTAGTCCTAAAGCCTATGCGACATGTCTAAAACTATCATGTCGCTTAAGGGGTTATGCGACAGCACTTACGCCACGTGACATATATGACACATATATTGTCACATTAGCTGCATGCGACATAAACCATTCATAAACGACATTTCAAAATTGTCACATAAGATGTAAAATGGCGTAGTGTCTAGGAACACCTCTTTCTTTTTCTGCATTCTTATTAACATAGAAAGCAGTACATAACCATGCATATTTCGAAGGACTTATAAGTCTTTTTTGCAATAAGGAATCAATTTCTTTTTTACACAATTGTAAATACTCTGTGTTCATTTGACACGGTCTAGCTTTAGTAGAAATTTGATTTTCATTGAAATTATCTTCATAAGGAAGGGAAACAATATGTTTCTTTCTATCCCAAAAAGCATTCGGGTGATCATTGCATATATCCAGCGAGAATTGGTTGATTAACATTTTAATTGTGCTTTTCAATTTAGGGTTTCTTAGCCTTTCTTCTATAGTCAAAAGACTAAGTTCATGTTTAAGAAAATACAATTGGTTTTCTTTTAAGGATAGGTCATCATAAATATTATGCAAAACTTTAATTAAAGGTTCAGCAATGAATTCTAAAGATATATCATTTCCTTCACAAGTTCCTATAATACCTCTATTATCAACTTGTTTTAGAGGATAAATTTTTTCTAAAAATGGTGTGCCAAGTATAACTTGGTTAGTTATGTTTTTAGCAAGTAAAAAACTTGTCTGAATGCATCTATTATCTATGCAAATTTTTTCTCTTGGTAATTTAAATTAATTTTCAAATAATCACCACCTGCATGAGACAGAGTATTAGTTGTTTTATGAAAGTATCTGGTAGTAATCAATCCTTCATGTATGACATTGAGATCTGCTCCGCTATCAATAAGAGCTATGAATTCTTGAGAATAATAACTGTCAATTAGGAGTTGAATCTTTACATGCCATTTTTAGCTAATAACATTTCTAAGGTGGATAGAAAATGTTGGTTAATATTATCATCTTCTTCATTAGAGTGATTAATTCCATTGTTTGAAGGAGGTTTTACTTCTTCAAATATGTTTTCCTCAATTTTTGAAATTCTATAATCTAATTTTCTATTTTTCAGATTTTAAATCTTGAATTTTATCTTTTAGATTCTTGATCTCAATTATCAGATCATTAGCAGAAGTAGGATTTTCTTCTATATTCTTTTGTATGATTCTTTTATAAACTTCGGACATCATATATGGTTCAGAATTTCTCTGACTCCTTAATTCCTAACTACTAGAAGTACTTTTGAGCGTTTTTAATTTGATCAATTATTTTAGACCTTAATCGGGGTCTTTAATTATCTTTAAGACTTCTAATTATCTTCTAGAAGTACTTATAATCTTATAATTATAATAATAAAACTGACATCAGTTTTTTGAGATAGTGTGATGGAGTCACATCTTCCGAAAAGCTAAATATAAAACATCAAGCATTTACCATAGGAAACAATGCACTCACAACTTCCGAAGGGAAAAGCTTAAACAATAATGATCCAAATTTAGCCCACAAGTGCTTCATTCGAAGAGTTGGACAGAAGAATCAACTTTCGTCCATGAACCTTGAACTTGAAGACCACAAAATTAAAGCTCAAAAAACTCTCCACAACTCCTTAGAACGTAGTATTTATTTTCAACACCTGTTTTTTTAGATTTCTTTGTCATTTAAAGAACGTTGTAATCATTTGAAAGCATCAACGAAAATTATTTCCTTTAAACACAAATCGTTACATGGTTTCTTATTCCGTTAGATATTTACATATTACTATAAGGTTATTTAGTCCGTTAACACACACACACACACACATATATATATATATATAGGAATCAGTTCATGTTGGCATCGTTTGCAGCTTCATTCGCATCTGAATTTGGAATTTTACAGCTTGATTTTCTTCGTTCTTCATGGCTGGGGAAAAGGATGATTCGCTTCAATCTATTAGTGTACAATTGAAGGGGGCAATTACTCGTATTGAAGCTATGTGATGAAGAATTTCCTGAAAGGAAAATCTACGTGGGGCTATGTCTCAGGAAGGGAGACAAAGGCGACCGATGATAAGGATGAGAAACATTGGACCTTTGGGAGACCAACAATTCAGAAATCATTACCTGGGTCAACAACTTTGTTCAACAATCCATTAGTATTCAGTTGGCCAAATATGATACGGCTCGGGAAGTTTGGGCACACTTGAAACGATTTATACATAATCTAATTTTTTGCAAAGCAATATCAATTAGATATTGATATTCAGGCTCTTCAACAGAGTAAGATGACTGTTCAGGAGTTTTATTTCTCTATGTCAAATCTATGGGATCAACTTATTTTGACAGAATTGGCAGAGTTGCGGGCATTCGCTCCTTATATTGCTAGGAGAGAGGAGCAGCGTTTTTGTTCAATTTTTGATGGTCCTTCGAGATGAATTTGAAGGCCTTCGCGGTACTATTCTGCATCGTACCCCTCTGCCATCGGTTGATTCAGTAGTTAATGATATGGACAAAGGAATCCTTCCTCCTCCAAACCATTATATTTTTGGATTCTTGAACGGAGATCTTAAAGAGGAGGTTTATATGACTCCCCCTCCCGGTGTTCCCCATAGTTCGGGAAAAGTTTTCAGATTGAAGATGGCTCTTTATGGTGTGAAATAAGCTCCTCGAGCTTGGTTTGACAAGTTTTTAATTGTGGTTTCTTCTTTAGGCTTTCATCCTAGTCAACATGATTCAACTCTTTTTATCACGTGCACTCCTTCTGGTCGTGCATTACTCTCTTTGTATGTTGACGATATGATTATCACTAGAGATGATGTTGCCGGAATTACAGAGTTAAAATGTCATTTGGCTCGTGAATTTGAAATGAAAGATTTGGGATCTCTACGATACGTCTTGTGAATAGAAGCAGCATATTCTCCTTGTGGCTATCTTCTTTCTCAGTCTAAGTACATTGTTGATATTCTAGATCAGGCTCGTCTTTCCGACTCTCACACTACTGACACCCCTATTGAGACCAATGCTCGGTATTCTCCCACTGATGGTGTTGCTTTGTAAGATCCTAGCCTATATCGCACTCTGGTAGGCAGCTTAGTGTATCTTACTATCACTTTGCCAAATATTGCTTTTGTCATCCACATTGTCAACCAGTTTGTCTCTTCTCCTACTACAGTCAATTGGGCAACTGTGCTTCATATTCTTCGGTATCTTCGGGGGATTTAGTTTCTGAGTTTGCTCTTTCCATCTACGTCTTCCTTGGAGTTGCGGGCTTATTATAATGCTGATTGAGCCAGCGATCCTTCTGATCGCAAGTCTACCACTGGATTTTGTATATTCCTTGGTGACTCCCTTATTTCTTGGAAGAGATAAAAAGCAGACAGTGATTTCTCGATCGTCTATAGAAGCCGAATATCATGCCATGTCCTCTACCACTACTGAGATTGTGTGGTTGCGTTGGTTACTTGCTGATATGGGCGTTGCTCTTTCAAAT
Source organism: Umbilicus rupestris (assembly GCA_963678935.1). NCBI lineage: Eukaryota > Viridiplantae > Streptophyta > Magnoliopsida > Saxifragales > Crassulaceae > Umbilicus > Umbilicus rupestris. The sequence goes on along the minus strand of OY787618.1, from coordinate 2,313,686 downwards.
CCCACTTCTATGAATTGTGGCAATGCTAGTGCTATTCAGATTACTTGGAACTCTGTATATCATGAGCGTACGAAACACATTGAGATTAATTGTCATTTCACTCGCCACCACTATCAGAATGGGACCGTCACGTTGTTATTTATCACTTTTGCTATGCAGATTGCTGACCTATTTACGAATGCCCACTCCACATCACGGTTTCTTTTCTTAGTTGGCAAACTCTCGATTTCCCAACATTGCATCGTGAGTTGAGAGGGGATTTTAGATAGTAATATGGAACATTTCCATATGACTATAAGGTTAGTTTAGTCCGTTAGCATATTGTTTGTTACATATTTATTCTTATCTTCTATATTGTATCAAAAACTCTCTACGCATCTATAAAACCCTAGCCTCCCTTTTGTTCTCTTCTTCTGAAACTTTAACAAAGGAAAGACTCCAATTCTATCGTGGAGAAAAATGAAATAACTTCTTTGCACCCGTTTTTTGCCTCCCGATTACCAGCAAACACTAAACCAACAATATCACAATTGTCGCCAAGGATCAATGTCGGTGCAAGAGTATAATGAAGTGTTTCACCGTCTTTCATCTCGTGTGAAGCTTAATGAAACCGAAGACTAGCTGGTGGCTTGCTGTCTTAATGAACTCAGCTTCCATAGTGGGTCCAGTTATTAAGGTTTGTCCCAAAACACAGCCGCTCCTCCCAATGTGAATACATATTCACTTGTAGCTTTACTGTCTTGTATATTAAATATGCAACTTGTGTCAAAGAATCTATCTATGACTGCAAGATATCTGGTATAGCATGGACCATAATCACAAGCGAATAGTAGATCCTCAATATTCTCACGGCTGTTTTCCAGTGTTCTGATCGTGTATAACTCGTATACCTTGCAAGTCTACTTACAGTATAAGCAATATAGGGTCTAGTATTATTTATTAAGTACATTAAACTCCTTATCACTCTCGCACATTTCACTTGGGAGATGTTCTCTGCCTTGTTCTTAGACAAATGTTGACTTATGTCAATTGGAGTTCTAGATACACCGGAACTATCCTTTCCAAACTTGTCTAAGATTTTTCGATAAAATGTGGTTGATTTAGGACAAGTCCCTCAGTCATCCATGTAATTTTGATACCTATATTTACAACGGTCAGTTCTAAATCTTTTATATCGAGCTTAGAGTTCAGTAAAGACTTTGTGGACTTAACCATGCGATCATTGCTTATCACAATGAGCATGTCATCAATATAGAAACACAAACAAATATCCTTCTTCAATATTCTTAATGTATACACATTTGTCACACTCGTTGATTTTGAAACCATTTGGCATCATCACATTGTCAAACTTTTCATATCATTGCTTTGGCCCTTATTTTAAGCCATATAGAGATTTCACAAGTTTACAAACTTTTCTCTCTTGACATGGCACTATACAACCCTCATTTTTGTACATATAGATTCTTTCCTCAACATCTCCATTGACAAATGCCGTTTTCACATTTATTCGATGAAATTCTAAATTACGTAGGGCTGCAATTGCTACAATCATTCTAATGGACATAATTCTCGTCACTGGAGAATATGTATCAACGTAGTCTAGACCTTCTTTTTATTTATACTCTTTGACGGCAAGTCTTGCCTTGTACTTGTCTATAAACCTATCCACTTTCATCTTCTCTGTGGAAATCCATCTGGAACAAAGAGATTTACTTCAAGGGGAAGATCAACCAACTCCCACGTATGGTTTTGTATGAATCTATTTTACTCTTTTTGGCTATTTTCCATAAGGGACCCTCTACTGTACTGATAACCTCTTTATACTTTCGAGGTTGGGTCACTTGCATATAGGTTAGCAAATCATGACCAAATGATTTCTCTATCTTTGCTCGCTTACTTCGTCTCAGCTCTTCTGGTTTTATCTCATTTTTAGGTTCTATCTCGAAGTATTGAGTTAATTCCTCAACATCCTCAAGTAACTTATGAAATGAACTAGGTTCACTTTCCTTAGATTTATAAGGAAATACCTCTTCAAAGAATGAAGCATTCTTTGATTCCATTACGAAATTCTTGTGTATATCTAAACTTTTTTTATTCATACACAAGGAATCTATACGCATTTGATGATGCAGTATGGCAGTGTTTGACAAAACCAGCACAACTGAACAAGGAGCAGCTACAGCAGGGGATGCTATAGCAGGAGCTTGTTCAAGTTGCTGCAGCATCTGTCCGAGTAGCGGCAGCTTCCTGGGCTTGGCTAGAAAGCCTGGCAGCTCTGCGGAGAGCATCAGAAGAATCTTTTAAAGTGTTGCGGAGAATATTCCAGTGGGGAATTCCTAGCTAGAGAAGGAGATTTATTTTGGAGATCAAAAACAAATCTAATCTCCTAAAAATTAGGAGATAATTGTTTCTTTTTGGGACATTGCCGAATCCTGTTCTTGATTGAAGCTGGCGTTGATTTTTAAGCGAGAACAGGTCAGAGCAGAAAGGCGGATCAAAGCTGAGGGATACACGAGTGCATACACAGAATTCAGAGAGAGCAATTTTGGTGTGCGACGAGTTCTTCGATCATCATCCGAAAGCAGAGCGTGAGCGCAGAGCTGTGGTGATAGAAGCAGAAAGAGATCAGGACTTGCGTAGTCTGATCCGAGCTTGATCTGGAAGCCAATTCAGAGCAGTGGTGCTTGTTGGTTGATCAAGGAAGGCCGCGGAAGAACTGACGGGTGTGTGGCTCGGTCGAGTGTCTAAGCGGCAGCTCTCGCTAGTGGCAGGAGGTCACTGAGCAAGGGGGAGTATTCCAGAGTGCGCAGCGCTCGTGGAATCGTTCGATCGGCTCGGCAGAAGGCTTTGGAGCGACGCGGACAATTGTGCATCAGCTGTGTGCTACAGCAGATGCTGCAGCAACCCTGCAGAGTTGAGTGTAGTTTAGAATAGGCTGAGTTTCGAGGAGACAGTAGCTATTCTAGATTGACATTTGTAGAGGGTGTGCAGACACAAGTCAGAGCCTGTTCTGACTGTGTCCAGTGATCCACACAAGGTTGAGTAGCATAGGTTGCGTGGAGTTGTAACCGAGTGTACTTGGAGATCTTTGTGAAGTGGATTGAGGACTGGAGAATAGTCCTCCCCAGACGTAGGCAGTTGGCCGAACTGGGTGAACAAACTTCTGTCTTGTTCATTGTTTGCTGAGACAATTTCTGAGTGAACAAGAGCGTGCTGCAGTAACTGCTTGTTCACAAATCTGTCTGTCAAGAGACGCTGTGAATTTCAGCATTGTTATTATGCACAAAACCAATGAATACACATTAATGATTTTGGGTGTTCTCCTTTCTTAAGATCACGGGTCATTACCTTTGTTAGGCACCCTCACACTCGCAAATATTTTGAGGATGATTGAATCCCCTTAAATAACTCATATAGAGACTTCTCCTCCTACTTACAAGGTATCTTATTTAAAAGGTAATTCGTTGATAAGATGGCTTCCCCCCACATTCCTTGGGTAACCCAAAGCTTAACAACATCACATTCATCATTTCATTAAGAGTGCGATTCTTTCGTTCAGCAAAGTCGTTCGATTGAGGCGAGTATGGTGAGTTGATACCGTGTTGTGTACAAAATGCCTCAAACGTTTCTACATATTCACATCCACGGTCACTTCTCAACTTCTTTATCTCTTAGTTGAGTTGATTCTCAACTCTCAATTTGTACTCGACAAACTTGTCAATTGTCTCATCTTTATTTTAAAGCAAATAGACATAACAATATTTTATTCTATCATCCATGAAATTCCCAAAATACTTGTTATCACCTCGTTTTGGCATGAAATATAAATCACATAGATCATTAGAGATTAATTCAAGGGGTTTAGTCTTTCTTTCAACACTGTGAAATGAGGTTCTTGTTAATTTTGCTTCAACACAAGATTCATATTTGTGTTTGGAATCAATTTGAGATTTGGGTATACAATCAAATTCATTAGTTTCCTTATCGTGTCATAATTTACGTGGCCTAATCCTTTATGCCATAAATTATATGAATCAAGCAAATAAATTGAAGAATTTTCTTTATTAATATTCTTCTTGGGTACAATGGCTATTACATTCATTTTCCACATGCCATCTTTCACATACCCTATACTCAATTAGGAATGATTTTATGAGACTCGAATACCATCCTGAATCCATGGCTATCTAAAAGTGTCTCATAAATTAAATTCCTTTGTATATGGAGTACATACAGAACGTCTTTCAGCTTTAGTTCCTTCCCTAAGGTCATCTTTAGGACCGTCGTCCCTATCCCCTTGATCACCGAGGTTGCAGAGTTGCCCATGTAAAGCTATCTGCCAGCTTTAGAAAGCTCTAACGTGGAGAATGCCATCCTCTCTGAGCATATTTGGCAAGTTGCTCCAGTGTCCAGCACCACTCATTCAGAGATTTATATCCACCAGGTTGAGCTCAGATATCACCGCTATAAGAAAGTTTGCATCTGCCTCGGCTGCATTGTCTTCACTCCTCTTGTTGTGCGTCTTTTTGTAGCCCAGTGACCCTCTTTGTCACAATTGAAGCATTTACCCACAAACTTGGGTTGTTGCTTCTTCTAGAAGGCTTTCTCCTTTAGCCTAAGCTACTTGGAGTGTTGCTTCACCTTCGACTACTACCCGTTAGCTCTTTCTAACTGGTTCTTGAACCTTCTATCAAAGCCTCAATTATCTTCCTCGAGCCGAAAACAGACCACCAGTCTTCAAAACTCATCTTCTTTTGTTTGTGCTTAAGATAATTTTTGAAGTCCTTCCACGCCGGAGGCAGCTTCTCGATGACCGAGACAATTTGAAATAAATCGTTGATCACCATCCCTTCAACATGAATTTCATGGATGATCAGCTATAGTTCTTGAACTTGATTGACGACACTTTTTGAATCCACCATATTGAACTCAAGGAAGCGGCCACAATGTATTTTTTGGAATTCGCATCCTCAGTTCTTTACTTACGGTGCAAAAACTTTCAAAGCTTCTTAGAGGAGCGTTTGGCACTATACACACTGTACAATGATTCTACGAGGCTATTCATTACATAGTTGCGACAGAGATCAGAATATTTTGTTCTACACAATGACATAGCAATATTTTTTTTTTTGGAATCCGCATCCTCAGTTCTATACTTAAGGTGCAAAGACTCTCAGATCTCCTTAAAGAAGCTTTTGGCACTATACACAGTTTACAGTGAGTCTTCCAGGCTATTCATTACGTAGTTGCGACAGAGATTAGAATCTCCCATGGATTGAACGTCATGCGTACATAAGGGTTAGTCTCTTCCTCCGAAGTAGTAGGAGTATCCTCGGTTAACAACTTGGCCAACCCTAAGGTCATCAAGTAGAACAAAATTTTTTGTTGCCACCTCTTGAAATTCGACCCATTAAATTTTTTAGGCCTTTCGGCTGACAACACCTCGGGGGACACGCATGTCACGCTCCCACTTGGAACTGAACCTGCAAGTCCATTCTTGATCATAGCCATATGCAGGGTAAATCATGTCCTGGTCGGAGCCACGGTTGGGGTAAACCTTTCGTGTTGTGATCTTTTTTTCAACTGCTTCCCAAGATATAACGAGTCAGCGAGCTTTCTTCTTGCACCAAAGAATTACTCGTCGAACTATCTTGCGCCTTTTGTTATCACCACGACTTAAAAAACTCAAGGATGGGGAAAACTCAAAATCAGTCAGCTCGGACTTCACCAAGGATTGCTGATTTGATGTATTCATTTTGGTGTGTCTTACAAATGAGGCGAGGCTATCTTGTTACGGGTTTTCGAAAAGTAACACCACATGCGTTGTCTTGTCGTTAAGCCTTCAAGTGACACCTCGACCTTAAATAACATTAAATAGATTAATTGGTCACCCATGCTACCAAATTGTTCCTCCATTCGTGTGATTCGTGAGTTGCATCCTTGCGCACCCGCGCGTAAAGAGAGCCTCATTGGTGAGTGTTCAATTTTTAATGAACTCATATTTTCATTATTTTAGACCACTTGTTGACATCAATATCTTATTCACTTTTACTTAGATTTATGCTTATGAATAATCAATTTTATACATCTCATCTCAAGATATTTAATTTTAATTAATTTTTTTGAATCCGAGGTGTATTCCACTCTCAATTTTTGCTCAAAAATGGGGTTGGACCATCGTTTTTTTCACACTTAGGGTCTGTTCTTTTGACCTTAAGTCAGTTACTTAAGTACTTTACTTTACTAAACTTAAGTGATATTAACTTAACTTAACTTAACTAAGTACTTAAATTACTATTCACCACCACAACCCACCACCACAAAAACCCACCACCACTATCACCACAATAACCCACCACCACCACCACATTAACCGACCACCACCATCATCACCACAACCCACCACCACAACCACCACAACCCATCACCACTACCACCATCACAACCCACCACCACCACCACAACCCACCACCACCCACCGCAACCCACCACAAACCATCACCACCACCACCATCACAACAACCCACTACCACCACCACCACAATCCATCATCACCACCACCACCGTCACAACAACCCACTATCACCACCACCGTCACCGCCACCACAACAACCCACCACCACCGCCACCACCACCACAACTCACCACCACCACCACAACCTCTTAGTGAATAGTGGTGGTGGTGATGAATAGTGATGGTGGTTATGAATAGTGGTGGTGATGGTGAATAGTGGTTGTGATGAATAGTGGCGATGATGAATAGTGGTGGTGGTGATGAATAGTGGTGGTGGTAGTAATGAAAGACGTTATGTACACATGCAGGAATGTACTTAACTTAAGTACTTAATTTAACTTAACTTAAGTGTACTTAATATAACTTAACTTAACTTAAATACTTAAAAATTAAGTGCAAAAGAACTGGGCTTAATACACATTTTTCCAACAAAAACTATCAATATGCCTTATCAAGTATAGGTCTAAAACATAAAATGTATCACAACCATGAAACCATACTCACCAAAAACAAAAACCAATAAATTCTCATCATAAAACCAACATGCAGATGGTCTAAGGAAATATATGACAGTCCCAAAAAAAAAAAAAAAAAAAACAATAACTTTTTATACCACACTCCCGGAAATTCTTACCTAAATGAAAAATTATACTAACAAAAGCTATAAATCAATTGTTCTATTTCAACAACTCTAATATACATCTAACAAATAGGTATCATATTGAACATATATGCTCCACATGTTGGATCATAATTATACAACGAAAACGAATTAACAAGATCAAACTCATACCAGAATAATTAAGCATACCTGATTCCATTGACTGAAAGTAACGTGCAGCACAAAAGTTTGGGTTGGTGCTTCCAGTCTAACCATATGTCTCTTGGGTCAATTTCTTTGAGAGAAATAAATATTTATATCTTCTAAACAAGAAGATATAAATGAGATAATCATAGATCCATCTCTAAAAGAATTCCATAATTATCTCTCGATATCTACACAATATATTCCACTACTAAAATTATACCTGATAAGCTTCTCAAAGGATTAGATCACGTTATTCAAGCTTATCACAATGATAGCATATACAATTTCTAAATGAAACGTTCTGTCCAAATTAAATTAAACATAATAATCTAACAATCTCACACTGGACCGCATGTGTAACCAAATAAATGTATAAACAAAAGTATACACATAACTGCTATCATGCTAGAATAGGTATATCAGAAACTATCCGGTTCATTAACTATGCAAACAGAGGATCAAGGCGACCTTCGTAATCATCATCGTTACTCGACCATGCTTGTCACGTATGCCAACATAGCTAAATGACTTGGATTCATCGTGGTGTGTAGCATGGAAATTACATGAAATGTGATCTGCACATGCCTATTTCCAACTGGTCTCCTCAAAGGTGAGATCAATAAAATCATATAGAGTGTACCGTGTAAACATAATTTATGCAGAATAATCCAAAATGTATAGATAGAAAAAATATGTACATCTCATAGAGCGTCGATACAAATATACAAACTCCCACTAATCATGAATATCCTCAAACAAGATTGCACCCATGTGAGTTGCATGCTCATGAAAGACCTTGGGTGTCAATACTTTCGTAAGCGGATCCGCTATCATGGAGTTTGTCCCAATATGCTCTATGAATACATGTCCACTCTGTATCTTTTCTTTCTTAATATCAACATGCTTTGATTTTGTAGTGCTCTTTTTGTTGTTGGCATACATCACTGCTGATTTATTGTCACAGTATAACTTCAGTGGTCTTTCAATATCACTCAAAATGCGCAGTCTAGTGACAAAGTTTCGCATCCATAAGTCATGATTTGATGCCTGAAATTCTGCCTCCATAGTCGATGGAGCAACGAGCGTCTGTTGGCAAACCTCCAGGAAATGGCTCCCCCAGCTAACAGATAAATATAGTTTGATGTGGATCGTCTACAGTCTTGGCATCCGGCAAATTAGAGCCGGAGTACCCAATGATCTCAACATGATCTGTCTCTTATACGTGAGCCTATATTCTTTTATTTCCTATAAATACCTCACAACCCGTTTGACAGCTCTCCAATGATCCACTCCCGGGGTTACTCCGATATCTTCCTAACATACCAACAATGCACGCGATATCTACACAGTTGAGCATATATAAGACGTCCTACAGCCCAAGCATACGGAAGCTATTGCATCTCCTGAATTTCCAGAGTATTCGTAGGGCGCTGATCAAGACTGAACTTGTCTCCTTTAGCGACAGGGGTGTCCAATGGTCTATAATTCTGCATGCCGAATCTTATGAGAATTTTTTCAATATAATTCCTCTGTAATAATCCTAAGATACGCCTAGAATGGTCTCTGAGTAACTGGATTCCCAAAACAAAGGATGCATCACCAAGGTCTTTCATCTCAAAATGCTTTGATAGAAATTCCTTAGTGTCCCGCAAAGTCCTCATATCATTATTAGCCAGAAGTATGTCATCGACATATAGAACCAAGAAAATATGTCTACTCCCACTGAACTTGTGGTACACACACTCATCCATCGAATTTGCCTCAAAGCCATATGAGACAACAATCTGATGAAACTTAAAGTACCACTGACGAGAAACTTGCTTGAGCCCATAGATGGATTTCCTCAACTTACAAACCATATTCTTTGCATCCTCAGACACAAAGTGTTCTGGTTGTACTATGTAAATCGTTTCGTCAATTTCACCATTGAGAAACGCTGTCTAAACATCCATCTGATGCAGCTCAAGATTAAAGTGTGCAACCAGTGTCGGGATTGTCCTAAAAGAGTCCTTTGAAGAAACAGAGGAGAAGGTCTCTTTAAAGTCAATCCCTTCCTTCTAGTAAAGCCTTTCGCTACAAGACGAGCTTTGAATCTCTCCACATTACCATTAGAGTCTCTCTTGGTTTTAAAGACCCATTTACAACCAATGGGTCTCGCATGGTCTGGTAATGGGACAAGGTCCCAAACTCCATTGTCTTGCATAGACTTATACTCCTCATTCATATCATTAATCCATTCATGGCTTGCTGGAAGTTGATTGGATCATCTTTCAACAATCTATTTTCCCCATGTTCTAAGAGATATACGACGTAATCATCCAGAATCACATTTCTCCTCTATCTAATGGATCTACAAAGTGACATTGTCTCTTGAGGTGTTGATCGTGCGTCGTTGTGCGCGTCAAATTAATCCTTCCTTCTCCACTTAGTATAGCGGCTAAGTCAGGGTCGATCCCACAAGGAGCAAGCAGACTAGCTTTAACTAGTAACCTACACTTACGAAGATTGGGGTGTGAGTGATTGGGTTGCGCAGGTGCGCAAATAAATAATAGTTAACGCAGGATTTGCACTAGACGTGCGCAGGCAGTAGAGATTAAGTACTATGACTATGAAAAGTATCGGCGCAGACAATCCTCTATGAATGTATTCCTTATCATCGACTCTAAACGTCTATAGTTCGGTTTACTGAAGTTAGTGTCCGATCAAGGCTTCCTAACATGTGCGCATGTTCCGATCAAAGTTCATGAGCTATTAATTCTTGAAACTAGTCTAAGCAGCTACGAATCCTGTCACAGTAGCAGCTGATTATCCTAGCGCGTTACTCCTAGTTGTCACCGTCAAGCTATCAACTAGTTTAACATATAACAAACAAGTAGCAAGAGTAAGATTGCGGTTCAAGGCTTCCCCTACTCATGCAACTAGTTGTCAACCGTGTGCACAGAATTAATACAAGCAAACAAACTATGCATTAAGCACAAGTCTCAAAGGAAATACTCATAGAATCATGCCCAACCGATACAAAGCGTTTAGCTAGACATGCTAGTAGTAAACATCATAGAAATAGTAAATAACAACTAAAGTATCCAAGAAAACAGTAGCAAGCAGGTGTGTGCAGGTTGCAGTGTCTCGGCTGGCGAAGTCGGCTAGCGCAGATCTTCTCAGCAGCTCGTGTATTTTTCAGTTCTGCCTCTCTCTCGTGTGTGTCTTGATGCCTTTCGATCCTCCTTCAAACCCTAGCGTTCCTCTCTTTATATACTGCTCATGAGGCCCAAGGACGGCCTTGGCAACTTCCAAATCTGATGGAGTCAAGATTTGGAAACACCACTATCTTGCGCATGGCGCACTGCACACATTGGTTAGCGCAATCGGTCTACGCACCGTAGTTAACTCTGCCACTTCCTATCCTGTTTGCGCTGCTAGCTCCGCAGGCTGAGTGTTGCGCTCCTTAAACGCTGCCTGTTAGCGCGTATCCGACTTAGGCCCTCGTTTCGCCCTGGAATACAAAAACACCAGAAACCAGTAATCTTGTACACAAAATGATGCAAACAAGCATAGGGTTAAGATCTAAATAACGCGTATAAATAGGCTCTATCAAACCCCCCACACTTGCCCTTGTTCGTCCCGAACAAGCACTCAAGCACGGATACAATTACCTCCCTGGAGTCTAGCGCACAGTCTTGCACTCTGGCGCGATCTGCACTACTGTTCACCTTGCGCTGCTGTATCACCTGTGCGCATCTGCCTTCAACAGTTTAATATAATAATTTCGAAATTCGTTACCTCGCAGCTGGGATGAAGATCATTTCGGATGGCTGGGGAGATAGCTCTTCATAGGCTCCGAGTTGTCAGCTTTCACTCCGAGGACGGGTATATGGTTAATAGCGCAGCTTCTTCTGGTGCATGATTCTTCCGCGCTCTTCCTGGGAACTCGAGCCTTTTTGATGACTTTCTTGTGGACTTTGCGCAAGCTGGTACGTATTTGTGCGCATGCTGATTCTTTTGTAGCGCATATCATCTGCTGGTGTCTTTTCTTTTTGTACAGCTTTACCTATAGTTCCTGCGTTCCCAGTACGGTTTCAGTCTCGGCCTCCGGATAGCAGCTATGGAACAACGCTCCGCTCTCCCTCCTTGGTCTACTTGCGCAGGTCCGCGCACGCGTTTACACCCGCGCCTGCCTTCCCTCGGCTGACTTCCAGAGGAAAGGTGGTCTGTTTTCCCACCTCGCCACGCTTTGGGTATTCGCCTTCGGCATCTGCGTGGCTGAGCGCGCTCTCTTGTTCCGAAGGTCGCGAAGCACCGGCCTCCACTAGCGCTCTCGACCATATACCTCACCTTCGAAGCAAAAACGACTAACCGCCTCTCTAGAGCTTTTCTGTCAACTCCACATCCCCTGTATATCCCAACTAACAGGAGCAGAAAAAACGAAAAAAATATACTAAAACAGTTGATAGCAGCGCATGCAAAATGAATAGCGCAGAACAAGCTGAAGAGTGTGCACAACCCGCACACAAGCGCACTACTGCTACTATTTTCTTCAACTAAACTAAGCTACACTACAAAGCTAAAAAAAAACGTGAAATGTAAATGTAGCGCTCCTCCCCACACTTAAACAGAGACGTGTCCCCACGACTCATGCTCAAGCGCAACGGAGAGCGCACACATGCATGCAAGCAAAACAAAGAATATAAGAAAAAACATATAGTCAGCGCAGCAACAATATAATCAGGGGTCACAAAATATTCAGCACAATAGAGCAACATGGAGCAATAGTTTTCAAAGCAGAAAATAAGAAACCACCCGAAAGGAATGCGCGCCCTCCCCGCGGCCCTAGATATCCTCGGAGCTGGACTCAGCCGCGGAACCGTGCGCCTCCTCATCTGAAGAATCGGTCTCATACTCGGTACTGGAGGGTGGCGGCACTACAGAAACGGCAGCGGGCTGAGGCAAGAGGTCGTCCTCTGAGATAGGGTCCCATAGTAAATCTGAGCTGGAACTTATGATGGGATCCGCTTCAGGGGACCTCTGAACAGAAGGCTGTGCAGGGGGTGCTGCAGGTGCTGGTACCGGGTCTACTGCTGGGATGGGCTCTGCTGCATGGACCGGGGACTGGGTAGGAGGGCTGGCTGGCTGGCGCGGCTCGCTAGGGGATCCTGGAGGCGGCCTACGCAGACTGAGGAGAGGGGGAATAGAATCTCCAAATCTCCACCCTGATGGTGGACTCATGCTCAGGTCTGCCCCCTCTAGCGCTAAATACTCGAGCACGCGCATGACGTTGAACATCATGCGCTGCTCCTCGGATACCTCCTCAAACGCCTCCTCTACCTCTGTCCTGGGGGGCTTTCCTTGGGCACGCGGGGGAGAATCATCAATGGCTATGGTAACTGGCTCCCCCTGCGGTGCACTCGCCCTCCAGCGCGCTCCAGTCTGCGCACGAGTCCTCATGCGCCTGACTGGAGGCGCAACTGGCTCTGGGGCCTCTTCCATCTCCCTTTCCTCAGCGGCCTCCTCTGGCTGCGCGCTGCTCTCTGCTCGTTGCCTCGGCGCTCTGGCCGGCTGCAGCTGGTACCACCATTCCAAGGTCCCATCTTCTCTCACGGCTACCGCTCAGAGCTGCAGCATATGGGCATGGTCCAGGGGAATAGCTGGCACTACCGTGTGCTCGGGCACCTCCGGCTCTCCATGCAACGCACGCAGCAGGTGCATGATCATGCCTCCACAAGTCAGCGGCCCCTTCGTGCTGACCCGACTCCAATGGACCACCATGTCCGAGACAAACAACACCTTCTTCCCATAGTAAAATCCCTTCAATATGTCCATGTCCAGCAGGCTGATCTTTGGCGCACCATTAAAACGCCCGATGATTGCATAGGCGACCATGCGCCAGAGATAGAACATCCACCGGTCGCGCAGCTCGCGTCCTCGGCTGCGCCCCGCGGCAAAAACTGGGCCGGTCGCCATCTCAAGCCACGCCTCCTGATTCGTGTGCGTGTCTATATCCGCCTCACGCACCTTGGCGCAACTCAGTGCGCGCTTCAGCCTCTTGGCCGAGGCAATGTACCAGATCCCTCTGTGCCGGTACCTGATCTCCAAATCGGCCGTCTCCAGTGACGCCAAAAACTCGCATGTATCCTCCTTATCCGCTGCGCTGTTGATCTCCAACAGCGCCTCCCAGCCCGCCAGCGCGAGCTTCTCCACAATGAGGTCCTCCATCCCGACCTCGCGCAGGAAGTCCCTGCTGATGTACGGGGTCCCGTACATCTCCAGCCTCATGAAGGCTTCAAACTTGCTGGCCAATGATGCTGGGGTCTCTTGATCCTCGGTAGGCTGCATGGTGCGCTGGGGTTCTCCGGTCAAATGCGGTCAAAGCTCCACAAATGCTCAAAAATCCAAACTCCGACAAACGCCCTGAAACTGTCACCCACAGGTCGCCTAACGTCCGCCTACAAAACCTACTGCCCAGAACTCCAAATGGTGCAGGCGATCCAGGGGCGATTTCAAACCTAGGGCAACCTTCCTATCGCACAAACCCTAACTGAATCGGCTCAAATCTGAGGGAAAGGGTTACCTGGTGAGTGTGCGACGGTAAGCTCTTCGAATCTTTCTAAACGGGTGCCTGGTTGAGTGCCGGACGGTGAGTGGAGGGTGAGGGCAAGAGCTTTCTTGCAACGGTCGACTGTAAAAATGCTGAAATTTTTTCTAAGTCCTAGCCTTTTATACCCCCTGTCTGGCGCATCTGTTCTGCGCACTAAATTTGCGCACTGCTGCGCGACTAAAACTACAAGTCCTAAACTAGCTAAATGAAACTAGAAAAACTATAGAAAAAACGTGTAAAAGTATAACGTGTCGGGTTACCTCTCGACAAGTGCCTTTGTTTAACGTCGTTGGCTCGACTGTACCTTGTTACTTGCGTAAAAGTGTGCCAGCGACCTCCCCCACTCTTGCTCCTGAGTGACCCCGCGCTCGTGCGTGTGTTGCGTTCTTCTTGGTCCTGCGCAAAGGATCGGAAGGGTGGTCAGCATGGTTAATAGTATGTGATAAATCATAAGTAACGAGGTTAGGTAAAGAGGAAGAAGAAATATGAGCAATAGTTCCCAGTTCTCCCTCTGGTGCATCTGGCGGCGACTCTGGCGCAGCAACCTGCGCATCTGCTATCTCTGGCTCTGCCAATTCAACTTCGCGCGCTGTGCCATCCCACGGTTCTCCTAAATACTTTTTCACTCTCTGCCCATTGACCTGAAAATGATGCCGGTGCTCGTTTTCTAACTCGATTGTTCCGTAAGGGAAAACCTTGGTAACCGTGTATGGTCCCGTCCATTTGCTGCGCAGCTTCCCAGGCATGAGCTTTAGGCGCGAGGAGAACAATAGTACCTGGTCTCCTGGCTCAAAAGTGCGTCTGAGGATGTTTTTGTCGTGAAAGGCTTTTGTGCGTGCCTTGTAATCGCGCAGCCCCTCATATGCATCCAGGCGCAGCTCTTCTAATTCGCTCAGCTCAAATGCGCGCTCCTTACCAGCCTCATCTAGGTTTAGGTTGCAAACGCGCAATGCCCAGTATGCTTTGTGCTCTAACTCCACTGGCAGGTGGCACGCTTTTCCATAAACCAACCGAAACGGTGAAGTCCCGATTGGTGTCTTATGTGCGGTTCGGTATGCCCATAGCGCATCGTCAAGGTGCTGGCTCTAGTCTTTGCGCGACGGTCTCACAGTTTTCTCCAGGATGCGCTTGATCTCTCGGTTGGAAACCTCGGCCTGTCCATTCGTCTGAGGGTGGTAAGCGGTGGACGTCTTGTGGCGCACTCCATAATGTTTGAATACTTGCGCCACAATCCTATTACAGAAATGCGTCCCCTGGTCGCTTATGACTGCCTTAGGCACTCCGTACCTGCAAAAAATGTTAGTTCGCAAAAAGTCAGCGACCGTCTTACCATCATCCTTCCGGGTGGCCTTAGCCTCAACCCATTTGGAGACATAATCCACCGCGACCAATATATACTCATATCCGGAAGATGGAGGAAATGGCCCCATGAAGTCAATCCCCCAAATATCGAATACTTCATCCACTAGTATTGGCGTCTGCGGCATCTCATTGCCCGCTGATATGCCCCCTGTGCGCTGGCACCTGTCACAGTTCCTGCAGTGGTTATACGAGTCACTAAACAAGTGTGGCCAATAAAATCCGCAATCCAGGATCTTTCTGCTCGTGCGCTTTGGACCAAAGTATCCTCCACATGCGTGCGCATGACAAAACATCAAAACAGAGTTAATTTCATGGTCAGGCATGCAGCGCCTCAAAATCTGATCAGGTCCTATTCTGAGCATATACGGATCATCCCAAATGTAATACCTGGACTCATGCTTTATTCTCATGCATTGGGTTTTAGTGAAATGAGGAGGAAACGTACCTGTGACCAGGTAATTCGCAATGTGCGCATACCATGGTACCTTACCCGTCAGCGCCATCAAATGCTTGTCAGGGAATGTCTCCGTGATCCGCCCTGGCTCCTCTGCTTTCACGATCCTGCTCAGGTGGTCCGCGACTGTGTTCTCCGTGACCTTCTTATCTTTGATTTCCAAGTCGAATTCCTGAAGTAGGAGCACCCAGCGCATCAGGCGCTGCTTAGTCTCCTTCTTGGACATTATGTAACGGATTGCTGCGTGGTCTGTGTAGACGATGACTCTGGCGCCAAGAACATATGCGCGGAACTTCTCCAGCGCAAACACAATTGCCAGAAGTTCCTTCTCCGTGGTGGTGTAGTTCCTCTGCGCAGCGTCCAGTGTGCGCGATGCATAATAAATGGCGTGCGGCTTCTTGTCCACGCGCTGTCCCAGGACTGCACTTACTGCATAGTCGCTTGCGTCGCACATTAGTTCAAACGGCAGGTTCCAGTCTGGCGCGCGCATCACTGGCGCACTTGTCAGCGCCTCCTTCATCTTGTCAAACGCGGCCCTGCACTCATCAGTAAATTCGAAACACACATCCTTTTGCAAGAGGTTAGACAGGGGTATACAAATCTTAGAAAAATCTTTTATGAAACGCCTGTAAAACCCAGCATGCCCAAGGAATGATTTCACATCGCGCACGTTAGTGGAATAAGGCAGATTAGAAATAAGATCTATTTTGGCCTTATCTACCTTGATCCCCTCCTGCGAGATAATATGTCCTAGTACTACACCATGGGATACCATGAAATGACATTTTTCATAATTGAGCACTAGGTTTTTTGAAATGCAGCGCGCTAAGACCTTATCAAGATGAGTTAAGCATGCGTCAAAGGTACCTCCGTGTACAGTAAAATCATCCATGAACACTTCTATGCATATACCAATCATATCAGAAAAGATGCTCATGACTAGACGTTGGAACGTACCTGGCGCGTTACACAGCCCATATGACATGCGCCGGAACGCAAACGTACCGAATGGGCAGGTAAACGTAGTTTTCTCTTGATCCTCCGCAGCTATGGGTATCTGATTGTACCCTGAATACCCGTCCAAGAAACAAAAGTAGGGCTTCCCCGCTAATCGATCTAGCATCTGGTCCATGAAAGGTAGCGGGAAATGGTCCTTGCGCGTGACTGCGTTAAGCTTTCTGTAGTCGATGCACATGCGCCATCCAGTTTGCATGCGCTTGGGAACTAGCTCGCCCTGCGCATTCTCTTCTACTGTGATTCCTCCTTTCTTCGGCACAACGTGCACTGGACTTACCCATTTGCTGTCCGAGATTGGGTAAATGACTCCTGCGTCAAGCAGCTTTAGGATCTCCTTCTGCACCACCTCCATCATATTCGGGTTCAATCTGCGCTGAGGCTCCCTGGATGGTTTGGCACCATCTTCTAATAGGATCCTATGCATGCATACGTCCGGGCTCACTCCGCGCAGGTCAGCAAGTGTCCATCCTATGGCGCGCTGGTTCTTGCGCAGCACTTCCTGTAATCGCGCCTCGTGCTCCTCTTCTAATCCTTTCTTTATGATTACTGGCAGGGTGTCCTCATTTCCCAAAAATATGTATTTGAGGTGCTCTGGGAGTTGCTTCAGCTCGACCTTGGGTGCCTGTTCAATAGAGGGCAAGATTTTATTAGCAGTGCAGACATTAACTATATCGTGTACCTGTTTGGGTACTGGTTCAGCACTGCTCAGCTCATCCTCATGCGCCTCCAACTCTGCTTGTGCCAGTGTCTCAGGTCCTTCTGCTGCGCTCGCACATTGCGCATCTGTAACCAAGTCATCTATGTTGTCCATCGCGTGCACTGTGGCGTCCTCATGAGGGTGCTGCATCCCTTTGAATATGTTAAAATGAATTTCTTCGCCATCAACCTCCATTGAGAGCGTACCCCTCCACACGTCTATCTTTGTGCGCGCTGTCATCAGAAATGGTCTGCCCAATAGGATCTGCGCGCTGCCTTTGCTCGACTCACCCTCCATTTCTAGGACATAGAAATCTGTTGGGAACACCAGCTCTCCTACTCGGACGAGGACATCCTCTATCATGCCCGTCGGTTGCTTGCACGACCGATCTGCTAGCTGAATGGTGAGACCTGCAGGCTTTAGTGGTCCAAGGCACAATGATGCATACAGGGAATAGGGAAGCACATTTATAGATGCGCCTAAGTCAATCATGCAGTTACTTACTGTGGTCTTACCTAAAGTGCATGGAATAGTGAACGTACCTGGGTCTCGGCATTTAGGTGGTACCTTATGTTGCACGATTGCTGAGGCCTGCGCATTTAGCATTATCTGTGCGCACTCGCCTTTCCTCCTCTTGTTTGTGCACAGCTCCTTTAAGAACTTGGCGTACCTCGGGATCTGCCGAACTGCTTCAATAAGGGGAATGTTTATTTCCACCTTGCTAAATAACTCGTAGAGCTCCTTATCAAGCGCTTCCTTCCTAGCCGATGGTGCCTGTACAGGGAAAGCTGCAGGTATGTTAGTACGATTCATGCCTTTGTCTTTTGATCGTGCCATACCTGGCGCCTCGCCCTGCTGGTTTGTGGCTGGCGCATCTGGCTCTTCTGGATCTGGAGCTTGCGCGACTGGTTGCGCGGGCGCCTTTGCGGTCTGCTCTGTTCCTACCGTGCGGCCAGTCTTTAGTGTTACTGCATTGACTCCTCCCTTGGGATTCTGGATCACTTGCGAAGGCAGGTTGCCATCGCTCTTTTTCAGCTCATACACCGTGGTAGCGATCTGTGATAGTTGCTTCTCAATGGACTCGAACCTCTTGTCATACTTCTCATCATTCTTGCGCACTGTGTCTGCTAGCTGCCCCACGATATCTTCTAAGGATCGCCTCGGCTGCTGGTTGTTTTGCACTGGTGCGTCAGTGCGGCGATGCGGTGGATTGTAGGGCGCAGCTTGTTGCGTCTGCTGTGGTGCGCGCTGATCCGTGGACTGCCTCTGGAAAGTGTTTTCCTCCTTCCATCTGAACCCATTTGCGGCTAGTCCAAAACGCGGCTGATTCTGCCTCTGCGGCCATCTATTATCCCATCCTCCTAGAGCATTGACATCTCCTGATTCCTCGAAAAGTGTGGGACATGCGTCGGTTTTGTGCTCAGTGGACGTACAGAATTCGCATGTCTTTGGCGCAGCTGGTTGCGCCCCCTGCGCATGCATCAACTTCTGCAGCATGGCCTTCATTTTCTTTATCTCAGCGCTTGTTTCTACCTGATGCACAGAACGAGCACGACTATTTTCAAGTGTTAACTGATGTCTTACCTGTCCAGCAGAGTCTTCTATCAGCTGCCACGCGTCCTCTGGGTACATGTGCAAATGTCGCCTCCTACGCATGCATTCAATAATCTCAGCTCCATGGGTAACAATCCATTCAGGAAATTCTCTATCAGCACGTTTTGAGGCAGGCCGTGATTGTAGCAGTTGGCCTCCAGCTCTCTGAAACGCTCATAATACTCCGATAGTGACTCTCCTGCGCCCTGCCTAGGTGCGGCCAGCTCCCTCCTGAGTAGCACGATCTTGGCTGCAGGATAGAACTTGTCCAAGAACTTCTTCTGCAGCTGCTCCCATGTGTGAATTGATCCTGCTGGTAAGTTCATTAGCCAATGCCTGGCCGTGTCACACAGCGAAAATGGGAACGCTTTCATCTTCAGCGCTTCGTCGCTCTCCCCTTCGGCCTTCATGTTCTCGCAAATGACTAGGAATTCTCGCACATGCTTGACTGGGTTCTCGTTGTTCATCCCGTGGAACTTGGGCATGTGATGAATGAGCGAGCTCCTTAGCTCAAAATGACCGTCTGGTGGAAGCACTATGCACCATGGCTGGTTAACTGTGATCGGGGCTGACATCTCGCGCACTGTTCTGCGTCGCGCGGCTTGTCGCGCGGGTGGCGCATTATACACTTCAGCGGCCATCCTTGCTTCAACCTCGCGCTGCACTTCCTCTCTGAACCGAACTGCGCGGTTGTCCGCCCTCGGATTCTCTAGGGTTATGTCCCCTAAGTTGTCTCCAACGACACTGTTATCCTCCATGACCTGTTCTAATTCTAAAAGAAAACGAAATTAAAAGACAACTAAGCTGTCGCGTCTGTCAGTGCGCAACTAGAATCTGCTCAGCGCAACTGTTTCAAGGTTGCGCAGGCTGATGTTGATTGGGCGCTGTCAGAAACAACAACGAGGAAAATAAAGCAAACAGAAATAACTAACTATTGTAAAAGAAAACTTAAGCTGGTTAAATCTTATCTGCGTTGCTCCCCGGCAACGGCGCCAAAATTTGATCGCGCGTCGTTGTGCGCGT
Source organism: Umbilicus rupestris (assembly GCA_963678935.1). NCBI lineage: Eukaryota > Viridiplantae > Streptophyta > Magnoliopsida > Saxifragales > Crassulaceae > Umbilicus > Umbilicus rupestris. Next base: position 2,293,623 of record OY787618.1, on the reverse strand, counting down.
CAAATTAATCCTTCCTTCTCCACTTAGTATAGCGGCTAAGTCAGGGTCGATCCCACAAGGAGCAAGCAGACTAGCTTTAACTAGTAACCTACACTTACGAAGATTGGGGTGTGAGTGATTGGGTTGCGCAGGTGCGCAAATAAATAATAGTTAACGCAGGATTTGCACTAGACGTGCGCAGGCAGTAGAGATTAAGTACTATGACTATGAAAAGTATCGGCGCAGACAATCCTCTATGAATGTATTCCTTATCATCGACTCTAAACGTCTATAGTTCGGTTTACTGAAGTTAGTGTCCGATCAAGGCTTCCTAACATGTGTGCATGTTCCGATCAAAGTTCATGAGCTATTAATTCTTGAAACTAGTCTAAGCAGCTACGAATCCTGTCACAGTAGCAGCTGATTATCCTAGCGCGTTACTCCTAGTTGTCACCGTCAAGCTATCAACTAGTTTAACATATAACAAACAAGTAGCAAGAGTAAGATTGTGGTTCAAGGCTTCCCCTATTCATGCAACTAGTTGTCAACCGTGTGCACAAAATTAATACAAGCAAACAAACTATGCATTAAGCATAAGTCTCAAAGGAAATACTCATAGAATCATGCCCAACCGATACAAAGCGTTTAGCTAGACATGCTAGTAATAAACATCATAGAAATAGTAAATAACAACTAAAGTATCCAAGAAAACAGTAGCAAGCAGGTGTGTGCAGGTTGCAGTGTCTCGGCTAGCGCAGATCTTCTCAGCAGCTCGTGTGTTTTTCAGTTCTGCCTTTCTCTCGTGTGTGTCTTGATGCCTTTCGATCCTCCTTCAAACCCTAGCCTTCCTCTCTTTATATACTGCTCATGAGGCCCAAGGACGGCCTTGGCAACTTCCAAATCTGATGGTGTCAAGATTTGGAAACACCACTATCTTGCGCATGGCGCACTGCACACATTGGTTAGCGCACTCGGTCTGCGCACCATAGTTAACTCTGCCACATCCTATCCTGTTTGCGCTGCTAGCTCCGCAGGCTGAGTGTTGCGCTCCTTAAACGCTGCCTTTTAGCGCGTATCCAACTTAGGCCCTCGTTTCGCCCTGGAATACAAAAACACCGGAAACCAATAATCTTGTACACAAAATGATGCAAACAAGCATAGGGTTAAGATCTAAATAACGCGTATAAATAGGCTCTATCAGGTGTTAAGTTTGAGCATCTGGAACATTGTCCTGATCCAGAACTGGGGTTTGAATAACAATGCGAATAGGTTGATGACCGAAGTCCACTTCTTGATCAATGATGGGTAAATGAACCTGATCATTGTCAAAAGCAGTCGTTGATCCCTCTTCCTTAAAGACAATGTTTCTAGCCAAATTTCTCCCCCCAAGCTCAACATCCTCAAAAAATGTTGCATTTCCCGTCTCAAAAATATTTCTAGAAGTAGGATCATATTATTTTTAACCCCTCAATCGCTCCACATAACCAATAAAGTAGTTGCTAACTGTCTTGAAGTCCAATTTACCTTCATGAGGTCTATAAGGCCTCGCCTCAGCTGAACATCCCCAAACATGCAAATACTTTAGACTGGGCTTACGCCCACACAAAAGCTAAATAGGTGTTTTAGCAGCCACTTTGGTTGGCACACGGTTAATGAGATATGTTGCTGTCTTAAGTGCTTCACCCTAGAGGCTTTCTGGTAACGAAGAATGACTAATCATGCTTCTTACCATATCCTTCAGTGTCCGGTTTCGTCTTTCCGCTACACTGTTCATGCTAGGTGAACCTGGCATGGTGTACTGAGGTACAATCCCGCATTCCTCTAGGTATAGTATCTACCATAGTACTCACCACCACGGTCTGATCTTACGCTTTTAATTTTCTTGTTGAGTTGCAACTCAACCTCTGCCTTAAAGGCTTTGAACACATACAGAGACTGTGATTTCTCATGTATAAGAAATAGGTAGCCAAAATGTGAGTAATCGTCTATGAAACTGATAAAGTACCGTTGACCATTCCAGAAAGCAGTATGGAATAGCCCACATATATCGGTATGAATCAGCTCCAAGACACAAGAAGTTCTGTTGGTACCTAATTTCTTAACCTTGGTCTGTTTCCCTTGATGCGCTCGACGCAAGTATCAAGATCAGAAAAGTCGAGTGAATCCAAAATGCCATCAGACACAAGACGCTAAATCTGAGATCTCGAGATATGACTCAGACGCTTGGCACTGAAGCCGAATCAGTCAATTTACGCTTCGTACCACGTGTTTCCATGTACAGGATCTCAGAATACAATGGAACAACATCCAACGAGTATAGATTATCAAAGACATTTAATGCATTGGTTCCCACAATTCTAGAATTAATGGATAACTTAAACTGATTATTTCCAAATGAACAAGAATAACCAAATTTGTCCAATACAGACATCGAAATAAAGTTCCGACTAAAAGAAGGAACTACAAAAGTATCCACTAAGAATTAACCAGATGTCATTAATAATCTAAAGCAACCAATTGCCTCTACTTGCACCGACTCGCCATTTCCAACATACATGCGTCTTTCAACATCATTTGGCTTTCGCTGGTTCAGGCAACCCTGCATAGAAACACATATATGAGTAGTAGCACCAAAGTATATCCACCATGTGTTTCTAGGTACTGAAGCTAAATTAACTTCAAAACAGACCAAGTTGAGAAACTTACCCTTCTTAGCACGCCATTTGGCGTATTGAGAACAATCCCTCCTAAAGTATCCAAGCTTGTTGCAAAAGTGACAGGTAGAATCAGATTTCTGCCTCTTAAAGTCTGAACCCTCGGAGGTGCAGCAGCCTTCATTTCCTTAACCTTATCTGCCCTTTCCTTTTGATGTGTGAGCCAAGTGAGCACTCTCGGGCCTGTCTTGCTTCAGCCTCTCTTCCTCTTGCGCACAATAAGAAATGAGCTCGTTAAGAGTCCATTTATCCTTCTAATAGTTGTAACTGACCTTGAAGTGACTGAACTGTGTAGGAAGAGATATCAAAACTAAATGCACAAGCAAATCATCAGATAACTTCAGCTTCAGTGCCTTAAGCTTAGAAGCAAGATGTGACATTTTCATGATGTACTCCCGAACATTTCCTTTGTCGTTGTATTTCATTGAAATTAAGCTAGCTAAAAGCGTGCTTGTTTCAACCTTATCATTTTTCATGAAACGCTGCTCAATCTCGACAAGGAACTCACTTGCAGTAAGGACATCATCAGTCATTGCACCTCTAAAGGTCTCTGGAATGCCGCGCTTCATGATCATTAGACTTAGTCTGTTTGAATGGTCTCACTTGTCTGAAACTTAGTCTGTTTGAATGGTCTCGCTTGTCTGAATAAAGCACATCGCCGTCAGTACTCTCTTTAGTGAGTTCATCCGGTTTAGGCATACGAATAGCTAAGTCAAAATCCATGCAGCCAAGCATGATCATCATATTTTCCTTCCAATCTTTAAAGTTGGTCTCATTCAACTTAGTACTGTTGTTTATGTTGGTAATTGCGAAAGACATTGACATGTAGGCTGATTCCGAGAACAAAAGAATTCGAATAAGTTTAGGCTCACAAAATATATACATAGAAATGTATGCACCACAAATATTTGAAAGAAGAATCCGACATTCCAAGATACCGGCCACAATATTAATAGCAAGTCTTAGGACCGTGGTATTAACTATGAATGAATATCCTCTTGTAGTGATCAAAATATTGACGAGAAGATGTATCAAATAATAAACCATCTTAGGATGTATTTATTATTCACACCAAGATGCAAAAAAAACGTCACATGTTTATCACCACAGATATGTATGCAGCCCATATTCAGTATAGAATCCGGTTGTTAAAACGCCGGATTCATCGAAATGCTGACTGGCATGCTGACTGGACCAACACGTAGGATAACAAACGATTTCTGTTCGAACCTGTTCGTTTTGTAACGAATCCGGGTTTGGAACAACCGGATTCCTAGTTTTTTCGACGGTTCCGGTTTTTACGACACCGGATTTTCTGATTTTCATTAAATCCGGATTTCTTAAGCCCGGAATCAATAAGAAGTAAGGTATTTCAGAAATTCTTTTCAAAACTGGGGCATTTGGGATATTCCGTTTGGGATTTGGGGCATTTTAAAAAAATTTTCCACAAACTTCAATTTATTTTGAAAAGATAGGATGATATTTTAAGTTGTTAAATCAATTAGTCTACTGTTATCCGAACACACACTATGTCAATCTGTTCCAATCTCTCGGAAATCTCTAAACAGATAAACTATTATTTTCTCACAGCTAAATAATTTGTGTTTAGGTGGACCAAGGGCACTTGGACGATGGAGATGACCCATCTGCAACAACAGCGGAGCACAACTAGTAGTCCATTCCACAGAGTTTATCCGCAACCACAGCGTCCTCCTCCCACCAACAATAAAGTCCGAGTGGTTCACGTTTTTGAGCCCCTAGTCATCAAAACTGACGTCAAAAATTTCAAGGACATTGTCCAGAAACTCACCGGAAAACAATCGTCCGGCAACCACCACCTCCGCGCTCCAGCCTCTGTGCTGAAGGGCCGCCACCACTACAGACAAGACGGCATCATGAGCATGATGAACTTGAACAACAGTCCCAGCTCGTTGATGAAAAAGCGATTGGTGGTGAAAAGAGAGTCGGATGATCATGGATGTTATAACGGGTTTAGTTGAGTATCAGTTCCCTCACAATGATGATCTGATCTGATAATGGTACAGCATCAGCAGCCACTCCGCTCTTCAATAATGAAAATGAATTTGGTGACAGATTATACTAATTTCTTGTACGAACTGGTCTGCCTCTCTTAGATGCAACGTCTGAAATGTTGTTTCTTCTTTTTCCATGAGTGGATGATTAACTCTGTGAAGTCTGACATTTACTTCCACAACTTTTCAATATTTGTACGACCTACAGCAGCTACCGGACAATCGTCAACCACCTCACGCCACCACCACCTTGTTGGTATTATTGTTAATTTATTTTAGTTTAAATCTCTCATTCATGAGTAATGACAAAACAAAAAACTAATTTAAATATATTCACTCATTTACAATGAATTTTTGTTCGTTTTTCAGATTTTTTGTTGTTGTTTTACTACGTTACTCTTGTTTTATGTCAAAATTTACCAAATTGAAGCTCTGTAGTCAATTTGGAGCGAAATAAGGCAAAACACAGATTCTGACGAAAACAGACCAAATATGGGCAGATTGACCAATTCGTCTTCAAAGCTTTCCGAGCGCATCATCGTTGCCACATTTATCTAATACAACGAACTCAACTTTCATCGTGGATCTAGTTGTTAAGGTTTGTTTGGAGGATTTCCAAAACATAGCAGCACGTCCCAATGTGAATACATATCCATCGGTGGTTTTAGAGACTTGTACGTCAGATATCGAACTTGCGTCAGGGAATCCCTTAGTGAATGTAGGATATCTGGTATAGTATAGATCATAGCGCGAGTGATCGTAAATACCTTAGTATTCTCACGATTACTTTCCAGTTTTTTATCGTTTATAACTCATATTCCTTGCAAGTCTACTTACAGTATAAGCAACATTGGGTCCAGTATAATTTATTAAGTACACTAAACTGTCTATCACTCTCGCATATTCCACTTGAGGGATGTTCTCCATCTTGTTCTTAGACAACTGTTGACTTATGTCAGTTGGAGTTCGAGATACGCCGGAACTATCCTTTCCAAACTTGTCTAAGATTTTGTCCATAAATTGTGGCTGACTTAGGACAAGTCCATCAATCGTCCGTGTAATTTTGATACCTAAATTTACATTGGCCAGTTCTAAATCTTTCATATCGAACTTACAGTTTAGTAAAGACTTTATAGACTTAATCATGCGATCATTGCTTATCACAATGAGCATGTCATCAACGTACAAACACAAAATCACATAATCATGTTTAGTGTTCTTAATGTACTGATGCGGAGCAAATGAAGTTATCTTATTTTGAAACCGAGATCATCCGAAAAATGTGCATGCGGACAGTGCAAGTTAGCGGTTTTCGGGCAGCCGGTGTCAGATGCCATTATAATATCTTTTTTTAACGAAATTGGCCCCTGGACGAAACTCACCAGCTTTCGCTAGTGACGTATGGGCTTTTTGGGCCACTTGACGTCGTTTCCTAATTTATTTGAAATTATTATGTTTTTAGGATTTTTTATTTTTCTAAGTAAGATTGCTTTGTTACGCTTTGTAGGACATTTTCCTATGGAGATCTTGAGGAATAAATCTATGTGGACCAACTTGAGGGTTGTATATTGCCGGATCAAGAGAGAAAAGTTTGTAAACTTGTGAAACCTTTATATAGACTAAAACAAGCGCCAAATTAGGCACGGAAAGTTTGACAACGTGATGTTGTCAAATGATTTCAAGATCAACCAGTGTGACAAATGCGTGTACATGACGTAGCATGCGTGGGGAGTGAGGGGGCAAGGTCAAAGCATATTGATTCCGCAGAATAATGAGAATTGAAGGAAGCAAAACCCTCGATTTGAAAACACAGTCATCTTCCTTGTAAAGACTCATCTGGAGCCAAGTGATTTACTTCTAGGAGGAAGATCAACCAACTCCGAAGTATGGTTTTGAAGGATAGAGTCTATCTCACTCATTATGACTTCTCTCCATAAGGGATCTTCTATTGAGCTGATGTCCTCTTTATGTTCAAGGTTCAGTCTCGAGCATATACGTTACGATATCAGGACAAAATTGTTTTTCTATTCTTGCTCGCTTACTTCGTCTCAGCTCTTATGATTCTATCTCCTTTTCATAATTCTACCTCTAGTTGTTGAGTAAATTCCTCAACATCCTCAGGTAACTGATGAGATGAACTAAGTTCACTTTCCTTACACTTATAAGGAAATACCTCTTTGAAGAACGAAACAATCTATGATTCCATTATACAATTCTTATGTATATCGAGGTTTTTTAATTTGTACACAACAAACATATAAGCATAACTATTATGTGCATAATCAATGAATACACAATCAATGATTTTCGGTCTTATTCTCATTTTCTACTATCCATCGAGTTGTTTATTCACATTATTTAGTTGCATTTTGCGTGTGATAGTTACTTTTTTATAGGGTTTCGCATCGCAGGTGTATCGAGACCGCTGTGTAGTTTTCTTGCGTATTTGGAGCATTCTAGGCCTCGCTCAATCACTCGGGAATGCAAACGAGAAAAGACTTGATCGCAAGAGCATCGACAGAGCCAAAACGAGCGAGAATATCAAAACTGCAGAAGTGATTTGCCCAAGCAAGTGCTCAAATCAAAAGTGATTCGACCAGCTCTGGTCGATTCAACTCAGGTTGCCCGGATCAACTTTAACTCGAGGAGATTTTGTTCGTTGACCAGCGTTGACCGAATCATTTGAAGGCCAGGGCGAATCAAAATTGATTCGTCCAAATAGGATTGATTCGACCAGCTTCGTAGCCCATTGATACTTTGATTCGGCCAACCCTGGTCGAATCACTTTCGGTGCAGCACGAATCAGGATTGATTCGACCAGCTTTGTGACCCACTAACACTTTGATTCGACCAACCCTGATCGAACCACTTTTGGTGCAGCACAAATCAAAGTTGATTCGGTCAAAGACGGGTCAATCCGGTCAAAATCAATGCGTATAAATAGAAAAAAATGGAAAAAAATCAGGCAGCCTCTCCTAGAAAAAAAAAACCTAGACTAGAGATCATTGCAAGTCGGAGACAGAAGTTAGAAGCACGAAGCCACAAGAAGGATTGTTAGACTAGAACAATAATTTTCACTAGTTGATGCATGTTCGATTGATGATTACTAGTTGCAATGCATATCCGTGAATTGATCTTTTTGAAATTGATAAACAACATTCTTCTGAGAACAAACCCCCCGTTAGTTATTACTAGGACTCTAGACTATTTGCTCTCTTTTGTGTTCGACCCTACTTACCGCTTGCTAGTGTAGTAGGTCATTATAAATACAAATTTGGTGCCCCCCACTCGCAAGTATTTGTAGGCTAGCTTAGTCCCCTTAAATAACTCATGAGGAGACTTCTCCTCCTACTTATGAGGTATTTTATTTAAAAGGTAATTTACTCATAATATGACTTCCTCCACATTCCATGGGGTAACCAGAGCTTAACAACATTACATTCATCATTTCTTTCAGAGTGTGATTCTTTCGTTCTGTAACATCGTTCGATTGAGGTGAGTATGGTGGAGTTACTTCGTGAATAATACCGTGTTGTGCACAAAATGCCTCAAACGGTTCAACATATTCACCTCCACTGTCATTTTTCAACTTCTTTATCTTTTCGTTGAGTTGATTCTCAACTTCTAGTTTGTACTCGACAAACTTGTCAATTGCATCATCTTTACTTTTAAGCAAATAGCATAACAATAGTGTGTTCTATCATCTATGAAATTCACAAAATACTTGTTTTCACCTCGTTTTGGCATGAATTTTAAATCACATAGATCATTATAGGAGTTTATTCTTTCTTTTAACATTGTGAAGGAGGTTCGTGTTAACTTTGCTCAACACAAGATTTACAATTGTGTTTAGAATCAATTTGAGATTTGGGTATACACTCAAATTCATTAGCTTCCTTATCTTGTCATAATTTATGTGGTTTAATCCTTTATGCCATAAATTAGAGGACTCAAGCAAGTAAACTAAAGAATTTTCTTTATTAACATTCTTCTTGGGTATAATGGCTATTACATTCATTTTTTCCACATGCCCTCTACTCAAATACATACCATTCTTGGTAAGAATAACTTTCTGGGACTCGAATACCATCCTGAATCCATGGCTAACTAACAGTGTCCCAAAAATTAAATTACTCCTTAAATCGAGTACATACAGAACCTCTTTCAGCTTTATCTCCTTCCCAAAGGTCCGTTTCAAGACCAGCATCTGTTTCCCATTAATCTCTAAGGTGGAAGAGTTTCCCATATATAGAGCTTTTCTCCAGCTCCACTCAGCTCTAGGGTGGAGAATGCTCTCTTGTCCGAGCAGATGTGGTTGGTTGCTCTGATGTCCAGCCAACATTCCTTGAGAGTAAATCCACCAGGTTGGCCTAAGATATCACCGCTACAAGGCAGTTTGCATCAGCTTCAGCTACATTGGCTTCCCTCCTCTTTCTCCGCGGCTTTTTGCATTCTTCCGCCTGTGACCCTCATTGTCATAGTTGAAGCATTTACCCACGAACTTGGGTTATTATTTCTTTTAGAAGGCTTTCCCCTTTGGCCCAAGCTTCTTAGAGTGTGCCTTCACCTTCGAGCTACTACCGTGTTCAACCACATTAGCTTTTTCTGACTGGGTCCAGAACCTCTTGTCAGACTCCCGGTTGTTTTCCTCAATCAGAAGACGAACCGCAAGGTCTTCAAGACTCATCTCCTTTCACTTGTGCTTAAGGTAGTTCTTGAAGTACTTCCACCCCGGAGGTAGCTTTTCAATGACCGAGATAACTTAAAATGATTTGCTAATTGATCGCGCGTCGTTGTACGCGTCAAATATAATCCTTCCTCTTCCACCAGTACAGCGGTTAAGTAAGGGTCGATCTCCACAGGGAGCAAGTAGTTCAGTTTTAGCCAGTAACCTACACTTATGAAATTGGGGGGTGAGTGATTGGTTTGCGCGATGCGCAAGTAAACAGTGGTATCGTAACGCAGGAAATTGCACTAGACGTGCGCAGGCAATAGAGATTAAGTACTATGACTATGAGAAGTATCGGCGCAGACAATCCTCTATGAGTGTATTCCTTATCACCGACTCTAAATGTCTATAGCTCGGGTTGCTAATGTTAGTGTCCGATCAAGGCTTCCTAACATGTGCGCATGTTCCGATCAAAGTTCATGTGCTATTAATTCTTACACTAGACTAAACAACTACGAATCCGATCAAGGTAGTAATCGCCTAACCTAGCGCGTTACTCCTAGTTGGCACCGTAAGGCTATTCAACTAGTTTAACAAACAACAACAAGCAACAAGAGTAAGATTGCGGTTCAAGGCTTCCCCTACTCATGTAACAAGCTGCCAGTGATGTGCACAGAATTAATATAAGCAAAACAAGCTATGCATTAAGCGCAAGTCTCAAAGGGAAATACTCATAGATTCATGCCCAACCGATACTAAGCGTTTAGCTAGATATGCTAGTGATAAACATCATAGAAACAGTAAATAATAACTAGAGTGTCCAAGAAAACAATAGCAAACAGTGCGTGCAGGTTGCAGTCTTGGCTGGCGCAGTCGGCTGGCGCAGATCCTCTCAACAAGCTCGTGTGTTTTCCAGTCCTGCTGCGCAGTGCCTCCTGGGTGTACGAATTGTGAATACTGAGAATCGTCTCTCAACCCTAGCCTCCCTCTCTTCTTTATATACTGCTCAGGGGCTCATCCTTGGCAACTTCCAAATCTGGTCGTGTCAGGATTTGGAAATACCATCATCTGCGCCTGGCGCACGGCATCTGCTTAGCGCAATCTGCACCGTGGTCGACTCTGCCAATTCTTCTGTTTGCGCCGCTAGCTCCGCAGGCTGTGTGATGCGCGTCCTAAACGCTGCCTGTTAGCGCGTATCCGACTTAGGCCCTTTTTTTGCCCTGAAATACAAAAACACTGGAAACCAGTAATCTTGTACATAAAATAATGCAAACAAGCATAGGGTTATGATCTAAATAATGCGTATAAATAGGCTCTATCAAACCCCCCACACTTGCCCCTTGTTCGTCCTCGAACAAGCACTCAAGCACGGATACTACTACCTCTCTGGAGTCTAGCGCACAGTCTTGCACTCTGGCGCGATCTGCACTACTGATCACCTTGCGCTGCACTACCACCTGCGCACAACTGCTGTCAACAGTTTAAGTATAATGATTTCGCAATTCATTACCTCTCAGCTGGGATGAAAATCATTTCGGATGGCTGGGAGATAGCTCTTTATAGGCGCCAGGTTGTCAGCTCTCACTCCGAGGATGGGTATATGGTTAACAGCGCCAGCTTCTTCCCGCGGGTGATTCTTCCACGCACTTCCTGGGAACTCAAGCCTTTTGATGATTTTCTGTGGATTTTTGCGCTCGCTGGTGCTTGTGCGCATGCTGATTCTTTTGTAGCGCATATCATCTGCTGGTATTTTTTCTTTTGTACAGCTTTGTCTATGATTCCTATCTTTCCCAGAACGGTTCCAGTCTCGGCCTCCGGATAACAGCTATGGAACACCGCCCCGCTCTCCCTCCTTGGTCTGTCTGCGCAGGTCGGCGCACGCGTTTACACCCGCGCCCGCCTTCCTTGGCTCGACTTCCAGAGGGAAGGTGGTCTGTTTTCCCACCTCGCCACACTTTTGGGTATTTGCCTTCGGCATCTGCGTGACTGAACGCACTCTCTTGTTCCGAAGGTCGCGAAGCACAGGCCTCCACTCGCGCTCTCGACCATATACCTCTCCTCTGAAGCGCAAGCGACTAACCGCCTCTCTAGAGCGTTTCTGTCAACTCCACATCCCCTGTATATCCCAACTAACAAGAGCAGAAAAACGAAAAAATATACTAAAAACAGGTGATAGCGCACGGCGCAAAATGGGTAGCGCAAACAAGCTGAACAGTGCGCGCAACCCGCACTCAAGCGCACTACTGCTACTGTTTCCTTCAATTAAACTAAGCTACACTAAAAAATGCTACATGTAACGCTCCCTCCCCCCACACTTAAACAGAGACGTGTCCCCACGACTCAAGCTCAAGCGCACGGAGAACGCGTACATGCAAAACATATGCATGCAAGCAAAATAAAGAACATAAGAAAGAAAAACATATCGGCTTACCTCCCGACAAGTGCCTTTGTTTAACGTCGTTGGCTCGACTGTACCTCGTTACGTGCCCAAAGGTGTGCCAGCGACCTCCCCCACTCTTGCTCCTGAGTGACCCTGCGCTTGTGCATGTGCTGTGTTCTGCTTGGTCCTGCGCAAAGGGTGAGAAGGGTAGTCAGTATGGATAATATGTGAGAAGTCTGCAGTAACGAGGGTAGATGAAGAGGAACAAGAAATGTGAGCAATAGTTTCCAGTTCTCCCTCTGGTGCATCTGGTGGTGCCTCTGGCGCAGCAGCTGGTGCATCTGCTATCTCAGGTTCTGCCAACTCAATGTCGCGCACTGTGTCGTCCCAAGGTTCTCCTAGATACCGTTTGACTCTCTGCCCATTGACCTGAAAACGAAGCCGGTGCTCGTTTTCTAACTCGATTGTTCCATAGGGGAAAACCTTGATGACTGTGTACGGTCCAGTCCATTTGCTGCGCAGCTTTTCAGGCATGAGCTTCAGGCGTGATGAGAATAATAATACCTGGTCTCCTGGCTCAAAAGTGCGTCTGAGGATATGCTTGTCATGAAACGCCTTTGTCTGTTCCTTGTAATCGCGCAATCCCTCATAGGCATCCAGGCGCAGCTCTTCTAATTCGTTCAGCTCAAACGCGCGCTCCTTTCCAGCCTCATCTAAGTTTAGGTTGCAAATGCGTAAGGCCCAATATGCTTTGTGTTCTAACTCTACTGGCAGGTGGCATGCTTTTCCGTAGACCAACCGAAACGGTGAAGTCCCGATTGGTGTCTTATGCGCAGTGCGGTATGCCCATAGCGCATCGTCCAGGCGCTGGCTCCAATCCTTGCGCAATGGTCTCACAGTCTTCTCCAGGATACGCTTGATTTCTCTGTTAGAGACCTCAGCCTGTCCATTTGTCTGAGGATGATAAGCAGTGGACGTCTTGTGGCGCACCCCATAATGCTTGAAAACTTGCGCCACGATCCTGTTGCAAAAGTGCGTCCCCTGGTCGCTGATGATTGCCTTAGGCACCCCGTACCTGCAAAAGATGTTAGTTTTCAGAAATTCAGCGACCGTCTTACCATCATCCTTCCGTGTGGCCTTAGCTTCGACCCATTTGGAGACATAGTCCACCGCGACCAATATGTATTCATATTCTGCAGACGGGGGAAAAGGCCCCATGAAGTCAATTCCCTATATATCAAACACTTCATCCACTAGAATTGGCGTCTGCGGCATCTCGTTGCGCGCTGATATGCCTCCTGTGCGCTGGCACCTGTCACAATTCCTGCAATAGTCATATGCGTCTCTAAACAGGTGCGGCCAATAAAATCCGCAGTCCAGGACCTTCCTGCTGGTGCGCTTGGGACCAAAGTGTCCTCCACATGCGTGCGCATGACAAAACATCAAAACAGAGTTAAATTCATGGTCAGGCACGCAGCGCCTCAATATCTGATCTGGTCCTATTCTAAGCATATAAGGATCATCCCAAAGATAATGCTTGGACTCATGTTTCAATCTCATGCACTGGGTTTTATTAAAATGCGGAGGAAACGTACCTGTGACCAGGTAATTCGCAATGTGCGCATACCATGGTACCTTACCTGTCAGCGCCATCAGATGTTCGTCAGGAAATGTCTCAGTGATCTGCCCTGGCTCCTCCTCCTTCACGATTCTGCTCAGGTGGTCCGCAACTGTGTTCTCCGTGCCCTTCTTTTTCTTGATCTCCAGGTCGAATTCCTGTAGTAGGAGCACCCAGCGCATCAGGCGCGGCTTAGTTTCTTTCTTGGACATTAGGTAGCGGATGGCTGCATTGTCTGTGTATATGATGACCCTGGCGCCTAGAACATATGCACGGAACTTCTCTAGCGCAAACACAATTGCCAGAAGCTCCTTCTCCGTGGTGGTGTAGTTCCTCTGCGCCGCGTCCAGTGTGCGCGATGCATAATAGATGGCGTGCAGTTTCTTGTCCACTCGCTGCCCCAAGGCCGCACCTACTGCATAATCGCTTGCGTCGCACATCAGTTCAAATGGCAGGTTCCAGTCTGGTGCGCGCATCACTGGCGCACTGGTCAGCGCCTCCTTCAGCTTATCAAATGCGGCCCTGCACTCATCAGTAAAATCGAAGCATACATCCTTTTGCAAGAGGTTAGACAGGGGAATACAAATTTTAGAGAAGTCTTTTATAAAACGCCTGTAAAATCCGGCATGGCCTAAGAATGACTTCACATCGCGCACGCTAGTGGCATAAGGTAGATTAGAAATAAGGTCTATCTTAGCTTTATCTTAGCGCGCTGGTTCCTGCGCAGCACCTGCTGTAAACGCACTTCCTGCTCCTCTTCTAATCCTTTCTTTATGATTACTGGCAGGGTGTCCTCATTTCCCAAGAAAATGTATTTGAGGTGTTCTGGGAGTTGCTTCAGCTCGACCTTGGGTGCCTGTTCAATAGAGGGCAAGATTTTAGTGGCAGTGCAAATATGAACTATGTCGTGTAGCTGTTTGGATTCTGGTTCAGCACTGCTCAGCTCCTCGTCCTGCTCCTCCAACTCTGCCTGTGCCAGTGGCTCTGGTTCTATTGTTGCGCTTGCACATTGCGCATCTCAGACTAAATCGTCAATGCTGTCCATCGCGTGCACTGTGGCGTCCTCGTGTGGGTGCTACATCCCCTTGAATATATTGAAATGGATTTCTTCGCCATCAACCTCCATGGAGAGTGTGCCCCTCCACACGTCTATCTTCGTGCGCGCGGTCATCAGGAAAGGTCTGCCCAGTAGGATCTGCGCACTGCTGGTGCTTGATTCACCCTCCATTTCCAGCATATAAAAATCTGCTGGGAACACCAGCTCTCCTACTCGCACAAGAACATCCTCTATCATGCCTGCAGGTTGTTTGCAAGACCGATCTGCTAGCTGAATAGTGAGACCTGCAGGCTTTAGTGGTCCAAGGCGCAATGTCGCATATAGGGAATACGGTAACAAATTGATGGATGCGCCTAAATCAATCATGCAGTTGCTCACTGTGGTCTTACCTAAAGTGCAAGGGATAGTGAACGTACCTGGGTCTCGGCACTTAGGTGGTACCTTATGTTGCACGATCGCTGAGGCCTGCGCATTTAGCATTACCTGTGCGCATTCGCCTTTCCTCCTCTTGTTTGTGCACAGCTCCTTTAAAAACTTGGCGTACCTGGGAATCTGCCGAACTGCTTCGATAAGGGGAATGTTGATTTCCACCTTGCTGAATAACTCGTACAGCTCTTTGTCCAGCGCTTCCTTTCTAGCCGATGGTGCCTGCACAGGAAAAGGTGCAGGTATATTAGTACGATTTGTGCCCTTGTCATTTATTTGTGTTATACCTGGCGCTTCGCCCTGCTGGCTTGTGACTGGTACTTCTGGTTGCGCATCTTGCTCTGGTTGCGCATTCTGTTCTGCTGGATCCGGGACTTGCGCAGCTGGTTGCGCGGGCGCCTTCGTGGTCTGCTCTGCTCATATTGTGCGCCCAGTCCTCAGTGTCACTGCATTGACTCCTCCTTTGGGGTTCTGAATCACTTGCGAAGGCAGGTTACCATCGCTCTTTTTCAGCTCATACACCGTAGTAGCGATCTGTGATAGCTGCTTTTCAATGGACTCGAACCTCTTGTCATACTTCTCGTCATTCTTGCACACTGTGTCTGCTAGCTGCCCCACGATATCTTCTAAAGATCGCCTTGGTTGCTGGTTGTTATGCGCTGGTGCGTCAGTGCGGCGATGCGGTGGATTGTAGGGCGCAGCTTGTTGCGTCTGCTGTGGTGCGCGCTGATCTGTGGACTGCCTCTGGAAATTATTTTCCTCCTTCCATCTGAATCCATTTGGTGCCAGTCCAAAGCGCGGCTGATTCTGCCTCTGTGGTCCTCTGTTATCCCATCCTCCAAGAGCATTGACATCTCCAGATTCCTCGAAAAGTGTGGGACATTCATCAGTTTTGTGCTTGGTTGACCTACAGAATTCACATACCTTTGGCGCAACTGGTTGTGCGCTTTGCGCACTCATCAACTTCTGCAGCATGGCCTTCATTTCCTTGATCTCAGCGCTTGTTTCTACCTGATGCACAGAACGAGTACGACTATTTTCAAGTGTTAGCTGATGTCGTACCTGACCAGCAGAGTCTTCTATCAGCTGCCACGCGTCTTCTGGATACATGTTGCAAATGTCGCCTCCTGCGCATGCGTTCAATAACCTCTGCTCCATGGGCAGCAATCCATTCAGGAAGTTCTCTATCAGCACATTCTGGGGCAGGCCATGATTGTAGCAGTTGGCCTCTAGCTCCCTGAAATGCTCGTAATACTCTGACAGTGACTCTCCTGCGCTCTGCCTCGGCGTGGCCAGTTCTCTCCTGAGTAGCGCGATCTTTGCTGCTGGATAGAATTTGTCCAGGAACTTCTTCTGCAGCTGCTCCCATGTGTGAATTGATCCTGCGGGTAAGTTCATCAACCAATGTCTGGGTGTATCACACAGTGAAAATGGGAATGCCTTCATCTTCAGCGCCTCATCGCTTTCCCCATCGGTCTTCATGTTCTCGCATATGACCAGGAACTCTCGCACATGCTTGACTGGATTTTCATTTTTCATCCCGTGGAACTTGGGCATGTGATGAATGAGCGAGCTTCTTAGTTCAAAATGACCGCCTGGCGGAAGCACGATGCACCATGGCTGGTTAACTGTGAGTGGGGCTGACATCTCGCGCACTGTTCTGCGTCGCACGGCCTGTTGCACGGGTGGCGCATGATACACTTCAGCCCTCCTTGCTTCAACCTCGCGCTGCACTTCCTCTCTGAACAGGGCTGCGCGGTTATGTGCTCTTGCTTCCTCTGGGGTTCTGTCCCCTAAGTTGTCCCCAACGACACTGTTATCCTCCATGACCTGTTCTAAATCTCAAAGAAAACGAAATTAAAAGATAACTAATGCTGCTGCGCAATCACCATCAGCCTGCGCAGCGTAACTATTTCAAGGTTGCGCAGGCTGATGGTGATTGCGCGCTGTCAGAAACAACAACGAGAAAACAAAACAAACTGAAAATAACTAGTTACTAAAAAGGCAAAAAAATGTAAACTAGCTAAAACTTAGCTGTGTTGCTCCCCGGCAACGGCGCCAAAATTTGATCGCGCGTCGTTGTACGCGTCAAATATAATCCTTCCTCTTCCACTAGTACAGCGGTTAAGTAAGGGTCGATCTCCACAGGGAGCAAGTAGTTCAGTTTTAGCCAGTAACCTACACTTATGAAATTGGGGGGTGAGTGATTGGTTTGCGCGATGCGCAAGTAAACAGTGGTATCGTAACGCAGGAAATTGCACTAGACGTGCGCAGGCAATAGAGATTAAGTACTATGACTATGAGAAGTATCGGCGCAGACAATCCTCTATGAGTGTATTCCTTATCATCGACTCTAAATGTCTATAGCTCGGGTTGCTAATGTTAGTGTCCGATCAAGGCTTCCTAACATGTGCGCATGTTCTGATCAAAGTTCATGTGTTATTAATTCTTATACTAGACTAAACAACTATGAATCCGATCAAGGTAGTAATCGCCTTACCTAGCGCGTTACTCCTAGTTGGCACCGTCAGGCTATTCAACTAATTTAACAAACAACAACAAGCAACAAGAGTAAGATTGCGGTTCAAGGCTTCCCCTACTCATGTAACAAGCTGCCAGTGATGTGCACAGAATTAATATAAGCAAAACAAGCTATGCATTAAGCGCAAGTCTCAAAGGGAAATACTCATAGATTCATGCCCAACCGATACTAAGCGTTTAGCTAGATATGCTAGTGATAAACATCATAGAAACAGTAAATAATAACTAGAGTGTCCAAGAAAATAATAGCAAACAGTGCGTGCAGGTTGCAGTCTTGGCTGGCGCAGTCGGCTGGCGCAGATCCTCTCAACAAGCTCGTGTGTTTTCCAGTCCTGCTGCGCAGTGCCTCCTGGGTGTACGAATTGTGAATCCTGAGAATCGTCTCTCAACCCTAGCCTCCCTCTCTTCTTTATATACTGCTCAGGGGCTCATCCTTGGCAACTTCCAAATCTGGTCGTGTCAGGATTTGGAAATACCATCATCTGCGCCTGGCGCACGGCATCTGCTTAGCGCACCGTGGTCGACTCTGCCAATTCTTCTGTTTGCGCCGCTAGCTCCGCAGGTTGTGTGATGCGCGTCCTAAACGCTGCCTGTTAGCGCGTATCCGACTTAGGCCCTTGTTTTGCCCTGAAATACAAAAACACTGGAAACCAGTAATCTTGTACATAAAATAATGCAAACAAGCATAGGGTTATGATCTAAATAATGCGTATAAATAGGCTCTATCACTGATCATCATCTCTACAACATGAATTTCATCAATTATTAGCTGCAATTCTTGCACTTGACTGACTACAGTCTTTGAATCCACCATATTAAACTCAAGGAAGCAGCCCGCAATTTATTTCATGGAGCCCGCATCCTCGGTTCTATACTTATGGTCCAAAGACTCCCAAAGCTCCTTAGAGGAGCGTTTGACACTATACACATTATACAATGAGTCTACAAGGTAACTCATTACATAGTTGCGACAGAGATAATCTGAATCATCCCATGCATTGAATGTCATGTGTGCATGAGGGTCGGTTTCTTCCTCCGAATGAGTTGGAGGATCCTGGGTTAAAAACCAGGCAAATCCTAAGGTCGTCAAGTAGAATAATATTTTTGGTGCCACCTCTTGATTTGACCCAGCGAATTTCTCAGCCCTTTCGGCCGGCATCACTGCTGAGGACACGCTGTCACACTCCGCTTGGAACTGAATTTGCAGGTCCATTCCTGGGCGTAGTCATATGTGGAGTAACCCTGTCCTGACCGGAGCCATGGTTGGGGTAAACCACTGCACAAAACTAGGTGTTGGCTACCCTACAGGGGCCATTAGGACATCACCATCAATGTCCATGCCTTGGTTCGTGTATTGGTATTCCATTTCTCTAAGAAACCCAAAATAGTTTGTAACTTTAATATAATTCTTATATCACTTGATAATGCTTTAAGATTGTCGAATATAAATTTGACAATTTGTGTGCGATAATAAAAGAAAATAAAACTAATAAAATAGTACAAAAAGAGAGTATAAGGAGTCGATTCTCCTCTAATGATCTCCTTAAAGCGTTATTAGCCTCCCTTCGCTACTAAGATTCTTTAGTCAACCGCTTTCCAGGAACGACTTAGCTATCTTCTTGCACCAAAGAATTTCTCGTCGAGCTATCTTGTGCCTTTCGCTACTATCACAATTTGGAAAACTCGAAGAGGAGGAGAGAAACTCAAAATCAGTCGGCTAGGACTTCATTAAGGACTGCTGGAGAGGTGTATTCTTTTTTTGTGTATTTTTCAAATAAGAAGAGCCTCTCCTTTTATAGCTTATGAAAAAGCTTAGAAAAAGGTTGCGCTCATGAGTCGTCTTGCCTCATTTGTGCCCCAGGCGATGTCTTGTTCTTAAATGTCATTTAGGTGCCCCAAACGATACATCGACCTTCAGGCGTCGATTCCAGTTATGTGCCGCCTCATTTTGTATCCTAAAAATATAATATTTAAGTAGAAATAAGTGCAAAAAGACTTTTTCATAAATTAGTCCACCCAAAGGGCCCGTTACAATCTTAATTTCAACTAAATTAGTCTATTAGTGTCTTGATTTGCACTCATTGAAATTCACAGCGCCTCTAATAAACAGATTTGTGAACAAGCAGTTGCTACAGCATACTCTTGTTCACTCGGAAACTGTTTCAGCAGGAAAGAACAAGGACAAAAGTTTGTTCACCCAGTTCAGCCAAATTGCCTACGTCTGGGGAGGACTCTTCTCAGTCCTCAATCTACTAATCTCAAGGTTTCCAAGTACACACGGTTGCAACGCACGCAACCTATGCTACTCAACCTTAGGGGGATCCTCGCACACAATCAGAACAGGCTCTGACTTGTTTCTGCACACCCTCTACAGATATCTATCTAGAATAGCTACAGTCTCCTATAAAGTCAGCCTATTCTAAATAATACTCAGATTTTGCAGGGTTGCTATAGCATCTGCTGTAGCACACAGCTGATGCACAAACTGTCCGCGTCGCTCCAAGCCTTCCGCTGAGCCGTTCGAACGATTCCACGAGTGCTGCACACTCTGGAATACTCCCCCTCACTCAGTGACCTTCTGTCACTAGCAAGCACTGCCGACCAGACACTCGACCGAGTCACTCACCTGTCAGTTCTTCCGCGGCTGCCCTTGATCAACCAACAAGCACTACTGCTCTGAATTGGCTTCCAGATCAAGCTTGGATCGAACTACGCAAGTCCTGAATCACCTTCTACTTCTGTCACCACAGCTCTGCGCACACGCTCTTCTCTCGGTGATAATCGAAGACCTCGTACGCACACCAAAATTACTCTCTTCGGAATCTGTGTGTTCTCGCTTTCAGCTCTCTTCTTTGATCCATCTTCATTGCTCTGAAGGTCTCCATTATATAGGCGCGTCCACTGCTATCATTATCAGATTGTAGCAGTTCCCCTAGCAACATCAATATCTCCTAATTTCTAGGAGATTAGATTTGATTTGAGATTCAAATCTCCCACACTCAAATCTCCTACTTCAGCTAGGAATCTCCACTGGAATATTCTCTGCAGCAACTCTGATCCTCCTCTGATGCTCTTCGAAGGACTGCTACGCCTTCTTTCCAACACCCAGAATGTTGCTGCACGGACACACGCTACAGCTCTTCTGAACAAGCTCCTGCTAAAGCTTCCTCCTGCTATAGCTGCTTCTTGTTCAGTTGCTTGTTCACTTGTGCTGAACTTTGGCTGTAGCAGCATCTTGTTCACTTGCTTGTTCACTTGTGCTGGTTTTGTCAAACACTGTCATACTGCATCATCAATCTCCCCCTTGGCATGTTGACAAAACCCTAGGCCACTGATGCACACTTCCATGAACAGGCAAGAAAAAAACGAACTTACTACAAAAAGTATTTTTAGAACAAGAGTGAGTAATGGCCACATTCGGCCTTAGCTGAGCCACGCAGGGCCAAAAGCAGATAAGAGTTCAAAGTTCATCAGTGCAGGTTGCAGGTTCATCAGAGGCTGCTCCTTTCTCTCCCCCTTTTTGTCACAAATGCTCAAGGGGCCTGTCCTCCATCCTCCGGAAATTCCAAGTCTCTAAGCAGACTTCTAATTTGACCGCGTCTAGCGTCCCTTCTCTTTGCTTCTGCTTCCAAAGCGAGCAGCTCAGATCTTAGATGGCTGACAATTCTGGCACGGAGGGCTGCTTCAATAGAAGCGGCAGGGGGAAGCGGTTCTTCCAGAGTGGATGGGGCTGAAGAACCAATCCGGAGAGGATCCTCATGGGCTATGTCCACTACATGCTTTCCTTTGAAGAGTTTGTGATCCACTGTAAACACCTGCAGCTCCTCGGACAACCCTTCTGTAATCTCACCTAGATCTGGATGCTGAGAGACCATCATTCCATAAATAAGGGAGGGTAACACAATGGGCTTGCTGGAGGAGGCACTGCCAGCATGAGCAGCCACCAGGGGAAATATTACACTACCCAGGCTAATTCCTTTCCCCTGTGGGAGCTGGGAATCTAGTCCCTAACGCCCAGGTTGTACAATAGGGCATTTTTGGAGGTGAGTTCAGCAGCACTGAGATTTGATCCACCCCAAGACAGGCACACTCCTCCCGTGAGGACTCTAGCCAACACCTCTTGTTTGACATTTGTGGGTTCTCTAGCATCGCTGTCTATCTCAATAAATTCATCTATTTTCTCAGGGGTGATTACTACTTTCTTACCCCGCACCCAGCTCTGTCCAAAAACATTCCCTTCTTCCTCACCAAATTTTTCTTCCATGTTGACTATAAATTCCCTGACTAATGATGTATTGAATCTGTACGGGTAAGTGAGGGACTTGAGTAAATTTACCTCAGTAAGAAGCTGGACAATGGATGCAGATTTGTATTTGTCCAGGTCCAGTCTCTTCTCTGTCACAATGTGCTTCCTCTCTACTGAGCTGCAGGAATGAGAGGCATTCTTGTTTCTGAACCATATGCCCCCAACTATGACTGCAGCAGTGTCATCTTCTTCACTGGGCTTTAGAACCACCGGTCTTCTCTCGGAAGGTTCTCCAGTAGCATCCTCACTAGACTCCTCTTCTTTACTGGACTCCTCTTCTTCACTGCTGGAATCATGAATGATGATTAGAGCTTTTCCTTTGTCCGAGGGAGGAGGGGGACGTGCTGCAGTAGTTTATTGTTCAAGCACTTCAGCTTCCAACTCCTCCCCTTCTCCTTCTATTGCCTGGGGATTTGACAAGTGTTCTGCAGCTCTCTTTAGTATGACCTGCCACAGCATTCTCTGCTGCTTGTTTCTCTTAAGGCTTCTTCAAGGACTTCCTCTTCATCCACTGTAGCTGCACTAGAGGTAGGCTCCCCGTCATTGACTAGACGCCTCCTTTTCACCGAGGTTCCTTCTTGAGAAGAAGGAGCGTTGTGTGACACAGGCAGAGGTGCGGGCTCCCAGACCACCAAGTCTAACCGGTGAGTAGGGGCTTCTGCGCAGCTTGGTCCTCCTTTCAGACCTGCCTTGCCTTGTTGCAGCCAGATTTTTCTTCAGTCCGCGAGTCTTCACCATTGTCAAATGATCGCTGGAGGTGATCAAGTAGAAGAGGAAGGTTGATCTGAGTATGCGATTTTGGGGAAGCTTCACCAGAATGTGCCCTAAAATTTGATTTTACCCGCTGCTTTTTCCCTTTTATTTGAGATTTTGGGCTCACGTGCCCTGCATGTGCCTTTTCCAATCTTTAGCAACCAGAGAATTTGAACAAGCTTCGTCGGGCCAAGTTGCTATAGCAGGCAGGAGCTGGTTCTCCGACACATCCTGGATAACAACTTTGTAGGGAGGATCCTCATGAGACTCTGATAATTGTTTCTTTACCCACACTTGAGTTTGTCTTGATTTCACCCTCTTCTGGCCCTCATGTTCCTGGTCTGTTCGCTTCTCACATTTGAGTTTCCACAGTTTCAAACTTTCAACTCCATTGTTTTTCAGTTTGTTGCCTTTGGGTTTCCATAGCTGAGTTTTCTTTGATACTCTCTTGCTTGCTCCATCCCAGTGTGCTGGTTTCTCTATTATTTTGACTCTCCATTTCAGTTCTGATCGTTGATGAAGATTGCCAAGATAAGCTGAGGTGTAGGACATCTAACAGTGATCGTTGAGATTAGATTTCCTCCTTCTGAAGTTACCCCTGGTCCTGGTAACCTTTCTGTGCATCAGAGGATTCTGCAGGCTGAAATATTTTCTTTGAGGACCTTTCTCCTTTCCAGGCTGTGGATTGCTTCCTTTGTGAAGATGGGCATTTGATACAGGGGGTTGATATAGCGGTTGCTGAAGCACTTCCTGATTCAGATTGATAGTTAATTCTTCCTCCATCAGTTTCTGGCAGAGTCCACCTTTCTCTTCACTATCCTCGATTTCCTTTGTTTCTACAGCCTTAACAAAGACTGGTTTACCAGAGGTTTCCTCACCTGTATATCCCAGGCCCATTCTTCCTCCTCCAAATCTTTGATATGACAGAATTTCATCCAGTATATTTTTCTGAGGATCAATTGTTGGAGGAACACTAACAGCAGGGTTCTTGAAGGCAGCTTCTCCTTTCTTCTGTAGGATGACTGGTCTACTGAGTGTTGACAATTTCTCAAGCAACTCCTCCCTCTCTTCTTCCAGATGGTTGACTCTGTCATTTAAAGCTTGGTTTACTTTCAGGGCATCCTCACATTGACGAAGAATGTCTTGCAGATTTTCTAACATGTTGTGAGTATAGTCATCTTCTTCTTCGCTATCTGAGACATCAATCCCATAATTGAACTCATTATTTATTGCTGTTTCAGATTCATAAGCGGATACACTAGCTAACACAATAACATTTTCTTCATCGCTTTCCTCAGAGTCACTCCATGTTGCTGTTAGTGACTTGTTGTCTTTCTTGTCAGAGTCTTTGGCTTGCTTGCTGGGACACTCAGCTTCTCTGTGACAGTACCCCTCACAGTTCCAGCACTAAATCCCTTTTCTTCTTTCTTTCTTTTCTTCTTCCTCTTCAGCTGATTCTTTGCTCTTTCTCTGATTTCCTCCACCTCTTCTGAATTGTCTTCGAGAAGTTGAGGTCTACCCTGACCTTGTTTTCATGTTTTTCAAGAGTTTTCCGAGATTTTTTACCAGCAGACTCAGTTGATCATCAGCTGAGGGTTTCTTTTCATCTGTTTCAGCCTTCAATCCAACATCAGTGTTTTTGAGAGGAGCATCTACTTTGACTAACTTCATCTCAAACTGTTTGAGCGATCCAATTAATTCTTCCAGCCTCATGTGTCTGACATTTTGAGCTTCTTCAATGGCAGTCACTTTCGTGTCAAATCTTATGGGCGACGATCTGAGTACCTTCCTAATCAGCTTCTCTTCAGAGATAGGTTCTCCAAGAGCATGGGCTTCATTTGCCAGGTCACAAAGTTTTGCATTGAACTCAATGATCGTCTCCTCTTCTAGCATTCTCAAATTTTCAAACTGCGTAGCAATAATCTGTAATCTTGACAGCTTTACTTTATCAGTTCCTTCATGGGCAGTTTGCAGGATCTCCCAAGCTTGCTTGGCCATATCACAGTTTGATATCAACCTGAAATTGTTAGCATCAACCGCATCAAAGATAGCATTCAGAGCCTTTGAATTACCAGTTGCTGCAGCTCCCTCTTCAGCAGTCCATTGTTCTTCAGGTTTTATCCGTGTAACTCCCTGTTCATCCATGGTAATCGGAGGAGACCACTGGACCATAATAGATCTCCAGGTCTTCTCATCAATGGCTTTGAGAAAGGCCTTCATCCTAGCCTTCCAATATCCATAGTCGCTTTCTTCCAACAATGGAGGTCTTCTCGTGCTCTGTCCTTTCTTCATTGTTCTTTGACTTCTTTAGAGGCGATGTAGGATCTTTTACTCTGTGTGTTGAGCTCCCGCTCTGATACCAATTAAAATTCACAGCGCCTCTGATAAACAGATTTGTGAACAAGCAGTTGCTACAGCACACTCTTGTTCACTCGGAAACTGTTTCAGCAGGAAAGAACAAGGACAAAAGTTTGTTCACCCAGTTCAGCCAAATTGCCTACGTCTGGGGAGGACTCTTCTCAGTCCTCAATCCACTAATCTCAAGGTTTCCAAGTACACACGGTTACAACCCACGCAACCTATGCTACTCAACCTTAGGTGGATCCTCGCACACAATCAGAACAGGCTCTGACTTGTGTCTGCACACCTTCTACTGATATCTATCTAGAATAGCTACAGTCTCTTCTAGATGCTACAGCTCTTCTGAACAAGCTCCTGCTAAAGCTTCCTCCTGCTATAGCTGCTCCTTGTTCAGCTGCTTGTTCACTTGTGCTGAACTTTGGCTGTAGCAGCATCTTGTTCACTTGCTTGTTCACTTGTGCTGATTTTGTCAAACACTGTCATACTACATCATCAATGCGCACCCCAGAATGATTCTCCTTGGTTACTATCTTACCAAGTAGGTAGAATTAGTTTATACATAAACTCACATTCTCTTCACTTTCCAAGCAATGTGAGATGATTGCACATTGCTTGTAATTTCACTTTACAAGGTTGAGTGTTTTATTTTTAATGGATGCACATTTCCATTATTGTAGCCCATTCTTTGAGCATCAAAATCTCATTCAAT
This sequence comes from Umbilicus rupestris, assembly GCA_963678935.1. NCBI lineage: Eukaryota > Viridiplantae > Streptophyta > Magnoliopsida > Saxifragales > Crassulaceae > Umbilicus > Umbilicus rupestris. The sequence goes on along the minus strand of OY787618.1, from coordinate 2,268,077 downwards.
TTAACTTTGATTTCGGTTTATGAATAATCTTTTTTATACCTCTCATCTCAAGGTATTTAACTGCTATTAATTCATTTTAATTTGAGGTGTACTCCATCCTCAATTTTGATTCACAAAATGGGGTTGCACTATCATTTTCTTCACACTTAATACATATTTTTCCGACACATATTAGCGTAGCTAAGTGGATGAATCAAACAATAAACAAGAGGGTGAGAAAAATGGATGTAGGCAACGGAAACCCAATGTGTTTTGGAATCAGAATCAAACAATAAACAAGAGGGTGAGGAAAATGGATGTAGGCAACAGAAACCCAATGTGTTTTGGAATCAGGATTTTTTATTAATAGAAGTGCATCCACACCATTTAAACTTCAAGCCTTAGAAAGAAGTTTGTAGTGAAAAAAGAGACGGACCTCTCTTTCTTGAAAGTTTTTTTAGTTTTGTTTCCTATATTTATCCTCATGCAACTGCTATGATGTGCACGGCACCAGATGTCGCTCAAGCAATGAATATAGTTAGGGTGCATTATTTTGTACTTCTCTTTTGTACTTAAACTTATTACTTTACTTTTATTTATTTATATTTAGTAGATACACGAGTAACATGAGAAAATAACATTGGGAGGTAGTAAAGTGAATTCTTAGAAATTTTCGAGTTACTAAAGAGATAGCTTTGGTTTTTTTAAAATGACAAGGTTATGTTGGTGCAAATATGAAAGATAATTTGGAGTGGTATCACCATAAGTTGGGTCTCAAACCTTTAGTCGATTTTTGTTATGTCACCGGCTAAAGTAAAATATGTGGCATTGATGAAATTCAAAGAGTGCAAATGATTTGGTGGTAATCTTTGTTTAAAGAGTCGAGGGATAAAAGCAAGAAGGATGCTTATTATACTACGACAATTGAAGTATCATTCCTCCAGAATAAAACCTAAGTTTATTCAAAGACGAAGCACATATAGTGAAGTATCACTTCATCATATCGACCCTAGAGGAATATTTCTTGAAAAACTTGATAGAGCAAGAATCCACCAGGCATGTCCACAAAGATCATGCCAATGGAAAAGTTGAAGTTATTTGCAGCTTTAATTCCAGAGCTTGGAGGGTCGGAGTTGTGATTTAAAGAATGTTTGATTGGTTTCAAATTGAGAGAGAGAGAGATTGTTTATGGGAATTTTGAAGGCACTTAACTTTCCAAAAGTTGAAACCTAATTTATAAGTCACTGGTGGCGAGGATTTTTCAAAAGTTGTATCACACATATGTGAACTTGAAAGAATAAGAAACTAAGACTTCGCATAGGCACAAAATACTTTGAGAAACCAGAAACACCGTGTTAGAGTTGTTTGCTGGTTAATTTTCTTATAAATACATTTATCATCAACCAAAAGCAGTGATAGAAAGAGCACATCTCCACATTTTTGTCCGCCGGCATTTACCACATTCATACCAAGGGCATGACTTATCTGGATTAGTTCCCAATCCAAGGGGATCCACCAATACCCTCTACTTCATCTACGTACGCTTCTTCAAGCAGTTCAAATCAAAAGCTAGTGACTCATACTGTCCTAAACCAATCTGGTCTTGAAACTTTTTTCACCCCAAAAAATCCCCAGACATAATGTCTCCTGATATCAGTTACCTCTACCACCACCCGGCCATGCCCTGACTAGCATAGCATTCATCACATACATACACAAGGCCAGCACTCACCATCTTGGTTTGCAACTCTTTAAATTTGATGTTATTCACAAACTTAATGAATCTGTCTCTGAATCTCCATTGCTGGATTTCCCTGCCCTTCCAGCTTCCTTTCCATAAGTTCTCTCTATAGACACACTCATCGATCCACCCTAGCTTACACTAGCTAGGCATCCAATGTAAGTTTAGGAATTGACAAACAAATGCAATAAACAGACAATATAATCAGATTGTGATATCATTCCAGTACTGATGTGAAATTTATTGCACATGCATTGTTCATATGGTACAGGTTGTAAATAAATTAATACATGCTGGGAACTGCCTCTACCTCTTGTGAAGAAGATAATATTTTATATGACACCTTATTTCTTACAAGTCAAGTTTCCAATTTTCCATATCTGCAGTTGGTCCTGAAGTTGATTGGTCAGGTAGCAAAGAGAATTCAAGGCTGCCCCGGAACCGAACACCAGTCTCACAATCTGTAATATATTCAAGTTCACGTATAAGATTTTCTTGTTGTAAACCCTTGATGCAGTTTAGTCATAGTCTGAAATTTATTTTATCTGAATATGATTTATTCACAATCCATTTGGTTTAGAGAGGGCATGCAAAGGGATAGATATCCCAAAATCACGAGTAAAAAAAGGGAATGCAAAAGTTATATTTTGGTGCGTGGTTGAGCTCGTCATATATAAACTAGGCTGTGAGAAACCACACAATTTTCTTCAACCATAAAACCATACTCCCCCACACATACTTCTACTTTTTTATCTCTTACCAAAGGAATCAACCGCATTGCTTACGAAATCGATTGGAATTCAATTAGGGGGCCGAGATACACTAATCAGCCCTCACTAAATTAGATGGTTCTCATTTGAACCTACACCTGTAAACGGGTTTGTTCAACTAATAAAACCTTTTTCGCTTATAACTAAGAAATCAATTTCAATTATCAATATGTTTTATCTTAACTCCAAAAAACTTGCAAGGTCCAATATTCATATTTATAATGGGCCCAACAGTTAAAGTTCATAATGATGTGAATTGAAAACCTAATTTCAGCTCAAAACTTCATCGCCGATTGAAATTCCATTATTAACCCTTCAGTGAAAGAGAGCTCCTCCTTGAAACCCCCATCAATATACATGTATATATATATCTAAATATGTAATTTATCCATTTCTCCAACCATGCCACTACCCAATATACAAGTCACTAAAGTACCTTGTCAACCACCAATGTGTACCATGGGTCTATTTGCTGTTTTTGCTAAGTCAAACATGCCAGCATGAGATGCTTTCTTTCTCTTCACCTGCAATAAAATCAAGATGACAAAGGGAGACAACAATTGGGCAGAATGATAACAATCTCAAGAGTTGAATGCAAGAAGGTGCATTGAATTCCTAAAACCACTCGCATGTAATTATAATCTATAATGATACATTGACATACCGCTGCACTGATTATTTCTTTTAACTCATCATCTTTGGCACCGCAACGAAGGGGATCTCTTAAGCTAACCTTAGAAAGGGAAATAACAAAGAAAGAAATAAGACAAATGAGCAGGCATATCAACTACAGTTATTATCAGCTTCAATCTAAAAGAATTAATTGATAGCTTGCCAGCAGTTACGGACAACAAGATAGATAATGTTGTATCAACCATGGTTTAAGTTAACGATGTTTAGGTTGAAAAACAGCATACAAGGTCTTTGAAAATTAACAGCCATGTTTTATTGTAGATATAAAAGAAAATTGTCGACCATGTTTGTTTTATTATCTAAGTCTAATATACATGAAATAACAGACCCCATATCAATAATAATCTTTGGCGTCCCTTGCAAAAAAAGAGTTGCGGATTTACAACAAAGCTTGGAATGACTGAAAAGAACAAACATGATATATATTTATACTTACATAGCTTCAAGGAAAAAAATTAACAATGGCAATAATGTAATTAGCTGAAGGGAGATACCTCAGATGGACCAAACAGGCATACTTTGAAGTTTCCATCCGCCAAGAGTCTCAATCTATTACAACCAGCACAAAAATGCTCCGTCATTGATGTTATAAAAGATACAGTACCCTCATGTGCTTCTATCCCAAAATTCTTGGCTGTGTCGGTAGGGTGATCTTGAAGTCTTTTCAAGCTGGGATACCGTGTCTTCTGCAGGAATCCCAAGTAAGTGTATGTACATAAAAACCATACAGCGATACTTGATTTCCTATCAAACCAAATTCTACCTTACCACTATATCCAACATTTCTGAGTAGGATACAAGCTTCTTCACATTCCACACATTTCCATCAAAAGGCATGAACTCAATGAAGCGAACATTAATAGGTTTCTTCCGTGTCAACTCAGCAAAATCACAAATCTCATCATCATTGAATCCACGCATTACTACACAATTTACCTACAATATGACATATAATGCACAAATGTTACTCACTTCGCAATATAGTAGCTCAAGAATCATTGGGTATAAAAAAGACAATAATGACTAATGCGAGAAGGTAACAACATACAATCATAAACTTGCAAAGAGGCATACTTTGACAGGGTTATATCCCGCGTCTATAGAATCATAAATGGACTGAATAACTTTTTCATGCCCTTTCCTTCTTGTCATAAACTCAAATTTTGCTGGGACCAAAGTGTCTAAGCTTATATTCAATGATGTAAGCCCAGCTTCCTTGAGCTTAGGAAGTTTTCTGGCAAGAACAATACCGTTGGTTGTCATAGCTAGATTTTTTAATCCTTTCAAACTTGACAACCGAGCACAAATCTCTTCTATATCTTTCCTTATGGTTGGCTCTCCGCCAGTCAAACGAATCTTACTAACTCCAGAGCTGACAAATATACTGGCCAGCTGAACAATTTCGTCCTGCGAAAGAAGGTGTGTACTAGGACTAAGATCTGCACCATCAGCTGGCATACAGTACTGGCAACGAAGATTGCATCTCTCTGTGAGTGATATCCTTAAGTAAGTGTGCATCCTTCCAAATGAATCAACTAGTACATCAGAAAAGGTGTTTTCTTTTGGCGGACCTTCTGCCAGATTGGCACAACAGGTTGAGTATATCTGCATGAAAATCCACACCAATAACCCCTAATCAGTCCAAGAGAGTGATTTTTTTCGCATAATAAGAATAACTGGTAGTTTCCAATTCAGCCAATACAATTTTGCAAGGCCACCAGTGTATACTTCTTGGTTCTACACAGAGATTCTCAAAAAAGTGGCATGCAATATCACTGACTTTACCATAGAGATGAATACGGCACAACATACAGTTTTCTGGCACAAAGAAAATGAGGCATTTGTACTTAAGATCTGAAGAGCATAACGACCAATCCCGCATTATAACTCAGTGTTTCTTCGGCTAGATGTATATATTAGGCAGAGATATGTGCCAATTACATGATCAAAATTTCCCAGAACATCTGCATGCTGCTTACATCCATAAGCTAAACATATGTACTGATGTTAGTTATACAGTTTACAAATGGATGGATTTTATCAAGCAAAAAAGTAACAGAAAAAAGTTTCTTGTCGATTTATTAAATAGAATCCGAAACTATAAGGAAAGAAATAAAGATAAAAACTATGCACCTTGAAACTGGACAATATTTTTTGAAAACGTGGTGAAGTTTTTGTGTCCATGAAAATAAAGAGAACTGTGCTGCCTAATTTCTATGGTGTTACTCGTAAGCAGAAGTGATTGGGCTTTCTTGCAAGAGATTGAAGGAAGCTCCAGATATAAATAACAAGTGTGAAATCATCGACTTAATTTCCATGACTCCTGTTGTATGTTTTACTGTCTCAACTCTGATATGGCTTGAAAAGCACCAAAAGGAGTGGAATGATTCCTTCAACTTAAGAGGCTCACGACACTACAGTATCACACAACACAGGGCAGAAAAGCAACCCTTGCATCCAGAGTTACGTACAATCAAATTACAAATTATCGTGAAATCACAAAGCCTAAAAAATCCGGAAATCCAAATGGAACGGATCCAAGATAAATATATGAATGAATGGACCGATTATTAGATATAGAGGAAGTAAAAGATGAAAGAACTTACTGCACACAAATTCGGCTTTCCCGCATACGAGCCCAAAGCATTCAGTACAAGTCGCCTCATACTCGTCAAACACGCCACCACCACCATCAAGTAAAACACTAATCTGGAATCCGACTCGAAGTCAGAGTCCGCAGCACTGCGTATGCGTATATCAGCCCTCCAATAAGATAAAACTAAAAATTCTCCTTAAGCTACTAGTTGGCAGCATGTCCTGTGCGATCCTTCGGAACTCGGAAACACTAAACCCTAAAAAACATCTCGAGAATACTAAAATGGCTGTGGATGAGGTCTATAATCACCAAATGGCCCTACCGTCTGAGTGCAGCTCTATATGACGACTATTCTGTCGCATACACATCAGCATTTAAGAAAAGTAATCTTTATTATTAGCGGTTTCATTAAATATTGAATTTATTTATCGAATTACGAAATTCGATTTGGGAAAGACAGTTTTTCAATAGTGTATCATTATAAAATTAAAAATTTTAGAAAGCCACGTGTTTTTTTAAAAAATGATAGTTTCTAAAAAAAATTTGAAGTTATAGTTTATCTTAAACTCAATTTTTAAAAGATGGCAGTGTTTAAATTTTTCAAAGTATGGTAAGTAGTCTGATTCGAGATTCCTAGACATGTTCGAACTCATGTTTTTCGAATCATGTACGGTCTGTAGTATTAGGCCAAAAGAGTTAGGCCAGTTTCTAGAGATTTAAAATAGTCATTATACATATATATATAGATTCAAAAAGATGTATTATTCGTTTGACAAAATAATTATAATATATTTTTTAGTATTAAAAAATTAAATTTTTACTGAAATAACTCTGTCCGGCCCAAATAAATCAAGGTTGGTCTTGCATGACCTGACGGGCCCGATAAAATCTAGGCCCATGGCGATTCTAAGTCGAAAATATTTTTGGTATGCTTTGAAAAATTGCAGTTTTCATTTTTGGTTAGCCGGTCCGATCGACTTGGTCCGATCAAGAGTTAGGGGCATCTGAGCGGGCCCGACCCTTCGATTGGTGAGGCCGATCCAGCCCGACAGATTCGTGCAAATGCTAATTTTTGGAAAAAAATAGTTTTTCACGTTACGACGAAAAGAAGTATTTTTTGGGATTTTATAATAATATTTAGATAATTAAAGATTTATACACTACTTTTTACTTTCAATTTTCGAAAGTAGCAGTTATGAGAAATTAAAATTAAAATTTCATGGCACTCAAGGATGTGGCAAACCAAAAAAAGTGATATGAAAACGATATTTTATTCTTTTAAAACGATATAAAATTCTAAAAAACAACATCGTATCTCATTCTTTTTGTATTCTTTTGGTATGTTTTGGAAAGTTGCAGTTTCCATTCTCATATTCACAATGGCCATCGAATTATCTCTGACGGAAAACAGTCAAATTAGTTTAAAGTTTTTATTTACAATGTTATGAAACCCAAGGAATCACTAAATTTAACATAAGTATATTGTCAATACATATAAATTTAAGTTTATTTTCTCAAAATTATAACTATCAACATTCACTATAGGTATGAGCTTTTCATTAAGAATGTTCTTATGATTATTCAACATAAATTATAAACTAATGAGCCTCCCTCAATTAATCGGATTGTCCTTTCCTCGTGTGCAAAATAGATGTCGATAAAGGTATATCAATACAAGTAAAGCAATTCACTTTAATGTTTATGAAGTGTTATGATTATTAGATATTAATATAGTAATATATTATATTACTATAAGGGTAACTCAGTCTGTTAGCATATTATTTGTTACATATTTATTATTATCTTCTATATTGTGTCAAACTCATTCTTCTATGCATCTATGAAACCTAGCTTTCTTTGTGTCTCTCGTCATGTTGAGTTTCTTGAGCATATTCCGTTTTACTCCATTCCGAGTGACACTCTCAATTTGAAATTTTTTGATCACACTCGTATTGATTCATTTGATTCTGGTATTGTTTGATACTCCTAGCACTGTAGATGTTCATCCTCAACATACCGATGCTCACCCATTCTCCCTATTCCAACCGCCTCCTAATATGACGAATCTGTGCTTATGGATCCTCAACCTTCTTCTTCCCCTTGGTATCCTCAGTGAACTCGTAAAAAGTCTGCTCATTTACTTGATTTTGTATACTCCACATATTCTACTTCTTTTTTTGGCTCCTCTATACCAGCTACCTAAGCCTTCTTCCTATAAAGAGGATGTTCTTAACCCTCATTGGCAGCAAGCAATGAATGAAGAACTCACTGCATTTTACAAAATAAATACTTGGAACATTGTTCCTCTTCCGGTGTGGAAACGTATTATTGGTTCTCCTTGGGTTTACAAGATTAAAACAGGGCTAGATGGGGAGTATTGAGTTATATAATGCTCGTTTGGTTTGTAAGGGATTTGCTCAGCAGTATGACATGGATTATGAGAAACTTTTGCTCCATTTTCTAAACATATAATTATTCGCACTCTTATTGCCATTACTTCCGTTAAACAAGGGTCTATTTCTCATATGGATGTCAAAAATGCATTCTTTTGCAGAGCTCTTCAAGATGAGGTTTATATGGTTCCTCCTCCCAGGTTTCCTCAGAGTTCGGGGGAGAGTTTGCAGATCGAAGAAGACATAAATCTCTAGCCAGGACAGATAATACAGGATACATACTTCTGTTAGCTTTCCATCATCCCAAAATGTTCAAATTACTATTTTCGTCAACTAAGGCGTCAAACTCTAAATAACTTTGTAAGTTAGTAGATACACCACTACAACTTACTCTAGCTCGTTTCAATAAGAATATTGACATTAATAGAATGAGATTTAGTACAAGGAGCTGGCAGAAATGAAGAGTCAGCACTCATAGAAGAGAAAGTTGCAAACACATTGCTCTTATACTTGTCATATACTTAATGGAAAACTAACTTAACATACGCAACTTTCATTTCTATGTCTAAATCATGTAGGTCATACAACTGCAGCCAGTCACAATTGCTAAAAGCTTAAAACAACGATCCATAACAGTTTCCAAACAAACAAAATAGGAAACTCGGTCCAACATTTATTAAATTTCAATTTCATGGCATCCAAAGCAAGTTTAAAAGCATACAGAGGCTGATGAGCTTTAAACCTGTCATTAATATCAACTAAACTATTTATCCCTTTATTAGAAATGAGACAATATAACCAGTACAAACTTTAGTAGACAAAAAAATTCATACATAAAGAAACAACAAGCCAATCACGCTCAGTTGGGATAGCAACGAAACAATTTCTAGGCTCGTTAACTTTTTGACAATATATATGCATTGCATTTCTATATTTTATGACAACTTTCAAAAGGTCATAAGTACCATTCCACCTACGTTGTACATCATGATTAATGTTACGCATACTTAAGGGTAACTCAGCACAAGAACTAATACACAATTCATGACTTTTAATGGATGAATTCATAGATCTTACAATTAAAATTATGTTATCTATGCTAAGTGACAAGACAACAAGTCCATCTTAAACAATCGAATTTAACATATGACATGTGCATCTAACATGAGAAGTTGTTTAGAAACATTTGTAAATAGGAGATGACCACCAAGTTGTGCTACAAGAGTATCATTACTAGATGCATTATCTAAAGTTAAAGTAAACATTTTATCATGCAAATGTCAAGCTATTAACTCTTCATACATATGAGAGCAAAGTTGTCACCTATATGAGAATATTCAACCATTTTAAGTGACAAAATTCTTTTTTGCATGTTTTAATCATCATCAATCAAGGTACAGTTAGACTCATATATCCCTTGTTCAATCTATATGACCACATATCAGATGTAAAATAAACATTTCTCTTAAATGATTCAAAGTAGGCGCATGCATTAAACATTTTTATGACATTTCTTTTACATGTATATCTAGAAAACTTCTTATATTAAGGTGATAAACCTCTCTGAAACATACCTATAAAATCATGTGTATCAACAAATGTGAAACACAGTTCAACTCTAATTATGAAGTCCACTATTTCATATTATCAAACTTGAAATTAGATATCATTCCACTCTACCCTTTTACAAGCATAATTTGATTTCTAATATAAGATCCTATTGCAACAACATTAATATATGTTTTAACATGCTTAGACATGTGGGAGGTACCGGAATCACCAGAGCACACAAGCTTCACTTTGCAAATATTACAATTAGCCTTCTAAATATTTTTACCATTTAATAATTTCTCATCAAGTTTAACAAAATAGTTCTAAAATTTGGAAGTGGTTTTACTTTTAAAAATTGGCGTTGAAGATAGTTTGACAATACTAGTCTTAGGTCTTTCATCATTATCCGAAGACAATGTCCTCATGACTACCGGTGATAAAAAGGATAAGTGTTACACATCTTTAACACGCAACAACAACAAACATCATATTATCAACATGCAACTCTAAGGAACCAATAATATAACATAAATAGATAAATAACAAAGCATTAACAGGACATCAACGAGCATCATCAACAGCTATAAGCATTAATGGAACATCATATTAAATCAAATACATAACACATTTAATAAAAAAGTAACATTGCAACAAATTATTATTAAATATCTTGTTCCTTGCAATTTACAAGTATTATTAAAGATTTTAATACCAAGCACCAGTTCACGGTTCATCCAATAACATTACACTTACAAAAGTACGCAAAAAATCAAAACACAACATTAATAAATTCATACAGATAATCAAACATGTAAAGGCAACGTACAAGAGAAATGGACGCTAACATTAATCATCTAAATAATGTATGCATGTCACAGTGTTACAAGTATTTTTCAATTATCTAAATAATTTTCTTTAAAAAATAGTAATGCATACATGTTACCCATGTTGAACTATTTTAGTATGATCCAAATTTGGACCCGATCAATTAAGAAAAATTCAAATACGGGACAAAAGATCTCATTCTAAATTTAAAATTATAATTTCTCGTCATCAATAATTTCAAAGCTGTGATTAAACCAATTTTTTTTTTTTGATGGATTACATTGGACATAGTTATATCAAAGAACATGGAGCATATGACATCAATCAAAACTTGATACAAATAATTTTTGATACACCAACAAACCAAAGGTGGGAATGTGCCTTTAAGGATTGAAACATTTCTCTATTGATTATAAGCCAAGAGCTTAGACACTTGATCTACTGTCCTTGTGCAAGCAAAAAATTAATTTGAATATTAGTGTTTTAAAGTGAATTAGGCTGTGTGTTTTATACCTTACAATTTCGGTAAATAAATTAAATATTTAAGTTAATTATTTTATTGCATATGACTTTATTGCTAAAAAGAAAGAAAAGAATGTTGAACTAAGCTCTGAAGTTGAGTTAAATAAGGTAAAGGTAAATTAAGTAATTAAGCAAATAGTTCAGTTAAACCATAATCTTGATTACTCAACTTTCTATTCTTGATTAGGGAACTAAATCTAGCTTGGTCTCAAAAAAATTGTAGTTGGGAATTAATTGATTAAAAGAAAGTGCAAACTATGAAACTCTCGAGTAGATGTGTATGGATGATCTTAGACATGGTGTCCATGCATGTGTGTGGGCTAGAGAGGGATTGAGTCGTTACTAACGACAGCGGAACATTATCCGTTTGAGTATTGTGAAATAGCTAATACAGAACAGTCGACTATCACAGTGTAGCAAAGATACGAATTTTAATGAAAAATTCCCAAGACTGATTCAAACCAGACCCCATAAACCTTTTGCTCAAATCTAAAAGGTTTGAATTGGTCAGTCAACCATAGATGCTCTTGCATTACCTTAATGTTACTTTGGAATGTTGATTCCTTCCTTAATAATATAACAAACGTTGACTTTTAGAGGGCAGCTTAGTTTAAATATAGTGGTGAAACGTTGCGCCATTGATGGAACAAAGAATTGGGTTGCATCAAAAGTTGCTGAAAATATGGGGCCGCTCAACAACAATTACCAGGAAGAGGCAGCAGCAGCAATCTACCACTTCGCGCACCACCATCCGCTGCATCTTTCTTATCACCATAATCAACATATACCATGTTCAGCATGCACCCACCCGGCATCAGTGCCGGCCTATGGCTGCCAACACTGCAATTATTATCTTCATGTTTCATGCTCAAAGCTGCCTCAGCAGCTGCAACACCCATTTGATTCCAACAAGACTCATGCACTCATGCTCTTACCTAAGCCTGTTTACCCGGAAGGCGTGTTTGGTTGCGACGCTTGCGGGCATCAGGGAAGTGGCTTCTCCTACCACTGCGCACATTGCAGAATTGACTTGCATATATTATGTGCTGCATTGCCTTCTGTGGCTTTCGTCCCCAGCCATCACCACCAGCTAACTCGTATGTTTGCTCCGCCTTATCCCAATAACAAGTTCATGTGTGATATATGCGCCAAGCCTGGGTCCAAGACTTGGTTGTATAGCTGTGGGGCATGCCAATTTGATGTGCATTTGGGTTGCACTAGGGGAACTCAGCAGCCGGTGACCGGGAAGCCTGCCAATCGGACGCCGTATAACTCATCGGCACCTGGTGCAGCTAGGCCTGGTCCCCAAATTATGAATCCGATAATAAATGGTGCATTAGAAGGGATTTCCAGTGCAGTGGCAGAGAATGTTGCTAATATGGTTATGGGCGGCATTGCTGGCGAGTTTTCAGGTGCTGGGGCCTCTGATGCTTCTGGGATTGAAGGAGGAATGTGAGGCAAGTGTCCGCGGCTGTGCTTTTGCATGGCTGTACGGATCCATGTTTGTGAATGTAAAATCATGCCTGTTTCTCTCTACTTTTTTTTTTTTTACTTCAAGCTGTGAAAAACACATGTACACGTTTGGATCTGCTTTTGTTCCCTTTCCCATAAACTTTGATTGTTTCAGAACTTTGTTACAAGAAAATATAATTAGTATCAAAGCATAATAACATGAAGTCCAATACCTAAGGTTTCATGTGTTTTTGGCGAATTCACGGCTTCCTTCCTTGTGGCAATGGAATAGGAGAGTAACCAATATCTAGTACTGGCCCAATGTGTATAAAGGAGCATCTATGTATAGTCATATGGAGGAGCTTAGTACTTCTTTAGTGCCATTAAAAGTGAAACATGTTAATCCCTTGCTTATAAGAGCAACTGGTTTCCCCACCAAGATGTAAGACACTAAGATAAAAAAGACACATCAATGCAACCCCTCAAACATGAGGTTCAGTCTTTCTCAGCATGCCAATCTACAGGATGAAGAGCTCTTTGCAACAACTCCATGTCAGTAAAACACACTAACCAACATGATGCCAGAGTAAGCCAGTTGGTAAGTTGGAGACCAACATCATCCTCTGCTTGCAGGCCATGACTCAGTTACCAACAGGCGTCTCATCTCTCATAGCTTCCACTGGTGAAGGAAGGAGAGTAGCAAGTCTGGTTTTGTACCTTGTTATGCGATGTAGACGCTCTTCACGTAAACTGCAGAAAAACATTGGAAATCATCCGGGTCATATTTGGCTTTTAGGGGGAAATTAATCATTTCATAAAACTGTGCCAGTAGAATCAGCGGAAATCTTTGCTCTCCTTTTCTAGAAAAAGAGAAGCATAGTGCCAAAATGTAACAGACAAAGCTAGCTACCACTCCAATCTTTCATAAAAACATGAAGATGCAATGTCAAAGGGCTAGCCAGACACTAAAAGACCTAATGGTTGCAACAAAAGGATAACATGAAGTAGAAGGAAAAAAAATACAAAAACCGAACTGAAGTGGTTAACAAAATATATTTGAAAGCAAAAATTGCACAGCAAATGCAGATTGGCTAAACCAACCATTTGAAAATGACATAGAAAACAATGCTTGGCCTAACAAAACATCCAAGGTTTAGTAAAATGTATCAATAACAAAACAAAACAAAACAAGTGGCTTTTACGAAAATTTGGTACCCAATGCACTTCTAAGAACCGTGAAGATTAACAGCAAACTTCCTAAATCAAGGATGACAGTATTTTACGAATGAGTTGTAAAACCTAAGATATTTTGTATGGAACATCTACAAAAACTAAAAAAATATCCTTTTGCATTTTACCAATGAAATTTACACTTAACTATTTATGAGCAGATGCATGTTGTAAACCACCACTCAACAAAGTGGAACTAATGCATTAGAACTTACCGTGATCGAACCCTCTTTGCCCTCTTGATATGCCTCTGTAACAAATCTTCTGAAGACAACAGCTCGACAGATTTGTCATCCTGAAATCAGAACATGTAGAAACAAATATTGAGGGGGGGAAGAACTTTAGTATGACAGCTGGTGCTTAGATCTCATGTTCTGTATATAAGGATTCAGGAATGCATTCACTCCCTACTTAATGGCTCATGCGAAACTTCATGGAATCTAACACAATAGTTGCCAATGAATTAGCCTATGAACTATAAGTTGTCGAAGACCCATTGAAAAGTTTTCAAATTGTGAACAGAAGCAGGACAGACAGAGAATCACATTGAGAATTAAGTCCCTGATCTAGTTCTTTTCGATCAAATGTCTGATTAATCATTAGGGCTAATCACTGCAAGGGGGGAACTGAAGCTAAGATAAAGTAGAGTAATTAGGTGGGTTACAAAGTGGTCTAACCTCTTTATCGTCTTCTTCAATGTCTCTAGGTTCGCTTGATTTTTGGGCGGTTGTTTCTGCAGGAGTAGGCAAAGGTCTTGGAAGATGGCTATATCTAGTAGCATGTTTTAGCTGCAAAAAAGAAACACATACATATTCTGGTTTGATGTGAGGGGAGTACCATATTAAAAAATTTGGATAGGAAACAAGGCCGCCAAACATAAAAGTACACACAAGGAGTTACGGATGTTCATTGGAACATGTTCCATTTATAAATGTGATATGAATTAGACCTATCACTGCCACTGTTAAAAATAGTCATAATAACACAAACCTGACTACGGTCATGGGAACCATTCTTCAACCATGATCGACAAAGGGAATAAAGGGAAGAACCTTCAGGCATTCTAACCTGAAAGGAGAGATACGTTAGAGCACTGCCATTAAGTTCATTTGTTAAGTATGAACAAATGAAAATAGCTTAGTAAATAAAGGTAAACAAATGCATTCTATGGAAAAAAAAAAACCAGTCAACCATAAGCAATCTATAAAACAAAAGATGAAGTTTGAATGTGAACATTATTACCCAAAGGGAAAAGAAGCTTACTTTACGATTTAAAACCATTGCTAAGGCTTCATCTTTGCTTCTGCTTCCATCAATAAGAAGAGAAGAAAATGATAGGACTTGCAAGTATACAAAGATTAAAAAATTGAAACTAGACAAATATATGAAGCTATGATTACCTTGCGTCTCGGATCCCATTTCGATCAGAAGCAGTAGCTATGGAGAAGGCAACCTAAAACAGTTAAGCAATAGAACATATGATATCAGAAGTTAAGGATTACCACATATGCTCATGAAACATGTAAAACACAAATTTTGAGCTTTTTCATTCACCATGCCCTCAACCTCAATCACTGATGAGAGGCATCCAACATCTCATAGGGCAAATAAAAGCATTTACTAAGGTCAAGCTGGCACACAATTTAGTGCACGGCTGACAGCTCTATATCAGTAGCTGCATTGGAGCTCTCCTCCACTTTCATGACACGTCACCTAATAATTCCAGGGATTTTTCCTTTTAGCCAGTCATGCTATTCAATGAATTTGGCTCAGTATTCTTTCAAAACACATAAAAACCAAACAGACAAGCCCATCACATATCCATATGCTTAGCAGCACTTACACTTATGAGCTCTTCCAAGAATTAACTTTATACATAGAAACAAATTTTCCTTAAATTGAATTAAAATGACAGCAACAATAACAATAAAAAGAAGACAACTAAGACTTATGAGTGCTGTACCTGATACACTAGTAGTTTTCCTCATCATAAAGCTTGTTTGAATTACAGCCGATAATCAAACATAATATGAAAGCTCCAATGGACGCACTACTTGTAACCAATACACAGAAAAGATAAAAACGGAAAAGAAAAAAGGTGATGAGTACCTTAGGATAGGAGGTTACTGGAAATCCCTGGAGAGAAGAGGAACCTCCAACAAGTACTGGGTGAGAGGGATTCAAGTAACCATTCTTCAACAAGTGCATCTGCTGATTGTTCAAAACATCCGGCCGACCGAGTTGCTGGAGCGAGTATGCAGCTGCACCCGCAGATCGATCTCCGTTAGCAGCGGCACCAGGTCGAACATTGTGCTTAGGTGTGAAACCACGAGAAGACGTTCCAAGAGGATACATGAGACCTTGCGCCCCTTGCTGATTTGGATGCTGCAATTGCAAGTTCAAGGACGAGACATTACCAGTCGGATTAGGGTTAGGAGGATTTAGTGAGGCAGATTGGGGATACGCTGCAGCAGCAACCTGCTTGCTGTACCAGTGGTGATCCGTCACCGCACGGGCGGTCGATTGCGTAGACGACTTCTTGAGAGGTAGAGCGGCGGCGGCGGAGGAAGTGGATTGAGTGGGTATGGAAGGAAGGAGTTGCTGCGCGATAGGTTGAGAGGACGGGGGTGGCGATGGGGCTGTCTGGTTGGCCGATGCCGGTGCCGGAGAGGGAGAGGGAGAGGGATTCATAGGTTGATGGCGGGGAGGAAGGAACTTCTTAGGGAATTTGAGGAGGGTTGTTCTGTCTCCAACACTTCACTCATCATCTCACCAACCAATTCTGATGTTTAAATTTTTCCATCAAACGATACTTTAAAAAACCCGAGTCGGTGGTCCAACCCGATTGGACCGCTGATTTACGATCCATGGTCCGCCCACCCGGCTCCTTTGATGTAAGATAGAAAGAAGACTAGTAACAAAGAGATCGGCTCATGGACCGGATGGGACGGAGCCACAATTTGAACTCATGTATGTTGGTTTGAACTCATGTACGTTTTTTCATAATCATTCAAAAATTAAAAAGCACAAGTCACGATCTTTTTATTTCACCTCTTGGTGTCAAGATCAATTATAGTGTAAAAGTAATTTATAAGATCAAGTCGAACTCAAAGAAGCAAATGCAACATGTGTACTATGCAAGATTGTGTATCCACTTAGCTATTTCAATTCAAAAGTTTAAGGTTATTATTATCAAATGCAATGTAAATGATTTTGAATCAAGTTCTAGAAAGAAGCTCTAAGGTACTACTTACTTACTTGCTAACTCATTTGATACAACAGAATATATTGTCAAGCACGCTCAAGATAAATGGAAATAAAAGAACACATGATTAAGATAGTCAATCATCGTTGTACTACTTACATGAATCTAAAATGTGAACTCTTCTCTATTAGAATCTAACTCACACAATCCTCCTCCAACTACCAACCTTCCTTGTGCAGTTGTAGTATGGTAATGAAAATAAGCATAAGTTCTCTCTAATCTGATTTTGGTTAACTTTCCTCTTAACATGTGGGCCACCTTGGTGAATTCAAAGCGGTAGGGGTGATTATTGTATCTTTTCGCCGTTTCGTTGTATTAATCACAGATTCTGTCAATATACATGCAAATATTTCATCAAACCATATATGTACACAGAAATCACTAAGACCATTGTCGAATCACATCCATCAATAACCATGCAAAACTTAACAATTCAAAGTAAAGAAATTTTGAATTTCTTTGCAAGCAAGGTCCGTAAGACTCAAAGGCTCATTTGTTGCCTTTTTAGTTGGGTGTGGGAGTGAGAGGGGCAACAAAGGCTATTACACATTCGTTGAACCACTTGGTGGTGAAGCATTCAGTCGATGAGGGGTTGGAGGTTTGAAAGGTGGATCTCACGAATGCTTTTAATCTGGTTAGCAGAGAAGTTTTCATAGAGGGTGAGGCACCATTTCCCATCTCCGAGTGCTTTGGTTGAGTATTGTTATGGATCTCAAGCATTGCTCTTTGTTGGAGAGTCAACCATTCTTAGTTGTCGCGGGATGCAACAAGGCGATCCTTTGAGGTACTTTTTTGCCATCGGTTTGCAGCCTTTGCTATGTCGGATTGGGGAGTTATGTCCTTGCTTGATGCTTTAATGTTTGGTACCTTGACAACGACTCATTGATGGGTCATCGAGAGGTTTGTGATCATTCGGGATTCGAGCCCACGACTAGGGTTAGTTGTGAACCATAGAATATCCTTGTGGTGGTGACCAGGACAGGCCTCCTGAGGTGCCAGACGAACTTGTTGTCTCTGGTTCTTCGGCCTTATCTGTCTTGGGTAATCCTATTTCAGTGGATGGGAGAGGGGCGGATGATGTTGTGGGGCAGAGAGTTCTTGGTATTCAGGTCATTCTAGCAGAGGTATCTAAACTGGATAATCCGCAGTTGGAGTTGTTACTTTTGCGGGCATGCGTAGGCATGCCGAAGATGATGTATAATTTTAGAAGTTCACCGCCCGACATGATGGAGAGGGGTCGATTCATTTTTTTGATGCAGCGGTGCATCAGAGTTTGGTGCATATCTTGAACCCAGGTTTCACGATAGAGCAAAGGAGGTTGGTAGGTTTGCCTCTAAAGTTCGACGGGCTAGGTATTCCGGTGGGGAGCGATGTGACACTCTCGGGTGTTGTAGCTTCCTTGATGCAGATAGGGGATTTAAATGAAATACTTACAAAGGATTCATTCTCTTTGTCAAGGTGCGTAGTCTGCTTGGAGAGTGAAATTTGAGGTTTCGATCTACCTCCCCAGTTGGTTTGAAGGAGCTTAGGTCGAAGGCTAAGCCACAATAGTGGTTACCAGTTTGGCCGCCGAAGTCATCAAAGAAGAAATCAATGGGTGGGAGGGGCCCGAGTAAAGAGCCTAGTAAATGCCGTTTCTGCTTCGGAAGCGGTATTGGACCAAGCGATACCTACGCCTTTCTGTGATGGGCTTAGTATGAAGGTGGCGGGGTATCTTTTAGCCCTCAAGTACAGTACCGGGCACGACGTGCACACTTCTGACGTGCCCGGTGATCATGACTCCCATTGTCCTAGGAAAGGAGGAGGATTTGGAAGCATAATGCGATTAGAGATGCATTGTTCACTTTAGTACCTACTTGGGATGGAGGTAGAGATCTTTATGTGGATGTGTCTATAGTCTTTCCTTTTGTGGAAGGAGGGGCGTGACAGGAGTCAGTGGAGGCAGTTAGGAGAGTAGAGGAAAAGAAGATTTTTAAGTACGGAGTTGGTTGTTCAGCTAATGGGCTTATGTTCGTGCCTTTCATCATGGAATCTTTAGGAGGTTTTAGAGTGAGAGCGGATCAACTGGTCAGGACCGTAGCGGCGAGGTGGGCTGAGGCCAAGGGTATTGAGCCGCCGGGAGCACTCTCTATTTTGAGGCATAAATTGTCTTTTGTCAAGCAGAATGTTTTGGCAGATGAATTCTTATTAAAAATGACTACAATTAGCCCCTGCCGCAGATCGAGATGATCCAGGTAGTCTATCATTTTCTCCTTTTGCTTTTGATCATCATTTATAATTCTCTCATATAAAATTATAAGAATTAATATATATATAATTTCAAATTTCAAATCTAGATTGAGCAAACCAAATATTATTTTTGGAATCTAAGGTTTGATTTTTATGGTAAACTTTGACGGTCAGTCATGTGAATTGAGTGAGGTTAATTTTGTCGCACGGTTGGTGTATAAACCGAATTTGATCAAAAATAAAAACAAATTGAATCACTAAAAAGATTGTAGGGAAAAAGAATGTCACGATGAATATTGGAAAATTAATTAGACTTGTCTTGTTTTTAAAAGATCATTTTAATTTTACCTTACTATATCAAAATATTTTTGATCGGTTGGAAAATTAAACCGACCGATTTTGTTAAAACTGATCCATTAAAAATAAGGAGAAATCAAAAATATTTTTATATAGTACGGCAAAGCAAAAAATAATATTTTAAAAAGAAGGCAAGTCAAACAATTTTTCGAATATTGCGATCTTTTCACTAAATCTTTTTGGGAATTCAGAAGGTCTGACCAGAAGTCATGATCTTCGTTGATGGGCTTCCTATCTCTTCCGGCAATTCATCATCGTCTCAAGTAAGCACTTCTTCCGTGATCT
Source organism: Umbilicus rupestris (assembly GCA_963678935.1). NCBI lineage: Eukaryota > Viridiplantae > Streptophyta > Magnoliopsida > Saxifragales > Crassulaceae > Umbilicus > Umbilicus rupestris. The sequence continues at coordinate 2,248,189 of OY787618.1, read as the reverse complement.
TTCGTTTGACTAAATTAACAATGAATTTGAGATTTAATGGCTGCTATTTTAGTACCCTATGTAAGGCACTAAGGCTTAGACGATCGTCGATTCTTTTTCCATTTTGTAAGTCAACAAGTGTTACTGTTCCTCTGTTTCTGATACCTAGTTTATCATATCAATCAAGTGGTGCCTTTGTGCAATTGCTGGTAGCTGTAGTTGCTGCCAATAGTTTTTTAACTTCCAGATGAACTGAGCAGTTGTTTGTGTGTTAGCTGGTTTTTTTCGTGGGTTGTTATCTAGTTCAATAGTTACCATGGTGTGTTAGGGATTACTAACAAAGCATGGTGGTTATGTCTATCACCAGGATGCTACTGCCCTGGTTAGTTTGATGGCTCACCCGTATCTGGTTTCTGCCTCAAATAAGTTCAAATCTACTCCAGAGAGAAAATTATCCGACTCGGAAGGGATTGCTGTGGATGGACCTAAACCAAGGAAATATGTTTATGTCTATCAGAGAGAATATGCTACTGTGTATCCAGAACTGGTGGATGTATGCTCCTTTGTTCTCTCTTTTAACTGAGATTTTCTGAGTCGCTCTGAGGAGGTTCAAGTGATAACATTTGGTGCTTCTTGATTTTTGTTTTCTTTTTAAAATGGTAATGTTTCGTTTGAATATCGTTGCATTGGTAAACAATTCTCCATGGAAGGCTCCACTCCTTTGTGTTCTAGCATCAGGGCTCAGAGAATATCCACAAGGACTTCACATTGAGTTAACTGATCTGAAATGCACAAACAAATTATCCTGATGTTTACGCGCTTAAATATTTATAAGTAGGCACATTCGGTGATTGACTTGATTTATCTGTTTGCACTTTAGCCTGTGATTCCTAGTGGTACAATCTAATACATAAAATTGAGGTAAATCATTTAGGATCTGAGTGTTTCATTTTTATATTGGGTTTGGTGTTTCTGCTGAGACTAGTCGTTCTTATCTTTGCTTCTGTATTTCTTTTTGAACTGACAAATCCTTACAATTTAAGTTGTGTTCTACGAATCTTTTTCTTTTCTTTTCTTGCTGACATGACATCTCTGCCCTGCGAGAAGTTTGTGGGTACCGATGAAGCTACTACATGCGTTGGCATTGCCATAAGAAACCCAAGAAACGGAAGGTTAGAATCCATTTAAGGCGACCAACTGCTTTCTTTCATGTAATTTAAGTGTCTTACATAAAATCACAAGTTTTATCCCTAATTTGCAGGATTTCAGTTGCCCACATGGACTCTTCTGATGTTGTTGATACTGGACTATGTCAGATGCTATCCTTACTTGATACTGCTGATAATGCTTCTGAATTTGATGTATGCCTCGTTGGTTCATTGTAATTTTTGTGTCGTAATATTAGAACATTTCTGTCATTTATATCCCATAGTTTGTGTTTTCAAAATATTGACAGCCAAATGACTTGCAGGTTCATCTGGTTGGTGGTTATGAAGACATCTCTTACAAAGTGTGGCCCAAACTCCTTGCTCTTTGATTTCCGCCAGTGAACCAATCAAAAGCAGAGTAATTGAGTTTCAAAGTTTTGTATGCAGCAAGGTCACGGCAATAGATCAGCAAGTCATGGAAAAATGGATGGGTTTTCCTATCCTCTGTGTAGCAAAATAATCAAAACCTTGCAGAAGAATCACAGAAAGTTTTGTATCCGGACTCTATTTATTCTTCATCATAACACAAGAAGGGATTCTGATGGAAGTACATGCCCTATTTTTAATGGATTCTTGGTAAGCACAATTTTGTGAAGTCATATTACCATCTACTGTTAAGCTTGTGTTATAGTTGAGACTCTTACAGTACACAAACAGAAAAAATGGTTTTATTCAAGCATAACTTCTCTCGTAAGTTATAAAATACCTTTTTTTTTGATGTACTGCTACATGGTCATTAAGTGTCTGAGTTAATACAGATATGTAACTATACTGCACATTCTTGCACCGCCTTTTAAATATGTCTTCCTCATTTTCTGTTCTTTAATCTTATTTCTAGCTTGATTCGTCTTCTTGATGCTCCATCACATGAAATACAGAAATACACTGAATAAACAGGTCTCAAAAATACAAGAGATGTAAAAAAATGACTCATTATGTTGTGTACAAGTAGACAGTTTAAGGACCAGAGTATACCAGTTGTTTATCCCTCAACATGATGTAGACACAATGATAAGCATAAACAGCGCTAAACACCTAACTAATACTAATATAACAGTCTCTAGGTTCTGTATGCTGTGAAACTTTATCCATGTATGGCAAAGATGTTGTTATAAGTTCATTGCACTGCCATTTTAAGTTCTTGTAGATTTTTGGGTTCTCTCGGTCCAAAATGACTGTTTTGAATTACAATTAAAATATATCGGCTCAGTTCAAGCAAAGCTGTATAGACAAAAGGCAAATGAGTGTTACTTTATTGTGATATAAGTACATGTTCGTTTTTAACTAACTGTTGGTTATTTTTTTCAATTTTTTTCTATGTTAAATTTGGAATATGTTCATTTTGACCCAGTATTCTGTTCATCCTGAATAAACAAAGCATTCATTCTTATACAAAAAGATTATTCTCTTCAGAATAATTGTATGGTCATTTAGAATAATAAACTTGTTGTTCTTTACTCCGTTTAAGTTTTATGCTTTTCTGCAAAATCACATGCTTAGTTTTTTATCATTTAAAAAAAAATATTTTGTTCTTATTGAATGAACTTTTTGTTCAATAAAACAAACAAGTAAATAACTACGTATTCATTTTAAAATAATTATTATTCATTAAAAGGAAACATGGATTTTTATTATGAAACAATTCTATGTTCATTTTGAAACAACTGTTTGTTCATTTCATTTAGAACATGGAGCTTTGTTCGAAGCAACTAAATGTTCATTTTGGCATAATTCAATTGCTGATTCTGAATGAACTGCTATTCCATTTTGCTTATGGTACAATTAACATTGATTTATTTATGAAAATACAACAATTTAGGTCTAAAATGACATAGTTTTTTCCATTAGTTAAATTGGGCTTTATTTGATTCAAGAAGTAATTCTCCTCTTACTACATTAATATGCAGCAGAGTTGTTTTGGCGTGGGAGCATCCTTCTTTATGTACTCAGGGAGCACCAATCAAAAGTTGTTTAGTTTACTTGCATCTGGAAGTGCACATTTAAAAGTTTAGGAAAAATCTTGAATGTATTGTATCTGCCAGTTGCACCTTAACTAGAACAGAGTACTTGTGTCTGCTTCTCGATCATTTCATCCACTGTCGATTTTGTTCAATACGAATAATTTGTCATGAAATGTCCCTGATTAAGTTTTCTTAACCTGTTTTTTTGTTTCTTCAGGTAGAAACTAAATCAGGGTCAGTAGTTCCAGCCAGTTTTGGTAGATCAATGAGGTGCCCGGATCATATTGTCAGAGGTATTCGGGTGTCTGCTTCCCATGAGGACCCGATTTGGGAAGGGAAGCTGCTAGAAACATATGATACACAGACTGATCGATTTGTCATTGTTGCGTGCATATGGTATATTTAATTATTTTCCTCTGTGCAAATAACTATGAAATTTATATTTGTTGCCTTTGTTATTAATCTGCCTCCTGCCTCCATCTTTCTTATTGGTTCTGACATGACATGATGATTGAATAAATGAATTTCTGATTAGGACTTCCCGACTAGTGAAAATCAGTATGATGTTGCAAGATCTCCCTGCCTCTGAAATCCTCCTCACTTGCTCTACTTCACCTTCTGCCGAGGGCCCATATTTTGTGGAAACTCTAAGGAGGTACTGAATGTAGAATCTCATAATGTAAAATTTATTTTCTTCTCATCGTAACATTCCTTTTATTTTGATCATCACGCACTGCGCTAAAATCCTTTAGATAATAAGGGTGATCAAACATATTAAAAATGGTTTAGCTTTCTCAGACAGTGGGAGTATATGCTTGCAAATCCGGACTGGAGAGAAACCTTTCCAAACAAGAAACCACGAGTTTTCAAGAGGACTCCTGATGGTGGATGGGTAAGGTGTATGGAATAGGCATTATGTGGTGCGACAGTGGCAATGGCACTTGTTGTATGTCGAATTCCCATTATATTTTGAACTTGCATAGAGGTTTCTGTTGGTCATGTATGCTATATGAAGTTACAGGAATTCTCCAAGTCTCTGTTGTGGTTTGAATTAATCTAGAGTGTCATGAGTGAAAACAATACCTGTTTGGGCAATACAAGCATGTGTAAAAAGATGGTTCAAGAATGCGGTATTTCATTGGCGGGCTGTTTTATTATAATAACAACATAGTGATAGCATATGGAGATTCGGAACTGAGATTGAGGAGTTCTAGAGTTGCCCCTTCTGTTCAGCCCAATTTTTCAAGAAAGTAAAACTTGCTTGCAAAGTTAGGATGTGATGTATTAAGAAGATCCAGACCACTCCCTTCAATTTTATTGCTTTAGTTCTGTATCTTTGATCATTTTGTGGATCTGAGCTGAAATCGGTTGAAGGATCTTCATTTTTCCAACCGATATCCAAGGCGGATTTAATGGCACTTCAGTTTAAAGCTTTTGTCGTGGACAAGCGAGAATGGGAAATTCTCACTATCACTTAGGCCTCTTATTTCGGTATTTACAGTATAAAAACTAAAAAGACACTTCTCCAAGCAATGGAGGGTCAAAGAAAATGAAGTGCCATTTTACAGCATAAAGACATTCGTCGACAAATAGATTGCCAATAATACCCTCATTGTTTTCATCCATTTACTTTCTAAATTACCATATTACATTTTGTAATCTAGTTTTTAGTGCTACTTGTCGCGGACTTAATCGTTGGACTCGTTAAGTCGTGCGGCGCTTAGCTAAAATTTCGCCCGAAGTCGCTTAGCTAAGTAAGTCTTCCCTGGAAAAGATGACGGAATGGCTAAAACTTGAGAAAGGAGAGAATTCTTGGAGAATCCTTTGATTCAATTCACTTGGTTGGTTTGGAGTGAATGATTCCTCATCTATTTATACACATAGACTTCCTTAATGGACGGTCGAGATTAATTCTATCATACGGCTACAAATACAAGTCTGGAATATTCCAGAATATCTACAAGGGTGGAGACCCTTCCACCATCTTCTGGAAGCTTCTAAAATCTTCCAAAGTATTCTCTTCCATAGCCTTCTGGATCTTGGACCTGGGCCTCTATCAATTGGGCTTCTTCCCCACTTTTAATGGTCTCCAAAGTTGGGCTAAGGATTGGGGAACCCACTTAGCCAAGTTAGGTATTGGAAAACTCCCAATATTTTTGTCCAAAATAATCGGTCCGTGACATCCTCCCCCACTTAATTTGTCGATGCCTCTTCAAAGTCTTGAACTTTGTCCTTGAAGTGCCACAAGGACTCGATGGGTTCCCAACTCGCCTCGCTATCCGGATGTCCCTTCCAAAATACCAAGTATTGGGTACTTAGAGGATGACTCTTTCGCCGTACAACTCGTTTCGCCTCGATGTGGTCAACCTCCTTGTTGAACGAGGTGAGGATGGATGGTGGTGCTCTCAAAGATACGCCCCTTGATGCGTCTTCCTCGTCTCCATGAAAAGGTTTTAAACAGCTGACAGGGAAGACGGGGTGAATCTTCTTCAAAGTTGGCGGTAGATCAACCTTGTACGAAGCTTTACCGACTTTTTGTATGATGGGACAAGGTCCTTTATACCGCCGCATGAGACTCTTGTGGAAGTTACCACGCCGCTTATGTTGATCCAAATTGAGTTTGACCATCACTAAGTCCCCGATGCGGAATTCCACATGTCTCATCTTTTTATCCGCCCACTTTTTCATCTTCCTTGCCGCCTTGTCTAAGTAAGATCGAGCTATATCAGCTTGCTCTTTCCATGACTTAGCCTCCTTGAACGCCGATGGACTCTTTCCCGTGTACTTAGACACCAAGGATTGAGGAGTGAGCGGTTGTTGCCCCGTGGCTAGCTCAAATGGACTCTTATTCGTTGACTCGTTCCTTTGTAAGTTGTAAGAGAACTGCGCCACGTCCATGAGCTTCACCCAATCTCTCTGGTTAGCACTCACGAAGTGCCTCAAGTAAAGTTCCACGAGTGAGTTGACCCTCTCCGTCTGGCCATCAATCTGTGGATGGAAGCTCGTCGAAAAATGCAGCTCGGACCCCAAGAGTTTAAAGAGCTCCGTCCAGAACTTCCCCGTGAAGCGAGGGTCTCGGTCACTCATGATGTTCCTCGGCAAGTCCCAAAGTTTCACCACGTTCTTGAAGAATAACTGGGCTGCCTCCTTCGAGGTACAATCCCGAAGTGTGGGTATGAATGTCCCATACTTAGAGAATCGATCAATCACGACCTTTATGCTCCCGAATCCTTCGGATTTTGGCAGGGCGCTGATGAAGTCCATCCTAACACTCTCCCATGGTCGACTCGGTATGGGTAGGGGTTCTAAAAGACATCCGGGCATCTGATTCTCCAACTTATCTTACTGGCACACAAGACAGGTCTTCACATAGGCCTCGATTTCGTCCCTCATCTTCGGCCAATAGTATTGAGCTTCCACCAAAGCTCTAGTTCGCCTTTGCCCCTGATGACCCGCCCATTTTGTATCATGGCACTCCCGAATAATGGTGCACCGTAGCCCCTCCCACTTGGGCACATAGATCCTCCATCCCTTTGTGTATAGGAGGTCATCCTCGAGCCAAAAGAGCTTCGCCTTCTTCTCCTTGACCAAGTTTACCAGCATTTTGGTCACGGGATCATGTCCAAGTCCCTCTCGCATCTTCTCTAACATGCTTCTTGGACTTCAGAAATAGCCGCAAGCCCCGCCTTGCGACTTAATGCGTCCGCGACCACATTGACTTTGTCGGGCTTATACTCGAAACCCATATCGAACTCTGCCAAAAAGTCTTGCCACCTTGCTTGTTTTGGACTTAACTTCTTTTGAGTGTTGAAGTAACTTGTCGCCACATTGTTTGTCTTCACCACAAACTTCAACCCTAAGAGATAGTGCCTCCAAACCGGCAAGCAATGAACTACCGCCGTCATCTCGTTTTCTTGCACGGTATAGCGGCGTTCAGTCTCATTAAGTTTTCGACTCTCGTAGGCAATCAGATGTCCCTCTTGTATAAGTACGCCTCCAATAGCAAAGTCTGATGCGTCGGTGTGGACTTCATATGGCGTAGTGCAGTCCGGCAGAACCAATGTTAGTTCTTCTATGACTGTCTTCTTCAAACTTGTAAAGGCCTCCTCGCACTTTGCTGTCCACTCCCAAGACTTGCTCTTCTTCAGCAAATCGGTCAGGGGTTCCGCCTTGGCTGAATATCCTTGGATGAACCTTCTATAATAGTTCACCAATCCAAGGAAAGATCGCAATTCGGTAACCTTCTTCGGAGCCTCCCGTTCCTCGATAGCTCTGACTTTGTCTTTATCCACTTGTGTGCTCCCAAGAAGTGCAAGTCTTGCCTTGCGAATGAACACTTCTCTCTCTTGACATATAACTCGTTCTCCTGAAGTACTTGGAATACGATCCTCAAATATTCGGCATGCTCCTCCAATGTGTTACTATAGATGACTATTTCATTTTGATATACCACCACGAATCCATCCAAGTATGGATGGAAGATCTTGTTTATAAGCGTGCAGAACGTCGTTGGGGCATTTGTTAGTCCAAAAGGCATCACCAAGAACTCGAAGGCTTCATAGCGAGTCACACAAGTGGTCTTTGGCTCATCTCCTTCGGCTATCTTCACTTGATAGTAACCAGACCGAAGATCCAACTTGGTGAAATACTTGGCATGACCTAGCTGGTCGAACAAGTCAGAGATCAAAGGAATTGGCTACTTGTTCTTGATGGTTACCTTGTTGAGAGCTCGATAGTCGATGCATAGTCGCAACGATCCATCATGCTTCCTTTGGTATAACATCGGTGCTCCATATGGGGCTTTGGAGGGTTGGATATATCCCGCATCCATCAACTCTTTTAGTTGCCTCGTTAGCTCCTCCAATTCTAGTGGGGCCATTCGGTAGGGTGCCTTGGATGGTGGTTGAGCTCCCGGTTTCAATTCAATCTTATGATCTACCTCTCATCTTGGGGGTAGTTTCTTCGGTAACGCAGCAGGCATCACATCTTTGAACTCTTCAAGAACCTTCTTGATTCCCAATGGTACTTCCTCGTCACTTTCGTGTGAGCCTTCGTCAAGTTTGAGGGATGCTAGTCAAGTTTCTTGCCCTTTTTTCAATCCTTGCTTTACTTGCATCGCAGACAAGCACATAGTGTCCAAGTTGGCGGTTGTTGTCGTGGATACCATATGTGGACCTCCTTCCATGATTAGCATAGTGTTTCTTTAAGGCCAAGCTAGCACATCAAACTGGCGAAGGAATTCCATTCCCAACACACATTTGAAATCGTCCATAGGGCAATCCAGAAGTTCACTTTACCTCCCCACGTCCGGAGTTGTAACTCCACGCCTTTTGCAACCTCATCCAAGGGCCTAGCTTTGGTGTTCACTGTCTTCAATCAACCCTTTATTTTCTCCTTCTTTAGCCCCAATTGCCTCGCCTCACTGGGTTGGATGAAGTTATGTGTGGCTCCCGTGTCAACCGTGATGGGTAAGGACTTCCCACCCACCTTTCCATCCACATACATTAATGTCTGATCCCTAACTTTATGAGTAATGGGACTCACCTTTAACGCCGAGAGAAGCTTGATGCACCCCATTGTCGCTTCTAGAATGGCATTGAGCGCATTCCTCTTTGGGCACTCCTTACACCAATGTGACCCTCCACATAAGAAGCAATCCGTCCTTGTCTTTCGTTTCATTTTCTTACCCTGGTTTCCTTCTTTTTGAAATGGTTTCCCTCCCCCGAACTTGGGCTTGGGATCCCTTGACTCGTGCGCTCCCCCACCTTTGATAAAGTTATCCTTCTTTGCCTTTGGCTTAGAGGTAGACTCCCCTGCCCCTCTATAGTACTCGGGCAAAGATTCCGCAATTGTCATCGCCGTGGCGGTGTCTCGTACATTCCTTCTTTCTAGCTCCATCCTCGCCCATGGCTTTAGCCCGTCCATGAAGTTGAAAAAGAGTTCTGCTTCACTAACGTCGGGGAGTTGGAGCATGAGTATTGAGAACTCCTTAACATAGTTTTGCATTGACGACACATGCTTCAACTCCTTTAGTTTCTTCCTGGCTTCATGGATGACGTTGGCGGGATAGAATTGTCTCTTAAGTTCCGCCACAAATGCCTCCCATGTGTCGATCTTGCATTTTCCCATGCTTCCTACGCCACCAAGTGGCTGCAAGATCACTTAAGTAGAGGGATGCGGTACTCACCTTTGCAGGATCATCCAATTGGATAGCTTCAAAGTAACGCTCCATGTGCCAAATGAAATTGTCAATATCCTTCGCCTTGTGTGATCCCTTGAAGTCCTTGGGTTTTGGCACATCCGCGACCCTTGGGACTTCCCGAATGAAGGGGATCACATCTCCTCCTCATCGACCTTGTCGTAATCTTGCCACCTCGGAGTTGGCCTTCTCCAACGAAGCTTTCAACTCCTCTATTTGAGCTTCTAGAGTGACAACCTTTCCTTGTGCTCCTCGTGCTCATCTCGCCATGTTCGAAGGACGGTATTGACATGTTGGAAGATTTTGGCTTGTAGTTCCTCCCCTAAAGAATCTACATGGCTTCAGATGGCATCCACCTTCCCCTCGGTGAGATCCACCCGTGACTCCAAGGTCTCCATGTTCTACTCGCATCTCCCGATGCGGTTAAACAGATCTCTAACACCAGTCTCCAACTTAACAAACCGAACTTCCCTTGTGGTCGACTTCTCCCTTCGTGGCTTAACGATTTCCCTCTCAACGGACCTTCCCCTAGTCTCACTGTCGGATGCCATAGATGTCGAACCTGGCTCTGATACCACTTGGCACGGACTTAATCGTTGGACTCGTTAAGTCGTTTGGCGCTTAGCTAGACTTTCGCCCAAAGTCGCTTAGCTAAGTAACCCTTCCCTGGAAAAGATGACGCGAATGGCTAAAACTTTATAAAGGATAGAACTCTTAGAGAATGCTTTGATTCAATTCACTTGGTTGGTTTGGAGTGAATGACTCCTCACCTATTTATACACATAGATTTCCTTAATGGACGGTCGAGATTAATTCTATCCTACATTCCTACGGCTACAAATACAAGTCTGGAATATTCCAGAATATCTACAAGGGTGGAGACCCTTCCACCATCTTCCGGAAGCTTCCAAAATCTTCCAAAGTGTTGTCTTCCATAGCCTTCTAGATCTTGAACCTGGGCCTCCATCAATTGGGCTTCTTCCCCACTTTTATTGGTCTCCAAAGTTGGGATAAGGGTTGGGGAACCCACTTAGCCAAGTAAGGTATTGTCATGGCCCGGAAACCTCCCAATATTTTAGTTCAAAATAATCGGGTCGTGACACACTAGTCTGGTTGACATTCTCAGTTTCTTATCACCTTTGCCTGGTGGGATCATTACAGTAGAATATTCTGTAAGCTATCCGGAATGTTTATGGTATTGTCTTGGTTCGTGCTATATCTGATCATTCGGCCTGAATCCTACAATCTATTCATCCTCGCAGCTTCACGAAATGATTCCACTTATTTGCAACTCTTGGATCCTTAAAGATAATTTTCTCTTCAAATTTTGGTCTTTTTCAATGTGCTCACCTATTTCAATATCCGAACATACGGAAAATTTGAAAGAAGCTTAAATTCGGAATTGTAGGAAACTCTGCACGTGTATGAAGAGTAGTATTTTCTCAGAGCTAAAGATGATCTTTATCAAATTCAGAATTTGCTCAACAGTGATCCTAGCAGTATGGAGCTTGTTGGGTGCCTTGAATCCAGTGCATGATCTTTGTTGTGTACGCTGTCTTAGGCCCATATTTTTTTTGCTAAGGTTAGAGTTTTATGTCAACTACATAACTCTTGTAATCATGCTGCAATCTGCACACTCTCTCATCTAAATAGTATTCATCTCTTTCTGCTTGTGGACATAACCAACACACTATTGGTGAACTACGTAAATCTTTGTGTCGTTTATTTTCTATTCTAAATTCAATGTTGTTCGAATCACTTCTATCACAACAAACTGGTATCAAGAGCTCGGCCGTTAGGGTTTGTGATTTTAAAAACGAAGATTTCTGCAATAAACGTGAAAATCGACAAGTTTACTAGGAGGAACAGTTTCAGATTATGGTAGATCAAGATGCGAGCTCTGCTGAAGCAACAAGATTTGTGGGAGCCGCTATCTGAAAAAAAAAAAGTTGCTGATGACGAAGAGTTGAATACCCTCGAGGAGAAGGCACATTCAACAATCTTCTGTGTTTGCTGATGTCAACACTGAGGTTGTTGATGAAGATATTGTCGTCAGTCTGTGGTTGAAGCTAGAAAGTCTATATATGATGAAGTTTTAACCAACAAGTTGCTTTTGAAGCAACGTCTGTTCAGTGTGCGTATGCAGGAAGGTACGCCCCTTAGAGATCATCTCGATCAATTGAATTCAATATTATTGGATCTGCATAATATTGATGTTAAGGTTGATGATGAAGATTTTGCCTTAATTATGTTGGTTTCTTTCCCATCTCGTACAAGAATTTTGTGGACTCGTTCATTGTTGGAAAAGATAGCCTGTCGTTGGAGGAAGTCGGACTAGCCCTTCTTAACATGGAAGTCCGCCACAAAACCTCTGGTTCAGCTACAGATAATCAAGCATATCTGGGTAAGTTGTTACCGGGAATAAGAGACATGGAAAGCTATCAAAAAGAAGCCAAATTACAAGAAGTCCAAGTCCAATGATCCCAAAGCTAACTATGTATGCAATTACAGTAAGGAGAAAGGGCACTAGAAGACAGAGTGTCCCAGGAAGCAAAATCCGCAGGATGATGGTTCTGCTGCTGTTACAGAACAAGATGCTGATTCTGAAGAATACTTGGCTTTGGTTGCCAATGATCAACCACACTGTCAGGATGTGTGAGTTCTCAATTCAGAGGCATCTTATCATATTTGTCCATGCAAGGAGGGTTTTCAACTTATGAGCAGATAGACGGAGGCAATGTTTGTATGGCCAACAGTGTTATCTGTAAAGCTTTTAGAATTGGTTTAACTAAAGTACGAACGCATGATGATTCTTTCTGCACATTGAACGAAGTCAGACATGTTCCACCGATGTCGAAGAATCTGATATCGCCGAGTCTACGGGACACTAAGGGTTTCAGATTCAGAGGTGAAGGCTGAGTTCTATATGTCTGCAAGGGTTCTAGGTGAATCTGAAGGGTGTGAAGCGTGGTACCCTGTATTTTCTGTAAGGGTTGATGGAGCGTATTTATATGATCTATCAAGTTGTTTATTCCTATTGTTTAATTGCATTTTGCATGTGATGGATTACTTCTTTGTAGTGTTTCGCAACGCTGGTGTATCAAGACCGCTTTTGAGATTTATAGCATTTTTAGATAGTCGTTGCGAAACTTAGCGTTGAAGGAAATAAGTGTGCATCTCAGTGAGAACCGCGCCAGAAGAACACTTTAGTGTGCCTTAATGTCTTCTTCGGGCGCTCTGCTAATGTCTTCTTCTGGAGCGGACGTCATTTGATGACGTCAGCATTGGGCCACGACCCAAAATCAGATTTAGAAGTCTGCATGATTTACCTATAAATACAGACTTGCTATTCTGAAAAGAATAACAATTTTTAGCAGGAGAGAGGATAGGCGACTGCGGCAGCAACGCGCGGAATTCATCGCCGGAGATACTTTTCATCGCCGGAGATACTGTTCACAGTTTCAGTATTATTTCTAAACTCGGTTTATTTTCATTATTGCTTTAGATGGATCCTAGTAGCTAAACTCAACCTTCAGCTTGGGGATTTTGTATTGCGACACACGGTTGAGATACTTATGTTTCGTAATTCGATTAGTAATTTACTGTTATTCGTTTGAATTGCATGCTCTGATTATCAAGTTAGCATAGCCTAGCGGTGAAACTGAGTTGATATCTATTGCGTGATATTGGATTGACTTTCTTATTAGCTCAGCCTAGCGGTATAACCTAATCGGTGTTATTAATCGAGTAATTGTTAAACATATTCGAGAACTTAGCGGTTGAGAGTAGTTAGAACACTAGAGTCGACATTACCCTAGCATGATTGTTAGACTAGAACAGTAGTTTACTAGTTGATGCATGTTACAATCGATGATTACCCGTTGCAGTGCATATCCCCGAACTGACTTTTCTCTGAATTTGACAACAACAAACATTCCTCCTACAACCCCTTTTAGTGTGACAATTATTCGAATAGAGCTTTATCACTTATTTCTCTCTCGTGGGTTCGACCCTGCTTACTGCTTGCTAAGTGTTAACAGAAAATTATAAATATAAATTTTGCGCACAGAACAACGTGCCGTCAAATTTTTGCGTCGTTGCCGGGGAGAGCAACGCTTAATATAGAGTTCTAGTTTTTTCTTTTTCTAGTTTTGCTTTGTTTTTTGTGTTTTTGGCGGCGCATGTAAGAGGAATTTGAGATACCGTTGTTTTTCGCCAATCAGAGGTCGTTTACTATTTTATTTTCATTTATTTGTATTTTGCTGTATTTTTCGGTATGTCAAATGCAGGAAGCGTAAATGGCGATGGCCACTAGAGCCATGAACACGATCATATTAACGAGGAAGTACCCCCATAGGTCATACCACCATTCTATGACGAGCCAGAACTAGTGTTTAACCAAAGGCAAAGAGCAGCTCGTCAAAGGATGAAGTTTCAGGGAGGACACAACGGTAGAGGTGGAAGGATGGATGAGTTTTACTATTATGTTCCACCTCAACTACAACCTAGACCATATCTGCCTCAACAACTATATAAACAACTTGCCTGTCATGAGCTGACAATGAGGGAGCTTTCACCCCCTACATTTAAGAATCAGCCCTTGTGCATCAACACTGATCTGGAGGAGGATAATTTTGAGATCAAAACAGCAGTGGTGCACCATCTACCTAAGTTTGGAGGATTACCGGGAGAAGTTGCAACGAGGCACTTACAAGAGTTCACGGGAATCTGCCAAACCGTGAGGCCATACGCAGCTTCGGATGATGGATTTAAGTTAAGAGTATTTCCTGTGAGTTTAACTGACCTAGCGAAATCTTGGTTTCTTTCTTTTCCTTCACGTAGCATAAGGACATGGGATCAAATGCAAAGGAAGTTCCTCGACAAATATTACCCTCCTGCAAAAGCGACTCAAGTGAGGAGAGAGATGTCCACTATGAGATAAGGACCCAGCGAGTCCATGTACGATTGCATGGAGAGATTCAACGCACTGGAACAAAGTTGCTGTAACTTGGGTGTTCCAGAAAGGATGCTGGTGGAGTATTTATTGGATGGATTGAGACCTCTCGAGCGTATGTTATTGGATGCCGCAGCTGGTGGTACAGTGTTGAACTTGACTCCCTGTCAAGTGCGAGAGGTGATCAGTGAGACTGCTGAGAGTGCTCGGTACAGGGATGAGACTAGCCGAAGGGATTACACCAGTAGGACAAGGAACGTTTCACAGGTAGATTCCAACACCAACCAGATGGCCAATGAAATCAAGAAGCTCAAGATAATGATGCGTAGTATGATGGTTGGGCAGGTGAGAGGAATCAAACCTTGTGAATTCTGTCGCGCTGCGAGCCACAAGACCGATGAGTGCCCTACAATCCAATAAGAGGAGGTGATGGATGTTAACACAGTGGGGAATTTTCAGAATTTCAACAACAACAACAGGCCACAGCAGCAGAGGTAGTTCGGGCTGGCAGCAAATGGTTTTAGTTGGCGAAACGAAAGAGAAATTCAAAGTAACCAAGGGCAACCTCAAAATCATATTCAAGGACAGCACTACCGCTCTCCTTTTCAACAACAAGAGAGGTAGAACAATCAGTACCCAAGGAGGATTTTCAACCAAGCAGGCCCGAGCACTGGTAAGACATCGCTCAAGGACTTGGAGAGTACCATGCAACGGAACTAGGCCAAAACTGATGGAGCAATAGCCGAGCTAACCAAGCAAATGTCGCAACTAGCTTCCACAGTTTACGATATGAAGAGTAATGAAGGAAATCTGCCCCCGCAGATAATTCCTAACCCAAAAGGAAATGTTAGTGCAGTAAGTGTGGTCAGCGGCAAGAAGCTTGCAGAAGAGGCAACAAAGGAAACGGGATCAGCGGATCAAGCCCCCGAAGAGAACATTACTCAGGCACGCCCATAATATCTTCTCCAGGCGTGGTACAGTGTGCCTCATTTACCAATGAATTTCGTCATTGGTAAATTCAACATTGATCATTGTGAAATTTCCGCAGCGTCTCTGAGATGTAGATTTGTGTACAAGCAGTTGCTATAACACACTCTTGAACACCCAAATCTGAAGTAGCAAGATAGAACAATGAACAAAGGTTTGTTCACCCAGTTTGGCCAAGTGCCTACCTCTGGGAAAGACTGAACTCAGTCTTTTAATCCACTAAGCTCAAGGTTCGATGTACACACAGTTCGTCTTCACGCACCCTATGCTACACAACCTTAGCTAGGACTACGACCACAATCAGAACAAGCTCTGACTTGTGTCACACCCATTTACGCTTGTATCAATTCAGAATAGCTACTGACTCGACGAATCTCAGCCTATTCTAATTAACACACAGTCTATGCAGGTTTGCTATAGCACCTGCTGTATCAAAAAGCTGATGCAGAATCTGTCCGCATCGCTCCAAGCCTTCTGTTGAGCAGATCAAACCTCTTCACGAGTGCTGCATACTCTGGAATGCTCCCCCTCACTCAGTGACCTCCTGTCACTAGCGAGACACAGCCTTCAGCCAATTGTCCGAGTACCTCCAATCGACAATTGCTCCACGGCCTTCCTTGATTAACCAACAAAGCACTCGATGCTCTTAATTGGCTTCCCAGATCAAGCAGAGATCAGACTCTGCAAGTCTTGATCACCTCTATTCAATCACACAGCTCCACGCGTCTGCGGTGCTCTCGGTGATGGTCAAAGCTCTTCTCGCACTTGAATTCCACTCTCCGGGTATTCTGCGTATGCTCTCTCTGTATACTCTTAGCTTCGATGCCTTAGTTCTTCTGTCCAGCCTTCTTTAAATACTCGCCACAGCCTCGAACAGATTCCCTTTTTGAAAGTTCCCTAAAGACATTATCTCCTAGTTTGTAGGAGATTATATTTAATTTAGAAAATCAAATCTTCCACAAACAAATCTTTCACCTGGGCACGGGAATCTTTGCTGGGATATTCTCTGCTGAATATTTAGATGCTCCACATAAGCTTTGCTCTTCAAGAAGGTCCATTTGAAGGCAAACTCCGAATGGGCACTGATATTCTGCTACAGCTCCATGTGCTCCAGGGTCTGCTATAGCAGTAGCTTGTTCACGCATGCTGGTTTTGTCAATTGAATGTCCTCTGCATTATCAATCTCCCCCTTGACATTTTTGACAAAACCCCTGGCCACAGATGGAGTCTTCCATGGAAGAAAATTTCAAAACTACTTAACATCAGATCAGGATAGATGATGTGGCCACACTCGGCCTTGGGTTTAGCATAGCCACGCAGGGCTTCATAAAAAATACAAGAGTGCATCAGAAGAGTTCATCTGGAGTGGCCTTTGTTTGCTCTCCCCCTTTTTGACATAAATGCTTACGAGTGCATTTCTGTTGGGGCATGACCTTCTTCCTCCTGATATTCCTGGTCCTTGAGCAGACTTCTGATTTGGGCGTGTCTGGCATCCCTTCTCTTAGCTTCAGTATCCAGTATATTCAGCTCTGACTTCAGGTGGCTCACTATCCTTGCTTTGAGGGCTGCTTGGATTGCTGAGGTAGAGGGAAATGCGTCTTCCAGAGGGGAAGAATCTGTTGGGGCAACCAGAAGCGGGTCCTCTTGGGCAATGTCAACATCATGTCTTCCTTTGAAGAGCTTGTGATCAACAAGAAAAACTTGCAGCTCTTCAGACATACCTTCAGTAATCTCTCCCAACTCCGGATGCTGAGAAATCATCATTCCATAAATGAGGGATGGCAGCACAATGGGTTTACTTGAGGCTGTACTTTCAGCATGAGAAGCAATTTGGGGAAATATCACACTACCCAAGCTAACTCTCCTTTTTTCCCCAATTGAGTGCAGAAGGTTAGTGAAGGGTCTGCTAACATTTCCCCTATGAGAGCTAGGAATCCAGTTCCTAATGCCCAAGTTGTACAGCAGGGCATTTTTGGATGTGAGTTCAGCAGTACTGAGATTTGGTCCTCCCCGGGACATGCAAACACCTCCAATGAGAACCTTGGCCAGAAGTTCCCTACTTACACTAGATGGCTCCCTAGCATCACTATCTATTCCTAAAAATGCATTTATCTTTTCAGGGGTAATTGCTACCTTCTTACCCCTCAACCCAACTCTTTCCATAATCAACTCCTTCTTCATCACCAAACTTTTCTTTCATATTGACTAAAAATTCTCTAACTGAAGGTATACTTAATCTATAAGGGTAAGTCAGGGACTTAAGTAGATTTACCTCTGTTAGGAGGTGGATGATCGCTGCTGACTTGTATTTATCAAGGTCCAGTCTCTTCTCTGGAACAATGTGCTTCCTCTCCACAATACACCATGTTTGAGAGATAGGCTTGTTTCTGAACCACACCCCTCTTATAGTGACTGCATCAGTGTCAGCCAGAACAGGTCTTCTCTCAGAAGGTTCACCAACGTCATCCTCTTCACTAGACTCCTCCTTTTCTTCACTGCTTGAATCAGGGATGATGATTGGAGCTTTTCCTTTGTCAGATGATGGAGGAAGAGGTGTTGCAGCAGCTTCTCGTTCAGGAAGTTCAGCTCCAACCTCCTCACCCTCTCCTTCTGAGCCGGGGGTCGTGACGAGGGTTCGGCAGGTCTCTTCAACCTTTTGATCAGCTGCAGCAACTTCTGTAGCTTGTCCTCCCCTTGAGCCTTCTTCATGAACAGCCTCTTCTATCACCACTGCTGCGCTGGTCGCAGGCTTCCATTCACGGACCAGTCTTCTCCTTTTCCTCGAGGTTTCATCTTGTGGAGGAGGAGCATTTTGCGACACAGGGAGTGGTGCGGGCTCCCAGACCACAAAGTCCAGTCTTCGTGCAGTCGCTTCACTTGGCGACTTAGACTGCCTTTCCGCTCTATTATGACGCGCTGCTGCTAGGTTCTTCTTCAGCCCGCGAGTTTTCACCATTGTTGGGGATTTGCAGAGAGTAGTAAGGACAGGGGAGAGGATTGACTTCCTTTTTCCAGATGCACGTGCCCAGCATGTGACTTCCTCTATCTTTACCAACCAACAGATTTGAACAAGCTTTTCAGGGCCTGGTTGCTATAGCAGCTAGGGGTTGGTTCCCTTATTTCTTGGTGCTACTCCCGTTGTTCGAAGGATCCTTTTTAGGGTCAGATGGTTGTTTCTTCACCCATAGTTGGATTGGTCTCCGTTTCCACTGCTTATGACACTCATACTTCCTATCTTTCCATTTGTCACTTTTAGGTCTCCACACCAGCGTTTCCTTTTTGATAGTTTTCTCCTAGTGAATTGGCTCGTGTTTGTTCCTGACCATTCTTTGCTTTTCCGACCGATGGTGATCACTCACTGGACACATTCTTCCAAAGAGCACTTGATGGTGTGACTTGGTGATAGCGCGTCGTTGTGCGCGTCAAATTAATCCTTCCTTCTCCACTTAGTATAGCGGCTAAGTCAGGGTCGATCCCACAAGGAGCAAGCAGATTAGCTTTAACTAGTAACCTACACTTACGAAAATTGGGGTGTGAGTGATTGGGTTGCGCAAGTGCGCGAATGACAATAGTTAACGCAGGATTTGCACTAGACGTGCGCAGGCAGTAGAGATTAAGTACTATGACTATGAAAAGTATCGGCGCAGACAATCCTCTATGAATGTATTCCTTATCATCGACTCTAAACGTCTATAGTTCGGTTTACTCAAGTTAGTGTCCGATCAAGGCTTCCTAACATGTGCGCATGTTCGGATCAAAGTTCATGAGCTATTAATTCTTAAAACTAGTCTAAGCAGCTACGAATCCTGTCACAGTAGCAACTGATTATCCTAGCGCGTTACTTCTAGTTGTCACCGTCAAGCTACCAACTAGTTTAACATATAACAAACAAGTAGCAAGAGTAAGATTGCGGTTCAAGGCTTCCCCTACTCATGCAACTAGCTGTCAACAGTGTGCACAGAATTAATACAAGCAAACAAACTATGCATTAAGCACAAGTCTCAAAGGAAATACTCATAGAATCATGCCCAACCGATACAAAGCGTTTAGCTAGACATGCTAGTAGTAAACATCATAGAAACAGTAAATAATAGCTAAAGTATCCAAGAAAACAGTAACAAGCAGGTGCGTGCAGGTTGCAGTGTCTCGGCTGGCGCAGTCGGCTAGCGCAGGTCCTCTCAGTAGCTCGTGTGTTTTTCAGTTCTGCCTCTCTCTCGTGTGCTGTGTCGTGTCTGTGTGTGTATGTTCAAACCCTAGCCTTCCTCTCTTTATATACTGCTCATGAGGCCCAAGGACGGCCTTGGCAACTTCCAAATCTGATGGTGTCAAGATTTGGAAACACCAATATCCTGCGCATGGCGCACCGCACACATTGGTTAGCGCAATCGGTCTGCGCACCGTAGTCGACTCTGCCACTTCCTATCCTGCTTGCGCTGCTAGCTCCGCAGGCTGTGTGATGCGCTCCTCAAACGCTGTCTGTTAGCGCGTATCCGACTTAGGCCCTCGTTTCGCCCTAAAATACAAAAATACCGGAAACCAGTAATCTTGTACACAAAATGATGCAAACAAGCATAGTGTTAGGATCTAAATAGCGCGTATAAATAGGCTCTATCAAACCCCCCACACTTGCCCCTTGTTTGTCCCGAACAAGCACTCAAGCACGGATACAATTATCTCTCTGGAGTCTAGTGCACAGTCTTGCACTCTGTCGCGATCTGCACTACCATTCACCTTGCGCTGCTCTACCACCTGCGCACCTGCCTTCAACAGTTTTAATATAACAATTTCGAATTTCGTTACCTCTCAGCTGGGATGAAGATCGTTTCGGATGGCTGGGAGATAGCTCTTCATAGGCTCCGGGTTGTCAGCTTTTACTTCGAGGATGAGTATATGGTTAATAGCGCAAGCTTCTTCCGGTGCGTGATTCTTCCGCGCACTTCCTGGGAACTCGAGCCTTTTTTGATGATTTTCTTGTGAACTTTGCGCAAGCTGGTACGTATTTGTGCGCATGCTGATTTCTTTTGTAGCGCAAATAATCTGCTGGTGTTTTTTTTTCTTTTTGTACAGCTTTATCTATGGTTCCTATGTTCCCAGAACGGTTCCAGTCTCGGCCTCCGGATAGCAGCTATGGAACAACGCTCCGCTCTCCCTCCTTTGTCTACTTGCGCAGGTCAGCGCACGCGTTTACACCCGCGCCCGCCTTCCCTCGCTCGACTTCCAGAGGAAAGGTGGTCTGTTTTCCCACCTCGCCACGCTTTGGGTATTCGCCTTCGGCATCTGCGTGGCTGAGCGCGCTCTCTTGTTCCGAAGGTCGCGAAGCACCGGCCTCCACTAGCGCTCTTGACCATATACCTCACCTTCGAAGCAAAGACGACTAACCGCCTCTCTAGAGCATTTCTGTCAACTCCACATCCCCTGTATATCCCAACCAAAAGGAGCAAAAAAACGAAAAAAAATATACTAAAACAGTTGATAGCAGCGCATGCAAGATGAATAGCGCAATACAAGCTGAAAAGTGTGCGCAACCCGCACACAAGCGCACACCACTGCTACTATTTTCTTCAACTAAACTAGGCTACACTACAAAGCTAAAAAAAAACGTGAAATGTAAATGTAGCGCTCCCCCCCACCCACACTTAAACAGAGACGTGTCCCCACGACTCATGCTCAAGCGCAACGGAGAGCGCACACATGCATGCAAGCAAAACAAAGAACATAAGAAGAAAAAACATATAGTCAGCGCAGCAAGAATATAGTAAGGGGTCACAAAATATTCAGCACAATATAGCAAAATATAACAACATCGAACAATAGTTGGTTCAAAAAGATAAGAAATAGGAAACCACCCGAAAGAAATGCGCGCCCTCACTGCAGCCCTAGATGTCCTCGGAGCTGGACTCAGCCGCTGATCCGTGCGCCTCCTCATCTGAAGAATCAGTCACATACTCGGTACTGGAGGCTGGCGGCACTACAGAAATGGCGGCGGGCTGAGCCACGAGGTCGTCCTATGAGATAGGATCCCATAGTGAATCTGAGCTGAAACTTATGATGGGATCGGCTTCAGGGGACCGCTGAGCAGAAGGCTGTGCAGGGGGTGCTGCAGGTGTTGGTGCTGGGTCTACTGCTGGGGTGTGCTCTGCTGCTGGGGTTGGCTCTGCTGTATGGACCGGGGACTGGGTAGGAGGGCTGGCTGGCTGGCGCGGCTCGCTGCGGGATCCTGGGGGTGGTCTACGCAGGCTGAGGAGAGGGGGGATAAAATCTCCAAATCTCCACCCTGATGGTGGGCTCATGCTCAAATCTGCCCCCTCGGGCGCTAAATACTCGAGCACGCGCATGACGTTGAACATCATGCGCCGCTCCTCTGGTACCTCCTCAGGCGCCTCCTCTGCCTCTGTCCTGGGGCGCTTTCCTTGTGCACGCGGGGGAGAATCATCAATGGCAATGGTAACTGGCTCCCCCTGCGGTGCACTCGCCCTCCGGCGCGCTCCAGTCTCCGCACGAGTCCTCATGCGCCTGACTGGAGGCGCAACTGGCTCTGGGGCCTCGTCCATCTCCATTTCCTCCGCAGCCTCCTCTAGTTACGTGCTGCTTTCTGCTCTTTGTCTCGGCGCTCTGGCCGGCTGCAGCTGGTAGCACCACTTCAATGTCCCATCCTCTCTCACGGCTACCGCTCTGAGCTGCAGCATATGGGCGCGGTCCAAGGGAACAGCCGGCACTACTGTGTGCTCGGGCACCTCCGGCTCTCCATGCAACGCACGCAGCAGGTGCGTGATCATTCCTCCACACGTCAGCGGACCCTTCGTGCTGACCCGACTCCAATGGACCACCATGTCCGAGACAAACAGCACCTTCTTCCCATAATAAAAACCCTTCAAAATGTTCATGTCCAACAGGCTGATCTTCGGCGCACCATTGAAACGCCCGATGATTGCATAGGCGACCATGCGCCAGAGGTAGAACTTCCACGGGTCGCGCAGCTCGCGTCCTCGGCTGAGCCTCGCGGCAAAAACTGGGCCGGTCGCCATCGCGCGCCACGCCTCCTGATTCGTGTGCGTGTCTATATCCGCCTCACGCACCTTGGCGCACCTCAGCGTGTGCTTCAGCCTCTTAGCCGAGGCAATGTACCAGACCCCTCTGTGCCGGTACCTTATCTCCAGATCAGCCGTCTCTAGCGACGCCAAAAACTCACACGTATCCTCCTTGTCCGCCGCGCTGTTGATCTCCAACAGCGCCTCCCAGCCCGCCAGCGCGAGCCTCTCCATAATGAGGTCTTCCATCCCGACCTCGCGCAGGAAGTCCCTGCTGATGTACGGGGTCCCGTACATCTCCAGCCTCAGAAAGGCGTCATACTTGCTGGCGAATGATGCTGGGGTCGCTTGATCCTCGGCAGGCTGCATGGTGCACTAGGGTTCCTCCGGTTAACTAAGGTCAACGCTTCACAAATGCCCAAAAATCCAAACTCCACAAATGCCCTGAAAGTGTCACCAAATGGTCGCCTAATGTCCGCCTACAAAACCTACTACCCAAAACTCCAAATGGTGCAGGCTAGCTAGGTGCGATTTCAAACCTAGGGCACTCCTCTATCGCACAAAACCCTACTTGAATCGGCTCAAACTTGACGGGAAGGGTTACCTGGTGTATGTGCGACTGTATGCTCCTCAAATCGTGCTGAACGGACGCCTGATCGGTTGTCGGACGGTGAGCGGAGGTTGAGGGCAGAAGCTTCTTGCAACGGTCGAGTGTGAAAAGTGCTGAAATTTTTCTAAGTACTGCCTTTATATACCCCCTGACTTGCGCATCTGTCATGCGCACTGACCGGCGCACTAACTCGCGCATGGCTACATGACTAAGGAAAAATATGCAAGTGCTAAACTAACTAAAAGCACTAGAAAAACTAAAAGAAAAACGTGTAAAAGGAAAACGTATCGGGTTACCTCCTGACAAGTGCCTTTGTTTAACGTCGTTGGCTCGACTGTACCTCGTTACTTGCGCGAAAGTGTGCCAGTGACCTCCCCCACTCTTGCTCCTGAGTGACCCCGCGCTCGTGCATGTGTTGTGTTCTGCTTGGTCCTGCGCAAAGGATCGGAAGGTTGGTCAGCATGGTTAAAAGTATGTGATAAATCATAAGTAACGAGGTTAGGTAAAGAGGAAGAAGAAATATGAGCAATAGTTCCCAGTTCTCCCTCTGGTGCATCTGGTGGCGACTCTGGCGCAGCAACCTGCGCATCTGCTATCTCTAGCTCTGCCAATTCAACTTCGCGCGCTGTGCCATCCCAAGGTTCTCCTAAATACTTTTTGACTCTCTGCTCATTGACCTGAAAACGATGCCGGTGCTCGTTTTCTAACTCGATTGTTCCGTAGGGGAAAACCTTGGTAACTGTGTATGGTCCGGTCCATTTGCTGCACAGCTTCCCAGGCATGAGCTTTAGGCGCGAGGAGAACAATAGTACCTAGTCTCCTGGCTCAAAAGTGCGTCTGAGGATGTTTTTGTCGTGAAATGCCTTTGTGCGCGCCTTGTAATCGCGCAGCTCTTCTAATTCGCTTAGCTCAAATGCGCGCTCCTTACCAGCCTCGTCTAGGTTCAGGTTGCAAACGCGCAACGCCCAGTATGCTTTGTGCTCCAACTCCACTGGCAGATGGCACGCTTTTCCATAAACCAACCGAAACGGTGAAGTCCCAATTGGTGTCTTATGTGCTGTTTGGTATGCCCATAGCGCATCGTCAAGGCGCTGGCTCCAGTCTTTGCGCGACGGTCTCACAGTTTTCTCCAGGATGCGCTTGATCTCTCGGTTGGAAACCTCGGCCTGTCCATTCGTCTGAGGGTGGTAAGCGGTGGACAACTTGTGGCGCACTCCATAATGCTTGAATACCTGCGCCACTATCCTGTTGCAAAAATGCGTCCCTTGGTCGCTTATGACTGCCTTAGGCACTCCGTACCTGCAGAAAATGTTAGTTCTCAAAAAATCAGCGACCGTCTTACCATCATCCTTCCGGGTAGCCTTAGCCTCAACCCATTTGAAGACATAATCCACCGCGACCAATATATACTCATATCCGAAAGATGGAGGAAATGGCCCCATGAAGTCAATTCCCCAAATATCGAATACTTCATCCACTAGAATTGGCGTCTGCGGCATCTCATTGCGCGCTGATATACCCCCTGTGCGCTGGCACCTGTCACAATTCCTGCAGTGGTTATATGAGTCGCTAAACAAGTGCGGCCAATAAAATCCGCAATCCAGGATCTTTCTGCTCGTGCGCTTTGGACCAAAGTGTCCTCCACATGCGTGCGCATGACAAAACATTAAAACAGAGTTAATTTCATGGTCAGGCACGCAGCGCCTCAAAATTTGATCAGGTCCTATTCTGAGCATATACGGATCATCCCAAATGTAATACCTGGACTCATGTTTTAATCTCATGCATTGGGTTCTAGTGAAATGAGGAGGAAACGTACCTGTGACCAGGTAATTTGCAATGTGCGCATACCATGGTACCTTACCTGTCAGCGCCATCAGATGCTCGACAGGGAATGTCTCCGTGATTCGCCTTGGCTCCTCTGCTTTCACGATCCTGCTCAGGTGGTCCGCGACTGTGTTCTCCGTGCCCTTCTTATCTTTTATTTCCAAGTCGAATTCCTGAAGTAGGAGCACCCAGTGCATCAGGCGCGGCTTAGTCTCCTTCTTGGACATTAGGTAACGGATGGCTGCGTGGTCTGTGTAGACGATGACTCTGGCGCCAAGAACATATGCGCGGAACTTCTCCAGTGCAAACACAATTGCCAGAAGTTCCTTCTCCGTGGTGGTGTAGTTCCTCTGCGCAGCGTCCAGTGTGCGCGATGCATAATAAATGGCGTGCGGCTTCTTGTCCACGCGCTGTCCCAGGACTGCACCTACTGCATAGTCGCTTGCGTCGCACATCAGTTCAAACGGCAGGTTCCAGTCTGGCGCACTGGTCAGCGCCTCCTTCAGCTTATCAAATGCGGCCCTGCACTTATCAGTAAATTCGAAACACACATCCTTTTGCAAGAGGTTAGACAGGGGAATACAAATCTTAGAAAAATCTTTTATGAACCGCCTGTAAAACCCAGCATGCCCAAGGAATGATTTCACATCGCGCACGTTAGTGGAATAAGGCAGATTAGAAATAAGATCTATTTTGGCCTTGTCTACCTTGATCCCCTCCTGCGAGATAATATGTCCTAGTACTACTCCATGTGATATCATAAAATGACATTTTTCATAATTGAGCACTAGGTTTTTTGAAATGCAGCGCGCTAAGACCTTATCAAGATGAGTTAAACATGCGTCAAAGGTACCTCCGTACACAGTGAAATCATCCATGAACATGACTAGACGTTGGAACGTACCTGGCGCGTTACACAGCCCAAATGACATGCGCCGAAACGCAAACGTACCGAATGGGCAGGTAAACGTGGTTTTCTCTTGATCCTCCGTAGCAATGGGTATCTGATTGTAGGGCTTCCTCACTAATCGATCTAGCATCTGGTCCATGAAAGGTAGCGGGAAATGGTCCTTGCGCGTGACTGCGTTAAGCTTCCTGTAGTCTATGCACATGCGCCATCCAGTTTGCATGCGCTTGGGAACTAGCTCGCCCTGCGCATTTTCCTCTACTGTGATTCCTCCTTTCTTCTGCACAACGTGCACTGGACTTATCCATTTGCTGTCCGAGATTGGGTAAATGACTCCTGCGTCAAGCAGCTTCAGGATCTCCTTCTGCACCGCCTCCATCATATTCGGGTTCAATCTGCGCTGAGGCTCCCTGGATGGTTTGGCACCATCTTCCAATAGAATCCTATGCATGCATACGTCCGGGCTCACTCCGCGTAGGTCAGCAAGTGTCCATCCTATAGCGCGCTGGTTCTTGCGCAGCACCTGCTGTAATCGCGCCTCCTGCTCCTCTTCTAATCCTTTCTTTATGATTACTGGCAGGGTGTCCTCATTTCCCAAGAATATGTACTTGAGGTGCTCTGGGAGTTGCTTCAGCTCGACCTTGGGTGCCTGTTCAATAGAGGGCAAGATTTTATTAGCAGTGCAGACATTAACTATATCGCGTACCTGTCTGGATATTGGTTCAGCACTGCTCAGCTCATCCTCATGCGCCTCCAACTCTGCCTGTGCCAGTGTTTCAGGTCCTTCTGCTGCGCTCGCACATTGCGCCTCTGCAACCAAGTCATCTATGTTGTCCATCGCGTGCACTGTGGCGTCCTCATGAGGGTGTTGCATCCCTTTGAATATGTTAAAATGAATTTCCTCGCCATTAACCTCCATTGAGAGCGTACCCCTCCACACGTCTATCTTTGTGCGCGCTGTCATCAGAAATGGTCTGCCCAGTAGGATCTACGCACTGCTTTTGCTTGACTCACCCTCCATTTCTAAGACATAGAACTCTGCTGGGAACACCAGCTCTCCTACTCGGACGAGGACATCCTCGATCATGCCCGTCGGCTGCTTACACGACCGATCTGCTAGCTGAATGGTGAGACCTGCAGGCTTCAGTGGTCCAAGGCGTAATGACGCATATAGGGAGTAGGGTAGCACATTTATAGATGCGCCTAAGTCAATCATGCAATTGCTTACTGTGGTCTTACCTAAAGTGCATGGGATGGTGAACGTACCTGGGTCTCGGCATTTAGGTGGTACCTTATGTTGCACGATTGCTGAAGCCTGCGCATTTAGCATTACCTGTGCGCACTCGCCTTTCCTCCTCTTGTTTGTGCACAGCTCCTTTAAAAATTTGGCGTACCTAGGGATCTGCCGAACTGCTTCAATAAGGGGAATGTTTTGTAGAGCTCCTTATCAAGCGCTTCCTTCCTAGCCGATGGTGCCTGTACAGGGAAAGGTGCAGGTATGTTAGTACGATTCATGCCTTTGTCTTTTGATTGCGCCATACCTGGCGACTCGCCCTGCTGGCTTGTGGCTGGCGCTTCTGGTTGCGCATCTTGCTCTGCTGGATCTGGAGCTTGCGCAACTGGTTGCGCGGGCACCTTTGCGGTCTGCTCTGTTCCTACCGTGCGCCCAGTCCTCAGTGTCACTGCGTTGACTCCTCCCTTGGGATTCTGGATCACTTGCGAAGGCAGGTTGCCATCGCTCTTTTTCAGCTCATACACCGTGGTAGCGATCTGTGACAGCTGCTTCTCAATGGACTCGAACCTTTTGTCATACTTCTCATCATTCTTGCGCACTATGTCTGCTAGCTGCCCCACGATATCTTCTAAGGATCGCCTTGGCTGCTGGTTGCTTTGCGCCGGTGCGGCGATGCGGTGGATTGTAGGGCGCAGCTTGTTGCGTCTGCTGTGGTGCGCGCTGATCCGTGGACTGCCTCTGGAAATTGTTTTCCTCCTTCCATCTGAAACGTGGGACATTGCACAGGCAGCTAGTCCAAAACGCGGCTGATTCTGCCTCTGCAGCCCTCTATTATCCCATCCTCCAAGAGCATTGACATCTCCTGATTCCTCGAAAAGTGTGGGACATGCATCGGTTTTGTGCTCAGTGGACGTGCAGAACTCGCATGCCTTTGGCGCAGCTGGTTGCGCCCCCTGCGCATGCATCAACTTCTGCAGCATGGCCTTCATTTCCTTTATCTCAGCGCTTGTTTCTACCTGATGCACAGAACGAGCACGACTATTTTCAAGTGTTAGCTGATGTCTTACCTGCCCAGCAGAGTCTTCTATCAGCTGCCACGCGTCCTCTGGGTACATGTTGCAAATGTCGCCTCCTACGCATGCATTCAATAATCTCAGCTCCATGGGCAGCAATCCATTCAGGAAATTCTCTATCAGCACATTTTGGGGTAGGCCGTGATTGTAGCAGTTGGCCTCCAGCTCCCTGAAACGCTCATAATACTCCGATAGTGATTCCCCTGCGTCGTGCTTAGGTGCGGCCAGCTCCCTCCTGAGTAGCGCGATCTTTGCTGCGGGATAGAACTTGTCCAAGAACTTCTTCTGCAGCTGCTCCCATGTGTGAATTGATCCTGCGGGTAAGTTCATCAGCCAATGCCTGGCTGTGTCACACAATGAAAAAGGGAACGCTTTCATCTTCAGCGCTTCGTCGCTCTCCCCTTCGGCCTTCATGTTCTCGCAAATGAGATGAATTCTCGCACATGCTTGACTGGGTTCTCGTTGTTCATCCCGTGGAACTTGGGCATGTGATGAATGAGTGAGCTCCGTAGTTCAAAATGACCGTCTAGTGGGAGCACTATGCACCATGGTTGGTTAATTGTGATTGGAGCTGACATCTCGCGCACTGTTCTGCGTCGCGCGGCTTGTCGCGCGGGTGGCGCATTGTACATTTCAGCAGCCATCCTTGCTTCAACCTCGCGTTGCACTTCCTCTCTGAACCGAATTGCGCGATTATCTGCTCCTGCATTGTCTGGGGTTCTGTCCCCTAAGTTGTCTCCAACGACACGGTTATCTTCCATGACCTGTTCTAAATCTCAAAGAAAACGGAATTAAAAGATAATTAAGCTGTTGCGTCTATCAGTGCGCAACTAGAATCTGCGCAGCGCAACTGTTTCAAGGTTGCGCAGGCTGATGTTGATTGCACGCTGTCAGAAACAACAACGAGAATAAAGTAAACAGAAATAACTGACTACTGTAAAAGAAAACTTAAGCTGGTTAAAGCTTATCTGTGTTGCTCCCCGGCAACGGCGCCAAAATTTGATAGCGCGTCATTGTGCGCGTCAAATTAATCCTTCCTTATCCACTTAGTATAGCGGCTAAGTCAGGATCGATCCCACAAGGAGCAAGCAGATTAGCTTTAACTAGTAACCTACACTTACGAAAATTGGGGTGTGAGTGATTGGGTTGCGCAAGTGCGCGAATGACAATAGTTAACGCAGGATTTGCACTAGACGTGCGCAGGCAGTAGAGATTAAGTACTATGACTATGAAAAGTATCGGCGCACAATCCTCTATGAATGTATTCCTTATCATCGACTCTAAACGTCTATAGTTCGGTTTACTCAAGTTAGTGTCCGATCAAGGCTTCCTAACATGTGCGCATGTTTCGATCAAAGTTCATGAGCTATTAATTCTTAAAACTAGTCTAAGCAGCTACGAATCCTGTCACAGTAGCAACTGATTATCCTAGCGCGTTACTCCTAGTTGTCACCGTTAAGCTACCAAATAGTTTAACATATAACAAACAAGTAGCAAGAGTAAGATTGCGATTCAAGGCTTCCCCTACTCATGCAACTAGCTGTCAACAGTGTGCACAGAATTAATACAAGCAAACAAACTATGCATTAAGCACAAGTCTCAAAGGAAATACTCATAGAATCATGCCCAACCGATACAAAGCGTTTAGCTAGACATGCTAGTAGTAAACATCATAGAAACAGTAAATAATAGCTAAAGTATCCAAGAAAACAGTAACAAGCAGGTGCGTGCAGGTTGCAGTGTCTCGGCTGGCGCAGTCGGCTAGCGCAGGTCCTCTCAGTAGCTCGTGTGTTTTTCAGTTCTGCCTCTCTCTCGTGTGCTGTGTCGTGTTTGTGTGTGTATGTTCAAACCCTAGCCTTCTTCTCTTTATATACTACTCATGAGGCCCAAGGACGGCCTTGGCAACTTCCAAATCTGATGGTGTCAAGATTTGGAAACACCAATATCCTGCGCATGGCGCACCGCACACATTGGTTAGCGTAATCGGTCTGCGCACCGCAGTCGACTCTGCCACTTCCTATCCTGCTTGCGCTGCTAGCTCCGCAGGCTGTGTGATGCGCTCCTCAAACGCTGCCTGTTAGCGCGTATCCGACTTAGGCCCTCGTTTCGCCCTGAAATACAAAAACACCGGAAACCAGTAATCTTGTACATAAAATAATGCAAACAAGCATAGTGTTAGGATCTAAATAACGCGTATAAATAGGCTCTATCACTTGGCCTTTGGTTTTTTTTCTCCAAATTTTAACCCTGATAGCCTTTTGTTGTTTCTGGACCTCTTTCATCTTTGGGCATTGATTCTGCCTATACCCTTTACAGCTGTAGCGGACGCATCTTCTATTCTAAAGCTCTCGTTTTGCTACAGAGGGATGATACAGCGGTTGTTGTAGCTCTCGTTCAGATATTCGGATTTGTCTTCTTCTGCAGGAATTGGGCAAGAAACCGATTTCTCATTGTTATCGATCAGTGTATCAGAGGCTTTCACAAAGACCGTTGCTCCAGTGCTCTCTTCACCGGTGTATCGGAGCCCCATTCTTCCTCTTCCGAATCTTTGATATGAGAGAATTTCATCCAGAATATTGTTCTGCGGTTGGGCTGCCTTTACCGACGCTAAAGGGGCACTAGTATCAGTGATTTTGCTTCCTGAATCTTCTCTCTTTAGTATGATGACTTGTCTACTGGATGAAGATAATTTATCAAGTAACTCTTCCTGTTCTTCTTCCAGTTGATTGACTCTGTTACTCAATGCTCGATTCACTTGCAGAGCTTCCTCACACTATTTTAGAATATCTCCCAGATTATCTATCAGGTTGTCTGTTGAGTCATCCTCGTCTTCACTTTCTGACACCTCAACCCCATAGTTGAATTCTTTCTTTATTAACTCTTTACGGTCATAATCGGACACACTAGTTAATACAATAAAGTTTTCTTCTTTACTTTCCTCAGAGTCACTCCACTTAGCAGTCAGAGATTTGTTATCTTTCTTCTCAGAGTTTTTGAGGGATTTGCTAGGGCAGTCAGCCTCAAGGTGTCCATACCCTTCACAGTTCCAGCACTGAACACCCTTTCTCTTTTCTTTCTTCTCATCCTCATTCTGAGCAGGTTCCTTTCCTTGCCTCTGATTTCTTCCACTCCTTCTGGATTGCCTTCGGGAGGGTGAGTCCAGCCTGGACTTTGATTCCATGTTCTTCAAGAGCTTCCCGAGGTTCTTCACTAGCAGACCCATTTGATCATCTGGTAAGGGCTTCTTGTCCTCTGTTTCTGCTTTTAGTTCTACATTCTTGTGTTTAGGGGAGGGCTCTTCTTTGATTAGCTTCAATTCAAACTGTTTGAGGGATCCAATCAGTTCCTCTAGTCTCATGTGTCTGACATTCTAAGCTTCTTCAATGGCTGTCACCTTCATGTCGAATCTGGTGGACAAGGATCTGAGAACTTTCCTAATTAGCTTCTCCTCAGGAAAAGGTTCTCCAAGAGCATGAGCTTCATTTGACAGGTCACACAGCTTGGCATTGAACTCAGTAATAGTCTCTTCTTCTTGCATCTTCAGATTCTCAAACTGAGTTGCTATGATCTGTAGTCTGCACATTCTCACTTTGTCGGTTCCTTCATGAGAAACTTGCAAGATTTCCCAGGCTTGTTTTGCAATGTCGCAGTTGGAGATCAATTTGAAATTATTAGCATCTATTGCAGCAAAAATAGAATTCAGTGCCTTTGAATTACCAGTTCCTGCAGCTTCCTCTTCTGCAGTCCATTGTACTTCAGGTTTCACTCGGGTAACACCCCTTTCATCCATAGTAATGGGAGGAGACCATTCAGCACCAACTTCATCCTAGCCTTCCAATATCCAAAGTTGCTTTCCTCCAACAATTGTGGACGGCTTGTGCTCTGTGCTTCCTTCATTATACCTTGCTTAGAAGCTCAGGATCTTTACTCTGTATGTTGAGTTCCCGCTCTGATACCAATTTAAATTTCCGCAACGTCTCTGATATGCAGCTTTGTGTACAAGCAGTTGCTATATCACACTCTTGAACACCCAAATCTGAAGTAGCAAGATAGAACAATGAACAAAGGTTTGTTCACTCAGTTTGGCCAAGTGCCTACCTCTGGGAAAGATTGAACTCAGTCTTTTAATCCACTAAGCTCAAGGTTCGATGTACACATAATTCGTCTTCACGCACCCTATGCTACACAACCTTAGCTAGGACTACGACCACAATCAGAATAAGCTCTGATTTGTGTCACACCCACCTACTCTTGTATCAATTCAGAATAGCTACTGACTCGACGAAACTCAGCCTATTCTAATTAACACACAGTCTCTACAGGTTTGGTATAGCACCTGCTGTATCACACAGCTGGTGCAGAATCTGTCGGCGTCGCTCTAAGCCTTCTGCTGAGCAGATCGAACTTCTCCACGAGTGCTGCACACTCTGGAATGCTCCCCCTCACTCAGTGACCTCCTGTCACTAGCGAGACACAGCCTTCAGTCAATTGTCCGAGTACCTCCACTCGACAATTGCTCCACGGCCTTCCTTGATCAACCAATAAAGCACTCGATGCTCTGAATTGGCTTCCCAGATCAAGTAGTGATCAGACTCTGCAAGTCTCGATTACCCTTTGTTCAGTCACACAGCTCCACGCGTCTACGGTTCTCTCGGTGATGGTCGATGCTCTTCTCGCACTTGAATTCCACTCTCCGGGTATTCTGCTTATGCTCTCTCTATATACTCTTAGCTTCGATGACTTAGTTCTTCTATCCATCCTTCTTTAAATACTCGCCACAGCCTCGAACAAATTCCCTTTTTGGAAGTTCCGTAAAGACATTATCTCCTAGTTTGTATGAGATTAGATTTGATTTCGAATATCAAAACTTTCACAAACAAATCTTTCACCTGGGCACGGGAATCTTCGCTGGAATATTCTCTGCTGAATGTTTAGAAGCTCCACGTAAGCTTTGCTCTTCAAGAAGGTCCATTTGAAAGCAAACTCTGAATGGGCACTGATATTCTGCTATAGCTCCATGTCTCCAGGGTCTCCTATAGCAGTAACTTGTTCACGCATGCTGGTTTTGTCAATTGAATGTCATCTGCATTATCACATTGTATACTTGATTTGGGTGCGTCGGTAAATGTGTTACCTTACTCTCTCTCTATCTAGCATTGCATATTGGTCCTCTAGAACCCACTGACTTGATTCTTCAACTAGCAGATAGATCATATAATAAGCCAAAGTGTATAGTTTTTGACGTATTAGTGCACGTAGAAAAGCTTGCATTCCTTGGAGATTTTTATGTCCTGGAAATGAAGGGTGATGCGACAGACACTTCCCCCGTCCTACTAGGGAGACCCTTCATGGTGACCGCAAAGACAAAAATAGACACATTTATGGGTGATCTCTCCATGGAGGTAGACGGGGAAGTAGTTAACTTTAATATGTATAAATCTATGCAGCACCCACCTAACATTGTAGGAACACATGCGTTAGATATCATTGAGAATGCGGTGCTTGAGGAGGATATGCAGCGTGAGGAAGGCATCCAACCTCACAAGAGGAAAATGATTTGATTCATAAATTTCCTTTTTAAACTGACCAGCATGGTATCATTTCTTTCCTTGAATATGCTGGATTTTATCACAGGTTTGTTAGATTTTATCGCAGGTTCGTTAAAGGATTCTTGAAGACATCATTGCAAGTTTCTCGACTGCTGCAAAAAGATGTTTCGTTTGGAGACGATGTCCCACCTGATAATGAGTTCGAGTTGGCTGAGCCAGTAGATGATGGGTGATGAGAGGCACCGTCGAGCCAATGACGTTAAACAAGTGCGCTTTGTGGGAGGCAACACGATTTTAATTTATTTTAATTCTTAGTGTAAGTCAGTGAGTTCGGCGCCCTAAGACAATATTAAGGCCGTGCCTGGTTCATACATTAAGTCCCCTAATGTATGCTTCGGGTGCGCACCTAATATGTGCTTCGGGAGCGGTTAGGATTTTTGTGTAGTTTCTTGTATGTTTCTTATTTGTTTCGTTTCTTTTGAATCTTGCATGAGTACCCTTCTTAACATTTAAATTGTACCATGAGGACATGGTTCGTTTCAAAAGTGTGGGGTGGGGGAGTTAGTATTATGTGTCAACACGTTTCCTTTTATTGGCATGCATTAGTAGTAGTTAGAGCACATTTTTTTTATAAATTTTTTAGATGTTGCGATGCTGCTGATTTCGTGCGATATATGCTGCTGATTTCGTGCGATATATGCTACTAATTTTATGCCATTATATGCCGTGATAAAGATGCTGATTTTATGAGATGATGTTTGATGCTATGAGGTTTCGACGTGTATGTTTTGCATGATTTCTACAATGTTGTGACGCTGGGGACTTGATGTTATATGTTCATTTGAGGTGAAATTTACAGGATGTGGAGTTGATAGAAAATGTCCTAGATGGACTTGACACACATTCAAAGGTTTCAGGTCTTCAGAGGATTAGTCGCGTAGCGCGTTGAGTTTGTGGAGGTTGGCCCTCCGAGGTTTGAGGGGTAAGACTTTCACTCCACCTTTGCACCGGGAAAACAAACCGTCCTATCTCTAATCCTAGTAACCGGGAATGGGTGGATAACCCCTATCATGCCTCGCATTAAAAGGATAATGATGAGAAAGAGCGAGACGCGCCATATGATGTTATTCGAAGGCGATGTTTGGAACAGTTCAAAGAGCAAAAAGAAAAGGACAACCAATTCACATTGGAGGGCAAAGCTCAAAAAGAAAATTCAAACAAATGTGAAAGAAGAAATCAGAAAAGCAATAAAGTTGAGTGAAGTCTTCAGACTAAACAAAACAAGAAAGTCCATGAGTTGTCCTACAAAAAAGAAGAAGAAAGAGTTGATTTAATCATTACCCGGACTTCTCACGTGCCAGAGAAAGCAAATTCAGCATATGCGTGTGACGATGACCTTGAGCTGAAGAGTAAGTCAGGAGTTTAAAGAGGACTAGCTCCCAGTCATCCATTGTCATTCCATCTCGACCTCTCAAGTAACATGTATCATTACGGTTTATTGTTGATCATTATTGAATAATGAGTGTGAGCATAATGAACTGATTAGTGAGGACATCTCAAGTAAATTCAATTAGTAGCTGGCATATTAGAAATGCTTTGAGTATTGCGAGTCTTATTTTTGTTCTTTGTTCGGGACGAACAAGTTTAAGTGTGGGGTAGTTTGATGGAGCGTATTTAGACTAATCGAGTTGTTTATTCACATTATTTAATTGCATTTGCGTGTGATTTAAGTTCGGGACGATCCATCGAGTTGTTTATTCACATTGTTTAATTGCATTTGCGTGTGATTGATTACTTCTTTGTAGTGTTTCGCATTGCAGGTATATCAAGACCGCTTTTGAGATTTATGGCATTTTTTGAGAGTCGATGCGGAAATTGGGGTTGAAGGAAGTAAGTGTGCATCTCATTGAGAATCGCGCCGGAAGAACACTT
Organism: Umbilicus rupestris; assembly: GCA_963678935.1. Classification (NCBI taxonomy): domain Eukaryota; kingdom Viridiplantae; phylum Streptophyta; class Magnoliopsida; order Saxifragales; family Crassulaceae; genus Umbilicus; species Umbilicus rupestris. Next base: position 2,212,741 of record OY787618.1, on the reverse strand, counting down.
TAGTGTGCCTTACTGTCTTCTTCGGGCGCTCTGCTAATGTCTTCTTCCCGCGGACAGCATTTGATGACGTCAGCATTGGGCCAACGGCCCAAGATCAAATTTAGAAGTCTGCATGATTTACCTATAATACAGACCTGCTATTCCGAAAAGAATAATAATTTTTAGTGGGAGAGAGGATAGGCGACAGCGGCAGCAACGCGCGGAAATCAAGGCGGAGTTACCGGTCATCGCCATAATTACTGTTCACAGTTTCAGTATTATTTCTAAACTTATTTTATTTTCATTATTGCTTTAGATGGATCCTAGTAGCTAAACCCAACCTTCAGTTTGGGGATTTTGTATTGCGACACACGGTTTTAGATACTTATGTTTCGTAATTCGTTAGTAATTTATTGTTCTTCGTTTGAATTGCATGCTCTGATTATAAAGTTAGCATAGTCTAGCGATGAAACTGAGTTGATATCTATTACGTGATATTGGATTGACTTCCCTATTAGCTAAGCCTAGCGGTATAACCTAATCGGTGTTGTTAATCGAGTAATTGTTAAACCTATTCGAGAACTTAGCGGTTGAGAGTAGGTAGAACACTAGAGTCGACATTATCCTAGCAGGATTGTTAGACTAAATGGGGTAGCAGAATCAGACTCTAGTAGAGAGATCGAGGTGCATGCTCTCAATGGTGGATTACCTAGAAGATTTTAGGTAGAAGCAGCAAGCACAGCGTGCTATCTGATTAACCATGGACCTCACACTGATATTGGTTCAAAAACACCCTAAGAGGTGTGGTTTGGTAAGCCTGCATAATGAAGGGATTGCACGGCATCACACTGTGAGAAATACATCGCAGCAAAATGGGGTAGCAGAACGTATGAATCAGACTCTATTGGAGAGAGCGAAGAGCATGCTCTATAATGTCGGATTACCTAGAAGGTAGAAGCAGTAAGCACAACGTGCTATCTGATTAATCGTGGACCTCATACAGATAATGGTTCAAAAACACCCTATGAGGTGTGGTCTAGTAAGCCTGCATATTATTCTTTACTAAAAGTTTTTTGAGTCCACTGTTTACTATCATGTTAGTGAGAGTAAATTGGAACCACGAGCTAAGAAGGGTATATTTGTTGATTTTGGGGATGGAGTTAAGGGATATAGAATATGGTCGCCATTTGAAAAGAGAATTATACTTAGCAGAAGTGTAATATTTGATGAAAGTTCTATGCTTAACTCGACTGTGAAGTCCACCATTGTGCAGGATAGTGGTAGTATTGATAAACTGGTGGAGCTGCAGATTACTCTAAGTGAGAGTGAATCACGTCACCAAGGTGGAGAAATTCAACACGCCACTACAGGAAATGATATGCCAGAATCAGATGGCCGTCATTCTGAACTGTCGGAAACACGCCAACATAGCATAGCTCTTGATAGAGCTAGAAGAGCGGGTGTTGGACCTCCAAATAGGTATGGTTTTGAGGATATGATTGGTTATGCACTGCAGGTTGTTGAAGAGGTAGATATTCATGAGCCTTCCACCTACAAAGAAGCTGTTTCAGGTAGTGAGTCAACATAATGGCTTGTTGCGATGAGAGATGAGATAGAGTCACTTCACAAGGAAATATGGTTTTTATTCAGATGGTTTGTTGTAATAGAAGTGATTCGAGAAACAGAGCTCATGGAGAAAGAAACTTTTAAAATATGATGCTCTATTGATCATGCAATAGGTAGCAGAATTCACTTGGCCAAGTTTGGAAAAACAACTCCAAATTTTTATATCTAATTTGTCACTCTCGATACAAATCATTTTTGGAAAAAACGGATTGTTTATATTTTCGTCCAACCAAAATGCACCGGCGCTGATGTGGCATTCAAACAAACTATTTTTTTCCAAAGGAGATTAGTTTTGTGTCTGAATCGTACCAGAAATTAATTTTCGGATACTCCTCATCATCAAGCATTAATTTTTTCACCATGACCAATTAGATCGATAAAAAAAGAAAGATTGAAAGATTTAATAAGGACACCTTATATGGAGGAGTTGTATGAAATTCTGAATCTGCTATGTCTTGAGGGAAGAATTAGTTGAACCGCGAAGGTACCAATGATATGTTTTAATATCATTGAGTGGCACTACCCATCACGAGTGCTTCAATAATTTGGATACAAGTAATCGATCCCAACTTCACCACGTCCGACAAATAACTTCATGGTATAACACGAAAGAGGATGACAAATAATTTAACGATCGAGTTAATTCAATATGGTATTGTTAGCCGGAGTTGGATGACACTTGTCTTCAAAACTATTTGCCGTGGTACTATAACGTAACTCGTTGGTTGATCTAACCACGCAATGATCATTTCGCCTTATAGTCTAAATGCAACTTAGCACTCTTCCCATATAAGCATTTTGTCACTAATGTCTTAGAACTTCATTTCATATAACATATTTCATTAAAACCTTATCCAAATTTACAAGTTATGTCCTTAGTACGAGCAACTCACATGTCCGCTTAAATCTATTTAACCAATCCACCTTACCATTGAAAAAAGATCCCTTATGATTTATTTCATGCGTCTCTACATGATTTAAGAGATCTTCTCGAGGGGAGTGTGTGAGATATCTATCAAATTTTTGTTCTGTTTGTTCATGAAGGTAAAATATTGATTTAACATCAGTTTTTGGATCTTCATATTTTTATACTTCACAGTAATTTTATTTTTTTGCATGTCCAAATACTTCTATTAAGGAAGACACTGCGAGTAAACAACCGGACTACGAGCTTCCATCTACAAGCTGATACTCAATTTGAAGCTTACTACGGAATTGACAAACGCATGAGAAGAAAGCCTAACTGATTGCTATTGATTCAATAAATATTGGTTAATTGACTTTTTACGTGGGGTTAATTTTTTGGGAGCATTTTCAGCTTTGATATGAATTGAATAGTCTTTTGTTCTTAAAACAGAAGTTGTTATTTGTATTTGAGATGAACAAATGTGTATTGAGAATGGATGTTTTGAAAGTTGTGGATGATTTTTAAAATTGAATATTGTCTTTTGTTTTTGAAAAGGAATTTGCTATTTGTGTTTGAGATGAACAAATGTGTATTGAGAATGGAGATTTTGAAAGTTGTGGATGATTTTTAGTTGTTTGATTAAATAAGGAGTTGCAAGGAAGAAAAAGAGTATGATGAAATTTCCACAACACAAACCGCTTCAAACCGCCTTTACAAAACGCGATTCGTTATATTTTAAATATTCAGGCAAAATTAGTGTCTCGGCTATGGATTTCACAACAAATCGCCTTTGAGAAGGGCGATTTGTTCAAATATTTGCTTTTGGGTAAAGTGGCTTGTTTGAAATGTCACATCAGGATCAGTGCATCGTTGACTTAATACTAACATGACGAAAAACATAAACAAAATACTTTTCACAAAAGCGATTTGTGTTGAGGTGGCGAAATAGGAACAAAAAATTGGAGGGTGGCATATTAGAAAGAAAATTTATGATGTGTGGAATCCAAACAAAAATTCATATCGGTTCATTTCAAATCAAGTATCGAACTATCAATTTTGTTACCAAATTATAGAAATTTTCAATACAAGTACCAAACTATATAAAGTTTTCAAATCAATTACCGAACTATTAAAAATAATTTGATTTTAGTACCTTATTATTAAAATACAAAAGAAAATTTTAAAAAATACCAGTGACATGTTATTATGGTATATTGATTTTGATAAATTCGGTATTTGAATTAAAAAAAAATTTATATAGTTCGGTACTTGGTTTGGAATGAAGCGCTAGTTCAGGATATATATTGTTTTTGCCTTTTCTTCTAGAATATTGATCTTACTTTCGTTATTTTTTATTAAATTTTAGGGTTTAGGGCCTAAATAGAATTAATTAAACATTATCTGATTTGGAAAGAGATATAATTATTTATTTTGATGTTATATATTTTAAAAAATTGTCTGATATGTTGTAATATTTTTTATTTTATAATTTAAACTGATATGAGAGCATTTTGGATTGATTTGATAGGCGCAGAGATTAAAAGATAATTGTCTAATTTGTCATTTTATAAGTATTTTAGTAATTTCTACCTAATACTCTTATCTATAATTTTCAAGTGTATTATCGGCACTAAAATTTAAATGTACGTTCTTTTGCATTTTCAATATTTTATTAAGTGAAACTAATGAATTAAATATTACTATTTAAGTTAATTAATTTGAAAGTAAAATACTTGTAAATTAATAAAGCTATATTCACCTTTGGATCCATGTTTTAAGATTATAAATTCACATTTTGTTGTCTAAGACTAAGAGAGCATCATATCCTCGCTTGATCTCATATTTAAGAACTTACACATACCCTATTTCACTATCCAAATATGTCGTCTACTCACAGATATCATTAAATAACTTACTTTTTTTATTTCTCAATTTTTCTGCACTTTATTAATTTTTTTTGTACTTTTGGCAACAATTTGGATTTAAATTATATCTTGGGACTTTTATTTTTCCTCCTTTAAAATTATAAATATTTTAAATTAGAATAATTGATAAGCATTTAAGTGATAATAAGATTCATTTGAATCTCTGAGAACTATTTTTGTTCAATAGTGTTTTTAAAAAGATAAATGGTTTGATTTATTTTTTTAGATTTTGGTAAAATTCAATAGATTTTTAGCCCACTTAAAAATGATGATATGTGATAATTTTTTAATATTTTTGCAATTTCAAGTTAGTAGCGTGCTCCATTTATGTAATAAAGTAATGAATTTGATGCACTTAAAATTTATAAAAGTTTGTGTATTTAATTTTTGAAAAATTGTTGCCGAATTCAATAAATTTTATGCACTCTTTATAGCATGGAATTGCTCTTTTCTATAATCCAATCTTATTCATCTATTTAAACAAATAAGCGAAACCTTGCCCAAATATTTGATCGCGTTATTGGGCTTGAGGCCTGCTAATACGTTGGGCTGGCTCTGAAACATATTCCATAATCGACCTGGTTTTGTTTAATGTTTTTCAAAATTTGATTACATCAGCAGAACGGCGCCGTTAACAAGAAACGAAATGAAGAAAATGTATGTGATTGGCATTATCGATGTTTTTATATTTATTTAAAAAAGAGAAATAAATTTGGAAGGAAGAAAGAAAGACAAGCAGAAAACGAGAAACCCTAAAAATGATTTTGATTTTTTGAAGAGGAAGAGCAACACAAATGAAAATATGATGTATATGAAAATCTGAACACCTAAAAATTACTACTCTGAATTTGTTTTATGTCGACCACCGAAGATGATAACCAGCAGCCATGGACCACCTGGGAAGAGCTCCTCCTCGCCTTCGCCGTCAAGAGACACGGCTGCCGGAACTGGGACTCCGTCGCCACCGAACTCCACACCAGAACCAAAGTCCTCACCTCCCCCGATGCTTGCAGGCTCAAGTTCCAGGACCTCCGCCGCAGATTCGCCGCTCAAGAGGCCGAGGACGACGATCTCAGTGTCCCATGGGTCGAGGACTTGAGGAGACTCCGACTCGAAGAGCTACGCGACGAGGTGAACCGGCATGACCACTCCATCTCGTAAACCTCTCTCGCTCTCTTCTTTCCCTGTCGATTGGTTCGGTCTCGCGGATCTGACAGAAGAGATTTGTTTCATCCGCAGGTCGCTGCAGTTGAAGGTCAAGAGACTGGAACAAGATCGAGAACAGAGCTTCAAAGAGGAGGACGCCGAGAAACCATCAGATCTGGACAAAAACAACCGCCGAGATGCCGAGCCGGCGGATCGACACGCCGACGACGACCAAGAATCCGACCCGGAGAACCAGTCCGTAAACGGCTCTAACTCCACCGGGCCCAACAAGGCCAAGGACCGCAGTCCGGGTCAGAACGAACTCGATACGACCCAAACCGGTTTGGACGAGAAAACCGAGCCGGTTCAACCCGGTTCGAAACAAAACGAATCATCGAGCACCAGCAGCGACGAGAGCTCGGATAGTATCGCCAAGGGATTGCCGATTGAGGCGAAGAACGCTGCCGAGTCTGGCGAAGGAGGCACCAAGACAGACAGCGACGTGCAGAGCTCTGCCACTTTGTCCAGGAAACGCCGGCGAGAGAAGGAAGCTTCCGGCGCAAGTGCCGAGGCGGATGGTTGCGTGACGACCAAATCTGAGCCGCTGATCAACGTATTGGGCCTCGTTCGGGCTCACAGGGACGCTTCATTCTTCGATTGCCGACTCCAGATCCAGGTACCTTTTGATTCTGGCCTACCCCTGTTTTTCCATTTAAAATAAAATTCATATTTTCTTTGAATTGAACTTTCGTGGTTTGTTTGTTGCCTGATAAATAAAAAAAAAAATTTATTATATGAAAAATAATTTCACTAAACTAATTGGAAATATCAGATTTGATATATAGAATCTAGTAGCGGATTTCAATTACTGATATTTGGATTTGCTTGCTTTCCCTGCTCCTGTCTGCAGGACACTAAGTTGTACAATAACGTAGTGCGACAACATATGGATCTCCAAACAATCCAAAACAATCTGGATTCAGGTTCCTACGCATCTTCGCATCTCCACTTCTTCAGAGACCTTCTCCTCCTATTCACCAACTCTATCATATTCTACCCAAAGTCGTCTCCAGAATTCAAAGCCGCACAGGAGCTACGCTCTATTATTTCAGACAAAATTGACGAGCAGTACAAGCAATTGGAGAGATCTGAGGAAAAGCTCTCGTCCGCCTCGCCCTCTCCTGGTGCCAAACCCCCCGCATTAGAAAGATCTGATTCTCTTCTTGCCAAGAACAAACCCAGTGGTGGTCCTATTGTAGTATGTAGAAAAAGGAGCTCCATCTCGGGGAAAGGTAACTCAACTAGTAAAGGAGAGCAGCAGAGTGACATTGGGGTTGAAATGAAAACTGTTGCATTGGCCGATTTGAAGCCCTCCTCGCCTAAAGAAGAGCGTAGCTTGTTGAACTCCAAAACCAAAGATAGGATCGTGACTGGCACAAGGAGTTTGAGAAGGAGCAATACCAGCAGCCTTAAAAACCCTGCGACCCTCCCCAATGCAATAGCTGCAGCAACCACCTCTATTAGCAACAAAAAGGAGATTGCAACCACAACAGTAGCAGCAGCAGCAACAACAACAACAACCGAGAAGAAGAAAGATGAATCTTCTGCCTCCAAGAAAGATGACAATTCGGCCAAGAAAAGAGGAGCTGCAGATTTCTTGAAACGGTTGAAGGGGAATTCCCCTGTGAAGTCCAAGGATGTCAAGAGCAGTGCCACAAAAGGGAACAGTAGCACGGCTGGTGGCGAGCAGAAGAAAAAGAATGGAAATGGCGACAAGGTAGATGGGAGGAGAAAGATAACAACAAGGCAAAGCGATCTAGGTAAGCCATCTTCGAAAACAGAGGGGGCTGCTACTAGTCCAACCAAAAGAAATGTGGGAAGGCCCTCCAAGAAGACGCCGGAACCTGCTGCTGCTAAGCGGGCAAGGGATGCTGAAGCTTCAGCCTCTGTGGTTGCAAAGCAGCCGAAGAAGCGAACTAGGAGGTGATGAATATACATAAATAGATACACTCATTTTGTTCTGTAAATTTATCCATGTCTGTTTTAGTAGGCTAGTTTCACCAACTTTTAGTAGTTGAATATTGGCATGCTTTTTTCTTAAAAAAACAATATTTTATTTCTAAGTGATTAGGAGCGAGTATGGAACTTTGGGCTAGGGCACAACATACCATGCTATGATGCAACACTGACAGTAATATCGACAGCCTACGCTTTTCTCTTAAAAAAATATATATAGTGAGAGAGAGGTTGTGTTTGGATTTTAAAAAATTTAATGAAAATAAAATAAATTACAAAATAAGTTAAAAATGAGTAATAATGTTTTTTTTTTTCATAACAAAACAAACAAACAATAAAAAATTCATTTTCTTCATTTATGAACCAGACGGGCGTAAATATAAGATACTAACCGAAAATATCAAATGTTCACTTGGATATTTGCATGAGGTATCCATTGCACAATTCGTCAATGGTAGAAGGTACAGATTTTACTCCATTTTTTTATAAAGAGAGATTCTACGAGCTATTTCAGTTTTTCTTAGAAAAGGATTGCAAGGATTATTTCTCCTTCAACTTAATTTAATCCTTGAAAGTTCAAACTATGATGCTCGATTAACTTGTTTTGAAATTTACAAAACAAGAAAAATAAGTATTTAACAATGCAAGTTACTGGTCCTTTAATGAAAAGTTGTGGATCTTGGGCATGGGACGGAGTTAAGATTTAAAACTAAGTAGGGTTGATATTTTTTAAAGATTTGGAATCCAATGAGAGATCCATCCCAAATCATATAAGGATCTTATACGATCACAATTTAATATTATCAAACAATGATATCTATAAAGTAACATCTTACAAATTGTATTTTAGACTGCGTTTAAAAATCGCAATGTCTTGTTCAATACATAGACGATGTTTGAGCAAACACATTCTACCATGAATAACTAGATAATGCTTTTTTACGAAGCGGTGTCTACACTTTGAAAATAAAACGATGTTTAAGTAAAAAAGATCATCTTATGTTTGATAATATATGTTTTTCAACAAAAAAAATTCATTATCTTATGTTGATTGTATAATGACGCTTTCATAAACAATCGTTATTTTATGCATAAACATTAGATCCCGCTTTTAGGAAACAATCCAATGCTTCAAAATAACTTGCATCGACACTGTTATAAGTAACATCTATAATTTTATCTAAGCCTGTCAAACAAGTACTTTGAAGGCAATTTTCATTCATCCAAACAGATTTTTTCGTCGAGCCTAATAATTTATTTTTCATCTAATCAACCAATTATTTTCTAGCAAAAACTACTTGGTAGCCTTGTGGCTACATTCCTCCCTGATGGATGGAATCGCGTGACCAAATTTTGCTAAGTAAATGTGATATGCGGCGTCCTTTGATTGGACAATTTAAGGTTGCCACGTGTGATTGGTTGGTCAAAACATTATTTAGGTTCCTAACTTTTGAAAAGTCATAAATGAAAAGAAATAAAAAACGAATAAAAATAATAGTTTTTTTTTTCGGAGCTCTATAATAATGAACCATCTTGCTATAGTTTGGACACACTTTACTTCTACATTACCAATTACTTATAATTTTCTCCTTACCTGTCTAAATTCTTCCCTTTTTCCTTTAACAAATCCAACGTTTATGGATTCTAAACATCCTAATTATAGAAAAAACCAAAGCGCTCCTAAAAACAAGTTTTCATAAACTCAAGCTCAAAATCCTAATTATCAGCCACATAATTATAAATCTAATTGTCGTTAATATCAATTATTTACATATTGTTATATGATATCGGAAACCTAATTTTCAATATTCGTAGGGGATGATGAGAGAGGATATATGATGGTGCATGGTATAAAATTAAGAGAGAGAAGGAAATGATCTATTTTATTTGATCATTATTAAAGAGAAAATTAAAAGCAGTCAAATCAATGCTAAAAGACGGTCTGTTTAACATCAGGTAGCCTAATCCGGATCAATAGTCGGTGCTAATGCAATGGGTGTCAACTTAGTCCAACCATGGGGGCAATTTATAAGGCACAAACATAACAGACCAAGAATAGTCGATGCTAATGCAATGGATGTCAACTTAGTCCAACCATGGGGGCAATTTATAAGGCACAAACATAACAGACCAAGAGAAGTATGGTTTTGCTGACATACCAAAATGATTAAAACCATCGGAACACAAATACAATATTACATTGCGAGACTCAGAACTCAAGTCCGGATGTGTTGGATCAAAGTGTTTCTATGACTCACCGTCTAAAGGTACATCATAACATTGTTATTTCTATCTTTACTTATATGCCAACTTATGTGTGCAACTCTTGTTATCTTTATATACAACATTTGAAGACGATGTGTGATAGAAAGGTAGAACAGTTGGGATTTCACATTCTTCTTGTAATTGCTAGAGTTTGCGATTCGCTTGACTCTTTGTATCTTGGAACTCCACAAAAATGACAATTTAATAAATTATCGTCTAATAGTATACCATACAACCATCTACACACGCTCAATTCGAATGTAACCTATGCTCAGTCTATTTACTAGTTTCTTTGTCAGACGAAACATAGTGGGCAACCAATCATCAAAGTCAAGCAAACTCCCATCTGTCCCGTAATTTGAATCATATGATGCTTTCGAAGTTCTTGGTTTGTCTTGGTTTTAAGTAATTTTATGGAAATAAATAGTGCTGTCTCAGTAGAGAAATCTTCAAATACAGGTTCGCAGCTCGATTTAACATATTATACAAACAGGATGCTGTTGCATTAGGTTTCTCAGGTTGTTCTTGGTACAACTGATGGAAATTAGTGCTCGGCCCAACTGTATCACTTACCATATTCTGAAACATGCTATCAATTCAATTAAAGGGGCTTACGCATTGAGGTGGTCGTACATGCGGTTTATAAGGATCATTAAAACTATGCTCGTTAACCATCTTGTATATGTCACTTCTGTTATTGCCTCTCTATGAAGACTTCAATTATAATAATTTTAACGAATCTGTAAGTACACATATGGTTTTCAGTAACACCAACTTCATAACTTTTCTTACACTTACTAAATGGACAACACACCTTATTTCCATAAAATATTGGCCCATTTGCAAAGACCGCTTCAATAAACCTCCCGACATCATCCATAAATATATCCTTATTATACGATTCATCCGGATTTCATTGTTTGTACATCAAAAAAAATATTCCCGAACCAAATCTTATATAAAAACATACTAAACATACCTGCAATTATTATTGTCGTCAAATAAGCTATAATCTCAACAAATAAACCTACATAATTTATCGTACAATGAAATACATAGGTTCAAGAAATGATAAGTTGGAAGTATAGACCTGATAAATAGCAGAAACTCCAAATTGCACAGGTTTCAGATTGAGGGAAACATCATGTGGTGTATAAAGATTGACCGCATATAGAAGACACCCCAAAGTAAGAGATAAATCTTGAAGAAATGTAGCAGTTATACAGGAGAATACATTCCGCCGCATTTCTAATAAGCGTGGAAGTGAAAAACATTTTATAACTGTCGACTAATATGGTACACTTGCGACGTCATTACAAGTATAATTATATTTCCGAAGGTAATACACTTTGTCGTAAAACCATGTTTAACACGACAATATATCATGATTTTTTAATGAACTTTAGGTTATGGTTGATCTAGAAAATAATAGTGAGAGGAGACGACTGAGCATACTAACCTTATAAGAGAAACAAGAGAAAATCCATAACTATCAAGTGAAGTGTTTTTCATGAGAAGCTTATTAAACTAAACAACCTTGAACATATCTATTTCATGCCATCCCATTGCTTCGGCTCTTCCATCAGTGGAAAGTATCTCAAAACTTTTGCAAACTCCTGCGCATTGCACGCGTAACTGTTTCCCACCTGGCATCACAGACTAACATTTCGATTAAACCTCCATGCATGCATACAACATACCCCAAAAGACCTAAGCCCATCATCATGTTCCCTGTTGATAATTGCACAAACTCCATAATTTAAGGAAACTCATCCACTAGAGGAGCTTAAGCTGCACGATAAATGTCTCAGCACTCCATTCATTTATGCATGCATTTAAGATAAAACATGTGCAAAATGAAAACCATCCATGGAAACAGATGTTCGAAAATGAGCCCATTAAAGTTGCCCTTAATATTAGACGGTCTAAAACATCAACATACTCACTTGTCATAAGCATCGTAGAATCCTTTGAAATGAGGTGATTCCCTATCATATCGATGTCCGGCCTGCTATTTCTTTGCGTTCACAATTTTTGCGAGGGCATTGTGTTCTTCATTCAACAAGATTTGTATAGCCAACTCAAGCTAATCCAACATGTATCTCTAAATATGTATCAAATTTTATAATAAAGGAAAATTAACAAATGGTTAATTTTAAGACTCCTTGGAACTTATACTGATATAAGGAATCACAATTAAATAATTAATCTTCCATACCCCTCAAAAGAAATGAAGGTTTAACATGTTCCATCAGTTTAGCTAACAAGAATTAACAATAATCTCATCTCATAATGACTATACATACGAGAAAAGTAACTAATGTGAACTTGAGTTAAAATAGTTAAAGGTGTGGTCAAAACAATATTGTTAACCATTGAGGGTAGACAACTTTTTCTGCTAATTAAGTTAAAATAATTAAAGGTGTGGTCAAAACAATGCTTTCAAGTTTATTTTATGTGGATTATGATAGAAGAAAAAAAGTTGGATCGGACCATTACATATTCACAAAGACTAAGGGATGTAACCTAACAATTAATCTGATCTAGGGCCAAAAGAAAAATAAGAGCCAAAACTATTCTAGAGAGTTCGAAAAGAGTGGAGAACCCTATAGAACTCTTTAGAAAGTTAGATTATTTAATATAGTACTGTGAAATTCGTATGTCTGTCGCACTATGAGTGTTTTACTGTTCTGTATTATCTGTTTCAGAATACTTGTACAGATCGTGTTTCGATAGTTGTTAGTCACATCATAAGTGGTACGATGAAATGAAAAGGATACAGGATATGTTTATCCTGTTCAGCTCCACGAGCCTACTCAGAGGGGTGTCACTGAACTCCAAGTGGAAAGCACTTCACTATTCAAATGATCAAATACAATAGAACTTAAGTAACACAACTCCCTTTTTTACCGCTATGTAATTGAATCACCTTGAGTGCGTCTGACTCCCTCAGATTGAGATCCCTCTCTTGTCCACTTCAATCTGCCTCACACAGATCGGAAGTTCTCTTCCCGAGAACACCAACACTGTAACATAGTCTGTTCAACCTTCAACCCAAATACCTTGCGATCAACCTCTCTTAAGCTCAATTGCTAATCAATCTCCGATAATGATAGGTGCTCTGTTGTCTCTGGTTTCTGAGTTCTTTTCTTGATAATCTGTATTCGCAGTCAACTTCATTTCCTGATCTCCTCAACCTAAATAGATTGGATACATGAGTTTATTTTAGGAAACAAAGATCGATAATCACACTTCCCTAATTGAGCAACCCAATCTCTCGTATCCACGAGATCTTATAAATATCGTCAGCAGAATATTGCCCGTATATTCTTTGCTTAACTTTATGAAAACTTCAGCAAAGTAATATTTGCGACAATATTGATTGATTCAATTGCATGCGCCTGTCTAAGCTGACACTATCTTACCCAGTGTTGCAGCTTTGTTGGTTTTGTACCGTTTGCCAAAAAATATGTCGTACATATATTCATGGAGTACCAGGATTTAACACTCAATTATGTAATCGTATGTATACTTGTCATTTTTAGGAAATAGTACTATTGTAATACTATATTATTGATGATTTTAATTTTTGCAATAAAATTGTGCACCCATGATACATGATTATAAAATAAGTCACAAACTTGTGGATACCACAACGAAAACATGCTCTACACTTTTCTAAGGGATAGCTCCTCTAGCTAATAAGAACAAATATCATAGTTTGATATTCTAATGTTAATACATCTAGCGATATATGAATTTGTGTATTTTATCATTTCAGGATGATTTGACCTTGTATAAGTAAGCATTCAATTTTTAGTTCCTCTTAAATTTCTGAACACAGTCTTTGTAACTTTCTAATCCAGGATTACTTTAATAGGTAATCATGCATCCAATGTAAATGTTTGGGCATACATCAAACTCTCAACAACGGAAGTACCAAAAGTATTCTCCATTTCTTTTCGTTGAATTTACTTTTTCTTTTGAATTTGATCGACATATGTATTAGATAATCATTATTTAGTAATTAGGGCTAGGGCTAGTTTAGTCTTTTGCTGTTATATGTTTTCCTATAAATACCTATGTTTTGCCTTATGTATGATCATTGTTTGCATCAATAAAACTCTAACCCTTTTGTTCTTGTTTGCTTTCTACAATGTAGACAATGTATCCTTTCCAAATGTCTCTATAAATTTAACAATAAATCCTTTTTGAGACAATCCTAATAATCCTTATGATTTATCACAAAATTACAAAAATGTCTCGTCTATATTGTTCATTTCAATGTTTTTTGATTGAAATATATTGTCGCGTGCAATAAACTAGGATCATTAGTAGTAAATAAATTATCATCAACATATAATTTTGATATAATTAAATATATTTATAGAGTTAATTGGATTATTATATTATATTGTCGATATGTATCTTTTTTACGTTTGTAATTATCCTTTCGATGTAATATATATTGTTCTAGAAAAGCTAATAAACACAAGAATAAAATTTCAAGTTTAATCATTTCATGGTCTTATTAGTGTGGGAAAATTATTTTTTTCTTCCTCTGCCTCACGTCCGCCCTTACCCTAGCCGTCTAATATGGCTAATACTGATATGATTGATGGCAATAGTTCCACGGAGAAATCAACTCTTCTAAATTCCCAGTCCTTTTTTTTTTTACATTCATCTGATCAACCGGGTTTGCCTATATGCCTGGTTATTTTGAAGGGTGATAAGTATTAGGATTTAGGAGTTGACTATTGCAATGCAAAATGCACTTCGGGCCAAGAAGAAGATGTGTTTCTTTGATGGTAGAATTACACAAGCCGTTGATCACTCGCCTTTGTTTGATGATTGGTGGAGGGTCAATTCTATGTTCATTGACTGGATCACTCAATATATGGATTCGGTTATTTATTCTGAAAGTTATGAGTCTGTTCGACTCCGGCTGTTCAAGATCGCTTGTTAACTATTTCAGAAAGCTTTAGCAGATTTCATTTCGATGATAGTTAGTTCGAGACAGAAACAGTATGCAGAACAATAAACGACACAGGATATGTTTACCCTGTTCGGCTCACCAAGCCTACTCGGGGGGAGGGGATTGCTCTTGAACCCCAAGTGAGAATCACTTCACAAATATAAGATCAATTACAATAGTTTTTTAAGTAACTAATCCCCGATCGTTACCACTATGCAACTGACTTGATGTGAGTGCGTCTGACTCCCTCAGACGGAGATCCACCTCTTCTCACCTCGATTTGCCTCCTGCAAATCGGTAATTCTCTTCCCGAGAATATCAGACCTGAAACAGTGTCTGTTCAACTCTGTTCTGCAGCACACGACGATTGCTCTTTTGTTCTATCGATTTCAGGTTAGCTTCTGGTAGTGATCGCCGGAATTCTTTTTCTGATTTGCTCTATTCTTTTTCTGCAGAATTCATAAAGTCAGCACGCTTGCTCCCTCTCATAAATAGATTAAAACAAATGATCTTCTAGGCGCAAAATCTGGTGAGGATGATCAAATGATCTTCTAGGCATAAAATCTGGTGAAGATCTAATCTTTTGATTGAACATAATCTGGGATTCTAGGCACAGATTCTGGAGGAGAATATCTTCGTAATAGCTGCGGTATATGAGCTTCATCTGCAGATCTTGATTGATCTTCATAATAACTGCAGTATATGTTCTTGCTGATGTGCTTCATCTGCAGATCTTGATTGCTATCTGTTTGAACAGGTGCTGTCTCACCTCTTGTCTCAGCCAAGAACATTGCCTTGTTTTTGTCAAAGAATGTGTCATTCACAATCCATGAACTATCTAGATCTAACAATCTCCCCCTTGATAATTTTTTGACAAAACTAACTCCCGCTGCCATTTGCTATAATACTCCCTCTTTTTGTAAACAAAATGACAAGGCAATGACCAACCAAACTCTCGTCTCCTGAACAATCTTCCACTTCTTGTCAACCTCACTGTTGCAGAACAATGTTCCTGGTACTGTGACAGCCTTTGTCAAAGACTCTCCACTTAGATTTCAGATAGGGTGGACATTTCTCGGACTTCCTTGCACCAATCTTATTCTTCTTCGTGGCACTGCTCCCCCTGTCTCAGTGACTGCACTCTCCTTTTTCTTTGTTTTACTATCCATCTTTGCTTAGACAGTGGTGCTGAACAAAGTACTCCATCATTGCCTCATTCTGATTATCTGTCTCAGCAACTGATCATCTGCCTCTTTGTCTGCTCCACCAGAGACTGTGTCAGCAACAAGTCTTTACTCTCCTTGACAGCGCATCTTTTGAATCTTTCTTCAACCCAAATTCTGTCTCCTTTATCTTGTCATCAGGTTTCTGAGCAAGCAGCTTAGCTAGTCTTTTTCCAACAGACTTCAAACAGTTTCTTCTTTGAAACAAGTCTGTTCCACACTTGTCTGCCAGAGACATTTTGACCGACTTCGCCTTCTGTCGCTAATCGTCTCAGTCCTCTCGGCAGGCAACTCCCCCTGACTGTCAGAACCTTTGAAACAGACTCTGTTCAACTGCTGCAGACTTCTGAACAGGAGCTGGCACCTCAATTAGACTCTCAGATCTTGCTGATTTTATCTTTCCAAAGGATCTAGAAAATAATTGCCTCGTCATGCATGACCTGTCACACATCTTCTACCTCACTCTGTTTCACCCACTCTATTAGAAAAACACCAGAACTTCTCCCCCTGAATTCTTTAACCTGTTCAACAGTTCCTTACGCATTGTTCCAGAGCTGGTCAAGCCTTCCTGAACCTGATTATGCGTTGACAACACATAGACCCAAGACGAGTCTAAGTGTTTCAAACTGAGCATTGTTCAAGGCCTTAGTGAGAATTTCTACTTGCTGTTTATTAGTGGATATATGTTTCAGAGTCATATCCCCCTGTTTCAGACCATACACTTCCTGCATCTGTTTCATCCAAATCATATGGGCACAACAGCTTCCTGCAGCTGTATATTCCTCCTGAGCAGAACAAGGCTGTTTCTGAGATAGAGTAAACTTCCGATCATGCTCCTGTACAGGGTCTGTTCCACGCTTACTCTAGAATAAGTGTGCTTATGACTTGCATTTTCCAACCCGAACTTCTTCACCAAGTTCCTGGCATCCTTGTGAACGTGCTTCACCCATAGAGTCTTGTATTCTCCCCCTCGCACATAGCCATGTTGAACGAGAAATATCCTCAAACGTTCACACCATGCTTTCGGCGCCTGTTTCAATCCGTACAAGATTTTTTTGACATGATACACAAGATCCCTTCTAATGGTAATAAGGGTTGTGCCTTTCTCTCATTGCAGTCTCATAATTCGATGAATCGCTGCCTGAATAGTGTCTGATTTATGTCTTGTCTATTTTTCTATCTTGCATTCACCACACATAACATCAGTCTTTCCCTTTAATTCTGGTATTCCTCGCACTAGACCTTGTTTAGATGTATGTCTCAGTGTCTTGACATTCAAGTGTCTTCGCTGCTTGTGCCACATAATCAGTTCAGCCTGCTGAGACATAAAACAGGGAGCTGTGACGAGCTCTGTGTGAGAATTCAACAGATAACAGTTATTTGATGAACGAACTCCTCTCAAAACACACTTTCCTTTTCTGTTAACAACCTGGCACGAATCCTTGGTGAATTACACATTCAGCTTTCCATTAGACAGCTGACTTATACTTAGTAAGTTGGCTTGAAGGCCTTCCACAAGGAGCACTTCGTCAATTGAGGGCATCCCTTGAACAGATAATGTACCTTGACCAATGACCTTTACTTTTGTCCCATCACCAAATGTAACAGATCTCCCATCCAGGTTCTGTACATCGGTCAGATAGCTGGCTTCTCCTGTCATGTGGGCTAAACAGCCACTGTCAAAGACCACCGGTCCTTCTCAAGGTGAGAAGATGAGTTGTATGAGACGTAGCAATGGTTGTCATGAATTTTTGAGACAGGCACGGATCTTCTCAAGCGATATTTTGCAAGAAATGTGGGGCACTTTCTCTAGATGTGGCCTTGAGCTTTGCAAAAGTAGCAGATACGCTTGTCCTCCGTCCAACGCTTATTAAATCTGTGACTGGGATGAACAACGTTAACATAATTAGAATTTTTAGCTTGAACAAACACAGTCTTACCACAAGTTTTCTGATGTTCATAGCCTGGACCAGGACTTCCGTTATTCGAACGCTGAGCACCCAAAACGAATCAAGTTTCTTCCCATTGTTAAACATACTGACATACTTTCTTACTCTTGACAGTTCAACCACTGCTTCTGAGTGTTCCAGTTTCTCCTTATCCAATGCTGTTTGCAGTCTCTTAGCTGTCTTAGACAGCTCAAATTTCTCAGCCTTTAAGCTTACCACTTTTTTGCATAGTTTGGAATTAGCTTCCACTGCTACTACCCACTGTTCATACAACGCCTTGTATTCTTCAGCAACTGTTTCTTTGGTGATTTCTGTGTCTGTATCACTGACACTATAACTGTCTGATTCTGGTTGTTCTGTTTCAGTGCTGGCAGCATCTGTCATGGTTGTAAGAGCCAGATAATTTGATTCTTCCTCCTCTATTTCAGACTCCTCTGTCTCAGTACCATCCCATCCAGCCAGAACAGCCCTTTTTTATTTCTTGAGAATGTTGGCACATTCAGCTTGGATGTGACCAAACCCTTCACATTCTCGACATTGAATTCCTTTTCTTTTTTCTCCTTTCTGAGTTTCATTGATTTTTATTATTCTGAACTTCCCGTCTGGTTGATTTCTGGAGTCTGTTCCAGATTTGTTGAACTGTCGCTGGTTCAGTTTTTTCATAAATCTGCCGAAATTCTTTGCAAGCAAAACCATCTCTTTGGATATTTCTCCCTCATCTTCTATTAACTCAGATGTTTCACTTTTGAGAGCAATTCCACAGATTTCTTTTCAGGAGCTTCAGATGTCAGTATCATTTCAAATGTTCGGAGTGATCCCATCAAGACATCAAGCCTCATCCCATTTACGTCCTGGGCTTCCTCAATAGTCATAACCTTCATAGCATACTTTAGGGTTAGTGACCTTAGAACTTTTCTGACAAGCTTCTCATTGCTGATTGCCTCTCCAAGTGCATGTGCCTCGTTAGCAATGTCCATCAATCTCGCATTAAATTCAGTAATAGACTCCTTCTCCTTCATTTTCAGATTTTCAAATCTGGTGGTTACCATCTGTAACAGATACTGTTTCACCTTGTTCGTCCCTTCAAAGGCTGTCTCGAGTATCTCCCATGCGTGTTTTGCTGCTTCACATGTAGAAATTAGTCTGAAAATGTCTGGTTCGATTGTGTTGAAGATCGCATTGAGAGCTTTGGTATTTTTTGCAACCGCTTTATCCTCATCTGATGTCCACTGACTTTCAGGCTTAGGATAGGTTACTCCATCTGTGTTCTTGACCACTGGTGCATCGTACTTGAGGATCACTGATTTCCATGCTCGATCATCTATCGATTTGATAAAAGCCCTCATGCGGTTTTTTAGTATGGGTAGTTCGAACCATCAAGGAGTGGAGGCAGAGTAATGTTCTGTCCTTCTCGCGAACTCATCTTGAACAGCTCTGTTCCAGTCCCGAATCACACTTTGTACATCGAGAGTCCCGCTCTGATACCAATTGAAAGTTATGCGTATATTCTGCTCCGGCTGTTCAAGATCGCTTGTTAGCTGTTTCAGAAAGCTTTAGCAGATTTCGTTTCGGTGATAGTCAGTTCGAGACAGAAACAGTATGCAGAATAATAAACGACACAAGATATGTTTACCCTGTTCGGCTCACCAAGCTTACTCAAGGGGGCTTGCTCTTGAACCCCAAGTGAGAATCACTTCACAAATATAAGATCAATTACAATAGTTCTTTAAGTAACTAATCCCCAACCGTTACCACTATGCAAATGACTTGATGCGAGTGCGTCTGACTCCTTCAGACGGAGATCCACCTCTTCTCACCTCGATTTTCCTCCCGCAAATCGGTAATTCTCTTCCCGAGAATATCAGACCCGAAACAGTGTCTGTTCAACTCTGTTCTGCAGCACACGGCGATTGCTCTTTTGCTCTATCGATTTCAGGCTAGCTTCTGGTAGTGATCGCCGGAATTCTTTTTCTGATTTGCTCTATTCTTTTTCTGCAGAATTCATAAAGTTAGCACGCTTGCTCCCTCATAAATAGATTAAAACAAATTATCTTCTAGGCGCAAAATCTGGTGAGGATGATCAAATGATCTTCTAGGCATAAAGTCTGGTGAAGATCTAATCTTTTGATTGCACATAATCTGGGATTCTAGGCGCAGATTCTGGAGGAGAATATCTTCGTAATATCTGCGGTATATGAGCTTCATCTGCAGATCTTGATTGATCTTCATAATAACTGCAGTATATGTTCTTGCTGATGTGCTTCATCTGCAGATCTTGATTGCTATCTGTTTGAACAGGTGCTGTCTCACCTCCTGTCTCAGCCAAGAACATTGCCTTGTTTTTGTCAAAGAATGTGCCATTCACGATCCATGAACTATCTGGATCTAACATATTCATCGATTTCTTTCCCTGATATAGTTCGTGATTCATGTGAAGATCTGAAACATCATTTCTTAGTTGACAATCGACCTCGAATTTTTCAGATTCAATCGTTTATTGCTTTCTAATGTTAGAACGGTCAAGGCTGTATGCGTACTACAATGAACTCAAGCAGCTTTGGGAGGAGCTGACTACTTATGTGCATCATCGTACCTATTCATATGGAAATTATACTTATAAGATTACTTCTCAACTGAATCAGGATGTTGCTGAAGAACATTTTATTGAATTTTCATAGGTATTTTTGGGACCGTGCGGTCTAATATCATGGTATAAGAGCCTTAACCTCCTCTCTAATGTATTTATGCTCTTGTTATTCAGAAAGAATGTTAATGTTTGATAGTAAGGGCTCAAGAAGCATCTTTTGAGTGGTTTGCATCTTTTGACCACTTAAGCCTTGTCAAACCACTCAAGCCTTGTCAAAAGATGTCAAGGCGATAGCCGATTGTCTGGCGATCGTGCATATGTCAAGCCAATGTGCACAAATTATGGTAAACTTGGTCATAACGTTTCCAAGTGTTATCGCCTGCAAGGTTATCCTAAAAGTTGGGTGTTTCTGTAATCAAAGTTGTGAGTTTGATCCTAAAACTTGGTCAATACACTTCGAAGTGTTTTTGCAACTCACCTATTGTACCCAGCAATAGCGCCTATCCACACACCATCGGCCGTGGGGTTGCTGGTTCAGCTAATGCGACTCACTTGGGCTCTACTCCAGGTAGTGGTTTCACACCGTCATCGCTGACCGTGCAGCTATAGGTCGCACTCTTTCTCATGAGCAATGGAACACTATTAGGAGCATGTTTATTTTCCTGAAGTTCAAGTTAGGGGCTTCTCACAACCTCTTTGGTAAGCCTTTTACTTAGATTTTTGACATTGGAGCTTCATTTCATATGAAATGAAATATAGCTCTCATTATGACATTAAGTATGTTACCCCAATCTCAATAAAGTCACCAACTATTTGTCTTGCTTTTGCAACCAAGGAGGGCGATCTAATACTTTTTGACTCTATTACACTACATCATGTGTTATTTCATGTTGGACATGTATAAGTCGTTATCGAAAGTCATTCTCAAACACCTACGCGGGCGGCCGGGGGGTGGAATCAAGAGCCGATTTCGCCCGAAACGCAAAGAAATTTGTGAGCGCCCGCATCATACGGACACGAATGGGCCTCCGTTCGGGTTGCGCAATGACAATTTGGTTTTGCTAAGTCGCTTTGTGATATATGTGGCATGATATAAACCATATAATATGCAATTTCCTAAGCCACAAAACTACGCAGTTTTGTGTTTGAAAATTAAAAGACTCGGACTGAATCTTTGCTTATCTCTTTGGAGGTTCAGCCGGGTCTCCTCATCTTCCCCATGTTTTGAGAAGTTAGATGATCATGGGATGTTGGGCAGTTTGGCAGTTACGCTGCGGTTGGCTCTCGATTACTATAATAGGAGGGTCGCGTCCTCTTTTGAAAGTATCTGAAAATCCGAAATACAGCAATCCATCCCTCGTGTCAGTAGCATAGGACCTCTGTTTTCGGTGATAGTTAGAAGGCAGCAAACTCCAATTCGCTTCATGTGATCGGTGCAATCAGTTTAAAGTCCTGTTGTCAAATCCTTGGAAGCAAATTGCCAAACCACACCCAGCACGGAAGGGGGGCAATTATGCTTTAAGAAAATTACCGAGCAAGCTTCAACAACGCATCTGACTTTTTGTTCATTCATTTTTGTTCAGTAATTTTAAATTTGTATACACTGTTAATTGCAAGTCCTTATTTTACAGTGATTGTACTTCTACAATCTTAAAGCGTAATTTGTGGTTACAAAACAGGTTCTGTAATTGTGTTTTAAAGTTACTGATATTGTTTGTTTTTGTGTAGACATGAATACTGAGAACCAAACCATGGATGCAGTGCATCAGATGCTGACTGCTGTGGCAATCGGAGTGGATCCAGTTACTGTTGCTGCCGAAGTGCAGCAACCTGTTGGAACAGAGAGTGCGACAGACTCTTGATGTTGCAGTTTCTAGGATTCTACCTGCTGGTCAGTTTCTTACTGCTTCAGCAGCGGTCATGCAGGATTTTAACCCACTACTGGCTGCGGCCAGGAATGGATCTACGGGTCCTATTCTAAGCGGGACTGTGGCACAAGTGCCCCTTGCAGTTATGCCGGCTGAAAAGCATGAGAAGTTCCATGGGCTGAACTTCAAGAGGTGACAGCAGAAGATGCTCTTCTATCTGACCACTCTGGAACTGGCTCGTTTCCTGATCGAGGATCCTTCTTTTGTCAGTGAACATGGCACAGATACCCAAAAGCGCATGGCATGCATGATGTGGAATGATTCTGATTATATGTGCCGGAATTATGTCATGAATGGCCTTGCTGACAGTCTGTACAATGTGTACATCTGTATGAAGACGGCCAATGAGCTATGGCAATCATTGGACGACAAGTACCGAAGGGAGGATGCAGGCTCCAAAAAGTACATTGTGGGCCGGTTCCTTGAGTTCAAGATGACCGACTCTAAGACTGTTGTGAGTCAGATGTATGAGTTGCAACTCATATTCCATGAGATTACTGCTGAGGGAATGCTGCTGAGTGAGTCATTCCAAGTTGCTTCTGTGATTGAGAAGCTGCCTCCAGCCTGGAGAGAGTTCAAACACTATCTCAAGCATAAGAGCAAGGGGATGAATCTGGAAGAGATTTATGTTAAGCTCCGGATTGAGGAGGAGAACCGAGGCTCTGACAAGAGGCTGAAGGTGACACCTGAGAGGGCCAATGTGGTGGAGCATGGTGAAGCCTCAAAGAAGAAGTCTTCTAACAAGCTGGCTCCGAAGGGTAAATCCTTCAAGAGGAAGCAACAGCCCAAGTTCCAGGGGAAGTGCTTGAACTGTGGCCAAGCTGGTCACAAAGCTGATGAGTGCTGTAAGCCCAAAAAAGAAAAAAAAGGAAGTCAATGTTGTTGAGGCTGATGATGACTACCTTGTGGCTGTCATTTCTGAGCTGAATCTGGTGGACTCAAATGACAGAGACTGGTGGCTGGATATTGATGCTCCCCGCCACATGTGCTCAACTGAAAGTGCTTTCTCTATTTTGGACAAGACTGGAACTGGAGATAAGGTGCACATGGGCAACTCAGCCACTTCTGAAGTGAAAGGGAAGGGCAAGTGATCCTGAAGCTCACCACTGACAAGAAGTTGCAGCTGAATGATGTTTTGTTTGTGCCGGACATTAAGAAGAATTTGATTTTTGGGATAGTGCCGGATAGCCATGGATTCAAGATGACCTTCCAGTCCCAGAAGGTAGTCCTTGTCAAAAATGACATGTATGTTGGTAGGGGCTATGTAAAAGAAGGCTTGTAGAAGCTGAATGCTATTGATATCAAATCTGATGTAACTGATGTCAAATCCAAAGCTATGAATAAAATTGATTCTTCTGTTTACTTGATTGAGTCCTCTAATTTATGGCACGAACGTTTAGGACATGTAAACAGTGATCTATTAGAAATTTAATGAATTTGGAGTGTATACCCAAAGTTCAAATTAACTTCGAACACAAATGTGAAACATGTGTCGAAGCTAAATTAACGAGGACATCCTTTCACATAGTTGAAAGAAATACTGAGCCCCTCGAATTAATAAATAGTGATTTATGTGATTTAAAATTCTTGCCAAGTAAAGGTGGAAATAAATATTTTGTGACTTTCATTGATGATAGTATAAAGTATTGTTACATATATTTGCTTAAAAGCAAATATGATAGTACAAAGTATTGCTACATATATTTGCTTAAGATTCAACTTGACAAGAGAATAAAAAGAGTGAGAAATGATCGTAGTGGTGAATATGTTGAATCGTTAGGGGCGATTTGCGCACAACACGGTATTATTCATGAAGTGACCCCACCATACTCACCTCAGTTTAATGGTGTTGCTGAGAGAAAGAACAAAATACTAAAAGAGATGATGAATGCAATTCTGTTAAGCTCTGGATTACCCCATCCAATGTGGGGGGAAGCCATCTTATCTGCAAATTATCTCTTAAATAGAATACCTAGCAAACGAAAGGACAAGTCTCCTTATGAACTATTTTTAGGACGTAAGCCTTCTTATAAACACTTGCGAGTGTGGGGGTGCCTAGTTAAGGTTTTGGCACCAATCCTAAGAAAATGAGAATAGGACCAAAACAATTGATTGTATTTTCATTGGTTATGTGCATAACAGAAATGCATATCGATTCTTGGTTTATAAATCATAGAATCCAAATATTCATAAGAATGATATTTTGGAATCAAAGAATTTGTGGTTCTTTGAACGTGAATTTCTATACAAAGGTATGATAAGTAGTCTAGATCCTCCTGACCAGGAATCACCTCCTGAAGAAATTGAAGAATCATCTCAAATTCAGGAAGATGAACCTGAGAATGAGATTGATTCAGAAGATCTAAGATGCAATAAGCGAATGAGACTCGAAAAGTCTTTTGATCCTGATTTCTTAATGTATATGCTTGAGGTTGAACCTCAAACATATAAGGAGGCTGTAAACTCTATTGAAGGTCCCTTATGAAAAGAAGCCATAAGAAGTGAAATTCACTCAATTATGCAGAATCATACATGGGAGTTAGTAAACCTTCCTCTTGGAAACAGACCACTTAGTTATGGGTGGGTATTTACTAGGAAGATGAAGGTGGATGGCGCAATAGATAAGTATAAAGCGAGACTTTTAGTCTAAGGGTATAGACAGAAAGAAGATCTAGATTACTTTGATACATTTCTCCAGTGACAAGAATAACTTCCATTAGAATGATAATTGCTATTGCGGCATTGCGCAATTTGGAAATTCATCAAATGGATGTAAAAACTGCATTTCTCAATGGAGAATTGGAGGAAGAAATCTATATGGAACAACCTGAGGGTTGTCTTGTGTCAGGTCAAGAGAGTAAAGTTTGTACACTTGTTAAATCTCTCTATGGTCTAAAACAAGCGCCAAAATAAGGGCATGAAAAATTCGACTGTGTGATGTTGTCAAATGGTTTCAAAATCAACGAGTGTGACAAATGTGTATACATTAAGAACACTAATCATGGATATGTGATTTTGTGTTTGTATGTTCATGATATGCTTATTATGGGAAGCAATGAAGGCATGATGAAGACAACAAAAGCAATATTAAACTCTAAGTTTGATATGAAAGATTTGGGACTGGCTGATGTGATTTTGGGAATCAAAATTACATGCACAACAGATGGTCTCAAGTTAAGTCAATCACATTATGTTGACAAAATTCTAGACAAGTTTAGGAAAGAGAGTTCTGGTGTGTCTAGAACTCCAATTGATATTTCACGACACTTGTCTAAGAACAGAAAAGAAAGTGTCAATCAATTGGAATATGCCAGAGTGATAGGCAGACTGATGTAAATTGTATAAGACCAGACATAGCTTATACCGTAAACACACTTGCAAGGTATATAAATAATCCAGGATCAGAACACTAGGAAGCAATCGTGAGAGCACTGAAGTCTCTACGATTCACTCGGAAATATGGTTTATATTATACCCGAGATCCGAGAGTCATTAAGGATTCAGTGATGCCAGTTGGATTTCTGATATAAAAGATTCAAAAGCTACGAGTGGTTATGTATTTACCTTAGCAGGTGCTGCTATATCTTGGAAATCCACTAAGCAAACTCTGATAACCAGATCAACAATGGAAGCTGAGTTTGTCGCATTAGATAAATGTGGTGAAGAAGCTGAATGGTTAAGAAACTTTGTGGAGGATATTCCAGAGTGAACAAAACCTGTGCCGGCAATTTGCGTACACTGTGATAATCAGTCAGCTATTGGACGAGCACAAAGTGTCCTGTATAATGGAAAGTCTAATCATATTCATCGACGACATAATACCATTAAATAACTATTCTCTACAGGAGTCATTAGTATTGACAATGTAAGGTCCAAAGAGAATATTGCGGATCCGCTAACCAAAGGGTTTAATAGGGACCTAGTAGAGAAGTCAGCTAAAAGGAATGGGATTGAAGCCCTACTGAAATAAGTCAAGGTAAAAGGAAAAACCCAACCATGATGACTGAAAATCCCAAGAACTTAGTTCAATGGGGCAACCTCTTTGCTGAAACGAAGTGAGGTCACTGTGGGGCGGTAAACCCCCAGACCCATTCCTTAATGATCAGTGATTCCAGTATGAGGTTTAGCTTGAAGCTTTTAATGATTCTGTGGAGTAGGAATTAGAAATTCCAAATAGGGTATTGCGGGATTACCATAATAGGAATCATTTATGCGAGAGCGAAGTGTGGCCGCTTCAAAGGAGAATTATGTGGGCTTAATTCTTTAACAACTCTCTCAGATTCAGGCAGGGGTTTCAGGGTCATAACAAACGCACCCATGAGAAATAGATGTACGCCATGACAATATCTATGGAAGATGTGTACTTCATTTACACAATACGACGAACAGTGCAAGGACATCGCATCTACTGAATAGTCAGTAAAGAATGCATATCTTTCAAGGGAAGGTTAAAAGGTTATACCCACCTATCCTTTGCAGATATTGGCCGCAGAAATTTCTCCCAAAACTCAAAGAAACTTGTGTGCTCCCGCATCATACAGACACGAATGGAGTTCCGTTCGGGTTGCGCAATGATAGTTTGATTTTGCTAAGTCGCTATGTGATATATGTGACATGATATCAACCATATAATATGCATTTTTCTTAAATCACAAAACTACGCGGTTTTTTGTATGGAGATTAAAAGACTCGGACTTAGTCTTTGCTTATCTCTTTGGAAGTTCAGCCAGGTCTCCTCTTCTTCCCCATGTTTTGGAAAGTTAGATGACCATGGGATATTGGGCAGTTTGGCAGTTGTGCTGCTGTTGGCTCTGGATTACTATAAAAGGAGGGTCGCTGATCGGTTGACTTCTTACCGGTTATTCGCTTCATTCGATGATGAATTTCGCTCCTCTCCAGAACTTTTCAGTGTGTTTTTACCACTCTACTCTCATTTCAAGTCAAATTATATTAAATCGAGCTTTGTAGTTCGTTTGGAGCAAAATAAGACAAAACACAAAGATTCAAACGAATACAAACCAAATCTGGGCAGATTGACCTATTTGTAATCCAACGCTTGCTGAGCACATGATTCTTATTCGATTGGGGCAAGCCATATATTGTTGGAAAGCTGACTCGAAGGGCTACAACTTTGTAGTTTACACCAAGACTAAATCAGAATGTTTAGAAGGTCAAAAATGCAACAAAAGTCAGAACCAAAATGCTGAGTGAATAGTAGCCCGGTTCATATTTAGGGCAGAACTGCCGGTTCACATGTTGAACCGACGGTTTGGTGTTGAACCGGCTCATAGTGCAAAATTTCGTGATCCACTGAGCCAGACCGGTTTCATTTGAGAACCGGCGATTCACCAATTGAACGAGCGGTTTGGTCATAGAACCGCCGTTTGACACTGAACTGGTCCGAAATTGATTTCTAAAATCGGCCCAATAGTTTTGGTATAAATAAGTACCTAAAATCCAGAAAAGAGCATTCTGAACCTGAGGAAGATTTTGAAATTTCACAGTGTCTTAGTTCGACAGATTTGTGAACAAGCAGTTGCTGCAGCACACTCTTGTTCACTAGAAAATTGTCTCAGCAAACAATGAACAAGGCACAGGTTTGTTCACCCAGTTCGGCCAATCAGCCTAGGTCTGGGGAGGACTATTCTCCAGTCCTCAATCCACTCAAACCAAAGGTTTCCACGTACACACGGTTACAACTCACGCAACCTATGCTACTCAACCCCGTGTGGATCACTCG
Organism: Umbilicus rupestris; assembly: GCA_963678935.1. Lineage (NCBI taxonomy): Eukaryota > Viridiplantae > Streptophyta > Magnoliopsida > Saxifragales > Crassulaceae > Umbilicus > Umbilicus rupestris. The sequence continues at coordinate 2,184,475 of OY787618.1, read as the reverse complement.
GCACAATCAGAACAAGCTCTGATTTGCGTCAGCACACCCTCTAAAATATGTCAATCTAGAATATCTACAGTCTTCTCAAAGATCTCAGCCTATTCTAAACTACACTACTCAGCAGGGTTGCTGTAGCAACTGCTGTAACACACAGCTGAAGCACAAATGTCCGTGTCGCTCCAAGGCCTTCTGCCGAGCCGTTCGAACAGTTTCACGAGCGCTGCACACTCTGGAATACTCCCCCTCACTCAGTGACCACCTGCCACTAGCGAGTACTGCCGCACGACACTCGACCGAGCCAACAACTCGTCAGTTCTTCCGCGGCTTCCCTTGATCAACCAACAAGCTCAGCAGCTCTGAATTGGCTTCCAGATCAAGCTCGAATCAGACTCTGCAAGTCCTGATTCCCTTCTGCTATAATCACCACAGCTCTGCGCTCACGCTCTGCTCTCGGGTGATGATCGAAGAATTCGTCCGTCGCACACCAAAGATTGCTCTCTCTGAAATCTGTGTATGCACTCGTGTATCACTCTGCTTCGATCAACCTCTTAGCTCTGAACCCCTCTCGCTTAAATAGCAGCACCACTTTAAGCAATGTCCAGGTTTAGGTAATGTCCCAACAAGATCAATTATCTCCTAAAATCTAGGAGATTAGATTTGATCTTTAACTACAAAGCCAATCTCCTTCTCTGACTAGGAAACCTCACTGGAAAAAACTCTTTAGCAATTTAGAAATTCTTCAGATGCTCTGCATAGGGTTTCCAGCCCTTCTGGACCAACCCAGGTTGCTGCTGCTACTTGGATGGTTGAAACAGCCAGTTGAACAAGCTCCTGCTACAGCATCTCCTGCTGCAGCTGCTGCTAGTTCACTTCTGCTGGCCTGCTTGAAAATTTGAGCTGCAGCAACTCCTTATTCACTTGTGCTGGTTTTGTCAAACACTGCCATACTTGCATCATCAATCTCCCCCTTGGCATTTTGACAAAACCCACAAGAAAAAACCCACCAGATTTGCTTGAGCTATTCTCCTCCACTTCTCAGCCTGCTCTTCTCCTCCCCCTTTTTGGAATAAATGACAAGGGGGTGCGCCTGGGGAACCTTATGGAGACAACACGCAGAGCCCCAGAGAGGCTCTTAGGTCTTCGAACCGGGCTGCATCCAGAGCTTTTGTGAAGATATCAGCAAGCTGTTTGGCAGACTCAACATGTTGGAGAGCAATGGTCTTCTTCTCAACAAGATCACGGATGAAGTGATGACGAATGTCAATGTGCTTGGTTCTGCTGTGCTGCACCGGATTCTTAGATATGCTGATGGCACTCATATTGTCACAGTAGAGTGTCATTTCATCCTGATGAAGACCATACTCACTCAGCATTTGCTTCATCCACAGCATTTGAGCACAGCAGCTCCCAGCAGCAATGTACTCAGCCTCAGCAGTGGACAGAGAAATGTTGTTTTGCTTCCTGCTAAACCAGGACACCAGATTATTTCCCAAAAAGAAGCATCCTCCTGAAGTACTCTTCCTATCCTCCGAGCATCCAGCCCAGTCCGCATCACTGTATCCTACCAGAGTAGCATTTGTGTCCTTAGTATACCAAAGGCCATAGTTCACGGTTCCTCCCACATACCGAATGATTCGCTTGACCAACTGCAGGTGACTGTCTTTGGGAGAGGCTTGAAATCTGGCACAGACTCCTACTGCAAAGGAAATGTCAGGACGGCTGGCAGTCAGGTATAATAGGCTTCCAATCATGCTTCTGTAGATTGTCTGACTCACAGCCACGCCATGTTCATCTTTGATTGCCTTGACATGAGTGGCAGCAGGGGTTCGTTTGTGACTAGCCTTGTCGAGCTGGAATTTCTGCACAAGATTCTTGCTGTATTTGCTTTGAGCAATAAAAATGCCATCTTCTTTCTGGGTAATCTCCAGTCCAAGGAAATATGACAGCTCTCCAACCATGCTCATTTGAAATTCCTGCTGCATTTGATTCACAAAATGCTTCACCAGGTGCTGAGACTTGGAACCAAACACAATATCATCCACATAGATTTGTGCAATGACCACATCTGACTTGGTTCTCTTGACAAACAGAGTTTTGTCAGCTCCCCCTCGTTTGTAGCCATGTTTTTCCAAGAACACTGTCAACCTCTCATACCATGCCCGAGGAGCCTGCTTCAGTCCATATAGGGCTTTCTTCAACTTGTAAACATGCTCTGGGAAGTGAGGATCTTCAAAACCTTTTGGCTGAGAGACATAAACTTCTTCAGACAGGTCTCCGTTCAGGAACGCACTCTTGACATCCATTTGGTACAGTTTAAACCCAAGAAAGCATGACATGGCTAGAAGCAGTCTAATGGCCTCCAGGCGAGCAACTGGAGCAAATGTTTCTTCAAAATCCAGACCCTCAATCTGAGTAAATCCCTGAGCAACCAGACGGGCCTTATTTCTTGTGATGTTTCCCTTCTCATCAGTTTTGTTTTTGAAGATCCACTTTGTGCCTATGATATTCACTCCATTAGGTCTGTCCACCAGATCCCAGACATCGTGTCTTTCGAACTCTGCCAGTTCCTCTTGCATAGCCATCATCCAGAATTCACCGCTCATGGCTTCCTTGAAATTCTTGGGTTCAATGCTAGACATAAAACATGTATTGAGGTAGGCATGACTTCTGGTTCTTCTTCTGTCTGCGGGATCCCCAATCACATTTGTCAGGGGATGATTCCTCTGAATCTTCTTTGGGGGCTGCCTTGAAGGTGGATGATCGCGCGTCGTTGTGCGCGTCAAATATAATTCCTTCCTCTCCCACTAGTACAGCGGTTAAGTAAGGGTCGATCTCCACAGGGAGCAAGCAGTGAGTCTTAGCCAGTAACCTACACTTAAGAAAACGGGGGTTGCGTGAGTGATTGGGGGTTTTGCGCGATGCGCGAGTAACAGCGAATATCGTAACGCGGGGAATTGCACTAGACGTGCGCAAGCAGTAGAGATGAGATACTATGTTTATGAGAAGTGCTGGGCAGACAATCCTCTATGAATGCATTCCTTATCATCGACTCTAAATGTCTATAGTTTGTGTCCTACTTGGGTTAGTGTCCGATAAAGGCTTCCTAACACACGCGCATGTTCCGTTCAAAGTTCATGTGCTATTAATCCTAGAACTAGACTAAACAGCTGCGAATCCTGTCACAGTAGCAACTGCCTACCCTAACTCGTTACTCCTAATTGTCACGGTAAGTTTGCGGTTCAAGGCTTCCCCTACGCATGCAACTAGTTTAACAGGTGACAAGCAAGCAACACAAGTAAGATTGCGGTTCAAGGCTTCCCCTACTCATGCAACTAACTGTCTCAGTACGCACAGAATTAATACAAGTAAATAAACTATGCATTAAGCTCAAGTCTCAAAGGTAATACATCATAGGTTCATGCCCGACCAACACTAAGTGTTTAGCTAGACATGCTAGTGGTAAACATCATAAAATAGTAAATAACAACTACTGTATCAGAGAAAACGGTAGCAAATAGTGCGTGCAGTGTCTTCTCTTGGCTGGCGCAGTCGGCTGGCGCAACTCTCCTTGACAGGTCCGTGTGTTTTCCAGTTCTGCCGCGCAGTGCCTCTGGAATGCCACTGAGTGATGATGTTCCGATCTTCTGAAACCCTAGACTTTCTTTGTTTAAATAGTGCCCAGGAAGTTCATCTTTTGGCAACTTCCAAATCTGGTCACTGGGACTTTGCGCCTGGCGCACGGCATTGATTGGCGCAATCGGGTAGCGCACCTCTGCTGTCTTTCGCCATTTCTTCTTCTGTTTGCGCCGCTAGCTCCGCAGGCTGATCTTTCACTCCTAGAACGCTGCCTGTTAGCGCGTATCCGACTCAAGGACTCGTTTTGACCTGATATACAAAAACATTGGAAACGAGTAATCTTGCTCATGAAATATTGCAAACAAGCATAGGGTTATGATCTAAATAATGTGTATAACTAGGCTCTATCAAACCCCCCACACTTGCCCCTTGTTCGTCCCGAACAAGTACTGAAATGCGGATACAATTACCTTTTCTGGAGACTAGCGCACAGCCTTGCATTCTAGCGCAAAATGCACAGTTGCTCAACTTGTGCTGCTCTATCACCTGCGCACAACTGCACTCAATAGTTCTAATATAATAATCCCGAAATTTCATTACCTCTCAGCCGGGATGAAGATCTTTGGATGACTGGGAGATAGCTCTTCTTAGGCTCCTGGTTGTCAGCTCCCGCTCCGAAGATAGGTATATGGTTTCTTGCGCGAGCTTCTTCCAGTGCGTGATTCGTTCGCACACTTCCTGGGAACCTGAGCCTTTGATGATATCCTTGTGGTTTTGCGCACGCAGGTACTAAGTAGTGCGCATGCTGATTCTTTGTAACGCAAATCATCTGCTTCTGCTGGTATTTTTTCTTTTGTACAACTTCCTTTCCAATTTGTTTCATTCCCAGAACAGTTCCAATCTCAGCCTTCGGATAGCAGCTATGGAACTCGTTCCGCTCTCCCTCCTTGGTCTGTCTGCGCCGGTCGGCGCACGCGTTTGCAACCGCGCCCGCTTTCCTTAGCTCGGCTTCCAGAGGGAAGGTGGTCTGTTTTCCCACCTCGCCACGCTTTGGGTATTTCGCCTTTGGCATCTGCGTGACTGAGCGCGCTCTTTTGTTCCGAAGGTTGCGAAGCACCGGCCTCCACTAGCGCACTCGACCATATACCTCGCCTTCGAAGCACAAGCGACTAACCGCCTCTCTGGAGCATTTCTATCAACTCCACATCCCCTGTATATCCCAACTAACAGGAGCAGAAAAAACGAAAAAATTATGCTAAAACAGTAGAGAACGGCGCACGCAATACGGATAGCGCAACACAAGCTGGAGCGCATGCGCATCCTGCACCTTAGCGCACTACTGCTACTAATTCTCTTCAACTTAAACTAAGCTATACTAAAAATGCTCAAAACATGAAATGTAAGAGTAACGCCCCCCCCCCCCCCCCCCCCACACTTGAACAGAGACGTGTCCCCACGACTCAAGCTCAAGCGCATGGAGACGGCGCACATGCATGCAATGCAACGAAAATAAAGAACATAAGAGTGAACACAAATAGTCACACAAAATATAGCAAGGGAGGCACAGAATGGAGGGCACAAATATTCAGCACACATAATAGTCAACTAGACGCAGCAAAATAAAAGACACCACCCTAAAGAAAATCACTGCGCCTGCCCTCGGCTTTAGAAGTCCTCCGAGCTAGAATCAGCCTCTGAATCATGCGCCTCCTCCTCTGAAGAATCTGTCAAGGAGTCGGTGCTGGAGGCTGGTGGTACTACGGTGAGGGGAGGAGGCTGGGCTGCGAGGTCATCCTCGGAAAGTGGCTCCCATATGGAATCGGAGTCTACGCTGGGAAAGTTAATGGGGGACTCCGGAACAGAAGGCCGGGCAAGGGAAGCTGCTGGTGGTTGTACTGGTTCGGGTGCAGGGGTGGGTTCTGCTGCTGGCGCTGCTGGGGCTGATGCAGGTGCTGACTCTGCTGGGGGTGCTGGGGTTTCTGGGGTTCGGGTAGGAGGTGGATGGTGCAGGCTGAGGAGAGGGGGAATTGCGTCTCCAAATTTCCACCCGGATGGTGGACTCATACTTAAATCCGCCCCCTCTGGCGCTAAGTATTCGAGCACGCGCATGACGTTGAACAACATGCGCTGCTCGGCGGTTGCTTCCTCGGGCGCCTCCTCAGCCTCAGTCCTTGGGCGCTTAGCACGTGCACGAGGGGGAGAATCCTCGATGGAAATGGTCACTGGCTCCCCCTGTGGTGCACGGGCCCTCTGGTGCGCTCCAGTCTGCGCCCGGGTCCTTGGGCGCCTGACTAGAGGCACCTCTGGTTCTAGGGCCTCCTCCATCTCTTCATCTGCTGCGGCGGCTGCTGCGGCTGCTGCTGCGCCCTGCGCACTGCTCTCTGATCTGGCTCGCGGTGGTCTGGCTGGCTGCAGACGGTAGCACCACTCTAGTGTGCCATCGTCCCGAACAGCTACCGCCCTGATTTGCAGCATGTAGGCGCGGTCCAGAGGTATAGCCTGCACCAAGGTGTGCTCTGGCACCTCGGGCTCTCCATGTAAGGCCCGCAGCAAGTGCGTGATAAGGCCTCCACACGTCAGCGGCCCCCTCATGCTGACTCGGCTCCAATGATGCACCATGTTCAGGATGAACAGCACCTTCCGCCCATAATAAAGCCCCTTCAAAATCTCCATATCCAGGAGGCTGATCTTTGGTGCGCCGTTGAAACGGCCAATGACTGTGTAGGCCACGATGCGCCATAAGTAGAACAGCCATGGGTCGCGCAGCTCTCGGCCCCTGCTGCGCCCCGCGGCGAATGCTGGCCCTGTTGCCATGTCCCGCCAAGCCTCCTGGTTATTGTGCGTGTCTAACTCCTCCTCACGCACCTTGGCGCACCCGAATGTGCGCCTCAGCCTCCTTTCCGAGGCTATGAACCAGACACCCCTGTGTCTATATCTGATCTCCCTGTCCCCTGCCTCCAGAGACGCCAGGAACTCACACGTATCTTCCTGGTCTGATGCGCTGAGGAGGTCCATTAGCGCCTCCCATCCGGCAATCGCTAGCCTCTGCGCCACGAGGTCCTCTAATCCTACCTCGCGCAGGAAATCTCGGCAGATGTACGGTGTCCCGTACATGTCCAGGCTGATGAACGCTGCATACTTGTTAGCGAAAGCCGCTGGGGTCTCCTGGTCGGTGGCGGGTCTCATCTTGCGCTGGGCTCCGGTCAATCGCGGTCAATGCTCCCCAAAACCCTAAAAATCGAAACTGCCCAGAATCCTCTGAAACTTGCACCGAACGAGCGCCTACTGGTCGCCTACTCAACGCACAAAACAGCACTCCAAGCCGCGCACTCTAGCTTGGTGCGATTTCAAAACCCTAAAAACTGTCTCCTCCGCGCAAACCCTAACAGAAGCGGCTCAAAGCGGAATCGGGGGGTTACCTAGGTGCTGTGCGGTCGTGTTGTCCTTGAATCCCTCTAGACGGACGGTGGGTTGGGCGCTGATCGACGGCAGAGGTCTGAAGGCGGGAGCTCGTGTGCAACGGTCGAGTGAAAAGTGCTGGGAATTTTTCTAAGTCTGGCCTTATATACCCCCCTCTGGCTAGCGCAACTGACCTGCGCATTGATAGGCGCACGGTCCTGCGCACTTGTGTGACTAAAAAAAACTACCAAACCCTAAACTAGCTAAAAACACTCAAAAAAAAAACAAAACAAGCAGAATAAAATGTGCCAAAATAAAACGTGTCGGGTTACCTCCCGACAAGTGCCTTTGTTTAACGTCATTGGCTCGACGGTACCTCGTTACGTGCCAAGAAGTGCGTCTGCAGCCTCCCCCACTCTTGCTCCTGAGTGTCCTTGCGCCAGTGCTTGTGTTACGATCTCATTGGTCCTGCGCAAAGGATAAAAGGGAAGGTCAGCATGTGATACATTATTCGTAATGAGGGTAGATGTAGAGGAAGAGGAGATATAGGCGATGGGTGCTAGTTCTCCCTCTGAAGCATCTGGTGGTGCGTCTGGCGCAGCAGCTTGCGCGTCCACAATCTCTGGCTCGGCCAAGTCAATGTTGTGTGCTGCGCCATCCCAAGGTTCGCCCAAGTACCGTTTGACTCTCTGCCCGTTAACCTGAAAACGATGCTGGTGCCCGTCTTCTAACTCGATTGTTCCGTAGGGGAAAACCTTGGTGACGGTGTATGGTCCCGTCCACTTGCTGCGCAACTTTCCAGGCATGAGCTTCAGGCGGGATGAAAACAATAATACCTGATCGCCTGGTTCAAATGTGCGCCGGAGGATATGCTTGTCATGAAACGCCTTGGTGCGCGCTTTGTAATCGCGCAGTCCCTCATGGGCGTCCAGGCGCAGTTCTTCTAGTTCGCTCAGCTCAAATGCGCGTTCTTTTCCTGCCTCATCCAAGTTCAAGTTGCAAATACGTAAGGCCCAATATGCCTTGTGTTCTAGCTCTACTGGCAGGTGGCATGCCTTCCCATAGACCAGCCGGAATGGTGAGGTTCCAATGGGCGTTTTGTGTGCAGTGCGGTATGCCCATAGCGCATCATCCAGGCGCTGGCTCCAATCCTTGCGCGACGGCCTCACAGTCTTTTCCAAGATGCGCTTGATCTCTCTGTTAGAAACTTCGGCCTGTCCATTTGTCTGCGGATGGTAAGCGGTGGACGTCTTGTGGCGCACCCCATAGTGCTTGAAAACTTGCGCCACAACCCTGTTGCAGAAGTGCGTCCCCTGGTCGCTGATGACTGCCTTAGGCACTCCGTACCTGCAAAATATGTTAGTTCTGAGAAAATCAGCGACAGTCTTACCATCATCCTTGCGCGTGGCCTTAGCTTCGACCCATTTGGATACGTAATCCACGGCCACCAGTATGTACTCGTAGCCGGCAGATGGGGGAAATGGACCCATGAAGTCGATTCCCCAAACATCGAACACTTCATCCACCAAAATCGGGGTCTGCGGCATCTCGTTGCGCGCGGAGATTCCTCCAGTGCGCTGGCACCTGTCACACTTCCTGCAGTGGTCATAGGCATTTCTGAATAGGTGCGGCCAGTAGAATCCGCAGTCCAAGATCTTCCTGCTCGTGCGCTTGGGACCGAAATGTCCTCCACAGGCGTGCGCATGACAAAACATCAACACAGAGTTAATCTCATGGTCAGGCACGCAACGTCTTAATATCCGATCTGGACCTATTCTAAGCATGTAAGGATCATCCCAAAGGTAATGCTTGGACTCATGTTTCAATCGCATGCACTGAGTTTTATTGAAATGAGGAGGGAACGCACCTGTGACCAAGTAATTTGCGATATGCGCATACCATGGTACCTTACCTGTTAGCGCCATCAGATGCTCGTCAGGGAATGTCTCCTTGATCTGCCCTGGCTCCTCATCCTTTACGATCCTGCTCAGGTGATCAGCGACGGTATTTTCCGTGCCCTTCTTATCTTTGATCTCTAAGTCGAATTCCTGAAGCAGAAGTACCCAGCGCATCAGGCGCGGCTTGGTCTCTTTTTTGGACATGAGGTAGCGGATAGCTGCGTGGTCCGTGTAGATGATGACTCTGGCGCCTATAACATATGCTCGGAACTTCTCCAGCGCAAATACAATTGCCAGAAGCTCCTTCTCCGTGGTGGTGTAGTTCTTCTGCGCGGAGTCCAGTGTGCGCGATGCATAGTAGATGGCATGCGGCTTCTTGTCCTCGCGCTGCCCCAAGACTGCTCCTACTGCGTAGTCACTTGCGTCACACATCAGCTCGAATGGCAGGTTCCAGTCTGGTGCGCGCATCACTGGCGCACTGGTCAGCGCTTCTTTCAGCTTATCGAACGCCGCCCTGCACTCATCAGTAAATTTTAGACAGGGGTATGCAAATTTTAGAGAAATCCTTAATAAAGCGCCTATAAAACCCAGCATGCCCTAAGAATGATTTCACGTCGCGCACGTTGGTGGCATAAGGCAGATTAGAAATAATATCTATCTTAGCTTTGTCTACCTTAATACCCTCCTCTGAAATGATATGACCTAGTACTACTCCGTGCGTTACCATGAAATGACATTTTTCGTAATTTAGCACTAAGTTCTTAGAGATGCAGCGCGCTAAGACTTTATCTAGATGTGTTAAGCATGCATCAAAGGTACTCCCATATACAGTGAAATCATCCATGAACACTTCTATGCATATACCAATCATATCAGAGAAAATGCTCATGACGAGGCGTTGGAACGTACCTGGCGCGTTGCACAGCCCAAAAGACATACGCCGAAACGCAAATGTTCCGAAGGGGCATGTGAACGTGGTCTTCTCTTGATCCTCCGCAGCTATGGGTATCTGATTGTAACCTGAATATCCGTCCAAAAAACAAAAGTAAGGCTTACCTGCCAAGCGATCCAGCATCTGGTCCATGAAGGGTAGCGGGAAGTGGTCCTTGCGCGTTACAGCGTTCAGCTTCCTGTAGTCGATGCACATGCGCCAGCCAGTTTGTATGCGCTTGGGAACTAGCTCGCCCTGCGCATTCTCCTCCACCGTGATTCCTCCTTTCTTTGGCACAACGTGCACCGGGCTGACCCATTTGCTGTCTGAGATTGGGTAAATGACCCCTGCGTCAAGCAACTTCAGGACTTCCTTTTGCACTACCTCCATCATATTTGGGTTTAACCTGCGCTGAGCCTCCCTGGATGGTTTGGCACCATCTTCCAACAGAATTCGGTGCATGCACACGTCTGGGCTCACTCCGCGCAGATCAGCAAGAGTCCATCCAATCGCGCGCTGGTTCCTGCGCAGCACCTGTTGTAAGCGCGCCTCCTGCTCTTTTTCCAATCCCTTCTTGATGATCACTGGCAGGGTGTCCTCATCTCCCAAGAAAATGTACTTGAGGTGCTCCGGGAGTTGCTTCAGTTCGATCTTGGGTGCCTGTTCAATAGAGGGCAAGATTTTGTTAGCGGCGCAAATATGAACTATATCAAGTACCTGTGTGGGTGCTGGTTCAGCACTGCCTAGCTCCTCCTCTTGCTCCTCCAGCTCTGCCTGTGTCAGTAGCTCTGGTCCTATGGTTGCGCTCGCACACTGCGCTTCTGTGACTAAATCGTCAAAGCTGTCCATTGCGTGCACAGTAGCGTCCTCATGTGGGTGCTGCATCCCTTCGAAGATGTTGAAATGGATTTCTTCGCCATCTACCTCCATGGAGAGCGTGCCCCTCCACACGTCTATCTTCGTGCGCGCAGTCATCAGAAACGGTCTGCCTAGGAGGATCTGCGCACCGCTGGCGCTTGATTCACCCTCCATTTGGAGCACATAAAAGTCTGCTGGGAACACCAGCTCTCCCACTCGAACTAGGACATCTTCTATCATGCCTGCAGGTTGTTTGCACGATCTATCTGCTAGCTGAATTGTGAGACCTGCAGGTTTTAGTGGTCCAAGGCGCAAAGTCGCATAGAGAGAATATGGTAATAAATTGATTGATGCGCCTAAATCGATCATGCAATTGCTTACCGTGGTTTTACCTAAGGTGCAAGGGATAGTGAATGTACCTGGATCTCTGCACTTAGGTGGTACCTTTTGTTGCACAATTGCTGAGGCCTGCGCATTTAGCATTACCTGTGCGCATTCGCCTGTCCTCCTTTTATTTGTGCACAGCTCTTTTAAAAACTTCGCATACCTGGGAATCTGTCGAATAGCTTCTATGAGAGGTATGTTGATTTCCACCTTGCTGAACAGCTCATATAGTTCCTTGTCCAGTGCTTCTTTTCTCGCCAGTGGTGCCTGCACAGGGAAAGGAGCAGGTATGTTAGTACAATTTTTGTCCTTGTTTGTCGAGTGAGACATACCTGGCGCTTTGCCCTGCTGGTTCGTGGTTGGCGCTTCTGATTGCGCCTCTGGCTCTGGTTGCGCACTCTGAGCTGCTGGATCTGGGACTTGCGCAACTGGTTGCGCGGGCGCCTGCGCGGTCTGCTCTGTTCCCACTGTGCGCCCAGTCCTCAGTGTTACTGCATTAACTCCTCCCTTAGGGTTCTGAATCACTTGCGAAGGCAGGTTGCCATCGCTCTTTTTCAGCTCATACACCGTGGTTGCAATTTGTGATAGATGCTTTTCTATGGATTCGAACCTCTTGTCATACTTTTCGTCATTCTTGCGCACTGTGTCTGCTAGCTGCCCCATGATATCTTCCAAGGATCGCTTTGGTTGCTGATTGTTCTGCGCTGGTGCGTCTGTGCGGCGATGCGGTGGATTGTAGGGTGCAGCTTGTTGCGTCTGCTGTGGCGCGCGCTGATCAGTGGGCTGCCTCTGGAAATTGTTCTCTTCTCTCCATCTGAATCCATTTGCAGCAAGCCCAAAGCGCGGTTGATTCTGCCTCTGCGGTCCTCTGTTGTCCCATCCTCCAAGGGCATTTACATCTCCAGTTTCTTCAAAAAGTGTTGGGCATTCGTCTGTCTTGTGCTCAGTGGACCTGCAGAATTCACATACCTTCGGCGCAACTGGTTGTGCGCTCTGCGCACTCATCAGCTTCTGTAGCATGGCCTTCATTTCTTTGATCTCAGCGCTTGCCTCTACCTGATGCACAGAACGATTACGACTACTTTCAAGTGTCAATTGATGTCTTACCTGCCCAGCAGAATCTTCTATCAGCTGCCATGCATCCTCCGGGTACATGTTGCAAATGTCCCCTCCTGCGCATGCATTCAGTAGTCGCAGCTCCATGGGCAGCAGTCCATTCAGAAAGTTCTCTATCAGCACATTCTGGGGAAGCCCGTGATTGTAGCAGTTGGCTTCTAGCTCCCTGAAACGCTCGTAGTATTCTGACAGAGACTCCCCTGCGCTTTGCCTTGGCGCGGCCAATTCCCTTCTGAGCAGCGCAATCTTCGTTGCTGGATAAAATTTGTCTAAGAATTTCTTCTGCAGCTGCTCCCATGTGTGGATTGATCCTGCGGGTAGGCTCATCAGCCAGTGTTTGGCTGCATCGCTCAATGAAAATGGGAACGCCTTCATCTTCAGCGCTTCATCGTTCTCCCCCAAGGTCTTCATGTTCTCGCAAATGATTAGGAACTCCCGCACATGCTTGACTGGATTTTCGTTGTTCATTCCGTGAAACTTGGGCATGTGATGGATGAGTGAGCTCCTCAGTTCGAACTGTCCGTTGGGCGGAAGCACTATGCACCATGGCTGGTTAACAGTGAGTGGGCTGACATTTCGCGCACTGTCCTGCGCCTCCCGACTGGACGAACGGGTGGCGCAATGTATGGTTCAGCGGCCATCCGTGCGTCGACCTCACGCTGCACTTCCTCTCTGAATAGAGCTGCGCGGTTATGTGCCCTTGCTTCCTCTGGGGTTCTGTCTCCTAGGTTATCTCCAACCACACTGTTATCCTCCATGTCCTGATCCAAACTCAAGAAACGAAATTAAATGGCAACGAAGTTATTGCGTCTGTCAGTGCGCAACTAGATCTGCGCAGCGCAACTGTTTCAAGGTTACGCAGGCTGATGTGATTGTGCGCTGTCAGAAACAACAACGAGAAAACAAAACAAAATGAAATAACTAGTTACTAAAATGAGAAATGTCAGCTAGCTAAAACTTAGCTGTGTTGCTCCTCGGGAACGGCGCCAAAATTTGATCGCGCGTCGTTGTGCGCGTCAAATATAATTCCTTCCTCTCCCACTAGTACAGCGGTTAAGTAAGGGTCGATCTCCACAGGGAGCAAGCAGTGAGTCTTAGCCAGTAACCTACACTTAAGAAAACGGGGGTTGCGTGAGTGATTGGGGGTTTTGCGCGATGCGCGAGTAACAGCGAATATCGTAACGCGGGGAATTGCACTAGACGTGCGCAAGCAGTAGAGATGAGATACTATGTTTATGAGAAGTGCTGGGCAGACAATCCTCTATGAATGCATTCCTTATCATCGACTCTAAATGTCTATAGTTTGTGTCCTACTTGGGTTAGTGTCCGATAAAGGCTTCCTAACACACGCGCATGTTCCGTTCAAAGTTCATGTGCTATTAATCCTAGAACTAGACTAAACAGCTGCGAATCCTGTCACAGTAGCAACTGCCTACCCTAACTCGTTACTCCTAATTGTCACGGTAAGTTTGCGGTTCAAGGCTTCCCCTACGCATGCAACTAGTTTAACAGGTGACAAGCAAGCAACACAAGTAAGATTGCGGTTCAAGGCTTCCCCTACTCATGCAACTAACTGTCTCAGTACGCACAGAATTAATACAAGTAAATAAACTATGCATTAAGCTCAAGTCTCAAAGGTAATACATCATAGGTTCATGCCCGACCAACACTAAGTGTTTAACTAGACATGCTAGTGGTAAACATCATAAAATAGTAAATAACAACTACTGTATCAGAGAAAACGGTAGCAAATAGTGCGTGCAGTGTCTTCTCTTGGCTGGCGCAGTCGGCTGGCGCAACTCTCCTTGACAGGTCCGTGTGTTTTCCAGTTCTGCCGCGCAGTGCCTCTGGAATGCCACTGAGTGATGATGTTCCGATCTTCTGAAACCCTAGACTTTCTTTGTTTAAATAGTGCCCAAGAAGTTCATCTTTTGGCAACTTCCAAATCTGGTCACTGGGACTTTGCGCCTGGCGCACGGCATTGATTGGCGCAATCGGGTAGCGCACCTCTGCTGTCTTTCGCCATTTCTTCTTCTGTTTGCGCCGCTAGCTCCGCAGGCTGATCTTTCACTCCTAGAACGCTGCCTGTTAGCGCGTATCCGACTCAAGGACTCGTTTTGACCTGATATACAAAAACATTGGAAACGAGTAATCTTGCTCATGAAATATTGCAAACAAGCATAGGGTTATGATCTAAATAATGTGTATAACTAGGCTCTATCAGTGGATCAGGAGCCTCAGTGTGCAGATCATCAGACAGGCTTTCCAATTGATCATTTGGAATTTCTGCTTCAGCACTTGCTGTAGCATCTTCTGGAACCGCAGCTTGTTCACTTCTGGTCTGTCTGTCAGGTACTTCTTCAAGATCAGAGTCTTCTTCACCAGTGTCAGTATCAAGGGTAGACTCTTCTTCTGCATCATTGACAACAACGTTTATGGATTCCATGACTGTATTTGTTCCCTGGTTATATACTCGATAGGCCCTGCTGTTTGTTGAATATCCCAAGAACAATCCAGGATCACTCTTAGGGTCGAGTTTCTTTCTATACTCCCGATCTCTCAGAATGAAACACTCACTTCCAAAGATGTGAAAGTATTTAACAGTGGGCTTTTTCTGATTCCAGAGCTCATAGCAGGTCTGATTGGTTCCTCTCCGTAAGGTGACTCTGTTGATGATATAGCATGCGGTGTTCATGGCTTCTGCCCAAAATCTCAGGGGAACTCTCTTAGCATGAATCATGACTCCGGCCATTTCTTGAATTGTTCGATTCTTTCGTTCCACTACACCATTCTGCTGTGGAGTGATGGGAGAAGAGTACTGATGAGAGATACCCCTTTGTCGACAGAAATCATCCATAGCTTCGTTTTCAAATTCCCTACCATGATCACTGCGGATGCTGCTGATTCTGAGGTCTTCCTCTTGCTCTAGGCGAGATACGAGAGACACTATAACTTTCACAGTATCTGATTTTTCTCTGATGAAATCAATCCAAGTGAATCTAGAGTAGTCATCAACACAAACAAAAGCATACCTCTTTCTGCCCAGACTTTCAACCTCCATTGGTCCCATCAGATCCATGTGAATCAACTGTAATGGTCTGGTAGTGCCTACATCTTTGACTCTTGGATGTGTTGCCTTCTTTTGTTTTCCAATCTGACAATCTCCGCAGATGGAAATTGTCTCCCCTTTAAGCTGTGGAATTCCTCTGACTAGCCCTTCTGCTGCAATTCTCTTCAGAGTTCTTAGGTTAACATGCCCCATTCTTCTGTGCCATAAGGTCATTTCCTCGGCCTTAGTCAGCATACATTTCTGAATTGATGGGTTTGAGCTCACATTGAGAAGATAACAGTTGCTCTTTGACCTGGCACCTTCCATTAAGCATTTTCCAGATTTGTCGAGTACTTTGCAAGAGTCTTTCATAAATTTTACTTGCTTAGTCCCATCACACAGCTGACTGATGCTTATGAGATTAGCCTTTAGCCCTTCCACTAGAAGAACATTGCTCAGACTCGGCATTCCTTCCACTGCCAAGGTTCCTCTTCCCAGAACTCTTCCTTTTAGCCCGTTACCAAACTTCACACGTTGTTCCGAACAGGGTGTAATGTTCTTCAGGAAGGATCTTTCTCCTGTCATGTGTCCTGAACAGCCACTGTCAAAGTACCAGCTTATCTTGTCCGAGGAACTAGCTGTGCTGACAAGAGCTAGGAGCTGAGACTGCGCACGCTTCTGTCTGACAGATTCCCTGACAGAAGCTATTTCAGCATGAGCTGAAGAACAGTTTCTTTTTAAGTGACCTTTCCGACCGCAGCTGTAGCATTTTTTATACTTTGACGCTCTCTTGTAATGGTGATACAGAGGTTGCTGTAGCAGGTCCTGGTTCAATCTTCCTCGTATTTTTCTGCCCCTTCTGAACGACCTGTATCTGGCCAAGTTGCACTCATCTTCACTCAGCTTTTTTTCATCTTCACTTCCACTGGCAGAGAGCCCTCTTTTTCATTGGTTTGCTAGTGCAGTTAATTTGTCGATGGCCGTAGCCTGCACAATTCCAACATTGAACTCCCTTCTTTAATTCTTTCTTTTCTTCTTCAGTCTGAGCTGGTTCCTTCCCTTTCCTTTTACTTTCACTGCCCCTTCTGAATTGTCTTCGCGAGGAAGAGCTTCTCCCGGTTCTGGATTCCATGTTCTTCAGAAGCTTCCCAAGGTTCTTAACAAGCATGCTCATCTGATCATCTGGAACTGTCTGCTTGGTTTCTGCTTCAGCTTTCAATCCAACATTCTTATCCTTAGGAGTGGTGTCTCCTTTAACCAGTTTCATCTCAAATTGTTTGAGAGACCCCATAAACTCTTCCAACTTCATGAATCTGATATTTTGAGCTTCTTCAATGGCCGTCACTTTCATGTCAAATTTTCTGGGCAGTGATCTGAGAACCTTTCTGATAAGCTTTTCTTCAGGGATCGGTTCACCAAGGGCATGGGCTTCATTTGCAAGATCACAGAGTTTAGCATTAAACTCAGTGACTGTTTCTTCATCCAGCATCCTCAGATTCTCAAATTGTGTGGCAATTATTTGGAGTCTTGACAGCTTCACTCTATCAGTTCCTTCATGCGCAGTTTGCAGAATTTCCCATGCTTGCTTGGCCATGTCGCAGTTTGAAATCAACCTGAAATTGTTAGCATCTACTGCAGCAAAAATTGCATTCAGTGCCTTTGAATTACCAGTTGCTGCAGCACCTTCTTCAGCAGTCCATTGCTCTTCAGGTTTTATTCTTGTCACTCCTTGCTCATCCATGGTGATTGGGGGAGACCACTGGACCACGACAGCTCTCCATGTCCTCTCATCAATAGCCTTGAGAAAGGCTTTCATTCTAGCTTTCCAATATCCATAATTGCTCTCTTCCAGCAATGGAGGTCTGCTTGTACTCTATCCTTCCTTCATTGTCTTGGCTTCTTCAGAGACACTGTAGGATCTTTTACTCTGTGTGTCGAGTTCCCGCTCTGATACCAATTGAAATTTCACAGTGTCTTAATTCGACAGATTTGTGAACAAGCAGTTGCTGCAGCACACTCCTGTTCACTAGAAAATTGTCTCAGCAAACAATGAACAAGGCACAGGTTTGTTCACCCAGTTCGGCCAATCAGCCTACGTCTGGGGAGGACTATTCTCCAGTCCTCAATCCACTCAAACCAAAGGTCTCCACGTACACACGGTTACAACTCACGCAACCTATGCTACTCAACCCCGTGTGGATCACTCGGCACAATCAGAACAAGCTCTGATTTGCGTCAGCACACCCTCTACAATATGTCAATCTAGAATAGCTACAGTCTTCTCAAAGATCTCAGCCTATTCTAAACTACACTACTCAGCAGGGTTGTTGTAGCAACTGCTGTAACACACAGCTGAAGCACAAATGTCCGCGTCGCTCCAAGGCCTTCTGCCGAGCCGTTCGAACAGTTCCACGAGCGCTGCACACTCTGGAATACTCCCCCTCACTCAGTGACCACCTGCCACTAGCGAGTACTGCCGCACGACACTCGACCGAGCCAACAACTCGTCAGTTCTTCCGCGGCTTCCCTTGATCAACCAACAAGCTCAGCAGCTCTGAATTGGCTTCCAGATCAAGCTCGAATCAGACTCTGCAAGTCCTGATTCCCTTCTGCTATAATCACCACAGCTCTGCGCTCACGCTCTGCTCTCGAGTGATGATCGAAGAATTCGTCCGTCGCACACCAAAGATTGCTCTCTCTGAAATCTGTGTATGCACTCGTGTATCACTCTGCTTCGATCAACCTCTTAGCTCTGAACCCCTCTCGCTTAAATAGCAGCACCACTTTAAGCAATGTCCAGGTTTAGGTAATGTCCCAACAAGATCAATTATCTCCTAAAATCTAGGAGATTAGATTTGATCTTTAACTTCAAAGCCAATCTCCTTCTCTGACTAGGAAACCTCACTGGAAAAAACTCTTTAGCAATTTAGAAATTCTTCAGATGCTCTGCATAGGGTTTCCAGCCCTTCTGGACCAACCCAGGTTGCTGCTGCTACTTGGATGGTTGAAACAGCCAGTTGAACAAGCTCCTGCTACAGCATCTCCTGCTGTAGCTGCTGCTAGTTCACTTCTGCTGGCCTGCTTGAAAATTTGAGCTGCAGCAACTCCTTGTTCACTTGTGCTGGTTTTGTCAAACACTGCCATACTTGCATCATCAGATTTGACCTAAGTTTTGAAGAGAGGAAAGACGGCTCAAGACTCCAAGAAGATTAAAGATCGAAGACTCGGCTTCGTAGTGAAGGGTTCTTCTTTATTTTCTTTTATATATGTATTCTGGTTTTATCACCATGATTAATGAGTAGTCGTTTCGTTCCGGAATCCTACGGATCCCATGCTTATACTCAACAATGCATGCAATTTTTATATAACCTTTCGATGATGTTAATTGAGTTTTTTAATTCTACTATTCTTAATTTATCATTCATGTATGTTTGACATCGATGGGCTGCTTTCATGTCAATGAAATTAGGTTAAGAACCAAAAAGATGAGTGGGTCTGAGGTGTTTAATCGGATTGAGTAGAGTTGATATCGAAACGTGGTAGCTATATTGTTAGTATATCAATCGATAGGAAAGTTGACATATTTTGTCTGAAAACCTTGGATTTAATAAATCAAATTTTTTGATAATCCGTGATTGGGCGGCGTTCACCAATCTAGATTAATTCAGGCAAATAGGTTATTTTCATAACTTCATAGTATAATTGAATTGTTAGAATTATTGCATGATTTGTGAGTTAGGCATGGGTGAAGTTTGATTTTGGAATATTTATTTTATTTTCGTAATCTTGTTCTTGGGTCAGAATTTCTTTGTTAGGTCATTAGAACTTTTTCATTATTAGAATAGCTAAACGAAGGCACTATCTTGCATAGTATATACATGTATTTGCTCATTGGATCGACCATTGGCTCACCAAGGTTTATAAATTGTGTTTGACTACAACTTAACCTCTAAAACATAAATTGACGACTATAAAGGGTTTAAATATGCATTGTCAGTCGCGTCCTCCTTTGAAAGCATCCGAAAATCCAAAATACAAAAATCCATCCCTCGTGTGTTAGTAGCATAGGACCTCTATTTCGGTGATAGTCAGAAGGTAGCAAACTCCATTTCGCTTCATCTGATCGGTGCAATCAGTTTGAAGTCCTGTTGTCGTATCCTGGGAAGCAGATTGCCAAACCACACCCAACATAGAAAGGTGGCAATTACGCTTTAAGTAAAATGCTGAGCAAGCTTCAACAACGAATCTGGTTTTCCGTTCATTCAACTTTATTCAATAATTTCGAATTTGTATACACTGTTAATTGCAAGTTCATGTTTTACTGTGGTTGTACTCCTACACTGTTTTCCTCAGAGACTATGTCTGTAATATTGTATGCAACTCTTCTCCTCCAGCCCCGCCTCACCTACGCGAACTTTAGCATCATCTTCAAGTACTCTCTATCATATTGCTGCTTTTGTGCCTAGTGCTTCCTTTTCTCCTTCCATACACATTTTTAGCAGCTATTACTGCTACTACCATGCCTACTAGGTTTTCTAAGGCCGTCAAACATGCTCCACGGTGGGTCGCTATGCATAATGAGATTGAGGCACTTGAGCGGAACGACATTCGAGTCTTTTCTAACTTGTCTGCTGACAAGAAGGCTAATGACAGCATATTGATATACATGATTAATTATCAGGCTAATAAAGAGATTGACGCTACAAAGCTTGACTTCTGGTTTTAGGGAACATACAGGTTAAAGGAATTTATTATAATGGAATGTTTGCTCCCGAAGCGAAAATGGTCACAGTTCATATGTTTCTGTCTATTGTTGCTATTCGAGGTTGTAATTTACATCAATGAATGTCCATAATGCATTTCTTCACGGTGATTTGGTTGAGATGTATATGACTCCTACTCCTATTTATGCTGATGTGTCTGTCGGAGAGGTTTGTAAGCTCCAAAATTCTCTTTACGGTTTAAAGCAAGCTCCCAGAATTTGTTTCCGAAGCTTGGTACTTCTCTCCGCGCATTTGAATTTCTACAGAGTAAGGCAGATTACTCTCTATTCTCTTTGAGTCGCGATGACTCAGCTGTTCATGTCTTCATCTATGTTGATGACCTTATTATTGTAGGTAATAGTTCTGCTGATATTATCTCATTCAAATCATATCTTAGAAATTGTTTTTACATGAAAGATTTGGGGCTTCTTATAAAACAATTGGTCTTGAGTCTGCTCTCAATTCCTCTGGTATTTTTGTCTCACGGCGCAAGTATGCATGCATTAGAGATATTAGCTTAGTCAGGTCTCTTTGGTTACAAGACTTATGACTTCCCAATGGATTCACATCATCATATGGCTACCGTCTCATGGTCGATTATAGATGATCCCGAGCGCTACAGACTTTTGGTTGGTCGCCTCAAATATTTAACTATTACTAGTTCTCTACACATGTATTATTACAGTTTATGTAGACCCCGCTTGAAAATCATTTGCAAGCAGCTTCGCGTGTACTCCGCTATTTGAAAGGACATCCAAGAAAAGGTCTTCGTCTATCTGTTGCTAGTTCTCTTCGTTTGTCTGCTTATTCTGATTCTGACTGGGCAGCTTGTTTCGTTGACACAGCATGCTATCATGGGCTATATTATTATGTTTGGCCAGTCTTCTGCTTGATAGAAGACGAAGAAGCAAATTATTAGTTCTCGATCTTCCGTTGAAGCCGAATATCGAGTCATGCCTACCGCTTTGTAGTGAAATCACATGGTTGAGGTCTTAATTGTTGTCTTTAGGAGTTCGACACATGGCTCTAGTGTTGGGCTATGAAGACCAATAGAGGCCCAGGCCCAGTGGTTAGCTAGGGTTTCTCATATTTTCTTATAAATAGAAACAATAGCTTGTAACCCAGATACACAAAAGCCTAAAGCTTAAACACATCATAGTGAATCTCTTCTGGCTTGGTAGTGCCCCCACACGTAGTCACATTCTTTGACGAACTGGATAAACAATTCTTGTGTCGTTTGTCTTTCGTTTCTCTTATTTGATTTGGGTATTTATTCATATTGTTGTTTCGATCCTAACAACTGGTATCAGAACTTGGTTGATTATGGAGGGAAAGCATCTTGTTGAGAAGTTCGATGAATCAATTTCGGATTCTGGAAGATGCAGATTGAAGATTACATTTACGGTAAAGATCTATTTTTACCAGCGATAGGAGAAAACCCGACAGACATGAAGAATGAAGAGTGGACCTTGATGGACATAAAGGCGATGAGTGCGATTCGTCTGTCATTATCCAGGGAAGTAGCACACCACACAGTAAAGTCAATATCAAGAAAGGAGTTACTTGAGACGCTATCTAGACTGTATGAGAAGCCGTCTGCAGTGAATAAGGTTCATCTGATTCTGCGATTGTTCAATCCGAGGATGACAGAGAGACAGTGTTAGTGAAGCATCTCAGTGAGTACAATATGATTATTGCTTAGTTAAGTTCTGTTAACATTGATTTTGATGATGAGATACAGGCGTTGATTCTATTGTCATCGATGCCTGAAAGTTAGAATGGAATAGTCACTGCAGTGAGTGCTTCAGTTGGAAGGACAAAGCTGAGACTAGATGAGGTCATAGATTTGATGGTTGGTGAAGAGATTCGCAGGAAGGAATCAAACCCTACTTCTAGTTCTGGTGTGGCTTTGAATGTTGGAAGTAGAGGCAGGTCAGAATCAAAGTCCCAGTCCAAAGGGCAGCGTAGCAGGTCAAAATCCAGAGGATCAGATAGGAATAAGAAGGATAAAAGTAAGATTAAGTGTTGGCAGTGCAACAAATTCGGACATTTTAAGAGCGAGTTCAAGGCTTCTGAAGATGCTGAGGAAGCACTGATTTTGAGTGTAAGCAGACCGCTGGAGTCATGGGCGTTAGATTCATGAGCATTGTTCCATTCATGCAGTAGTGTCGAACTGATGCAGCACTATGAGTCAGGAAATTTTGGGAAGGTCTACCTTGCAGATGATGAGCCATTGGATGTAGTGGGCAAGGGTGATGTTGTGATACAAGCGCCTAATGGTTCGCTACTAAAGTTGCATAGAGTCAGACACATTCCAAGATTGAAAAGAAATCTTCTATCAGTTGGCCAGCTTGATGATGAGGTTACGTTATGACATTTGGTTGCAATAGCTGGAAGATAACCAAGGGAGCTATGGTCATAGCTCGACGAAGCAAAGAGGGTACCTTGTACATGACGAGCAGTGTTCAGGAGAGCATTGTTGTTGCTAGAGACAAGTGTATTGCATACCTTTGGTATTGTCGCCTTAGTCATATGAGTGAGAAAGGCATGAAGGTGCTTTACTCTAGGGGTCTTTTAGCTGGTCCCAAATCCGTTGAAGTCGGAGTTTGTGAGGACTGTATATTTGGGAAGCAGAAGAGAGTCAGTTTCTCAAAGAGTGGTAGAGCCTTGAGGATGCAGAAGCTTGAGCTAGTACACTTTGATATGTGGGGTCCAGCACCGGTAGCATCACTTGGTGGAGCATTGTACTACATGACCTTCATTGATGACTCCACGAGAAAGGTATGGGTTTATTTTCTGAAACGTAAATCTGATGCGTTTGATGCTTTCAGGAAATGGAAAGCTCTGGTAGAGACTGAGACAGGTTTGAAGGTGAAATGTCTGAGGTCTGATAATGGTGGAGAGTATGAACTGAGAGAGTTCATAGAATATTGTGCTGAGAATGGAATTCAGGTGGAGAAAACTGTGAGAGGGTCTTCTTAGCAAAATGGTGTGGCTGAGCATATGAATAGGACGCTGAATGAGCGGGCAAGAAGCATGATGTTGAAGTGCGGTTTACCAAAGATGTTTTGGGCAGAAGCAGTTAACACAATAACTTTTCTGATTAACCGAGGGCCATCAAGTGCATTTGATAATGGAATTCCATAAGAAGCTTGGAGTGGTAAGGAGGTAAATCTGTCATTTTTGTGTATTTTTGGTTGCATACTTATGCTCATATTGCTGATGTTGAAAGAAGTTTGACGCAAAGTCTATTAAGTGCACATTTGTTGGCTATGGGGATGATGACTTTGGATATCGTCTTTGGGATGATAAGAGTAGAAAGGTGTTTCGCAGCAGGGATGTTGTGTTCAATGAACAGGTGTTACACAAGGATTTTGCAAGTGCGTCAAAACCGAAAAGCTCAGAAGTTGAGATAGTGGAGTTAGACATTTCTAACTCGGGTGGGAGCATGGTAGTTCCTGATGAGACTGAAGAAGAGGAACAACCAAGAACACTGGAATAAGTGTTGCGGAGATCCAGTAGACTTCGTGGTCCGCCTATCTGGTATTTGCCATCTAATAATTACTTGTTGTTGACTGACTGTGGTGAACCATAGTGTTATGAAGAGGCATCTCAAGTTGAATTGGCGAGTAAGTGGAAACTTCCAATGGATGATGAGATGGAGTCGTTAATGGCCAATGAGTCTTGGGAGTTAACTGAGCTTCCAAAAGGCAAGAAGGCATTGCATAACAAATGGGTTTACAGAATCAAAGAAGAAGCAGATGGAAGTAAGAATCATGCTGACATGTTGACCAAGGTCGTCACTTTAGAGAAGTTGAAGCTGTGCATGGCTTCAGCCGGCCTCTCTGTGTAGAAGAGGAGGATTGACACTACTAGCTTGGAGAAGATGGACGAGCTGAGGAGGGTATGCATTAGTCTTCAGGTGGGAGAATTGTTGGGCTATGAAGACCAATAGAGGTTCGGGCCCAGTGGTTAGCTAGGGTTTCTCATGTTTTCTTATAAATAAAAATTGTAACCCAGATGCACACAAAAGCCTAAATCCTAAACTCACCATAGTGAATCTCTCCTGGCTTGGTAGTGCCCTCAAACGTAGTCACATTCTGTGACAAACTGGATAAATAATTCTTGTGTCGTCTGTCTTTTGTTTGTCTTATTCGATTTGGGTGTTTATCCATAATGTTGTTTCGATCCTAACATTTAGTGTGTCTTTATTATGACAGTCCGGCAACACTTCATATTGTTGTTAATCCTATGTTTCATGAGCACACCAAAACATTAAAATTGATTGTCATTATGTTCGTTATCTTGTTCTAGGAAGTCATTATTTCAAATGTTTAGACAACTCAAGAACATGCATAACGTCTTCACTAAGGCTCTTGGGAAGCACCAATTTCACTTGTTATTAGACAAGTTGGGCATCCACATGCTCCAACTTTGAGGGGAGGATTGATATAATTAAATATATATATTGAGTAAATTAGATGTACTATATATATTGCTCTAGAAAAACTAATAAACATAAAAACTGTTTTTCAAATTCAATCGTTCCATATATTATCCAAAATAAAAACTTGCTCTTGCTAGCCTTTAAATGCTTGCATTGGTCAGTAATGTTTTCTTTGAATGTAAAGAATGTTATGATATGATTAAACTTTAAATATTATTTGTGGGACACTTGTTTAAGTTCGTATATCGGCCATGCTAAGTTTACAGCTTTGATTCATGAAGTTCTAGCCTTGTTTAGTTTGGTGATTGCAACTATCACGCTTCAGTTTGCTGGAGTTCAAGTAAAATTTTCAGTATTTCTATATTATTATCCATAATGAATTATTTATTCTTATTTTGTATAAATACTAATTGTGTATCTAATTTCCAGGAAATTATATAATTATTTTCTAATTTCAAATATTTCCTTTCTGTTTTTATTCTACATTCAATTCTTTCTAATTATTCACAAATTAAGTAATAGGCAAAGTTGACCCACAGTTTTTCTTTACACTGAAAATCAGTTATTCTTACAAAAATATCTGGAACATGTTTCTCATGTGGTTAAGCAAAGTTGCAAACAACTGAGTATAGTTTCCAAACAATAGATCAGCATATGCACATACACGGTCATCTCAGCAATTTGTCTACAAAAATTTGGACTTGACGAGTTAAAGAGGTGGGTCTTCATTCATCATCAGAAACATCTGCAAGACTCTCTAGCACCTGAATCAGGGCTTTTTCATGCTCCTGCATTACGACATATTGAATTCCAGCTAATTAAACTTACAATCAGAACAGTGGTTTCGCAAGGAGTTAACATTATTGAGTTCTTACTTTCAGTACTTCCTTAGCATCACTAACTGTGTATGGATCAACACCACCTGCACTGAAGACTCTCTTTACCTGTACAAGGCCAGTCTCCGAAGTCAGTGGGTACAAGACAAGCGAATACAATTCACTACTAACAGAACTGATTAGGTGAATATAAATCGAAAGACTAGCACTGTGGCTTCACTTAACTGTTTCTAATAGTTCATCTGTCTTCCGAATCTCAATTTCCAATGTATCTTGTCCAGAGCCAACGGGCACTTTCATGCGCTCTGATTTTGATTTACTCTTTGGGATGCATATGCCTCTTCCTGCATTTACATTACATCTTTTGCGAGCCAATGATATGTTTGTGCCGCATAGGCTAACAGAGTGTGGCTGGGTACTCATTTCTGGATTATCATTAACCCACTGAATATCACCTGGAGGAATCTGAATTTAGACAGATAAGTTAATTTACCCCACCCAAAAATATCATTAAAGAGTATCTTCAATGCTGAATACAATATAATCAGCTGAGGAGTGAATGTCATCTCATTATGGGGACATAAATTATAGTGTTTCTCACACGAGCGAGACATTGGCCATTGAAACAAAATATTGCCTTATTAAAAAAGAGTTCAGATTCTGCAGAATGACAAACAGTAACTTGCAATACAATTCTTAATATGTAATGACGCAGGAAGATAAAACACCGACTTTCTACAAAGCTTTTCTCGTTACTGAACTAATAGTCAATTCAATACCATGTTCGAGTAAAAACAAACTTTATCCAGAGTAGAAGCATTAGCTATACCTTAGTGAGATCAACCCATTCCAGGCTATCCTTACCAGAAGCGAAGTTAAATGAAAGAGCATGAAGTCCCTGAAAGTTACTAATCGGAATGGTTAGTGCATTCAATGAACACTGAGAAAATTTGATGTCTAGTACGCTAAAAGCCAAACATACCCGGGCCGGATCATATCTACTGATAACAGCATCATAAAAGTTGTGGTCATGTGGCCACCTGGTCCTCACCTTTTGCCCAAGCAAGTATTTATGCTTACCCAGTCCAGAAATCTTGTTTGTGTAAAACTTTGAAGAGACGTCAAACGCAACTTTACCCATTTCGTTTGAACCTGAGGAGGGGTACTTTACTGGATCGGTCAACCCATTGACAACCTTATGCACAACATTAAGTATGAGAAGTTAAAATGAAATATGCTGAAAGAACTTGGCCTAAACTTGTATCTGAAATGACATTAGGCTGTGATAAATTCAGTAATCCACTCTAGTTCTGGAAAACAATGGGTAATGAGAAACAGTGAATGGTTCTATGACTTACAATTCTATGCTTCTCGACCTTGAAAAGTCCCTGCCTCCCTGACGGTTGTTCATAGGAGGCTGATGGCAAACCACAGGATTCATGAGGCACTAGTGATTGTGTTATACTCTGTTTGCTCAGTGGACCTTTACTAATAGTATGTGGGACTATATCATAACTCATGTTGCCGGCACTAATGATTCCAGATAGGTGGCCACATGGCTGAGATGATTCCCTAATGACATTTCCAAAGAATAAAACTTGTCTCAGGATACCAGAGTCTGTATATGACACATACATGTAACATGCCAAACTAAAGTTGTTTAAATCAACAGCATTCAGCAGACCTTATCCTTTGGTTGCAACTCTCCATATTAATCTTGCCTAAAATTTCCCTATGCTCTTCATTTGACAATCGCAGCTCTTGCCTGAGGTTTGATATTAAACTTTCTTTCTCCTGCGCAAGAAACTCCATGTCGAATTAATTTGCTCTGGCAAAATAATAATGAAAGATTGTAGTGACTAAAGTAAACAGACCAGATAAGTACCCATGAAATGGAATCAGCTTGAAGTTTAAAAGCTTTGAGAACCGCAGTATATGCTTCTTTTTCAAAGTGGTGAATTTCAGCTTCCCAGGTTGTTCCTTTGGAGTTACAGTAATATGTACAATCAGCAGATTGTCCTGTAACTGTTATTTTCCTTTTCCTTGGATTTCTATAATGCCGAGATGCGTGCATTTCATCACCATTTCCTGCCAGAGTGTAAGGGCCTTAATTTAACTACAACTAAGTATATTGATCGGACTGGAAAGCAAGTAAAGGTTGCATGAGTTCATTTTAAAAAGTCTAATTGTATGAACAATCTCTTAAAGAAAAGATCTAGAGACAAATGCGCCATAGCAAGCTGACAAACTTGCAAAAACTTACTTGAAACCATGACCAAGAAAAGAAAATCAATGCGAAGTTGGTTGAGGGAACAAAGAAGAAGAAAGGATCCCATAACAGAAATTGATTATCTCAGCTAATGGAGTGAAACTATTGGCACAAAAAGGTATCATATAAGCAGAAATAGACAACAAAAAAAAAGTTGTCGGAAACAAGCATAAGTAAAGAATAAGGAGAAATAGTATGCACGATATTCAATTAATCTCATGTCCCAGAAGACAAAACTAATAATGACAACGAAACTGTAGAATCTATTATTAAGAAAGAAGATAATGCAGAGCACGTGAGATGCTGGAGGATCTTTTGAGGGTTTCTCCTGCTTGTGTTTTGGAACCTGTTAAGCTACAATCAATATACTCAGCTGCAGTTAGATGAGTTGACATAGCCAGAGCTAATGGAAACAAGTAAACTATGAGTTAGGGTACAAGCTTTCATCTAAGTAGCTAACACCACAAGCTAAGTCTCAACCAACATTCATATGGCTCAGCTTAAGAAACTTCTCTATTAGTTTTTCACCAATATCTATGGATATCCATCCACGTACAGAAAGAAACCCTTTCAAAGGGGGTGAGTAAAAACCCTAACCCGTCCCACCAAAAAAAGAAAAGATAACCAGCTGGAACTCAATCTAACATCTCCATCTACCTACAAAACCTACATTGTGGGAAATTTCTTCAGTAGTAAAACTGTGAGGAGCGAAAATAGGCACATAAATTCTGAGGAAACTCACCAGCAGTGTTGTAGTAGCGTTGCTGGAAAGCCATAGAAGTGCAGAGGGAACTCAACAAAAGTAAAGCGTGAAAGCTTGAACAGCACGCAACCCTAAATATGTTTCACCGGCAGGCTGATCGGACGACGAGATTTTGTTGGAAGCTGTCATCAACTCCACAGTCGCACTTCTCTCAGAGAGGACCACCCACCATTTTCTTAAATTAAATTAATCAAATTATTTTTCAAATATTTTAGAATTATGTTTTAATATGATTAATTATTTTATTTTGAACTGCATTGTGAAGATCATATCCTATCTCTTTAAGGACGTCCTCCATAACGATTTCATGTTACTTTCATCGAATATAAAACTTATTTGTGTAGTTTTTAGTGATGTAAAAAACAGAACTTTTATTCCTATTCATCAAATAAAAAATGATGTAAAGAAATTGTTTGCCAAAAAAGTAAGAGTCTTATAGCAAAAATATTGAGAGGTGTTGTTAGATTTTACAATCTCGTTGTCTCGTTGGGCAATAATTCGTCATGCATATTTGCGTCATCTTCACCTATCTTGTATTATTAATGTTTTACACTATTAAGGGCTTATTGCATAATTAATGTCTTGTAATTCATCAATGTTTAATTGAACAACAATGATCTATATTTATTTTTTGAAAAAAATGTCTGATTTTTTTAGAAAGATTCCGATTATTTTTTTTATTTTAAATTGGCGCTTGTAAAATGTGGTGCGTGTAACAAATTTTTTTTTCATAATGCGCTTTTTTTGAAAATTAATTCGAACGTACCTTTCTTTCTTAAATTAGTTTCCAAAATGCTCCTCTTTTGCTCTAGCGATGTTCCGGAAAGCGCTATCTTGGAGAGCGCTTACAATTTATTCATCGTCTACATGGCGATGACATGACAAAGTGTTGTCCAAGCGAACACTTTTACTTTAAGACGCTGTCTCGGACAACGCTTCTTCTTTGTTTTAGAAGCTAATGGCTCTATTGAATGAATCTTACTGAAGACGTTGTAACTATAAGCGCTTAATGACTAAAGCGTTGTCTTCGACAGTGTTTTTTTTCTTTATCAAAACTCATAGCTACTGAGCATTAAAGAATTTTGTATAAGAAAGTGCTTTGACAATAAGCGCGGTCATAAAAGCGCTTTAAGCTATAAAAAAACGCGTCTATTGTTCACATTATCATCCCATCAATTTACATTGTTATAAACAATATTACCTACACAAATAAATTAACAAACAAAACAATTTGACAACATAAATTTAACAAAATAAATAAATAAAGTTATCATGAAGAATTCGCCATGATGTATGGAAAAAAATTTAGCTTTGTCCTTGCTTCAAGTTTCACTTTCACATATACCGTGTCTTGAAGTTGAGTTTCAAATTTACCGTGTTTTTAAGGAGAACGGTGTTACCAGCCGTTCTCCTTTAAAATTTACTGACAATGGCTTTAATACAACCGTTCTCGTTCATTTTTCAGGAGAACAGCCGTGTGAAGGCCGTTCTCTTGGAAATTTTCAGAGAACGGCCTTCATAGGGCCGTTCTTCTGATGATATTAAACTTTCACCAGCCGGGCAGATGGAAGTAGGTGGAACGGTTCTCCTGCATCTCTTTATGATATTAAGGCCGACGGCTTTAGCAAGGCCATTGTCTGTTACACAAAATCCAATCCACAACACCGTCAATCTCTCACACTCGAAAATCAACACCATTTAGGAAATTGGAGTTGTGTGGAGTGCAGAATTGAGGAGGGTGAGACTTTGCTGGATCGGCAGGAGGTGTAGATTACGAAGCTTGAGCAGTTAGTGATGAATTTGAGTGAAATTGTGGGTAGGTTGGGGAGCAAGTTGTTGCTTGTGGTTGAAATGGTTGAGGATGGGGATGGGGATCAATTAGGGTTAGATGAGATCAATGAGATTGATGTTGAAAATGTTGGTAAGGTTGGGGAAGTTAAGAGTAGAGAGGCGAAAAAGGCGATTAAGGAGGCGGAGAAGAGAGCATTTTCAGTGAAAAAGTACAGTCCATTTTGGTCGGAGAAGTTTCAGTTTGAGGATGCTGTGAAGCTGGATTCTGAGGCTACTTGTGTGAATGTATTGCCATTCAAGGATTTGGAAGGGCTAAGTAGATACTTTGCTGTCGGGGATGAGATGGGGAGGATTTACGTGTTTTTGAGAATGGGGATGTTTCTTTTGAGTTTGATTCCAATTAGACGACGGCCTTGTTAAAACCTTAGTCATGAATGGGCCGGTAGACCGTGCCTACGGCCCTGTGAAGGCCGTTCTCTTGAAAATTTCTAAGAGAACGACCTTAATGGGTAGTTCTCCTGAAAAATACAGGAGAACGGTTGTATTACAACTGTTATCAGTAAATTTTAAAGGAGAACGGTTGTGTTAAGACCGTTCTCCTTAAAAACACGGTAGATTTGAAACTCAACTTCAAGACACGGTATATGTGAAAGTGAAACTTGAAACAAGGGCAAGTCTAAATTTTTTTCTGATATATCCGATCCATATATAACATCATGAAAAATGGATACAAAATTTTGAATGTGATCAACATTAGGTCTAAAAAAGTATCTAAAAATATAAAAAAGAATAGATATTTGTACTCTGCAGAAGTAAGGAACCATGACGGCACGACATATATGCTTGGAAATAGATTCCATTTTGAGAGAGTTTAAAAAGTACTATCTCATTAAAAGGTTTACCAAACTAAAATTTTCTGTTCTCAAGCATAGTAAATCAATTGATAGCCAAATTCCTAAACAATAGGAGGAGCAATTTAGGTTAACAAATTTTTATACAACATGAGGAGCAACTAGAGGACAAAACCCTAAAACCAAATAGGAGTAGAGCTGGGGACAAAACCCTAATACCATCCAATTGAGGTTATTAGAGAGATGACGACGGTGCGTACGGAGGAAGGACGTCGAATGGAGGGGATGTTTCGAGCGACAGGAGTAGCAATAGAGCGAGGAGAGGGACGACTGAGAAGAGTAAAACATGATTGTGATTTGCGTTTGACTTCTAAATTGAAAAAGAAGCGTTGTCTTTGACAACCTTTTTAGTCTTAAGCGCTTTTTAAAACATTACCTGAGCAAAAGAGGAGGCATTTTGGAGGGTGTATTGAAAATCCAGTTTCGAAAGAAAAAACATTCTACAAAAATTATGTATAATGCACGTGTCATACATAACAAAAAAACAAATGGACGTCCGCTCTCATCTTCAGTTGCACGCCCAGGACATCCGCTCGAGGCCTGTCGAACGTCGCATTTGGAAATATACAATGTCCACCATGACCAATTATTATTGCGCTATTACTAGTCATACAAGTTAATTAATAGTACTTTATGTTTATGACGCTGAATCCCTTCTAGATGTTTTTTTTTTTTTTAACATTATATCTCTTTTATTCACTAGAATAAAAACATTTGCATTTACCAAGAATCGAATTTTAGGTACTTGAATTTTTGATATCCTTTTGTCAATAGTCCTGATGAGCTTTTTCTTTCATTCGAAATATGAAAAGGGGATTAGGTTTAAATTAGAAATAAAATAATCACTACAATAGTGACAAAATAATTTATTATACTTAGATGTTAAAGTATATATAAAATTTTATGGAGAGGTAGTGGAGCAAGTGGCTAAACTCGATTTTAATCAAAATCGCTGCAGTCTTTTTCTCGAAGATCCACCTTTGAGCACTTTGGTACTCTCCCTTTATACGTAACTCACCATAAAAAATAGTATACATAAAATATTTAAAATTCTATTTAGCAAATCTGTAGAATTCAATAGCTGTAAATTTGTGTATATTAAGTATATAATCATAATCTACACCGAGTACACTTACCTACAATGTGCACCATATCATTTATAAAAAACAACACCATTTTTCATTATAGAAAAATCGTACCAACGCTAATTTTCTAATCCATGCTATAGATGTTCCAATACTTGATTGAAGGACATCAAAATTATTTTCATTGCTTGAGGATACAACTTTTTTTAAGTATTTTGAGATGAACTTATTTGTTTAAGTATTTTATATTATTAAATTTAGTTTAGTTTAACCTAGTTTAACTTTATTTAACTTAAGTAATTAAATCAACAAATTTATTTTCATCTTCACTTTTAAGTCTTTAACCACCACACATCAACCTTGTCAGGTCATTGCCTGATCTGACCAGACCACTGCGGAACCTACACCGTACTACGCCCGGACCAACGTCGTGGCTGTAGGAACGCTACGAGACATAGTCGGTGGGAAAAGTAGAATTTACTAGATATACCGTACCACATCCTCATGTAATTCAAAAGCTTAAGCTCAAGAGTCACGGTTCTGTAATCCAATATATCATGGCAAACTATTCTTCAAACTAGCGATGTGGGATAATTCATCAAGTGCATTTCTCTAACACTCTCCCTCACTTGAGAAATTGGGCAACTCTCCCTTAAACTCGCTAACATGTAACGGTAAACTAGGCGCGCGCTTACTGCGTCTCCCCTCCACGGGTCAAACCTACAAACACGACATTTCATGTGGGTGCGCTCACTGCATCTCCCTTCCACGGGTCCAACCCACGCCGTCAACGGGTGCCTCGTCATGCACTTGGCGCTCACATGCGCATCCCACACATCACGTACTCGGCCCAGGTCGTGTGCCTGCGGCTCTGATACCAAGTAGAATTTGCTAGATATACCGGACCACATCCCCATGTGACTCAAAAGTTTAAGCTCAAGAGTCACGGTTCTGTAATCCAATATATCATAGCAAACTATTCTTCAAACTAGCGATGTGAGATAATTCATCAAGTGCATTTCTCTAACAGAAAATACCCAAAATACCGATGGACAAAAAATCATTTGCATATATGATTATTAAGCAACATGAATCGGAAATGGGGGAAGATATCTTGGTGTTTGAGTGATGAAATGGCGTGTTGGTCCCCTTCGAAAACAATCAGAAATATATTCACTTACATAATAAGTGATGAGGAATGGCGAGGCGTGGACAAGACATGGAAATCCTAAATGAATAGTGGGGACACATGAATAAAACGTTGCAATTTGTGTAAGCAATGTGTGGCAAGTGACACTAAAAGCCATAATACAAACAATATATATATCTGAATAGTCCCATGAAACTAATTTAACAAAACAAGATATTTCTTCTGTGTGGATTTGTGTGGTGGATGAGTGATTGAATATTGAATTGTATTCATTCTTATAACTCAAAAAGAGACAGTTACAAATGAACGCTCAAAGCCAAAAGGGAAAGACGGAGCTAATCGAAGTCCTTTCTTAATAAAAATCCGTCTGTCAATGCTTTCTGCGAAACAAAAGATAACTTCAACCTCAAAATGAAGAGCGCTACCGGCGGTTCCATACCCTTAGCCTCCGCCAACCTCGCCGCCACTGTCATGATCAGCTGATCCGCCCTCGCTCCAAAACTTCCTATAGATTCCATGATGAAAGGATCGAACATAAAATCATTGATTGAACAAAAGACCATGGCTCGAATATTGAATTTGGAAAGACAAAAGTACAGCTGGATCATAATGGAATTAGCATCCATAAAGAAGATAGTGATGTATACCGACGCACATTTAAGTGACCTGGGCCTGACCTATCCATTGTCAGTGATCTGGCTCTAAATTCAATTATGGCATTAATTCTACGCCCACACCAGGGCATCAATTATTGCCAGTACATTTCATTTAGGATTTGTTAGATTTTATGGGAAAGATGGGGTATATCATTTCTTCACTCCCTCCCGGTGCCTGCAATGGTAGACTAGCCCTTCTCCATGCTTTTTATAATACTTACATCTATTTTTTTGAATTTATTATTTATTTCTTACAACTCATCTCTGAAGGGCATCTCAATCTCATCACTACTGCCATAAAACCACCTATCACAATTCAGCACAACTAAATCGCATCCCCACAACAATTCAACCCAATTCCACCACCCCACAACTATCTATCACAATTCCACAATCACGTACCACAATTCCATCACCAATTTAATTTCAAAAGAATAGGATCCGAGTGGAAATATTTGAAATAATTATTTAAATAATAAGTAACTTAAGTGGACTGATATGAACGATTGCATTAGAATTTTAAATTAATAATTATTTGCTCACAACTCTTTGTAGAGTGCAGGGCTATTGGTTGGTTGGCAGATATGATTTATGAGTTAACAAGTTTAGCGTAAATGTATTAGAACTTAAGTAATTAAATACTAAATTAGCTTACAAATGGAAATATTAACTGTAAATTCGATTTACAATCTATTTTTAAATTAAGTTATTTTGTGCCCCCTAGCTTGGTTCTTTCTAGCTTAATTATTTATTTTCATTGAATGAAGATATTGGATTCTCTTGTTTCACACAAAAAACACCCTTTGAAATAATAGCTTCTCATAAAGTCTTCTTGTGTACTGTAGAGTGAAAAATAAAGAAAATTGATAATTAATACATATTAGTGTTTGGATAATGCATAAATGTCAATATATGAAAAATAAAATGCAGTTAATACATATTATGTGTATTCTTTATTACTTATTTTGTACTTATATCAGTACATATTAATAAACATCAGCACATATCAATATCATTAAACATCAGTACATATCAGCAAATATCAATAAAGTAATAAACATCACTAACTTTTTCATTGATAAAGAACAAAGCCTCAAAATTATTATTTGACATGAAAATACTATAATATTTCATTTATTTGAATAATAAAAAATATAATCTAAATATCTTCATCTTCGTCCATATCTTCTACTTCATTCTAATGATTTGATTGCATAATTTCAGATGTTATCATGTTTCGCACATGATTCATGTGCTCTTTCTACTTGCATCAAATAGGTTAGAATCAGATGTACCTTGCACTAAATCATGTGATATAATAGGTATTTCTAATTTATGCATGCGAATAAAGTTGTGCAAAATAAATATAGTAAGAATTATGTAAATTTATCGCACATCTGACACCTTAGGCATGACCCGAAGTATCTTCCAAGTGTTTTTTAAAATACCAAATGATTTTTCAATAGTT
Organism: Umbilicus rupestris; assembly: GCA_963678935.1. Taxonomy (NCBI): domain Eukaryota; kingdom Viridiplantae; phylum Streptophyta; class Magnoliopsida; order Saxifragales; family Crassulaceae; genus Umbilicus; species Umbilicus rupestris. Next base: position 2,149,134 of record OY787618.1, on the reverse strand, counting down.
GTCTTTAAAGATGAATGACGATAGTTGACGTTTCATAAATTCCAGTAGGTGGATGACCATTTCGGAATGTCGGCATATGATAACGAAGTTTTTTATCTTTGTAAAAAGCCAAATATCCTAGTATATTTGGATAGCCAGAGTCGACCAAAAAATATTTTTCTATGGAAAACAAAATAATATGTAAATGTCTGAAAAATATTCCAGTTTTGTGACCAATTTTTTTGTCCATGTCATTTCATACCTAGGGGTGGGTGTGGAAAATAATACTTTGATTGTGTTAACGAGTCTCTCCAGACAGTTTAATCATGAACACTTTCTTCCCACCCAAAATATGTAAATGATCAACAAGCAAACATATTCCACGAGAATTAATATCCAAATATTTAAAATTAGTATCCAAAATTTTTTTTCTTCACTAAACAAAAGACAATAAATAACAGCAAACACGAGAGAATCAGTTAACATCAAACAACAAATGCAGCAAAGGGCAAATACAATTAACCTAAACAAATCCAGTGACCATAAACTACAAGAACTCAACCTCAGTTTGAAGACTTAACAATAATTGAACCATGTAACTTGCATCAAACACGTTCTCCTTGGAGAACAACAATTTAATGTGGTTCAGTCACAAATGGTGACCTACATCCACAAGAGCTCCATCGGCTCAAAGATTGTACTAATCAGGGCAGAACGTTAACACATACAAATCAATCTACTTTGTAACACAAGTGTTACCCTAAGACAATACTGAAAAACCTAGATTTGCGACTGATTCCCACCAGAATCAACCCGCGACAAACCTCCTCACAGCTCTCATAGCAATGTAGACGCTCGCCCCAAGCGCAAGTCTTCACAGCCCTTTGTTGTCACGCTCTCAGCAGCAATTTACTCCAGCTGCACTGAGGCACCAAGCGCAAGACTTTCCTTTGAAGTATCAATTATAAAATTAAATTAAACAAAAAAATTTCATTCAAGATTATTTGTTTTTAATTAATTTAATTTTAAGATTCATTAATATAGTATATAAGTAAATATTAATACATATCAATAAACATCGGTAAATATCAATAAATTTTTTGTCCATTTCTTATGCCGTAAGAAGTCACGTAGAATCACTTTCAGCATGGATTTGATGTGTGCAGCGATCAGATATAATTGCAATCATGCAGATTAATCATTCTCTAAGTGTATAGTTAATATTGTGTGTTGGAGGATAAGGAGCCACACTGTGCTCCAATAATGCACATAAATCATTCAACCTATTGGTCGGTCCCTGGGTGCGTATAAATTAATAGTTCAGGGTTTGGAGATGTTGTAGCATATGCATCACACCACACCTCTCAACCATTTTTATAGCCAACATGGCATTGCTGAAAGCACTTGTTATCCAGCTTCTGGTAGTGGCTCTGCTAGTAGCAAGTCACTCTTCCATGGCTGCTGATGTCAGGCCAGCTCCTTACTCAACCCCATTTAACCGGACCGCGTTCCCTTCCGATTTCATATTCGGAGCCGGATCAGCTGCTTACCAGGTCCGGCGCCAATAATGTTTTTTGTCTTTGACAGTATGAGAACCGGGCATAAATAATTTTTGGGTGTGTTCAGATTGAAGGTGCTGCAAAACTGTATGGTAGAGGACCGAGCATATGGGACACATTCACTAAGAATCATCCAGGTCTTGCTTTATTTGCTAACAATGTGGACAGTGGCTTATGATGCATACTAAAGTTTTGGTTGAAATTTGCAGAGAAAATTGCTGATAGGAGCACTGGTGACGTTGCTGTCGACTTTTATCATCGCTATAAGGTAAATGAGGCACATCCCTCTTCTTCAAAAATTTCCATGGTTAACGATAAGTATGGAAAAACAGGGGGATATCCAAATAATGAAGAAACTTGGGGTAGAGTCATTCCGATTCTCCATATCCTGGTCCAGAGTTCTACCCTGTAAGATCTATATACCGCCTTTTCGCAACGCTACCATACATGGATAAAATGGAATTTCTGTCTCTATTTGCAGATGGGAAAATTGCCAAGGGAGTGAATCCATTGGGTGTGCAGTTCTACAATAATTTGATCAATGAGCTTCTGGCTAATGGTCGTTTTTCTTCTTCAATTTTCGACCATTAAATATGACTGATGAAAATGTGGATTATTAACAATGGAAATATTATATAAGCAGGTATAACGCCTTTTGTGACACTGTTCCACTGGGATGTTCCACAAGCTCTTGAAGATGAGTATGGAGGACTTTTAAGTCCTATGATTGTGTAAGCTTCAAACTGCACATTTCTTTTCTTTTCTTTTTTTTGTACCAGGCATTTCTGAATGGTCACGTATGCGTAGGGATGATTACAAGGACTACGCTGATTTTTGCTTCCAGAAATTTGGGGACCGAGTAAAATACTGGGTTACTCTAAATGAACCTGGATCAGTCACTATGAATGCTTACACAGGTGGTAGTTTTGCTCCTGGTCGATGCTCTAACTATGTTGGAAAATGTGAAGCTGGGAACTCTGGGACCGAGCCTTACATTGTGGCGCGTCATTTAATTCTTTCCCATGCAACTGCAGTCCAAGTTTACCGGAAAAAGTATCAGGTCCGTCCGTGTTGAATTGGATTTGTTTGCTTCAACAGTTTCAGCATAAATAATCTCTAAGAAGTGCAATTTTACCATAGAAAAAAAGAAGAAGGGAAAAGCATTCAAAAACCGTAACAGATATTTTTTACTTGCAGGGACCTCAAAAGGGTCAAATTGGAATTACATTGGCCACACATTGGATCGAGCCCGCGTCTGCGAAAGAAGCTGACCGCAAGGCTTCCTACAGAGTCATTGATTTCCTGTTTGGATGGTAAGAGAATATTATTATTTCTTTGTGAACAAAAGTTACGTTGCTCATCTCTAAGTGTACAATAATTATAGGTTTCTATACCCGATTACTTATGGCGATTATCCAGAGTCATTGCGTACATATGTAGGCGATCGGTTGCCCAAATGGACGCCTTCCGAAACAACCCTAGTTAAAGGGTCAATAGACTTCTTAGGATTGAATTATTACACCACACAATATGCAGTGAGCGTCCCAACAATCAACAAAGTCAACCACAGCTACTTATTAGATTGGCATGCCACAATCTCCAGTAAGTTTTATCATATGATTTCTGCATTTCTTTTTTTAGTCATTCTCTATAACAAATGTTCAGTTTTTCTAATAGAAAATTTGTAGAGGAAAAAAAAAGTGTTTTTCTTGTAACACCTGAAGAAATTCTTACATTGAAATCTTCTGTCCGCAGCTACGAAAAACGGAGTTTACATGGGAAAACCGGTAAATGTTTCTGTTCTTCATCTGATTGTTTAAATTTAGGGTTTAGGGTTTAACTTTACATCTGCTGGTGTGGTGTGTATTACAATGTATACAGACTGCACTCAACTGGCTGGTCATATATCCCAAAGGCTTGGAGAAAGTTTTGCTCTACATCAAGGCTGGTTACAACAATCCGATTATATACATCACAGAAAATGGTAGCTACAAAGTTAAGAATTTAGGAATGGAGGATTTTTCATTTGCAATGCTAATAGCATTATGTTTCTCGTAGGTGTGGCTGATTTGCGAAATGATTCGTTGCCCCTCAACGAAGCTCTTAAGGATGCTGACAGGGTTGAGTACCTTAGGGATCATCTATTGCATATAGCCAAAGCTATCAAGTAAAATCGATATCATTTGAGTTGAGAATTAGCCAGCAATAATTTCTTATTGTGAAAATAATAATGTGTGCAGGGAGGGTGTGAGGGTGAAGGGGTACTATCCATGGTCCTTCCTGGATGACTTTGAATGGGACGCAGGGTATACGGTGCGTTTCGGCTTAATCTACGTAGACTTCACCGATGGCTTGAAGAGACACTTGAAGTACTCTGCCTACTGGCTGAAGAGATTTCTTCTCAAGTAAATTTTAACAAGGCAGCAGCAGCTCCCTTTCGGCTTTCAGTCCACCCAAAATAAACTCTCCATGTTTCAGAAACAAATAAATGATTGTGCTTCTGCGTAATGTCATCTTGTTTTATTTGCATCGAGCCTTATGATATGTAAACCTGAGTGTTGTTTCATGTGCACTGCCTCTTTTTTTCATTTGAATAAAATGGTGATGTCATTGGAACAATAAAAAAAAGCTCCCAAAAAGCCCATTATTTTTTATCATTTCTTTTGAGTGGGACGTGTACACCATTTCGTTCCCGCCCTCAATCTTTTGCAACCGTTGGTTTCTATAATTGAGAGCGGTTAACATTTGACTGTAGACTCATCAATTGACATCCATAATATCCATAGATCTTAGTTTCAGGGCCACCAATCTGTACTTCTCTTTCACACCGAGTTTGGCCGGTTGCCGAGCGTTTTTCAGTCATTTATCCCTTCTCCATAATGTTTCAGGACAATATGTTGCGATACACGCTCTTAGTAGTGGATCAATGATAAATGTCTAAGTTACGAGTCAATTAGACGAAGTTATACACCTGTAGCCGTACCGGCCATATCACTTTGGGGCAACACCGTTGTACCAGAAAAAAGTATGACCATACCGATGAATTTGGTACGAAAATTTATACGCGTTGATGATGACAGGTTACAACAACCTCTTGCGTCACTTGCGGAAATTATTTGATTCGGCCGAATCTGGAAGACTCAGAAAGTTAGGTTACCTAGTTCGGTAACTGCCTATGTCTGGAGAGGACTTATCTCCAGTCCTCAAGATTCCACTATCAAGGTTAAAGTACAAAGGATTCCAAAACTCAGACTACGCTAGTTTAACCTCTACTTCTAGCTTAGTTGAAATCTCAGCTCACTCTGATCACACAGACTAACGAACTCTGTCAAGACACTCCAGTAAAAGAATGCTATAGCCCTGATCACACAGAATTAGCCTATTCTAATACAATGTGCTACAACAGAAAGCTATAGCAACTTACTCTGTCAAGTTACTGTAACTTCTGTCCATGACTCTCCAAGTACTCCCTGCTGAGCAGTCGGACCTCCACGAATTCTTTTGACACTGGCGATGCTCCCCCTTGATCGCCTCCTGTCAATATCTGGGAACTTTGCATTGATCTTCGATAGTCCGCGACAGCTCCTCTCCGCGACGATGCTTAAAAGCAAGTACATGATCTTTCAACGAGACTACGCTCCAGTTAAATTTGATCGATCAAGATGAGATCAGACTCTGCTAGTCGTGATCTTCTCTCAGCTCGTGCACCCACAACTCTGCGCTCTAGCCTTTAGCTCCCGCTCTTTGCTTATGCATATCTCTATGTGGTTGTGTGTTGTTTGTCTGTGTGTGTGTTGCTCTCCCATATATAGCCGCAGCACCGATCAAAGATAGGAATTCTAATCTTAGGATTCACAGATCTTCCCAATCAACTTTGCACATTGGATAATCTCCTACATATTTGCATTTTTATTGAGATTTGATTTCTTAAAACTAATTTAGAAATCTGTTTTCCTCCAAGCTCTTTTAGCCGACCGTTGAGAATTCTGTTGCGCTGGCGACTCCTCAAATCGGTTGATGAGGCGGCTGCAACACTCTGGACGCTCTTCGTGGGACTTCAGATCGAGACACTGTTGATTGACCAAGTTGCTCCAACTTGGTATCTTCACAGGATGCTGTATCAACTTCTTGTGTTCGGTTGCCAGCTTCCGAAATATGCTCCAACTTCTAACACCGTAGGATGCTGTAGCAACTTGTAGCAACATTGGAGCCACATATCTAAGTACAAGTCCTCAGTTTCACTTGTATTGACTTTCATTTTTTGTTAATGATGGGTGCCTTCATGTTCGATAAATAAACACAAGGGATCAATGAATTGACAATCTTACTAAACCCTTACACCGTGAGACCTTTCTTTAAAATTCTAGTCTCTGATAAGCCTATTTCTTGCGGGGTGAATTTGAACTTGAAGACAAGTTGATCTTAAATGGACAATTAGAATGTGAAGGTCACAACGAGTAAAAATTGTGATTGTGATATTAAGGTAGTGGTGGCAGTAGTAGTGGAGTGGTGGTGGTCGTGTTGTGGTGATGAATAGAAATTTAAGTACTTAAGTAAATAACTTACGATTAAACAGGCCGTAGAGGATTGAGTCGTAAGAACCATTCCATTGTACCGGATAACTAGAATATTTGGCTCCTTACAAAGATACGAAAGATAATGAAGTTTGTTATCAGATGACAGCATTCCGAAATGGTCATCCACCTACTGAAATTTATGAAACGTTAAACTATCGTCATTCATCTTTACAGACTATTATATAATAGAAAGATCATTTGATGTTTTCGAAACACTTGGAAGATACTTCGGGTCATGCCTAAGATGTCACATGAGCGACAAATTCACATAATTCTTGCTACATTTACTTTGCACAACTTTATTCGCTTGCATAAATTATAAATAACTATTATATCACATGAGTTGGTGCAGAATATCACTGATTCTAATCTATTCGATGAAGTTAGAAAAGAGCACATGAGTCATGTGCAAACATGATATCATATGAAATTATGCAATCAAATTTCGAGAATGAAGTAGAAGATATAGAGGAAGATGAAGAGATTTAGATTATAATTTTTATTATTCAAATAAATATAATATTATAATATTTTCATGTCAAATATTAATTTTGAATGTGTTCTGTATTAGGAAATTTTTTAATGATGTTTATTACTTTACTAAAAAATAAATAATAAATAATACACACTTATAAGCTAGTGAGTTAACTCACTTAAATTTAATGAGTCAAATACATCTGATTTGGTGAATAGATAATCTACTCGTTTAAATTTATTGATACCTAGAGGCCTCGCCAACTGGTCGGATCCAGGGCGAGCGGCCCGCCCTGAACACAAGGACTGCCTAGGCCGGACCAAGCCTGGTTGAATGTTGTCAGCCCAAGGGTCGCTAGTGGCCCGTATAGCTGTCGGGCCAACTGGATGGGGTCGGCCAAGCAAAAAACCACAATTAATATGGTTTGCTTTTCAAAATTTTAGTAGACTGCTAGCCACATTGATCATCATCCATGTGGGATGATACCTTCACCAAGCATTTTAACCTTTGATACTTTAGTTTAATCCAATCAATTGGATTGTCAGTGATGCTGAAGGACTTAAGTAAATGGAAGACGGGTGGTAAATATATTTTGGTAAAAGTTTTCTAAAGTTGTTATCAATAGATATACCTTACTAAGGCTCAAATAACTAGATTCGTATCCGTACACAAATCAAGTCAAATACGTCTAGGATTTGCACCTCGCACCGGCACGTAGAGTTCATGGAAGGACTTAGTTTAATTATTTAACAATGTTAGGGATGCAGTTATATATAAACTCAACATATTTCACTTTACTCATCAATGTATGCGAATAACACTTAAAACATTTCATTTCACCCATCCATTCCATCTAAAGTTTAAAATTTTAATAATTGTAGTATAACATCGATTTCTCATTCAATACACAATTTATGGATTCCTACTCCAAAATTTTTTTCATTAATCTATCCTTCATACTAGCCCTCGGCAATAGACCCGCGAGGCCCGTGGGTCCAATTTTGTCTCGCGGGCCTAAGACCTGGCTCAGCCCTTACAAAGGCCCGTTTGAAGCCCAGCCCGATTAGAAAGGGCCGAACTCAGGCCCAATAAAATAAGCTCGAACCGGCCCAAACTAAGCCCGTCGGGCTAATTGTTTTGCCCGAAAATAAGCCCGTCGGTCTGGTCCGAGAAAACAATTGTTTTGCCTTGTGAAACCCTAATTCGAGAAACACTCGCTCACTCTTCGTCTCTTCCGCTGCCGCTGCCAAACACTCGAATCAGCCGAATCCCCTAATCTGTGCGCGTCACTCTTCCGAGCTTGCACCAGCGAGTTGTCACGGCCAGTTTGATCTAAGTCCGTGACAGCGCTCCGCCGAATCCCCGAACCAGCGAGTCGTCCATCGCTGGCACCGTGTTGGGTCCACGGCTCGCTCTGGATCTACAATGATAAATAGTCAGTTTATAGTTTTGTATTGAAGTTTTGTTCTTTCTTTGTAATTTTTACTGCATGTTTGTTTTTTCTGGAGGTAATTAGTTAACGGGGAGCTGGGATAAATGGTGCTTCGTCAATTGTTGGTGAAGTTTGAACTATCAAACTCTATCTGCTATCTAATATGTTTAGCTTCACTCACTTTGCTTTACATGATTATTTTTTTCTATTACATTATTCACTCATTTAGGTATCTGCTATCTCCGCGTAATTAATCTTTGTTGCTATCTGCTAACTGCACAAAATACTTTTCTGTGCTATCTGCTAATTATACCAATGAAAACCAAATCGGATGTGATCATTGTTTTGCCTTCAAGTCTCAAAATCTCAAATGGAATTAACATGCTATATGCTATCCTAACAGTGCTCATTCAATTCCTTTTTATGTGTTGATATTAATTTAAAAAAGTTGCAAAAGATGCAAATATCGGATAAAGTTCCTAATTGTTTGTTATACTTTTATAGGTATAATGTTATTGTGTGAGCTGTAATGAGTTGAGGTGTTTGTGCTTGATATTAAGGTATTTAATGGTAATGTGCACTGTACTTAACTGATAAGTGATGTTTATTGCTGTTAACTTGCACTTAACTGTGTGTGTTTAAAGGTGCTTGGATAATTAGATTTATATCAATAGCTTTTTTATTTCCCCCTTTATGTTATGTTGTTGGCTGTTTGGAGTTTGCATGTTCATCATATGATGCTTGTTGTTTGGTAAATGCTTGTTACTATTTCCTGTTAAATATGGCAATATTTTGTTCGAGTAATGATGAAAGACCTGAGTTCAGTAATGTTACACCCTCTTCAATTCCTAGTAACACACCAACATTTACAAGTAAAACCACTTCTAATGTTTGGAACTATTTTGTTAAACTTGATGAGGAATTATTAAATAAATGCAGTATTTGTAGTGTGAAGCTTGTGTGCTCCGGTAATTCTGGTACTTCTCATTTGTCTAGGCAAGTTAAGACACATTTATCTGCTGCTGCGGTTGGGACTAATGTTAGAAATCAGATATTGCTTGCAAAAGATAAGGGTGGGATTGTATCTAATTTTCACTTTGATAGAGCCAGGTCTGAAATAGTGGAGTTTATTATTAGAGCAGAACTACCTTTCACGTTTGTTGATACGCATGATTTTGTGGGTATGGTTCAGAGAGGTTTAGCACCTCAGTTTAAGAAGTTTTCTAGTTATACATGTAAACGAGATGTCATGAAAATGTTCAATGCATGCAAATCAGATTTGATTGCCTACTTTAAATCATTTAAGGGAAATATATATTTTACATCTGATATGTGGACATCTAGGCAAAAAAATGGGATATATGAGTCTAACAGCACACTGAATAGATGATGATTGGAACATGCGGAAAAGAATTTTGTCATTCAAAATGGTTGAATATCCTCATAAGGGTGACGGCTTGGCTAGGCATGTGTATGAAGAATTGATAGCTTGGCAATTGCATGATAAAATGTTTACTTTAACTTTAGATAATGCATCTAACAATGATGTTCTTGTTGCACAACTTGCTGGTCATCTCATGCTTACAAATATTTCAAAACAACTTCTTCATGTTAGATGCGCATGTCATATATTAAATTTGATTGTTCAAGATGGACTTGCTATATTGTCACCTAGCATAGAGAAGATCACTGCAATTGTTAGATCAATGAATTCATCTATTAAAAGACATGAGTTATGGATTAAATCTTGTTCTGAGTTGGGCTTAAATAGGCGTAACATTGATAATGATGTGCCACATAGGTGGAATAGTACTTATGATCTTTTGAAAGTTGCTATTAAATATAAAACTGCCATGCCTAGATATTGTCAAAAAGTTAATGAGTCTAGAAATTGTTCTGTTACTGTTCCAACTGAGCATGATTGCCTTCTTGCTTATTTGTGCATGAATTTTTTTCAATTTTAGTTAAACTACTAAAGTTTGCAACGGTGTTTATTCTCCCACTTCTAATAAAGTGATAAGTAGCTTAGTTGATATTTATGACACCTTTAAAGCTTACGAGCCTCTTGATGTTTTCAAATCTGTTTTAGATGCCATGAAATTGAAATTTAATAAATATTGGGCTGAGTTTCCTATTATTTTTTGTTTGGCAACTATTATGGATCCTCGTTTTAAGGTTTTAGCAATTGAAACTTGGCTGAGTTTGTATGATCTGGATCCATTAGACATAGAAATGAAAGTTGCATATGTTAAGTCAATTTTACATGAACTATAAGTTGAAATCACTTGTTGCTTCCTCTTCAATGAATGCTGACCATTCTGTTCTTATTCCCTCTATTCCTGTTGAATCTCTATTTATTGATGTCAATATTCCTATTGTTGCTTCAGCTTCTATGGCTAAATTAAAAAGAGCTAGAGTAAGTAGTAGTGATGCATCTACTGACTTGCAACTTTATTGAGAGCTTGAGACCTTAGATGTTGATGAAAAGAGTAATTTTAATATTTTGGCTTGGTGGAATGCAAATAGCAGTATGTATCCCGTGCTATCTGTCATGGCTAGAGCTTTATTAAGTGTCTCTGCCTCCACAGTAGCTTCAGAGGCTGCTTTCTCTGCTGGAGGCAGGGTTGTGTCTAAGAAAAGGCTTCACTTAGTCCTACCCAGGGCCAGCCTAACCATGAAGTCGATGAGGCAGCTGCCTCAGGCCTCATGATTTAGAAGGCCACAATTTTTTTTTTTTGCCATTTGACTCTCTCTCTGTTTTCCCGATTCGGCGATTCCCGACACCAACGCCCGTCGCCCAACGCTCCAACTCCAACGACACTCAGCGATCAGTGTCTCAGCCGCTCAACCACTCAAGCTCAGGCACTCCATCTCTGATCTCCCAAATCCGATAGACCGATTCACTGATACAATCCCGAGTCCCTGACATGCAACACGCGACAGGCTAGGCTGCTCCTCCGCAGTCCGCCCTCAGCGCTGGATCTGCCCCTTGCGGGCCGATATGATCTGAAGAAGGGCCATAAAGAGAGCAGAAGTTGGAACCTTGAGAGCATCCATCTCTGATTCTGGTCATCCATGGTTTCTGATTCTGAGGTATGCCCACTTCTAAACTCCATCTCCAATACTGAATTCAAAGTTGTGTTCATGGATTTCACTCAAGAGATGAGAAAGTAAGCATACTAGTTTGAGTATTGAGCTTAGTGTAACTGAAGTTACAGAGAAATTTATGTGATGATTCATCGCCCAAGATTGTGCTGTATTCTTATTGGCAGAGCTCATGTTCACGGCGAGTTAGATTTTCTTTGTAGCTCAAAGGTTGAAGAAACCCTTCTTTTTTAATTTTCTTTGATTGTGTATAGTTGAGGCTTATGGCGTGTGGTGTAAGATTGCAGGACTTTTGCTTTGAATACAAGGGTGTCAATTTACCATATGGGAGAATTTTGGCCCAGGTGAATGATAGATACATATGCGTGTGTTGATGTAGCTAGCGACTAGTTTAGAATTTGAAAACTTATGGTTTGGATTTGCAGAATTTGAGAAGCTGAATCCTCTTCGTTTCGTGCCTGTGCTGGTTGATTGGAGTTTGGTTATTGCAGACTCGTATGCGATTTTACTGGTCAGCATTTTTCCTCTATTGTAAAGCAAGCCATGGATAAGATGATTGCATTTGAGTGGATTTGTGTTGTTTGACCAGAATGGTGTAGCTGAAAGAAGAAATCGAACATTAATGGACATGGTGAGAAGTATGCGCAGTAATGCAAAACTTCCTGCTTTTTTATGGATTGATTGACTCAAGACAGCATCATATATACTAAACCTTTTGAATTATTTAAGGGATGGAAGCCTAGTTTGCGTCATTTACGCGTTTCGGGATGCCCGTCTGAAGTGAGAGTGCACAACCCAAAAGAGAAGAAGCTAGATCCAAGGACTATTAGTGGGTATTTCATTGGATATGCTGAAAAGTCTAAGGTTTATATATTCTATTGTCCTTCTCATAGTACCAGGATTATGGAATTAAGAAATGCTAAATTTCTTGAAAATGACTTGATTAGTGGGAGTGATCATATTCAAGACACTGTTGCTGAAAACTATCACCATCCGGTTCCACCCGCTGATTCAAGTGATAGGTTAATTGTCATTCACACCCCTCAAGTTCAAACGGGTGCAAGAAAATCATCTTTACCGAATCCACAAGTTGATGACATTCAAGTAGATCATGATGTGCATGAGAAACAAAATATTCCTCATGAGGATGCAAAATCCATTAAGAAGATCTACTAGAAATAAACGATCAACTGTTCCTGATGATTATCTAGTGTATCTGCAAGATTTGGATCATAATGTTGGACCCGAAAATGATCCCTTATTGTTTTCACAAGCTATGAGATCTTTGGAGTCAAGCTTATGGCTAAATGCCATGATTGATGAAATGAACTCAATGGCGTCTAATCAAGTTTGGGATCTCGTTGAGTTGCCAGATGAGGTAAAACCCATCGAATGTAAGTGGGTCTTTAAAACAAAGAAAGACTAACAAGGCAACATCGAGAGACATAAAGCCAGACTTGTTGCCAACGGGTTTACTCAAGGAGAAGGAATCGACTACACAGAGACTTTTTCTCCTGTGATGATGCAAGTATGACAGTGTTTGACAAAACCAGCATAAGTGAACAAGGAGCTGTTACAGCTCAAATTATCAAGCAAGCCAAGCAGAAGTGAACTAGCAGCAGCTGCAGCAGGAGCTTGTTCAACAGGCTGGTTCAACTGACCAAGCATAGCAGCTGCCTGGGCTTGTCCGGAATGGCTAGAAACTCTATGCAGAGCCTCTGAAGAATTTCTAAATTGCTGAAGAGTTTATTCCAGAGAGGTTTACTAGTCAGAGGAGGAGATTTGCATTGGAGATAATAATCAAATCTAATCTCCTAGATTTTAGGAGATAATTGATCTTGTTGGGTTAATTGCCTAAACCTGGAAATTGCTTAAAGTGGTGTAGCTATTTAAGCAGAAGGGGTTCAGGGCTGAAGAGGTGGATCGAAGCTGAGGAATACGCGAGTGCATACACAGAATTCACGGAGAGCAATTTGTTGTGTGCGACGGGAGCTTACTTCGATCATCACCCAAGAGCAGAGCGTTGAGCGCAGAGCTGAGGTGAGAGTTGCAGAAGAGAATCAGGACTTGCAGAGTCTGATTCGTGCTTGATCTGGAAGCCAATTCAGAGCTGAGGAGCTTGTTGGTTGATCAAGGGCAGCCGCGGAAGAACTGACGGGTGGAAGGCTCGGTCGAGTGTCGTGCGGCAGTACTCACTAGTGGCAGGTGGTCACTGAGTGAGGGGGAGTTGTCCAGAGTGTGCAGCGCTCTTGGAGAGGTTCGATCGGCTCGGCAGAAGGCCTTGGAGCGACGCGGACATTGTGCTTCAGCTGTGTGTTACAGCTGTTGCTGTAGCAACCCTGCTGAGTAGTGTAATTTAGAATAGGCTGAGTTCTTTGAATCAGTGAATTTCACTACGAATTTCAATTGGTATCAGAGCGGGAGCTCGACACACAGAGTTAAAGATCCTACAGTGTCTCTGAAGAAGCAAAGACAATGAAGGAAGGACAGAGCACAAGCAGACCTCCATTATTGGAAGAGAGTAATTATGGATATTGGAAAGCTAGAATGAAAGCCTTTCTCAGGGCTATTGACGAGAAGACATGGAGAGCTGTTGTAGTTCAGAAGTCTCTCCCAATCACCATGGATGAGCAAGGAGTGACTAGAATAAAACCTGAAGAGCAATGGACTGCTGAAGAAGGTGCTGCAGCAACTGGTAATTCAAAGGCTTTGAATGCAATTTTTGCTGCAGTGGATGCTAACAATTTCAGGTTGATATCAAACTGTGATTTGGCCAAGCAAGCATGGGAAATTCTGCAAACTGCCCATGAAGGAACTGATAGAGTGAAGCTGTCAAGACTCCAGATAATTGCCACACAATTTGAGAATCTGAGAATGCTGGATGAAAAAACAGTCAATGAGTTTAATGCTAAACTCTGTGATCTTGCAAATGAAGCTCATGCCCTTGGTGAACCTATCCCTGAAGAAAAGCTTATCAGAAAGGTTCTCAGATCGCTGCCCACAAAATTTGACATGAAAGTGACGGCCATTGAAGAAGCTCAAAATATCAGATTCATGAGGTTGGAAGAGCTGATGGGGTCCCTCAAACAATTTGAGATGAAACTGGTTAAAGGAGACACCACTCCTAAGGATAAAGATGTTGGATTGAAAGCTGAAACAGAAACCAAGCAGACAGTTCCAGATGATCAGATGAGTATGCTTGTTAAGAATCTTGGGAAGTTTCTGAAAAACATGGAATCCAGAACTGAGAGAAGCTCTTCCTCGCGAAGACAATTCAGAAGGGGCAGTGAAAGAAAGAAGAAAGGGAAAGAATCAGCTCAGGATGAAGATGATAAGAAAGAGATGAAAAAGGGAGTTCAATGCTGGAACTGTGAAGGGTATGGACACATTGAGGCTGACTGCCCAAGCAAACCCCTCAAAAATCCAGAGAAAAAGCCCAATAAGTCCATGACAGCAAAATGGAGTGATTCGGATGAAAGTGATGAAGAAAACTGTGTTGTGCTGACCAGTGTTTCAGATGTCAACCTCAAAGAGCTAAAGAAGGTAGAAATTCACTATGGGATTGAAGTTTCTGAAAGTGAAGATGAAGAGGACTCCTTTGACAGTTTTGCTGATCTTCTGAGGAAGATACTGAAACAATGTGAGGGAGTTCTTCAGACCAATCAGGCCCTGACTGACAGAGTCAAGCTCTTGGAAGAAGAACGAAGGAAATGTCTATTCCCATCCGATAATCAAGTTACCATACTGAAAAGGGAAGACTCTGGAAGGCAGATCAACGTTGAATCTTCTCCAGTAACCGCCAAGACTACCAATCCCCAGAAAAATATCTTGGACGAAATCCTGTCTTACCAAAGGCTTGGAAAAGGGAGAACAGGGCTTGGATATACTGGTGAAGAAAGCTCTAGAGGGACAGTCTTCATTAAAGTCTCAGATGTTGAGATAGATGAGAAAAAGAATTCAGATGACTCTTCAAAAATTGCAGAGAAAGTTGGAACTAGACATGTGAACCAGAGGATGCTGCAGCATCAGGCACAACATTCTTCTCAAACAAAACAAAAGACTCAGAATAAACAGGGTACCTGTACAAGTTTTGGGAATCAGAAGATCAACTCTAATCTGAAGCAGCAGCGCAGAACCTGCTCAGTTGAAAAAGAAAGAGTAAAATCCAGGAACAACACATACAGCAGGGGATGCTGCAGCAGGAGCTTGTTCAACAGGCTGGTTCAACTGACCAAGCATAGCAGCTGCCTGGGCTTGTCCGGAATGACTGGAAACTCTATGCAGAGCCTCTGAAGAATTTCTAAATTGCTGAAGAGTTTATTCCAGAGAGGTTTACTAGTCAGAGGAGGAGATTTGCATTGGAGATAATAATCAAATCTAATCTCCGAGATTTTAGGAGATAATTGATCTTGTTGGGTTAATTGCCTAAACCTGGAAATTGCTTAAAGTGGTGCAGCTATTTAAGCAGAAGGGGTTCAGGGCTGAAGAGGTGGATCGAAGCTGAGGAATACGCGAGTGCATACACAGAATTCACGGAGAGCAATTTGTTGTGTGCGACGGGAGTTTACTTCGATCATCACCCAAGAGCAGAGCGTTGAGCGCAGAGCTGAGGTGAGAGTTGCAGAAGAGAATCAGGACTTGCAGAGTCTGATTCGTGCTTGATCTGGAAGCCAATTCAGAGCTGAGGAGCTTGTTGGTTGATCAAGGGCAGCCGCGGAAGAACTGACGGGTGGAAGGCTCGGTCGAGTGTCGTGCAGCAGTACTCACTAGTGGCAGGTGGTCACTGAGTGAGGGGGAGTTGTCCAGAGTGTGCAGCGCTCTTGGAGAGGTTCGATCGGCTCGGCAGAAGGCCTTGGAGCGACGCGGACATTGTGCTTCAGCTGTGTGTTACAGCTGTTGCTGTAGCAACCCTGCTGAGTAGTGTAATTTAGAATAGGCTGAGTTCTTTGAGAGGATTGTAGCTATTCTAGATTGACATATTGTAGAGGGTGTGCAGACACAAATCAGAGCTTGTTCTGATTGTGTTGAGTGGTCCACACAAGGTTGAGTAGCATAGGTTGCGTGAGTTGTAACCGAGTGTGCTCGGAACCTTTGGTTGAGTGGATTGAAGACTGGAGAATAGTCCTCCCCAGACGTAGGCAGATTGGCCGAACTGGGTGAACAAACCTGTGCCTTGTTCATTGCTTGCTGTGACAATATTTAAGTGAACAAGAGTGTGCTGCAGCAACTGCTTGTTCACAGAATCTGTCGAATTAAGACACTACGAATTTCATCCTGTATCAAAGAAAGATTCTCTTTGAATTATCATGGCATTAGTAGCTCACTTTGATTATGAGCTACATCAGATGGATGTGAAAATAGCATTTCTCAATGGTGTCTTAGAGGAAGAGGTTTATATGAAACAACCTGAAGGATTTTTCTCTAAAGATGGTGAGCAATTGGTTTGCAAGCTTAACAAATCCATATACGATTTGAAACAAGCTTTCCGGCAATGGTATATGAAATTTCATAATGTGATTACTTCATTTGGTTTTGAAGAAAATCCAATGGATCAGTGCATATACCTTAAGGTCAGTGGGAGTAAGCTTTGTTTCCTTATTTTGTACGTGGATGATATATTGCTAGCAACCAATGATTTGGGCTTGCTATTTGAGGTGAAACAATTTCTTTCAACGAACTTTGATATGGAAAGATATGGGAGGGGCATCTTATGTCATTGGCATTAAGATCCATAGAGATATATCTCGAGGTATTTTGGGTTTGTCTCAGAGGCCAATATCAACAAAGTTCTAGAAAGATTTGGTATGAAAAATTGTTCATCGAATGCAGCACCCATTGTGAAAGGTGACAGGTGACAATCTTATTTTTAACCTTTTATAGTTGTCAGATATAAGATTTCAGGAGTCAAATTGTAGTCAAAAATAATTTATAGACCTTGGTAAGCCAATGGTCGATCCTAGGAACAGGCGCGTGTATATACTATCTAGCAATCAATGTGTTCAGCTACTTCTAATAGAAATTCTGGGTTTGTTCTAATTATCCAAATTTCCCTAATTAATATAACTAACGGTTGATTCGATCAGAGAAAATAATTCGAAGATCGAACTTCACCCATGCTCGTAACACAATTCATGCAATTAGTCACACCATATAGTCATGCAAAGTAGCTATGAAAATAACCTAAATTGACATCAGGTGAGCCGCCTATTCACGGATCATCACCTGAACTAATCTACACTATTGAACGCCGCCCAATCACGGATTATCAACAATTTCAATTTAGTAAGCATAGGGTTTCCAGACAAAAGATGTCAACTTTCCTATCGATTCATGTACTAACAATATAGCTACCATGTTTCGATATCAACTCTACTCAATCCGGTTAATCACCTCAGACCCAATCATCTTTTTGACATCTAACCTAGTTTCGTTCTAACATGCAGTCATCCCAATCAATGATCGACAATGGTAAAACGATAGAATGAAGTATAATAGAATTGAAAAACATAAACTTGCATTAAACTAAAACTGATGTTCGTACAAATCACATGAAATCAGGTTACAGGCATGGGATCCGTAAGATCCTAGAACTAAAAGGCTACTAGCTACTCATGGTGATTACTACCAACACAAGAATAAAGAGAATATAGAACGAAGAACCCGTGACGATGATCTTCACTCCAAGCTTGTCTCTTCTCTCCTGCTTTCGTTCTCCAAATCGTCCAACCCTAGCCAATGAATTCTCAATTCGTAATTATAACTAAAAATCAATTGGGCTGATTTTTAGAATTAGGTTCCAGGCCGGTTTAGTGTCAAACCGGCGGTTCAGTGTGCAAACCGCCGGTTCAGTTGGTGAATCGCCGGTTCTCTAATGAACCGGGCTGTCTCAGTGGATCATCAATTTGCACTTTGGGCCGGTTCAAAAACCAAACCGCAGATTCAACATGTGATCCGGCGGTTCAAATATGAACTGGGCTACTGTTCATTCAGCACTTTGGTTCTGACTTTGGTTGCGTTTACCTTCTAAACCTTCGAATTTGGTATTGGTGTAAACTATAAAGTTGTAACCCTTCGAGTCAGCTTCCCAAAAATATATAGCTTGCCCCAATCGGATAAGATTAATGTACTCAGCAAGTGTTGGATCATAAATAGGTCAATCTGCCCAGATTTGGTTTGTATTCGTTTGAATCTTTACGTTTTGTCTTATTTTGCTCCAAACGGACTACAAAGCCTCGATTTAATATAATTTGACCTGAAATGAGAGTAGAATGGTAAAAACACAATAAAAAGTTCGAGACCGAAGCGAAATTCATCATCGAATGAAGCGAATAATCGGTAAGAAGTCAACCGATCAACAGGTTCAGTTTGGACCAGTGCCCCAGGAATGACATTGAAAGGGAACGAATGAAGAATGTTCCCTATGCTTCAGCTGTTGGAAGCATTATGTATGCTCAAGTCTATACAAGACCTGACATTGCATATGCAGTTGGAGTATTAGGAAGATATTAGAATAATCCAGGCATTGATCACTGGAAAGCTGCAAAGAAAGTGTTGAAGTATCTTCAGGGTACCAAAGACTATATGCTTATGTACAGACGGACTGATAATCTTGAAGTAGTGGGCTATTCTAACTCTGATTACGGTGGCTGCATTGATTCGAGAAAATCCACATCAGGATATGTGTTCATGCTAGCTAATGGAGTCATTTCTTGGTAGAGTGCGAAGCAGATTTTGACAGCCACTTCAACGATGGAAGCAAAATTGGTCTCGTGTTTTGAGGCGACCTCACAAGCTGTATGGTTGAAAAGTTTCATATAGGGGTTGAGAGTTGTTGACTCTATTTATGACCAAGAATAATAAAAGTCGAAGTCGAAGTAAGCACATCGACATAAAATTCCTGGTTGAAAAAGAATGTGTTCAAGAAAAGAAAGTGAATCTAACACTTTAGCACTGATATGATGATAGTTGATCCATTGACTAAAGGCATGCCAATTAAGAATTTCAAGGATCATATAGCTAGAATGGGACTTGATTCATATACGTAGAACGTCATTTATGTTTACAGAGACTTTTATTCAGTTGGATAATTTCTCCATTTATCTTTTGCGCAATAAAGTTATTGTTTTGGAGAAATATCATTAAGTTTGAACCTAGAGTAAACATAAGGTTTATGTTGGACCCTGAGGGTCATGTACCCCATGTGGTTTTGATGATGACAACACTCGACTAACACTTTAAGTTGAGTGTGTAGGAACCTGTACCAGGGTGGTCAGAGAGACTCTAAGTCAGAGAGTCACGCGAGGAACAAGAACCTCAGAGAGTCACGCGAGGGACACGAACCTGGGTTGGTAGCTGGACGAGCACTTCAGAGGAAGTTGAAGCTCCATGGATTCGACATTTATTGCGTGGAGTAAATGGACAAGATGAAGCACAAAAGGTTATGCACGCAATAAGTAAACGGAGTAAATGCAATTATTGAGTGCTTGTCTTTAAATTTTGGGAAGAACTACAAGTGCTTGGTATCCCCGAACGATTGAACTGAGATTGTTCAGAGAAGCAGGAGCAGCAGAGCTTGAGAATCACACCAGTGCATCAAGAGCTGTTCTTCGGAGAGTTGGAGACAAGTGAGCGATTCGAGGAATCGTTGGAGGGACTTGTCTCTGAAAGTCACGATTGGTGATTTGTAATCATCGGGCGTAGGTGACTTGTTTTGGTAATAGTTAGCTATACTATTACTTGTGTACGAATAGTGTAAGTATTTGTACAGTCTATAGATTAATAAAAATAATCTTTAGACGAATTCCGCTGCGCATTTACACTCTGAGGTACACGTACCTGCAAATTGAGTTTAGGTCCCTAACAGTTCTTTTACTTAGTTTTTGAACTAATCACGATCCTGTCAATTGGTATCAGAGCCGCTGGTTCTAGATTTTGATTAGTATTGCAGGAATGTCAGGAGATTCATTTGCAACCCCGCCAAAGTTGAAGGCAGGCGAGTATGACTCGTGGGCGATCAGATTCGAGGAGCATGTCCTCTCGCTGGATGGTGAAGTCTGGCAGATCATTGAACAGGGTAAACAACTCATCATGGATGATACAGACAAAACCAAGGAGAAAGCACGAGCTCGGTACACTACCGCGGACTTTAAAAAGCTACAAAAGAATGCTCAAGCCATGAAGGTTCTTCATTCAGCACTGGAACCAGGTGATCTTGCCAAGGTCCTGATCTACACAGACCCGTCAGAGGTCTGGAATGCTCTCAGGAGGATCTATGATGGTTCTGCAGATGTCAGGAGGAACAGGATCCTCACTGCACAGATGAAGTACAACAGCCTTCGACAAGCTAAGGGCGAATCTATACATGGCTACCACTCAAGGTTTCAAGGGTGTCTGTCAATCCTTTCAAGACTGGGAAAGGAGTATGAGCAATGGGAAGTTACTCATCATTTCCTACAAGGACTCGATCCAGAATGGGATGACATCTCAAGGACTCTGGCTGCTCTTGCTGAGACAAAGAGAATCACGTTGGAAGAGCTGGTCTCTAAGCTGGAAAGCAGCATGCTCATTGAAAAGTGCAAGCTCGAGAGACGTGAAACTCAGAAAGGAGCCAAGCAGATTGCACTGGTTACTGAGAAAGGAAAGTCTCCGAAGTCCAAAGAGAAGGAACCTGAGTCGGAAGGAAAAACAGGAGACCAATCTGAGTTGATACTTCTGACTAAGGCACTGAAGGTCGCGAACCTGAGATTCAATCCGAAGGGTTCATCTTCTAAACGCACTGCAAAGAAGACGGATGAGTGTTTTTATTGTGGCAAAAAGGGTCATTTTGCCAAGGATTGTTGGAAGAAACAGAAGGACAAGTCCAACAAAGAAAAATCTGCTGATGAAAAACCAAAAGAGAAGAAGGCAATGATCGCCGCATGGGGTGACTCGGATGAAGACAGTGACTCGGAGAGTCAGTGCAGAAACAAGTCCTCAAAAAGGAACATGTGCCTCATGGCCAAGGGAGGGTCATCTACTTCAGAGGTAAAACATTCCTCTAAGTCTTCAGATTTCAAGTCACGTGCTGATTTATTACTTATCATTCAAGGTCTTTGTGATAAATATGATGAGTTAACTGATATTATTGCTGAAAAAGATGTCCAAATTGATGAGAAGTCTGCCAAGATTTGGCAACTTCAGAGGGAACTTGCTGGGAAACAAAGGGATGTTTCCAGATTGCAGGTACTTGAACCCGGTGTTAAGGCGAAGGCAAGTGTTCACAGATCAAAGAAGTCCAAACCAGGTCTGGGTTATGGTGATGTTACCATCGCAAGGAGAGCTCAGAAAGCTGGAGAGCCTAGGAGTACTCCACGGATAAAGGTGGATCTCGGAGATGAGGCTAAGACATATGGTAAGGGTTACCATATTTGGACAAAGTTCGTCCAGGGACAGAGACCAGCCGGCATAAATTTCAGCAAACAAAAGAAAAAGATTTCTGATAAGGAGAATTTCAGAAAGAAGAAGATCTGCTTCCATTGTGGGAAGGAGGGACATTTCTGGGTGAAGTGTGCTGCGAAGCAAACCCCCAAAGTCAAGGTTCAGAGACCTGATGGTTCCATGCGAGGAACAAGTACCCAGAGAGATCCTACTGTCAAATCAACTACTAATCTTTCAAAACTCATTACCTGTGTGGAACCTAATTCAGATAGGAAATCCAAAAAGGCTAAGCCAATTTGGGTTCCTAAGAACTGATTGTTTATGTGCAGGTGGGGAGAGGAACAGGTTCCTGGTATGTAGACAGTGGATGCTCAAGTCACATGACCGGAAGAATGGACCATTTCTCCTCTCTGCAGCAGCATTCCGGAGGTTCCATTACTTTTGGAAATAGAAGTAAAGGAGAGATCTTCGGAATAGGTATGGTGAAGTTGAATAAGAAGGTTAGTGTTGACGGTGTGAACTTTGTTCAAAATTTAAAGTTTGATTTGCTCAGTGTTTTTCAACTCTGTCAAGGGGGAAACAACAAGGTTGTTTTCACAGCTAATGGTTGTTATGTGAAGTGTTTGAGTTCAGGTAGAATACTTCTCAAAGGAACTGTTGAGAACGCGGTATATAAGACCGATCCAGACTGGGATCCAGAAGAATACCTCTGCTTATCATCAAGGAAGGATGATTCAAGTCTTTGGCATAGGCGTTTGGGCCATGTGAATATGAAGCTGATGAAGAAACTTCACAGTCTGGGTCTTGTCCGTGGGTTACCTGATGTGGGAATTGTACCTGACGAGGTATGTGTTTCCTATACGAGGGGTAAACAGACAAGGACCTCCTTCAAGCCAAAGAAGGAAGTGAGCACCAGTAGACCGCTGGAGTTGATCCATATGGATCTGTGTGGACCTATGAGGACTCAGTCTATTGGAGGGAACAAGTATGTGTATGTCCTGGTGGATGACTACTCAAGGTATACGTGGACCATCTACCTCTCCTCAAAAACAGAGGTATTTGACGAGGTCAGTGCCTGGGTCAGGGCAGTGGAGACCTCGTCTGCTCAGAAGCTCAGAAGGATAAGATCAGATAATGGAACAGAATTTGATAATGCTCAGTTCATTGAATGGTGTGCGAGCCGAGGAGTACATCATAATTTTTCAGCACCAAGGACGCCACAGCAGAACGGAGTCGTTGAACGGAAGAACAGGACCCTGGAAGACATGACCAGGACACTGTTGCTGGAAAGCGGGTTACCCAAGAGATTTTGGGCAGAAGCCATGAACACGGCATGCTACGTGGTGAACAGGGCTTATCTGAGGCCGCTTATCAACAAGACCCCGTATGAGTTGTTGAGAGGACGAAAACCCAACATATCCCACTTAAGGACATTTGGATGCAGATGTTTCGTTCATGACAATGGGAAGCATCAACTAGGGAAGTTTGATGCTAGAAGTGATGAAGGTATCTTTGTAGGGTACTCTACACACAGCAAAGCCTACAAGGTGTACATCCGACGGACTAGGACAATCGAAGAAAGTATACATGTGGTGTTTGACGAGAGTGTCATGCCAGGAAACCCGGCAGAGGTTCAGCAATCTATGGAGACTCGGGTCAGACAGGAACTTGCTGAGGAAATCTTTGTGTTAGCACGGTCAGATATGGTCAACACAGAAGGTGTTTCAACACAAGGAGGTGTTGATGTTCCAGCACAAGAGGGTGCTGATGAGGGTCAGGAGGAAGCTGATCAGGATCCAGTTGCTGCTGAAGATTCAGCTGAGGTACAGGTACCGGAGGAACAGCATGGGGATCAGAGTCAGGTACTTGAAGCAGATCAAGTATCTGAGGGTGATAACAGTGGTATGGAAGCCATAGGAGATGTGGTTCCACTAAGGAGGAGTTCTCGGGTTAGTCAACCTAACTCTAGACTTCAAAATTTTCATTGTTATTCTGCATTTCAAGGGGAACAAGTTCAGACTGCGTTCGTGTCCCTGATGGAACCCAAGACAATCCAGGATGCACTCAAGGATCCCGACTGGGTTCAGGCGATGCATGAGGAGCTGCATCAGTTCGAAAGGAACAAGGTATGGAGACTTGTACCTAGACCGGACAATAGGAAGGTGATAGGTACTCGTTGGGTCTTCAGGAACAAGCGAGATGAGAAGGGAGCTGTCGTTCGGAACAAGGCTCGGTTGGTAGTACAAGGGTACAATCAACAGGAGGGCATTGATTATGATGAGACCTTCGCACCGGTAGCAAGATTGGAGGCTATCAGGTTGCTCATTGCGTATTCTGTCCAGCATGGTTTCAAGCTCCATCAGATGGACGTGAAGACGGCATTCTTGAACGGAAACCTCAAGGAGGAGGTGTATGTGAAGCAGACTCCAGGGTTCGAAGACCCAGAGCATCCAGACCAGGTATATGTCCTGGACAAGGCGCTTTATGGATTAAAGCAGGCACCTAGAGCATGGTACGAGAGGTTATCAGACTTTCTCATAGCTCATGGATATGAGCGGGGAGCCGTGGATAAGACGATGTTTCTTCTAAGGACGAAGAAGCATCTCTTGGTGGTGCAGGTCTATGTAGACGACATAGTCTTCGGGTCAACCAGTGACGAATTGGTCGAGAAATTCACCCAGCTCATGGAGAGTGAGTTTGAGATGAGTATGGTCGGGGAACTTACCTATTTCTTGGGGCTGCAGATCCAGCAGGAGTCAAATGGGACTCGGATACATCAGGAGAAGTACCTGACCGAGGTAGTCAAGAAGTATGGACTTGATCAGTCAAAACCCTCGACTACTCCGAGTTCTACCAATGTCTCTTTAACCAGGGACGAGAACTCACCAAAGGCAGATCAAACACTCTACAGAGGGATGATAGGTTCACTCTTGTACCTAACTGCAAGTCGTCCTGATATTATGTTTAGTGTCTGTGTTTGTGCCAGGTACCAAGCAGATCCGAGGGAATCTCACGTGAAGGCCGTGAAGAGGATTCTGAGATACCTGAAGGGAACCAAGAAACTGGTTCTGTGGTACCCGAGGTACAAGTCCCTGACCCTTGAAGGATACACTGATGCAGATTACGCCGGTGATCGAGCTGACAGGAAGTCAACATCGGGTATGGCTCAGTACTTTGGGTCTTGTCTAGTCTCATGGGGGTCCAAGAAATAAAACTCAGTAGCTTTGTCCACAACGGAGGCCGAGTATGTTGCGGCAGGTTCATGTTGTGCGCAACTCCTCTGGTTGAGGAACCAGCTAAGTGACTTCAACCTTTTCTTTGATCAAATCCCTATCTATTGTGATAATACAAGTGCCATCTGTGTTGCTAAAAATCCAATGCATCACAGTAGGATGAAGCATATAGAAATTAGACATCACTTTATTAGGGATTGTGTAGAAAAGGGACTTGTTTCTATGGAGATCTGCAGGACTGAAGAACAAGTGGCGGACATTTTCACCAAGCCTCTGAGCAGGGAGCCTTTTGAGAAGTTCAGGATGGCACTTGGCATGATTTCTACTTAGTGAGGTACCTCTAACTTGAACCTCAATGACTGGTTAGAATAGGGGTAGAGTAGTTATGCATATTAGCCTGAGGTATGTGATCCTGTCAGTATGTGATAAGTTGATTGCATGTCGTACTTCTTGATTAAATGTGAAAGTGTCATGTTGGTGCTAGAAATATTTTGTTTCCAGCCTATGTACCTTCCGGATCTTGAACCTCACAAACCGCATGAAGGAAGTGTACCAAGCCACCTTAGCCACATGCCCATTTGACTCGAAAAACACTCGAGGTACATCTTGTGTGATTTAAATGAGTGATTTCAGTTGTGATGTTGTTACATTATATAACCTTTTCGGTTAAGCCGATCCATCACAACGCCCCTTGAGGAGTCTATGAAAAGGTATGGGTATGGCATTCACTTGTTCAGGTCAGAGATCAGATCCAGGTACTTGAGTGAACACTGAGGTATGTGTACCAGTCAGATACCTGTCCAGATGCAATGGGGACGCAAAGGATATTGCGGACCAGCCGACGGTCAAGGGACCGACCGTCGAAGGCACCCAGGATGCGGATATTGCAGGAGGTTCAGGAACGAACCAGGAGGTTGATGTTGCTGAGGTGTTCAGCAGTCCGCCCGATGAGGTGGAGGTTGTGAACCAGGATGGTTCGGAGAAGGAACCGAATCCTGAAGGAAGCACCAAGGGAGTGGATGCTTCAGAGGCCCTCATTCAAAGAGTTCTGAAGGAGCTAGAAGAGATGAGGACTAAGGCAACACCTCAGATCATGATGGGAGAATCCGAGAAGGATGTCGCCTCGGAGGACAGTGAGGAGGTCAAGATCCTCGAGACCACTGTTCAGTCAAAGAGGAGGGCGGCGAAAGTCAAGCCCACTGCAAAACGAGTCCAGCCTTTAAAAAGATGGGTTCGGGACCCTGTAAAGTTAAATGGTGGACTGTTCAAATGAGGGAAATGAAGCTAAGGTTCAGGAACCTCATGATGAAGAAAAGGTTTGTGTGGAGCAAAGACTTCAGAAGATCGAGAATGGGATCTTGGAATTGAAGGAAGGAATGGCACGGCTAAACTCAGAGTTTGGTGCTGTGAAAAGAAAAAAAAAGTCGTTAAGGCGGTGATAGAGATTGTCAGGGTTGGGAACCTAGTATCCGGGTCAGGTTCAAGAACCTGAATCAGAGAATGCTAATACCCTTTGCCATCATAGACTCACCCATTCCTTGCTCCCCACCGCATTAATCTTTTTGTTTTTCCCTGAACTTTGCACTCTTGACATTTTGCACTTAATTTTGAAGTTTGCATGATTTCAATTTTATTGCATGTCTTGGCTCACTCTACTGATGGTTAATATGTTTTAACTGTCTAACCCTTGTTTGATGATGCCAAAAGGGGGAAGCGTTAGTGGGGAACCTATCCAGAGGGAATCATGTCAGGTATCTGTTCTTGATCTTGCTTACAAGTCCCTGCTTGGGCTTAGGGGGAAGCTTGGGCTTAGGGGGAATTGTTCCCATTTATGATTCAGTGGATAGATAACTAGGGCTGAGGACTGTCACGGTTGATTATCTTGTTTTTCTCTCGTGTGGGTTTGTCATCATCAAAAAGGGGGAAAATGTTGGACCCTGAGGGTCATGTACCCCATGTGGTTTTGATGATGACCCGTGTGTAGGAACCTGTACCAGGGTGGTCAAAGAGACTCTAAGTCAGAGAGTCACGCGAGGAACAAGAACCTCAGAGAGTCACGCGAGGGACACGAACCTGGGTTGGCAGCTGGATGAGCACTTCGGAGGAAGTTGAAGCTCCATGGATTCGACATTTATTGCGTGGAGTAAATGGACAAGATGAAGCACAAAAGGTTATGCACGCAATAAGTAAACGGAGTAAATGCAATTATTGAGTGCTTGTCTTTAAAGTTTGGGAAGAACTACAAGTGCTTGGTATCCCCGAAAGATTGAACTGAGATTGTTCAGAGAAGCAGGAGCAGCAGAGCTTGAGAATCACACCAGTGCATCAAGAGCTGTTCTTCGGAGAGTTGGAGACAAGTGAGCGATTCGAGGAATCGTTGGAGGGACTTGTCTCTGAAAGTCACGATTGGTGATTTGTAATCATCGGGCGTAGGTGACTTGTTTTGGTAATAGTTAGCTATACTATTACTTGTGTACGAATAGTGTAAGTATTTGTACAGTCTATAGATTAATAAAAATAATCTTTAGACGAATTCCGCTGCGCATTTACACTCTGAGGTACACGTACCTGCAAATTGAGTTTAGGTCCCTAACAGTTCCTTTACTTAGTTTTTGAACTAATCAAGATCCTGTCAGTTTACTCATTAAGTTAAAGGTGCGGTGGCTTAAGAAATATAATAAATTGTGATATATGGAAGATTAATTCCCGCTGTAAGAGAATTCGTCGCTATGATTCATATATTATATATCTTATTAAATGGACCAAGTGGGAGAATGTTGGAATATTTTTAATAAAATATAAAGATTATTTTTGTGGTCCATTTAAAAGATTAAATCGTGGATTACATAAGATAATTATCCTTCCCTCATATTGAGGAAACCACCATAAACCTTCCACGTCAAAAGCTGTTGCGTCAGTTTTCAATGGGAAGACTGATTTAAGAATCATCAGAGCGATTGTGAAAGGTTCACCATTCTCACTCTCCATTCAGAATACACCATGAGTAAGTGAGCAGGAGGTTTTGGAAGCCTAAGATCCAAATTTCAATAACGAAGAAACAACAATGGCAGGAGGTATTTCAATCCTAACAAATTATGTCTTCAGCTGTGTTCATGTTCATTGAATGTGAGCCGTAAGAACCATTCCCTTGTACCAGATAACTAGGATATTTGGCTCCTCACAAAGATAAGGAAGATAGCGAAGTTCGTTATCATATGACAGCATTCCGAAATGGTCATCCATCTACTGGAATTTATGAAACTTTCAACTATCGTCATTCATCTTTACAGACTACTATTGAAAGATAACTTGGTGTTTTAGAAACACTTGGAAGATACTTCGTGTCATGCCTAAGATGTCAGATGAGCGACAATTGACATAATTCTTGCTATATTTACTTTGCGCAACTTTATTCGCATGCATAAATTAGAAATAAGTATTATATCACAAGAGTTGGTGCAGAATATAAATCATTCTAACCTATTCGATGCAACTAGAAAAGAATAGATGAATCATGTACAAACATGATAGCATATGAAATTATGCAATCAAATTCCGAGAATAAAGTAGAAGATATAGAGGAAGATGAAAAGATTTAGATTATAATTTTATTATTCAAATAAATATAATATAATAGTATTTTTCGTATCAAATATTAATTTCGAATGTGTGGAAATTTTTTTAGTGAAGTTTATTACTTTACTGATATAAGTAAAAAATAAATAATAAAGAATACACACTTAATAAGATAGTGAGTGTCCATTTGATTTGCTGAACAGATGATTGGTACCTAGATGCCTCGCCATCTGGCCGGGTCCAGGGCGAGCGCCCGGCTTCAACTCAAGGACTGCCCAAGCCGGACCAAGACTGGTTGAATGTTCGCAGCCTAAAGGCCTCCAGTGGCCCGATCATCCGTCGGGCCAACCGGGTGGGGTCGACCAAGCAAATAACCACAACTAATATAGTTTGCTTTTCAAAATTATAGTAGACTGTTAGCCACATTGATCATCATCGATGTGAGGACTATACCTTCACCAAACATGTTAAGCTTTGATATATATATATATATAACTTCAACATATAGCTCTATTCTCATCAATGTAGGAGAAGAATATTTAAGTCATTTCCTCTCACCCAACATTCAATCTAAAGTCTAAATTTAATAATTTTAGTTCAACATCGATTTTTCATTCGATACACGTCCAATTAATATAAATTTCATACTCCAACAAAATTTTCATTAATCTTTATTAACTTAATTGGGAGTGTCCTTGCACCATTTTTATTGGCACATTATTAAGACCCATTATTCAACAATTTAGTGTCGACGTCAACTTTGAGCAACTGAGTAAACGGAAGGAAGAGCAGAAGAGTCGATGCGGGTAGCAACTCTTACGTGAAGGCTTTGGCCAGCCCGCAATTTGTCCCTTCATCTTCTCCAAACCCCAATCACACCACGACAAAAATGACACCAGCAACTTATATATACAACCCCAGAAAAGCACAAGCTGCAGAATGGTGATGGCGATGATGAAGCTCTCATCGATTCACCTCCTAAACCCTAACACCCTCTTCTGCTCCCGCCCCATACTCCCTCCACTGCGCTCCTCCTCCCTCCATCTCAATCCATCCGTTTCCGCTTCCCTATCCTCCTCCCCCTTCACCGAAAAGCATTCCGAGGAACGCTATAGGAGAGACGGTTGGCTATACAGCGACAGCCCCTTCCCTCCTCACCAGGACTCCGCCTCCGGTCCCGATTCTGATTCCGTCAGGGAGAATGACATCGCCTCTCAGCTTCCCGAGCTCAAGAAGATGCTTGCCATGTTGAAGGCAAAGAGGGATTCTGCTGCCCAAGGCCGGAGACTAGTTGGGAATGTTTTCTTGGTCGGGACTGGGCCTGGTGATCCTGACCTGCTCACCATTAAAGCTGTTAAGGTTATTCAGAGTGCTGATCTCTTGCTTTATGATAGATTGGTCTCCAATCAGATCCTCGAACTTGTGAACCCTTATTCCAGATTGTTGTATGTTGGCAAAACTGCTGGCTACCACAGCAGAACCCAGGTACCAACTTTAACATTCTAACATGCCATCTAGTTGTCAGTCACTTCAATTTGATCCATCTGGTGAATGAAAAGAAGAAAAGTCTAATCATGGGCCGAATGAAATGTCTAATGTGCTTCCTTCCTTATATAACCAGGAGGAGATACATGAATTGCTTCTGAGTTTTGCCGAGGTTGGAGCTAACGTTGTGAGGCTCAAAGGAGGGGATCCACTGGTATAAACTTCTTTGCTTAGAAATGTAGTGTACCTACGACATTTGTGCCATTGGAAATAAATTAACAAATTTTATGCTGCATGCTCTTTAATTATGTATCTCTCAGGTATTTGGGAGAGGTGGAGAGGAGATGGATTTCCTACAACAACAAGGGATTCAAGTGAAAGTCATACCGGGTATAGTCCTCGTTCCTTTTCATCAAATTAATTTCCACTATTGTGATTGCCAAATCTTAAAATTAGATGAGTTCTGATTCTGGAGTTGCACTTTGTATTTGTGAATCTGATATTTCACTGTTAATGGCATTAAGCCTGTTAGCATATTATGTACCCCATGTAATTTTTTAGGATAACCAGCAAAGATAGGATGTTGTGATTAAAGGCATCTGTGCCACAGTTGAATTGTTCTTGTGAAGCTCAGACCCAGCCTAACGGTTTCCAGTTTTATTTTTTACTAATGTCCTAAATTTCTTGGTTGAGTTGGCTAGGCACAGAGACCTTGATCTGTTAATAACTAGTTTCGTGCATCTGTTGGCTATCTGTCGAGTTCTTAACTAGGTGCGTTTGATAACTTATGGCAACTGTTGGACAGAAGAAGAAGTCATCAAAGCTGTTATTAATTTGAAAACCACAGATTGTCCTTGTGTGAAAAAGACCATATATATTCTGAAAAATACTCTTCTTAAGTGATTATTTTACCTTTTTCTAAACACGGCAGAATCATCATGACCAAAGTAGAATCCTGTTTGTAAAATCTGCACTCCAGTATGTGATTGTGTACTAGTAGTCTGCTACTAGTTTTATCACGGATGTAAAATATTTATTCAATTCACAATATTTGTGTGGCTAATTCTATCAGTAAGGATATTTTAAAAAATTAAATGAAACGAATTTCAAGCTGACGGTGTCACAATGCAGGTATAACTGCTGCTTCAGGGATCGCAGCAGAACTTGGTATCCCCTTGACTCATCGAGGGGTATCAAATAGTGTTAGGTTTCTCACAGGGCATTCAAGGAAAGGAGGAACGGATCCTCTTTTCGTGGCCGAAAATGCTGCTGATCCTGATTCAACCTTGGTGGTTTATATGGGATTATCAACACTCCCCTCCCTTGCGCAGAAACTATTGCATCATGGTCTGCCACCAAATACACCTGCTGTCGCTGTAGAGAGAGGAACCACCCCCCAACAACGCATTGTAAGTACATTCTAGTCTCACAAACCATAATTATGATATTACAGAAGCTAAAAATTAATGATCATTTTTCAACTGTGTAACAGGTATTTGCAGAACTGAAGAATTTAGCCAATGACATTAAGTCAGCCGAGTTAATATCACCGACGCTAATTATTATTGGGAATGTTGTTTCTTTGTCGCCTCTCTGGCCATGCTCTAAGGAAGCCTGTGATTTAGTGGAAACATGTTAACTTTAAGAGAATGAAAGTCATGGACGTGCTTTTGGAAAATTCTTTTTAGGCTGAAGGAAAACAGCTCTTCTTTGATGGACTTGTAGGGTGATTTTGTATTGTTATTACCCTGTTGTTGCAACTCTGAGGCCAGACGGTCGAAGTCTTGGGACTTCTGAAGCTAGTAATGGGGCAGATCTGAGCAGTTCCTCCAGTTAGATTGCGCCATGGGCCTATTGTAGCTGTTAATGAGACTCTTCAAAATTAAGCGTGTGGATGACCTACCACACACTTATGCAAAGGTTATGCTGATACTGGAACGACTTAGTCCTGGAACTGAAATCTTGATGTAACCCGGGTGCTGAAAGTGGGATAAAATTTATTAGTATTCGTTGAAAAACAAGAGTACGCTCGTTTTAATTTAAGTCTGAATTCTTTTAAGTTCGGGTTTAATTCTTTCTCGCAAGAACACCATTAACCAAACCTAAAGCTAATCAACACAAAATATGTTTACGCAGTTCAGATCGAAATACTCGATCCTATATCTGCGGAGCCTGTGCCGGGATCTACTCAGACCTAAACGGACCCCCTAATGATCTACTCAGTTTAGAAAGTTTCAGATAAAACGGATATCATTTGCCAAACGGATCAAATAGTGACTATACTTTCTCGGTTATTCAAAATTGAGAGCATGAATGGGCAAAGGACGTCTGAGGCACTGTAAATCTTATTTAGTGCCTACTGGGTGGCACAAACATTAAGTAATAGTTTGACTTGGGATGTTAGATTTTGACTTGCCTTGATGTGAGCAGAAAAAAGAAGAGCATAAGTTGAGGTCACTACCAAAGGGAAAGGCTCATGAATAAGAAATAGCAATTCAATATTGTAGTAGTGAGTAGAGAGTGTTCTTTCATAAAATGGACAAGCCATAGGGTAGGGTATCCGATGCTATGTTATCGGAGAGAGAGACACATGAGGGAAGAATATGTATCAGGTTTATAAACAACTCCTGAACAATCCAAGTTGCTGATCCATGGCACATGAGCATCTTTACCAAAACTTAAGTAGGTGGAGGGAAAACAAATGAAACCCAAAATCCACCATCTTTGGTGAACTGCTCCATTCCCATCTTCTGCTTGGACTTGGGAAACCCAGGCTTGTTCCAAGATATGAAACATAAGTTAAGGCAGGTAAACCTGCACCAAAACAACCTCTCTCTCAGCACACCCTTGATTGATGCAGTAGTCATTTTCAAGCAAATGAATGAGATGAAACAATTGATGAATATCCCAAGAAAGAGTTTTGTTTTATTTCATATATATATATATGTGTTATGAATATACAGGTATGGATCCTATAGTGGTACAAAGAATCTAATGAATTTCATCACTATGTATATCTACTCAAATAACACCACTACCAAATTCTAAAAGAATGGCAAAACTCACTCTGCCTACTCCACTCATCTTATATTAACACCCGTGACCAGGAAAACGCAGCAATGCAAAAGCCGATTTTCATCACAGTGTCGGGTTAGCATTGCACATGCACTCCACCACAGGGTACTTGGTCACATCTCTTCCTGTTTTCCCAGCCTTGAGGTCTGGCTGTCCTAAAGAGTCACGGTGCAAATCTTTTACGATCGCGTTGAACTCTGCTTCCGGGAGAGAGGAGTTGAGGAAGTACTGGATCATCTGTCTTTTATTTGGGGTTATATACTTCTTGTGCCCTGCGTAGGCTCGTTGCCCCTGTAATATAGAAGAACACAACATTTCTTTTTTTATAAGCATGAAAATTTAACCATTGAAGATCCTTGCTCTGAAACTAAACCAAAAGTTTGAACCCACCATGATCGTTGAAGTTATCCTTTTCAATCAAACAATAATAAATGAGCAACAAGATTAGAGGAGGAGGAGGCAGTACCTGGAGTGCATGACCCATGTTTCCGCCATGTGATGGCATGAATATGTCGCTCTTCTCTGCCACTATATAGTCAATGGCTGCCATTAAAGAGGCTCTGGAAGCATAGGGTTCCAGTTCACCAGGCAAGGCAAGATCCTCTTTGTTGTACAAATGAGGGAACTCTTTAATTAATGGTAACAATGCTTCTTTACCACCAAATGCTTCACCCCCAGCCCAATATATTTTTGCACTTGTTGGAGCTCCCAAAGCTTTAAGAAGCCTGAAAAAGTGGCATAGAGCCATTAGAATTCAGTACGATACTTACAAGGCGAGGCTGGGTGCTTCACCTGGTGACCTCCATGGCATTTAGCGGGCAGAGACCTGCGAGCTTCCGCTCATGATAAGTCATATTGGATCTTCCAGTTAAAAGCTCCGGCCTCACTTCTCTCTCTTTGTTTACTATCTCGTCATATTCATGGCTTAAACCAGGAAGACAACCAGTCCTAACCCACACATCCTTTTCCATCCGTAAATGAAGAGCAAGGTAAGGCCCCTTGCTCCTCATTCTCTCTGCAAGCTTGTTACCAAGAGCCAAAATTGATGGAGCAAATTTCAAAGCATGAAATGCCACCTGAAGAAGCAATCCATCAATATCTACCCAAAAATCAAGCTAGGCTAAATGGGGTGTAGCCAGATTAACATTGAACATTACCTTGCAACGAAGCTTCTGAAGATCAGAAGGAAGATCAGTAGCAAGTCTGGAGTCCAGTCCTCTCAAAAGAAGGGCACCTTCTCGCTTAAGCTGCAACACAAAAAAAAGCAGGTAATTTGTCAAGGCCAAATTCAGACAAATGGGGTCAATTTTACTGGTCCTAACAGAACTAAAACGAGCATCCATCAGCAAAACACTCTTTTACATGTCAGCAGAGCTCAGCTAGCTGGCAGTGCTCTCATAGCCAAAAAACAATCCATCTGTCCTCACCCTTTTATGATAACGAGCGCGGATATAGCGAGGAGATGAATGGAGTGGAATCTGTTTCTCCTCAAGAGGCCTGTACATGAGATGTGTGGATGGCAGGGAAGAAACCACCCTAACATCCTCGCCCAAGGTTCTTCTGAAGTGCTCCAGGTCAAAAATATCACCAAACTCGCTGCAGGTGGCGGTCAAGGTCAAGCGTTAGCAAAACCCTGAATTCAAAGCAACAGAAACGTAGCATCTAAGAAAAGAAGATTAGTATTCACCTTTCGTCGCCCCAGATGACATTGACCTGCAAGATGGGAACCACGAGAGCAGCACCCAGAATCCTGGCGATGACAACAGCATCCACGATCTGATTCCGCTGCTGATTCAGACCCCCAGAGACCACAACCAGCAGATATTTGGTCCGGTCCTTCAACACCAATGCGCTCTCCTTGCTGTATACCTGCGAGAAGCTCAAGCACGGCCTGTACCCGAGCCCATCTGGCTGCTTCCAGAACTCGCTCTCATCTCCTTCAATCGGCATAGTAGAGGCAGATGTTGTTGTTGTAGTCGTAGCGTCGGATTCGGAGCTGGCTTGCCGGAGCGAGCGAGCAGTGAAGCAAGGATTATGCAGGCGGTCGATGCCACCGAGGCCTAGTTTGAAGATACCCACAGCTATGAATCCAAAGAAGAAGACAAGGAGAAGGAAGAAGAGGCATAGGGTGGAGGAGGAGGAGCGTCTGAGGAAGAAGAAGAAGTGTGATCTGGCAGGTGTGGATTTCTTGGGGGGAGTTAGAAGAAGGGATTGAAGAGAGGAGGATGAGAGGGAGTTTATAATCTGAGAGGGAACAGATATGTATGCGAGCTTCTTCCCCCTGATCATGGATTTGGCCATTTCTCGTCCTCCCCTGTTTCTGCTTGTTGATCCTGATGAGGAAGGAAGCTCAAGTATGGATGGAAGCTCCGAAGTGGAGAGAGAGAGAAGAGGATGTCTGCGAGGAAACGCGGTTACGTATCTATCAATATATACAACAGCACAGGGCGAGAGAGAGAGATTGACCAGACCAAGACAAGAAGATTACAGAGCAAGACGAACAAGATGTTGAAGGAAGAGAAGCGGGCCAAGGATGAAACGCTTCTCCACTTAGGGGTTTTGACTGTATTTATGTAAACTGTAGGGGCCACAATTACAATATTTTCAAATTATGGCTCTATATATATATTAGGGTTTATGAGGAGTTAATTAGATTACAATGGTTCAATTATAAATAATGATCGGTTCAATTCTTGGCTTACTACGTATTTCCATTTGGGTTCTATGGTAACATAATTAAGAATGGATTTGGAATGTGTTGTAAGATTTATCAACTAAATTGACACCATAACACACACACACTTGACTTTGTGAGATGTTTTGTTGAGAGGTCATTATTGAAGTAAGTAAGAAAAGTCTCTAATGCATCATGCTTCTAAATATTCTACATAATGTTTGCTTATTTAACTAGGGATAATGTCACAACACCAAGTCATATGTAATCAAGCAACATTTAATGTTCATTAGCACACAAATATTTGGACAAATTCCCGTTTATTTAGTTTTGGGTGCAATCGGATGGTCACTCGAATTATTAATTTTTTTCATTTAAAATGAAAATATCATATGCCACAACGCGACATCATGAATATGATTATTAATTTACATTTATCCATGGCATATCCTTTTTATTCATTGAGGAGCCAAGAATACCCCACAAGGCCATCCAGAGGTAAAGCGAGACCAATTTAAGGATGTCTCATTCCGGTGACAAATCGAAGGTGCAACCTTTTATGCTCAGCATTGTTCAAGAATGAATCGTTGTATTACAATCTAAGAATATTTTGGCTGACATGTGGCAAACAAGTCATTTGTTGTCCATGGCTTGTTCAAACTACTTGGCATGATGACTTGTGTTTACGGAGTTGAACTGAAAGACTGAATGTAAATTTTAAATTCAATAGAACAAACATATTTATAGATGGTTTTGGACTCGAATCTTTGGCAAATGTTCCTTGGTATTTGGCGCTTTGATATGCAAAATGGCGAGATTCATGTCCATTGGATTTGGAAAGGCCAGCAATGCAATTTGTTTTATTTATGCATACATTTTATGAATGATAAAGTAAAGTTATGGCGTTGGTAGATGTGGCAATGCAGGCTGCTTATACAGCAAGTATGGATGTTGTGAAGGGTAAAACTTGATCGATCCTCCTGCGGCCTATGATGGTATAAAGCCAGTTGGACATGAAGAACAGGCTGCCAATTTTATCGGACCAGCCTGGCCATACCCCACCCTCCTTGTTCATCATGGCCACCAACTTGCAACCGCACTTGGCTTTTTTATTAATGAATGTTTGGAGCACCAACACTACCATGCCAATTTCGCCTCCCTTATCCTACTGACTGCCACGTCTTCATCTCGCACCTTTCTTCTTCTTTTCTCTTCAATTTACCCTTTTATACGTTTCAACCAAATCTAATCTCTTCCAATCTAGTTATAAGAGATTCTGCAAGAATGGGCATGATTGGAACGTTATGATGCGGTTTGGCTAAGCTTTTACTAATTTTAAAAGGAGTATGGCTGAAACTAAGGTCCTCCAAGAGAACAAGTTCAAGAAACTTCCGTGCACATTTCCAACTCCTGTACATTATTGCATCAAAATGTAGTATTTCTCAACATTCTTCTATATGTAACTTCTCAGTTTTATGAGTCTTTCTTTATCATGATGCATTTTTGTTGCATTACACATGTGTAGTGAATAATCATTCTATTATACCTATGTTTCTTATGTGATTAATAAAATTTTAAAGTCATATGATGTATTCAATTTTACATGCTTAATTCGTATTCTATGCAAAGATGTCGTTGGATACCTGGTTTAGAAACCAACATAACAACACTAAACTGTAGTAGCTACAATGGTAGTTGGAGATTTAACATTATATTTCTTGAGAAAGATGAGCTTATTGTGTTCCTAACATAGTTAATAGTACCAACAGTGATTGACTACTGACGATTAAGAATAATCAAGTTAACGTTCAACTGAATGGATTCGTAGTACAAAAAGTGTAAGGAAAAGTAATGAGCCATTTCCGATTGGCTTATGTGGAGTCCGCATAATTTATTCTCATTAATCAAATAATATGTTAGTATATATCTTATTTCATAAACTCAATGTTATGCATGGGTAAAGTACAACTCTAAAAGACTTCTTTAAATGAAATAAAACTTTTCTTGCAGTTAAGAATCAATCAAGAATATAATTTACATTGGCCGGTACTAAGGTAACTAAATACAACTAGTTCTTGCTTAGTACATGTACACGCTTGCCCCTTAAGCTTGTCAAGATTAGAAATTATATTTGACTGCAACTTGTCTCATAAAACTAAAATTAGCAACTATAAATGATCAAAATACGTTTATCAGTCTTTCATTCTTCCTGAAGGCATTTAACTCCACTTTGGTGTGGATTATTGTTATAAGCCAGGCTCTTCTCTTGTGGACGCTTTTTGTGGGGTGATATCTTATGATTGGTATAGTTATTTTACATTATTGATATTCTTTTTATGTGATTTTATTTTATGCAAACATATTATCAAAGTCAGGTGATTTATTAATAAAAAAGACAAAGCAAAAGAACAATTTTGTTAAAAGGTAATGACATCGTTGACAAAACAATCAACCAAGAAATTCCTACAGCATCTTATGGAATTAGAAGCTGGAGCATGACACTAGAATGACAAAACAAAACAACAGCAAGAAGATGCTATAGCAACCAACTGCTACAGAAGCTGGAGCAAGTTTTGAAAGCAGACAACGAACATCTACTAGAAGATTATATAGCATGCCGTGAAGATACAGAGCTAAAGCAAAAGTAGCCGTTCAACGTGAAGCAACACGAAGAGCATTCGGAGGGTTGCTGCCGGTGTCGCAACTCTGCAGAGAGTCACTCGGACAGACGTTGTTGATCAGAAGCCTTCACCAAGTGATCGGAAGAAGATAAGCTTCTCAATTGATTTTTGGAAATCAAATCTAAAATAACTTGCAAGAATCTAGGAGAAGATCCTATTATGTGCTAAAGTTGGTTGGAAAGATCTGCGAATCCTAAAGGGATAAGGATTTCCTTGCTTGCTCGATTGCTGCATCTATATATGGGAAGGCAGCACTTCAACGGAGACACACATCGAGAGAAAGAGAGATGCAGAAGCTGAGAGCGGAAGGCTAAAAAGGCTAGAGCGCTGATTGGTGAGTGTGTGGGCTGAGAGGAGATCAGGACTGGAGAAGTCTGATCTACGCTTGATCGAGGAACTTCAACTGGACCACGATCTCGTTGAGGATCAAATAATAGCTTTGGAGCACAGTTGCGGAGAGGAGCTGCCGCGAACTGGTGAAGATCAAAGCCGAGTTCCCTGATACTGACTGGAGGTCATTGATCAAGGGGGAGCATTTTCAAAGTCTCGACTACTCGTGGAAGTTCGACACAACAGAGAGTGCATGGTGAGTCGTGAACAAAAGCTACAACAACTTGACTGTGTAAGTTGCTATAGCATCTTCCTCTTGCACATTGCAATAGTATTGGCCGAGTCTAGGTGTTCAAGTATGTACCTATCTATTACTGGAATGGGTAGACAGTGTAAGCTAGTCTGTGTGATCAGACTAAGCGTAGATTTGAGCCAGGTTAGAAGTAAAGTTTGAACTAGCGTAGGTTGAGTTCTGGAATCCTTGTACTAGAACTTTGCTTAGTGGAATCTTGAGGACTCAGAAGAAGTCCTCCTCACACGTAGGCAATTACCGAACTGGGTGAATAAAGTAGTCGTGTCCTTCAAGTTCGACCATAGTAAGATAATTTCACAAAATGACCCAGAAATTGTTATAAACCTGCTGATACAAGTCATGGTAACTTTCAAATTTACTGAGAGCGAACTCTAACCAAATATCTCATGATGTCATCTTTATCATCTTACCAATCCATTATTGTTATTATTCCTATATACAATGACACATCTTCATCATTATCTTATCGATCCATTATTGTTATCATTCCTATATATACTCCAAAATGTATGATTTCAGTGAACATCATTGTAAAGTGATGATCATTGATGTCTTTGAAGGAGAATACCAAAGGTAGCGTCCAAAAAGAAAGAGAGGAGGGTACAGCTGCCTCATCATTATTTTAGTTGGTTTAAAATTTCAAAGGAATGGAATACATACATAGAATTAGAATCATCACAGCTGGTAGTGTGTTTTTCTTATGTTTACCTCATCATTATTTTATGCAGTTGACTTTTGTTCCAATTTGTAGACCAACAATGATGATGGTTTTGATAAGAATTTCAATAATTAGAGGCCAAGTCAACACGATCCGATCTGACTTGATTTTCTTAATTGTGGATCATGGATTGGTGGCTGAAGAGAATGAACACTCCAGCTCTAAGAACTATGCAAATATTTCAAAACATTCAGCCTTTTACTCTATCAAAAAACGGTTAACAATGGATAATAATTTCAGTCAGAGTATTAATCATTTTCTTACTTTTATGTTTGTGTGCGCAAGTCGTGCGGGGTTATGAGTTGTTTAAGTGATCCATCCTGTTAACAATACCTAATTTGTCACTGTGCCATTTTGAATCAAATGGGCATATATTTCATCCAATATAAGCTTTGTCTGGTGCAACCTATGACGCCTACAAGGACATAAATGTGTAGTATCAGGCTTGTTCAGTGTGACAAAATAATTAATCATTTCAAAATACTGAGCGTCATATCTTTCCAATTCTTATCCATGATTTTGTGTAGCAAATTTGATAGTAATTTTTCCAAGTCAACACTAGTCATATAATTATTATCAATTGTTTTGAATAACAGTTTCTAAAATTACTACACATCTTTCAAACATAAACAAATTAAGAAGAATTGAGAATAATCAAGTGTAGAGTTAAACATGTGAAGCTCAAAATGTAAGCTTTATTTAGATGAAATCAAATAAAAATCAACATTTACTATCAAATGAAGACCTCAAAAGATGAAGCTTGAAGGTTGCTAAAGTGATCAACTTTTTTCCTCAAAAGCACCCGTCGTTTGCAAAATCCAGGTTAGGTCTATAATTTTGAAGGTTGCTAAAGTGGTAAACTTTCTTCCTCAAAAGCACTCGTCGTTTGCAAAATCCAAGTTAGTTCTGAAATTTTGCGCGCTGGCCATATTGTGCGTGCTGCTGCTTGACATTATTTTCGTTTATTTTATGTGACAATGTTTGACTACGACTGTCGCTTGAGAGACCAATGATCGGTCAGCATCCATAAATACTCATTTCCTTTTGTTTTCAAATTAAAACATGTAATCGCTTACTGCATGTTGCATACACAGCAATCAACTTTCAAAGGTTATGCGACAAATGATAAAGGTCGCTTAAGAAATATCGCATAACCCTTCCTCAACGACGTTTTTTGGCCATCGCTTAAGACAGTGTCACTTAATGTTATAAAATATATTATATACATTAGGGAATTATATTGTATTATTAGCATATATTCTTCCTTAAAAGTTAAGTTTTGTAGCAGTATAAATTGTAACCCAATTGCTTCATCAACACAAGAAATACAGAAAAACATTTTTCCCAGATTGACCTCTTATCTAATTCTTGCATGGTATCAGCACCAATACACAAACTCCTTAGATTTTTTCTTCTACTAAACAAAAAGTCCACCATCCTTCAGCCGTTCTTGCTCGCTGCCGCCTCTGCTCATTGAGGACCGACGATGATGTGGCAGCACCATGACCCGCCCTTGATGTTACATCATATTTTTTGCACGCCTCCGATTGATGTTACATCGCATTTTTTGCACGCCTCCGATCATCCAGGACTTGCTATTTGTCCTGTAATTTTGAAAGGCGATAATTAAGGTGTCAGGCTCACCGCTCTTTCTAATACTATGCCTGCTAAGTGCAAATTCAAATCTGTCGTTGGAATCATCACTCGTCCATCCACCAAGTCAGTACATGCTGACTATTAGGTTCGGCTATGAAACTGCCAAAGAGCTTTGAGATGACATTGCTCAGCGTTTCTTCTTGGGGAATGGTCCACAAATTTCCCAAATAAAATCCCATATTGCTATTTGTAGTCAAAATGGCCAATCAATTTCTACTTATTTTGGTTGTTTAAAGAAATTATGAGAGGAGTTGCTCACCTATACCTTGCTCGCATATGTTCTTATGGTTTATGCAAGTGCACATGGTCGACTTTAGCAACTCAGGATCGTGATAATGAACGAGTCCATCAATTTTTAATGGGTCTTGATGATAGTTATAGTCCCCGCGATCCAATGTCATGGCTCAGGATCCGCTCCATCCGATCAATCTTGTGTAATCTCCTGTGATTCAGGAGAAATGCCACAAGAATGTTGTATCCGCACGTGATGCTCCCCTGATTCTGTTGCTTTTGCATTCAACTACTTCCTTTCGTCATTGGCTCCGCCTGGTGTAATGTCTCTTTGTTCGTCTTTGGCAAATACGATGTGAAAGTTGTACGTCTGTTGCACTCGGACTGTTCCAGACCACTTGTTAACTGTTTCACAATGCTTAAACAGATAATGTTTTGATAGTTGTTAGTCACAGCATAAATGGTACGATGAAATGCAAACGACACAGGATATGTTTATCCTGTTCAGTTCCACGAGCTTACTCAGAGAGTTTCTCTGAACGTCAAGTGGAAGCACTTCACTAATCAAATGATCAAATAAAATAGATCTTACGTAACACGACTCCTGTTGTTACCGCTATTTAATTGGATCACCGTTAGTGTGTCTGACTCCCTCAGAATTAGATACCTCTCTTAACCACCTCGATCTACCTCCCGCAGATCGGAAGTTCTCCTCCCGAGAACACTTGCACTGTAATGAGTGATAAGTTCTCCTTCTGAGAACACAGTACTGCATCAAAGTCTGTTCAAGCTTCAATCGGAGCACCTTGTGATCAATTTCTCATAAACTCAATTTCTACCAATCTCCAATGGTGATAATTGCTCCGATCTCCTTTGCACTCTACGTTCTTCTCTTGATAATCTCTATTTTCTACACCCTTTTCTTTTTTCCGATCTCCTCTATTTGTATAGATTTGGATTCTAGTGTATTTGATAGAAAACTAAGATAGATAATCATACTTCCCTTATTGAGCACCCTAATCTTCCGTCCCCGAGATCTCATCAATATCTTTAGCATATTCTTAGCTTTATTTTAGGAAACTCCAAGATACACAATATTCGCACCATTGCTGACGATCTGATTGCACGCGCCTCTGTCCAAATTAACTCCGGCTCACCTTCTATTCAAGCTTGAACTTCTACGATAGCACTTGTGTCACACAAAATTACTTCCCCTTTTGTCAACAAAAGTGGCAAGGGGGAGATTGTTAAATCCATGTCTCATGGATGTGTGTGACATGTTTTTGACAAACGGAGTCTGTATCAGTCAAAAGTCTTTATTCAGGGGTGTCGAAGCAGACCAACAAGGAACTCCAGCACGATTGTTTAAAGGAAAAAGGGACAATAGATCAAGAGAAAAAAAAAATCAGCCACTGAGACAGGGGGAGCAATGTCAAGAGGAAGGGAAAAATTGGTGCTAGGATGTCCGGGACCACCCTATCAGATTCATCTTTGGAGGAAAGCTGACTGGACGGCCTCAGCATCACCCATCTGCCTCTTTGTCTGCTTCACTAGATACTGTCTCAACAAACGTGAAATTCGCAGCGTCTCTAGGTTGCAGATTGTGTACAAGCAGTTGCTATAACACTCTCTTTTACCGACGGATCTTTTGCAGCAAGATAAAACAATGAACAACAATTTGTTTACCCAGTTCGGCCAAGTGCGTACCTCTGGGAAAGACTGAACCTCAATCTTTCAATTCACTAGTCTCAAGGTCTGTTGTACAACACGGCTCGACTCCATGCAACCTATGCTACTCAACCTTAGCTAGTCGATCACACACAATCAGAACACGCTCTGACTTGTGTTTCACACACACCTACTTACTTGAATTAATTCAAAATAGCTTGACCTCTGATCCTACAGACTCAGCCTATTCTAATTAAAACAACGTGAGCTGATTTGCTATAGCACCCGCTATAGCAACTAGCTGGTGCAGGTTCTGTTCACATGGCTCCAAAGCTTTCCGCTGAGCCGATCGAACTCTTCCATGAGCGCTGCACACTCTGGAATACTCCCCCTCACTCAGTGACCGTCTGTCACTAGCGAGACCTGGCCTTCTGCAGATTGTCCGAGTTCCTCCACTCGACAATCCCCTTGCGGCCCGTGTTGATCAACCAACAAGCTCGTCTTTCTCTGAAGTGGTTCTATGATCAAGCTCTGACCAGACTCTGCAAGTCTCGATCAGCCTCTAATTCAGTCACTCAACTATGCCCGCACGCTCTACTCTTCGTGACTCCTCGACTCTCATTTTGGTATGTAGACTCTCTGTGTATGTGCTCTCAAGCTTTCTCTATTCTTTACACACCCTTTTCTGCACTGACCTTGCCCTCCTTAAGTACTCAACTAATCAGCAATCGAATTACACTTTTAGAAGTTCCTTAAAGCAACAATATCTCTTAACTTGTAGGAGATTAGATTTAATTGGAGAAACAAATCTTCCACAACCCAATCTTCATCTGGATACGGGAATCTCCACTGGGATATTCTCTCTGAATAATTAGAAGTTCCCCGACACTCTGCTGCTCCTTGTACTTCTTTTGAAAGCTCTCCAAGAAGAATGCTGATCTGCTGCTACAGCACCTGCTATAGCAGCTGCTTGAGCACTGGGCTTGTTCACTTGTGTTGGTTTTGTCAATCGAATGTCATACAACATTATGAAATCAGATCCTTACTCTCTCCTGACAGCGCTTACTTTGAACCGTGCACCAATCCAAATTCTGCTTCCTTTACCTTCTTCTCAGCCTTCTAGGCAAACAGCTTGGATAATCTCAAGGCCTGACCCTTTTTGGGATCAACAATCTTCACATATTTTCTTCTTTGAAAGATGTCTGTGTCAATCTTGTCTGCCAGAGACCTTTTGACCGACTTCGCCTTCTGTCACTTAGTCGTCTCAGTTCTCTAGGCAGACAACTCCCCCTGACTACCAGTTCCTGCAGCCACTGGATCTTCCTTAGATTTGCTCTCATCAGCAACAACTCTAACCTCCTTCTCCTACTCAACATCCTCTGTCTTATTTTTCTTCACCACAGGCACAATCACAGATGAATCAAGATTAGGGCTTACCTTCGAAGCGGGCTCAAGTTCAGCTACTGCAGACTTCGAAACCGGAGGCTTATCCGTGTGCTTCTTCTTCCCTCCGCCTCTTTTTAGCACATGTAGCTTTCACCTGGATGCTTTGCGAATATATAAAAGCGAATTAGGAATTCAAAAAATCAAACTTCAAAAAAATAGAAGCCTCAATCAGACTCTTGGATCTTGCTAATTTCTTCTTTCCAAAAGGTCTAAAACATATTTGCCTCGTCATTCAGGACCTAACGCACATGCTCTGTCTCAGACTTTGCTTCACCCAACATGAGAGACAGACATCAAAATCTCTACCTCTAGATGCTTAACCAGTTCAACAGTTCCTTACAC
Source organism: Umbilicus rupestris (assembly GCA_963678935.1). NCBI lineage: Eukaryota > Viridiplantae > Streptophyta > Magnoliopsida > Saxifragales > Crassulaceae > Umbilicus > Umbilicus rupestris. Next base: position 2,104,163 of record OY787618.1, on the reverse strand, counting down.
ATTGTTCCGAACTAGTCAAGCCTTCCTGAATCTGACTAAGTGTCGACAACACATAGACCCAATGTTTTGAGTGTTTCAAACTGACCATTGTTCAAGACTTTAGTGAAATATCTGCTAGTTGTTTATCGGTGGATACATGTTTCAAAGTGATGATCTTCTGTTCAACCAACTCACGAATGAAGTGATGTTTGATGTCAATGTGTTTGGTTCTGGAATGCTGAACAGGATTTCTCGAAATGTTGATTGCACTCAAGTTGTCGCAAATTAGAGTCGTCTCCCCTTATTTCAGACCATACTCTTCCAGTATCTTGGCGCAACAGCTTCCCTCGGCAATATATTCCGCCTCAATAGTGGACAGTGAGACACTGCTTTGTTTCTTGCTGAACCATGTCACCAAGTTATTTCCTAGGAATAAACATCCTCCTGATGTGCTTTTAAGATCTTCTGCGCTACCTGCCCAATCAGCATCACAATACCCAACTAAGTAAAAGCTGTTATCCTTAGGGTACCAGAGACCGTAGTTCACTGTACCACTCACATATTCGATTATTCGTTTCACACTTGCCAAGTGACTTTTTCTTTGGGGTTAGCCTGGTACCTAGCACATACTCCAACAACATTAACGAGCACTCAAGCTACGCTTGAGTGAGTCGTAGCTTGGCTTAAAGTGAGGCGATGCGTGGGGCGTTTATTCAAAGCCTATAAAAATGTTTTATCTTAATTTGGAAATCAACGAAAACACACAAACACAACTACAACTCCAGCAATTCGCCCTGAAGTTCCAAAGCCAGTTATTTTCAAGTTTGTCAAAGTCCCTGATAACCAAATACACAAAAAATTCAATAAACAATTCTTTGGTGCAAGACGAAAAACTCGCTGAGTCGTGTATCCTGGGATGCAGTTGATCAAGGATCCTAATACCGAAGTGAGGTCAATAACGTTTAAAGAGATAGTCCACCAAGCCTCGACTCCTCCTTACTCTTGTTTCATCTATTTATTTAATTTCAATGTTCATTCATTTTATTAATTGCACACCAACTATTGCAATTTACGCGCAACAATTTTCAAGAATGCATATTAGTTTATTGCGTTACGCATGAGGGCGTGATGGGAAACAATACCCGATTATAACAGACTGATGGATAATGACCTTAGCCATATCCCACTGAGGAAATAAAAAACATGGCAAGTGATCCGGTCAGGAAGAGGATAAAGACAAAGATAGATTAGCTGGTGACGCAGATTCAAAATGGGCCTCTCGTCCTATGTCATCTCGTTGTAAAGCCAAGAGAGAGGAACATAAACTGCAGAATAATTATTCCTACGAACTCCACACAATTAAATGCGTTGAAGAGACTCTCATGCATCTGCATCTTAACCTCTATACAGTTAGCCAGATTACAGTTATTGTTGATGCATTGTTGGACCCATTTGCATGGCAAGTTGCTTGCTTTATTGTTTATGGGAAAATGATTAGGCCAGGCATGTTGTTATGCATCCGAATTTTACATTTTCCTTATATTTCGAGATCCTTCCATTACACAAGTCCATAGATCAAAATGATTTTGTTTTTATTTTCTTGGCAAGAAGTATGATCTGTTTCATGAAATGATGAAAAGCGAGAGAGAACCAAGACCAACAATGGTGGTTTGATGAGATTATGATCACTAATGGGAAAAAGCAAGACACGCACTTTGATGCCGTTTGAGGAAACATGCTATAGACAATGCCCATGTTGTTGTCATGCGACCTTGCTGTCTTTCTTCGATTCCCATGTGCATTAATTCATGTCCATTTATTCCTCTAGTTTCTCCCATTGCATCTCTCTTATCATTGTTAGCTTCTTCATGGTCCTCTTCTTTAAACTTTAAATTTTCGGTACTTAAGTTAAAGTTAAATTAAGTACAATTAAGTTTAGTTAAATTAAATTAAATTCAGTTAAGTTAAGTTAAGTTAAGTTAAGTTAATTTAAGTTATGCTAAGTTAAGTTAAGTACTGAAAAAGTAAACTCACCACCACACTACCTCAACCCACCACACCATCACCTCAACCCACCACACCACAACCCCAACCCACCACCACCAACCCACCACCCCAACCACACCACCACCCCCTATTGAATGAATATCTCATTAATAGATACCTAATATTAGTCATACCCCATAATTAGGTTATTATCTTATAATAGACATGATAGTCTAAAATAGAAGAAGCTATTTAATATTAGGAACTTGTAACGTCATAAACATATCTCTATAAGTAGAGACATTCAAGTAATAACAAAATGCAAGATATTATTCCTGTATTAGCTTTCCAAACTTGGTATCAGACCCAATCGATCCTCTGATCTGATTTGCTATTTCCTTTTCGTTCGAACGCCATGAGTTTTCCCCCTGCCTCCAAGATTGTTACTCCCCACATCTCTGTTCCCTCACCCACTACTGCTATCTCCCCTTACGCCATTCCACATAATCCCATGCGTCTTGATGGCTCAAACTTTTTACTCTGGAAAACTCTAACCCTTCCAAATCTTGCCGGTCTCAACCTCCATGGCTACCTCGATGGATCCACACCAGTCCCCGAGAAGACTATCACCGCAGGAGAAGGCTCCGAGGCCCGTACGATACTCAATCCTGAATATCAGAATTGGTGGCAACAGGACCAACGAGCCCTTGGTACACTGCTTACATCTATGACCCCTGAGGTTGCAACTCAGATGGTTGGCCTCACGACGGCGGCTGAAGTTTGGACAGCCGTTCACGTGATGTTTTCGGCGCAGAATCGTGCCGCTATACGCCACACGCGTCTCCAGCTGCAGACCCTTAAGAAGCGAGATTCCTCTACTGCTGAGTACTTTCAAAAAATGAAAACTCTCGCCAACACAATGGCCACCATTGGCAGTCCCCTCTCTGATGAAGAAATCATCGATTAAATTCTCGCCGGTCTTGGTCCGGAATACAGTCCCCTTGCAGCGTCTCTCACAGTCGCGAATAAAAAGGTCTCTCTCACTGATTTTTACGCCTATGTGTTATCTTATGAGGCAATGCAGGCACAACATAACCAAGCAGACGACTGGTCTTCGTCTGTTAACTCTGCTGCCCGTCTCAGCGACTCGGGCATTCGCTCCTCGCGCCGTCAGCAATCACAGCATGGTCGTGATAGACGCTTTCAACCGCCTCGCTCTTCTTTTCATCACGACGGCAGCAGTCAACAAGGTGCCAGAAGTGGTGCTCCTCGCAATCGCATTGGTAATAATCGCTCTCGTCCTCGATGTCAAATATGTAGTATTTATTGTCATGAAGCTTTCACTTGTCACAATCGATTCAACGAAACTTACATACCTGAGGACACCCGTTCCGGCAACGCGGTTAACCGTCGCGCCTATGATGATTCAAACTGGCTCATGGATACCGGCGCAACCGACCATCTCACAAGCAATCTTGAGCGCCTCATTGTCCAGGAACCCTATAACGGCAAGGATCAGGTTCAAGTTGCGAATGGTGCAGGTTTGTCTATTTCGCATATTGGACATACACATTTAACTGGTTCACGCACGTCTTTATTACTTTAAAATATTCTCCGTGTCCCTCGCATTAGTAAACATCTGCTATCCGTTCATCGTCTTACTTCCGATAACAATGTTTTTATCGAATTTCACCCTGACTCTTTCTTTATCAAGGACAAAGTTACGAAGCAGACTCTGTTTCAAGGTAAAAGCTGGCATGGGCTTTATCCACTACAGCTCACTTCTGGCGACAACACCAAACAAGCATTCGCTGGAGTCAAAGCTTCATCACATCTATGGCATCAACGCCTGGGCCACCCCTCCCATAATGTCGTTCGTTCTCTTATTTCCAAACATGCACTTCCCTATTCTTCCTTACACACACAATTGTATACTTGTGATTCTTGTCGGCGCTCAAAGAGCCATCAGTTACCTTATACACACTCGCATCGTGTTAGCACTTCTCCGCTTCAATTAATAGACACTGATGTTTGGGGACTAGCAGTTGTTTCTTCTGGAGGTTACCGATATTACGTTAGTTTCATTGACGACTATAGCCGCTACTGTTGGACATATCTCCTTAAGCTGAAATCTGACGTTGAAACTGTCTTTTATTCTTTCCAAGCTCATGTAGAACGTCAGCTTAACTCCAAAATACTTGCTGTTCAATCAGACGGTGGCGGTGAATTCACTCGTCTTCACCACTATTTTAGACGCACCGGAATAACTCATCGAGTGTCCTGCCCCCATACATCCCTACAAAACAGCGTCGCGGAATGCAAACATCGTCATCTCGTTGAAACCGGTTTGGCCCTTCTCGCTCACTCTTCTGTTCCTACTCGCTTTTGGGCTGAGGCTTTCCTTGCTGCATGCTATCTTATAAATCGTTTACCTAGCCCTGTTATCCATAACGTTGCACCCATCACTCGGCTTTTTCACATAACTCCAGATTACTCATCTCTTCGTGTGTTTGGCTGTGCTTGCTGGCCTAACTTACGAAAATATAATGCGAGGAAACTAGAATTTCGTTCAATTCAATGTGTTTTTCTAGGATACAGTGTTTATCACAAAGGATACAAATGCATGGATCGCCACAGTAGACGCATGTTCATCTCGCGGGACGTCGTTTTCGACGAGCATACATTCCCTTTTGCTACATCTCACCCTACACATATTGTCACTAACCTACCCTCTTCACCCTCACATCCACTTGATGAACCAGTTATGCAACATGTCCCTATGCCAAATAACAATCTTTTGCATACATTTTCACATGTACCTGCTCTGCCTCATGTTCCTGTGCAGGTTGATTTTCCCACCTCTCGTCGCTCGTGGTTTCACGCAACAGTTTGAAGTCGATTATGAGGAAACCTTCAGCCCGGTCATTAAAACTGCTACCATACGTCTTGTATTGTCCATCGCTGATAGCCGCAATTAGTGCCTCCGCCAGATTGATGTCAGCAATGCCTTCCTGCATGGCCATCTCACGCAAGGCGTCTTCATGCAGCAGCCTCCCGGTTTCGTCGACCCCCCGTTTTCCCACACACGTCTGCAAACTTCAGCGCGCGATCTATGGACTTAAGCAATCGCCGCGCGCATGGTATGCCCATCTGAGCACCAAGCTTCAGCAACTCGGTTTCAGTTCATCACAGGCCGACACTTCCTTATTTATCTTTCAGCAAGCCGAGGTAATGGTCTATCTACTCGTATATGAAGCAATAGTCGATCACCTAGTTCGCGCACTCTCTCACACCTTTCCTATAAAAGATGTTAGCGCGCTCCGCTACTTCCTCGGTCTTGAAGTAACGTACACTTCAGCTGGCCTGAACCTGACACAGAAGCGCTATGCGCTGGATCAACCATGAAGAACTGTAAGTCTACTTCAACACCTCTCTCTACCTCCGTAAAACTAGCCAAAGATCTTGGTCAACCACTCGGCAGTGAGGACGCCTCCAGATACCGCAGTGTAGTCTGCAGCCTTCAGTACCTTACTCTTACGCGCCCCGACATATCCTTCACTGTGAACAAAGTCTGTCAATACCTTTCTAGTCCCACAGATGCACATTGGGAAGCCGTTAAAAGGATCTTGCGCTACATCAAAGGTACCATTAATACAGGTTTGCGGTTTCGACATTCCTCGCTTACACGAATAAGCATCTTCACGGATGCCGATTGGGCAGGATGCGCTGATGATCGACGCTCCACTAGTGGTTTTTCTATCTTTCTTGGCCCCAACCTCATATCATGGAGCGCAAAGAAACAACCAACCGTGTCCCGATCCAGTACAGAAGCCGAGTACAAGGCTTTGGCAAATGGTGTTGCAAAAGCAATATGGATTCAATCAATTCTCCAAGAGCTTGGTGTCAAACCGAAGCAACCGCCAATACTTTGGTGCGATAACCTTGGAGCGACTTACTTGACGGTGCCTAGTTTTTCATGCACGCACAAAACATATAGAAACTAACTTTCACTTCGTGCGCGAAAGAGTTGCTCAAAAGAGATTGGATGTTCGTTTCATCTCAACAGGAGATCAGCTAGCCGACGTGTTCACTAAACCGGCAACAAAACAAATGCTTGACAGATTTCGCAACAATCTGAATCTGATTGCCTGCAGTCCAGATTGAGGGGGCGTATTGAATGAATATCTCATTAATAGATACCTAATATTAGTCATACCCCATAATTAGGTTATTATCTTAGAATAGACATGATAGTCTAAAATAGAAGAAGCTATTTAATATTAGGAACTTGTAACGTCATAAACATATCTCTATATGTAGAGACATTCAAGTAATAACAAAATGCAAGATATTATTCCTGTATTAGCTTTCCAAACTCCCCCAACCCACAACCACCACCCTAACCACATTACCACCACCACCCCAACCACCATATACTTGTTTAATTTCCAGATACTTAAGGTTAAAAATATGTTTGTAAAAGTACTTAAGTTAAGTTAAGTTAAGTTCAGTTAAGTTAAGTTCAATTAAATTAAATTAAGTATAAATTCAGCTCTAAAAAACAAAAGTTTGCCCTTCAAAATAATTGATCGGTGGCATGGATAGTTGATCTTCAAATTCTGATAGTATCATCGTATTAAAAAAGATGCTTTCAAGTATGAGAGACTTGGTCCCGAAGGAGTGTCCAAGATTAGAGTGTTAAATTATGGTTGGTAAGTGGAACAAAAATATTTAATTGCAGATTGAGTTGTAATAGGCTGACTGAAGATACATTTGCAGATTCAGTTGTAACTAACTATAAATGCCTAGAAAAGTACAAATCGATCAAGTTTATCAACTAAAGCTGAGTTCACTTGTTTTTAAATGCTCCCGGCCAGGCCTAATATATACTTTAAAGATGTGACAACTTATCATATCACTCAAAAAATATAATTGTGTGTTTGTAGTGGGAAAAGTATTAAAATTTGTCAAGATTTTCTTGATCATCAAGAAGACTTGTATGATTATGAAGGAAGACTTTGGGGGATAGTACAAGGATTTCCACTCTTATGAGGACATCTTCTTGCAATATAAATGAGTGCATTCCACATTGAAAGCGATGGAGCCAAACAGGTACAAACCGTAAGTCCTCTGACGGTTTTTTTGTTGTTGTTGTTGTTGATAAAATGAACGTAAATACATTGATATCAAACGTGGAGTGTGAGAGATATATCTCTGACAGGTTGCTTAGTTAAGTATATACTTAGATTATAGCAATACTATGAGTTGAGAGAGTAAAATCTTAAACATTTAATGGAAACACCATAATTTTAATGTAGGAAGGAAGGAAAGACCAAATTGTAGTTTGCTCAACAGGCCCGGGAAGGTGTGAATCTGCTGGTGTGACCCACTTGGGTGGCAGCTCGATTCCTAGAGTCTAGACTTGCGGCACGAGGATCTTGATCTGATTGCCCTTGGCTGAGGCGATGAGTAGATAGCCATCCTTGTTGAAGCGGACCATTGCATTGCATTAGTTTGATATTCAACGAAGCAAGCAAACTGGAGTCGTCCTTGTCCCATTTATAGACATTCGTGACCCCCACTGCCAGGAACCGCAGTGTGGAAGAAATCTACATAATTAAATATGCTTCGAATTTTTGTACGATCATTTCTATAAAATTTAAATTTGATCTGGTATGATGAATTTGATTTACTAAATACCAAATCTGATTTTCTAAACACAATAAGTAAGAAAATAATATAGTAACTTTATTAATTTTTCATTCAAATTTAATTTAATAAACACAAAATAAGTAAAAATATACAATATTAAACAATTACTTTATGATTTTTTTCATTTATTAAATACATTCATTGATTTGCCACGTGTCGAATTAAAATCTATTTTAGCATTTGATAGCTATTATGTCTCAATGTCCTAAAACAATATTCTCATTAATAGAAAACGGTTTTTATTAAATATGGGGATATTTTTATTATAGCTAGGAAGATCTTTTGAAATGAAATATTTGAAAAGGGAATAATTGGCTTCTTTAAAATATAAATTAAAATCACACGAATTTGGTGAGCCTCTCCTATATAACCGCAAAGAATAGTAAAAAATAAGAGCTCAATTACTGTAATCCTGATTCACAACTTAGAATCAATTAAAACCTAGAAAATAAAGCCTGTACTATGGAATCCCTAAACTCAGCTTTTCCGCAAATACGTAAAACTAGTACACAAGAAATACGTGGAAAGCGGAGAACCCGAAGAAAAACCATGGGGTCTCAGCCCACTAAGCCAAATATTTGTTTTAATATCAGAATCAGGCAAAGCAGCATTTATTTCAGGAAGAGTAATAACATGAGACAAACCATTTTTGTTGATACTCTTGATTTTCCATTTCTTGAAACTTCTCTAACTCCATTAAAGGTTTTAACGGAGCATCTAAGATTATCAAGTACCGACTTTGAAAGCAGATTTCTCCTCAAGTTAGGAATCCACCTAACATTTTGGAGAATTCTAACTTTTTCATCATGCATTTTTAAAGGTATATTACCTAAACCTCTAATTTGAAGGGATGTATGATCTTCTAGGAGAACTTCACCTCCTTTAAGCTGTAAAGAACTAAGGAGTTCCGTACATGGTGTAGCATGAATGGTACATCCAGAGTCAAGTATCCAAGAACTTGGATCAAGGGAAGAGCCAACCATGAGAAGCTCATTGTTGTTTTGAGCTCCCTTCTCACAAACATTAGTCTGATGGCCTGGTTTCTTGCCAGCAGCCTTATCCTTATGCTTTTTATTGCATTTGTTAGCCCAAATACCCTGGTTTCCCATAATAATAACAATTACCTTTTGTACCAGGAACATTTTCCTTCTCAAAGAGTTTTTGAGAAGTATTATTATTATTAAACTTCTTCTTTTTCCCCTTATTTACCCTCTTAACCATCATAACCTCAGTTTTAGACCCTAAACCCTAAAATATTTTTATTTTTAAAAACTTTCAAGGATTTGTTTTCCCGAATAAACATTTCTTTTATCTTATAAGTGGTTAGTTCAACACCTGTGTATTTCAAAACAGCCTTAATGTTGTTGAAATGTGATGGTAGTGAATAACATGATGAGAGGGTTTGATGTGCTCATCACATCTTGATACTTCTTGAGTCAATTTCAAGAAGATATCAAAATTGTCTTGCAGCGGCATATAGATCTAACTTATAATTAAAGAGCCTTCCTATTACTTTAATAGTATTAGGAATATTCTTAACGAAATAGATAAAGTCAAGTTTGTCTCATACCTTCTTAGGATTAGTAACATCCATTATATGTCTGGCCACTTCATCAGTAAGCCTCATCATAATAAATGTGAGAGCTAACTTCTGAGTTTGAGTCTTGAGATTTTGGTCAATCCCTTTTGGCCATACTCTAATGACAACCACGTCACATTTTTCTTTGACAAGGATGAGCATCATCCGGTATTTCCATATAAGAAAATCAGCCGCGCCATCTAAGGGTTTGAGCTTCACAACGTCAGCCATTTTTCTTACAGAACAAAAAACAAGTACTTAAGGTCCTTAAAATAAGAGCAACAATAAAGTGCTCACTCTAGCAAGATAAATACTATCTCAGGTTAATCACAGCAGTAGAAATCAGCCCAGAATCTATAACACAAGATATATGCTAAAACTAAACGATTTCCACTATAGTCTTATCAAGATTCAATCAAAAAAAACTATCAAGAAAGCAATCAGAGGCTCAGATACCAATCTGTAATCCTAATTCAGAACTTAGAATCAATTAAAACTTAGAAACTAAAGCCTGAACTATGGAATCCCTAAACTCAGTTTTTCTGCAGAGGTTGAGACAGAGAATTCACTAAGCCAAGAACAATGATACAATGTCCCATACTTGGCATTGACAAACCAAGGCCAAGACTAACACCAAATCGAACTTAAACTCTAGAGCAGACTCAAAGCAAAGAATATACAATACTCGAATCAACACTTAAGAACAAATACACCTGATGAAATCACCGGAATCGGAGAACGGGCTGAATGAAGAAAGCTACGCTACTGCCAGAGCAAACTGCGCTGCCTTGGCTGAAACAACTTCAAACCACCACACCGAACAAACAAAACCTACCAGCGAACAACTCATAATCTGTTTCTCAAGTATCAAGCTCGGAATCGCTCATAACGCTCCAAAAAAGCTTTTGAGGAATTAGGATTCTTTTTAATCTGGAAAATTTCTCAGTCATCATACTTTAACGTTTGCATTTGTATGCTGGTAGAAGACAAGAGCAAACAACCTTCAACCAAAACGCATTTAGACTTTTCTGCACGTGTTGCATTTTAGCCAAAACGCATCACTTCTTTAGTTCAACACGTCTATCTACTGCAAACACAGCCGTTTTGATCGAATATGGACCAAAACAGGCAGCCTCCAACCCTGAAGCATTCCAACCAACTTTAGGCTACTCTTCAGGCCGCACCAGGTCCATCATATTTTCCCAACAACTGATCATGGCCAGAAGCTCATGATCTACAAAGTCTGTACGTAGCTCAAACTTGACTTAAAGAGTACAACAATTAGTAAACATACTTTATTCCTCACATTTTTGTCTCCCGCAAATAACCTGCCATTCAAATTATCATATAGAGTAGCCACGTATGAGAACGTCTTGATTAAAGTAATTACCTCAACCAATAGCATGACCAGATCTTGTCCGATGTTTCTTTATTCCATAACACAAAAACTGAATAGACAAAAAAATACAAGCAAACATTCAGAAGTCGCGTACATGTAAAATAATTTTTAACACCCCAAACACGTGCATGTCTTGTTCTGGTTGAAAAGCGCATAAACTAAGATGGTAAAAATAAAATTACAAAAAATTCAAAAGATGAAATTAAATACCATGATCGAAGAGAGAATGGATGTTTCCGAGCACACTTACTTCTTGCTGATTGATTTTGATAACTATTTAATCAGCTACGAAATTATTAAATATGTCTAGTAGCATTTTACTTTCAATTTTATTTTGATTAGGGATATAAGTTTATAAGTAAATTGATAAAATACTTTTCTTAATTCCTTTTCGAAAGGAGACAAAACAACGTATGATCTCATCCTTATGACCATAATACACCAGATTGTGTTGGGACATGTGGGGACATGCCCCTGCGGGTTTTGATGGAACAAACAATAAGCTAAGCAGATGAACAATTGGACAGGAAGAGTTGAATACAGCGCAGAACGAAGTCTGTGTGGACGGGTAGGGACCCTTCCACAGGGAGCAGCGTGTGGACGGGTCCACACGCGGCGCACAGAATATTCCTGAATTTCTTATTATTAAGTTTCTAAATCTGTATTGATTAGATAAATATCTTTCGATATTTAGAAACGAGATAATTAAGTAATCAAGAAAATATTCGAAATATTGTTAGGATATTCTTTTAGATATATCGTAACCATAATTCAAATATTTAGAAATATCTATTATCTTGTTATTATCTTTTTGGTTTCTTGATTAGGAAGCAAGAATATTTGACACAAGATAAAGATGAAAATCCTAGCATTAAATAGAGCTTCAGAGTTTCAAATCAGGCGTGGGTCAACATAAGAGAGTTCAGAATTTTGGTGAGGTCGATCTGTGTTTTCGAGCTGCTGCACGTTGCTGCGTCTGAGGAAGGGTCCGATAGACCAGTCTAGTGAGCTGCTGAATAACGCAAAGGGGAAGCGTCTGCAGGGCATTCCGGTTGATTCATAGAAGATAGAAGGTGGGTCTAGGGCGAATTGAAGATTCAGATGCTATTCAACTTGTCTAGTCTTTTGTGAAAAGTATATCGGTACACTGCAATAAAAGACTGCTTCTCAAATCCTTTCAGTGAAATCTGAAAGGTACTGATTTTTCTTTGAGTACTGGTTGTACTAGAGTTTCCACTATAAATTGTTGTGTACGAGTCCCTTACTTTACCTTTTTGCATTACATTATTTATCCGCTGTGCAAATTGTACTTGGGGACACTTCCACAGTGAACTCAAGTTAAACTTAAGCTAATACAACGATCCAACAGATTGTGATGAGGGAATCTAGCCTAGCAGCTAAATGCTTGTTGCTAGACAGCTTGTCAAGGAGCGTTGTAAATATTCGGGCTGCACAATATTTCCCTTCACTCAACTAGAGACGCTAGGATTGTACCTGTGCAGCATACAACGTTTTCATCATCCGGCTATCCGATTTGGACCACAACGTGAGAGTTAGTGTTTTTCAACAGTTCACTTCAACTCAATACAATCTTTTACAATAAGGAGGAAGCTCAGCAAATATGAAATACAAATTTCCAAAGGGAGAAGGTAGCACAAGATGTTTTTATCCAACAAGTTTCATATGTAGTAAAAACATTAACAACTCAAGACTACATATAATGTCTGAATTGATCATTCAAACATGAACTGATGTTTGATTCTAATTCCTGGATGATGATTTTATTGTTGGAGAGGATCAGCTTTTGGCGGCACTTAGAGTATCCGCACCCGTCGGAGCTTCTCATTCTCCTTGAGGAGCTCCTCAATCAGCAATTTCTATTACTATTCACAAAACAATACAAGCATTTTGAACATTTTCTGCACCAATACAACCTCCGAGAGAAGCTGCTATTACTATTCACCAATTAAAAAATATTTTTTTGTAAAGAAAATAATATTTTGAATACATTTATGGATTATCACTAGGGTTTTTATATAGATTTCGCATAGATTTTCATCCAATCATAACATGACACGTGCATATGAGGATAAATATGAAACCTCTATAAAAGAAGGTTCATACGTTTTCTATATTCACACTAATAAACTTCTTGCTTTCTTCTATGGATCCTTTCATTTTTCCTCCATCATTTTCTTCTCATTTGGGTCCTTGCAATTTTGATGAGAATTTTCAAATATTCTAACAAACTATGAATCAGATGAATGATATGACCAATTCATCTGTTATGGATGCGGTAGTGCTAGCAACCATGGACGATGAAGACGATGTGCCTCCTCGTCGCCAACCTAATCGAGCCAGAAACAGAGGACCGAGGGGGAAGAATTTGTAAGAGGACTACTTTGTCGAGCGTCCAATTTTTCAGGAAGGAGACTTTCGTCGTAGGTACCGTATGAGTAGTAATCTTTTTAATTGTATAAAGACAAAACTTTGTAACAATGATGTGTATTGGCACCAACCACAAGATGCCGCTGGCTTGCTCGGCCTTCTTCCTGAGCAGAAGATGACCGGTGCTATACGAATGTTGGCATACGCTTCATGTGCAGATAGTGTGTCGAAATCCAACGGATGGGTGAATCAACGACCCTTAAATGCTTGAAGAAGTGGTGCGCTCAGGTAGTTGAACACTATAAGGATCACTATTTACGATCTCCGAATGAGGAGATCTAACTCGACTACTAAGAAGGGCAGAACAACGAAGATTTCCAGGTATGATTGGGAGTATAGACTATATGTACTGGGAATGGAAAAACTGTCCAACAGCATGGCAGGGGTCATACTCAGGTCGTAAGGGTCGTCCAACCATTATATTAGAAGCTGTCGCATCATACGACACATGGATATGACACAGTTTCATTGGTATGCCTGATCACAAAATGATATCAACGTATTGTACCAATCAAACATATTTGATGGCCGCATCGAAGGAATCTCTCCTCAAGTGACATACAAAGTGAATGGGAGCACGTATGCAGACACTTACTATTTGGCTGATGAGATTTATCCAAGTACTCTTCATTTGTGAAAACAATTCGAAATCCACAAACTGATGCTGAGAAATTATTTGCGAAGAAACATGAATCATATCGCAAAGATGTTGAGAGGTGCTTTGGGATCTTACAATCGCGTTGAGCAATTGTACGTCATGCCGGTATGTGTCATAAGAAAAGTGTCTTGAAAATGATTATGTTGGCTTGCATCATAATGCATAATATGATTATTGAAGAAGAATTTATTGATGATGAGTTTGAAGAGACTGAAAAAGAAAATCCACACAACCCACACAATGCCTTTACGGTGTATGATGGACCAATCGATCACATTGACAATCAGTTTCGTCATGATCCGGTTGAAAGGGCTCAACAATCTCAGGCGTTTGGTGAGCGTCTTGCAAATCTTCAGTCTGCATATCTTCATATGCGACTTCAGAATGATTTAGTAAGTCATAATTGATTTATGGAAAACGGTGAACAGTTATGAATATTAGATTATATGTTTTATTTAAATTGTGTGTTGTAATTTCCTTGCGAGTTTTATTTTAAATTGTATGTTGTATTTCAATTACATGAATCATCGTAGTGAAATAATTGAACAACATGAATCACATAAAATTAAAATTACGTAAAGGTTAAATAACGACAAATAAAATTACATGGACTAAAGAGACTAGTCATCGTAGATGGACGGTAATAATCTGAATAGTCGCTAGAATTGTTCTCACCATCATTATTACCTTCATCTTCCTCATATTCGAGCAAAATAGCAGCTTTCCTTTTTGAGAAGTACCTCTTATACTTTGGTGTCATTATGTCGGTATTCATTTGCATAACTTTTGCTTCCTCCTCTAATTTTTCTTACATTCATGGCGTGTTCTTGCATTTTGATTGTGCTCTATTTGCTCCCTAGCAAGTGCGAGTTGCTTTTTTAGGAAAGCCAATTGATTTTTTCCACAATCGATTGTAAAACTTCATCTCGAGCTATGCTATCTGAAGTCGCTACATTCTTACCCTTTCTCCTTGCTTCTTTTGCCGCCTTTACTCCAGAGATCTTATCGGACTAGATGAACCTTCTGAATTACTTTCGGGTGTGCAAAATGCCACATCTTCAAAGGATGAATTAATAAGGACGTTACTTGCATGCACTTCTTTGCTCGCGGGACTATGGTTGTATATGTTAGCTGGTGGAACAAAGGGTTGGACCAGTGCAAATGTTTGATGTGTCTTCACTTGTTCCCAACATTCCAAAATGTATGAAAGTCTTTTTTCTTTGCTCAACATACATAGTTTGAGCTTTGCGCATCTATAAATTAATAATTAAAACAAATCAATTACAAACGAATAAATATAAAGAAATAATATTAAATAATTTAAGAATTATATACCTCATCTTGTATATTAGCACCCGATTCCGGATTCCTCATTGCGTACGCATACAAGCCCCATAAAATCAAATTTTTCTTTAGCTTTCCAAACCGAGAAGACAGCGCAATTAGAGAGCTAGCATCCGTTAGAATTATTTCATCGACGTTCATCACCAATTTGCTCGAAAATCAGCATGCATTTTTTCCCACAACCTATCAATCTTTTATTTGTTGCTGGATATGGGATCAATTGATTGACGACAATAAGATATACATAATTGCACATCTTCGGACATAGACCAATTGGTAGCGGAAGTCATTTTTTGAACAGAAAACTAAATGTTGCCAATATATTAGAAGAGAAGAAATGAAGATTGATATATTTTCCATCTGAAATGAAAGACCCATTTATAAGAAAAAAAAATGTAGGAGCTCATAGATATTTTTTTTCAGATTTTAAAAATAATTTTTTTCAAAATTTTTAAAAAGTTTTCAGTTGGCAATTAATCTTGTCCGTAGAATCAGGTCTTAATTCTCCGTTATTAATCGGCTGCAATTTACTAGTTGGACCGTACAAGCAAACCCTACCAAGCTCGTCCTCCCTCGCCTCCTCGAGCAGCTTCTCTGGCAGCAGCTCCTCGCCCAGAGTATCTCCTCCAGCACGGCAGCTCCTTCAGATTGTCGACGATGCCAAGCTCTTCTCCTTGAACAGCTTCTAGAATCCGAACGAGATCCGCATCGATGCATATGCTCTTACCGGCTGATCCCCGCTCTGGAAAATGTGAAAAAACTGAGTTTCTTATATTTTCTATATGAAGTGCTTATGTATAAATAAAAGTACCTGTTGTGGCCGGGGGAGCAGGAACGGCTGTGGGAGCGCTTGTTCTGTGGAACACTCATGGGAGGAGGAGAAGGACCTGGTTCTTGTGAACCAGGCTCTGAGTGGATCTCAGGGTGGGCTACTGGACCAGCTGCTTCAGTTTCATACAAGTTCTCCTCAAGTAGGCTATTGAGATCGAAGACTAGGGGAGGCCCTGATGAAATGCAGGAAAAGCTGGTCATGAGAAGTTTTACAGAAGGCCGTTGTAAATGTGACTTCTAAGGCTAAGATTTACGTCCTCCGCTAACCTGGACGGAAGTGCTCGGCTGGCTGGTCTAACCCACTTAGGTGGAAGCTCGATTCCCAGTGTCGTCATTTAAAAGATTGGCGCCTTCAGCACTAACAAGGATCTTGATCTGGTTGCCCTTGGCTGTGGCAGCGAGTAGATAGCCATCCTTGTTGAACCGGATCGTTGCATTAGTCTAATATTCAACGAAACAAGCAAAGATGTGAGAATTTCAATATTGACAATGTCTAATGCTATAACTGAGAATGACATACTTCAAGGCCTCCATTCGCCTCCGTCGCCAGTCGCATACTGGAGTCGTCCATGTCCCAAAACTTGATAACCGAATCGTGACCCACTGCCAAGAACCGGTTCTTTGCGGTGTGGAAGTGCACCTTGCCTTGCATCTTCTTGTCGAGACCCAAGTATGTTCTCACCATTTTGTAGCCGGGCTCCTCCAGCTCTGCCAGCACGCACTTCCCTCGCCCCTCCACGGCACAGGAAAACACCCTACATTGGACCCATGATATAACAACATGTCTTTTTTTGGGGTATAATTATTAGTATTATCTTGAGCATGGTACTGACCTAGACCCATCGGTGCTGTGCTGCACAAGTGGGCAAGGCCCTATGCGATGCTCGGATATGGCCTCCTCGTCGTGTAAGGACCAGACCTTAAGTTTCCTGTCTAGGGACGTCGATAAGACGTACTTGGGCACAAAAAACATAACCAACCGTCAACAAAGGAACATAGCAAGATTATATGTATGTTACAAAAAATCCACCGGCAGAGAACTTACATGTTGGTCAGCTCTCTTGCAGGCATGGACGCAATTGACAGAGCCCTCATGCCCCTGGAAAGACCTCAGCAGGTCTCCGCTTGTCGCGTTCCAGACCTAGTTTAATCAGGACATATTCTATATAAGTTTGTTACACGGGACTTCTATCGAGACATTGTCCGATGAAGATGCATACTTACCTTGACCATCTTGTCATCGCCTCCGGTGACAAAAACAATCATTTCATCAAAATTTGTGAATGAGATGTCGTTCACATTGCTTGAATGAACCTCCATCTATCAACATCGAGTAACCCCAGTCAGAAACACCGATTAGGGTTCGGGGTTTAGGGTTTTTGTGTTGCTTACCTGCAGATGAGGTCTCAAAGTGTTTCCTCCGAATTTGAACAGCTGAACCAGACCCTTGGAGTACGCCACGCCTGCAAATTTCAGAACATGTTATTTAAGTTTCAATGGAGTAGTGAGTGATCAAGTAATCAGTTGGTTTCGTATTTGTAACCAGCTAGCGAGCCGTCCTGGCTCCATCTCACTTGGTTCACGGACATTTTATCGTCGAACAAGAGATCGGCCTGAGAAAACCAATCACTGTCAGATCCTCAAAGTGGATAAAGCTAAGGTCTCGTGTCGGGGTTTGGATTGGAGCTTACCTTGAGCCTCTCCAACCCTCTCCTCTGACTCCAAATCTTAAATGCCCTTAAGAACAGCTTCTTCTCATCCTTCACATCCCACAGGATCAGCCCTCCCTTCCTCGTCCCCACTGAAAAGAGAAAAAAAAAAAAAAAAACATAACTCGGCCGTAGAGCAAGAATGTGACAGAGAGAATTGTAAGTCCTAAGTCCCAACCTAAGAGCAGTGTCTGCTGGACCGGGTGGAAGTCCAGGCTCAGTGGTTTCCTCTTGTGTGTGAGAGTCCTCGCAACTTCGCAGGGAAGCTCAGACAGGCTAGCTCCGCTTGGACGCGCGCCGGTGCTCGGTTCAGCTGGGCTATCCTGCATAATATGTAAGTGACTGAATTAACTATAACTGATTCAAAGCTGACTGAAATTCGAGTGCTGAGTTTGATTGATTTTAACTTACAGCATCGACTTCCACACGGGGAGTTCTGCGTCGCCGCGCTACGATAGCCAAGGGAAAGCTTGCCACTGCATTTGTACATCAGCGACATAAAAAATTACATGTAAGACAAATGTCTAGGTTGATGTTGAGAAATGCGGCTATGAGGATTTGAGTGAATTACCAAGCTCTTGGGCAGCGAGGGAGTATGAAGAACTTGGTCCGGCCCCTGCGGTTTGAGGTCTAGCACCCTCCAGGGGAGGGGAGACTGCTCTGTTCAAAGAGAGGGATTGTTGAGAAACTTGTCTGGTTATTGTCTCCGGTGGGCGTCTGGAGAAGGACGTTTTTGCAGGTGGTGCGCGTAGAGGTGTAGCCCCAGCTGAAGTGCCTGGTGGTGCACTCACCACGGTTCTTGCTAGGCTTGCTGAAGTGCCCTCCAGAGGGAGGGATGATGGTGCACTCGCCCTGGTTCTTGCTGGTTTTTTTGGAGCTGGGGCCGCAGCTGAAGTGCCCTCCAGATGGAGGGATGGTGGAGGCCTAGCGGCCGAGGTTATGGCTCTCTTTCTTTTGGTTGAGGCCGGCTTTGGACTAGCCCCAACTGAAGTACCCTTCGTAGGGAGGGCAGTTACTCCCACTGGCGGCGGTGGTTCGGAGGTAGGCATTCTCACTGTCCTCCTCTCGGCCGGGGCGCGCCTAGAAGCAGCCCCAGCTGCGGCACGGCCAGGAACAACCCGAGCTGGGCTGACAGGAGTAGGAACTTGAACAGGAATCTCAAGGGACACAACCGCAGAATCAACCGGTGGGTTCGCACCAGATTGTTGCGGACACTGATGATCATCTAACAAGGAGCAAATATCCCTAGGACACAGACACCTCGAAAACTGAGCCTCCAAACTGTCACCATACGAAATGCCCAAATCAATAAGCAAGCAAAACCCCAACAAGGGTAATTTATTGATGGATTCGTACCTCTGTTTGGCGAGAGCTACCAGCCTCCCATCAACCTGCGGCAGCATCAGCTTCCCATACAAATCAGGATTGGCCCCGACGAGAATGGGAAGTTCCTCCACCAGGATGTTCCTGGATCTCGCTATGTCAACCCAGGCGCCAAGATGCGGATGGTTCCTATCCCAAAAAACAAAAAAAAATTAGTCGAGACTGAATGAATCATGAAACTACTTATCGAGGAAAATGTAGCAAGTACTTGAAATTAGGAACAAATCGCAAAGAAGCTAGCAGATCAAAAAGGCCTCTCTGAGCACCGAGGATGGGTGACAGGTCAGTTTCGAGGATGGCTTTCGCATTCTCGGGCTCGTGTCTACGACATTCAGGCAGCAGAAGAGTTACGAATTCTAAACCACTGAAACGAGGAAGTGGTGCATGAGATTACTCAACTTACCTTTCCAAAGCTTCCAAATATTTCTGCTTACGAATTTCGAAGAACAATTTTTTTGAAACCTCATTACTATGAGGGGTTGTGAAGCCACTCATGTAGTGCTCGATTTCGTCCCATGATCCCCGGGTAATCAGCTCCTGGAAGTAGGACACATCAAAGCAGATGCCGTACTCCCTCTCCAATCTATGCACACCCAAAAATTTAAATCAAATTACAAAACGCTCTATCTTATTTATTTTTTGTATAAGTGACAATATTATGTGACTCACTCGTGACATGTATCTGTGAAATTCAATGTCTTGAGGAAATAATGAATCACATGAAGGAGATTCATCATTAAAACTTCCGAAAATATCTGAAAATTAAAATGTGAAGACATTTAATTTTGATTGATTAGGCAGTTGTGTAAAATTCACAAAATTAAATAAGATCCATTTGACCTGATTGCTCCGAGGCTCCATTTCCGAATGTTCGATCTGAGACAAAAACAAAGAAAAATGAAATCGAACTTTATTTAATAAGAGATTTCATTTTAGATCAGTGTAAATCGAATTCAAGTTCAACCGGAGCATAAAAAGTAAACGAATCGAAGCCGGTGAACGAGAAAAGCCACAGGTGTGCATGCTTAATTTTGCCCAAAGCGTACAATTGAAATCAAAGCCAATGGAAATCGTGAAATCAAAACATTTTTTCTTTTTTACCTAAAAAGAGAAGTGTATGTCTTGAATCGATTAAGAATCAAGCCTGTTTATAGATTTGTCACCGACTCTGGTCTCCGATCAGTTTTTTCGACGATCGGAAGGAACGAACTCGAAATTGCGAAAAGGGTGAGGATGATCTGAGACAAAAACAAAGAAAAAGGAAATCAAACTTTATTTAATAAGAGATTTCATCTTAGATCACGGTAAATCGAATTCGTCGGAAAAATTTGAAGTTCAACCGGAGCATAAAAAGTATACGAATCGAAGCCGGTGAACGAGAAAAGCCACAGGTGTGCATGCTTGATTTTGCCCAAAGCGTACAATTGAAATCAAAGCCAACGGAAATCGTGAAATCGAAACATTTTTTCTTTTTTTACCTGAAAAGAGAAGTGTATGTCTCGAATCCAATAGGAATCAAGCCTGTTTATAGATTTATCACCGACTCTGGTGTCCGAATAATTTTTTTTTCGACGATCGGAAGGAACGAACTCGAAAATGCAAAAAGGGTGAGGATGACTCGCTTTGACCTCTCTAGTTTGAGTGTACTTCTCCTTTTATGGCTTGCAAAATGTACTTCTAAGCAAAATGGTGGTTGGTAAAGTAATATGATAAGTGAAAATGTTTAAGAGGCGGGATAACTTTTTTTAGAGCGGGCTTTTTTTTCTTCCCGTGAAACACAAAATGTTTACATAACTTTTTATTGCAAAACCTTTTTAATATTAAATTTTGTCATCCACATAATTACTTTTTTATATTTAGTTTCCGTCCGAATTTTGGAAAATTTGATAGAAAATAAATTAAAAAATGACTTTTCCATGGAAAGTTAAATGGAAATTTTTTTAATGTGTTCTTTTATTTTTTTTTTTCATTTCTCATGACAAACCAAATACAAAAAATTATTTTTCTTTAAAATTTTATTTCTGTCTCGTATATTTTTCAAGATTCAAATGGGCTTAGTGTCCTTTTTTTTTTTTTCATTACAGAAAGACTTAACTAAAGGTATTTGATTCAATTAAACTAAATAAGCTGGTTGATGCTCATATTGATGTTGAAACTAGATTGTTCTCATTCTTGATTATCTGAGAATCCTTCCTAAGTTCAATATTAAATTTCATTTTGTAAAACCACATTCATGCTTAAGATGGACATCAAACTTTGTTCGTGTCATTAATTAAATTTCTTAATAGTATTTTTAACCTCAAAAGAACACGCTATGAATGTGTAATAAATAGTTAGATGTTGAGTTATAATACTTGATTTCGGGCAAAATATTAAAAATAGGTAAATTTATAAATACATTTAATCCGATACCATCTTAGATACATTTAAATCGGCAAAACATACATTAAACCAAAATTGTTTTGAATCTCAATCTCAATCATAAATTTAAATAATAACAATTTATAATTAAAAATGCACTACTTTTTGTTAGATTATGTTGATTAATCGAACTGGGACCAAACATTTAACTTAAGTAATTGTGATCTAATTCTTATTTGAAAGTTTATCTGGTATAATTTTAGTCGTGTAATATATTATGTAGATACCAAGAGATACTTATGATATTGTTTGAGAAATGAAATTCATGGTTATTTCGATTATATCTTATCGTGTACAAGATATAAATATGAGTTATGGTCCCGATCTAACTTATCGTTCTCCAGTATCCTTACTCTCAAATGAACTGATTATTGAAACATACAATTAGATTGGAAGCACATACCCAGGGCTTTTATTTTGCATGCTTGCTTTTCAATTTACTTTCATGAATGGAATCAGGTATGTTTTATTACAGTAACAGGTATGCTTAATTATTCTTATATGGGTTTGATCCTATCAATTCTTTCGCTGCATGATTTTGCTCTAAAAGACACCGATCAATTTGTTCACCCAGTTCGGCAACTGTCTACGTATGGATTGGATCACTCTCCGATCCTCAAGATTTCACTATTCACGATTATAGAACAAAGGATTCCAGAAACTCAGCCAACACTAGTTTCAACCTCTACTTCTAACCTAGTCGAAATCTTAGCTCAATCTGATCACACATATTAGCTCGCAGTTTGATCCCACAGACTCGCTTCCTACTACCTACACACCTCCAGTAACAAATAACTAGAGGCCTGACTCACAGAATTAGCCTATTCTATTACAATGTGTAGTAGACGAAATGCTATAATAATCTTTGTAGCAGAAGTGCTATAACTTCTATCGACGACTCTTTTGGCACGCTCTGCGAAACATTCGGACGCCCAATGAGTTCTTCAAACCCAAACCTTGCTCCCCCTCGATCAATGACCACCTGGCACTATCAGGTTAAAGCGTTCAGCTCTCCAACAGCTGCAACAGCACCTGTCCTCAGCTGTTCTCCAAGCAATTGATTGATCCTTCAACGAGCCACTCTCCAGTTGAGTTCTGTGGATCAATACTAGATTAAACTCAGCGAGTTCTAATCTTCTCTGCGCTCTACACAACTTAGCAAAACTACCTCATAGTCTTTGCTCTTAGCCCGTGAGTTTATCTATCGTTGTGTATTCTCTATTCTCTGATGCTCACTTGGTCTGCCTCTTTACTCCTCTTATAATTTCATCAATGATCAGCGTTTGGAAATCCTCGTTGCCTTTGAATTCCTAGGACCACTCAGCACCTCTTGAATCTTCTCCTGGATTCTTACAGAGTAGTTGAGATTTAGTTTCCTAAATCAAAATTTAGAAACCTTTTCCTTTCTTGATTGCTTCCACCCGTGTGATGACGTTTGCTGATCACTTGAGGACGATTGCAATGCTCCTTGAACCTTTGCGACGCTGGCAACACCTCTTCGGACGCTCTCCGTGCATCTTCGAGATGATTGCCTATTCTGCTCCAGCTTCAAATCGTCACGGATTGCTGTAGCAGATTCTGTCATTTATCTTTTGCTCAGCTTGCCTCAGCTTTTGTAGTCCACAAAGTACTATAGCACTTTCTTGTGCTTGTCGCTGTACTTTGTTGCAATTTTTTCAATCTTAAGATTGTGCTCCAACTACGATCTTCAGGGAGTGCTAACTTCTTGTGCTGATTTTTCAAGGATGCCATACCTCAACATGGTCTAACAAGTTGTATCAGTCGCCTCCCATATTAAGTTAATTGAGCGTAATTCGAATCAATAAATTTCTGTTGATCTTGAATAGTACAAAAAATCAAATTTTCATTCAGATTTTTAACTTTTCTTCAGAACAATTGAATAAAAAAAACATTTTTAGTACGCCTACTCTATTTTTTGTCTTATCTGAGCCGTATGAAACCATAAATTGGAGTTTTTAGGAAATCTTTTTGATTTGCCATGTTTGGTGTTCAAGTTTCTCAAATGCCCCATCTGCTGAAAAACTATCTCAAATGCCCTCTTTTTAATGAGCCCAGTCATAACAAGACTGGTCTACTTTGAAAATTAAAGAGACCGGCCTGGTGGTTGGGAAGTCGTTCAGATCTTCAAGAGACCAGTCTTGTGAAGACCGGTCTCGCGAAGATAAAGAAATCCGAAGCTCCTCATTCTTTCTCATCTTTCTTCCTCTTCCTTCTCCTCCGGCAACGAGGTAGGTTAAGATTGGATCGGAAGAATTTTTGGTGCTATTGGTTGTTTATGATTTGGTTATGTAACAATTTTGGGAGCTTTTGTGTTATTTAGGGTTTATAAGTATTAGGGGTTTGAGGGTGAATATTAGGGATCAATTTATTTGGATCACACCACTTGTTTAGGGTGTGAATATGATTAAATTGAAACCTTTATGTTTAATTTTGGGTGATGGCTTGTTTAGGGTTTTTGGTTGGTTTCAAAATGTGTTAATTTGCAAAATTGCACATGTTTAGTGTATGATGATGATGTAATTATATCGGTAATGTTTAACTTCGTCGATACAAAATGTTGTCGGTATGATTTACATGTATGAATGTTAAGCGAAAATAATTAAAGTGAAGTGTTACGTCGCACACTTTTTAGGAACGATGAATTAGATCTGAAATAATATGTGAATAATTTCAGACCCAACAATGTACACATCATTCAGAAGAAGTTTGGACTGATCCGGTTAATAAATAATGAAAATGCTGTTTGATTTAAAATTTACATTGTGTGTAATTGATAAAAACATCCTCATCTGATGGAATACAGGCTGGTAAAATTCCAAAGATGGTACATTAGAGGATGTGAGATATGGACCCTCATATTGTTCCTTACATTGTCGGAGCTGGTTTCTTTCCATGGACTCAAGTGTAAAATATTGAGGCAGACTGAACGTTACTCACAGCACTTGTTGAGAGATGGAGGCAGGAAACACATACCTTTCATTTGCGGACAGGAGAGTCGACTATCATTTTACAGAATATGGGTCTCCTTACCGGTTTGCCGATAGAGGGCAATGTGGTTACCGGGAAAGAAGACAATGAATGGGAAAGTTTATGTATTAGATTGTTGGGGGCTTACCTGGAGTGCCCGAAGTCGTCTACCTTGGCAAAGAAGAGATGGTTTCTTATCAATATGAAGCTGGTGCACACTCAATCACCTGATGAAGTGCTTAAGAGATATGCGAGGTCATATATTCTATGTATGTTAAGATCATCGTTGATGCCTGATAGAGCCTATTTATACACATTATTTAGATCCTAACCCTATGCTTGTTTGCATTATTTTGTGTACAAGATTACTGGTTTCCAGTGTTTTTGTATTTCAAGCCAAAACGAGGGCCTAAGTCGGATACGCGCTAACAGGCAGCTTTTAAGGAGCGCATCACACAGCCTACGGAGCTAGCAGCGCAAACAGAGGAGTTGGCAGAATCAACTACGGTGCGCTAACCGATTGCGCTACCGAGGTGCTGTGCGCCATGCGCAGATAGTGGTGTTTCCAAATCCTGACACCACCAGATTTGGAAGTTGCCAAGGATGAGCCTCATGAGCAGTATATAAAGAGAGGAAGGCTAGGGTTTGAGAGACACAATTGATATCATCCAGACACACCACAGCACACGGAAGAGCAGCAGAACAGAAAACACACGAGCTTACTGAGAGGACCTGCGCTAGCCGACTGCGCTAGCCGAGACACTGCAACCTGCACGCACCTGCTTGTTGCTATTTTCTGTGATACTTTAGATGTTATTTACTATTTCTATGATGTTTACTACTAGCATGTCTAGCTAAACGCTTAGTATCGGTTGGGCATGAATCTATGAGTATTTCCTTTGAGACTTGCGCTTAATGCATAGCTTGTTTGCTTATATTAATTCTGTGCACACTGTTGACAGCTAGTTGCATGAGTAGGGGAAGCCTTGAACCGCAATCTTACTCTTGTTACTCGTTTGTTATATGTTAAACTAGTTGAATAGCCTGACGGTGACAACTAGGAGTAACGCGCTAGGATAATCAGTTGCTACTGTGACAGGATTCGTAGCTGCTTAGACTAGTATTAAGAATTAATAGCTCATGAACTTTGATCAGAACATGCGCACAAGTTAGGAAGCCTTGACCGGACACTAACTTCAGTAAATCAAACTATAGACGTTTAGAAACTATGCAGGGGGACAAGCGCCCGAAGCACACATTTGGCGCGCGCCCCACCCACACATTATGGACCATAATATATGAACCCGGAGCGGCCGTACTCACTGAGTCACACTAAGAATAAATTAAATCGGGTTGCCTCCCGCAAAGCGGCTTTATTTAACGTCGTTGGCTCGACGGTACATCTCCTCCTTAAGCGTTTACCGGCTCAGCCAACTCGAGCTCCTCATCGGGTGGTATGATCTCCCCATGGTAGTGTTTCACCCTTTGGCTATTCACCATGAACTTCTCCCTCGTGCTTGTTTTCTCCAGCTCAAGCGCACCATGGTTGAGCACTCGTATCACTTTGTATGGATCTGTCCAAAGAGAAAGCAACTTCCTAAGCATTAGTTTTAATCGTGAGGAATAAAGTAGTACCTTTTATCCCTCTTCAAATGAATGATGCAGAATGAATTTGTCATGATACATCTTTGTCCGCGCCTTATAGTCTGTTTGGCTCTCGTAAGCCTCTACGCGCAGCTCCTCAAGTTCGTTCAGTTGAAGCATCCTCTCCTTTTTTTTGCAGAAGTTAGTTCGAAATTACATTGTTTAATGGCCCAAAATGTTTTATGTTTAACCTCGATCGGTAGGTGGCACCCCTTGCCATAGACAAGTCTGAATGGACAGGTCCCGATAGGCGTTTTGTAGGCCATGCGATATGCCCACAATGCCTCATCTAGTCGCGTGGACCATTCTTTCTTAGATTGCTTAACCATCTTCTCCAAAATCAGCTTGATCTCTCGGTTAGAAATCTCTGCCTGCCCATTAGTTTGTGGATGGTATGTAGTAGAAACTCGGTGATGTACTCCAAAGTGTTTGAAAATAGCAGCCACAGACTTTTGTTACAGAAGTGAGATCCTTGATCGCTTATCACGGTCTTCGTAACCCCGTACCTACAAAAGATGTTAGTACGCAAGAAGTCTACAACTGTTTTGCCATCATCCTTTCGCGTGGCCTGTGCTTCTACCCATTTAGATGCATAATCAATAGCAAGCAAGATGTATTGATACCCATTAGATGAAGGGAAGGGTCCCATAGCCCCAAATATCAAACACTTCATCAACAATAATCGGCATTTGTGGCATCTCATTTCTAGCAGATATATTTCCTACACGCTGATATCTATCGCAATGTTTACAATGACTATATGCATCCTTAAACATATGAAGGCAATAGAATCCAATATCCTGAATTTTTCTAGCAGTTCTACAAGGTTCGAAATGGCCTCCACAAGCATGCTCATGGCAGAAACTAAGCACAGAATGTAAACCATCATCCGGGACACATCTCCTAAGTATTTGATCAGCTCCAATCTTCCACAAGAAGGGATCATCCCATATATAAAATCGAGAATCATGCTTGAGTTTTAATCTTTGATGTTTAGAGAAGCAAGGTGGAAACTTACCTCCTACCAGGTAATTCACTATGTGAGCGTACCATGGCACTTTGTTCTGCACGGTTAAGAGATGCTCGTCGGGGAATGTCTCGGTGATGGCTATCGGCTCCTCCTTCGTTACGCCAGCTGAAACCATTTTCCGTCAGTCCAAACTGCCTCTGCTGTTACGGCCTGTTGTTGTTATTGAAATTCTGATAGTTCCCACTGCATTGACATTCATTCCCTCATCTTCGTGGAGTGTGGGGCACTCATCCGTCTTGTGGTTTGCAGTGCCGCAAAACTCACAAACTTTAACCGTGTTGGCTTGGCTCACTGAAATTCTTCGTATCGTCTCCTTCAACTCTTTGATCACCTTCACCAGGTGGCTGTCCTTGGCCTCCACTTGAGATACATTCCTTGTTCGGTCATCCCTACGACTTGTTTCATCCCTGTACTGAGCACTCTCAGCGGTCTCATTGATCAACTCTCGTACTTGACCAGGTGTCAAGTTCAATACTGTGCCACTAGCTGTGGCATCCAATAACATACGCTTGAGAGGTCTCAATCCATCCAATAAATACTCCACCAACATCCTTTCTGGAACACCCAAGTTAAAAACAACTTTGTTCCAGTGCGTTGAATCTCTCCATGTAATCGTACATCGACTCACTCGATCCTTGTTTGATCATCGATAACTCTCTTCTGACTTGAGTCGCTTTCGCCGGAGGGTAATATTTGTCGAGGAACTTTCTCTGCATTTGATTCCATGTTCTTATACTACCTAAAGGCAAAGAAAGAAACCAAGATTTTGCTAAGTCAGTTAAACTCAATGGAAATACTTTCAATTTGAACCTTTCTTCCGAAGCTGCATATGGTCTCAATGTTTGGCAAATTCCGGTGAACTCTTGTAAGTGTCTCGTTGCTACTTCTCCCGGTAATCCTCCAAACTTAGGTAGATGGTGCACCAACGCGGTCTTGATCTCAAAATTATCTTCTTCCGGGTCAGTGTTGATGCACCACCGCTGATTCTGGAATGTAGGGGCTGAAAGCTCCCTCATTGTCGACTCATGACGGGCAGGTTGTCTATATAGTTGTTGAGGCGAATATGGTCTAGGTTGTCGTTGAGGTGGAAAATATTCGTAAGACTCATCCATCCTTCCACCTCTACCGTTGAGTCATCCTTGAAACTCCATCCTTTGACGAGCTGCTCTTCGCCTTTGGTTCAACACTCGTTCCGGCTCGTCATAGAATGGTGGTATGACTTGTGGGGGTACTTCCTCGTTAATCTGATTGTGTTCAAGGCTGTGGTGGCCATCGCCGTTTACGCTTCCTGCATTCGACATACCGAAAAACGCAACAAAATTCAAATAAATGAAAATAAAATAGTAAACGACCTCCGATTGGCGAAAAACACCGGTAGCTCAAATTCCTCCTACATGCGCCGCCAAAAACACCAAAACACCAAAAACAAGAAAAAAGAAGGCAAAACAAGAAAAAGAAAAAACTAGAACTTTATATTGAGCGTTGCTCTCCCTGCCAACGGTACCAAAATTTGACGACACATTGTTGTATGCGTCAAACTTATATTTATAATCTCTTGTTAACATTTAGCAAGCAGTGAGCAGGATCGAACCCATGAGAGAGCAATCAGTGATAAAGTTCTACGAATAATTGTCACACTAAAAGCGGGTTGCAGGAAGAATGCTTGTTGTTATCAAAGTCATAGAAAAGTCAGTTCAGGGATATGCATTGCAACTGGTAATCATCGATTGTAACATGCATCAACTAGTAAACCACTGCTCCTAGTCTAACAATCCCGCTAGGGCAATGTCGACTCTAGTGTTCTACCTACTCTCAACCGCTAATTTCTCGAATAGGTTTAACAATTACTCGATCAACAACATTGATTAGGTTATACCTCCAGGCTCAGCTAATAGGGAAGTCAATCCAATATCACGCAATAAATATCAACTCAGTTTCACCGCTAGGCTATGGTAACTTGATAATCAGAGCATGCAATTCAAACGAAGAACAATAAATTATTAATCGAATTACGAAACATAAGTATCTCAAACCGTGTGTCGCAATACAAAATCCCCAAACTGAAAGTTGGGTTTAGCTACCATGATCTATCTAAAGCAATAACGAAAATAAAATGAGTTTAGAAAAATACTAAAATTGTGAACAGTAACTCGACATTGAATATTAACTCCGGCGATGAACAGTAACTCCTCTCTCTTGTTAAAATTGTGAATAGTAACTCGACGCTGAATAGTAACTTCCATGTGTTGCTGCCGCTGTCACCTCTCCTCTCTCTTGCTAAAAACTGTTCTTAAAATGTTCTTTTCCGGAGTAGCAAGACTGTATTTATAGGTAAATAATGGAGACTTTTAAATCATGGAGGCTTCCAAAATCTGATTTTGGGCTGTGGGCCCAATGCTGACGTCATCAAATGCTATTCGCTCCGGAGAAGACATTAGCCGCGCGCCCGAAGAAGATATTAGTGGCGTGTCCGATGAAGACATTAAGTCACATAAAGTGTTCTTCCGGCGCGGTACTCACTGAGATGCACACTTCCTTCAACGTCAATTTCTGCATCGACTCTCTAGAAATGCCATAAATCTCGAAAGCGGTCTTCATACACCTGCGATACAAAACACTAGAAAGAAGTAATTTATCACACGCAAAATGCAATTAAACAATGGGAATAAATAATTCGATGGATCGTATAAATACGCTCCATCAGTCACCGCATGGGTTGTTGGTCTTCTATCGGGATCAATTAGATCGGTATGGACCAATATTTGGTCTGTATTCTTCTAAATCTTTGTGTTTTTCCTTATTTTGCTCCAAATGGGCTATAAAGCTTCAATTTAGTAAACTTTGACCTGGAACAAGAGTAGTGTGGTAAAATGATAACAAAAAGTCCGGGAAACGAAAAACAGTCCATTGTAAACGAGTGATTATTTAGTTGATAAATCGACCGATTAGTACCTTTATACTTTAACTGGTTATAGTGGAATCTTGGGGACTGTATAGCAGTCCCCCTAGAGGTAGGCACTGGCCGAACTGGGTAACCAAAGTGTTTGAGTTTTTCAGGTTTGGCCCTAGCATGATTATTCCGCAAGTGTCTTAGAAGGTTGCTATATAAAGCTGTCTGATCCAAACACCAGCAACTTGTCAATTTCATAAAGTAAAGGGCAAAGCTAAGGTTAAGGAAATGAAGACTTTTTCACCTCCCATGGTTCCAGATATTAAGAGACAGCAATGTGATTCTACCTGTCACTTTTGCAACAAGCCTAGACACTTTAGGAGGGATTGTTCTCAGTACGTGAAACACTGTGGTTGTTGTGGTAGTATAAATACTAGTCCAATCACGGTGTTCAAACAATATTTATAATCCGAGTGACTTCGAATCAAACCCAAGAGAAAAGCCTAGATTAATCTAAAGCTAGCTAGTAATGCTTAAGGTAAATCTACTAAATAAAAAGGGGTTTTTTTTTTAGGTGAGGTACCTCTAGTGAATACTAAAGACTAGATGAAAATATGGTCTAAGATGCATATAATAGAGAAAGCGTAGTCGGAATCCTATTTCACCCCTAGGTCATGCGATTAGCAACACAAAACTTGTCTAAATCATGAGTAAATTCGAGTGATGGGTTCTAGGCTAAGGTATCACACATTCTAAATTCAACTCTCGCTCCTTTTCTAGAATGGAAACAATACCTAAATAGTACGGTTCTCAAACTCTCGCTCTATTGAACCGCGTAGAACTAAAGTCTCCTAATCTCAACCTCTTGGTCTATTGATAGTTAACTAAAGTCGCTCAATACTTAGCCTAGTGGAATGCGTATGTCACTCACGCGCACACACGCAACCTAAAATAATCACGCTTGATCTTCTAAACAACCTAAGTTCAACTCTCATTCCATCCCTAGGTGTTATACCAATTCATACTCACTAAGGTATTTCGTCAAACACTTGGTGTGCACAAAATTGATATGAAGAACAAGCAAGAGAATTTTCAACCAAACTTCACTCATATAGATAAAAAGACAAGTCTTGCATTACAATCAAACCTAAGGGATCCATAAAGATTCCAACTACAATGAGACAACTCAATCATGGTGAGTTTGAAACAAAACATGATATTCAAATTGAAATTGTTCACCAATTGGATGCAAAAGAGTAGTGGATGAGTAGAGGGTTGATGTAGGATCTCCAATTGCATATCTTTTCCTTCAATCCTTGACAATTCTCCAACTTCTCCAAGAGCCAATCGCCTAGGGTTTCGAATTCTGGAAGAGAGAGATTCTAATTTTGCATCTCATTCTATTTATACCCTTTGAAAATTTCCAAATTTTACCCGCAGTGCCTGAATCACTTGATTCGGGTAAGGCTTAAAGAAACTGATTCGGACAGGGTGTTCGAATCAAGTGCTCAATGCTGTTTCGAGCTGGGCGAATCACTTTCTCTTGGCCGAATCAGTTTTTGATTCGGTCAACCCTTATTTGATTCGGTCAAGATCCTTGTAGAGCTAAACTGATTCGGGCACCTGGGCGAATTACTTTCTGATTCGGCCGTATCATATACTCAGTGTGGTTTCTGCTTGGGCGAATCGATTTCTCTTGGCACGCCCCTTGTATTGGGGATTCTGATAAGACTCGAACTGGAGAGTTAAAGGGTGGACAATGCAAACCTTCTTGCCAAAACGAATTTGAAGCAGGAGGTCTATATCTGCGTTGTTCACATACCAGCCACCGTCTTTACGGATGTGAATAGATGTCGCAAAAAAAATGATGGATCAGCTGCCAAACTGGGGACTGAATCATCGAAGCTGGCTGAGGTGGGGTGAAGAAAATGTTCTGCTCAGTAATTTCTTTCCAGAACTTATACCATTCGCTTTCCTTGAATGTCATGTCGTTCCCATACTTAGTGCACCCAAATATAATCGCGACGTCATTGGAGTCTAAGCTAAAAGCCTGTCCACCCAACCGGAAATTCCAAAACTGCACAAAGCGCTCCCTCTTACCCTTGCAATTTTAGTCAGCTCGACCATCTACCCAAGTCGCTGAAAACGAGGCCATAAATTCCTTAACCATTCTCAGGTAAGTACCCGGATCACTCATCAAGATATAGTGAAGATTACTAACACGTAGATAATCACAAATTTCATCCAAGATTTTAAGCTCATGTAGTGTGGGACGATGCGGGTACGTGGGAGCTAGTATCTCATAGCTGTTGTGCTGCGCCAAAAGGGCCTTCATCTGAGCATCGGCAGCCTGAATTTCTCCACTAAAAAGAAAGGGCGTCCTTGCCCTTTCTGCGCTCGAATGTGGGACAATGGGTAAGATGGTTCGTGCACGGGATGATTCCCCCATTGGTCTGTATTCCTCGGAGGATGATGATGAGGAGGCACTGACTGGAAATGGCGGGGGGTGGGGGGGGGGGGAGCGGAAGAAAATGCCGCCAGCAGCTCGCCTCTGTTTTGGCTGGGGCTTTAGGTTTAGCCAGTCCCTTCCCTTTCTGAGCTGCGGACAGTTTCTTGGTGCGCGGCTGTGTTGGTTTCTCAACTGTGTTTGTATTGGTGCGAGCCATGGGAGCAGGGCAGGTGGAGAGTGATTCGGCCGGATTAGAGCTGAGTCGTGCACGGGAGAAGCGGCTGGAGCGAGTGTTTCTGGCGAAACGGGACGCGTGCGGCTAGGTCTGATGGAGGTTGCGTTTTAGGGTTCGCTCGAAAGGGAAATGCTGGCGACGTAAGGCTAGGTCGGAGGGAAGGAGACAGGCGACGGACGGGGTCGGACGGAGTGGGAGAGATTTTAGGGTTCGCGGTTCGGGAGAAAAACGAGAGGAAACAAAGGCTGACTCGGGATATAAGCCCGAATAAAATTTGATTCGGGCAAGGGTGAGTGAAGGGTTGTTGCCATAAATCAGACTTGATTCGGCCGAATT
This sequence comes from Umbilicus rupestris, assembly GCA_963678935.1. Classification (NCBI taxonomy): domain Eukaryota; kingdom Viridiplantae; phylum Streptophyta; class Magnoliopsida; order Saxifragales; family Crassulaceae; genus Umbilicus; species Umbilicus rupestris. The sequence goes on along the minus strand of OY787618.1, from coordinate 2,071,142 downwards.
ATTTACTCAGTGCTGCTTTAAGGCTGCACGAATCAACTGATTCGCGGACCCCCTGTCCGAATCAAAACTGGTTCGCAGACTTTACCGGAATCGAAAGTGATTCGGGGTGGTTAAAAGTGATTCGCCGGAAGCATTTACTCAGTGCTGTCTTGAAAAGCTTCAGGCTGCACGAATCAACTGATTCGCGCAAGCCAAAAAATTGATTCCGGCGAATTAACAGCCACTCTGGATAAAATTTTTCACAGAAATGCACCAGATTCCACAATCACTTAAATATCTCTAATACTCACTCAAAACACCCACACTTAAATATTTCTACACATGGATGATTAAACCAAAGGGGTAATTCGAGTGCACTCAAACTCAAAATCCCTAAAACCTCTAACTTAATATTGGCACGGCGCAACACAAAGGCAAAAATAGTTCTACACTACCAACAAGTAGAAGCAAAGGCACCAATACTCACCAGCCTAGTTTAACGTCTTGGCTAAGACGTAGCTGATTTTCTTCTTCATAAGAAACAAACTTGAGAAGTCCTTTGCGAGAATCCCTTCTCAAGTGGCATGCAAATTTGGGAATTAGGTATCATCAAGCTTGAAGTCTCAAGCTCCAAGCTTTGCTCATCTCCATGGTACGCTTTAATTCGATGGCCATTCACTTTGAAAGTTTCGCCTTCTTTTTCGACCTTGAAAGGCCCCTACCACCTTGATTTCAGCTTTCCCGGGAATAGTCGAAGTCTGGAATTGAAAAGTAAGACGTTGTCCCCCTTCGAGAAAGTTCTCCTCTGAATTTTCTTGTCATGCCACAGCTTGGTTTTCTCCTTATAAATTCTAGCATTTTCATATGAGTCAAGTCTGATTTCATCTAGCTCATGAAGCTGGAGTAGTCTCTTCTCCCCTGCTGATTTCAAGTCGAAATTCAGCTTCTTTACGGCCCACATTGCTTTATATTCAAGCTCCACGGGGAGATGGCAAGGTTTCCTATACACGAGTCTATAAGGGGACATACCGATTGGTGTCTTAAACGCCGTTCGGTAAGCCTATAATGCTTCATCAAGCTTTGACGACCAATCCTTGCGAGAACTACTAACCGTTTTCTCCAATATTGCCTTGATCTCGTGATTAGAGACTTCAACTTGCCCGCTGATTTGAGAGTGATACGACGTTGTTATCTTATGGTAGACACCATATTTTCGGAGTAATGCCTCGAATTGTTTTTCATTAGAGTGTGATCCATTATCGCTAATCACTGTCCTTGGCGTACCGAACCTTGTGTGGAATGATTAACCGAGATTCAAGGAGACACCTAGGAGTTTGAGAAGATCCCTAGAAATTTGGAACGCCTAAAAGTTTGGAAAACACATGAAAGTTCGTGAGATTTTAATTCCTAGCATGTAGTCCTATTCTAAAGATAGTAGTCCTCTATTGTATAACTGAGGCATACATATATTCTTGTCAAAGCAGCCATTTTTGAATAGAAGAAAACACAGAGCATTTGCCTAAACGTTTTTGAGTTGCCCGGTGCATTGTTTCCTCTTGTTTTCTTCCATACACGCTTGTAATTGAATTCAACATTTGGTATCAAGAGCCAACATCTTTGAGAATGTCTACGGCAGACAATAACAACATGGTGGTACCTGCAACCGGCGAACGGAGTGGTGCAAAAGAGAGCTCCATCTCCCTTCAGTACCCCACGTTATCCCGCAGCAACAATGCAACTTGGGCCATCAAGATGCATGTGTACATGGATGCGCAAGGCGTATGGAACGCCATTGAACCATCAACGGATGAAGCTGTTGAGACCAGGTGTGACAAAATGGCGTTGGCTGCCATTTATCAAGCCATTCCAGAGGATGTGTTGTTGCTGGTTGCGGAAAAGAAAACCGCAAAAGAAGCCTGGGATATGTTGAAGACGATGCACCTTGGAGCAGACCGTGTGAAGAACGCGAGAGTTCAAACTCTAAAATCTGAATTTGAACTTCTTCGGATGAAGGAAACTTTCCACAGTTGTGAGCAAAGTACGATCTCTAGGTGAGAAGATAGACGAGTCATATGTGGTACGCAAGTTGCTTTGTGCAGTACCAGCCCGGTTTCTACAAGTTGTCACCACCATCGAGCAGTTTGGTGATATCGACAACATGTCGTTCGAAGAGGTCGTGGGAAGGCTGAAAACGTACAAGGAGCGTATCCGTGTTCTCAGTGAAACCGATGACACACATTTTCTGCTTACGAAGGAAGAATGAACGGCAAAAATGAAGAAGGAAGGGGCTGAACATCAGCAGAACTCTAGACATAACAACGGGCAACACAATCGTGGATGAGGAGGAGGCCGTACGCGATGAAGAGGACGTGGACGAGGCAGAAGCAACGAGTCCTCAAACCATGGTGGGAGGAAAGAGCCTGGTGGGAAGGACAAGAGCAAGGTAAAATGCTATAACTGTGGTGATTATGGGCATTACAGTGCTGAATGAACTAAACCCCGTCGCAAACGTGAGGAAGCTAACCTGGCACACACAAATGAGGATGAAACAACGTTGTTGATGGCACTGTCCACCGAAGAAACGCAAGAGATGATACTATTGAATGAGGATGGTGCTACATCTCAAAGCCAAGACGAGTCCAGCATGTGGTATCTCGACAATGGAGCAAGCAATCACATGACGGGGGAGAAGAATATGTTTCATGAACTCGATGAAAAGGTCAGTGGCCAGGTGAAATTCGGTGATGGCTCCACGGTCCGAATCAAAGGCAAAGGCTCCATACTTCTCAAATGCAAAAAAAGAGATCAAAGGTTACTTCCTAACGTCTATTTCATTCCAAGCTTGCAAAGTAATATTATTAGCCTTGGTCAACTTGTGGAAGAAGGAAGTAGGATCGTTATGCAGGGAACTTTCTTATGGGTGTACGACAAGTTTGATAAACTGCTAATCAAGGTGAAACACTCCTACAATCGCCTGTACAAGATCAGACTCGAGACATGTAAGCCGGTATGTCTCGCAACATTTTTAGTTGAGCCGGCATGGCTGTGGCATGCACGGCTAGGTCACCTAAACTTCAATGCCATGAAAGCTCTTGGAGAAAAGGAAATGGCAGTGGGTGTACCAAAATTATAACATCCCATGGAAGTGTGTGACTGCTGCATGGCTGCCAAACAAGCTCGCTCTCCATTTCCAGCACGAGCAACATTTTGAGCGAAGGAGCGACTTCAGCCAGTGCACACTGACCTGTGTGGTCCGATCACACCTGAAACCAACGCAGGTAACAAATACTTCATGCTCCTTATTGACGATTTTAGCAGAATGACGTGGGTTTATATGTTGAAAACCAAAAGCGAAGCACCAAACGCATACGAGAAATTCAAGAGACTGGTGGAGAATCAATGTGAGCATCGGCTAAAGGTCTTGAGAACTGACCGAGGGGGTGAGTTCACGTCTCATCAATTTGCAGAAATGTGTAGTGGAGATGGTGTTAGGAGGCATCTCACCGCTCCTTACTCCCCACAACAAAACGGGGTAGTCGAGAGAAAAAATAGAACGGTCATGGAGATGGCACGTAGCCTGCTCAAGTCCATGTCACTACCAGCAAGCCTTTGGGGAGAAGCTGTACGTCATGCAGTGTATATACTGAATCGAGTACCAACTCGAGCCCTTGTTAACACAACCCCGTACGAAGCCTGGTACGAAAAGAAACCAAACCTGGAGCACATTCGTGTATTTGGTTGCGTTCCGTCACGTGAGAACTTCAGGTACTCATACAAAGAAACTTGACGATCGAAGTACTCTAATGGTTCACCTCGGCGTAGAAGAAGGCTCCAAAGCCTACAGAATGTACGACCCCATGACAAGAAGAGTACATGTGAGCAGAGATGTTCGTTTTGAGGAGCATAGAAAGTGGGAGTGGAGTAAGGATGCAAGCAAGAATGATCAAGCATGGTTTACATTCCGGATTGGTGATACTAAGATTGTCCAAAACACGGGCCAAACACAAGAAGAGTGTGTCAAAACGCCAATAATAAGGCAACCTAATCATACAGCAAGCCATGATAGAGAGATGGATGCATTGAGAGAAGAAGACAGATCCTCATCCACTAAGGAAATGCCAAGAAAGTTCAGAAGTGTCCAAGAGCTCTACGATGAAACTGAGGAGGTATTCTTAGAACCTGAAGAACTTTTTTTGCTGATTAATGAAGAGCCTACTACATATAATGAGGCTGCAAGAAGTAAAGATTGGCAAGAAGCAATGCAACAGGAAATTCAGTCCATAGAGAAAAACAAGACATGGCACTTGACGAAGCTACCACCAGGACACAAAGCCATCGGTGTAAAATGGGTATATAAGTTGAAGAAAGATTTGAACGGTGATATTGTCAAGCACAAAGCTCGACTCGTGGCAAAAGGCTATGTTCAGAAGAAGGGAGTCGACTTTGAAGAAGTATTCGCACCAGTGGCAAGAATGGAAACGGTGAGGTTGTTACTCGCTTTAGCTGCACAAAGAAAATGGCTCGTGCATCATCTCGACGTCAAAACGGCTTTCTTGAACGGAAACCTAGAAGAAGAAGTTTATGTGACTCAACCAGAAGGATTTGTGAAGAAAGGAAGTGCACACATGGTGTACAAACTGAGCAAGGCCTTGTATGGTTTACGACAGGCACCAAGGGCATGGAACACTCGGTTAAACCAGACCATGAGAGACCTTGGATTCATTCGATGCCCTCAAGAGCAGGCTGTATACAAAAGGACTGAAGAAGGTAACACGCTAATAGTGGGAGTATATGTCGATGACTTGATCGTAACTGGAACTGACCCAAGCAGTATCGATGTTTTCAAGCATCAAATGATGGAAAGATTCGAAATGAGCGATTTAGGGTTGCTCTCCCACTACCTTGGCATCGAAGTGAAACAAAAGAAAGGGCGTATATGTTTGAGACAAAGTTCATACGCAAAAAGGATCCTTGCTCGAGCTAGAATGAGTGAATGTAACTCATCCAAATATCCAATAGAAGCGAAGCTGAAGCTGTGTAAAGATAAGGAGGGAGTTGATGTGAACTTGACCGCGCTTCGTTGTACGCGTCAAACTAATCCTTCCTTCTCCACTTAGTATAGCGGCTAAGTCAGGGTCGATCCCACAAGGAGCAAGCAGACTCGTTCTAGCTAGCAACCTACAACTTACGAAATTGGGGTTGTGAGTGATTGGGTTGCGCAGGTGCGCAAATAAACAATAGTGAAAGCAGATTTTGCACTAGACGTGCGCAGACACAGTAGAGATTAAGTATTATGACTATGAAAAGTATCGGTAAAGACAATCCTCTATGAATGTATTCCTTATCATCGACTCTAAACGTCTATAGTTCGATTCTACTGAAGTTAGTGTCCGATCAAGGCTTCCTAACATGTGCGCATGTTCCGATCAAAGTCCATGAGCTATTAATTCTTGAAACTAGTCTAAGCAGCTACGAATCCTGTCACAGTAGCAGCTGATTATCCTAGCGCGTTACTCCTAGTTGTCACCGTCAAGCTACCAACTAGTTTAACATATAACAACAAGTAGTAAGAGTAAGATTGCGGTTCAAGGCTTCCCCTACTCATACAACTAGCTGTCAACCGTGTGCACAGAATTAATACAAGCAAACAAACTATGCATTAAGCACAAGTCTCAAAGGAAATACTTCATAGAATCATGCCCAACCGATACAGAGTGTTTAGCTAGACATGCTAGTGGTAAACATCATAGAAATAGTAAATAAAAGCTAAAGTGTCCAAGGAAACAGTAACAAGCAGGTGCGTGCAGGTTGCTGTGTCTCGTGTGTTTTTCGGCGCAGTCGGTTGGCGCAGGTCCTCGGCGGCAGCTCGTGTGTTTTTCAATTCTGGCTCTCTCTCGTGTCTCTCTCTCAAACCCTAGCCTTCCTCTCTTTATATACTGCTTGTGAGGCCCGAGGAATGCTTAGATTTGGCCCGTGACAATCTTGGCAACTTCCAAATCCTAGGAGATATTGTAGGGATATGGTGTTCAAGATTTGGAAATACCGCTATCCTGCGCATGGCTCACTGCGCACGTTGGTTCGCGCAGTTGGTTTGCGCACCGCAGTCTGAATCTGCCACCTCCTATCCTGTTTGCGCTGCTAGCTTCGCAGGCTGTGTGTTGCGCTCCTCAAACACGCCTATTAGCGTGTATCCGACTTAGGCCCTTGTTTTGTCCTGGAATACAAAAACACCGGAAACCAGTAATCTTGTACACAAAATAATGCAAACAAGCACAGTGTTAAGATCTAAATAGTGCGTATAAATAGGCTCTATCAAACCCCCCACACTTGCCCTTGTTCGTCCCGAACAAGTACTCAAGCACGGATACAATTACCTCTCTGGAGTCTAGCGCACAGTCTTGCACTCAGGCGCGATCTGCACAACCGTTCACCCCGCGTTGCTCTGTCACCTTCAACAGTTTTAATATAACAATTCCGAAATTCGTTACCTCTCAGCTGGGATGGAAATTATTTCGGATGGCTGGGAGATAGCTCTTCATAGGCTCCGGGTTGTCGGTCTTTACTTCGAGTACGGGCATATGGTTAATTGCGCAAGTTTCTTCCGGTGCGTGATTCTTTCGCGCACTTCCTGGGAACTCGAGCTTTCTTGATGATTTTCTTGTGAACTTGTGCACGCTGGTACGGAGTTGTGCGCATGCTGGTTTCTTTAGCGCATATCATCTGCTGGTGTTTTTTTCTTTTTGTACAGCTTTATCTACGGTTCCTATGTTCCCAGAACGGTTCCAGTCTCGGCCTTCGGATAGCAGCTATGGAACAACGCTCCGCTCTCCCTCCTTGATCTATTTGCGCAGATCAGCGCACGCGTTTACACCCGCGCCCGCCTTCCCTTGCTTGACTTCCAGAGGAAAGGTGGTCTGTTTTCCCACCTCGCCACGCTTTGGGTATTCGCCTTCGACATCTGCGTGGCTGAGCGCGGTCTATTGTTCCGAAGGTCGCGAAGCACCGGCCTCCACTAGCGCTCTCAACCATATACCTTACCTTCGAAGCAAAAACGACTAACCGCCTCTCTAGAGCTTTTCTGTCAACTCCACATCCCCTGTATATCCCAACTAATAGGAGCAGAAAAATCAAAAAAAATATACTAAACAGTTGATAGCAGTGCATGCAAGATGAATAGGGCAATACAAGTCGAAAAGTGTGCGCAACAGCTCAAAAAAACGTGAAATGTAAATGTAACGCCCCCCCCCCCCCCCCCCCCCACACTTAAACAGAGACGTGTCCCCACGACTCATGCTCAAGCGCAATGGAGAGCGCACACATGCATGAAATTTTTCTAAGTCCTTGCCTTTTATAACCCCTGTCTGGCGCATATGTTCTGCGCACTGAATTTGCGCACTGACTTGCGTACTGCTGCGTGACTAAAAACTGCAAGTCCTAAACTAGCTAAAAACACTAAAAAAACTATAAAAAAACGTGTAAAAGTAAAACGTGTCGGGTTACCTCCCGACAAGTGCCTTTGTTTAACATCGTTGGCTCGACCGTACCTCGTTACTTGCTTAAAAGTGCGCCAGTGACCCCCCCCCCCCACTCTTGCTCCTGAGTGTCCCCGCGCTCGTGTGCGCGTTGCGTTCTTCTTAGTCCTGCGCAAAGGATCGGAAGGGTGGTCAGCGTGGTTAATATCATGTGACAAATCATAAGTAACGAGGTTAGTTAATGAGGGGGAAGAAATATGAGCAATAGTTCCCAGTTCTCCCTCAGGTGCATCTGGTTGCGACTCTGGCGCAGCAACTTGCGCATCTTCTATTTCTGGCTCTGCCAAGTCAACTTCGCGCGCTGTGTCATCCCAAGGTTCTCCTAAATACTTTTTGACTCTCTGTCCATTGACCTGAAAACGATGCTGGTGCTCGTTTTCTAACTCGATTGTTCCGTAAGGGAAAACCTTGGTAACCGTATATGGTCCCGTCCATTTGCTGCGCAGCTTCCCAGGCATTAGCTATAGGCGCAAAGAGAACAATAGTACCTGGTCTCCTGGCTCAAAGGTGCGTCTGAGGATGTTTTTATCGTGAAATGCTTTTGTGTGCGCCTTGTAGTCGCGCAGCCCCTCATATGCATCTAGGCGCAGCTCCTCTAACTCGCTTAGCTCAAATGCGCGCTCCTTACCAGCCTCGTCTAGGTTCAGATTGCAAACGCGCAATGCCCAGTATGCCTTGTGTTCCAACTCCACTGGCAGGTGGCACGCTTTTCCATAAACCAACCGAAATGATGAAGTCCCAATCGGTGTCTTATGTGCAGTTCTGTATGCCCATAGCGCATCGTCAAGGTGCTGGCTCCAGTCTTTGCGCGATGGTCTCACAGTTTTCTCCGGGATGCGCTTGATCTCTCGGTTGGAAACCTCGGCCTGGCCATTCGTCTGAGGATGGTAGGCGGTGGACGTCTTGTGGCGCACTCCATAATGCTTGAATACCTGCGCCACTATCCTATTACAAAAATGCGTCCCCTTGTCGCTTATGATTGCCTTAGGCACCCCGTACCTGCAAAAGATGTTAGTTCTCAAAAAGTCAGCGACCGTCTTACCATCATCCTTTCGGGTGGCCTTAGCCTCAACCCATTTTGAGACATAGTCCACTGCGACCAATATATACTCATATCCGGAAGATGGAGGAAATGGCCCCATGAAGTCAATCCCCCAAATATCGAATACTTCATCCACTAGTATTGGCGTCTGCGGCATCTCATTGCGCACTGATATTCCCCCTGTGCGCTGACACCTGTCATAATTCCTGCAGTGGTTATATGAGTCACTAAACAAGTGTGGCCAATAAAATCTGCAATCCAGGATCTTTCTGCCCGTGCGCCTTGGACCAAAGTGTCCTCCACATGCGTGCGCATGACAAAACATTAAAACCGAGTTTATTTCATAGTCAGGCACGCATCGCCTCAAAATCTGATCAGGTCCTATTCTGAGCATATACGGATCATCCCAAATGTAATACCTGGACTCATGCTTTAATCTCATGCATTGGGTTTTAGTGAAATGAGGGAGAAACGTACCTGTGACCAGGTAATTCGTAATGTGCGCATACCATGGTACCTTACCTGTCAGCGCCATCAGGTGCTCGTCAGGGAATGTCTCCGTGATCTGCCCTGGCTCCTCCTCTTTCACTATCCTGCTCAGGTGGTCAACGACTGTGTTCTCCGTTCCCTTCTTATCCTTGATTTCCAAGTCGAACTCCTGAAGTAGGAGCACCCAGTGCATCAGGCGCGGCTTAGTCTCTTTCTTGGACATCAGGTAACGGATTGCTGCGTGGTCTGTGTAGACGATGACTCTGGCGCCTAGAACATATGCGCGGAACTTCTCCAGTGCAAACACGATTGCCAGAAGTTCCTTTTCCGTGGTGGTGTAGTTCCTCTGCGCAGCGTCTAGTGTGCGCGATGCATAATAGATGGCATGCGGCTTCTTGTCCACGCGCTGTCCCAGGACTGCACCTACTGCATAGTCACTTGCGTCGCACATCAGTTCGAACGGTAGGCTCCAGTCTGGCGCGCGCATCACTGGCGCACTCGTCAGCGCCTCCTTCAGCTTATCAAAAGCAGCCCTGCACTCATCAGTGAATTCGAAACACACATCCTTTTGCAAGAGGTTAGACAGGGGTATACAAATTTTAGAAAAATCTTTTATGAAACGCCTGTAAAACCGTGCATGCCCAAGGAATGATTTCACATCGCGCACGTGATGTGCGCAAAGTGCATAGTATTTATGTGCATTACCCTTTTAGTTCTTGTTCATTCCGTGATGTTATATAAGTCTTTTGATGCTTTTCGCGTGCGTTTCAGGTTTATATCAAGTAGTTGGAGTCACGCAGCAGCTTAGAAGAGTTTCGGACAAAATCCAGTCGATTGCGAGCGAAAGCGCAAAAGAATCATGATAATGAAGATTCGCCCGAGTCACATTGTGACTCGCCCGAGTCAATGTGACTCGGCCTGGACTAGTTGACTCGCCCGGATCAAAGCACTCGGGCAAATTGGAACTCTCTGGAAAGTTGACTCGCCCGAGTCAACTATTTGACTCGCCCGAGTCAGTTCTGCCCGAGTCACGAAGCGCAAGACCGAGTCAAGAAGTGACTCGGCCAATTTCGAACTCTCTGGAAAGTTGACTCGCCCGAGGCAACTATTTGACTCGCCCGAGTCAACTGAACAAATGATTCGGCCGAATCATAGGTGATTCGCCCAGAGGTGCCCGAATCAGTTGAGCTCCATTAGACGTTTGCCCGAATCAATTGAGCTCCATAAGACGTTTGACCGAATCAACACAAGGGAGTGACCGAATCATGTAATTCGGTCACTTCGGGCACTTTTTGGAAATCTTCAAAATGTATAAATAGAATGAGATGGAAATGAAGAAAGGGAGCTTCCACATTTTCTCAACCCTAGGCGACTGGAGCTCGGAGAAGACCAAGCTTGGGTGAAGAACCAAGCTTGAGTCGAAGATTCTACATCATCCTCTTCTAAACCCTAGCTTTGTATTTACATTTATGCTTCCCTTAGTTTTCATGTATTTGTGTACACTCATTATGAGTGAGTAGTTGTACTTGTGGTTGGGGATTAAATGGATCCCCTAGGATTGGATATGATGTAGAACACTATTATTGTTGCATTGAATGAAGTTTGGTTTGATTATATTGTGCCCTAGCTATGTATTCATTGTATGCACACCAAGTGTTTGACGAAATGCTTAAGTGAGTATGCTTGGTTAGAACCCCTAAATAAGGAGCGAGAGTTGAACTTAGGATGTTTCATAGCTATTGTATGATCATAGATGGAGTGTTTGTGCGTGAGAGCGACATGCATTCTTGACATTAGGCTAAGTTTTGAGCTGATTTGAGTAACCGGCCAATAGACCGAGAGGGTGCGGTTATGGGACTCAAGTTCTACACGGTTCAATAGAGCGAGAGTTTGAGAACCATGTCCTTTGTGTATCCTCTCCACTCTAGGGAAGGAGCGAGAGTTGAACCTAGAGTGGACGATGCATTAGCCTTGCTTTTATCAACCAAATGTAGTTCATGCATGTGTTAGTGAGTTATTTCATTTTCCTCATATCTTAGGAGAGAAGTTGAATCCCTAGTCACTCTTTTGTTTCATCAACCAAAAACCAAAAATATCATTTATCTTTAGTACTTACTAGAGGTACCTCTAAAGGAGGACAAATCCCCCCCAAATCCGTAGACTTTCAATAATAGCATTAATTAGTTGTAAATTAGTCTAAGCTTTTCTCTTGGGTTCGACCCGAGGTCACTCGGTTATAAATATTGTTTGATATTTGAGTGACTAGAATAGCACTTCATTTTGCTTGCCTAAAACGCCAACGTCAAAATGGCGCCGTTGCCGGGGAATTAGCCATTAGATTAGATTGCTAATTAGTATTACTTTTAGTTAGTTTACTTCACTTTTTTTTCTTTTATTTAGTTATCGTAATTGCTTGCGTGCGTGCTATTCTTGTTTGTCTCTATTTAAGTTCACACTTATAAAAGCTCTCTTTGATTGCTTCATAGGTGTTTGAATGCAAACTAGAGCAAAGAGCAAGAGAGCACAAGAACAAGCTTCTACCTCAACTACAAGCCATCCTTCTCATCCCTCCGCTTCACACGAGCTTCACACGAGCTCACTTGGATACTCCTTCGCCTACACAAGCCGAACAACCAGAATATATGGACCTACAAATTCCAAGAAGGCAAGGAAATGCTCCGCTTCCGCAAGAGGAAGAAGAAAGACCGGTTTGGGCATACAACGCCCCGACCATTGGATATTATGGCTCACCCATCTACTTGGAAGAGGGTGAAGATCAAGAAATCGATATAAAATCCGCCCTCCTTCATATGGCAGCCGCGCATCAAAATGATGGGTATGTAAGGTCCCATGAAGACCCAAACTTTCCAAGGAGAGCGCCTATCCAAGAGGAACCATCCCTAGCATCCATTGCCGCAATAGTGGCCGCAACTCAAGCTCAACAACAAAAGGATAGCCAACTCATCCTTCAAAAACTCGACCAATTGCAAGCGCATAGCGAAATGCTTGGGACTCAAATTGTTCAACAAGCGAGTTCTTCATCAAGATATCAAGAAAAATTGCCTTCTCAACCGGATGTGAACTCTTCCGAAACTATAAATGCCATCATCCTAAAGAGCGGAAGAATCTTAGAAGAGCCCCAAGTGAAGACCAAAGTTGCCAACACAACCGTTGAGATTGATAAAGAAGGGTCTTCATCTCAAGAAGAAGTTGAGAAGAGAAGAAAAGAAAAAGCTGAAGAGCCCGCTCCATATATGCCTCCCATTCCATTTCCGCAAAGATTAAAGAAGAAGAAGGAGGATGGTAACACTCTAGATGAGGACACCATCGAAGATGATGCATGCAATATTTTTGATTCTCTTGGTGAACTAACAAGCTTTGAGCAGGAGTTGCTTACACAAGATGACAATAGCTTGTCGTTCACCTCTCTATTGGGAATTGAAGTGAAACCCGCTGAAATTAATCATGGCACAAATGAGGCGCCAAAAGGTGATGAATTCGGTGAGGGATTGAAACCCCTACCACCGAATCTAAAATGCATCGAAATGGACCTTGTGCTTAATTGGGAAAAATGCCACTTCATGGTTAAAGGACATATTGTGTTGGGGCATCTTGCATCAAAGAGTGGAATTGAGGTCGATAGAGGCAAGATTGATTTTATTGAGAAGTTGCCACCACCGAGCGACGTGCAAGAAATAAAGAGTTTCCTCAAGCGCGCTGGATTTTATTGGAGGTTCATCAAGAACTTCCCGAAGATTGGTCGACCTCTTACAAATCTGCTATGTAATGAGGTAGAGCTCAATTTCGATGAACCCAAGCTTTTCGACAAACGACTCCAAATTATCCGAAGCTTTTTTTTTTTTTTGCGCCGCTTGAGAAGGGATCCTAGCAAAGGACTTCTCAAGTGTGTTTCTTATGAAGAAGGGAATCGGCTGCGTCTTAGCCAAGACGTTAAACTAGGCTTGTGAGTATTTATGCTTTTATTTTTACTTGATTGTAGTATAGAATCGTTGTGGAATTTGTGATGTGCATTTGGATACCTTCACACGAGAGAAGTTCCTTCGAAGCTTTCTCTTTTATTCTATTACTTTATATTGCTTAGGGACTAAGCAAATTTTTAAGTGTGGGGTGTTTGTTTGCGCTTGCGCTTTTATTTGCTTAACAACATGGTTCTATGCTACATATTTACTTTCCGTGCATTATACTCACATGATTGTTGTCATCCTAGCTTTAAGTATTGATCACACGAAGTAATGTTTGCTAAGCAATTAAATAGTATCAAATTTTTTTTAGATTGAGTGTGCAATGATTTCATGAATCGTATCTTTAAGATAATTGATCCTCTTTGTGATGATTTTATTCACATGATTCGATGTTCGGCTAGCTTAGTTCGATTCATTTTTAAGCTCTTTCCATGCATGAAAAATGAAGTTGAGTTTAGCGAGCACAAAATAAAAAAATGTTTTCATACAAAAACCTTGTGCTTGCTCTTGGTTGCTTTTAGGTGATTTTAGCGTCCCTATTTAGCCTTTGCATTTGCTTTGCTCACACTTCATGCCCCATCAAATAACATTTAGGCACATTGTCAAGTCTTAAGTGTGGGGTGTTTCAAAATGATTGCGAAAGAAGAGAAAAAAAGAAAAAGGAAAAAAAAAAGGCACATGAAAGAGAAAGAAAAAAAAAAGAATTATCATATTTTGAAGGTTTTGCATTTGCCGAGGGTTAGGAAGGTAATTTCCCCCTCGAAAGCATTTGTATAAACGCAAAAAAATAGGCACACTTAACTCTTGACTTTGTGCCTTTTCCGCAAGTTCTTTCGCATATGTGTGAGCAAGGTTTTTGCATTGGGTTTTTAGGAAGCGTCTAAGGTATGACCCTCGTAATTTATTACTTAAGCATCCAGATTTGTACGAGGAAATTCTAAATTGTTCATTGTCAAAACTCCTCTTCTCTTACGGTTTATCACGTATAGTCTAAAACTTGAGAACGAGTTTATTGTCTTGAGCTTATGGGCTTGCCATTAGCAAGCATATGTGATTGATTTGACAAAATTTTTGTGCTAGCGACGCTTATCTTCATACTACTTGCATAGGAAATTGAGCGGAAATGTGAATTTGACGAATGCTAGGTTGACATCGATTCTATGAACATTTATTATCGCATTGAAGTGAATGATCCTTAGAGTTTGCGTGAAGTGAATAATTTGCACAACTCTATTCCAATTTGAGGTGATAGTGAACTACTTGCTTAGCTAGCTATATTTGGACTTTGAACTCTCATGGATGATTGCAAGTGGGATTTGTGAGTATTCCTTTTCTGAAAACTCTCAAAAGACTAACCTCGAAAGTGAATTAGGAGTAGGCGTACTTTTAGTTAACTTGTTTCCATGTTAGGTTAGGAAATCGTAGTAGAATTGAATGGATCTTCATGATAGTAAGTATTGCTATGCGCCATTACATAGTTTCATATTTTATAGCATCTTACTCCTTTCATGACTTATGCATTTACTTGTTCGGGACGAACAAGAATTAAGTGTGGGGTATTTTGATGTGCGCGCAAAGTGCTTTTCGCGTGATGTTATATAAGTATTTATGTGCATTACCCTTTTAGTTCTTGTTCATTCCGTGATGTTATATAAGTCTTTTGATGCTTTTCGCGTGCGTTTCAGGTTTATATCAAGTAGTTGGAGTCACGCAGCAGCTTAGAAGAGTTTCGGACAAAATCCAGTCGATTGCGGGCGAAAGCGCAAAAGAATCATGATAATGAAGATTCGCCCGAGTCACATTGTGACTCGCCCGAGTCAATGTGAATCGGCCTGGACTAGTTGACTCGCCCGGATCAAAGCACTCGGGCAAATTGGAACTCTCTGGAAAGTTGACTCGCCCGAGTCAACTATTTGACTCGCCCGATTCAGTTCTGCCCGAGTCACGAAGCGCAAGACCGAGTCAAGAAGTGACTCGGCCAATTTCGAACTCTCTGGAAAGTTGACTCGCCCGAGGCAACTATTTGACTCGCCCGAGTCAACTAAACAAATGATTCGGCCGAATCATAGGTGATTCGCCCAGAGGTGCCCGAATCAGTTGAGCTCCATTAGACGTTTGCCCGAATCAATTGAGCTCCATAAGACGTTTGACCGAATCAACACAAGGGAGTGACCGAATCATGTAATTCGGTCACTTCGGGCACTTTTTGGAAATCTTCAAAATGTATAAATAGAATGAGATGGAAATGAAGAAAGGGAGCTTCCACATTTTCTCAACCCTAGGCGACTGGAGCTCGGAGAAGACCAAGCTTGGGTGAAGAACCAAGCTTGAGTCGAAGGTTCTACATCATCCTCTTCTAAACCCTAGCTTTGTATTTACATTTATGCGTCCCTTAGTTTTCATGTATTTGTGCACACTCATTATGAGTGAGTAGTTGTACTTGTGGTTGGGGATTAAATGGATCCCCTAGGATTGGATATGATGTAGAACACTATTGTTGTTGCATTGAATGAAGTTTGGTTTGATTATATTGTGCCCTAGCTATGTATTCATTGTATGCACACCAAGTGTTTGACGAAATGCTTAAGTGAGTATGCTTGGTTAGAACCCCTAAGGAAGGAGTGAGAGTTGAACTTAGGATGTTTCATAGCTATTGTATGATCATAGATGGAGTGTTTGTGCGTGAGAGCGACATGCATTCTTGACATTAGGCTAAGTTTTGAGCGGATTTGAGTAACCGGCCAATAGACCGAGAGGGTGCGGTTATGGGACTCAAGTTCTACACGGTTCAATAGAGCGAGAGTTTGAGAACCATGTCCTTTGTGTATCCTCTCCACTCTAGGGAAGGAGCGAGAGTTGAACCTAGAGTGGACGATGCATTAGCCTTGCTTTTATCAACCAAATGTAGTTCATGCATGTGTTAGTGAGTTATTTCATTTTCCTCATATCTTAGGAGAGAAGTTGAATCCCTAGTCACTCTTTTGTTTCATCAACCAAAAACCAAAAATATCATTAATCTTTAGTACTTACTAGAGGTACCTCTAAAGGAGGACAAATCCCCCCCAAATCCGTAGACTTTCAATAATAGCATTAATTAGTTGTAAATTAGTCTAAGCTTTTCTCTTGGGTTCGACCCGAGGTCACTCGGTTATAAATATTGTTTGATATTTGCGTGACTAGAATAGCACTTCATTTTGCTTGCCTAAAACGCCAACGTCAGCACGTTAGTGGAATAAGACAGATTTGAAATAAGATCTATTTTGGCTTTATTGACCTTGATCCCCTCCTGCGAGATAATGTGTCCTAGTACTACTCCATGTGATACCATAAAATGACATTTTTCATAATTGAGCACTAGGTTTTTTGAAATGCAGCGCGCTAAGACCTTATCAAGATTAATTAAGCATGCGTCAAAGGTACCTCCGTACACAGTAAAATCATCCATGAACACCTCTATGCATGTACCAATCATATCAGAAAAGGTGCTCATGACTAGACGTTGGAACGTACCTGGCGCGTTACACAACCCAAACGACATGCGCCGAAACGCAAACGTACCGAATGGGCAAGTAAACGTAGTTTTTTCTTGATCCTCCGCAGCTATGGGTATCTGATTGTACCCTGAGTACCCGTCCAGGAAGCAAAAGTATGGCTTCCCCGCTAATCGATCTAGCATCTGGTCCATGAAGGGCAGCGGAAAATGATCCTTGCGCGTGACTACGTTAAGCTTTCTGTAGTCGATGCACATGCGCCA
Organism: Umbilicus rupestris; assembly: GCA_963678935.1. Taxonomy (NCBI): domain Eukaryota; kingdom Viridiplantae; phylum Streptophyta; class Magnoliopsida; order Saxifragales; family Crassulaceae; genus Umbilicus; species Umbilicus rupestris. The sequence continues at coordinate 2,054,363 of OY787618.1, read as the reverse complement.
TCCAGTTTGCATGCGCTTGGGAACTAGCTCGCCCTACGCATTCTCCTCTACTGTGATTCCTCCTTTCTTCGGTACAACGTGCACTGGACTCACCCACTTGCTGTCCGAGATTGGGTAGATGACTCCTGCGTCAAGCAGCTTCAGGATCTCCTTGTGTACCACCTCCATCATATTCGGGTTTAATCTGCGCTGAGGCTCCCTGGATGGTTTGGCACCATCTTCCAATAGAATCCTGTGCATGCATACGTCTGGGCTCACTCTGCGCAGGTCAGCAAGTGTCCATCCTATAGCGCACTGGTTCTTGCGCAACACCTCTTGTAATCGTGCCTCCTGCTCCTCTTCTAATCCTTTCTTTATGATTACCGGCAGGGTGTCCTCATTCCCCAAGAATATGTACTTGAGGTGCTCGGGGAGTTGCTTCAGCTCGACCTTGGGTACCTGTTCAATAGAGGGCAAGATTTTATTAGCAGTGCAGGCATTAACTATATCGTGTACCTGTCTGGATACTGGTTCCGTACTGCTCAGCTCATCCTCATGCGCCTCCATCTCTGCCTGTGTCAGCGGCCCAGGTCCTTCTGTTGCGCTCGCACACTGCGCATCCGCAACCAAGTCGTCTATGCTGTCCAACGCGTGTACTGTGGCGTCCTCATGAGGATGCTGCGTCCCTTTAAATATGTTAAAGTGAATTTCCTCGCCATCAACTTCCATTGAGAGCGTACCCCTCCACACGTCTATCTTTGTGCGTGCTGTCATCAGAAATGGTCTGCCCAATAGGATCTGTGCACTTCCCTTGCTCGACTCACCCTCCATCTCTAAGACGTAGAAATCTGCTGGGAACACCAACTCTTCTACTCGGACGAGGACGTCCTCTATCATGCCCGTCGGTTGTTTGCACGACCGATCTGCTAGTTGAATGATGAGACCTGCAGGCTTTAGTGGACCAAGGCGCAATGACGCATACAAGGAATAGGGAAGCACATTTATAGATGCGCCTAGGTCAATTATGCAGTTACTTACTGTGGTCTTACCTAAAGTGCATGGAATGGTGAACGTACCTGGATCCCGGCATTTAGGTGGTACCTTATGTTGCACGATTGCTAAGGCATGCGCGTTTAGCATTACTTGCGCGTACTCGCCTTGCCTCCTCTTGTTTGTGCACAGCTCCTTTAAGAACTTGGCGTACCTAGGGATCTGCCGAACTGCTTCAATAAGGGGAATGTTTATTTCCACCTTACTGAATAACTCGTAGAGCTCCTTATCAAGCGCCTCTTTTCTAGCCAATGGTGCCTGTACAGGAAAAGGTGCAGGTATGTTAGTACGATTTATGCTTTTGTCTTTCGATTGCGCCATACCTGGCGCCTTGCCCTGCTGGTTTGTGGCTTGCGCTGCTGGTTGCGCATCCGGGTGTGCTGGCTCTGGAGCTTGCACAACTGGTTGCGCGGGCGCCTTTGCGGTCTGCTCTGTTCCTACCGTGCGCCCAGTCCTCAGTGTCACTGCGTTGACTCCTCCCTTGGGATTCTGAATCACTTGTGAAGGCAGGTTGCCATCGCTCTTTTTCAGCTCATACACCGTGGTAGCTATCTGTGACAGCTGCTTTTCAATGGACTCGAACCTCTTGTCATACTTCTCATCATTCTTGCGCACTGTGTCTGCTAGCTGGCCCACGATATCTTCTAAGGATCGCCGCGGCTGCTGGATATTTTGCGCTGGCGCGTCAGTGCGGTGATGCGGTGGATTGTAGGGCGCAGCTTGTTGCGTCTGCTGTGGTGCGCGTTGCTCCGCGGACTGCCTCTGGAAATTATTGTCCTCCTTCCATCTGAACCCATTTGCGGCTAGTCCAAAACGCGGCTGATTCTACCTCTGCGGCCCTCTATTGTCCCATCCTCCTAGAGCATTAACATCTCCTGATTCCTCGAAAAGTGTGGGACATGCATCAGTTTTATGCTCGGTGGACGTGCAGAATTCGCATGCCTTTGGCGCAGCTGGTTGCGCCCCTTGCGCATTCATCAACTTCTGCAGCATGGCCTTCATCTCCTTTCTCTCAGCGCTTGTTTCTACCTGATGCACAGAACGAGCACGACTATTCTCAAGTGTTAGCTGATGTCTTACCTGTCCAGCAGAGTCTTCTATCAGCTGCCACGCGTCCTCCGGGTACATGTTGCAAATGTCGCCGCCTGCGCATGCATTCAATAATCTCAGATCCATTGGTAGCAATCCGTTCAGGAAATTCTCTATCAGTACATTCTGGGGCAGGCCGTGATTGTAGCAGTTAGCCTCCAGTTCCCTGAAACGCTCATAATACTCCGATAGTGATTCTCCGGCGCCCTGCCTAGGTGCGGCCAACTCCCTCCTGAGTAGCGCGATCTTGGCTGCAGGATAGAATTTGTCCAAGAACTTCTTCTGGAGCGGCTCCCATGTGTGAATAGATCCTGCTGGTAAACTCATCAGCCAATGCCTGGCCGTATCACATAATGAAAAAGGGAACGCCTTCATCTTCAGCTCTCGCAGATAACTAGGAATTCTCGCACATGTTTGACTGGGTTCTCGTTGTTCATCCCGTGAAACTTGGGCATGTGATGAATGAGCGAGCTCCTTAGCTCAAAATGACCGTCTGGTGGAAGCACTATGCACCATGGCTGGTTAACCGTGATTAGAGCTGACATCTCGCGCACTGTTTTGCGTCGCGCGACCTGTCGCGCGGGTGGCGCATTATACCTCGCTTCAGCGGCCACTCGAGCGTCAACTTCGCGCTGCAATTCTTCTCTGAATCGAACTGCGCGGTTATCTGCTCCTGCATTGTTAGGTCCCTCCGGGGTTATCTCCCCTAAGTTATCTCCAATGACACTGTTATCCTCCATGACCTGTTCTAAATCTCAAAGAAAACGAAATTAAAAGACAACTAAGCTGTCGCGTTTGTCAGTGCGCAACTATAATCTGCACAGCGCAACTGTTTCAAGGTTGCGCAGGCTGATGTTGATTGCGCGCTGTCAGAAACAACAACGAGGAAAATAAAGCAAACAGAAATAACTAACTACTGTAAAAGAAAACTTAAACTAGTTAAGACTTATCTGTGTTGCTCCCCGGCAACGGCGCCAAAATTTGACCGCGCGTTGTTGTACGCGTCAAATTAATCCTTCCTTCTCCACTTAGTACAGCGGCTAAGTCAGGGTCGATCCCACAAGGAGCAAGCAGACTCGTTCTAGCTAGCAACTTATAACTTACGAAATTGGGGTTGTGAGTGATTGGGTTGCGCAGGTGCGCGAATAAACAATAGTGAAAGCAGATTTTGCACTAGACGTGCGCAGACAGTAGAGATTAAGTACTATGACTATGAAAAGTATCGGTAAAGACAATCCTCTATGAATGTATTCCTTATCATCGACTCTAAACGTCTATAGTTCGATTCTACTGAAGTTAGTGTCCGATCAAGGCTTCCTAACATGTGCGCATGTTCCGATCAAAGTCCATGAGCTATTAATTCTTGAAACTAGTCTAAGCAGCTACGAATCCTGTCACAGTAGCAGCTGATTATCCTAGCGCGTTACTCCTAGTTGTCACCGTCAAGCTACCAACTAGTTTAACATATAACAACAAGTAGTAAGAGTAAGATTGCGGTTCAAGGCTTCCCCTACTCATACAACTAGCTGTCAACCGTGTGCACAGAATTAATACAAGCAAACAAACTATGCATTAAGCACAAGTCTCAAAGGAAATACTTCATAGAATCATGCCCAACCGATACAGAGTGTTTAGCTAGACATGCTAGTGGTAAACATCATAGAAATAGTAAATAAAAGCTAAAGTGTCCAAGGAAACAGTAACGAGCAGGTGCGTGCAGGTTGCTGTGTCTCGGTTCGCGCAGTCGGTTGGCGCAGGTCCTCGGCAGCAGCTCGTGTGTTTTTCAATTCTGGCTCTCTCTCGAGTCTCTCTCTCAAACCCTAGCCTTCCTCTCTTTATATACTGCTTGTGAGGCCAGAGGAATGCTCAGATTTGGCCAGTGACAATCTTGGCAACTTCCAAATCCTAGGAGATTTTGTAGGGATATGGTGTTCAAGATTTGGAAATACCGCTATCCTGCGCATGGCTCACTGCGCACGTTGGTTCGCGCAGTTGGTTTGCGCACCGCAGTCTGAATCTACCACCTCCTATCCTGCTTGCGCTGCTAGCTCCGCGGGCTGTGTGTTGCGCTCCTCAAACACGCCTATTAGCGTGTATCCGACTTAGGCCCTTGTTTTGTCCTGGAATACAAAAACACCGGAAACCAGTAATCTTGTACACAAAATAATGCAAACAAGCATAGTGTTAAGATCTAAATAGTGCGTATAAATAGGCTCTATCAGAACTCGACCGATTTCAAAAGTATAGTTGGAAGCCTCAGATACTTACTCCACACCCGACCAGATCTCTCTTACTCGGTGGGGATCGTGAGTAGATACATGGAAGAACCAAAGGAATCTCACCTGTCCGCAATCAAACATATTTTGAGGTACATCAAAGGAACACTCAACTTTGGTTTGATATATTCAAGTGATCAGCAAGAAAAACTGCTTGGATTCAGTGATAGTGATCTTGCGGGAGATATAGATGATCGAAAAAGCACAAGCGGAGTTGTGTTCTATTTTGCAGGAAAGATCATTACATGGTGTTCGAAGAAGCAGGAGACGGTTGCACTATCGTCATGTGAAGCAGAATTCATGGCTGCCACTGATGCAGCACGTCAAGGTATATGGCTAAAGAATCTGCTAAGTGAACTAACAGGTGAAGATGCAAAACCCTTCAAGCTTTACGTGGACAACAAATCTGCCATTGCACTGCTGAAAAATCCAGTGTTCCACGGAAGAAGTAAACACATTGACAAGAAGTACCATTACATTCGAGAATGCGTAGAGATGGGTCACATTATCGTTGAACATGTAGCAAGCGAAGAACAAAGGGCAGACATACTCACGAAAGGCCTTGGAAGAATTAAATTTCAAGAAATGCGTGAATTGCTTGGAGTGCAAGAAATAAGAGAGTGGAATCTCGATTAAGGGGGAGAATGTGGAATGATTAACCGAGATTCAAGGAGACACCTAGGAGTTTGAGAAGATCCCTAGAAATTTGGAACGCCTAAAAGTTTGGAAAACACATGAAAGTTCGTGAGATTTTAATTCCTAGCATGTAGTCCTATTCTAAAGATAGTAGTCCTCTATTGTATAAATGAGGCATACATGTATTCTTGTCAAAGCAGCCATTTTTGAATAGAAGAAAACACAGAGCATTTGCCCAAACGTTTTTGAGTTGCCCGGTGCATCGTTTCTTCTTGTTTTCTTCCATACACGCTTGTAATCGAATTCAACACCTTGGACATATTATTTTGGTGAAAAGTCTCTTTACCACATTAGCATCAGAAGAAGGAGCAGCGACGGCTTCCACCCATTTGGAGACATAATCGACGGCAACCAAAATATATTTGTTCCCATTTGATGATGGGAACGATCCCATGAAGTCTATCCCTCAAACATCAAATATTTCAACCTCAAGGATTCCCTTCTGCTACATCTCGTCACGCTTAGAAATATTTCCCGTACGTTGACATGCGTCACAAGATCTTACAAATTCATACGCGTCCTTAGACAAAGTAGGCCAATAAAAACCGCATTGTAGAACCTTCGCGGCTGTTTTGGAGCTAGAGCCATGTCCAACATATGGGGAAGAGTGGCAACTTCGCAAAATACCCTTTTGATCCTCCTCCGCGATGCATGACCGATATAACCCATCAGCGCATAGCCTATAAAGAAATGGCTCATCCCAATAATAACTGTTGGCGTCATGGAGAAATTTCTTCCTTTGATTGTCATTTGCCCCTTCCGGTAGAATACCACGAACAAGAAAATTTACGAAATCAGCATACCAAGGGGCTTGCGTCGTCTCAATGCTCAGCAAATATTCACCAATAAAAGAGTCTTCAATCGGCATACTCTTGGCATCATCACCACTGATTTGCTCAAGCCTTGATAAGTGATCCGCGACCACATTTTCCACTCCTTTCTTATCTTTAATTTCAACATCAAGCTCTTGTAAAAGGAGAATCCAACGAATTAGTCTTGGCTATGCCTCCTTCTTTGCCATAAGATATTTGATAGTTGCATGGTCCGTGTAGACAATTGTTTTGGACCCTATCAAGTATTGCCTGAATTTCTCGAAGGCATAAACGATAGCAAGCATCTTTTTTTCTGTGGTCGAATAATTTTCTTGTGTAGGGTCAAGGGCTTTACTCACATAATAAATCATGTGCAAGCGCTTGTCGACCCTTTGACCCAATACCGCTCCAATAGCGCTATCGCTAGCTCACACATTAGTTCAAATGGAATTTCCCAATTCGGTGGTTGAATTATCGGGGCGGACACCATAGCTGTCTTTAGCGTTTGAAACGCTTGATGACACAATTCATCAAAATTAAATTCTACCTCATTACATAGCAGATTTGTAAGAGGTTTAGCAATTTCGAGAAGTCCTTGATGAACCTCCTATAAAATCCAGCAGGCCTGAGGAAACTCCTTATTCCTTTCGCATCTCTCGGCGGTGGCAGCTTCTCAATTACATCGATTTTGGCCCTATCGACCTCAATTCCTCTTTTTGACACAAGATGTCCCAACACATTGCCTTCTGTAACCATAAAATGGCATTTCTCCCAATTTAGTACTAGGTCCATCTCAATACACCTAGCCAACTCACGAGACAAATTTGTGAGACAATCATCAAATGAGTAGCCATGCACAGAAAAATCGTCCATAAATACTTTCATAGAAGTCTCTAAAAACTCAGCAAAAATGGACATCATACAACGTTGAAAAGTTCCCGGTGCATTACAAAGAGTAAATGGCATCCTCCTAAATGCATATGTGTCATAGGGGCAAGTAAATGTGGTCTTTTCTTGATCATCGGGGTGGATAGGAATTTGAAAGAAGCCACTATACCTATCAAGAAAACAGAAATATTCATGTCCCGCTAGATGTTCTAACATTTGATCTATAAAGGGAATGGAAAAGTGATCTTTCTTAGTGGCTGAATTTTATTTCCTATAGTCTACGCACATTCTCCACCCCGTGACCGTACGCATAGGTATCAACTCACTTCTCATTTCTAACCTTGGTGACCCCCCCTTTTTAGGCACCACATGAATTGGGCTCAGCCATTTCGCAATTTCGTGACTTTCTTCAATACAACTTCTCCTAGCTTAGGATTTAAACGCCTAAGGAACTCACGACTAGGCTTCGCATTATCTTCTAAACGAATTCTATGCATGCAAACTTCGGGGTTAATCCCCTTCAAATCATCAATAGAGTGCCCAATGGCACCTTTATATTCATGCAACACATTCATCAATTTAGAAGTTTCAACATCATTCAAAGAAGCTTCTACGATAACAGGTAAAGATTCGTTTGGTCCCAAGAATTTATACCTTAGATTCGGTGGAAGAGGTTTCAACCCTTCACTGAATTCCTTACCTTTTGGCGCCTCATTTATTCCTTTCGCACCATCATTAAAATCAGCGGGATCCTCATCAATTTCCATTATAGAGGTGAACGACGAGCTATTTTTCTCTTGTGCAAGCAACTCATACTCAAGGCTCGTTAGTTCACCAAGAGAGTCAAAAACATTATACGCATCATATGATTCAATCAAGTGACAATCCATAGAATTACTAGGTGTCCTAAGCATGCTTTTCAAATCGAATTTGATATTTTCACTACCAAAATTTAATTTGATTGTACCTTTCCTGCAATCTATAATAGCCTTAACCGTGTCAAAAATGGTCTACTTAGAATTATGGGGATTTCTTTATCTTCATCCATGTCTAATACGTAAAAATCAACCAGAACATAAAATTGTCCAACCTTAATGGGAACGTCTTCTAGGATACCCTTAGGTGCCCGAGAAGAACGATCCACTAATCTTAAATTAACCGTGGTTGGAGTCAATTCCCCCATATCTAGCTTATTAAAAGTGAATAAGGCATTAAAGATATGCTAGCACCTAAATCACACAATGCACTAGCTATGCTAATTTCTTCAATAGAAATAAGAATAAGAAATGACTCATGATTGCTAAGCTTCCTAGGCATGACACGCTGAATTATAGCACTACAATTTTTGTCTAAAGCCACATGGTCTAAATCATGCATTTCCCTTCTATGAGACCTAATATCTTTCAAAAATTTAGCATAGATAGGCATTTGAGTGAGTACCTCCATAAATGGCAAAGTCACTTGCAGCTTTTTCAGCATCTCCACGAAGCGCTTGAAATGCGCATTCTCCTTCTTCTTTTTCAGCCTTTGAGGGAAAGGAATCGGCGGCACATAAGGTGCTGGCTCCTGCGGCTTTTCCTTCTCCCGTTTATCACTTGAATTCTGCGGCAAAGACTCTTCTTCGACAGCTTCATCTGCTGCCTTTCCCACTTTGGCCTTTGCTTGCGGCTCCTCTAGAACTCTCCCACTCTTGAGTGTAATTGCGTTGATTGTCTCGGAGGAGTTCACATCGGGTTGCGAGGGCAGCTTACCTTGATATTTCGAAGACGAGCCAGCTTGTTGCGCAATTTGCGTTTCGAGCATTTTATTGTGCGCTTGCAATTGATCTAGCCTCTGAAGAATAAGCTGGTTATCTATTTGCTGCTGGGCTTGAGTCGCGGCTAACTGGGCAACAATAGAAATCAGGGACAGCTCCTCGTTGCTTTGTTTCTCTTCGTACCTTTGGTGCGTTCCCTGATTTTGATGGCTGAAATTGTTTGGTCTTTGATAATTTCCGCTTTGATAATTATTCCTCGGCTGATATGTGTTGGAGGGAGCTCCTTGATTCTGATTTCTTGGAACAAATCCTGGCGGCGCTGGTTTGGGCTCTATATTCAGCGGCGGTCTTCTTGGAAAATTCGGATCTTCATAGAATCTTACATAGGCTGGAGGGTTCCTTGGCTGATAACCGCTAGCTTGCGGTGGCGCATATTCTCTCCCTTGATTTCGGACCAAGTAATTAATATCCTCATACTCGTCCGCGTGATTTGCGGTGCATGAGTCATCATTATGCGCCGGGCTAGAACAAATACCGCAAACTTGCTGGTTTTCTCTCTTTTTGTTGAGATTTAAATTTCCAATTGAAGGTGCCAAGGAATTCACCGTCTTTGCTAGGAAATTGAAATCTTCTTTCGTCACGGCTTTGGAGGTATGCTCCTTCCCTTTCTTTTTTAGGTGGTTCCTTTCTCCACCCCATTGATGTGAATTCCGCGCGATTTTGTCAATAATCTTGAATCCATTGGAGGCTCTCAAGTCCATCATTGCTCCTCCGCTAGCTTGGTCCATATGGTTTCTCGCGTCTTGATCCATTCCATCATAGAAGCTTTGCATGAGCTGCCATTTGCTGAATCCATGATGCGGACAATCTCTTTGTAGCTCTTTGAAGCGCTCATATGCCTCATGAAAATTCCCGTCATCTTGTTGTGTGAATTGGCATGTTCTATCCCGGATTTTCTTAGTTTTTTCCGGCGGAAAGAATTGAATTAGGAAGGCTTGGGCAAGTTGTTCCCATGTGTGGAAGGTATTCGGCTCGTGACTCATTAGCCAATCCTTGGCTTTTCCGCTTAGCGAGAATGGAAATACCTTCACATATATGGCCTCCGGTCTGATCCCTTGCGATTTGTAAGTGCGACATAATTATGTGAATTGTGCTAAATGCGCATTAGGGTTTTCATACCCTTCAAATTGATTCACGGCTACCATGTGGAGAAGCGCCGATTTTATTTCGAATTTCTTATCGTCACCCTATTCCAAATAAATGGGTGATCCGTAATGTCCAATGGTTGGGGCAATGTATTCCCCAACCGGTCTCTCATCGTCCTCTTGCGGACGAGCGGCATTCCCTAGCCTCCTCGGATTCGGTTGATCTGCAATTCTTGCTGGTGGTTGGTCCATATTGTCCATTATTTGTTGATCAATTTGAATTTGAGGAAGAGGGGTATCAAAATTTGGTGTTGACGTGTAAGCTTGTTCTTGTGCCTTTTTCGTGCGCGATCGAGTTTGCATTCAAACACCTACCAAGCGATAGAAGAAAGCGTTAGTAAGTGTGAACTTAAATTAAAGTAGGCAAGAATAGCACGCAAACACACAATCACGATCAACAAAGTAAAGGAAAAAAATAAAGTAGACTAACTAAAGCAATACTAAATAGCAAACTAGTCTAATGGCTAATCCCCGGCAACGGTGCCATTTTGAAACGCTGTGATTGTTGTGGTAGTATAAATACTAGTCCAATCACGGTGTTCAAATAATATTTATAATCCGAGTGACCTCGAGTCGAACCCAAGAAAAAAGCCTAGATTAGTCTAAAGCTAGCTAGTAATGCTTAAGGTAAATCTACTAAATAAAAAAGGGGTTTCTTTCTAGGTGAGGTACCTCTAGTGAATACTAAACACAAGATGAAAATATGGTCTAAGATTTATATAATAGAGAAAGCGTAGTTGGAATCCCATTTCACCCCTAGGTCATGCGATTAGCAACACAAAACTTGTCTAAATCATGTGTAAATTCGAGTGATGGTTCTAGGCTAAGCTATCACACATTCTAAATTCAACTCTCGCTCCTTCTCTAGAATGGGAACAATACCTAAATAGTATGGTTCTCAAACTCTCGCTCTATTGAACCGCGTAGAACTAATGTCTCCTAATCTCAACCTCTCGGTCTATTAATAATTAACTAAAGTCGCTCAATACTTAGCCTAGTGGAATGCGTATGTCACTCTCGCGCACACACGCAACCTAAAATAATCATGCTTGATCTTCTAAACAACCTAAGTTCAACTCTTGGTGTTATACCAATTCATACTCACTTAGGTATTTTATCAAACACTTGGTGTGCACAAAATTGATATGAAGAACAAGCAAGAGAATTTTCAATCAAACTTCACTCATATAGATAAAAAGACAAGTCTTGCATTAGAATCAAACTTAAGGGATCCATAAGGATCCCAACTACAATGGGACTACTCACTCATGGTGAGTTTGAAACAAAACATGATATTCAAATTGAAATTGTTCACCAATTGGATGCAAAAGAGTAGTGGATGAGTAGAGGGTTGATGTACGATCTCCATTTGTGTGTCTCTTCCTTCAATCCTTGACAATTCTCCAACTTCTCCATGAGCCAATCGCCTAGGGTTTCGAATTCTGGAAGAGAGAGATTCTAATTTTGCATCTCATTCTATTTATACCCTTTGACAATTTCCAAATTTTACCCGCAGTACCCGAATCAACTGATTCGGGCAAGGCTTAAGGAAACTGATTTGGACAGGGTGTCCGAATCAAGTGCACAGTGCTGTTTCGAGCTGGGCGAATCACTTTCTCTTGGCCGAATCACTTTTTGATTCGGTCAAGATCCTTGTAGAGCTAAACTGATTCGGGCACCTAGGCGAATCACTTTCTGATTCGGCCGTATCATATACTCAGTGTGGTTTCTGCTTGGGCGAATTGATTTCTCTTGGCCGAATCACTTTCTGATTCGGTCAAACTCCATTTAGTTCGGTCAATCTCCTTGTAGAGCTGAAGTGATTCGGACAGCTCGCTCCTACCTTGGCCGAATCACTTTCTGATTCGGTCAACCTTACATGTGATTCGGTCAAACCACTCAAGTTCTCCCCGAGCCAATTTGATTCGTGTAGCTGAGGGTGATTGGGCCAAGCAGGTGGGCGAATCACTTGATTCGGGCAAATCACTTCTGTAGTCTTGTCCAATCTTGTTGTTTTTGATGTCGATCGACCGAAATTCAACCAGATTTTCTTCGAGCCACTTCGTATCATGTAGTATGCATTTTCAACCTGAAATGGACAAAGAAAACATCAAATGACTTTATGAAATAACGGAACAAACAAGAAGTAAGGGGAATTATGGACAAATATAAGGTCATTTGTCCGCTTATCAGTACGCCAAATGGTTTGCTAGGAAGGGTAAGTTTCTCAACTTGATATGTTATGAAGTTAATTTAGCTTCGGTACCTAGAAACACGTTGTGGATAGAATCTGGTGCTACTACTTCTATATGTGTTTCTATGCAGGGATTTCTTAAACCACCGAAAGCCAAATGATGCATTTATATTGGAAATGGCGAGTCGGTGCAAGTAAAGGCAATTGATCGCTTTAGATTATTATTGACATCTGGTCATTTCATAGATTTAATTGATGCTTTTGTAGTACTGTGTTTTAGTCGGACATGTTGAGATCATTAGGTACTCCGACTCTGATTTTGCTGGATGCCAAGATAATAGACGATCCACATCAGGCTATATCTATCTGTTAGTTGAAGAAGTCATTTCCAGAAGATCTGCCAAACAGACGCTCGTTACTCCATCTACTATGGCGGCGGAATTTGAAACTTATTTTGAGGCATCAAATCATGGCGTATGGATGTGAAACTTTGTCACTGGGATGCGCATTTTGAGTGATATTGAAAGACCATTAAAGTTATACTATGATAATAAATTAGCAATGTTGTACTCCAATAATAACATGAGCACTACCAAATAAAAGCATGTTAATATCAAGTTCCTGCTTGCGAAAGACATGATACAAAGTGGACAGATATCCATAGATCATATTGGAAAAATCTCCATGATAGTTACGAAAGCATTAGCACTCAAAGTCTTTCATGATCATGCAACTCACATGTGTGTATTCTTGTTTCAAGATATTCATGATTAGTGGGAGTTTATAATTTTGTATTGACCCTCTATGAGATGTACGGATTTTTCTATCTAAATATTTTAGATTATGTTTTGCAGATTATTATGTTTAATGGTTTATATGATTTAGTTGATCTCACTTTTGAAGAGATCAGCTGAAAATATGCATGTAAAGATCACATTTCATGTAATTTTCATGCTACACACCATGATGAATCCATGTCATTTAGCGGTGCTGGCATATATGAAAAGCACGGTCGGGTGACGATGATGATTACGAAGATTGCCTTGGTCCTATCTCTGCATATTTAATAGACTGGATAGTTTCTGATATACCTTTCTAACATGATAATAGTTTTGTGCACAATTTTGTTATACATTTATTTGATTACATATGCGGTTCAGTAGGAGATTGTTAGATCATTTTGATTAGTCAAATTGGGATCAAACTTGTAATTTAAGTATTTGTATGTGTTATCATTGCGATAAACTTAAATAATTTGATCTAACCATTTTTTGGAAGCTTATTGGGTAAAATTTTAGTCGTAGAATATATTGTGTAGATACCCAGAGATAGTACGATATTCTTTGAGATATGGAATTCATGATTATCTCAATTATATCTTGTGAAATTTGACTGCGCTGTTAATCTCGAGTTACAGCTTCTGGAGTTACAACATATGTTGTAGCAGTCTCTGTTACAACATCAATTATTCTTCTGACGAATAAGAGAGACACAAATAATTTGATCATCTAGTTCGGCAAATTGCCCATGTCTGGGGAGGATCACTCTCCGATCCTCGAGACTTCACTATCACGGTTCAAAGTACAAAGGACTCTCATCTCTACTTCTCACCTAGTTGAAATCTTTAGCTCAGTCTAACCCACTAGACTATCTAGCAGTCTAATCACACAGACTCTCTTCGTGCTACCTACACACTTCCAGTAAAGAACAACTATAGACCTGCCACTCAGACTTAGCCTACCCTATTACAATGTGCAGTATGCGGAATGCTTCAGCACACTCTATCTCAGAGTAGCTGTAATTTCTGTAGACGACTTCTCCAACATACTCTGCCAATCCGCCTCTCTCTGAGTTCCTCCAACTCAGAATCTGCTCCCCCTTGATCAATACCCACTTGACAATATCAAGAGGAGACGCTCGGGTCTTCAACAGCCAGCAACAGGTTTGCCCGCAGCTGTTCTCCGAAGCTTTTGTTTGATCCTTCAGCGAGCCACGCTCAAGTTGAAATTTATAAATCAAATCTTAATCAAACTCAGTGAGTTCTGATCTCTTCTGCGCACCTCACAACACTGTCAGCCTTCTGCTTTAAACTCTAGTTGTGAGTATTCTTTGTTTCTGTTTCTTCGTTTATGCATATGGCACTGCCTCTGCTGTCCTCTTATATCTTCATGGATCGCCAGCGATGGAAACCTTGTTGCCTTTTGATTCGTAGGGCAGCACATCATTATCTGAATCTCTTCTTACATTCTTGCAAGGTTGTTGAAGATTCTGTTTCCTAAATCGGAATTTAGGATCCTTATCTTTTTTCCTCCAACCGTGTATTGACATCTGCAGAACACTTGATGATGTTTGCTGCGCATCCTGAACTTCCGCGACTCATGTAGCACCTTGCCAAGGACACTCCGTGAATCTTCAAAATACTTGCCCAGTCTGCTCTAGCTTCAGATCAACACGGGTTGCTTTAGCAGATTCTGTCTTTTGCCCAGTTTGCCTCAGCTTTTGTGGTCCATAAGTGATGTAGCAGATCCTTGTGCTTGGTTGTTGTATCTTGCCAGTTCTTCAGATTGTGCTCTAGCTTTAAATCTTCAGGGATTGCTGAAGCAGAATCTTGTGCAGTTTTGTCAAGGGATGCCATACCTCAACATCTTGCTATGTAAAAGATATAAATATGGGTTATCCCCAGTCTACCTTGCCGTTCTCCAGTATCCTACTGAAAGGAACTGATTATCGACATATAACGCTAGATTGGAAGCACCTATCCAGGGCTTTTCTTTTGCAGGCTTGCTTTCAGTTTACTTTCATGAATGGAATCAAATATGTTTTATTAACGTAACAAGTATGCTTAATTATTTTGATATGAGTTTGATCTTGTTAATTCTTTCGCTGCATGATTTTGCTCTAACACTTTTTGCCTTCACGTCCTACATCCACTTTTCTATTTTTTTTGATATCTTAAAATATATTATCATGTTTTCAGTAATATTTATTGTACAAGCAAAAAAAGGGTCTATTTTTCTCTTCATAATTTATAAAAGTTCTTGCATTTTAAATAAATTAAAGTAGTTGCGTGCTATAAGAACATCTGCACCCCAACACCTCCTAGAATAGAGAAGGTGCTCAAACAAAAGATATTTATTTTTAAATCATAATTTAAAAAATTAATACGATATTTCTAATCAAATAGTTACTTTATCGACATCATATACATATATAAATACATTAAGATAACTAAAATGTTAAAAAATAATTTATTATTGATTTAGATTTCGGATAAGGTTTTTATATATTGGGTGTTTGACATGTGGATGTAGTTAGATAATGAAATTGTTTTAATTTTTGTCTTTTATCGGTTGAATTATTGGATTAGATGTCAGAGAATATGGTAGACAAATAATCTAATGACACGTGTATTTGATTAGATTTTCTTCTAATCCATGACTTCCTATAAATATACATATTATACACCCACACCTTCTCAACACCATCTCTCACTAAATATTTTTTATCTTCTTCATCATCCATAATATGGATCCTTTTGATTTTGATGCAATAGAAGGTGGTATCAACAACAAAGAAGCGTAAGTGATGCAATGACTAACTCATTCATCACTGAGGCGACCGTGTTAGCAACAACTGGTGATGAAGAAGATTATCGCCCTCGTCGTCAACCAAATCTACAAAGACAGAGACAATCTAGGTGTCAAAATTATTAGAAGATTATTTTGGAGAATAGCCTATTTTTCGAAAACAAGACTTTCGCCGAAGGTATCAGATGAGTAGCAACTTGTTTATCGTATCAAAATTGCACTTTGTAATCATGATACCTTCTGGCATCAACGACGTGATGCCACCGGATTCCTTGGTCTACTTCCCGAACAAAAGATGACAAGTGTTATCCGAATGTTAGCATAAGGATCAATGTGGCGCACTGACAAGGATGGATGAATCAACAAAACTCAAATGCTTGAAGAAGTGGTGTGGACAAATAATCAAAATTTACAAAGATGAATATCTACGATCTCCAAATGCAACAGACATATCTCGGCTTCTTTGCAAGGCAGAGGGGCGAGGATTTTCAGGTATGGTAGGTAGCATTGACTGTATGCACTGGGAATGGAAAATTGTCCAACTGCTTGGCAGGGTTCATATTCGGGCCGCAGAGGTCGTCCTACTATCATCCTAGAGGCAGTAGCTTCATATGATACATGGATTTGGCACTGTGTCATTGGTGTTCCTGGAGCCCAAAACGATCTGAATGTCTTATATAAATCAGACATATTTGATCCTCTTCTTGTTGAATGTCTTATTCCCGACTTGCATACATTTTCTTCTTGTTTCTTTGGTCGCTTTTACTCCAGGAGGTCTTATTGGACTTGATGAATATCTGAGATTATTTTCGGGTGTAGAAAAGTAAGATCTTCAATACTCACATTTGGGTACACCTCCTCATTAGTAGAAGGAACAAACGTTCCCGTATGAGCAACTGTTTCATATGTGTAACATGAAGGAGTACTACTATCAATATGAGCAAAAGTTTGATGATCACATACTACTTCCCAACATGGAAAATGTATGAATTCCTTCTTCTTCTTGAGACGTACAAATCTGCGCTTTTCTTATCTATCAATCAAATAAATAAACGTTATAATGTTAAAACTACATGTGGTATCAGAGAACACCTCCATCACATAGGGTGAGATCGGAAGAAACTCAAAATGAGTGGAAGAGATATGGGGAGACCTCCCAGTTTGGAAGAAGGTGAGTTTGGCTACTAGAAGTCAAAGATGAAAGCATACATCCGATCGGTAAATGAGTATGCGTGGAAGGCTGTTGTTAAAGGTTGGGTTGTACCATCAGGTGCTGGAGATTCTATTGGAGTAAGAGCGCCAAAGCCAGAAGCAGCCTGGACTGAGCATGAGAAGAAATTGTTCCAAAGGAATAGTCAAGCTTTGTAGGCTATTATTGCTGCTGTAGATAAGCGAAACTGTAAGTTGATAGTTGGTGTTGAAGTAGCAAAAGTCGCGTGGACCATTTTGGAAATAAAATTTGAAGGAGATGCTAAGGTAAAGAAGACCAGAATGCAGATGCTGAGGCTTAGCTATGAGCAGCTGATGATGAAGGATGATTAGACCATAGTTGACTTCAACAATCGTCTGATGGATAAAATGAATGAAATGGGCATACTTGGGAAGCACGTGTTAGAGGCTGAGCAGGTTGAAAAGTTTCTCAGATCACTTCCTCTGAAGTTTGATGTAAAGGTGACAGCTATTGAGGAAACTGCTGATCTGGAGAATATGAAGATGGACTCTCTCATGGGACCTCTCAGAGTCTATGAGATAAAGATGAACAGCAGAAAGGCAGCAAAGAAGAAGACTAGAGGAATTGCACTGAAGTCTGCTATAACAAACGCTGACTTAGAGTCAGATGATGAGATGGAGGATGATCAAGTAACTATGATGGCCAAACAGTTTGGGAGGTTCATGAAAAAGATGGATAACAGAAGATCAAATTACGGAGCTCGTGGTGATCATGGATACCAAGGGAAGGAGGAGGAGCATAGTGACCAAAGATATCCTGTGAGGAAAGATGACAGATTTCAAAAAAAACAAGCGTAGGGAGAATGATCAAAATCCAAATGAAGAGATTCAATGCAGAGCTTGTCATGGATATGGTCACATACAAAGGCATTGTGCTAACACATTGATGAAGAAGAAAGCCATGGTAGCCCCATACAGTGATGATGAGTCTGAGAGCAGTGATATTAGAGAAGATTAGAGTAACTTTGTTGCTTTAACAACTGTAGAAAATGCTTACCTTGATGCTGAGGATGTCACAGATCTTGCCGTACTAACTGCTAAGGAAGGAGCCGAGGAAACAGGCCTTGACAGCAACACTGACTCTAGTGATGGTGAGGAGATCAATGAGGAGAAATTTGAGAGATATGTACGCCAAGTGGAAGCTGGTGGTAAGGACGAATGAAAAACTCAGTGTCACTATCACTAAAGGAGCAGAAGAAGGGTCTGGATGAGATACGTGTTGTGACAAAGACCAGACTCAATAAGGAAATTTGTGATCATGGTGAGACGAAGTAGAAGCTGGCTAATCTGAGAAAGAGAGTAAGGATGATGAATTCTGGAATGAAAGATTTGAATGAAATCCTTGGTGCTCAGAGGTATGATGTAGGACGGTCTGGTATTTGGAACACATCTAAAAGCAGCAAAGGCAAGACACAATTTGTCAGAGGAGAGACATTACGAGGAAGTTCCAGCTATATCTACAGCAACCGTTATAACACTCCCTGGACTAAAGATACTAGGATCTGTCATTATTGTCATACTCAAGGACACAAACAGAGAACATGCAGGAAGTTCCTAGCTGAGTATGGGCATACTAAGACACGCATGATGCAAGAATGGAGACCAAAGAGACATGAAAAGGAGGTATGCCTTGTTGTCTATAGTTCAACTGTCAACTTGAACAAAGATATGTGGTACATTGGTAGCGGATGTTCAGCACATATGACAGGTAATTCAACCTTTCTTAAACATCTAACACCACTAGAGGGGAGATCAGTGACTTTTGGAGATGGTGGTAAAGGAAAAGTGGTTGGAGCAGGTGTCCTGGAACTACATGGATTACCCAGTCTGACAAATGTTCTTTATGTTGAGGGTCTGCACGCAAATCTCATTAGTATTAGCAAGATATGTGATTACTTTTGTGACGTAAAGTTCAACAGAAATTCGTGCAGAGTTCTCAAGATGGGGATTGTGTGATGTGTGGCAGTCGTTCTACTAACAATTGCTATTTGTTAGATGTTGCAGGAGCTGTTTCTGATACAAATGGTCTACTTACTAAGACATGTGAGATGAATATGTGGCATAGAAGATTGGGGCACTTGAATCTGAAAGTTCTTAAGAAGCTAATGAGAGGGCTTCCTGATATCAAAGGAGAGGAGAACAAAGTTTGCAGAGGATGTTAGATTGGGAAGCAACCTAGAGCCAGTCACTCAGCAACCACTCAGATAAACACGAATCGTATCTTTGAGCTTCTCCATGTAGATCTTGTTGGACTATTCCAAGTAGAGGGGATTGGTGGACAAAGGTATGCTCTGGTAAGTGTTAATGATTTTTCAAGATATGCTTGGGTTGAGTTAATAGAGAAAAATCAGAGACTGCTGAGCATCTTGTTGAGCTAATTACCAGATTACTGTGTGAGAAAGGATTACCACTTGTGTTTATCCAAAGTGATCATGGCAGAGAATTTCAGAATTAGTCATTTAAGGAGTTCTGCAAGAAGGAAGGCATTGCACATCAGTTCTCTTCACCACTGACACCGCAACAAAATGGAGTAGTTGAAAGGACAATTGAATCAATGTGGAAATGGGAAGGACGATGTTACGGGCCAAAGATGTAGTATTTCACTTCTGGCCAGAGGCTCTTAGCACTGCTTGTCACATACTTAACCGTATAACACTGCGGTGGAGTACTGACAAAACGTACTACGCGATCTGGAATGAGGCAGAATACATAGCAGCTGGGAGTAGTGCTCAGCAGATGATGTGGATGAAGCACATGCTGAAGGAATATGGTGTTGAACAGGATGTCATGACATTATACTATGACAATACGAGCGCCATCAATATATCAGAGAATCCCGTCCAGCACACACGGAAAAAACATATAGAGATCAGACACCACTCTATTCGTGAGCTTATGGAGAAGGAGTTGATCTTGACTCATGTTCGCACAGATTGCCAAAAAGCTTATATCTTTACAAAGGCTTTAAGCACACAACAATTTGAGACCTTAAGGTCTGAGTTGGGACCGTGCACGGTCAAAACTAATCATGGCATGACTTCGGTAGTCCTTGAATAAAGAAGAGGGCTAAAGTTTGGGCTACCAGAAAACTAAAATTGTTGTGTGCATAGTCCCAACTCAGTCCTTAAGGTCTCAAATTGTTGTGTGCTCAAAGCCTTTGTAAAGATATCAGCTTTCTAGCCATTCGCACGTACGCAGTTAGGATTAGTTTCTTTTTCTCCATAAGCTCTCGAATATGGCGGTGTCTGATCTCTATGTGCTTCATCTGTGTATGCTGAACAGGATTCTCCGATATGCTGATGGCGCTCATGTTATCACAGTACAGTGTCATGACATCCTAGTCAACACCATATTCCTCCAGCATGTGCTTCATCCACATCATCTGCTGAGTGTTGCTCCTAGCTGCTATGTATTCTACTTCGGCGGTTGATAAGGAGATGTTATTCTGCTTTTTACTGAACCAAGAGACAAGATTATTTCCAACGTAGAAGCACCCTCCAGAAGTGCTTTTCCTATCATCTGCATTTCCTGCCCAATTTGCATCATAGTATCCTACTATGCTGGATGTTGTGTCTTTAGTGTACCAGAGTCCCAATTCAGCAGTACCTGCAACATATCGTATAATTCTCTTCACCTGAGATACATGGCTCTCCTTGGGATTAGCTTGGTACCGGGCATAGACTCCCGCGGCATAGGCAATGTCTGGTCTGATGGCTGTCAGGTAGAGAAGACTCCCAATCATACTCATGTATAGCATCTGGTCAGCATTTGCTCCAGCATCATCTTTAGTCACCTTCTAATGGGGTACGCTTGTGACTTATCTTCTCCATATTAAAACTTTTTCTCCAGATTCCTCGTGTACTTGCTTTTGTGATAAATATGCCATCTTTCTTTTGATATACCTGGAAGCCCAAAAAATAGGTTAGTTTCTCCAACGAGGCTCATCTGGAACTCGCTTTGCATCTACTCCACGAACTGCTTCACCAACTTGGTAGAGGTAGACACAAACACTCTGTCATCGACATACATTTGAGCCACTATAAAGTCAAAGCTTGTCCATTTGATGAACAGCGTTGTGTCAACTCCCCCTCGCGCATAGCCTTGTTGTAGCAGAAACTGTGTCAATCTCTCATACCAGGCTCTGGGCGCCTTAAGACCATACAAAGCTTTCTTCAAACGGTACACGTGGTCTGGCTGATTCATGTCAACAAAGCCTTTAGGTTGTGTTACATACACCTCTTCCTGTGACACTCCGTTTAGAAAAGCACACTTCACATCCATCTGATGCAATGTGAAATCAAAGAAACAAGCTAAGGCCATCAGGATTCTGACAGCTTCTAGTCGAGCCACCGGTGCAAACGTTTCCTCGAAGTCAACCCCATCAATTTGCGAGTAACCTTGTGCCACAATCTGGCTTTGTTCCGGGTGATGTTTCCTTTTTCATCGATCTTATTCTTGAACACCCACTTTGTGCCAATTACGTTCACATCAGCTGGTCGTGGAACCAGTTCCCATACATCATTTCTGACAAACTCTCCAAGTTCCTCCTGCATAGCCACAACCCAGTATTCATCTGCTATGGCATCATGTACTCGTTTGAGTTCGACAGTAGATACAAAGCAAGCGAAACAGACCATCTCTCTGTAATTCTTTTTAATCCCTCGAGTGACCATACTCCCCCTAGGATTGCCAATGACATTGGTCAAGGGATGGTGTTTCTGAACATGGCGTGAAGGAATCATCTCAATCTCCTCTTCTGCATCATCACTTTCCTTAGCATGTTCCTCAACACCAGATGTCTGTGAATCAGCCTCTGTTACAGCTTCTCCTACTGGAGTCTCGGTATCACTTTGATGGGGCGTATTTATACGACTCGCTAAACCGTTTAAACCCAATGATTTGGACATGTTTTTATGTGAACAGTTACTTCTTAGTGTTGTTTGCATTTCAGGTGTTCGGAATGCATGAAAAGACGCTTGCGACTCAAAATGGTGTTTTTAGGGAGAAAATCGACGTTGAAGGAAATGGGTACGCATCTCAGTGAGTTACGTGCCAGAAGGCAACGTTAGAATCACACGTCGGACCTTAATGTCTTCTTCGGGCGCGCAAGTTAATGTCTTCTTGGAGCGCGATTTTTTTAGAGCCCGATCTCAATTAGGGTTTCGTAATCAGTTTGAGACGGCAGTTTTGGAAGACAGACAGAGTTTGGGAACGGACGAACGACGGAATTCCGGAGGTTTTGCGTGAACAGTGTTTTCCTGCGTGAACAGTGCTTTCCGGCGGTGAACAGTGATCGTGAACAGTATTTTTTATGTCTTCAGTTTAATTTGTTTTTCAGTCATGAGTATGAGTAGCTAAATTTTTGTTTCAGTTTAGTGCTTTCAGTTAGTGACATTCATGTTTGAGATTTGGATTTAATTCATGTTTCTATTCAATCGTAAGTTCTGGATCTTAAATTGCATGAATTGTATTGCACGGTTAGCTTATACTTTGTCGTGAAACTATCCGCTCATCAATTCTCATTATGAACTTTTGTCGAAGCTTTATCGTGGAAACAAGTAGTAGAATCTAGGCTTAGTATCACCTTTGTCGGGATACTCTAGGTTACCTTTGTCGGGATGACCACATGTTTGATTAGAATCACAATCTTTAGAAGTCGAAGATAACAGTCACAATTGAATTCCCTGGACTGAATACTTCTCGTAATTGATATTCACACTTTTTACTTTCTTTCTCGCAATCAACTTGCTCAAAACCCCCCCTTTAGTTTAGTATTTACAGGGAATCGCTTCACAGTCAGTTCTCTTGGGTTCGACCCTTGCTTGCCGCTACACTAGCTAAAGCTTGGAGATATAAATACAAATTTGGTGTACACAACGACGCGAGTCAAATTTTGGAACCGTTGGCGGGGAACTGCTACAGTGAAGAGTTTCTTTTCCTTTTCTTTTTATATTTAGTTTTCGATTATTTTTGTGTTATTTTTGTGCTGCGGTAAATTGCTCTTTCTAGCATGTCGCGCGCAGGTAGTGTTAATGGCGATGGCCGCCAAAGCAACGAACAAAATCAGGTCAACAGCAACAACCGTCAATTACCTTTACCAGGAAATCAGGATGTACAAATTTCACCATTCTACGAAGAGCCTAAATGCGTTTTTAGAGCACGCCAGAGGGAACTTCGTGAAAGAGAACTTATGGCTAGGGATCCTGGGGCACGAGCAGAGGGTTTCAATGAGCCTAACCCACCGCCTCCGCCTCAACAATATGAGCAGCAGCAGCCTTATGGGCAGCAGTCATACAGGCGTGCCTACAGACCGGCCAACAATGATAGAGCTGTCTGCACCAAACTTCAATGAGCAGCCATGGTGCATCAATACTGGACCAGAAGAGGACGATTTTGAGATAAAGACCGTTGTGGTGCATCACTTATCCAAATTTGGAGGATTACCGGGAGAGGTCGCGACGAGGCATTTACAAGAGAGTTTACCGGAATCTGATAAACATTGAGACCATACGCAGCTTCGGAGGACAGGTTTAAGCTTCGAGTATTTCCTTTGAGTTTAACTGAGTTAGCAAAATCGTGGTTTTTGTCTCTTCCTTCAGGTAGTATCCAAACATGGGATCAAATGCAGAGAAAGTTTCTGGACAAATACTACCCACCAGCAAAGGCAACACAAGTGCGCAAAGAGCTTTCTGCTATCAAACAAGGGCCCGGTGAGTCAAAGAATGACTATTTGGAGCGTTTTAATTCATTGGAACAGAGTTGCTGCAATCTTGGGGTGTCCAGAGGGATGATAGTGGAGTATTTGCTGGATGGACTCAGACCCTTGGAGAGGATGATGCTGGATGCCGCAGCTGGCGGCACAATTATGAATTTGACTCCCGGAGAGGTTCGAGAACTGATTAGAGAAACTGCTGAGAGTGCCAGGTTCAGTGAAGAAACCAGCAAGCGAGAGGATACGAGCAGAACAAGGAATGTATCACAGGCCGACTCGTCCGACAATCAGATGGCCGTAGAAATTAAAGAGCTGAAGGATATGATACAGAAAATGATGGTGGGACAAGCTAATGTAGTGAAGCCTTGTGAATTCTGCGGTGCTGTTAGCCACAAACTGATTCGTGTCCATCCTTGTACGAAGACAACTCAGCAAAGGTGAATGCTCTAGGGGGCATCAGAATTTCAAGAACAAACCACCTCAGAGGAAATTTGGATTAGCTGCGAATGGATATAGTTGGAAGAACGAGGGTGGATTTCCTAGGGATCAAGCCGCGCCTCAACACCAATCCCAGAATTACAGGCCATCATTTCGTCAGCAACAAGAGGGTTACAATAGTGCGGATCAGCATCAACAAAGGAAGAAATATAATCAGCCAGGTCAGAGCAACCCGCTCACCGTTAATGATTTCGCAGTGAATCTTCAACAATACCAAGCGAAGACGGATGGTGCTATTGCGGAATTATCAAAGCAAATGTCACAGTTGATCACGGTCGTTAATGAGTTGAAGAATGACCAGGGCAAATTACCATCTCAAACGGTCCCCAACCTGAAGGGAAATGTTAGCGCCATAACATTGCGGCGAGGGGAGGTGCTTAGAGGTCCAGAAGAGGGAAACAAGGGAATAGAAACAGTGAGTTCGGCATCGAGTGAGAACATTATTCAAAGGCGCGACGCGGTAATGTCTTCTCCTGGAGCGCAAATAATGTCTGAAGAAGACGCGATCAACACAAAGACAGCGCCGGAAGCCAACAATAAATGTGCGCCAGATGAGAACATTAACTCTCGGCGCACAAATATAAAGTCCACTACTGGCGCGGTAACTCTCCCCGTTCTGACCCACTTCTTCCAGTTCCTATGTAGGTATCAAAACTTAGGGAAGATCCAGCAGTGTATCAAATTTTATTGGAGTTGTTCAGCAGAGTTGGGATCTCAACCACACTCCTTGACGCAATAAAGCGGATCCAGAAATATGCAAAGGTCCTTAAGGAATTGTGTCTAACCGAGGAAGAGAACTGAAACATGAGCAGGTAAATCAGTTCAAGGTAGCACCAAAATGTAAGGATCCAGGTACATTTGCAATTTCATGCATCATTGGTGAAATTAAAATTGATAATTGTATGTTGGATTTGGGTGCATCGGTGTGTTACCTTACTCTTTATATCAAACATTGCGTATTGGTGCTCTGAAACCCACTAACTTGATTCTTCAACTAGCGAATAGATCATATAGTAAGCCAGAGGGTATAGTTGTTGACGTATTAGTACACATAGGAAAGCTTGCATTCCTTGCATATTTTTACGTCATGAAAATGGAGGGTGATGCAATAGACACTTCACCCGTCTTACTAGGAAGAGCCTTCATGGTGACCGCGAAGACGAAGATCGATACAATCACGGGGGATCTCTCCATGGAGGTAGACGGGGAAGTAATTCATTTTAACATGTATAAATCAATGCAGCACCCACCTAACATTGCAGGAATACATGCGTTGGACATCATTGAGGATGCGGTGCTTGAGTCAGATATGCAGCGTGAGGAAGGCATCCAACCACATAGAATAAAAATCAATTTAATTTGTGGATTGTCTTGTCCCACTGACCAGCGAGGTATCATGTCTTTCCTTGATTATGCTGGATTTTATCGCAAATATGTTAGATTTCCTCGCAAGTTTGTTAAAGACTTTTTGAAGACGACATTGCCATTGTCTCAATTGATACAAGAAGATGTTCCTTTTGGAGAGGATGTCCCACCAGATAAGGAGCTCGAGTTAGATGAGCCGGTAAACACCTAAGAAGGAGAGGTACTATCGAGCCAACGACGTTAAACAAGTGCGCTTTGCGGGAGGCAACCCGATTTTTTATGCATTTATTTTAATTCTTAGCGTAACTCAGTGGTTACGGTTCCCCAAGGCAACATTACTGCCGCTCTGGGTTCATACATTAGCGCTGATAATGTATGCTTGGGGCGTGCAACTTAATGTGTGCATGGGGTGCGTAACTTGCTGAGTTAGGCGCCCCAAGGCAACATTACTGGCACTCCGGCTTCATGCATTAGCGCTGCTAATGTATGCTTGGGGCGCGCAACTTAATGTGTGCATGCGACGCTTAACTTGCTGAGTTAGGATAGTTTTTCTTGTGTGTTTCTTATTTGTTTCGTTTCTTTTGTTTTGAGTCTTGCATGAACCCTTCCCGACGATCTTATTGTACCGTGAGGACACGACTATGTTCAAGAGTGTGGGGTAAGGTAGTGGAGTCTGTTTTGTCAGCACATTTACCTTTATTAGCATGCATTAGCGGTAGCTAGGGCACGTTTTTTTTCAAATTTGTGATGCTACGATGAAGATACTGTGATTTTATGAGATGATGTTCGATGCTACGAGGTTTTGATGTGTATGCCTTGCACGATTTCTGCAGTATTGTGATGTGAGTTACGTGATGTTATATGTTCCTTTGAGTTGAGATACTACAGGATGTGGAGTTGACAGAAAATGTCTTAGAGGGACTTGACAAACATTCAAAGGTTCGAGGGATTAGTCGCATAACGCGCTGAGTTTGTGAAGGTTGGCGCTCCGAGTTATGAGGGGTAAGACTTTCACTCCACCTTGCAGCATTTATGCAATGGTGGAACGGAAAAACAAACCGTCTTATCTCTAGTCCTAGTAACCGGGAATGGGTGGGTAACCCCTATCCTGTCTCGCACTGAAGGGATGATGATGAGAAAGAGCGGGACGCGCTCCATAGCTGTTATTCGAAGGCGATGATTGGAACGGTTCAAAGAGCAAAAAGAAAAGGACAAGCAATTCACAGTGGAGAGCAAAGCTCAAAAGAAAATTCAGAAACGTGTGAAAGAAAAAAAAGAAGAGAAAGGCATTCGAGTTGAGTGAAGTCTTCGGACTAAACAAAATAAGAAAATTCAAAAGCTGTCCTACCAAAGAAGAAGAAGAAAAGTCGAGTTTCTCATAGCTTGGATTTCTCACGTGCCAGAGAAAGCGAACTCAGTGTATGCGCGTGACTATGACCTCGAGCTGAAGAATAGAGTCAGGAGTCTAAAGAGGACTATCTCCCAGTCATCCATTGAATTCCATCTTGACTTCTCAGGTAACATATTTCATTACGGTTTCTTGCTAATCATTATTGAAGAATGAATGTGAGCATATGTTGATGAACCTATTAGTGAGGACATCTCAAGTAAATTCAGTGTTTAGTCGTTGGCATATTAGAATTGCTCGAGTGTTGCGAGTCTTGTTTTTGTTCTTTGTTCGGGACAAATAAGTTTAAGTGTGGGGTGGTTAAAAAAATAAAAAAATAAAAAAAATTTATTTATATTTATATATTTTTTTTTCAAAATTTGACGCGCGTTGTTGTGTGCGCCAAATTTGTATTTATATCTCCGATCTTTAGCTAGTGTAGCGGCAAGCAAGGGTCGAACCCAAGAGAACTGACTGTGAAGCGATTCCCTGCAAATACTGAACTAAAGGGGGGTTTGAGCAAGTTGATTGCGAGAAAGAAAGTAAAAGTGTGAATATCAATTACGAGAAGTATTCAGTCCAGGGAATTCAATTGTGACTGCTATCATCGACTTTTAAAGATTGCGATTCTAATCAAACATGTGGTCATCCCGACAAAGGTAATAACCTAGAGTATCCCGACAAAGGTGATATTAAGCCTAGATTCTACTACTTGTTTCCACGACAAAGCTTCGACAAGAGTTAATAATCAGAATTGATGAGCGGGTAGTTCCACGACAAAGTATACGCTAACCGTGCAATACACTTCATGCAATTTAAGATCCAGAACTTACGATTGAATAGAAACATGCATTAAATCCAAGTCTCAAACATGAATGTCACTAACTTGATGATGCAGTATGACGGTGTTTGACAAAACTAGCACAAGTGAACAAGCAGCTGAATAAGGTGCTGCTATTATAGCAGGAACTAGTACAGGGAGTTGTAGCATCTGTTCGTCAGCAGCAGCCTGGATCTTTGGAAAAGGGGCTTGGCAGTTCATCAAAGAGCATCAGAGGAGTTTCTAAGTATTCAGCAAAAAATATTCCAGTGGAGATTCCCAGTTGGTGGAAAAGATTTGACTGGAGAAGATTAGATTTGCAAATCAAATCTAATCTTCTACAAATTAGGAGATATTGTTGTTTGGAGGAAATTGCTAAAAATGTGAATGATGGAACTGGATGTTCCTATTTAAAGGAGGTCCTTCAGAGAGTTGAAGGTGATCGAAGCTAAGAGAGAAAACACGAGAGCATACACAGAATTCCGAGAGGAAAGAATTCAAGTGCAAAGAGCTTCGACCATCATCGAGAGCACCGCAAGGGCGTGGAGCTGTGTGATTGTACTGTGGGTGATCGAGACTTGCAGAGTCTGATCATTGCTTGATCTGGAAGCCAATTCAGAGCAGCGATTACTTGTTGGTTGATCAAGGGAAGCCGCAGAAGAACTGACGAGTGGTCGACACGGTCACGTGTCTGGTCGGCTGTTCTCGCTAGTGACAGGTGGTCACTGAGTGAGGGGGAGTATTCCAGAGTGTGCAGCGCTCGAGGAAGTGTTCGATCAGCTCAGCGGAAGGCTTAGGAGCGACGCTGACAGATTGTACATCAGTTGTGTGCTACAGCAGATGCTATAGCAAACCTGCAGTGACTGAGTATTAATTAGAATAGGCTGAGTTTGTGGAGACAGTAGCTATTCTAGATTGATATCAGTGTAAGTTGGGTAGACAAAAGTCAGAGCTTGTTCTGATTGTGATCTTGGTTCCACTTGAGGTTGAGTAGCATAGGTTGCGTGGAGATTGTAACCGAGTGTACTTTGAGACCTTCGAGATTAGTGGATTGAGGACTGGAGTACAGTTGGCCGAACTGGGTGAACAAATTTGTGTTCCTTGACGTGTCTTGTTGCTTCAGAATCTGGTGAACAAGCGTGTGCTGTAGCAACTGCTTGTTCACTGTCTGCATTTTAGAGGTGCTGCGAATTTCATAACTGAAAACCCTAAACTGAAATAGAAATTTAGCTACTCATAGTCATGACTGAAAAATAAATTAAATTGAAAGACATAAAAAATACTGTTCACGATCACTGTTCACCGCCAGAAAGCACTGTTCACGCCGGAAAACACTGATCACGCAAAACCTCCAGAATTCCGTCCGTTCCCAAACTCTGTCTGTCGTCCAAAACTGCCGTCTCAAACTGATTAGAAAACCCTAATTGAGATCGGACTCTAAAAATTGATTTCGGGCCGCGGTCCATAGAGCCTATTTATACGCGCTATTTAGATCCTAACAGTATGCTTGTTTGCATTATTTTGTGTACAAGATTACTGGTTTTCGGTGTTTTTGTATTCCAGGACAAAACAAGGGCCTAAGTCGGATACGCGCTAATAGGCAGCGTTTAAGGAGCGCAACACACAGCCTGCGGAGCTAGCAGCGCAAAC
Organism: Umbilicus rupestris; assembly: GCA_963678935.1. Lineage (NCBI taxonomy): Eukaryota > Viridiplantae > Streptophyta > Magnoliopsida > Saxifragales > Crassulaceae > Umbilicus > Umbilicus rupestris. The sequence goes on along the minus strand of OY787618.1, from coordinate 2,025,169 downwards.
AGGATAGGAAGTGGCAGATTCAAAGTGCGGTGCGCAGACCGAGTGCGCGAACCAATGTGCGCAGTGCGCCAGGCGCAAGATAGTGGTGTTTCCAAATCTTGACACCATAGGATTTGGAAGTTGCCAAGATTGTCCTCATGAGCAGTATATAAAGAGAGGAAGGCTAGGTTTTGGACACACACACACACACACAGAGGCAAGATCGAGGAGAGAGAGCCAGAACTGAAAAACACACGAGCTGCTGCGAGGACCTGCGCTAGCCGACTACGCGAGCCGAGACACTGCAACCTGCACGCACCTGCTTGTTACTGTTTTCTTCGATACTTTAGCTGTTATTTACTATTTCTATGATGTTTACTACTAGCATGTCTAGCTAAATGCTTTGTATCGGTTGGGCATGATTCTATGAGTATTTCCTTTGAGACTTGTGCTTAATGCATAATTTGTTTGCTTGTATTAATTTTGTGCACACAGTTGACAGCTAGCTGCATGAGTAGGGAAGCCTTGAACCGCAATCTTACTCTTGCTACTTGTCTGTTATATGTTAAACTAGTTGGTAGCTTGACGGTGACAACTAGGAGTAACGCACTAGGATAATCAGCTGCTACTGTGACAGGATTCGTAGCTGCTTAGACTAGTTTCAAGAATTAATAGCTCATGAACTTTGATCGGAACATGCGCACATGTTAGGAAGCCTTGATCGGACACTAACTTCAGTAAATCGAACTATAGACGTTTAGAGTCAATGATAAGGAATACATTCATAGAGGATTGTCTGCACCGATACTTTTCATAGTCATAGTATTTAATCTCTACTGCCTGCGCACGCCTAGTGCAAATTCTGCTTTCACTACTGTTACTCGCGCACCTGCGCAACCCAATCACTCACACCCCAATTTTCGTTAAGTTGTAGGTACTAGTTAGAACGAGTCTGCTTGCTCCTTGTGGAATCGACCCTGACTTAGCCGCTGTACTAAGTGGAGAAGGAAGGATTAATTTGACGCTTACAACGACGCGCGATCAGTCCCGTTGCTGATGTCATCAAATACAAATCGCGCTCCAAGAAGACATTAACTTGTGCGCCCGAAGAAGACATTAACTTGGCGCGTAACTCACTGAGATGCGCACCCATTTCCTTCAACGTCGATTTTCTCCCTAAAAATACCATTTTGAGTCGCAAGTGTCTTTTCATGCATTCCGAACACCTGAAATGCAAACAACACTAAGAAGTAATTGTTCACATAAAAACATGTCGAAATCGTTGGGTTTGCACTTACTGAATCTTCATTAGCAGCCTGTGGAATCCGAACTTCTACCCCATCTGTAATGTTAGCCTCTCCATCATCTATTAAGACATTTGATGACTCTATAATAGTCTTTTTCCTTCGATTATAGATTCTGTAGGCACGACTGTTACGGGAATATCCTAGGAAAATCCCTTCATCACTTCTAGCATACAGCTTCTTCTTATACTCTCTGTCATCCAAAATATAGCACGTGGTACCAAATACATGAAAATATTTCACAGTGGCCTTATTACTGTTCCAGATCTCGTAGCACGTTTTGTCAGTACTCCCCCGCAATGTTACACGATTAAGTATGTGACAAGCCGTGCGAAGAGCCTCTAGGCGAAGTGCAGCGTCACATCTTTGGCCCATAACATCGTCCTTCCCATTTCCACAATTGATCTATTCTTTCGTTCAACAACTCCATTCTGTTGTGGGGTTAGTGGTGAGGAAAACTGATGTGCAATGCCTATCTTTTTGCAAAACTCCTCAAATGACTGATTTTGAAATTCTCTGCCAGGATCGCTTCGGATGAACACAATGGGTAATTCTTACTCACGCTGTAATCTGATAATTAGCTCAATAAGATGCTCAGTAGTCTCTGATTTTTCTCTAAGAAAGTCAACCGAAGCGTATCTGGAAAAATCATCAACACTTACCAGAGCGTACCTTTTTCCAACAATCCCCTCTACTTGGAATGGTCCAACAAGATACACATGGAGCAGCTCAAGGATACGCTTTGTATTTATTTGAGTGGTTGCTGAGTGACTGGCTCTTGTCTGCTTACCAAACTGACATCCTTTGCAAATTCTGTTCTCTTCTCCTTTGATAGCAGGAAGTCCTCTCACCAGCTTCTTGCTTGATAGTTTTTTCAGAGCTTTCAGATTCAGATGCCCCAACCTCCTGTGCCCCAGGTTCATCTCATATGTTTTAGTAAGAAGGCAATGTGCATCAGGAGCAGTTCCTCCAATATCTAGCAAATAACAGTTGTTAGTAGAACGACTGCCACGCATAACACAATCTCCATCAGCATTGAGGACTCTGCATGAATTTCTGGTGAACTTTACATCGCAAAAATCATCACATATCTGGCTGATACTGATGAGATTGGCATGCAGACCCTCAACATAAAGGACATTCGTTAGACTGGGTAATCCAGGTAGTTCCAGAACACCTGCTCCAACAACTTTTCCTTTTCCACCATATCCAAAAGTTACAGATCTTCCCTCTAGTTGAATTAGATGTTTAAGAAAGGCAATTTCCTGTCATATGTGCTGAACACCCGTTGTCAAAGTACCACATATCTTTGTTCAAGTTAACGGCTGAACTGTAAGCAACAAGGCATACCTCCTTTCCATACTTCTTTGGTCTCCATTCTTGCTTCATGTGAGTCTCAGCACGACCATACTTAGTTAGGAATTTTCTACACTTTCTTTGTATGTGTCCTCGAGTATGGTATTAATGGAAGATCCTGGTATCTTTTATCCAGGGTGTGATATGGCGGTTGTTGTAGATGAGGCTGGAACTTTCCTTTAACATTTTTCCTTTGACAAATTGTGTCTTGCCGTTGCTATCTTCGGATGTGTTTCCAAGACCCGACCGTCCTATTACATACCTCTGAGCACCAAGGATCTCATTCAAATTTTTCGTTCCCGAGTTCATCATCCTTACTCTCTTTTAAAAATCGTCCAGTTCCTGCTTTGTCTTACCATGATCATGAATTTCCTTACTAAGTCTGGTATTTGTTGCAACAAGACCTTTCTTTTCCTCCTTCAACTGTGTGATATTGATACTGAGTTTTTCATTTGTCTTTGCCACCAGCTTCCATTTGGCGTACATATTTATTAGGTTCCTTCTCAGAGTCTCCTCATTGATTTCCTCGCCATCACTAGATTCAGAGCCACTATCAAAATCTGTCTCCTCAGCTTCTTCCTTGGCAATTAATGTGACAAGATCTGTGACATCCTCGGTTACTGTTGTGAGATCAACAAATTTATTCTGGTCTTCTCCAGTATCACTGTTCTCGGACTCATCATCGCTGTATGTGGCAACCATGGCTTTCCTTTTCATTAGGGTGTTAGCACAGTACCTTTGTATGTGACCATATCCTTGACAGGCTCTGCACTAAATCTCTTCATTTAGATTTTTATCAGTCTCCCTACGTTTTCCCTTTTAAGATATATCATCTTTCCTAACTGGATATCTCTGGTCACTACGTTCCTCCTTCTTCGCTTGGTATCCCTGGTCACCACGAGCATTGTAATTAGATCTCCTTTTGTCAATCCTTTTCATGAACCTTCCATACTGTTTGGCCATTAGGGCTATTTGATCATCATTCATCTCACCGTCAGACTCTGTTGCAGCAGCTTTTAGTGCAATTCCTCTTGTCCTCTTTTTTGCTGACTTTCTGCTGTTTAACTTCATCTCATAGACACTGAGAGATCCCATGAGGGAGTCCAACTTCATCTTTTCCAAGTGTGTCGTTTCCTCAAAAGTTGTTGTTACCTTGACATCAAACTTTTGAGGAAGTGATCTGAGAACCTTTTCAGCTTGCTGAGTTTCTGACACATGCTTTCCGAGTATCCCCATTTCATTTACTATGTCCATCAGACGGTTGTTGAAGTCAGCTTTGGTCTCATCATCTTTCATCACCAGTTGTTCATAGTTAAGCCTCAACATCTGCATTCTGGTCTTCTTTACTTTAGCATCTCCTTCAAAAGATGTTTCCAGAATAGTCTAGGCAACTTTAGCTATTTCAACTCCAGCAATCAATTTGTAATTTCGTTTATCCACTGCAACGATAATAACATACAGTGCCTGACTATTTCCTTGGAATAACTTCTTCTCTTCTTCAGTCCAGTCTTTTTCTATCTTTGCTACTTTTACTCCAAGAGCATCTGCTACGCCTGATGGTACAACCCAACCTTCAACAACTGCCTTCCATGCATACTCGTTTATTGATCTGATGTACGCTTTCATCTTCGACTTCCAGTAGCCAAACTCATCTTCCTCCAGGCTGGGAGGTCTCCCCATGTCTCTTCCACTCATTTTGAGCTTCCTCCGATCTCACCATGTATGTCGGATGCCCGCTCTGATACCACTTGAAGTTCTGGTACTCACGTTAGAACTTGTTCCAACTGTTGTTATGACAACTTCTGAAGAAACGCGTAGGAATAGTTCGATTTGTTTCGAGTGGAAAGTAAATATGGTAAAGTAAAAACGAGACGCATAGTGAAATTCACAGCGTCTCAGTTAGGCAGAATTGTGAACAACAGTTGCTGCAGCACACTCTTGTTCACTCGGAAATTGTCTCAGCAAACAATGAACACGACAGAAATTTTTTCACCCAGTTCGGCCAACTGCCTACGTCTGGGGAGGACTATTCTCCAGTCCTCAATCCACTAAACACGAAGGTCTCCAAGTACACTCGGTTACAACTCCACGCAACCTATGTTACTCAACCTTGTGTGGATCACTTGACACAATCAGAACAGGCTCTGACTTGTGTCTGCATACCCTCTACAAATGTCAATCTAGAATAGCTACAGACTTCTCAAGACTTAGCCTATTCTAAACTACACTCACTCAGCAGGGTTGCTGTAGGAACTGCTGTACCACACAGCTGAAGCACAATTGTCCGCGTCGCTCCAAAGCCTTCTGCCGAGCCGTTCGAACGATTCCACGAGCGCTGCACACTCTGGAATACTCCCCCTCACTCAGTGACCACCTGCCACTAGCGAGAACCACCGCTTAGACACTCGACCGAGCCACACACCCGTCAGTTCTTCCGCGGCTGCCCTTAATCAACCAACAAGCACCACAACTCTGAATTGGTTTCCAGATCAAGCTCGAATCAGACTCTGCAAGTCCTGATTCCCTTCTACTTCTATCACCACAGCTCTGCGCTCACGCTCTGCTCTCGGGTGATGATCGAAGAATTCGTCCGTCACACACCAAAATTGCTCTCTCTGAATTCTGTGTATGCACTCATGTATCCCTCAGCTTCGATCACCTCTCAGCTCTGAACTCCTCTTACTTAAATAGCAGCACCAGCTTTAAGCAAGACCAGAATTAAGCAATGTCCCAAAAAGAACAATTATCTCCTAAAATCTAGGAGATTAGATTTGATCTTTATCTTCAATACAAATCTCCTTCTCTGGCTAGGAAACCTCACTGGAAAATTCTCCACAGCATTTTAGAAATTCTTCTGATGATCTCCGTAGCGATCCCAGCCCTTTTAGACAAGCCCAGGACGCTGCTGCTTCTCGGTCAGATGATGCAGCTACTTGAAAAAGCTCCTGCTATAGCATCCCCTGCTGCAGCTGCTGCTTGTTCACTTGTGCTGGTCTGCTTGTTCACTTGTGTTGTAGCAGCTGCTTGTTTACTTGTGTTGGTTTTGTCAAACACTGCCATATTACATTATCACAGAGATTTGGTAACCCACTTCAGAACATTGTGGGTTCTTCTAACCTCGACAAGCAGCAATCCACTATTTTGCGATCGAACAACGAAGTACAAACTTGAAAGACTCCCTCTTCAAGTCCTTCTACCACCGACTCATCTGGATGCGCACTGAGCTCCCCTCAGTGTAGAGATCCCTCTATATGGCTTGTCATAGCAGCTTCGTTCTCCCGAACAGCTGTTTGTCCAATCAACGTCCTCCCGGATATCTGAACATGTCTGTTTTGTTAAATGTGTTGTTGCAAATGTTTCTGGTCCTCATGTTTGAGAGAGGACTTAGCTTCAATCTCCGTCGGGGTGCTCTCAATCACTTGACCTCTGCCTCTCTTGTATTTTGCTATAATACGAGAGAGCTGCTTGGATAATTGTTTCGATAATGACTTCAACTCCAATCCACTTCTTTTAAAGCCTTCACCGATCTTCTAAAAGATCTTATCCAAAATTCAGTTAGAATATTTGTTGATCTTATTTTGTTGCCATGCCCAGTGATTGCAAATCAGGGATGTCGTTGAAGATATTCTGTGCAGGCAATACTCTGGGGATCTCAGATCCCTTGATCTTCAATATTTGCTGATTCCCAAGAAATCCTCCTTTGGATTACAGCCAGCTTGTCCTTCAGCACTTGCTATAACATCTTGTTTTGCATCTCCTGACTTTAGTGATGCAGTTGTTTCTAGTGACTAATCTATGCATACTAACTTGAACAAATCTTTGCAAAAAACATGTCATACATAAACATAGGATTAACATACAGTAGTCCAACATCTAAAAATGTAATTACTTCTAAAAATAGAAAAAATCATGTATCATCCATGAGGATCATATGTCTGATATTTCTTTATTTCATAAGACAACATATGAATAGATAGAAAAACACAAACAAATGATTCGAAAGTCGAACACATGTAAAAGATGATTTAACACCTCAAAACATGCATGTCTTATTCGAAGAAAAACGAAATAACAAAAAACACACACAAAAAAGTTTAAATACCATGATCGAAGAGAGAAAGGGATGTTGCCGAACAAACTTAACTTCTTGTCAGTGATTTTGCAAACTGGTTATTCAACTTTGAAAATATTAAATGTGTCTGAAAATTAATTTATTTTCAATTAATTCTATTTTGCAAAATATGGTTTGTAAGTTGAGGAAATTCATTTATAGGCTCAAACAAGCTTCTCGTCAGTGGTAATTTAAACTTCATTAGATTGTTGTCTCGTATGGCTTTGAGGCAAATTTGATGGATGAGTGTGTGTCTCACAAATTCAGTGAGAGCAAGCATATTTTCCTAGTTTTATTTTTTGATAACATATTGTAGCCATTGATGATATGAGGACTTTACACGACACTAAAAATTTCTATCAAAGCATTTGAGATGAAAGACCTTGTGATGCATCCTTTGTTCTAGGAATCCAGATACACTAAGACCATTCGAGGGGTATCTTAAGATTATCACAAATGAACTTTATTGAGAAAGTCTTCATAAGATTCAGTATGCAGAACTGTAAACCACTGGACAAAGGAGACAAGTGTAGTCTCGATCAGTGCCTTAAGACTGATCTGAACATTCAGAAGATGCAGCAGCTGCCATACGCTTCAGCTGTAGGATGTCTTATATATGTTCAAGTTTGTACGTGTCCTGGTATCACGTACAATGTTGACATGTTGAGAAGATATATGAGTAACCCGGGAGTGGATCATTGAAGAGCAGTTAAACGGGTTATGATGTATTTGCAGCGAACAAAAGAATACAGGCTCTAAGAGATCGGACATGTTGAGATCATTAGGTACCCCAACTCTGATTTTGCTGGATGCGAAGATAGTAGACGATCCACATCAGGCTATATCTGTCTGGAGGAGCCATTTCCAATAGATCTGCCAAACAGACGCTCATTGCTCCATCTACTATGGCGGTAGAATTTGTAGCTTGTTTTGAGGCATCAAATCATGGCGCATGGCTGCCAAACTTTGTCAATGGACTGCACATTTTGAATGATATTGAAAGATCATTGAAGTCATACTATGATAATAAATTAACAATGTTGTACGCGAATAATAACATGAGCACTACCAAATCAAAGCATGTTAATATCAAGTTCCTGCTTGCGAAAGAGATGATACAAAGTGAATAGATATCCATAAAGCATATTGGAACAAACTCCATGATAGAGGACCCGCTTACGAAAGCATTAATACCCAAGGTCTTTCATGAGCATATAGCTCACATGTGTGTAATCTTGTTTCAGGATATTCATGAGTAGTGGGAGTTTGTAATTTTGTATTGACCCTCTATGAGGTGTACGGATTTTTCTATCTAAATATTTTAGATTATGTTCTGGTTAAATTATGTTTAATTGTCTGTATGATTTAGTTGATCTCACTGATGGTGATTAATAGTACATATAAGTACGTATAAGTAAATATAAGTACATATAAGTAAATATAAGTACATATCAGTAAATATAAGTACATATAAATAAATATAAGTGAATATAAGTAAAGCAATAAGTTTAAGTACAAAATATAAGTCCAAAAGAACACACCTTAGTTGAACTCCACCAACAACACTACCACTCCACTACCACCACCATTATAACAACACCACCACAAAAATCCACCACCACCAGTGCCGCCACCCCCCCCCCCCCCCCCCCCCCCAAATATTCTATAAAAAATTATTATTTAATTATTTTTTTAATTAGTTTTAAATAAATATTAATAAATCCATACAATCTTATTTTGTGACTCCCTTCTCTCGACTCTCTCGATCCGCCACTGACAACTACCACCATTACCATGACACTTTCAAAATCACAACAATTCACCAACACAAAAATAACACACCACTAATAAAAAATAAAAATTTAACTTAATTTAATTTAAGTTACTTAACTTAAAATAATGAAAGAGATGATAAATAGTGGTTGTGGTGGTGTGTTGATGAAAAAGATGATGAATAGTGGTGATGTGTTGATGAAAGAGATGATGAATAGTGGTGGTGGTGGTGATGAATAAGGGTGGTGGTGTGTTGATGAAAGAGATGATGAATAGTAGTGGTTGTGGTGGTGGTGTTGTTGTTATGGTGGTGGTGATGAATAGTGGTGGTGGGTTGTTGATGAAAGAGATGATGAATAGTAGTGGTTGTAGTGGTGGTGTTGTTGTTATGGTGGTGGTGATGAATAGTGGTGGTGGGTTGTTGATAAAAGAGATGATGAATAATTATATTTACTTGTATGTACTTATATTTACTTATATGTACTTATATTTATTGATATTTACTTATATGTACTTATATTTACTTATATGTACTTAAATAAGTACTTTATATGTCCAAAAGAACATAGTCTTACTTATATGTACTTATATATACTTATATTTACTTATATGTACTTATATTTACTGATATTTATTGATATGTACTTATATTTACTTATATGTACTTAAATAAGTACTTTATAAGTCCAAAAGAACATAGCCTGAGTGTTTGTCTCATCAAAATACAGGAGTTCAGAAACTCCAACATAATTAATACTCTATTCATCCTAATTCGGTCAATTTTGATTTTAGGAACATACTCTCGTTGAGCAATCTTATAGTTGGAGGTACATTTCCTTCCTTGGACCTTCCACGAAAACTCGAGAAAAGAATAAGTACTAACCCTTCATGCAAAATAAGGGGAAAGAAAGTTTTTGGAATTTAAATTTAAATTAATCTCTTTGGTTACAAGAAAAGGGAATAAGCAAGAAAATTAATGGGAAAATTGATTGGAAAATTCAATCAATTTTTCATAAATTTCTTAACAAAAATCAGGGGAAAATCATGATTCATCAACTACCTCTATCTTCAATCTTCTCCAAACATTTTGATGACATTTCCACATTCAACTAAACACAAAATAAGAAAATCTTATTTTCCATGATTTTTTTCTTTAATATTTTATTTCCCCTATTTTTCCATGAATTGAATCCTGGCAATAATGCAAGTTTTTTTCCTATTGTTGAAGTTTTTCTTTGCTTGGTATATTGATTTTAAATTAATTTGAAAATGTTATAAGTAACCGATAATTACAACAAAAAAAACTGCATTAGGAGATTATACGATTATGAAACGCATCATTTACTAATTAGAAAATACTGATTTTGAGAAGAGAGGCGTAAAGAAAAGATGGCTAAATTGATGACATGGGCCAAAAAAAACAAGGCCCATAAGGCTATCTAGCTAGGCGCACCAGAAAGCAAAAAGAGAGAAAAGAAGAAGAAGATGAAGATATGAGATTCAAAAGAAGCACTTTCTTCTTTTGTTCTGTTTTGGTGTTATCACTATTCTTCTTCTTGTCCATGATCAGCATCTTCGACATCGCAGTCTCATCAAACCCCAAAACGAAGAAAATGCCTCTGAATATTGTCGATGCCACCCTCGCCACCTTCGATCAGGTCTTCCACAAGTTTAGATCGGAGGCGTCCGACAACAGGGCCAATCTTATCCTCTTCCTCGCCGACAAGGATCCTCGTACCAATCTCAGCTGGTGCCCAGGTAACTGACACTGCTTAGCCAATTAGGGATGGTGATGTTTCGATTGTTTAAGTATGCAAACCCTAGAAAAACTTCCCCAAAATATATTGTATGCCTACTGCCTAGGATGGCCGATTTATGTTCCTCATGTAATGATTGATGTGATAAGAAGATGAGTATGATATTGACCGAGTGACTGACAATTAACCATCTTCTGAAGATGCTATAGATCCATGACGACACGAGCCAAAATTCTTATTCTACAAAATTAGGGTAGGTTGCCACTGGCAGTCAACATTGAAATCTATCCTGTATAATTTTATTTTAACTCACATCATCTGCTCTCTACAGATTGTGTGAGGGCTGAACCCGTAATTTACAACAAGTTGGAAGCTCAGTCGGATGATGTGGCACTCTTGAGAGCCTATGTTGGAGATAGGGCGACATGGAGGAATCCTGCTCACCCATGGAGGAATGACCCGAGGTTCAAGCTGAGGGGAGTCCCAACATTAGTGAAGTGGGAAAATGAAGCTGTTAGTGGCCGCCTTGAAGATTATGAAGCCCACCTGGAGAACAAGATCGAGTCCCTTATTGCCAAATAGTACTATCAAATCTTTCAAACTCTTGTTGATCTTTGCCCAGAACTGATCATCATATAATAATGCCTTTTTGAATTTAAGTGAAGCATTGACATGAATAAAAGCCAATGATATTCATGGAAAGATCTTCATCGACAACATAATGGCTTCACTTTTAGATTTTAGAAATGCAAAGTTGAAAAAGGTGACTACTACATTCTATTTACAAAAGCTGCTACAGCTCAATAACTTATCATGCCAAAATCGTCAAACCTTCAGGAAGGCCGTCCTCTACATGTCTCACACTGCTATCTCAGACCATGCAATAATCAAATCAAGTTCAGGGGATTCCCCGTCTTGAGAATAACATCTGATGCTCTAGCCAGTAGGTTCTTGCATATATACAAAGGCTTTGCAATGATGATACCATATCCATCAGCCTCATAATTGTGCCTTCAAATCCGAAGTCAACTTTAAGGCAATATCACCATAACTTTCATTTTGCACAAGATCTATTAGATCAAAGCTTTTCAGAACCTACAAAATGCAGCAACCACTTTAATAAGTAGAAGATCAGCACTCTTACATGATACTTCAGGCAACTACAAACCAACTTCCTAGTCAAAAGAAACAGAATAGTTTAGCAAACAACGACTTTGCTCGTCTTCAATTCTTCATCCTCTTTTGTTATTGATTAAAAAAGGAAATCAGAGAAATATCTTTATCACCAGAACACTTGAGTAGTCTGCATACAAAATTTTAACATGGTGTTGAAACAGCTCCTGCCATAAACTTCAAATGTTAAGACCAGTAGTAGCTTTTTATGAAAACTTTTCCATGAAGTAACTTGGACCATAGATCAATGAAGCATTAAGACATCCAAATTCAGTCTTCTGTGCACTCAAAATTTGCATTTTAAGGCTAAAATACTTACGAAGGGTGAAGGAAATAGTTAAAAAGCTCACCAGAATTTCATAGAACATGCGTGCACATAGCTTCCTGGATTTGTTTTTCAAAATATCATTTAGGCTTATACTAGCAGACTTTTCAACTGATGTCGGGGTGCCAGGAGAGAGTCCCTTTAAATATTGAGCCACAGCCCTGTTTGAGTAGTAGTAAATAATAGTTTCAGAAAACAATTAACCCATTGTGAAATATTGAGTAAAGAAAGTTTCAAAAAAACCCAACCTTGTCCTCACAGATAATGAGTTGACATCCTGAGTCCCTTGAAATCCTTGAACATAAAAAATGTATGTTCAAATTATAAGAATCGTCAAGTTTATTTCATAAGAAACAAGTGTCAAGAGTTCAAAGAGCATAAACATTCATGTGATTGCACATTAAATGATAACTACCAGAGAGTGAATTGTCTGCTTCCAGAAAATGTAGCTCCTATAATAAAATAAAAAAAACGGGTTATATAGTGGAATGAATCTCAATTACGCACTAAAATGAGAGATCATAGATGGTGCATGTACCTCAGTCCCAGGGGATTTCATCAGCTCAGGTACATCACCGAAATATGGTTGCTGTATCTGATGTTGATCAAATGTAGCTATTGCTTCAGGTCCAAGAGTTTCCGCAGATGATGCAAGATCAGGTGTGGGTAATAATCCAGGCCCAAAAGTCGATTCTCCCTCTGCTCCTGACTTCAAACTGCCAGCCAAAACCGCTGGCATATCATCTCCCCCGGTCGGGGAACGCATGACTGCAGCTGAAGGAGTGAATTCGGGGATACTACTCGTGCCTACATCACCTTCATGTCTCCGTAGGCGTTCAACCTCCATATCAAGTTCAGCTAGGGATACTGGACCCTCTTCATCTTTCCCCCTCTGGCCACTCCCAGAATCACTTTGTTCAGGTTCTCTATCAGGAGCAGGAGTAGCTTGAACCTCTGCAGGTCTTACAAAACCACCATCCTGCTCAGTTTGGATGTTTATGTCACCTTCTTGTGAAGGTTCTTCGGTAATTGCGAAGTAAGGTTTTTCTGAGAGATCCATGTACATATCATGAAGATCTTCACACATCCCTACAAAAATGAAGGAGAACCAAAACATTAAGTTTTCTTGTTAGGATAAAAAAATCACAACCAGATGACCGAAAGTTACAAAAAAAAAAAATCACCTGTTATCAGAGGCTCAATGAAAATGTGTTCCTTCCTTGTTACTCTCTCCAATCTCCATGAATCTATGAAAGTATCCGGAAGCCTCCTTTTTTTCCTCACTATCTTACTTGTATCATTTAGTGCATCCTTCAAAGTTCTAGAGAATGCATACAGATCAGATAATTGAGTTACAGAATCCCAAAAGTGTTAAAATTTGCTAGAGTTAGTGCATACTTATTGCTCAAAACAATGGATTTCTCATCATACAACTTTCTCTTCCTTCTACGCGGCCCCACTTCAACTGGAGGAACATGCGTTTGTGGTAGATGTGGAGTTGATCTAATAGCTAATTCCACGGAACCATGACCTGAATTGTAGAAAACAAAGATTACAGTCGAGAAAAATATCATTCAACATGTTAGCTGCAGTTCGCGCACAGTCAAATGAAGACTGAATGGAACTTACCAAATGATAAATGAGAACCAATAAGATTTGGAGATTCTTCTGATGCAGCAGCTTCCATCTGTTCAGTCTGAGGTTGAAATGACGGAGGCTGCTCCCCAGATTCTAACAACTCTTCCCTTAATGGAGATACAAACTCCTTGTCTTTGTCACTTACTTCCGCCTTGGGCTGTTCAGTTTTATCTGCTGTCTGATCTGGCATTGGAAGATCAGGTAACGTTGAATCAAGAACAGCATGTCGCATAACTTCAATGCTTTGAGGTGATAGGTGCTCAGGAGTCCGCTCTAAACCATGAACACCTAATCCCATTGGGGTCATGTCCATATCCTAGATAGTACCAACAATTTCAGTTGTCAGAATGCAACTATTATAACCAAAGTCTCTTTTGTTTGAGATACACATATATCACTGACCTCAAAAGTGATAGCAACATAATGATCCATATTAAGTGGAGTAGATTCTGCCACACAAAAATCAGTCTTAAATTTCTTTACAGTAAGGGAAACATATCTAGAAAAAAAAAATAAAGAACATCAGTATGCCCGCATAAAAACAACATCTGGCAAAAGCATGGGGTAAAGACCTTGAAGTGTTATATCCTCTGGACTCCTTGTATAACTGTCCACTCCCCTGAAAACCAATAGACTTCGAGTCACCAACACATTTTAAGATCAAAGTGAAACTAAGGAAAAAGAACAATCAAGGAATTACCCCTCTATAAATGCATAATCGTCCAGTTTCAAAGCATCTAATTCGAATCTTTCTGGTAATGTCACATCATCGGGTGGTGCACTGGCTGCGGCCTCTGTTAGATTGACCTCAGTGGGAGTGAGGGCCTTGCTTACCTTGACCATTGCATCGTTACAGTCATGGTATAAATAATCAACCTTTTTTGAATATATTCGAACAACGCCCAGTAAAAGGTGACCAGACATTCTCAAGGCAATAGGGGCTTCAGGAAAGATTATGCGATCTGTACGAAATTATGTAGGACGAAGTATGCTTAAAACGTACTCAAGAATGCAGCCACCATAAAAGCACAAATATTTTAGTCTTAAACTACTTACATCCTGAGAAAAAGGATGTGATCTTTTATACATATGTGTCAACCATGAAATCATAGTTTAGTCTGCTCAAATTACTCATGATATTCCTCTGGTTAGCTGAAAGGAATAGACTTTTTTCCTCCAGAAAAGAAATATAGCAATGTGTAATGTCAGTTATATTGAGAGATGCACTGGATATCAGATAGATAAGCTGTTGTGTGAACAAATGATAAGAGTACGGAAGCAAGCAACAAAGAATTCATAAAAGAAAACAATTCGTAAGATGGTTATTACCGACTGTAGAATTGATATCAACGGAGTTGTAGTGGGGCTTCTTCAGCCTGTGCTGTAGATGAGCTGCCATCCAGACGGTGGCTAATGGACCTTTACGAGCCAATATTTGGTGAGAGTAGAACATCTTCCGCCCAAAACAAAAAACCCCGAATACGAACCGAGGAAGGTAATACACCTCAAAACCTGCAGATCAAAACACCCAATTTGTTTCAAATACAAAACCCATCATCAAAGAACTCAGTCACGTCTAGTCCAACTATCCCAAACCCTAAACCCTGAAGATGAGGATGAGCGAAACCGGACCTGATGGACAATAGGCGGTAGAGAAAATTTGCAGGCTGCGTAACTTCAGAGTGGCGATGATCGTATCACCGGCGAATCCATATGATAAAGAAGAACCCTAACTGGGTGGCGGGTGTAAGCGGGAAGCAGAAGAATGGGTGGCGCCAAATCTGATTTCTCAATTGTTTTATTGTAAAATGCACCAACTATTTCAATTTTATTTTTTTATAATTTTTGTTTCCAATTGGGCCCAGCCCAAATTAAAATACATAAACAATATTTAATATCTTATTTGGTGCATACACTTTTACATTATTCCATTGTGCATTTAACAAAAATATTTTTACAACTATTTCAATTTTATTTTTTTATAATTTTTGTTTCCAATTGGGCCCAGCCCAAATTAAAATACATAAACAATATTTAATATCTTATTTGGTGCATACACTTTTACATTATTCCATTGTGCATTTAACAAAAATATTTTTTTACTATTTCATTTTTAATTTGCCATTGCAAATATGTCGTTACTTATAAAGCATACCACATTGTCGCACCTTATTACCCATAAGAATTTATTCAACACGGAATATATTAAAATAAAGAATATCTTATTTCTATTTTAAGAAAATTATCTTTTTATTGAATCTGTGGCGGTATGATGAAAAGAGTCATATGACTCATCTGTCCATATCGAAACTTGATCAGTATCAATAAAGCCAAAATCATTAAGCACAAAACCATGTAACAAACACTCCTTTTTTTGTTACAAAATGGCGCCGTTTGATTACAGTTTAAGCGTTTATAGGAATTTATTGCGTTTTTTAAAATTTAGTAATTTAAAGATTCCCTCGTTGGTATGAGTTACTTAGGGTTTATGATTTCCATGACTAATAATTAGTGCGGAGGGAAAGTGGTCCAGAGAAGAAGAAGAAGAATTGTGTTTGTTAATCGATCATCCTAAGTTATGATGGAGCTTCCAGTGATCGATCTGTCGCCCTTCTTGGCGGTCCCGTCAGATCCTCAATTGGACAAACTATGCCAGGATGTGAGTCGGACTTTGAGAGAGGCTGGAGCTTTACTCGTGAAGGATCCCAGATGTTCCGCGGAAGACAACGATCGATTCATCGATATGATGGAGAAGTATTTCCAACAATCGCCCAAGTTCAAGCGACTCCAAGAGAGACCCAATTTGCATTATCAGGTATAGTTATTCTCTCCCATCTTTGTTGTTATTTTTTATTTTATTTTGTTTAATTTCAGTAACTGCTGTCTTGAGGTTTCCACCAACAAGGAAGAATCATTTTGTTATCCTCTCATTTATGTGCTCGTTTGATACTATTTGGCAATGTGTGTCAAACAGGTAGGCGTAACCCCTGAAGGGGTAGAAGTCCCTCGCAGTTTGGTGGATGGAGAAATGCAAGAAAAGTTAAAAGCAATGCCTATGGATTCCCAGCCAGCCACACCCAAAGGTCCAGATCCAAAGTGGCGATACATGTGGCGTGTCGGCCCAAGGCCATCTAATACTAAGTTTCAGGTTCTCTAAGTCTGTGTTTTATTTCACACGGATGCTACTCTGCATTATCCTTACGAACAAGTATGTTTTTAGGAATTGAACTCGGAACCTGTTATACCAGAGGGATTTCCCGAGTGGAAAGAGACAATGGACTCCTGGGGATACAAAATGATATCTACTGTAGAGGTTGGATATAGTTTTTTTTACCATGTGCGATTAGCTTGATATGGAGTTATCTTATGTTCTTTCTTACTCAGGTTGTTGCTGAAATGGCTGCTATTGGATTTGGCTTGCCGAGGGATGCATTCACTTCCTTGATGAAACAGGTTGATAATTTGAACCCTGGCATTATTGTACAGAAAAATGTAGAACTTAACCTGGAAGAGGACTCTGGCTGATATAATAGGTCATGATCATTTATGAGTGTTGTAATCTGATTTTATTATGCAAATTTATGATATGTTTTCCAGTTTCCCTTCTGTGCAGTTCATTATGAACCACCTATGGAGTTATATTTTGTTTAAATCTGAGAAAGTACGTTGATTTCTTGGTGCTCAAATGAATACTCTGATTTGTCCAAGTTTTTTCTGTGGGTTGCTTGGGCGTGTACCACATGGATATATAATATTTCAATTGTTCAAGATGAAAGCGAAGACAAACGGCATTTACTCAATACCATGCTGGTCTTCAGAGTTTGCGAACTCATTTTGTTTTTTGTGACAAGATAAATGTAGATGCTAGTTTGTCATCTCGTTTCCTCATTTTCAACCGATGAGGGTAACTGTATGCTAAGATATTTTGCAAATGTGTGGAAGGTTTCTCAGACAAGTTATTTGACCCCAATGTCTTAGTATATCGTAACAACTTACCAGTGCATTTCAATCAAGTTGTTACTCAGTCCTTGCTGACAATGGTAATGAAAGCTTGCTGTAAAACTTCAATTACTCAAATCAAATCTGCTGTGTGGACTTGAATGTTTAGATTTTACCAAATGACAATACTAAGCTCTGCTACTCTTGTGACTGTGATTTTCACGTGAAAAGAAATGGTTATGGGCTCTTTCCCTTACCCTCCAGTTCATTTTGTATTAATACTCTTCACCCTTTGAAACTTAATTTTCTTTGAGTTTGAAAATTTTGACACGTCAACTTTCCATTCTAGGGCCCACATTTACTGGCTCCAACGGGCAGTGATCTCAGCCGTCATGGTCGCGAAGGAGTTGTGTTTGCAGGATATCATTATGATCTTAACTTTCTCACCATACATGGCAAAAGCAGATTCCCGGGGCTAAACATTTGGCTAAGAAATGGGCAAAAAGTTGAAGTAAAAGTTCCAGTTGGATGTCTCCTCATTCAGACAGGAAAGCAGGTATAAGAAGTTATGGACTCTTGTTTAAGCTATTACAGGCAGCTTGTTGTCCTTTTTCTACAAGTAGGAGGAGTGTAGTAGTGAAACTTGTCTATCTGCTAGTTCGGAACCAATGATCAAACTGTGAAACTAATAACTGACTATAGTTTCTATCCTGATCAGTAGATGACTTATGACAGATAGTATTTGCACTTCCTTCCAAGTCTATCGGAGTTGGCAAGTTGGTTGAGTAAAAAAGAATCCCACTATGATCATAAAATTGACCGGAATTCTGCCCATCTTAAATGACACGTGTACAAGAATCTGTAGTTGGCAATAGCCATAGGTTGCATCTTAAGAAGGCAACAATATAACTCTCCTATGTGACTTTGTAAAGTCAATGTATCTATAAATCTCAAAGTTATTTTATTGTAGAAGGAAGATGCTACGGAGGATACAAGTGAACTGTAATCCACTTGTTTTTGCGCATGACTAGTTTCACCAGTTTGCTCGGTGCCCCTCAACATGTTTTGTAGATAGAGACTTAGATTCCAGTTTCATTTTATGTAATTTTTACTCGGTTTGATTCTTTAGAGTAGATGAAATTTGACTGCAGGATCATCATTGGTCTTGCACATATGTGGCTCAGTTTTTTGCCTTTCCAGGTTGAATGGTTGACGGCAGGAGAGTGCATAGCAGGCATGCATGAAGTTGTTGTGACCGAAAGGACAATAGATGCAATTAAAGCAGCACAGGAGCAGAAACATAGCCTGTGGAGGGTATCTTCTACTGTGAGTTCACCCATTCATGCTTTACAATAACTAGATGTTAGTTTTGAAGTATTTATGAAATCATATACTTGTTAGAGACTGACTGCTCTTTTGTCCATATAGCTTTTTGCTCATATAGCATCTGATAATGTGCTAAAGCCTTTGGGACATTTTTCAAAGTCGGAACATGCAAGCCAGTATCCTCCAATCACCGCTGGCGAATATGTGGAGCAAGAGCTGTCAGTCATCAACCTGAAAGGAAAATCTGGCAAAAACTCAGAGAACTCATAGCCTAGCCGAGTGCCAAGAGAAAGGAGTGTAGCCATGGAAACAACCTCTTTATGATTCCGATCAAATTGAATAAAAGATCCTGTGGCACCATTGTGCCCTCAAGTACTTGAGGTGAAATTCCAATTGTTGGAAATATCCTTGTAGCAATTTAATCACTGAACTGATCACTAACAATGTTCATTCAAGCATAATACTCTAATCTGCAGACAGTTATGTTTTAAGATGGTGGGACACCCGGCCTTCAAGCACAAGGTCAAATTCCATAGCTGTTTCAAATATCAGTGAAATTTTCTTACAGTATATTATGTCTTTCTATCCTGAAATAAATCAAATTGTTTTGCAAGGCCCAAAGTTCTGCATCATATAGTGGATGAATAATTTGTTGTTGTTGTGCAACAGGTTACCAGGTTATCAAAAATGTGGTTGAATTCTGCTTCTTACATGCCTTAGGCATTGGCTTGAAGGCAGAAATGGCATGAGAGAAAGTTAACTTTGAGTTAGATGAGAAATGCATAAAGAGATGAGCCACTCATCTTCTATAAATTAAACTTGTAATCTGAATGCACTCCAACAAGTCCTACTAACAACAAATCAACACTGCAATTTGTTTCCATACTCACAAGGTTCAAACATGAAGCTCCTAGGCTCGAAAGCTCCTCTGCCAATGCTGGCTCTCATGCTGTTACTCTTGGCGAATCGAGCTCTGGCGACTAATCAAGACACTCAAGAGCACCAAACTTGCCAGAACGCTTTCTTCTCTACTCTTGTTCAGCTGATACCTTGCAGACCAGCAGTTGCTCCATTCAGTCCTTACCTTCCTAGTGAGGCTTGTTGCAGCGCCATTAAAGGTCTAGGCCAGCCTTGCTTGTGTGCAGTCGTCAATGGCCCTCCCATATCTGGTGTTGACCGCAACATGGCTGTCCTGCTGCCTGAGAAGTGCACTACCAACTTTGAACCATGTAAGTGTCTCACTCCCATAACATATTACTTATTTAACATTATATGTTATGAACAACTGCACTTGCTAATGATGCATACCATGAATCTTCTTAGGTGCTTCAGGCCGGAAGTGAAGAGTGGCAGCTTGAAGATGATGCATTGTTGATCATCTCTATGAATAAAATGTTTGCCGAATCTCCCAAATTAAATGTTACTGTTCTAAGAAGTTTTATATGTACCTTCAGATCAATCATCGACGTTACTGGTTCCTGTTTCTCATCTGATGTAATCAATTTCAGACAGCTTCTAATATGAGATGAAGAGTCTATTAACATATACTCCCATCAAAGACAGAATTAAGGATATGTATCTATCAATGCACCAGACAGCACCACTAAAGCCTCAAACTGCAACAGAATCAACTTATTCCATGGCCAGTACAATTAAATAATTTGATGACAAATGGTGCGGTACATGCTCTTGGGTACAAGTGAACAAGTTCCATTATTACTTACTTCAGTTCAAAATGTATTCAGCAATCACAGCCGCCAATCTAGCTAGTCTTGAATCAGCATATGCCCTGCTGTTTTTGTTTCTGGAGGGCAACCCCAGAAAGTAGGTCTATTACTTTTTCAGGCACTTGCACTTTTCACGAGTGTCTGTAAGTGACAGCATCAAAAAGAATGGATATTCAGAACTTGGTGATCATAAAATACTGGCTGAGTGGATTAATATCAATGACAATGTGGTTAGATTTAGTTTCTTACTTGGACCTCTTTCTGAAGGTCCTTTATGTAGTCTGTGGCCATATCTAGCATTTGAGCAGTGTTGGTTTGCTGTGAAAAGCCGAGTTACAAAGAGTGAGATTATGACCTATGAGGCAGACAAAATGACTGGTGTATAGATTTACCTTGTCAATATCTGGAAAAAGCTGCTGCAGCTTTCTGATTCTATTGCTGATTCGAGTTCTTCTGACCTGGTAAATAACATGTAAACATCCATGTTAAACAAAACTGCAACTGATGATAGTGGTTTTTAAATTAAGCAGACTTCTGAAACTAATCTTCGATAACTTATTGTTTGTAAAATGTGAAAAAACAGAGTGGAGGGGAAAGGTGCAAGTATCAAGAGCTATTCACCCTCTCTGCAATACTTCTTGGATGAGCGGCAAAGCCTCTTTTAGCTCGGGTGTTACTGCACGGAGTTGATGAATCTTGAAATTTCAAATACTTGTCAAGTTCAGACGGTGTATTGGGCAAACTCATCTGGTGAATCAGCCAGCATATCCATTCTGATAAAAATACATGAAGCACTGTTATTTCATTATAAGGATGTTAGAAACACATAAACGAAACCGATACAAGTATCATAAGACTTGCCCCAATGGGAAGCCAATCTACCTGATGTCCAAATTCATTTGATACTGAAAACATTGTCTCATTCCCCAAGTCCCCATTCATTCTCTGGCTAACCAATGCAGCACTGTCTTGCCAACAGTCAGCATATGAATCAACCTTTTCAAATAGCCCAACAAGCGATCCACCGACACCATGTTGCTGAAACTCGGGTATGGAAGGCATCATCGGCTTTTGGGTGGAATGATGAGGTGCTTGGCTATTCCCCCTGCAAGAGGCAAAGCTAACTGCATCTAATTTTGCACAGTCAACTGGTGAAGTTATCAGTACAGAGTACCAGAGGTAGACTCCCCGCCTACATTACTTTTCATCATAAATTCATACACATACAAACACAAAATCTTTTATTAGCTCTCATGGCCCTGCTTAATCAATAAATGCACAGTGCAGCACGTCCACATATTTCACTCACACAACTGCAAGTGGGTGATGATAATTCACAGCTTAAAAATGCAGGAACAGGCAAGGCAACACACCCAGATATAATACTGTTTTTAATAGTAAATTATAGGGTTTCCCCAGATGAGATTGGAAGACTTGACCTTTTCCAATAATGCTGGGGAAACTGAAATGCAATTGGATCGATTCCTTTCAATTTGATGTAAAGAAACATAAACATCCAAAACAGCAGAAGCAGGAGATTTGTGGTTCTGATCTATACATACCGTTATTGTGGAAGAGGCTGGAAAAGAAATCAGCAGGAGAGCTGCTCTGGCGGAGAAGAGCACCACCTGAGGTGCTGCTGCTGCAGCTGTTTGTTGAAGAAGAAAATCCATTATGATTGGTATTGCTAGTCCGGTCGAGGACGACGACGTGAGTCTGGTGGATGAAAGACTGCGGAGGTTGTGCGGTGGTGAGTACCTGGTCGGATTTAGAGGCAAGGAAGTTATGGGGACCGCTGACGTCGTCGAGGAGAGTTTGGAAAAGGGAGGTGGGGGCTGAGTTGAACCGAGTAAGTCCTCCGGACCGGTGGTCGAATTCAGGAGGCAAGTCCGTACATTTGAGAGGATGAATTGCAGAAGAATGTTCAAGTTTGCCAATACGACGTCGTTTTACTATCACTTTTCTAATCTATTATGCAGCATGAGTGTTTTGATTCAGGGGTTTACAAATGGTACAAGATCATTCAAATTCGATTAGAGCATCGTATGCTACATATATAGACACATTTATTCATCCAAACCTTATAACATGTATCGACAATGCACTGCGACCCACAACCAACCTTGAGCAGCATGGTGGGGGACTAAAAAATAATTGCACACTTGAATGAGAATCTAAAACCTATGTAAATATAAGTGAAAAGTTTATTGAGCATTGACATATAAATATGGAACATCTATAAAAGTATCACAGAGATTCTGAAAATTAAATATTTAATGATCGTCCCTACTCATCAAGTATTTATATTGGCCTTCAGCCCTCATGTACACGTCATTAATTAATTTGTCCAAATGCAAGCTGCAGAAAATTTAATTTTCTTAAAAAAACTTGTTGGTAAGGTCATGATAACAGCTTGAATTATGACGTGTTTTGCTTCATTTAAAGTAGGAGATCGTCTACATATATTTATTTGTCCTGGGCACTGTAACAAGGGAGAATAGATAGGAGAATCGAGCGGACTTTTTAATAGAATGCAATCGATTGATTCATTATCCCTTGTTCTAACGAAAAAACATTTTTGATTCAACTGATCAAATCTAACATTTTATTTTACATAATAGTACACAATCTTTTTTTATTCATACAATTCGGCATTTTTTTTGCCTATTCCGGGCCAAAACCCTCATCAGAGGTCCTAATCCTATCAGGATTTGAATATGAGATATAAGGATATTAATCACCTCAACTGCTTGACCACGACTTGATAAACAAGTTCAGCTTATAAAAAATAAGAGGCAGGCCTCAACCCTCGCACAACTCAACGTAAATATCTCGCTATTCCAATTGAAATGATCAATAGCCTTCAACGTACAACCTGTCTTCTCCAAAATCTTTTATGTACTTTTTCGTGAGACACCATTTATTAACTTGAGTAGTCTCAGACAACTCTTCTTGCTTCTTAAATATCTATCTTGCAAACTTTTTTTCTAGACTAGTGTTGTTCATTAAAATGTCTTTGCTTATTATCTCAACTCTAGCTTCATTTTATGCTTGTTCATATTAGATAGTGATATTTGCAAATTCTTTAATGGTAGTTTAGTTTGTTAGCATATTTTTTGTTACTTATATTTTTTTTTCCTTTTTGTATTGTGGCAGACTCACTATTTTACGCATCTATGAAACCTTAGTTTTATTTTATTTTTTTGCAAATTTAACATGGTATAAAGAATGACCAATTTCCTTTAGGATTAGTCATTACAGTGGTCGAGCTTCGTTCGTCATGACTGGTGCAAAGGATGGCGCTTAAGTCTATAAATGTGCAATTGAAGTGGGGAATTATTCGTATTGGAGCTATGTCTTGAAAAAATTTCTAAAAGAAATTTTTTTGGGGCTATAGTTCTAGAAGGGATACAAAGCCGGTGGATGATAAGGATGGAAAAAGTTGGATTAGGAGGCCAACAATTCGAAAATCATTATCCGGATCAACAACTTTGTTCAACAGTCAATTAGTATTTTGTTGGCGAAATATGATATGACTCAGTAAGTTTGGGAACACTTGAATAGATTGTACGCACAATCTAAATTTACAAAGTAATATCAGTTAGAGATTGACATTTGGGCTCTTCAAAAAAATAGTATGACTATTCAGGACTTTTATTCTCTATGTCTAATCTATGAGATCAGCTTGCTTTGACAGAATTGCAGAACTTCGGGCATTCGCTCCTTATATTGCTTTGAGAGAGGAGCAGCGTCTCGTTAAGTTTTTGATGTCTCTGCGAGATGAGTTTGTAGGTCTTCGCGGTACAATTCTGCAGCATAATCCTCTTTAAAGTGCTATTCATAAACAAAAGCACACGCATTATTGTTGTTAAATATTTGGGAGAAGATTGTGATCAATTAATTTATCGACTGAATATTCATTCATTTACAATGGATTTTAGTTCGTTTCCCGAACTTTTCACTTTCATTTTATCACGTTACTCTTGTTTCAAGTCAAATATCATCAAATAGAGGTTTTAGAGTTCATTTGGACAAAACAAGACAATATGCGAAGATTTAGCCGAAAACATGCCAAAAATCAAGACAAACTAACCTTCTTTCATTCAAAAGCCTGTTAACAGCACATAGAATGTTCGATTAGAACAAGCTATACATCGTTGCAAAGATATCTCTTCAGTTTACACTGTGACAAAATTCGGAAGCTAAGACATCCAAATCAGCAACCAAAGACTGTTGCGTGAACAACAACCATATCGCTTACTAGTACGGCCGTACCGAGAACCAACACGGGCTGAAACAAGCAGTGAGTTTGTAGCTAATATAGAGGCATTAGCGAAGAAATTTGAAGACCATGTCCAATCCTCACGAAGGTCGGGTAGTCCGAAGCGAAACGGCCGTCCGGTTGCATATCACCAGCTTCGCTCGTGATGTGTGGTGCTTTTCGGTCATTCGAAATCATTTTGGGACCAAATTGCAGTTTTACGATTTTCAAGATATTTTCCTGATTTGACAGCCTTCTTTAGATTTAGTTTTATATTATTTCCCGTTTTTGGTAATTATCTTGTATTTAGTTTCCTAATCTAGTTTTCATATTTGGTATATATAGAAGTGTAGTCTAGGGAAACATCTTTGAATCAATAAAGTTTTGGTTTCTCTATTTTCCATGTGGATTCCAGCTTCTAATTTTATGAATTTGTCACTTGCGAATTCACGGGCTTCTGCTACATCAGTAACCTGTACTCATTAAGCGATACGACCGTACCACCAGATCGGTACGACAGTAAAATCAATACTGCTAGTAAGAGTTGAAGGCCACTGAGTTGAAAGAAGTCTGTATTTGCCGTACGTCTTCGAAAGAGCAGTACAGACGTACCGGCATGTGGTACGGCGAACTGGGTCGATACAGGTGTGGGACTCTAAAGCCAAGATTTTTTTCTATAAATAACAACCCAAAGACCTAAAATCATCATTCTTAACTTGGGCAAGATAGACCTAACTCTTGAGAGAGGAAAGACGACTCAAGACTATAAGAGATTGAAGATCGGTTTCGTAGTGAAGGATTCTTCTTTACTTTCCGTTTTTTCCTCTTTAATTCTCTTTTATACATGTATTATGATTTTATCACCATGATTAGTGAGTAGTCGTCTTGTTCCGGGATCTTTTGGTCCTGTGTCTTATCAACACTTTTCATGTGAGTTGAATATAGACTTTACTTGGAATTACACGAATGTGCTTGACTTACATCGATTGATGTCATATTCTATGCTAATTTGAGGATAATTGGGTAAAGAACAAATATCACCATAGTTAAGATAATTAACCGAAATTATGTAGGATTGATATATAATCATAGTAGCTATGTTGATAGTATATGATTTGGCAAGGGAGTTACATCACTTGTTTGAAAAGCATGCTCTTAATGTGTTCGTAACGTAATTAGTAGTTACCAATGTTGATTGGACATTAATGGTTTGGAACAATCGACTGCATGTCTGGCTGGAGGACTAGAAGTACAAGATTTTTCGCAAAAAATAATAATTCAGGAGTGTCTGGCTTACTTATAGAACACATGGTTTATTCCCATTCATCGAATGATATGAGTAACTATATGTTTTATTTCATGAACTGAGTGGTGTGCACGGGTGAAGTTGGATTCTGTAATATTGATTTTATTTGCATAATCTTGTTCTTGCGTCGGAATCACTTGGTTAATATTTACAATCCATTTCAAGATTAAAATAGCTAAATAAAGGCACTATCTTGCATAGTATATACACGCCTTTGCTCCTTGGATCGACCCTTGTACTTACCAAGTTTAAAAATTCTTTTGACTACAATTTGACCCCCAAAATACAACCTTGACATCTATAAGGGGTTAAAATACGGATGTCAGATTGCTATATTCGGGAGAAGAATGATGGACTACAAAGAGAGATCTTTGATCTGAGGGGAGCTCGGAGTACATTCACTAGAAGTGTAGGACGATGACCGTTTTTAAGAGGGATTGCATAAACGGAAGTCCTGTACCCTAACATTATATCAGTGAATTGCTTTCCACCGAGCTTGAGATAAGCCCCCAAACGTAGGCTATTTAATGCCGAACTGGGTAACAATCTTGCATGTGTCGTTTTGTCTTTTTGTATGTACAAGTTTATGCATAGTTCAACGCATAGTAGTTTTACATACTGTTCTTACATTACGTTAACTAGAACAAGCTGAATACACAGGGGCAAAATTTTATTATAGTTCTTGTTCAAAGTATTTAGCCTCCAAAGGAACATTAAAAAAATTGCGAGTCATATTATCTCAGATTATCGTGGTTGTAAGTTAGCAAAGTTCTATGCTTTGCTATTTTATAAAGTCTCTCCGTTACCTTTGTACTCTTTGATTTGATTCATTTTGATATGTGAGGACCTTCACCTGTTTCTACAAAGGGTGGACCGGTATTGTGTGTCCTTCATTGATACTCGCTTCTGTTGGGTTTATCTTATGAAATAATGTTATGATTTTTTGGTCTTTATAAGATATTTTGTGCTCTTGTCAAAATCAACATAATGCCATCATTAAATACTTCTCTTGTGATGTTGTGTTTCTAGAGCATATTTTGTTTATCTCCATTCCTAGTGACAATCCCAGTTTGTAAAATCTGATCTCACTTGTATTGAACCATTTGATGTTGGTACTATTGATACTCCTAGCATTAGAAATTTTCATCTTCAGCATACCAATGCTCTCTTTGTTCCAACTGCTTCCCAAGATGACGCTTCTATGATTGTGGATTCTCATCCTCATCATTCTCCTTGTTATCCTCACCGAACTCGTAAGTTTACTCATTCACTTGATTTTATATACTCCACATATTCTGCTCCTTTTAAAGCTTATGTTCACCAGCTATCCGAGCCTTCTTCCTATAAAGAGAATGTTCTCAGTCCCCGTTGGCAGTAAGCAACGGATGAAGAACTCTTTGCATTGTACAAATTAGATTATGTGGTTGCATTGGTTACTTGGTTATACGGGTATTGCTCTTTCAAATCTCATCCCTATGCATTGTGACAATTCTAGTGCTACTCAGATTATTCTCAATTCCGTTTAACATGAACGTACTAAACACATTGAGAATTGTCATTTCACTTGCCATCACTATCAGAATGGGACCATCACATTGTCGTTTATCACTTCCGCTATGCAGATTGCTGACCTATTTATGCAGGCCCATTCCACATCACATTTTCGTTTCTTAGTTGAAAAACTCTCGATACTTCCCAACATTGCATCGTGAGATTTGGGGGGGAGGGGATATTAGATGGTAATATATTAATATTCTGTAATGGTAGTTTAAATTGTTAGCATATCGTTTGTCACCCATTTATTTTTGCCTTCTGTAATGTGTTAGACCACCATTTTACGCATTTATGAAACCCTAGCTTTTTTTCTTTTTTTCTATTCTTTTGTAACTTCAGCAGGTTACACATTCATCCGCCAATTGATCTTGTACATTTAGATTATATAGCCATCATCTCGACATCTTAATGACCCATCACAAATCTAGGACCCATCTTCTTTCCCGAATTTAGCTCGTCTACAATTTGAGCAAATACATCTTTACCATGCTCTTCTTTATCTTGTTACTCGACCATAGAGCTTCAATTCATAGGTCATCATAATTTTATTATCAAAAAGATCCCTATTCCTCTTTTTCAACTGTATATATTGTCTCGATGTCCCACTTTTTTTACTTGCATCATCCCTAACGGTTGTCTCGTAAAAAGTACTTTGAACTTTATTTTTAAATCTAAAATCTCTATGTAGTGCCCTTTATGGCCACATGTAAAATAATATCCTCTTTGTTATTGACCACTGAACTTAATTCTGATACACTCTTTATCATGACATCTTTCTTTGGCCCCTCTTAGTAGTGAAGAGAGCTTTCTCCAGTTCTGGTTTAATCGTAATCTTTGCAATGTATTGGGCTTATGTTTCTTAATTTGCTCATAGATTTTCTAATTCCATTAGCGAAGGTTGAATATGTCATTCTTGTAGCGCCTCAAATGAAGCTAATGTATTTTGGTTTCAATTTATTTATTATAAATTTTCTTATTCATTTCTAAATTTAGTGTTAACATCTAATTATTTTATCTCGTATCACAAACTTTTATTTATTTTGAAGAGATATTCATTGATAGAATGTACCTTGAGGGGTATTCATAAACTTCCTCTCCAACGATCGAAGTCGAGCACGATCCATCTTTGAGAAAAGCGATGACAAGATATCACATGGTTTCTTGAGCGTCAGCATGTCTTTTATCCGTGAAAGCAAGTTCTTATCGATACTATTTTTTTTTGGAGTATATAAGGTCTTATATCAACTTTGATATTTCATAACTTTAGGCCGTGTTTTTTCACTTAAATTTTCAATAAATAAGATTTTTAATAAATAATTAAATTAAATATATTTAAGTACATAAAACCACCACCAGTCAGTCCTCCACCAAATGGATTAAGTTAAAATTTAACTTAACTATATACTTTAGTAAATAACTTCACTTCAAAAAATAGACTCTTATATGACTTGTCCATTAAAAGAAGAAAGCCTAGAGTGTATCTTAAATTGGAGTTCGACCGATGTCACTTCACAATCCTTATACTTTCGGCTTTTCTCTTCAGCGATGCTTTTATCCTCTTCACCCGTCTTATATCACTAATTAGGCCTCGTCAACGGACCGGGCCGGGCAGGGCATGTAACCCTGGTGCGACCCGAACAAAAATAGGCTGGTCCATTATTATTTTTCGGGCCGGGCCAATATAAAATAGAAAGTCCGTGGGCCGCCCGTAGACCCGACATTTATGAGACCGGGCAGGCTCGAAAAAATAACAATATTAAAATTAAATTAAAAATAATAATCATTTTTTAGGGTTAGAGCTGTTTTCTGTCAGTCCAGTTTCGTTCAGGCCTGGCCGCAAACTGATTCGAGCTTATGATATTATACCCGAACCCGGCCCATATCGGGCTGGGCTTTCGAGCCTACGCGTTGGCCGTGCCTGGCCTTGAGCCCACGGGCCGTCAGGCTGAAAATCGGCCCACGGGCCAACTGGGCCGTTTGTAGAGCGCTACCACCAATGCAATGATATAAAAATGTTGAGAAATTTGGTTTAAGATGGAGAAATTTATTTAGCTAACTTCTATTAAAACACGATATAATAACTGGTCAGTGGAGTTTTAGGGCTCGATGAAGGAAGAAATATCGATTTAAAATCTGTTCTTTTGAACTGAAATTAGTTGGTTTAAATATTTACTTTACTTAAAAGTAATTAGTTTCAATATTTTCATCTTCAATTATAGCACTACCACACTTCTTAAGCGTAATGAGAATAAAATAATTTACTGAATTTTACTCAACTTATTTATAAATTTTAGCTAATACATTTAGGGTTCATTAAGTTAATTTAGCATGTGATGAATTTTTGATAGTTTAACCTGAATTGAGAAGTTATTTATTTATTCAAATTGTACTTTACCCTATTTACTATTATTTTAACTGCTCAATTGGACATTTTGATTAAAGTCTTTACTGCCTTGTTAAAATATAAGAGATGAAAATAAAGTTTTTATATTTGATTTATTATGAATAATTAGAAGAAAAACAATTCAATTTATGGACCTAAAGAGTATTTAATTAGAGAGTGAGCAGCTGTGTTTCTGTCTCCAACGGTCGGAAGAAAATATAACAATAATAATGGATCACTCCATCCCTTCTGTTTCCCCAACGTTCACCTCTCAAAACTTGCCACTCCGACCCACCCACAACGAGTTTCAGATGGAGCCGGCCAAGATCGATTGGAAGACTGTGGATTCGGTATTCGTCGAGGACAGTCTTTACGAGCACATCAACGCTCCCAAATGGGTCGATTTCTCCGCTCCTGACGACAAGATTCAAGATGAAGCTTGGTTCTGCAGGCCTGGTCAGTCCCATTTTTCGCATTTTCAATCTCTTTTCTTACTTTTCCTTTGATTTCTGCAACTTCTGAATTCCCCAGATTGCAAGCATCCCAGGACTGCCGAAGATTTCTACAAATTATCACCCCCTTCCAAGGTAGAGGTCGTCTTTCAAATCTTCATCCTTGAAAAAATGGAATTGAATTTCTGATTTTGTTCTTGAATCTTATTTTGTGATGAAGCTGTTGAGCATGGTTGGCATCTCCGATATGCTTCAACTCCGTGACCGACATACAAGGTACTGCCTTGGTCTTCTTCTTTTGTCGAGGATTTGGCATCTCTGTGTTGCTAAATCTTGTTTCTTGAATGAGTCCCGCAGGGATGCTAATTTGAAAAGAAGACAGCCAGTTGTGGACGGCAACACTGAAAACAACGATCCAAACCTATCAACTCCTCCGCCCATTCCCCGTGCCAAGTCTATTAAAGACACTTTCAAATCGAGTGCTGATCACAATCTGCCAAAGGGCTTGGGGTCACCGGAACAGATGCGGAAGCTGAAGACCGCGCGGTCAGCTAAGAACTTGTTGGGGAGGGATATATTTAGTCACATTACAGAATTCTGCAATGAATTGAAGAAACTGGCCACTAGAGCTAAAGATGATCAGGAGGGTGCTAATAGCAGCATTAATAAGAATACGTCGATGAGCGACGCCAACAAGGTTTTTAAACATCATGATGATGACAGAACGGATGTCGACGAGGTTGTGAGGACGCCGCTTCTGGGGATTAGCAAGGAGAAATTTGGATCCGGAACCAGCAGAGAGAAACTGAGGAGAAAAAAGTAAGCACTCAATTTTTGTATCAAAACTTTGTTTCCTATGCCGGTGTGGTTTCATATTTACATGATTGAAATTAGGAGAAATGATGAGGTAGAAAATGTTCCATTAGCTATGGATTTGAACAGCATAAGGAACCAAGAAAGTCAGAACTTGCTGAAAATCCGAACGAATCCTCCCACGCCTCAGTGCTTCTCAGCCGCGCGTGGACAAGCCAGGGCTACTCCTACTCCGACCACCAGTGCTTCTAAATCCAAGTTCATGGTATGATAGTGTTGTAGTGCACAGGCAAGGCTCTTCTTTGGGTCTTTTTCATTATCAATGAATTTCTGTGGCACAGGAAAGGAGCATTCTGCAAGAAGTGAAGCAAGGGGGAACGCCGAAAAGAATGGAACTCCCGGAAAGGAGTAAAACCAGCAGAAGCGTGTCAGGTGCGGCTGAAAAAGATGCGAAACCTCTGGATGTGTTTTGGTTCTTGAAGCCCTGCACTCTCTCGGAATCAAGTAGTTAAGATACAAAAGCAGCAGTATTTCTTCATTCAAAGCACTAAACTATATAATCTGTTCATTCATTTTCTATTCTTTTCTGCCAGAATAAACTCAAACACAAATCTGAATGAAATAAATGTTCCTGGGTTCATTAGATCTTGCTCCTCCGGTTCCATTGATTCACAGGGCAGTAATATGATGAGATGATGCTCTTGGGTGCAACAACAACAACCTGCTGTCATGTAATTAGGTAGAATGAAACGAAAGGCAATAAAAATGAAGAA
The DNA here is from genome assembly GCA_963678935.1 of Umbilicus rupestris. NCBI lineage: Eukaryota > Viridiplantae > Streptophyta > Magnoliopsida > Saxifragales > Crassulaceae > Umbilicus > Umbilicus rupestris. The sequence goes on along the minus strand of OY787618.1, from coordinate 1,993,219 downwards.
AAGTTGAGGTTGGAAAAAAGACTAGCGTTGACTCTTCTCTGAAAATGAAGGAGTGTACAGAAAGGAAGGAATAAAAAGCAACCAACCTTGTGTTGGAAGATGAGGAGTGAAGAATGCAATCGAGAATCCTTGAGCAGGCATTCCGGAGCCGAGGATACATGTGATCTGTGTGCAGGCGCGTCTCCCTGAACATATCTTCCAAGGTTTCCACAAAAAGATTGAAGCTTCTAACTGGGGGAACATACAGAATCAGCGGCACGGCCGAGAACGCCACGGCGAAGAACAACTCCAACATTCCTGCCGATTTATATTACATCACATCACTGCCTCTCAGATTGCAGGGAAGAAGAAGAAGAGAAAGATAAATATGAATCCTGCCCTGCCCTGCCCTGCCCTGCCCTGCTTTAGATTTTTTGATATACAGAACAAGCCAGACAGTCAATTATTTGACATTTTTGGGATGACAATTTAGTTTTGGTTTTTTGTATGTTTTTTTTAAAGATAAAATTTCAATAGCAGTTCCTTTCATTTCATATTAGTTTAGTTTATATTCCAAAGAAGGCATGTTTAATAAAGCCTTTGTCTAAGCTTGATTTTTTATTAAGAAGGAACTTTTGAAATTAAAAAGGCCTTACTTTGAGAATCCCACTTGGTTGATAGAATCAGTGGAAGATCCTACTTGCAATTTCCAAATCCAACATTCATTTGGTAATTTTCCCACCGACAGCCATTCACCATTGGTAGTCGGTTCCAAGCAGAAATCACAATTGCAAAGCTTCATTTATCTGTTTTCTTCTAAATTTTGTGCTCCGCTAAAAAGAATTTGATTCGATAAAATTTAATCCTGCAAAGTATATTTACCATGAATCTTTTACTATAATAAATGCGTCATATTGTAAGACGTCGATAACATATTCCGTCAAAAATATAATTTCCAATGGATTATAGCCGTCGTACAATACGATGCATTTATGACGATAAAAGTTCCATTCTAAATATATTTTGCGGCGGTTTATCGTCGTTGTACAATACGATACATTTACGACGGTAATATGTTCTGTCGTATATATATTTACGACGGTTTATAATCGTCGTATGACCTTCATACTACTCCGACATTAATCCCTTCTTCAGATCTCCTTTCTCTTTATGTAATTATCTCAACTCCAAATTTCCTCACTCAAGATTGATTAACAACAGTTTGCGGTTCTCTCTATTCATCAAGTAGCAATTAATACGTTGAATCCGCATCTCATTGAATTGTTAGTTTTGTTAGTTTAGTTTGTTGCCTAATCAACATTTTTTGAATTGTTAGTGTTTTCTCATATTTCTTGGGTTTTTTTTTTGTTGGTTGAGATTTACTATTACAAAAATGGCAAAGACATATACAAACATGATGGTAATTTCGATGTTAGAGTCCTTCAACATGGTTATAGTTGATGAGTACGATCGAATTGATATGGATTTCTTAAACTCAACAATTAAGATGCTTTTATCCTGCATGAACCCCAATCGGTATTAGAATACCCATCCTTAAAGTGATTCATTAGTTTGGTTTATAGATGAACCGGTGAGTGGGTATGTTAGACTTTAGAGTGGGAATGACGCTTAATAGAAAAGCATGTGATACATATGCTTGTCAGAAGTTTTCAATTTTTAATACGATTAAAAATTTGATGTTGAAATTTGATGCTGGTTTGTTGGTTCTTCGCTGTTGAAAAGAAAATAATAGATATTCATGGTGCATTCGAATATCTAAGAAGAAACATTGTCCTCACTTGAAGCTTACTAAGTATGAAACGGAGCACACATGTGAGAATGATTTTGAGAATTTAGATAGTGTGCATTTGGCCAAACATTTCATCCAAGATTTTGGGAATATGATTCATGAACGAAAAATTATCCGTTGGTGAAGTACAAGCGATAGTATTGTGGGTGTACATATATGAAATTCGGTAGTTGAAATAATGTCATGGAAGAGAGTTGACAATCAATAACTTTATTTAGAAACTTGGACGATTCATTTGCTAAATTGCCCCCACTTTATGCAGGCTTTGAAAGATTCAAATCCTGAAAATTTTGTGAAATTCCATCGTAGTGTAGTTTGTCCTGATTTTGTGACAGTGGCTTGTGTCTTTTGAACATTTAGACCACAAATACAAGCTTTTAACCATTATTGACCTATGTTGTGCATCAATGGAGCAGATTCGTATGGCAAGCGCAATGGGCAATTGTTGGTTACAATTGCTACAGATGCAAATAATCACATTTTTCCAATCGTGTCCGCTTTGGTGGGAAAGTTATCGCATCAATAGTTGGAGGTGATTTATATGTTGCATACGACAGAGCTTACAGATCTTGTTGGGTTTTGCATAATGTTTTTATTGGATTTTAGGAATGGTGGCTGCAATGTGAAAACATGAATGGGAGTCTCCTCGAAAGGATAAATTTGATAGCGAATATAAGAAGTTGGAGAACTATTTTGAAACGGTTCAAGGGAGTTTCAAAATGGTTGAAAATTACTGATTTGGAATAATGGTATCTGGCGTGCGATGAAGATAGAAGAAGATGGGGTTTAGTGACAACAAACCATGCAAAATGTTTCAACAATTTTCTAAAGGGTGGTTGTGATTTACCAATTTGTGCTCTTGTCACTCTCAATTCAATGAGTCAAATATGAAATTCGCAGCGCCTCTGAGTTGCAGATTGTGTACAAGCAGCTGCTATAGTAGACTCTTGTACACTCGGATCTTGTGCAGCAGAACAAAACACTGAACAATGATTTGTTCACCCAGTTCGGCCAAGTGCCTACCTCTGGGAAAGACTGAACCTCAGTCTTTCAATTCACTAGTCTCAAGGTCTGTTGTACAACACGGTTCGACTCCACGCAACCTATGCTACTCAATCTTAGCTAGTCGATCACACACAATCAGAACACCTTCTGACTTGTGTCTCACACACCTACACACTTGAATTAATTCAGAATAGCTATTCTACTGTTCCCACAGACTCAGCCTATTCTTATTAAAATAATGCTACCGTAGGTTTTCTATAGCACCTGCTGTAGAAACTAGCTGGTGCATGTTCTGTCCGCGTCGCTGCAAAGCCTTCCGCCGAGCCGATCGAACTGGTCCAATAGCACTGCACACTCCGAACGACTCCCCCCCACTCAGTGACCACCTATCACTAGGAAAACCAGGCTTCCTGCCAATTGCTCGAGTTCCTCCACTCGTCAATTCCTCCGCGGTCTTCTCTGATCAAGCTCTGATCAGACTCTGCAAGTCCTTGATCAGCCTTTGCTCGAACCACTCAGCTATGCGCTCACGCTTTGCTCTCGGTGGTGATCCGATCCCTCCGCTCTAGCACTCTGAATATTGCCCTGCTCTCTTTCAATATCTGAGGTGCTTCGATTCTATGTTGGATGGATTGATGGATACTTTGCTGCTCTCCCCAGCCTCCTTTAAATAGAAACTTCATGCTCCATCAATATCAAATTTAGGAAGCCTTCCAAAAAGCTCTCCTAGATTCTTGTAAGTTTGTTGAGATTTGATTTCCTAAAACCAATGTTAGAAATCTTATCTTTACCTTGAGCTTGCTGAGTTGTTTGTTGCTGCTAGAATTTCCTAAGTCCGTTAGGAAACCTTCCAACACTTATCTCCTACTTTGTAGGATACCCACTTTCCAAAAGATCCATATCTTCAAGCTAACTTCCAACACTTATCTCTTACTTTGTAGGATACCCACTTTCCAAAATATCCATATCTTCAAGCTAACTTGTAGGCCGCAATCTCCACTGAAAATATTCTGACAGATGTTCTGGAATCTTGCCGTTGCTCAGCTCTTCATATCTGGCCAGATTGTTCTTCGCGCCAATACTGCTGCTACAACTCCCTGTTACAGCTCCTGCTGTAGCAACTGCTTGTTCACTGAGCTTGTTCACTCTGACTAGTTTTGCACCAGCTGCTGTCTTCACACGAGCAGCTGTATCATTTTGCTTTCAATATTCACGATACTCTATGATAAGCAGACAAATAACCTTATATTTGTCCGTATTTTTCCCCTTACTTCTTGTTTGTTCCTTTAATTTATGAAGTCGTTTGATGTTTTCCTTGCCCATTTCAGATTAAAAATGCGTACAAGATATGAAGTGGCCCGAAGAAATTCTGGATGATTTTCGGTCGATCGAGATCAAAAACAACAAGATTAGGGAAGCTGCAAAAGTGATTTGGCCGAATCAAAAAGTTATTAGCCCACCAGCTTGACCGAATCAGCCTCAGCTACACGAATCAACTTGACTCGGGGAGAACTTGACTGGTTTGACCGAACCAAAAAGTGATTCGGCCACGGAAGAAGCGAGCTGCCAGAATTAGTTTAGCTATACAAGGATCTTGACCGAATCAAATGGAGTTTGACCGAATCGGTAAGTAATTCGGCCAGAAGAAATCAATTCGCCCAAGCAGAAACCCCCACTTTTATTTAGTAGACTTGCATTAGGCATTACTAGTTAGCTTTAGACTAATCTAGGCTTTTCTCTTGGGTTCGACTCGAGGTCACTCAGATTATAAATATTGTTTGAACACCGTGATTGGACTAGTTATTTTTACTACCACAATAACCACAACGTTCAAAATGGCGCCATTGCCGGGGATTAGCCATTAGACTAGTTTGCTTTTTAGTATTGCTTAAGTTAGTTTTACTTTATTTTTTTCCCTTACTTTGTTGATCGTGATTGCGTGCCATTCTTGCCTACTTTAATTTAAGTTCACACTTATTAACGCTTTCTTCGATCGCTTGGTAGGTGTTTGAATGCAAACTCGATCGTGCACGAAAAAGGCACAAGAACAAGCTTCCACGTCAACACCAAATCTTAATTTAAGTTGATCAACAAATAATGAAGAATATGGACCAACAACTAGCAAGAATTGCAGATCAACCGAATCCGAGGAGGCTAGGGAATGTTGTTCGTCCGCAAGAAGACGATGAGAGACCGGTTAGAGAATACATTGTCCCAACCATTGGACATTATGGATCACCCATTTATTTGGAAGAGGGTGACGATAAGGAATTCGAAATAAAGTCGGCGCTTCTCCACATGGTAGCCGCGAATCAATTTGAAGGGTATGGAAACCCTAATACGCATTTAGCACAATATATAGAATTTTGTTGCACTTACGAAGTGCAGGGGATCAGACTGGAGGCCATATACATGAAAGTATTTCCATTCTCATTAAGCGGAAAAGTCAAGGATTGGTTAATGAGTCACGAGCCGAATACTTTCCGCACTTGGGAAGAACTCGCCCAAGCTTTCCTTATTCAATTCTTCCCGCCGGCAAAGACTAAGAAAATTCGGGACAGAATTTGCCAATTCACACAACAAGATGATGAGAGCTTTCATGAGGCATATGAGTGATTCAAAGAGTTACAAAGAGATTGTCCGCATCACGGGTTCAGCAAATGGCAGCTATTGCAAAGCTTCTATGATAGAATGGATCAAGACGCAATAAACCATATGGACCAAGCGAGCGGAGGGGCAATGATGGATTTGAGAGCCTCCGATGGTTTTAAGATTATTGAAAAAATCACGTGGAACTCACATCAATGAGATGGAGATAGGAACCACCTAAAAAAGAAAGGGAAGGAGTATACCTCCAAAGCCGTGACGAAAGAAGATTTCAATTCCCTAGCAAAAACGGTGAATTCCTTGGCAGCTTCAATTGGAAATCTAAACCTCAACAAAAAGAGAGAAAACCAGCAAGTTTGCGGTATTTGTTCTAGCCAGGAACATAATGATGACTCGTGCACCGCAAAGCACGCGGACGAGTATGAGGATATTAATTACTTGATAAGAAATCAGGGGAGAGAATATGGGCCACCGCAAGTTAGCGATTATCAGCCAAGGAACCCTCCAGCCCATGTGAGATTCCATGAAGATCCAAATTTCCCAAGAAGACCACCGCTGAATATAGAACCGAAACGAGCACTGCCAGGGTTTGTGCCGAGAAGTCAGAATCAAGGAGCCCCCTCCAACACATATCAGCCGAGGAGTAATTATCAAAGCGGAAATTATCAAAGACCAAACAATTTCAGCCATCAAAATTAGGGAACACAAAAAAGGCACGAAGATAAACAACCCAGCGAGGAGCCGTCCCTGATTTCCATTGTTGCCCAGTTGGCCGCAACTCAAGCACAGCAACAAAAAGACAACCAGCTTATTCTTCAAAGGTTGGATCAATTGCAAGCGCACAACAAAATGCTCGAAACACAGATTGCGCAGCAAGCTGGTTCGTCTTCGAAATATCAAGGGAAGCTGCCCTCGCAACCTGATGTGAACGCCTCCGAGACGATTAACGCAATTACACTCAAAAGTGGAGGGTTCTAGAGGAGCCGCAGCCAAAGGCCAAGGTAGGGAAGGCAGCAGATGGTGTTGTAGAAGAAAGGTCTTTGCTGCAGAATTCAGTGATGTAGGGGAGAAGCCGCAGAAGCCAGCACCTTATGTGCCGCCGATTCCCTTTTCTCAAAGGCTGAAAAAGAAGAAGGAGGATGCGCATTTCAAGCGCTTCGCGAAGATGCTGAAAAAGCTGCAGGTGACTTTGCCATTTACGGAGGTACTCACTCAAATGCCTACCTATGCTGAATTTTAGAAAGATATTATGTCTCATAGAAGGAAAATGCATGATTTAGACCATGTGGCCTTAGACGCAAATTGTAGTGCGATAATTCAGCGTGCCATGCCTAGGAAGCTTAGCGATCATGGGTCATTTTCTAATCCTATTTCTATTGGAGAAATTAGCATAGCTAGTGCATTGTGTGATCTAGGTGCTAGCATATCTTTAATGCCTTATTCACTTTTTAATAAGCTAGATATGAGGGAATTGACTGCAACCACGGTTAGTTTGAGATTAGCGGATCGATCTTCTCGGGCACCTAAGGGTATTCTAGAAGACTTTCCCAGTATGGGCAATTCTATGTTCCGGTTGATTTTTACGTGTTAGACATGGATGAAGATAAGGAAATTGTAGACCATTTTTGAACACGGTTAAGGCTATTGTAGATTGTGGGAAAGGTACAATTGATTGAATCATATGATGCATATAATGTTTTTGACTCTCTTGGTGAACTAACGAGGTTTGAGTGTGAGCTACTTGCACAAGGAAAAAATAACTCGTCGTTCACCTCTATAATGGAAATTGACTTGGACCCGACTGAATTTGATGATGGCGCGAAAGGAATATATGATGCGCCAAAAGGTAAGGAATTCGTTGAGGGGTTGAAATCTCTTCCACCGACTTTAAGGTATGAATTCTTGGGACCCAACGAGTCTTTACCTGTTATTGTAGAAGCTTCTTTGAATGATGTTGAGACTTCTAAACTGATGAATGTGTTGCATGAATATAAAAGTGCCATTGGGCACTCCAATGATGATTTGAAGGGGATTAACCCCGATGTATGCATGCATATAATTCGTTTAGAAAATAATGTGAAGCCCATTCGTGAGTTCTTTAGACGTTTAAATCCTAAGTTAGGAGAAGTTGTATTGAAGGAAGTCACGAAGTTGCGAAATGCAGGAATTATTTATGCTGTCCCAAATTCTGAGTGGGTGAGCCCAATTCATGTGGTGCCTAAAATGGGCGGGCTCATCGTGGTTAGAAACGAGAAGAATGAGTTGATACCTACGCGTACGGTCACGGGGTGGAGAATGTGCGTAGACTATAGGAAGTTAAATTCAGCCACTAAAAAGGATCACTTTCCCATTTCCTTTATAGATCAAATGTTAGAACGTCTAGCGGGACATGAATATTTCTGTTTTCTTGATGAGTATAGTGATTTCTTCCAAATTCCTATCCACCTCGATGACTAAGAAAAGACCACATTTACTTGCCCCTACGACACATTTGCATATAGGAGGATGCCCTTTGGTCTTTGTAATGCACCGGGAACTTTTCAACGTTGTATGATGTCCATTTTTGCTGAATTTTTGGAGAACTCTATGGAAGTATTTATGGAGGATTTTTCTTCGCATGGTTACTCATTCGATGATTGTCTCACAAATTGTCTCGTGTGTTGGCTGGGTGTATTGAAATGGATCTGGTTCTAAATTGGGAGAAATGCCACTTTATGGTGAAAGAAGGCATTGTGTTGTTGGGACACTGATAGAGGCTATTTGTACGCATTATTTAGATCATAACCCTATGCTTGTTTGCAATATTTTATGAGCAGGATTACTCGTTTCTAGTGTTTTTGTATTACAGGGCAAAACGAGTCCTTGAGTCGGATACGCGCTAACAGGCAGCGTTCTAGGAGTGAGAGATCCGCCTGCGGAGATAGCAGCACAAGCAGAAGAGAAGTTGGTGAGAGTCGGTAGCGGTGCGCTAGCCGATGCGCTAGCCGAATGCCGTGCGCCAGGCGCAAAATCCAGTGACCAGATTTGGAAGTTGCCAAAGGTGAACTTCCTGGGCAATATATAAACGAAGGAAGTCTAGGGTTTCAAAGAGAGATATCACAGCCGTCATTGGACAACGCACATCAGAGAGAGCGGCAACACTGGAAAACACACGGACTTGTTGAGAGGATTTGCGCCAGCCGACTGCGCCAGCCGAGAAGACAATCTGCACGCACTGTTTGCTACTGTGTTCTCAGACATATTAGACCTTATTTACTATTCTATAATGTTTATTACTAGCATGTCTAGCTAAACTCTTAGTGTTGGTCGGGCATGAATCTATGAAGTATTACCTTTGAGACTTGAGCTTAATGCATAGTTTACATACTTGTATTAATCCTGTGCGTACGGAGACAGCTAGTTGCATGAGTAGAGGAAGCCTTGAACCGCAATCTTACTTATGTTGCTTGCTTGTCATATGTTAAACTAGTTGATAGCTTTACGGTGACAACTAGGAGTAACGAGCTAGGGTAAGCAGTTGCTACTGTGACAGGATTCGCAGCTGTTTTAGTCTATGTTCTAAGGATTGAAAGCACATGAACTTTGAACGGAACATGCGCACGTGTTAGGAAGCCTTGACCGGACACTAACCCAAGAAAATCACAAACCATAGACATTTAGAGTCGATGATAAGGACTGCGTTGATAGAGGATTGTCTGCTCAATACTTCTCATAGTCATAGTATCTAATCTCTACTGCTTGCGCACGTCTAGTGCAATTTCCTGCGTTACGCTAGCTACTGTTCATTTGCGCATCGCGCACCCCAATCTCACACAACCCCCATTTTTAGTGTAGACGACAGGATTGAAGACTGAACTACTTGCTCCCTGTGGAGATCGACCCTTACTTAACCGCTGTACTGGTGGAAGAGGAAGGATTATATTTGACGCGCACAACGACGCGCGATCAAATTTTGGCGCCGTTGCCGGGGAGCAACACAGCTAAGTCTTTAGTCTGAGTTTTTTCCTTCTTTATAGTAATTCTTTCAGTTTGTTTTATTTTCGTTGTTGTTTCTGACAGCGCGCATTCACATCAGCCTGCGCAACCTTGAAACAGTTGCGCTGCGCAGATTCTAGTTGCGCACTGACAGCCGCAACAACATTAGTTATCTTTTAATTTCATTTTTCTTGAGATTCGGAACAAGTTATGGAGGATAACAGTGTCGTAGGAGACAACTTGGGGGACAGAACCCCAGAGGAAGCAAGAGCACATAACCGCGCAGCCCTGTTCAGAGAGGAAGTGCAGCGCGAGGTTGAAGCAAGGAGGGCCGCTGAAGTGTATCATGCGCCACCCGTGCAACAAGCCGCGCGACACAGAACAGTGCGCGAGATGTCGGTCCCTATCACTGTTAACCAGCCATGGTGCATCGTGCTTCCACCAGGCGGTCATTTTGAGCTAAGGAGCTCGCTCATCCATCACATGCCCAAGTTCCACGGGATGAACAATGAAAATCCAGTCAAGCATGTGCGAGAGTTCCTAGTCATTTGCGAGAACATGAAGACCGAAGGGGAGAGTGATGAGGCGCTGAAAATGAAGGCATTCCCATTTTCATTATGTGATACAGCTAAACACTGGCTAATGAATTTACCTGCAGGATCTATTCACACATGGGAGCAGCTGCAGAAGAAATTCCTAGATAAATTCTATCCAGCAGCAAAGATTGCGCTGCTCAGAAGGGAACTGGCCGCGCCAAGGCAGAGCGCAGGGGAGTCTCTGTCAGAATACTATGAACGTTTCAGGGAGCTAGAAGCCAACTGCTACAATCACGGGCTTTCCCAGAATGTGCTGATAGAGAACTTTCTAAATGGACTGCTGCCCATGGAGCTGCGACTATTGAATGCATGCGCAGGAGGGGACATTTGCAACATGTACCCAGAGGATGCGTGGCAGCTGATAGAAGATTCTGCTGGGCAGGTAAGACATCAATTGACGCTTGAAAGTAGCCGTAATCGTTCTGTGCATCAGGTAGAAACAAGCGCTGAGATCAAGGAAATGAAGGCCATGCTACAGAAGCTGATGAGTGCGCAGAGCGCACAACCAGTTGCACCAAAGGTATGTGAATTCTGCAGGTCCACTGAGCACAAGACAGACGAATGCCCAACACTTTTCGAAGAGGCTGGAGATGTCAATGCTCTTGGAGGATGGGACAACAGAGGACCGCAGAGGCAGAATCAGCCGCGCTTTGGGCTTGCCGCAAATGGATTCAGATGGAAGGAGGAGAACAATTTCCAGAGGCAGCCCACAGATCAGCGCGCACCACAGCAGACGCAACAAGCTGCGCCCTACAATCCGCCGCACCACCGAAATGACGCACCAGCGCAGAACAACCAACAGCCGCGGCGTTCCTTGGAAGACATCATGGGGCAGCTAGCAGATACAGTGCGCAAAAATGACGAGAAATATGACAAAAGGTTCGAGTCCATAGAAAAGCAGCTATCACAAATAGCAACCACGGTGTATGAGCTGAAAAAGAGCGATGGCAACCTGCCTTCGCAAGTGATTCAGAACCCTAAAGGAGGAGTCAATGCAGTGACACTGAGGACTGGGCGCACAGTAGGAACAGAGCAGACCGCACAGGCGCCCGCGCAACCAGTTGCGCAAATCCCGGATCCAGCAGATCAGAATGCGCAACCAGAGCAAGATGCGCAACCGGAAGCGCCAGCCACAGACCAGCAGGGCAAAGCGCAAGGTATGTCTCACTCGAAAAACAAGGACAAAAATTGTACTAACATACCTGCTCCGTTCCCTGTGCAGGCACCACTGGCGAGAAAAGAAGCGTTGGACAAGGAATTATATGAGCTGTTCAGCACGGTGGAAATCAACATACCTCTCATAGAAGCTATTCGACAGATCCCCAGGTATGCGAAGTTTTTAAAAGAGCTGTGCACAAACAAGCGAAGGAAAGGTGAATGCGCACAGGTAATGCTAAATGCGCAGGCCTCAGCGATCATGCAACAAAAGGTACCACCCAAGTGCCGAGATCCAGGTACATTTACTATCCCATGCACGCTAGGTAAGACCACAGTGAGTAATTGCATGATCGATTTAGGCGCATCCATCAATTTGCTACCTTATTCTCTATATACGACATTGCGCCTTGGACCACTTAAGCCTGCAGGTCTCACCATTCAGCTAGCAGACAGATCGTGCAAACAACCTGCAGGCATGATAGAAGATGTCCTAGTTCGCGTAGGAGAGCTGGTCTTCCCAGCAGATTTTTATGTGCTCGAAATGGAGGGTGAATCAAGCGCCAGCAGTGCGCAAATCCTCCTAGGCAGATCATTTCTGATGACCGCGCGCACGAAGATAGACGTATGGAGGGGCACGCTCTCCATGGAGGTAGATGGCGAAGAAATCCATTTCAACATATTCAAGGGGATGCAACACCCACATGAGGACGCTACCGTGCACGCGATGGACAGCATTGACGATTTAGTCACAGAAGCGCAGTGTGCGAGCGCAACCATAGGACCAGAGCTACTGACACAGGCAGAGCTGGAGGAGCAAGAGGAGGAGCTAAGCAGTGCTGAACCAGCACCCACACAGGTACTTGATATAGTTCATATTTGCACCGCTAACAAAATCTTGCCCTCTATTGAACAGGCACCCAAGATCGAACTGAAGCAACTCCCAGAGCACCTCAAGTACATTTTCTTGGGAGATGAGGACACCCTGCCAGTGATCATCAAGAAGGGATTAGAAGAAGAGCAGGAGGCGCGCTTACAACAGGTACTGCGCAGGAACCAGCGCGCTATAGGATGGACTCTTGCTGATCTGCGCGGAGTGAGCCCGGACGTGTGCATGCACAGAATTCTGTTGGAAGATGGTGCCAAACCATCCAGGGAGGCTCAGCGCAGGTTGAATCCAAACATGATGGAGGTAGTGCAAAAGGAAGTCCTGAAATTGCTTGGCGCAGGGGTCATCTACCCAATTTCGGACAGCAAATGGGTCAGCCCGGTGCATGTTGTGCCAAAGAAAGGAGGAATCACAGTGGAAGAGAATGCGCAGGGCGAACTAGTTCCCAAGCGCATTCAAACTGGCTGGCGCATGTGCATCGACTACAGGAAGCTGAACGCTGTCACGCGCAAGGACCACTTCCCGTTACCCTTTATGGACCAGATGCTGGATCGCTTAGCAGGTAAGCCTTATTTTTGTTTTCTGGACGGATATTCAGGGTACAACCAGATACCCATAGCTGCGGAGGATCAAGAGAAGACCACATTCACATGCCCGTTCGGTACGTTTGCGTTTCGGCGCATGTCTTTTGGGCTGTGCAACGCGCCAGGTACATTCCAACGCTTAGTCATGAGCATTTTTTCTGATATGATTGGTATATGCATAGAAGTGTTCATGGATGATTTTACTGTATATGGGAGTACCTTTGATGCATGTTTAACTCATCTAGATAAAGTTTTAGCGCGCTGCATCTCTAAGAATTTAGTGCTCAATTACGAAAAATGTCATTTCATGGTCACGCACGGAGTAGTACTAGGACATATCATTTCAGAGGAGGGTATTAAGGTAGACAAGGCTAAAATCGATCTCATTTCTAATCTGCCTTATGCCACCAACGTGCGCGACGTGAAATCATTCTTAGGGCATGCTGGGTTTTACAGGCGTTTTATTAAGGATTTCTCTAAAATATTGTATACCCCTGTCTAACCTGTTGCAAAAAGATGTGTGTTTCGATTTTACTGATGAGTGCAGGGCGGCGTTCGATAAGCTGAAGGAAGCGCTGACCAGTGCGCCAGTGATGCGCGCACCAGACTGGAACCTGCCATTGGAGCTGATGTGTGACCCAAGTGATTACGCAGTGGGTGCAGTCTTGGGGCAGCGCGTGGACAAGAAGCCGCACGCCATTTACTATGCATCGCGCACGCTGGACTCTGCGCAGAGGAACTACACCATCACGGAGAAGGAGCTTCTGACAATTGTATTTGCGCTGGAGAAGTTCCGAGCTTATGTCCTAGGCGCAAGAGTCATCATCTACACTGACCACGCAGCTATCCGCTACCTCATGTCCAAGAAGGAGACCAAGCCGCGCCTGATGCGCTGGGTGCTCCTGCTTCAGGAATTCGACTTGGAGATCAAAGATAAGAAGGGCACGGAAAATACAGTCGCTGATCACCTGAGCAGGATCGTCAAGGAGGAGGAGCCAGGGCAGATCAAGGAGACATTCCCTGACGAGCACCTGATGGCGCTGACAGGTAAGGTACCATGGTATGCGCATATCGCAAATTACCTGGTCACAGGTGCGTTTCCTCCGCATTTCAATAAAACTCAGTGCATGCCATTGAAACATGAGTCCAAGCATTACCTTTGGGAAGATCCTTACATGCTTAGAATAGGTCCAGATCAGATATTAAGGCGTTGCGTTCCTGACCATGAGATTAACTCTGTTTTGATGTTTTGTCATGCGCACGCATGTGGAGGGCACTTTGGTCCCAAGCGCACGAGCAGGAAAATCCTGGACTGCGGATTCTACTGGCCGCACCTATTCAGAGACGCATATGACCATTGCAGAAATTGCGACAGGTGCCAGCGCACAGGAGGAATATCCGCGCGCAACGAGATGCCGCAGACCCCGATTCTGGTGGATGAAGGATTCGATGTTTGGGGAATCGACTTCATGGGTCCATTTCCCCCATCTGCCGGCTACGAATACATACTGGTGGCCGTGGATTACGTATCCAAATGGGTCGAAGCTAAGGCCACGCGCAAGGATGATGGTAAGACTGTCGCTGACTTTCTCCGAACTAACATATTTTGCAGGTATGGAGTACCTAAGGCAGTCATCAGCGACCAGGGGACGCACTTTTGCAACAGGATTGTGGCGCAAGTTTTCAAGCACTATGGGGTGCGCCACAAGACGTCCACCGCTTACCATCCACAAACGAATGGGCAGGCCGAAGTGTCTAACAGAGAAATCAAGCGCATCTTGGAAAAGACTGTGAGGCCATTGCGCAAAGATTGGAGCCAGCGCCTGGATGATGCGCTATGGGCATACCGCACTGCGCATAAGACGCCCATTGGGACTTCACCATTTCGGCTGGTCTATGGGAAGGCATGCCACCTGCCAGTAGAGCTCGAGCACAAGGCATATTGGGCCTTGCGTATTTGCAACCTGAACTTGGATGAGGCAGGAAAAGAACGCGCATTTGAGCTGAGCGAACTAGAAGAGCTGCGCCTGGACGCCTATGAGGGACTGCGCGATTACAAGGAGCGCACCAAAGCGTATCATGACAAGCATATCCTCCGGCGCACATTTGAACCAGGAGACCAGGTATTGTTATTTTCATCACGCCTGAAGCTCATGCCTGGAAAGTTGCGCAGCAAGTGGACGGGACCATACACCATCACCAAGGTTTTCCCCTACGGAACAATCGAGTTAGAAGACGGGCACCGGCATCATTTTCAGGTTAATGGGCAGAGAGTCAAACGGTACTTAGGAGAACCTTGGGATAACACAGCGCGCGACATTGAGCTGGCAGAACCAGAGATAATCGATGCGCCAGCTGACGCGCCAGAGGCACCACCAGATGCACCAGAGGGAGAACTGAAGATCATAGCTCACATTTCTTCTCCCTCTGCATCTACCCTCGTTACGCATAATTTATCACATACTGACCTTCCATTTTACCCTTTGCGCAGGACCAATGAGATCGCAACACACACGCTGGCGCAAGAACACTCAGGAGCAAGAGTGGGGGAGGTTGCAGACACACGTTTTGGCACGTAACGAGGTACAGTCGAGTCAACGACGTTAAACAAATGCACTTGTCGGGAGGTAACCCGACACGTTTTATTTCCGCCTATTTTATTTTTCTGTTTGTTTTGTGTTTTTTGACTATTTGTTTTTGTTCTTATGTTCTTTATTTTTTGCATTACATGCATGTGTGCGCTCTCCGTGCGCTTGCGCTTGAGTCGTGGGGACACGTCTCTGTTCAAGTGTGGGGGGGGGCGGGGGGGGGGGGGGGGGGGGGGCGTTACACTTACATTTCACGTTTTTGAGCATTTTTAGTAGACCTTAGTTTAAACTGAAGAGAATAGTAGCAGCAGTGCGCTAGAGTGGAGGATGCGCATGCGCTCCAGCTTGTTTTGCGCTATCCATATTGCGTGCGCTGCTATCTACTGTTTTAGTATAATTTTTTCGTTTTTTTTGCTCCTGTTAGTTGGGATATGCAGGGGATGTGGAGTTGATAGAAATGCTCCAGAAAGGCGGTTAGTCGCTTTTGCTTCGAAGGCAAGGTATATGGTCGAGAGCGTTAGTGGAGGCCGGTGCCTCGCAGCCTTCGGGACAAAAGAGCGCGCTCAGTCACGCAGATACCAAAGGCAAAACACCCAATGCGTGGCGAGGTGGGAAAACAGACCACCTTCTCTCTGGAAATCAAGCTAAGGAAGGTGGGCGCGGGTGTAAACGCGTGCGCTGACCGGCGCAGACAGACCAAAGGAGAGAGAGCGGGGCGAGTTCCATAGCTGCTATCCGAAGGCTGAGACTGGAACTGCTCTGGGAATATAAGAAATTAAAGATGAAGCTGCACAAAAGAAAAATACCAGCAGATGATACACGCTACAAAAGAATCAGCATGCGCACAAACATCAACATGCGCAAAGACCATAAGGAAATCATCAGAGAGCTCAGGTTCCCAGGAAGTGCGCGGGCAAATCACGCACTGGAAGAAGCTGCGTTATCCACCATATACCTATCTTCGGAGTAGGAGCTGGCAGCCAGGAGCCTAAGAAGAGCTATCTCCCAGCCATCCAAAAATCTTCATCCCGGCTGAGAGGTAATGAATTTCGAAATTATTATATTAGAACTGTTGAAAGCAGTTGTGCGCAGGTGATAGAGCAGTGCGAGTTGAGAAAATTGCGCATTCGCATCAGAGTGCAAGACTGTGCGCTAGACTCCAGAAGAGGTAATTGTATCCGCGCTTCAGTGCTTGTTCGGGACGAACAAGGGGCAAGTGTGGGGGGTTTGATAGAGGCTATTTGTACGCATTATTTAGATCATAACCCTATGCTTGTTTGCAATATTTTATGAGCAGGATTACTCGTTTCTAGTGTTTTTGTATTACAGGGCAAAACGAGTCCTTGAGTCGGATACGCGCTAACAGGCAGCGTTCTAGGAGTGAGAGATCCGCCTGCGGAGATAGCAGCACAAGCAGAAGAGAAGTTGGTGAGAGTCGGTAGCGGTGCGCTAGCCGATGCGCTAGCCGAATGCCGTGCGCCAGGCGCAAAATCCAGTGACCAGATTTGGAAGTTGCCAAAGGTGAACTTCCTGGGCAATATATAAACGAAGGAAGTCTAGGGTTTCAAAGAGAGATATCACAGCCGTCATTGGACAACGCACATCAGAGAGAGCGGCAACACTGGAAAACACACGGACTTGTTGAGAGGATTTGCGCCAGCCGACTGCGCCAGCCGAGAAGACAATCTGCACGCACTGTTTGCTACTGTGTTCTCAGACATATTAGACCTTATTTACTATTCTATGATGTTTATTACTAGCATGTCTAGCTAAACTCTTAGTGTTGGTCGGGCATGAATCTATGAAGTATTACCTTTGAGACTTGAGCTTAATGCATAGTTTACATACTTGTATTAATCCTGTGCGTACGGAGACAGCTAGTTGCATGAGTAGGGGAAGCCTTGAACCGCAATCTTACTTATGTTGCTTGCTTGTCATATGTTAAACTAGTTGATAGCTTTACGGTGACAACTAGGAGTAACGAGCTAGGGTAAGCAGTTGCTACTGTGACAGGATTCGCAGCTGTTTTAGTCTATGTTCTAAGGATTGATAGCACATGAACTTTGAACGGAACATGCGCACGTGTTAGGAAGCCTTGACCGGACACTAACCCAAGAAAATCACAAACCATAGACATTTAGAGTCGATGATAAGGACTGCGTTCATAGAGGATTGTCTGCCCAATACTTCTCATAGTCATAGTATCTAATCTCTACTGCTTGCGCACGTCTAGTGCAATTTCCTGCGTTACGCTAGCTACTGTTCATTTGCGCATCGCGCACCCCAATCTCACACAACCCCCATTTTTAATGTAGACGACAGGATTGAAGACTGAACTACTTGCTCCCTGTGGAGATCGACCCTTACTTAACCGCTGTACTGGTGGAAGAGGAAGGATTATATTTGACGCGCACAACGACGCGCGATCAGACACCTTGTATCAAAAAGAGGAATTGAGGTCGATAAGGCCAAAATTGATGTTATTGAGAAGCTGCCACCGGCGAGAGATGCGAAAGGAATAAGGAGTTTCCTTGGGCACGCTGGATTTTATAGGAGGTTCATCAAGGACTTCTCGAAAATTGCTAAACCTCTTACAAATCTGCTATGTAATGAGGTAGAATTCAATTTCGATGAACCATGCCATCAAGCGTTTCAAACGCTAAAGACAGCTTTGGTGTCCGCCCGATAATTCAACCACCGAATTGGGAGATTCCATTTGAGCTAATGTGTGACACTAGCGATAGCGCTATTGGAGCGGTATTGGGTCAAAGGGTCGACAAGTGTTTGCACGTGATTTATTATGTGAGTAAAGCCCTTGACTCTACACAAGAAAATTATTCGACCACAGAAAAAGAAATGCTTGCTATCGTTTATGCCTTTGAGAAATTCAGACAATACTTGATAGAGTCCAAAATAATTGTCTATACGGACCATGCAGCTATCAAATATCTTATGGCAAAGAAGGAGGCGAAGCCTAGACTCATCCGCTGGATTCTCCTCTTACAAGAGTTTGACGTGGAAATCAAAGATAAGAAAGGAGTTGAAAATGTGGTCGTGGATCACCTATCAAGGCTTGAACAAATCGGTGGATATGGTGAGAGGAGTGTGCCTATTGAAGACTCTTTTATTGGCAAATATTTACTGAGCATTGAGACGACGCAAGCTCCCTGGTATGCTGATTTTGTGAATTTTCTTGCTTGTGAAATTTAATCGGAAGGGGCAAATCACAATCAAAGGAAGAAATTCGTCCCTGACGTGAACCGCTATTATTAGGACGAGCCGTTCTCTATAGGTTATGCGCTGATGGATTATATCGGTCATGCATCGCGGAGGATGATCAGAAGGGCATTCTAAAAAGCTGCCACTCTTCCCCATATGGTGGACATGGTTCTAGCTTCAAAACAGCCGCGAAGGTCCTACAATGCGGTTTTTATTGGCCTAAGTTGTCTAAGGACACGTATGAATTTGTGAAGTCTTGTGACGCATGCCAACGTACGGGAAATATTTCTAAGCGTGACGAGATGCCGCAAAAGGGAATCCTTGAGGTTGAAATATTTGATGTTTGGGGGATAGACTTCATGGGGCCGTTCCCATCATCAAATGAGAACAAATATATTTTGGTTGCCGTCGATTATGTCTTCAAATTGGTGGAAGCCGTCGCTGCTCCTTCTTGTGATGCTAATGTGGTAAAGAGACTTTTCACCAAAATAATATTTCCAAGATTCGGTGCGCCAAGAACAGTGATCAACGATAATGGATCGCACTTTAAAGAAAAACAGTTCGAGGCATTGCTATGAAAATATGGTGTCTACGACAAGATAGCAACGCCGTATCACCCTCAGAACAGCGGTCAAGTGGAAGTCTCTAATTGCGAGATCAAGGCAATATTGGAGAAAACGGTTAGTAATTCTCGCAAGGATTGGTCCTCAAAGCTTGATGAAGCATTATGGGCTTACCGAACGGCGTTTAAGACACCAATCGGTATGTCCTCTTATAGTCCCCTGTGGAACTTGAATATAAAGTCATGTGGGCCGTAAAGAAGCTAAATTTCGACTTGAAATCAACAGGGGAGAAGAAACTACTCCAACTTCGTGAGCTAGATGAAATCAGACTTGACTCGTATAAAAATGCCAGAATTTATAAGGAGAAAACCAGATTGTGGCATGACAAGAAAATTCAGAGGAGGACTTTCTCGAAGGGAGATAGCGTTTTGCTTTTCAACTCTAGACTTGGATTATTTTCGAGAAAGCTGAAATCGAGGTGGTCGGGGCCTTTCAAGGTCGAAAAAGTGTACGAAGATGGCCACTTCGAATTAATGAACAAAGAAGGTGAAACTTTCAAAGTAAATGGGCATCGTATTAAAGCGTACCATGGAGACAAGCAAAGCTTGGAGTTTGGAGACTTCAAGCTTGACGATTCTACCTAACCCCCATATTATTGCATGCCACTTGAGAAGGGATCATCACAAAGGACTTCTCAAGTGTGTTTCTCATGAAGAAGGGGATCGGCTACGTCTTAGCCAAGACGTTAAACTAGGCTGGTGAGTATTTGTGCTTTTGCTTGTTGGTAGTATAGACTTGTTTTGGACTTTGTGTTGCGCCATTACCAATATTAAGTTAGAGGTTTAAGGGATTTTGTGTTTGGATGCTCTCGAGTTACCCCTTTTGGTTTGATTATATGTGTAGAAATATTTTTAAGTGTGGGGTGTTTTGAATGAGTATTAGGGATACTTAAGTGACTGAGAAATCTGGTACATTTTTGTGAAGAATTTTATGCAGAGTGGCTGTTAACACACATCAGTTGATTCGCCGAATCACTTTCTACCTTGCCCGAATTAGTTGATTCGTGCAGCCTGAAGACAGCACTGAGTAAATGATTTGGGCAAATCACCTTTAGCCACCCCGAATCACTTTTGATTCGGGCAAAGTCTGCCAACCAGTTTCGATTCGGACAAGGGGTCAGCGAGTCACATTTGATTCGGCGAGTCGAAAGCATTCAGACCTGCACTGAATATTTG
This sequence comes from Umbilicus rupestris, assembly GCA_963678935.1. NCBI lineage: Eukaryota > Viridiplantae > Streptophyta > Magnoliopsida > Saxifragales > Crassulaceae > Umbilicus > Umbilicus rupestris. The sequence goes on along the minus strand of OY787618.1, from coordinate 1,973,014 downwards.
ATTTGGGCGAATCACATTTTGGCCTCCCCGAATCAGTTTTGATTCGAGCAATAACCCTTCACTCACCCACCCCAAATCACTTTTATTCGTGCTTATTCACCGAATCTCTTTGGTTTTTTCTACCTCACTTTTCTCCTAACCGGGAACCCTAAATCCTCTCCCACCCCGTCCTTCGACAGCGTCCATCTCTTCAACCTCGCCTTCCGTCGCCAGCACTACCCTCCCGAACGAACCCTAAAACGCAGCCTCCGTCCAACCTAGCTCCACGCATCCCGCTTCGCCCGAATCCCCACCCAATCGCTCGCGTGCACGACTCTATTTTAACCCGGCCGAATCATTCTCTGCTCTGTCCGACTCCCATGGCTCGCACCAACTTGAACACGGCGGGGAAACCAAAACAGCCGCCCACAAAGAAACTGACAGCAGCTCAGAAAGGGAAGGGAATTCCTAAATCTAAAGCCCCAGCCAAAACCAAGCCGAAGACGAGGCGAGCTGCTGGTTGCATTATTTTCCGCTCCTCTCCCCCGCCGTCTCCAGTCAGTACATCATCATCATCCTCCTCCAAAGAATTCAGACCCGTGGGAGAATCATCTCGCGCACGAACCAGCTTAGCCATCGTCCCACATGTGAATGCAGAAAGGGCAAGGACACCTTTTCCCTTTAGTGGCGAAATTCAGGCTGCCGATGCTCGGATGAAGGCCCTGTTGGCGCAGCAAAGCAGCTATGAGGTACTAGCTCCGACTTACCCAGATATTGCCACCCTATGTGAGCTTCATATTGCGGATGAGATTTGCCGTTATTTACGTGCTAGTGATCTGCACTATATTTTGATGGGTGATCCGGGTACTTACCCGAGGCTAGTTAAGGAATTTATGACCTCGTTTTCAGCGACTTGGGAAGATGGCCGATACGATTCAGATTGCAAGGGCAAGAGGGAGCGCCATGTGCATTTTTGGCACTTCCGCTTGGGCAGCCAGGCCTTTAACATGCCTGCCAGGGATGTCAGAACGGCACTCGGGTGCACTCACATTAGCAAGTACTCGTGATTCGGAGAAGGACAGAGGTACAAGTTTTGGGAAGAAATCACCGGACAAGATATCTTCTTCACGTCCCCTTAGCCAGCATCGATGATTCAGTCCCCATTTTGGCGGCTGATTCATCGCTTTATTGGCACATCTATCCACATTCGCAAGGATGGTGGCCGGTACGTGAACACCTCAGATTTGGACCTTATGCTACAAGTTAGAGTGGGGGAGGAGGTTTGCGTCACCCATGCTTTGATGCTCTAGTTCGAGTCTTATCAGAATCTCCAATACAAGGGGCGTGCCTTAGGTGGGGACCCTTTATTACGCTTCTTGCGAAGCACTTGGGATTCGATATGGACCAAGGCACGCCTTTGCCCAAGAAGGTGCTTGACATGGAAGGTCTTCGCAAGATGCACATGATAGACACAAAGACGCGTGAGTGGATTGTTCGTAAGAAAGTGCCGAATTAGTTAGACCAGCGGATAGCAAAGAAGAGAAAAGAGCATGGGGCTCCTCGACTTCCCACCCCACCTAGATCAGCTATCGAGCAGCCTCCAGCACAAGAACCTACCCCTGCCCCTGCTTCAGCACACACTCCAGATTTCAAGCCATCCTCCATTGCCCCCCCTCCCGTTGAGGCATAGCCAGTTGCACACGAGGACCTGAGATTGATGAGCGCACTTTTGGACTCACTTTCAGATTCTCACACAACGCTCATTCGCTCCCACGAGGTATTATCCACCCTTGTCGAATGGCAAGGAGGTGTCAAGGCGCGTATGGCAGTACACATGGGTATTGCAGACATTCCACCACCGCCAGCACCATTTTCTCAGCCACCTCCTCAGCCGACTATGCCGCCTGCTGCTGTAAGCGATGACTCCATTTCAGCCATGGTTGAAGGTAGAGTTGATGGAGGTAATGGTGAGGGAGCTATCAGGGTAGGCAGTGGAGAGCAGCATGTAGATGAGGGGATAACCACTGAAGAAAGTGACGACTTAGACCTCGAGAGGCGCACGAAGCGTAGGAATGATGTTTAGGTTACTTTTATGTTTGTCATGACTTTTGGTGCTTTTATTGCTATGTACTTTGCTTGACTAGTCCATTTGTACTTTGACGCGCTTCACCGTGATATTTTTTTTGCATGACAGATGGTTTTCGTACTTGTATGTTTCTTTTATTCGACAGGTTTTTCCTTAGCGAATTTTTGAGGGTGCACTGCCAGTTTGATTCGGGCAAATCACTTTATTTGCCTTGCCCGAATCACATATGCTTCGGGGAACCATGCTATTCATGCTCATTTGATTCGGGCACCTTGGCCAAATCACATTGTTTGGCCTTGTCCGAATCAATTTTTGATTCGGGCGAGCACATATTATCCGAACTGAACTGATTTGACGAGTGTGGCCGAATCAAATATGTTTCCTTCCCCGAATCAATTGCGATTCGGCCAGTTTTGAGCAGCACTTTTCTCAGTTCACTTTAGAAATTTCTACCACTTATTTGCATTTGTTCGAAACCTTTTTCAAGTACTATAATACACTAACTCATGACTTTTGATGCACACGGGCATATCTAAATGAACTCATCGTATGAAATGTCGCGCATTTGTTTCCAATCTCATGCCTAGCTATATGTTTCACATTGATATTTATCTCTCATAGCTCGCTGTTTTTATCTAGGAATTCTGGTGTTGCGCTAACTTTTTTCTCGAGTTTCAGATTTATTGCAAATGCTTAGAGCATCATTCACGGACACGGCGGATGTGCATACGGCTACTTCCATACGAGAGAAGTTCCTTCACAACTTTCTCTTTACTTTTCTTTACTCTTTATATTGCTTAGGGACTAAGAAAATTTTTAACTGTGGGGTGTTTTGGGCTTTCGCTTTTATTTTCTTAAAGACATGATTCTATACTACGCATTTACTTTGAGCACATTATACTCGCATGATTGCTGTCATCCTAGCTTAAGTATTAATCACTCGAAGTAATGTTTGCTAAGCAATTAAGTAGTACCATAAAATCATGTTGGGCTTACATGAGCTGTGCTTTGAATTCATAAATCGTATCTTTAAGTCGATTGACATTCTTTGTGATGAATTTTTTCACATGATTCGGTATTTTGACTAGCTTTGTTTGATTTATTTTTGAGCTCTTTCCGTGCATGAAGAATGAAGTTAAGTATAGCAAGCACAATAAAATAAAATAAAAATAGTTTTCATATACAAACCTCATACTTGTTCTTGTTTGCTTTTAGGTGACTTTAGCATTCCTATTTAGTCTTTGCATTTGTTTAGCTCACACTTCATGCTCCATTATATCTCACTTAGGCACATTGTCAAGTATTAAGTGTGGGGTCAAATAAAGTGCTTGCGAAAAGAAAAAAAAAGAGGCACAAGAAAGAAAAAAATTATATTTTTAAGGTTTTACAAATACCGAAGGTTAGGAAGGTAAGTTTCCCCTTGAAAGCATTTGTATACACACAAAAATATTATTTATTTATTTTTTGGGTCAAAGAAAAGTTTTACAAATGCCGATGGTTAGAAAGGTAAGTTCTCCCTTGAAAGCATTTGTATAAACGCAAAAAAATATAATAAACACACTTAATCTTGACTTTGTGCCTATTCTGCAAATTCTTTCGCATGTGTGTAAGGCATTTGCATTTCGCTGTTAGGAAGCGTCTAAGGTATGACCCTCGTAATTTATTACTTAAGCATCAAGATTTGTACGAGTGAATTTTAAAAATTTTCAATGTCGAAACTCCTCTTCTCTTACGGATTATGATGTATAGTCGGAATCTTGAGAATGAGTTTGTTGTCCTGAGCCTATGGACTTGCCCTTAGCAAGCATAGGTGTCTGACTCGACATAATTTTTGTGTAAGCGACACTTTTCTTCATACTACTTGCATAAGAAATTGAGCGGTATTTTGAATTTGACGAATGCTAGTTTTCATATTGATTCTATGAATATTTGTTGTCACAATGAAGTGAATGATCCTTAGAGTTTACGTGAAGTGAATGATTTGCACAACTTTATTATTATATGGGCTGATAAAGAACTACTTGCTTAGCAAACTATATTTGAATTTTGAACTCTTATGGATGATTGTGAGTAGGATTTGTGAGTATTCCTATTATGAAAACTCTCACGAGACAATAACTCGTACACTAGGGTAGCCTAGGGGTTTAAAGACTTGATGCATACGCTATCCGTGATTCCTACGACAGTGAGTTAGAAGTAGATTAATTTTCTTTGTTTAGTTATTTTTATGTTATGTTACGTGAGTAGGGATTGAATGTGTTTTATGTGCGTAAGATTTGCTACGTGCTTTGATACTGTCATATATGATTTAGCATCTTGCTCTCCGCTTGACTTATGCATATACTTGTTCGGGACGAACAAGACTTAAGTGTGGGGTGTTTTGATAAGCGGACAAATAACCTTATATTTGTCCGTATTTTTTCCCTTCTTGTTTGTTCCCTTAATTTATGAAGTCGTTTGATGTTTTCTTTGCCCATTTCAGGTTAAAAACGCGTGTTACATGATATGAAGTGGCCCGAAGAAAATCTAAATGATTTCCGGTCGATCAAGATCAAAAACAGCAAGATTGGGAAAGTTGCAAAAGTGATTCGCCCACCAGCTTGGCCGAATCACCCTCAGCTACACGAATCAACTTGACTTGGGGAGAACTTGACTGGTTTGACTGAATCACATATGAGGTTGACCGAATCAAAAAGTGATTCGGCCACGGAAGAAGCGAGCTGCCCGAATCAGTTTAGCTCTACAAGGATCTTGACCAAATCAAATGGAGTTTGACCGAATCAGAAAGTAATTTGGCCTGAAGAAATCAATTCGCCCAAGCAGAAATCTCCCATTTTATTTAGTAGACTTGCATTAGGCGTTACTAGCTAGCTTTAGACTAATCTAGGCTTTTCTCTTAGGTTCGACTCGAGATCACTCGGATTATAAATATTGTTTGAACACCGTGATTAGACTAGTTATTTTTACTACCACAATTTCGACAACATTCACTCTATCGACCTGTTGCGATGCTGGCAGCAATCCTCCGTACGATCTTTTGGGTTGCTCCAAGTTGATCGGCATGCTGTTGACTCTGGGAATCTGGTAAATCGCTTTTAGAAAGCTTCCGTTGCTCTTCTCTTCAATTCTAGGTAGCTTGTTCTTCACACGGAAATCTGCTATTTAGGATGCTACACCTCTCTGCTACACAGGTTGTTGTAACAATGCCTTGTGCACTCTGGAACGCTCTGCACCAGTTGTTGTCTTCACATGCTTGCTATAGCAGATTCTTGTGCACCTTGTAGGAGTTTGTCAATGATGCCACATACCTTAACAAAATACATATTTCTACAAATTCCGAAAATTTTTCAGGACAGTGCATCAACATTTGTGCTGAACATAGCCAATAAAATTGACCGTCCTACTAGAGAAAGCACGGTACCACTGAATTCTCACGTTAGATACGGTACATAGAATTGTACAAGTGCTAACCCCCAAAAATGAACGCTTGCACACAATTAATATAACATATTGAACCTGTACATGCAGAAAATGAGAAGCATTTTACTATCCTTATAGTCATGTTATAGAATTGTGTAACAGACATCTCATACCCTACATGACAAACATATTTTAATATAGTTGTCAAGTGTATGTTTTAGGGGTCAAGTTGCAGTAAAAAAATAATTCATAAACGTAAAAAACAATTCGTAAAAAATTTATAAAGATTAAGCGTGTGTATACATTAGCTAGCAAATTATGTGTTTAGCTACTGCTAATAAAAATTAGAAAAAATTTATACAAATTATTCTAGTGACGCTAAAAGTAAGAGGCTGATTTAATCAGAGATAGAGTTCCAAGATCAAACTTCACCCATGCCTAACATACAAATCATGCAATAATTCTAACAATTCAATTATATTATGGAGTTGTGGAAATAACCTAATAACTTCAAGCAAGCTGCCCAATCACGGATCATTGGCTGAATTAATGTAGACTGTGGAATGTCACCCAGTCACGGACAACAGTTTCAATTTATTAAGTCGAGGGTTTTCAGAGAAATAATGCCAACTTGTCACCATGTACTAACAATATAGCTATCATGCTTCAATATTAATTCTACTTAATCCGATTAATTACCTCAGACCCAATCATCTTTTTTGTTTTTAACATAATTTCGTTCTAACAAAAAAGCATTTCAATCAATAGCAAACATGCAAGAATGGTGAATTGAGAACAATAGAATAACGAACTCCATTACCATAATCGAAAGATTTTATTAAGATCACACGAATTGTTGAGTACAGACATGAGATTTGTAAGATCCCATAATTAAGGTACTACTCACTACTCATGGTGATTACCACAAGATGAGAGAAAAGAGAGAACAAGGAAACCGTATTGTTGATTAGCGTTCTTTGATCTTCTATTCTCTTCTGTTGATCTTCTTCTCTAGATTTAGATCTTCCAAATTCCAAACCTAGTGAAAATATCTCCAAATCTTGGGTTCTAGGTTTTTATTTATACTAAAATCATATGAGCTAATTTTATCCTGGCATGTTCATTCCCAACAGCCGGTTGACTGGTCACAATCGCCGATTCACTTAGTGAACCGCTGAATTGGCCAAGAACCGGGTCATCTCAGAGCGGCAAATTTTTTATCATTTGGGCCAGTTCAGTTCCAACCGGTGGTTGACTGGACACAACTGTCGGTTCACCTATGAACCAGGCCATCTCAGAGTAGCCCTCAGCAACAGGCCCGCCAGGCCTGCGGGCCCGATTTTGGCCCGTTGGCCCGCTCGAAACCCATCCCGATTAGAAAGGGCCGGGCTCAAGCCTAATAAACTAAGCCCGAACCGGCCTGGCGGCCCGACCCGAACTAAGCCCGACGATCCGGCCCGAGAAAATAATTATTTTGCGATTTTGCTTTGTGAAACCCTAATCTGAGAAACAACGGCTCACTCTTCTCTTCGTTTCTTCCGCTGCCGCAAAACACCCTCAGCCAAAGCCCTCAATCTATGCGAGTCACTCTTTGGAGCTTTCACCAGCGAGCTGTCACAATCCGTTTGATCCAAATCTGTGACAGAGCGGTCGCCGAAGCCCCGAACCAGCGAGCGGTCCATTTGGCACCGTGCGTCCGTGCTGCGTCTACGGCTCTCTCTGGATCTACAATGGTAAGTAGTCGATTTATAGTTTTGTACTGAAGTTTTGTTCTTTCTTGTACTTTTTACTGAATGTTTGTTTTTGTGGAGGTACTTAGTTGACGGGGAGCTGCGATAAATGGTGTTTCATCCATTGTTGGTGAAGTTTGAACTGTCAAACTCTATCTGCTATCAAGTATAGTCATCTTCACTCACTTTGCTTTACATGATTATTTTTTTCTGTTAAATTATTCACTCATTTTTCGTATTTGCTATCTGCTAAGTGCTATCTCCGCGTTATTCTTTGCCCATTGAATTGCATCATCTGATTGGGATAAGCCTTGTTGCATCATCTGATTGGGATAAGCCCACGTGTGTTGATTGTGGAAACCATGCCCCAGCCCCCAAGTCCACATAATTAAATTTGTTGCTATCTGCTATCTCCACAAAGTTAGTTTTTTGTGCACGAAATATGTTTTTGTGCTATCTTCTAATTATTGCTTTGATCATTGTTATCTGCTAATATTTTTTTTGGTGCTATCTGCTATCTCCTGATTTGATCATTTTTTTTGCCTTCAAGTGTCAAAATCTCAAATGAAATTAACATGCTAAATGATATCCTAACAGTGCTCACTGAATTCCTTTTTATGAGTTGTTTGTGATGACAGGGACCATAAATGCCAACAGATTTCCAGCATATAGATCCACTTCGCCTCAGCCTTCTCCACTTAATCTTCACCAAAAATAGCTTTTTTATGTGCAGTCATACTCAGCAGATTGATAACTTTTTTGTTCTTTTGTGTCAAGTTGTAATATGATGTAATAGGCTAGCAGATTGTAAAAAAAAATTACTCAGATCTGTAATGTTGGGATGAGGTTAGGAAGTAGGTCTAAATGACTTGAGTCTATAAAGTGGTCTGAAACACATTAAAATTTAAAATTATATGTTTTAATTTTTTTTTGGAAATGTTAGTGTGGGCCGGGCCCGACCCAATGCAAATCGGGCCGATGGGTAGCCCGTGGGCCGATTATTTATTAGTTGGCCCGGCCCGGCCCATTGACAAGGACTATCTCAGAGGCTCTCGAAAAATCATGTTTTTGGCCGGTTTCACTTGAACCGGCGATTTTGTTTATGAATCGATTGTTGGGTCTCGTTCCGGGCAACTGTTCACTCTGCATGGTGATTCTGACTTTAATCGCTTGTTTGACCCTTTAATCTTCGAGTTCGGTCTTTGTGTAAACTAAAGAGTTGTAGTCCATTTAGTTAGCTTCACAACAAAATATCGCATGCCTCAATTAGATAACGATCATGTGCTCGGCAAGCTTTTGAAGACAAATAGGTCAAAATGCTCACATTCTGCATTCGTTTGAATCATTGTATTTTTTCTTATTTTGCTCCAAATGGGCTACAAATCTTCAATTTAGTAAACTTTGACCTAGAATAAGAGTAGCGTGGTAAAATGATAATAAAATGTCCAGAAAACGAGCAGAAATTCATTGTAAATGAGTGAATATTTAGTCGATAAATCGACCAATCACTACACAAACTTTGTTCCTCATGAATATTTCATTGCAACCTACTTAGAGACTTATAGTTATCAATTTAATCTAATTCACAAGTTTGATTGATTCTCAGAGAACGTATGTCGGGCCTCTACATGTTGTGCTCTCCTCATTTAAAATTCGACAGATGAGAACTTCACAAGATAGTGAACCCAACAATCGAGCAGGATGGAATTAATATAATTTCGTAAAAGCCCTTGTCCAACTATTTTTTTTATGTAACTTATATATGAAGTTGTCATAATTTTTGAACTTCTGTATTGTTGTTTTAAAAGTATGTTATAATTTTAGTTATGGTGACTCCAATTATTTGTCTTCATTTCATATCGTCTCTTTCTTTTTTTTTCTTTTCCATCCATTCAAATTTCCTTATGAAAGTTGTATGTCTGTTCAACTTGGGCTGTTCAAGATTGCTTGTAAGCTGTTTCACAAAGATTTAACAGATTGTGTTTCAGTGAGAGTTAGATGAAACTAAGATAGTGTGCAGAACAGTAAACGACACAGAATATGTTTACCCTATTCAGCTTAACATGCCTACTCCGGGGTGGGGGGGGGGGGGGGGGGAGTTACTCGGAAGCCCAAGTGGGAATCACTCACAATTGTTGACTCAAATACAACAGATCTTTAAGTAACTTAATCTCACTAGTTACCACTGTGTAATTGAAGCAATGTGAGCACATCTAACTCCTTTAGACGAAGGACCTCCTTTTCCCACCTCGATCTATCTCCCACAGATCGATGAATCTCTTCCTGAGAATTATGAGAATTACAGACCTTGAACACAGTCTGCTCAGCCAAGTACTCCGGCTTCCGGCGATCAAGCTATTAGTCCGTTGAGTTTCCGGCCAAGTCTGATTAAGATCGCAGCATTGTTTTTCTCTCAATCTCGGTCTGGATAACATCATGATCATCTCCAATCTCCCGAGATCCATAAATAGCTTAGATCCGCTTCACTTTGGAAAGAAGATCGCGCTCGATCACACTTTCCATACTTTGGGGCGAATCCAATATTTGAGGCGCCAATTCTGCGGAGCATCTTGAAAAGTATATTTTAGTATATCTCCAGAAAATATTCGTTGCTGCATCTCCATAGCATGTCCTTTGTTGACTCGATTCTGGGTGCGGATCGTGACTGACAATGTTACTCGCTCGTCCTGTCTGAACATAAGCTGTCTTACCCTCTGTTCCAACAGCATCGCATTGTTTGTCAAAAAGTATGCCACACACACATGAACAGCCTGGTTGTTCAGACATACTCTTCCAGCATTTGTTTCATCCAGACCATACTCAAGTTGTCACACACAAAAAAACTCAAGTTGTCACAGAATAGTATCATCTCCCCCTATTTCAGACCATACTCTTCCAGCATTTGTTTCATCCAGACCATCTGTGTGCAACAGCTTCCTGCAGCTATGTACTCAGCTTCTCCAGTCGACAGAGATATGCTACTTTACTTCTTACAGAACCAAGACACTAAGTTGTTTCCTAGAAAGAAGCATCCACCTGAAGTGCTTTTCCGATCTTCTGCACTGCCCGCCCAATCGGCATCCCCGTATCCAACTAAATGAGAAATACTGTCCTTGGTGTACCAGATTCCATAATTTGTTATTCCACTGATGTACCTGATTATACGTTTGACACTGGCCAGATGACTTTCTTTAGGATTAGCTTGGTACCTGGCACAGACTCCCACATCATACCAAATGTCAGGTCGACTGGCAGTAAGGTAGAGTAGACTTCCTATTATACTCCTGTACAGGGTCTGTTCCACACTAACTCCAGATTCATCTTTTGTTACCTTTATATGAGTTGCTGCTAGAGTATGCTTATGGCTGGCATTCTCCAGTCCGAATTTCTTCACCAGGTTTCTGGCATATTTGCTTTGAGTTATAAAAATCCCATCGGTTTTCTGATGAACTTGTAGACCAAGAACGTAAGCCATTTCCCCTACCATACTCATCTGAAATTCTTTTTTCATCTGTTCAACAAACTGGTCAACGAGCTGCTGAGATCGAGATCTGAATACAATGTCGTCCACATATATCTGAGCAATGATGAATTCCTGCTGGATGTGCTTGACAAATAAGGTCCTGTCCATTCCCCCTCGCACATAGCCATGTTGAACGAGAAATATCGTGAGCCGTTCATACCATGCTCTGGGTGCCTGTTTCAGTCCATACATGGCCTTGTTCAACCAATAAACATAATCAGGATGAAACGGGTCTTCAAAACGCACTTTTGACGTCCATATGAAACAGCTTGAAGTTGAGATGGCATGCAAGTGCGAGTAAGAGTCGTATGGCCTCAAGTCGGGCAACCGGAGCAAATGTCTCATCGAAATCTATGCCTTCAATCTGGGCATACCCCTGTGCCACCAACCTTGCTTTGTTTCGGGTGATGTTGTCTTTTTCATCTGTCTTATTTTTGTAAATCCATTTAGTACCAATAATGTTGGTGTCAGCAGGTCTCGGTATAAGAGTCCATGCATCGTTTCTAGCAAATTCGGAGAGTTCATCCTGCATAGTGCTGACCCAATGTTCATCCAGAATAGCCTCCTTGATGGTCTTTGGCTCAATTGAGGACAGAAAACACGAACCACTCAGCATCTCTGCAAAGTCAATAGTCTTGCCAAGGGTTTTCCTGGGTGCTTGAGGATCTCCAATTATGTCGGTGACCGGATGATTCTTCTTAATGCGCTGAGGAAGATGGATAGCAGGAGCTTGTTCAGATTCTGTATCAGATGCTTGTTCGTTATTCAGCGGGTCTGGAACATAGATTGTCTCACGGTTCTGATCCTCTTGAGTTTTGTTAGTGCCAGTGTCAAGACAGGTACCATCATCTTCATCTTTGCTGGATGAAATGTCTGAGTCTTGAATTGCCATGTTAACTGATTCAACCACTGTCTTGAATTGCCCGACTGTTGGTAGAGTATCTCAAGAATATTCCTTCAACGCTGCTGGGATTTAGTTTCCTTCTATATTCCCTGTCTTCATAGACATAGCCACGTACATCCAAAAATATGAAAATGTTTTACCGAATGTTTCTTACCTTTCCAGATTTCATAGCAGGTTTTCTGTGTTCCAGGCCGTACCAGAACTCTGTTTAGGGTGTAACAGGCAGTGTTCATAGCTTCAGCCCAGAAGGATAAAGCTAATTGCTTGCTATGAAGCATAACTCTCATCATCTCCTGAAGGGTGCGATTTTTCCTCTCTGCCACTCCGTTTTGTTGGGGCGTGATCGGTGCTGAAAACTGATGGAATATCCCTTGTTTGAGACAAAATTCATTCATGTCGTTGTTCTCAAATTCCATATCACGATCACTTCGGATGGCAATCAGTGTCATATCTTTCTCGCGTTGTGAAAATTCGCAGCGCCTCTGATAAACAGATTTGTGAACAAGCAGTTGCTACAGCACACTCTTGTTCACTCGGAAACTGTTTCACCAGAAAAGAACAAGGACAAAAGATTGTTCACCCAGTTCAGCCAAATTGCCTACGTCTGGGGAGGACTGTTCTCAGTCCTCAATCCACTAATCTCAAGGTTTCCAAGTACACACGGTTACAACCCACGCAACCTATGCTACTTAACCTTAGGTGGATCCTCGCACACAGTCAGAACAGGCTCTGACTTGTGTCTGCACACCCTCTACTGATATCTATCTAGAATAGCTACTGCCTCCTCGAAACTCAGCCTATTCTAAACAATACTCAGATTCTGCAGGATTGCTATAGCATCTGCTGTAGCACACAGCTGATACACAAACTGTCCGCATCGCTCCAAGCCTTCCGCTGAGCCGTTCGAACGATTTCACGAGCGCTGCACACTCTGGAATACTCCCCCTCACTCAGTGACCTTCTGTCACTAGCAAGTACTGCCGTCCAGACACTCGACCGAGTCACTCACTCGTCAATTCTTCCGCGGCTGCCCTTGATCAACCAACAAGCACCACTGCTCTGAATTGGCTTCCAGATCAAGCTTGGATCAGACTACACAAGTCCTGATCACCCTCTACTTCTGTCACCACAGCTCTGCGCTCACGATCTGCTCTCGGTGATAATCGAAGACCTCGTCCACACACCAAAATTACTCTCTCGGAAATCTGTGTGTTCTCGCTTTCAGCTCTCTTCTTCGATCACCCTTCATTGCTCTGAAGGGTCTCCATTATATAGGCGCGTCCACTGCTATCATTATCAGATTGTAGCAGTTCCCCTAGCAACATCAATATCTCCTAATTTCTAGGAGATTAGATTTGATTTGAGATTCAAACCAAATCTCCTACTTCAACTAGGAATCTCCACTGGAATATTCTCTTCAGCAACTTAGAAGCTCTCCTGAAGCTCTTAGATGGACTGCCACATCTTCTTTCCGAAAACCAGATTGCTGCTGCACGGACAGATGCTACAGCTCTTCTGAGCAAGCTCCTGCTAAAGCTTCCTCCTGCTATAGCTGCTCCTTGTTCAGCTGCTTGATCACTTGTGCTGAACTTTGGCTGTAGCAGCATCTTGTTCACTTGCTTGTTCACTTGTGCTGGTTTTGTCAAACACTGCCATACTGCATCATCAATCTCCCCCTTGGCATTTTGACAAAACCCTAGTCCACTGATGCACACTCCCATGAACATGCAAGAAAAAAAGAACTTAATACAAAAATATTTTTAGAACAAGAGTAATGGCCACAATCGGCCTTAGCTAAGCCACGCAGGGCCAAAGGCAAATAAGAGTTCAAAGTTCCAACAGTGCAGGTTGCAGGTCCATCAGTGCCTGTCTTGGGGCTGTCCAAACCTCAGTGCTGCTGAGCTAACCTCCAAGAATGCCCTGCTGGATCCCTAGCTCTCACAGGGGGAAGGTTAGCAGGGACTTTGCTAACCTTCTCTACTCTATTGGGAAGAAGAGGAGAATCAGCCTGGGCAGTGTTATGTTTCCTCAGCTGGCTACTCATGCCGGAAGTGCCTCCTCCAGCAAGCCCATAGTACCCTCTCTCATTTATGGGATAATGGTCTCTCAGCATCCGGAGCTTGGTGAGATTTCTGAAGGCTTATCTGAGGAGCTGCAGGTTTTCACAGTAGACCACAAGTTATTCAAAGAAAAGCATGCTGTGGATATTGCATATGAGGATCCTCTTCTGGTTGGTTCTTCAGCACCAGCCCCTCTGGAGGAATCTCTTCCCCCTGCTGCAACAATTCAGTCAGCTCTTCGCGCCAGAATTGTGAGCCATCTCAGGTCTGAGCTGCTCATTCTTGAAGCTGAAGCCAAACGAAGGGATGCCAGGCGTGGCCAGATTAGCAGTCTACTCAGAGACTTGGAGTTCCCGGAGGATGAGGAGCAGGCCCCTTGAGCATCTGTGACAAAAAGGGGGAGAGAAGATTTATATTGCTGAACTGCTATTGATGAACTGGTGTTTGTTTTTTTTCTTTTGACCCTGCGTGGTCATGCTATGGCTATGTGTGGCCACCCTTTGAATATTTATTCTCTCTTGTTCTCTTGTTGATTTTTATTTAGAACCTTTCTGGTTCACGGTAGTTTGCTCCAGTGTTCTAAGGTTTTGTCAAAATGCCAAGGGGGAGATTGATGTTGTAAGTATGGCAGTGTTTGACAAAACCAGCACATGTGAACAAGGAGTTGCTGCAGCACAAGTAAACAAGCAGTCCAGCAGAAGTGAACTAGCAGCAGCTGCAGCAGGGGATGCTACAGCAGGAGCTTGTTCAACTGGCTGTATCAACCGTCCAAGAAGCAGCAGCAACCTGGGCTTGTCCAGAAGAGCTGGAATCTCTATGGAGAACATCTGAAGAATTTCTAAACTGCTGAAGAGTTTTTTCCAGTGAGGTTTACTAGCCAGAGAAGGAGTTTTGCATTGAAGATAACGATCAAATCTAATCTCCTAGATTTTAGGAGACAATTGTTCCTTTTGGGACATTGCCTAAACCTGGACATTGCTAAAAGCTGGTGATGCTATTTAAGCAGAAGGGGTTTAGAGCAGAAGGGTTGATCGAAGCTGAGGGATACACGAGTGCATACACAGAATTCAGAGAGCAATTTGTGGTGTGCGACGGACGTTTTTCTTCGATCATCACCCAAGAGCAGAGCGTGAGCGCAGAGCTGTGGTGACAGAAGCAGAAGGTGGTCAGGACTTGCAGAGTCTGATCCAAGCTTGATCTGGAAGCCAATTCAGAGCAGTGGTGCTTGTTGGTTGATCAAGGACAGCCGCGGAAGAATTGACGGGTGGTTGGCTCGGTCAAGTGTCGTGCGGCAGTACTCGCTAGTGGCAGGTGGTCACTGAGTGAGGGGGAGTATTCCAGAGTGTGCAGTGCTCGTGGAATCGTTGGAGCGACGCGGACAAATTGTGCTTCAGCTGTGTGTTACAGCAGATGCTGCAGCAACCCTGCAGAGTGAATGTAGTTTAGAATAGGCTGAGTTCTTTGAGAAGACTGTAGCTATTCTAGATTGACATATTTTAGAGGGTGTGCAGACACAAACCAGAGCTTGTTCTGATTGTGCCGAGTGATCCACACAAGGTTGAGTAGCATAGGTTGCGTGAGTTGTAACCGAGTGTACTTGGAGACCTTTGGTTTGAGTGGATTGAGGACTGGAGAATAGTCCTCCCCAGACGTAGGTAGTTGGCCGAACTGGGTGAACAAACTTTGTCTTGTTCATTGTTTGCTGAGACAAGTTCCGAGTGAACAAGAGTGTGCTGCAGCAACTGCTTGTTCACGTATCTGTCGAATTGAGACACTGCGAATTTCAATTGGTATCAGAGCGGGAGCTCAACACACAGAGTAAAAGATCCTACAGTGTCTCTGAAAAAGCCAAGACAATGAAGGAAGGACAGAGCACAAGCAGACCTCCATTGTTGGAAGAGAGCAACTATGGATATTGGAAAGCTAGAATGAAAGCCTTTCTCAAGGCTATTGATGAGAAGACATGGAGAGCTGTCGTAATCCAGTGGTCTCCCCCAATCACCATGGATGAACACGGAGTCACAAGGATAAAGCCTGAAGAACAATGGACTGCTGAAGAGGGTGCTGCAGCAACTGGAAATTCAAAGGACCTGAATGCAATTTTTGCTGCAGTTGATGCCAACAACTTCAGGCTGATTTCAAATTGTGACTTGGCTAAACAAGCATGGGAAATTCTGCAAACTGCACATGAAGGAACTGATAGAGTGAAGCTGTCAAGACTCCAGATCATTGTCTCTCAGTTTGAGAATCTGAGAATGCTGGAAGAAGAGACTGTCACTGAGTTTAATGCCAAACTCTGTGATCTTGCAAATGAAGCCCATGCCCTTGGTGAACCTATCCCTGAAGAGAAGCTGATCAGGAAGGTTCTCAGATCGCTGCCCACAAAATTTGACATGAAAGTGACGGCCATTGAAGAAGCTCAAAATGTCAGATTCATGAGGTTGGAAGACTTGATGGGGTCTCTCAAACAATTTGAGATGAAATTGGTTAAAGAGAACACCACTCCCAAGGACAAGAATGTTGGACTGAAAGCTGAAACAGAAGCCAAGAAGACAGTTCCAGATGATCAGCTGAGTATGCTTGTCAAGAATCTTGGAAAGCTCCTAAAGAACATGGACTCAAGAAATGGGAAAAGCTCCTCCTCACGAAAACAATTCAGAGGAGGTGGTGAAAATAAAAGGAAAGGGAAGGAACCAGCTCAGGATGAAGATGAGAAGAAAGAAATGAAAAAGGGAGTTCAATGCTGGAACTGTGAAGGGTATGGACACATTGAGGCTGACTGTCCAAGCAAACCCCTCAAAAACTCAGAGAAAAAGAACAGTAAGTCCATGACAGCTAAATGGAGTGACTCTGATGAAAGTGATGAATAAAACTGTGTTGTGCTGACCAGTGTATCAGATTTCAACCTTAAAAAGCTTAAGAAGGAAGAATTTCACTATGGGATTGAAGTATCTGAAAGTGAAGATGAAGAGGACCCATCTGACAGCCTTGTTGACCATCTGAGGAAGATACTCGAGCAGTGTGAGGCAGTTCTTCAGACCAATCGAACATTGACTGACAGAGTCAATCTCTTGGAAGAAGATCGAAGGAAAAGTCTCTTCTCATCCAATAATCAAGTCACCATTCTGAAAAGGGAAGACTCTGGAAGACAGATCTCTGTTGGATCCTCTCCAGCAACAGCCAAGACAGTTGATCCGTAGAATAATATCTTGGACGAAATACTGTCTTACCAAAGACTTGGAAAAGGGAGAACAGGGCTTGGATATACTTGTGAAGAAAGCTCTAGAGGGACAGTTTTCATTAAAGCCTCAAATGCTGAGATAGATGAAAAGAATAATTCAGATGACTCTTCAAAACCTGCAGAGAAAGATGGAACTAGGCATGTGAACAAGAGGATGCTGCAGCACCGGGCACATCATTTTTCTCTAACAAAGCTAAAGGCTCAGAATAGAAGGGGCTCTTGTACAAGTGTTAGGAATCAGAAGATTACCTCCAATCTGAAGAAGCTGCACAAAACCTCCTCAGTTGAAAAAAGGGGAGCGAAATCCAGAACCAACACATGCTGCATTAAGACTGCGTGTCATGTAGCTTCAAGAAAAGCTCCTTGCTGGAAAGAATCGCAGAGGATGATTGCTAAAACTGCTGCACAAGGGCACTGGATCGCTAAAGACAAGGGAAAAACACAGACTTTACAGGTATGGAAACCCAAACATGACAAACGAAGAGATAGAAGGCTGGAGGGTCAGAAAAGGAGAAACTATGGCGTATCTCAGGTGTGGGTAAAGAAATCTCCATCAGAACCTCTTAAGGATCCTCCGAGCAAAGCTATTGTCTGAACTAAGCAGGTGAACTAGCTCGCATGTGCTATAGCAACCTGGCCAAGAATAAGCTTGTTCACATGTTTTGGTTGCTAATGATGGGAGAAGGCACATGTGAGGCACGTGATCTAACAACTTCAAAATGGAAAAGAAAATAACGGGTAAATCATTTTCTAGGGCAAAGACAAGGTGCAAGGCGCTCCCCAAAAATCGCTGCCGATCATCCTCTGAACGCTCCTTAAACCTTCTGCAATCTAGCTACAATGGTGAAGACGCGCGGTTTGAAGAAGAATCTGGCAGCAGACCGACAAAACAGGTCTGAAAGAAGGACCAAGTCTCGCAATGAAGCCCCTGCTCAGCGACTGGATATGGTAGTGTGGGAACCAGCTCCTTTTCCCGTGTCGCACAGAGATCCTACCTCACAAGAAGGAACCTCACAGAAAAGGAGGCGCCTGGTGCGTGATGGAGAACCTGTATCCAGTTCAGCTGTGCTATCTGAAAAAGCTGTGGCTGAGGAAGACTCTGGAGAAGTACAAGCTACAGAACATGCTGTAGCAGGTTCTGCAGAAGAAAGTTGCAGAACACTTGTTATGTCCCCGGGCATTGTGGGTGAAGGGGAGGAAACAGGAGCCGAGTCTCCTGAACAAGAACCTGCTGCAGCACATCCTCCTCCACCTTCAGACAAAGGAAAAGCTCCTATCCTAATCCCAATCTCCAGCAGTGAAGAAGAAGAATCAAGTGAAGATGCAAATGCTTCTGGTGAACCGTCTGTGAGAGGACATCCAGTGGCAGACTTATCTGCTCTCACAGTTGAAGGTATTTGGTTCAGAAACAGGAGTGCGTCTCAATCTTGGAATGATGTTGAGAGGAAGCACATTGTGGCCGAAAAGAGACTGGTTCAGGACAAGTACAAATCAGCAGCTATGATCCAGCTTCTCACAGAGGTAAACCTTCTCAAGTCCCTAACCTTTCCATTCAGATTCAACATAGCTCTGGTTAGGGAATTTATTGTGAATATGGAAGAGAATTTTGGAGAAGAAGGCGTGGATGAGTTTGGGAAAAGTTGGGTAAGGGGTAAGACAGTGATTATTACCCCTGAGAAAATTGATGAATTTCTTGGGATCCATGAGAATGCCAGAGCTCCCACTATTGTTCAGCCAGAGATATTGGCTAAAGTTCTGACAGGGGGAGTGTGCCTGTCTTGGGGCTGTCCAAACCTCAGTGCTGCTGAGCTAACCTCCAAGAATGCCCTGCTGTATCATCTAGGCATCAGAAACTGGATCTCTAGCTCTCACAGGGGGAAGGTTAGCAGGGACTTTGCTAACCTTCTCTACTCTATTGGGAAGAAGAGGAGAATCAGCCTGGGCAGTGTTATGTTTCCTCAGCTGGCTACTCATGCCGGAAGTGCCTCCTCCAGCAAGCCCATAGTACCCTCTCTCATTTATGGGATAATGGTCTCTCAGCATCCGGAGCTTGGTGAGATTTCTGAAGGCTTATCTGAGGAGCTGCAGGTTTTCACAGTAGACCACAAGTTATTCAAAGAAAAGCATGCTGTGGATATTGCATATGAGGATCCTCTTCTGGTTGGTTCTTCAGCACCAGCCCCTCTGGAGGAATCTCTTCCCCCTGCTGCAACAATTCAGTCAGCTCTTCGCGCCAGAATTGTGAGCCATCTCAGGTCTGAGCTGCTCATTCTTGAAGCTGAAGCCAAACGAAGGGATGCCAGGCGTGGCCAGATTAGCAGTCTACTCAGAGACTTGGAGTTCCCGGAGGATGAGGAGCAGGCCCCTTGAGCATCTGTGACAAAAAGGGGGAGAGAAGATTTATATTGCTGAACTGCTATTGATGAACTGGTGTTTGTTTTTTTTCTTTTGACCCTGCGTGGTCATGCTATGGCTATGTGTGGCCACCCTTTGAATATTTATTCTCTCTTGTTCTCTTGTTGATTTTTATTTAGAACCTTTCTGGTTCACGGTAGTTTGCTCCAGTGTTCTAAGGTTTTGTCAAAATGCCAAGGGGGAGATTGATGTTGTAAGTATGGCAGTGTTTGACAAAACCAGCACATGTGAACAAGGAGTTGCTGCAGCACAAGTAAACAAGCAGTCCAGCAGAAGTGAACTAGCAGCAGCTGCAGCAGGGGATGCTACAGCAGGAGCTTGTTCAACTGGCTGTATCAACCGTCCAAGAAGCAGCAGCAACCTGGGCTTGTCCAGAAGGGCTGGAATCTCTATAGAGAACATCTGAAGAATTTATAAACTGCTGAAGAGTTTTTTCCAGTGAGGTTTACTAGTCAGAGAAGGAGTTTTGCATTGAAGATAAAGATCAAATCTAATCTCCTAGATTTTAGGAGACAATTGTTCCTTTTGGGACATTGCCTAAACCTGGACATTGCTAAAAGCTGGTGATGCTATTTAAGCAGAAGGGGTTTAGAGCAGAAGGGTTGATCGAAGCTGAGGGATACACGAGTGCATACACAGAATTCAGAGAGAGCAATTTGTGGTGTGCGACGGACGTTTTTCTTCGATCATCACCCAAGAGCAGAGCGTGAGCGCAGAGCTGTGGTGACAGAAGCAGAAGGTGGTCAGGACTTGCAGAGTCTGATCCAAGCTTGATCTGGAAGCCAATTCAGAGCAGTGGTGCTTGTTGGTTGATCAAGGACAGCCGTGGAAGAATTGACGGGTGGTTGGCTCGGTCAAGTGTCGTGCGGCAGTACTCGCTAGTGGCAGGTGGTCACTGAGTGAGGGGGAGTATTCCAGAGTGTGCAGTGCTCGTGGAATCGTTCGATCGGCTCGGCAGAAGGCCTTGGAGCGACGCGGACAAATTGTGCTTCAGCTGTGTGTTACAGCAGGTGCTACAGCAACCCTGCTGAGTGAGTGTAGTTTAGAATAGGCTGAGTTCTTTGAGAAGACTGTAGCTATTCTAGATTGACATATTTTAGAGGGTGTGCAGACACAAATCAGAGCTTGTTCTGATTGTGCCGAGTGATCCACACAAGGTTGAGTAGCATAGGTTGCGTGAGTTGTAACAGAGTGTACTTGGAGACCTTTGGTTTGAGTGGATTTAGGACTGGAGAATAGTCCTCCCCAGACGTAGGCAGTTGGCCGAACTGGGTGAACAAACTTTGTCTTGTTCATTGTTTGCTGAGACAAGTTCCGAGTGAACAAGAGTGTGCTGCAGCAACTGCTTGTTCACGTATCTGTCGAATTGAGACACTGCGAATTTCACCCCCTTTTTGTCATAGATGCTCAAGGGGCCGTCCTCCATCCTCCGAAAATACCAAGTCTCTAAGCAGACTTCTAATTTGACCGCGTCTAGCATCCCTTCTCTTTACTTCTGCTTCCAAAGCGAGCAGCTCAGATCTTAGATGGCTTATAATTTTGGCATGGAGGGCTGCTTCGATAGAAGCGGCAGGGGGAAGCGGTTCCTCTAGAGTGGATGGGGCTGAAGAACCAACCCGGAGAGGATCCTCATAGGCTATGTCCACTACATGCTTTCCTTTGAAGAGTTTGTGATCCACTGTAAATACCTGTAGCTCCTCGGACAACCCCTCAGTAATCTCTCTTAGTTCTGGATGCTGAGAGACCATCATACCATAAATGAGGGACGGTAACACAATGGGCTTGCTGGAGGAGGCACTGCCAGCATGAGCAGCCACCAGGGGAAACATCACACTACCCAGGCTAATTCTTCTTCGTTTTCCAATCGAGTGTAGAAGGTTAGCAAAGGACCTGCTAACCTTTCCCCTGTGGGAGCTGGGAATCTAGTTCCTAATGCCTAGGTTGTACAACAGGGCATTTTTGGAGGTGAGTTCAGCAGCACTAAGATTTGGTCCACCCCAAGACAAGGACACTCCTCCCGTGAGGACTCTAGCCAACACCTCTTGTTTGACATTTGTGGGCTCTCTAGCATCACTGTCTATCTCAAGAAATTCATCTATTTTCTCAGGGGTGATTACTACTTTCTTACCCCGCACCCAGCTCTGTCCAAAAACATCCCCTTCTTCCTCACCAAATTTTTCTTCCATGTTGACTATAAATTCCCTGACTAATGACGTATTGAATCTGTACGGGTAAGTGAGGGACTTCAGTAAATTTACCTCAGTAAGAAGCTGGACAATGGATGCAGATTTGTATTTGTCCAGGTCCAGTCTCTTCTCTGTCACAATGTGCTTCCTCTCTACTGAGCTCCAGGATTGTGAGGCGTTCTTGTGTCTGAACCATATTCCACCGACAGTCACTGCAACAGTGTCATCTTCTTCACTGGGCTTCAAAATCACAGGTCTTCTCTCGGAAGGTTCTCCTGTAGCATCCTCACTGGACTCCTCTTCTTTACTGGACTCCTCTTCTTCACTATTGGAATCAGGAATGATGATTGGTGCTTTTCCTTTGTCCGAGGGAGGAGGAGGATGTGCTGCAGCAGATTCTTGTTCAAGCACTTCAGCTTCCATCTCCTCCCCTTCTCCTTCTATGCATGGGGATTTGACAAGTGATCTGCAGCTCTCTTTAGTGTGACCTGTCACAGCATCCTCTGCAGCTTGTACTTCTCTTGAGGCTTCATCAAATAATTCCTCTTCATCCACTGTTGTTGCACTAGAGGTAGGCTCCCCATCACGGACTAGACGCCTCCTTTTCAGCGAGGTTCCTCCTTGAGGAGAAGGAGCGTTGTGAGACACAGGCAGAGGTGCGGGCTCCCAGACCACCAAGTCTAACCGCTGAGTAGGGGCTTCATTGCGGAGCTTGGACCTCCTTTTGGTCCTGCCTTGCCGTGTTGCAGCCATTTTTCTTCAGTCCGCGAGTCTTCACCATTGTTAATAGCTGGAGAAGTTCGAGCAGAAGAGGAAGGTTGATCTGAGTGTACGATTTGGGAGAAGCTTCACCAGAATGAGCCCTAAAATTTGATTTTATCCGCTATTTTTTTTCTTTTTATATGAGATTTTGGGCTCACGTGCCCTGCATGTGCCTTTTTTCAATCTTTAGCAACCAGATTATTTGAACAAGCTTCGTCGGACCAGGTTGCTATAGCAAGCAGAAGCTGGTTCTCCTACACATCCTGGATAACACCTTTGTAGGGAGGATCCTCGTGAGACTCTAATAATTGTTTCTTTACCCACACTTGAGTTTGTCTTGATTTCCCCCTCTTCTGACCCTCAAATTCCTGGTCTATTCGCTTCTCACATTTGAGTTTCCACAGTTTCAGACTTTCAACCCCATTGCTTTTCAGTTTGTTGCCTTTGGGTTTCCATATTTGAGTTTTCTTTGATACTCTTTTGCTTGCTCCATCCCAGTGTGCTGGTTTCTCTATTATTTTGACTCTCCATTTCAGTTCTGAACGTTGATGAAGATTGCCAAGATAAGCTGAGGTGTAGGACATCTGACAGTGATCATTGAGATTAGATTTCCTTCTTCTGAAGTTACCCCTGGTCCTGGTAACCTTTCTGTGCATCAGAGGATTCTGCAAGCTGAAATATTTTCTTTGAGGACCTTTCTTCTTTCCATAGGGCTGTGGATAGCTTCCTTTGTGAAAATTGGCATTTGATACAGGGGGTTGATACAGCGGTTGCTGAAGCACTTCCTGGTTCAGATTGACATTTAATTCTTCCTCCATCAGTTTCTGGCGGAGTCCACCTTTCTCTTCACTGTCCTCAATTTCCTTTGTTTCTACAGCCTTAACAAAGACTGGTTTACCAGAGGTTTCCTCACCTGTATATCCCAGGCCCATTCTTCTTCCTCCAAATCTTTGATAGGACAGAATTTCATCCAATATATTTTTCTGAGGATCAATTGTTGGAGGAATACTGACAGCAGGGTTCTTGAAGGCAGCTTCTCCTTTCTTCTGTAGGATGACTGGTCTACTGAGTGTTGACAATTTCTCAAGCAACTCCTCCCTCTCTTCTTCCAGATGGTTGACTCTGTCATTTAAAGCTTGGTTTACTTTCAGGGCATCCTCACATTGACGAAGAATGTCTAACAGATTTTCTAACATGTTGTGAGTATAGTCATCTTCTTCTTAGCTATCTGAGACAGCAATCCCATAATTGAACTCATTCTTTATTGCTGTTTCAGATTCATAAGCGGATACACTAGCTAACACAATAATATTTTCTTCATCGCTTTCTTCAGAGTCACTCCATGTTGCTGTTAGTGATTTGTTCTCTTTCTTGTCAGAGTCTTTGGCTTGCTTGCTGGGACACTCAGCTTCTCTGTGACCGTACCCCTCACAGTTCCAGCACTGAATCCCTTTTCTTCTTTCTTTCTTCCTATTCAGCTGATTCTTTGCTCTTTCTCTAATTTCCTCCACCTCTTCTGGATTGTCTTCGAGAAGTTGAGGTCTGCCCTGACCTTGTTCCCATGTTTTTCAAGAGCTTTCCGAGATTTTTTACCAGCAGACCCAGTTGATCATCAGTTAAGGGTTTCTTTTCATTTGTTTCAGCCTTCAATCCAACATCAGTGTTTTTGAGGGGAGCATCTACTTTGACTAACTTCATCTCAAACTGTTTGAGCGATCCAATTAATTCTTCCAGCCTCAAGTGTCTGACATTTTGAGCTTCTTCAATGGCCGTCACTTTCATGTCAAATCTTGTGGGCAACGATCTGAGTACCTTCCTAATCAGCTTCTCTTCAGGGATAGGTTCTCCAAGAGCATGGGCTTCATTTGCCAGGTCACAAAGTTTTGCATTGAACTCAGTGATCGTCTCCTCTTCTAGCATTCTCAAATTTTTAAACTGCGTAGCAATAATCTGTAATCTTGACAGCTTTACTCTATCAGTTCCTTCATGGGCAATTTGCAGAATTTCCCAGGCTTGCTTGGCCATATCACAGTTTGATATCAACCTGAAATTGTTAGCATCAACCGCAACAAAGATAGCATTCAGAGCCTTTGAATTACCAGTTGCTGCAGCTCCCTCTTCAGCAGTCCATTGTTCTTCAGGTTTTATCCGTGTAACTCCCTATTCATCCATGGTGATCGGAGGAGACCACTGGAGCACAATAGCTCTCCAGGTCTTCTCATCAATGGCTTTGAGAAAGGCCTTCATCCTAGCCTTCCAATAACCATAGTTGCTTTCTTCCAACAATGGAGGTCTGCTCATGCTCTGTCCTTCCTTCATTGTTCCTTGACTTCTTCAGAGGCGATGTAGGATCTTTTACTCTATGTGTTGAGCTCCGGCTCTGATACCAATTGAAAATTTGCAGCGCCTCTGATAAACAGATTTGTGCACAAGCAGTTGCTACAGCACACTCTTGTTCACTCAGAAACTGTTTCAGCAGGAAAGAACAAGGACAAAAGATTGTTCACCCAGTTCAGCCAAATTGCCTACGTCTGGGGAGGACTGTTCTCAGTCCTTAATCCACTAATCTCAAGGTTTCCAAGTACACACGGTTACAACCCACGCAACCTATGCTACTCAACCTTAGGTGGATCCTCGCACACAGTCAGAACAGGCTCTGACTTGTGTCTGCACACCCTCTACTGATATCTATCTAGAATAGCTACTGCCTCCTCGAAACTCAGCCTATTCTAAACAATACTCAGATTCTGCAGGGTTGCTATAGCATCTGATGTAGCACACAGCTGATGCACAAACTGTCCGCGTCGCTCCAAGCCTTCCGCTGAGCCGTTCGAACGATTTCACGAGCGCTGCACACTCTGGAATACTCCCCCTCACTCAGTGACCTTCTGTCACTAGCAAGTACTGCCGTCCAGACACTCGACCGAGTCACTCACCCGTCAATTCTTCCGCGGCTGCCCTTGATCAACCAACAAGCACCACTGCTCTGAATTGGCTTCCAGATCAAGCTTGGATCAGACTACACAAGTCCTGATCACCCTCTACTTCTGTCACCACAGCTCTGCGCTCACTCTCTGCTCTCGGTGATAATCGAAGACCTCGTCCGCACACCAAAATTACTCTCTCAGAAATCTGTGTGTCCTCACTTTCAGCTCTCTTCTTCGATCACCTTTCATTGCTCTGAAGGGTCTCCATTATATAGGCGCGTCCACTGCTATCATTATCAGATTGTAGCAGTTCCCCTAGCAACATCAATATCTCCTAATTTCTAGGAGATTAGATTTGATTTGAGATTCAAACCAAATCTCCTACTTCAGCTAGGAATCTCCACTGGAATATTCTCTTCAGCAACTTAGAAGCTCTTCTGAAGCTCTTAGATGGACTGCCACACCTTCTTTCCAAAAATCAGATTGCTGCTGCACGGACAGACGCTACAGCTCTTCTGAACAAGCTCCTGCTAAAGCTTCCTCCTGCTATAGCTGCTTCTTGTTCAGCTGCTTGATCACTTGTGCTGAACTTTGGCTGTAGCAGCATCTTGTTCACTTGCTTGTTCACTTGTGCTGATTTTGTCAAACACTGTCATACTGCATCATCATCTTGGAATCTCAGAATCAAGTGGATTATAGTTTGCACTGTGTCTGACTTTTGTCTAAGAAATGGAGTCCAGGTGTAGCGTGAGAAATCATCAACACAAACTAGAAGGTAGATCTTACCACCAATACTTTCTGTTTGCATTGGACCCATCAAGTCCATGTGTAGTAGTTCAAGGATCCTGGTGGTACGAATTTGACTAGTTCCAGGATGTGCTGTTCTTATCTGTTTGCTTATCTTGCATTCACCACATAAAGCATCAGTCTTGCCTTTCAGTTCAGGCATTCCGCGCACTAATCCGAGTCTGGATATCTGCATCAAGGTTTTGTGATTCAAGTGCCCGAGCCGCTTGTGCCACAGAATCAGTTCATCTTGTTTAGACATAAAACAATGAGTTGTGACAGGTTCTGTGTCAGAATCTAACAGATAACAGTTATTTGAAGAACGAGTTCATCACAGAACACACTTCCCATTGTTGTCCACAGCCTGACATGCATCTTTGTCGAACTGCACATTTAGCTTCCCATTGCACAGTTGACTTATATTCAGTAAGTTGGCCTGAAGACCTTCCACCAGAAGGACCTTGTCAATCTTGGGCATTCCTTGAACAACTAGTGTCCCTTGTCCAACAACCTTTCCTTGTCCTCCTCCACCAAATGTAACACTTGCTCACAGTTGACTCGCACATTTAGTTTTTGTATGTTGGTCAGATAGCTGGCTTCCACAGTCATATGTGCTGAATAGCCACTGTCAAAGTACCATTTCTCCTTCTCCACATGAGTAGATGAGCTGTAAGCAACATAGCACTGGTCGTCATGAAATTTTGAGGCAGGAACTAATTGTCTCAACCGATACTTTGTCAGAAACTTGGGACATTTTCTCTGGATGTGTCCTCGAGTGTTGCAGAAGTAGCAGACACGCTTGTCTCTTGTCCATAGTGTATCGAATATGTGGGTAGGGCGAACAGCGTTAGCATAGTTAAGATTATTTTCTTGAATAAACATTGTCTTACCATTAGTCTTTGGATACTCATAGTCCAAACCAGGACTGCCACGACTGGTACGCTGAGCACCCAAAATAGTATCAAGTTTCATTGTTCCATTATTCATCATACTGACATACTTTTTTATTCTTGACAGTTCAGCCACTGCTTCTGAGTGTTCCAGCTTCTCCTTGTTCAGTGCTGCTTGCAGTCTCTTAGCTGTCTCAAACAGCTCATAATTTTCAGCCTTTCAGCCTATCACTTGCTCGCACAGTTTGGCATTTGCTTTTACTGCTTCCTCCCATTGTTCATACAACGCCTTGTATTTTTCAGCAACTGTTTCTTTGGTAATTTCTGTATCTGTATCACTGTCTGATTCTGGTTGTTCTAGTTCAGTGCTGGTTACATCTGTAATTGGTAAGAGCCAGATAGTTTGATTCTTCCTCCTCTATTTCAGTCTCTTCTATTCACTATCACTCCATCCAGCTAAGAGTGCTTGTTTCTGTTTCTTGAGTGTGTTGGCACATTCAGCTTGGATATGGCCAAATCCTTCACATTCAAAGCACTGAATTCCCTTGCCTTTTTCTCCTTTTTGAACCTCAGTGGTTCTCACTTTTCTGAACTTTCCATCTGGTCGATTTCTGATGTCTGTTCCTGATTTGTTGAACTGTCACTGGTTCAGCTTCCACATAAATCTGTCGAAATTTTTTGCGAGTAAGGCCATCTGTTCAGACATCTCACCCTCATCTTCAACCGTCTCTGATGCTTCACTTTTGAGAGCTATTCCATGGGGTTTCTTCTCAGGTGCTTCAAATGCGAGTTTCATTTCGAACGTCCGAAGAGATCCCATTAAGACGTCAAGCCTCATTCCCTTTACGTCCTGTGCTTCCTCAATCGCAGTCACCTTCATTGCATACTTCGGTGGTAGTGACCTCAAGACTTTCCTGACAAGCTTTTCATTGCTAATCGGTTCTCCAAGTGCGTGTGCTTCGTTAGCAATGTCCATTAACTTCGCATTGAACTCCTTTATAGATTCTTCCTCTTTCATTTTTAGATTTTCGAACTTGGTAGTTATCATCTGCAACCGGGACTGTGTCACCTTGTCAGTCTCTTCGAACGCTGTCTCAAGGATGTCCCAAGCCTCTATCGCTGCTTCACAAGTGGAAATGAGTCTGAAAATGTCAGGTTCAACTGCATTAAAAATTGCATTGAGTACTTTGGCATTGGTTGCAGCAGCTTTATCCTCATCGGCTGTCCACTGACTCTCCGGTTTAGGATGGGTTACTTCAGCTGTGTCTGCAACTATAGGTGCATCATACCGGAAAATTATCGATCTCCAAGCTCGATCGTCTATGGATTTGATAAACGCCCTCATGCGCGTTTTCCAATAAGGATAGTTCGAACCATAAAGAAGTGGAGGCCAAGATATGTTCTGTCCTTCTCGTATACTCATCTTGAACAGCTTTGTTATAGTCCCCAATCACACACTGTACAGCGAGTGTCCTGCTCTGATACCAATTGAAAGTTGTATGTCTATTCAACTTGGGCTGTTCAAGATTGCTTGTAAGCTGTTTCACAAAGCTTTAACAGATTGAGTTTCGGTGAGAGTTAGATGAAACTCAGATAGTGTGCAGAACAGTAAATGACACAAAATATGTTTACCTTGTTCAGCTTAACAAGCCTACTAAGGGGGGATTACTCGAAACCCCAAGTGGGAATCACTCACAATTGTTTACTCAAATACAACAGATCTTTAAGTAACTTAATCTCACTAGTTACCACTGTGTAATTGAAGCAATGTGAGCACGTGTAACTCCCTTAGACGAAGGACCTCTTTTTCCCACCTCGATCTGTCTCCCGCAGATCGGTGAATCTCTTCCTGAGAATTACAAACCTTGAACACAGTCTTGAAATTTCACAGTGTCTCAATCCGGCAGATTTGTGAACAAGCAGTTGCTGCAGCACACTCTTGTTCACAAGAATTAATCTCAGCAAGCAACAAACAATGCACAAGTTTGTTCACCCAGTTCGGCCAATCTGCCTACGTCTGGGGAGGACTATTCTCCAGTCCTCAATCCACTCAACCAAAGGTTCCAAGTACACTAGGTTACAACGCACGCAACCTATGCTACTCAACCTCTTGTTGACTACTCAGCACAATCAGAACAAGCTCTGATTTGTGCCAACACACCCTCTACAATATGTCAGTCTAGAATAGCTACAATCCTCTCAAAGAACTCAGCCTATTCTATCCTACACTACTCAGCAGGGTTGCTGCAGCAACAGCTGTAACACACAGCTGAAGCACACTGTCCGCGTCGCTCCAAGGCCTTCTGCCGAGCCGATCGAACCACTCCAAGAGCGCTGCACACTCTGAGTAACTCCCCCTCACTCAGTGACCACCTGCCACTAGTGAGTTCTTCCGCACGAACCTCGACCGAGCCTTCCACCCGTCAGTTCTCCCGCGGCTGCCTTTGATCAACCAACAAGCTCCACAGCTCTAAATTGGCTTCCAGATCAATGCACGAATCAGTCTCTGCAAGACCTGATTCTCTTCTGCAATACTCACCACAGCTCTGCGCTCAACGCTCTGCCCGTGTGTGTTTGATCAAAGAACAACGTCCGTAGTCACCCAGAAAATCCTCTCTCTGAAATCTGTGTCTACACTCGTGTATCACTCAGCTTCGATCAACCTCTTCAGCCCTCGAACCTTCTGCTTAAATACCCACACCACTTTAAGCAATTTCCAGGTTTAGGCAATTGACCCACAAGATCAATTATCTCCTAAAATCTAGGAGATTAGATTTGATAAATAACTTCAATGCAAATCTCCTTCTCTGACTAGCAAACCTTGCTGGAATATGCTCAACGGTATTTTAGAAATTCTTCTAAGCACTTTCACAAAGCTGCCATACCTTCAAAACGCACCCAGCACAAAACTGCTACTCGGACAGTTGAACCAGCACTTGAACCAGCACCTGCTGCAGCATCCCCTGCTGCATCTGCTGCTGGTTTACTTCTGCTGCCAGCTTGATTGTTTGAGCTGCAACAACTCCTTGTTCACCTTTGCTGTAGCTATTTGCTGCTGCTGGAATTTCCTAAATGCATTAGGAAACAATCCCATCAATTCTAAGGAAGATCCTCCAAGATCTCTACAAGATCATATCTTCACTTCAACAAATCTGCCCTTGTTCTTGAGAGACACTCCAGAAATATTCTCCTGAATATTCAGCTCTTTCCGGAAGCCCTTCGGTCCACTGATTTGTTGTTTGAATGCAATCTTCGAGAAAACTAATTTCTGCTACAGCATTTGTGCTGCAGCATCTGCTGTAGCACAAGCTGTCTGAAGGTGTGCAATACTTCTGCTGCTGAACTTCTGCTCCAGAGGTTGCTATTGCACTTGCTTACTCCATTTGAGTACTGAGATAGTCACTCTGCCCAGATTGCACAAGCTGATGTCTTCATGATCTCTTTCAGATTTTCGAGCACCCCAAGGCAACATTAAGTCGCGCGCCTCGTGAAGACATTAGCCACTTAATGTCTTCATCTGGAGCGCTACTTAATGTCTTCATCTGGAGCGCCACTTACTGAGTTTGCTCACTCTGGAATGTTCTTCATCAGCTGTTTTCTTTCCATACTTACTGTAGCAAGCTCTAGTTCACTTTGTAGGAGTTTGTCAATGATGCCACATACCTTCACAAGTCTGTTCAGCCAAGTACTCCGGCTTCCGGCGATCAAACTATTAGTCCGTTGAGTTTCCGGCCAAGTTTGATTAAGATCGCAGCATGGTTTTTCTTTCAATCTCGGTCTGGATAATTCATCATGATCATCTTCAATCTCCCGAGATCCATAAATAGCTTACATCCACTCCCGCTTCACTTTGGAAAGAAGATCGCGCTTGATCACACTTTCCATACTTTGGGACGAATCCAATATTTGAGGTGCCAATTCTGCGGAGCATCTTGGAGAGTATATTTCAGTATATCTCCAAAAAATATCCGTTGCTGCATCTCCATAATATGTCCTTTACTGACTCGATTCTGGATGCGGATCGTGACTGACAATGTTACTCGCTCGTCCTGTCTGAACATAAGCTGTCTTACCCTCTGTTCCAGCAGCATCGCCTTGTTTGTCAAAAAGTTTGCCACGCACACATGAACAGCCTAGTTCTAACACTTTAGATTTTAGGATTTCTCTTCTTTTCTTCTCTTACCCTCGAATCTTCAGTTTGTTTGATGATCACTTATCTCTATTGTTGGGTTCTTTATTTTTTGAAGATTCGAGGTGGAACCTCAGGTAAAATATTCGCTCTTTTATGTATATTATTGAAAACTTTATGGAAAACATTTGTCATTTTGCCATGAAAGAGTCGGTTCGTAAATATTTTTGGATGTACAAACAACGGAATCCCGGTGCGTCATATAATAATGAACTTTTTATGCACGTATCGAGATATTTCTTGAATCAACCACTGCAAATGTGCATGGTAAACTTTCGTCGTATTATTGCATGATTATTCCGTAGCAACACCGTCAGAGTATCATCGATAATATTATGCAATGGTTACTTTTACAGTGATAATTAAACCGTCATAACACCGTTGGAACCTTACTCTAACCGATGGAAATGCGGGGTTTATGGGGTGCAATTGCAGTGCCAAATATTTTTTCCAAATTTAATGTTAACATACAAATATTTTTAAATGAGGCCATAATTAATTGACCAGGGGCATATGCCCCTTCACCTTCACGTGTTGGGCCTGCTTTCAAGATTTGGCATAAACATTTACAAAATATGGGCATTGATTCAATATGGGCCGAGAGGGATTCCTCTCTTTTTTTCATTTTTTGTTTGATGAAATCAATGAACTGAATTTAATTTAACATCATATATTCATTTTTATCAGTACTCCTTTATAAGATAATAATTTAAATTTATTTAACTTAATTTATTTACTGAAATTTTAAATTAAAAAATGAGGACCTAAACTCAACAACTGATTAACTAAATCTAAGGAGTTAATTAGTTGAGGGCAACATCAAGAACTCAAGTAGCAACAAAGTTTGGTGCTTCACAGTTTGCATAAAATCCTCCTTTTGGCAAGGAAGCTAATTTGTTGAGCTAACACACCTACATAACAGCAGGCTGAAAGTAAGACAAGTGCATGCATGCTGTGGTTACATTTGGAACTTATTTATTTGTTAGAGTTTCATGATCATTGCGTATGTTGACCTACTCCTAGCTGCTTCCTTTCAGATCTCAACAGCAAGCCGGCCTTATGAGTGAGTTATCATCCTAAAACAAAACTCTTGTTTTGACCATCAAAAACTCGATTACTAATTTGACCACGCATGGATTACCAAAGGGACGTGGCCACAACAAAGTAATGCCACCTGCCACCAAGAGGTTAGGATCGCTTTAATAATTACGAAATAAGAAAACGAAAAATAACGATGAGAAAATTGACACAAGATTTATAGTGGTTCCCTCTAAATGTAGGAGGTACGTCTACTCGCTACTTGCAGGCTCAATCCACTATAATCATCCAGTCGGAAGATCGTTACAACCTCACAGAATAACCTCACGCACTCTCTCTCGTTTTCTAATTACATCAATTGACGGCAGACACGTATGAATAAAAAAATTAGATTTTTGGGCCGACTCGATACGACCATTACAATCCATGTGACCCATACGGTCAATTGGACCACTACGTGCAATACGACCTCAAAAGTTTCGAGGAATCCCGTACTAGTCGTATTGCCCGTATCAATACGAGTCATACGATCAAAACGACCAAGTCGATCAGCTTAATGCACTGCATAGGATCTCAGTAGTGCTTCTGTGCAGATTAAACTTCACACTCAACACAAGAATGCACATATGATTGATATCCATTATCTAGGCTTGCATATGGAACTGCTTAAGCAAGGTAAACCTTGATTGACTGAAGTAATAATAACGAATCACATCTATTCTCGGTATATTCAGTCGAACTGTGTAAACGAATGATGGATCTAACATCTATTAAGAACAACAAATAATATATTAAACGTGAATTAAATCTCACCTTAATAATCAAATACAGTGTATGTGGTCTTCAATCATTTAGAAGAGTGCTATCAAGTGCTGACCGTATCATCTTGCAACAAATGTTATGTATGTTTCATGAGGTCTTGGAAAATTTTCAAAGTTGGTTGACGTGGAATTTGTCTTGTATCAGTCAACTTCCAGCATGATTAGATTACTAGGCTACTACAGTCTTGAGGATCAGCTTGGGGGTCCAATACTGGTGGGGATTCAGAGAGAATCAACAAAGTGGATGATGGGGAGTAGGATGGATTGTAGTGAGTAGTGAACAAGAGAAGCAAGCAACTAAAAACATTATTATGGTCTCAAACTGCCATTTGTGGGATCCTACTTTGCCAACCAATATCATTCTCTCCCTCTTACTCGTAAAAGCACTCAAAATGTCACGTGTAGCATAAAGCGAGGACATTCATACTTGAGATGATAGTTATTGCATATCATCTTTCAAAGATCAATGAGTGTCATCGCCTATTGGAGTTTGTATAGGATAATTTGTCTTTAAGATGTCTCAAAAGAACATGAGTGTTCGATCGTGGTTCAAAACAACTTCATTTTGGAGTTAGTTTATGCTTTAAATGGAGTGTCACGTTTCATAGAAGTTCTCACCCTTTATGTTTGAATAGATGTTCATATTTTAATTCATTATATATAGCATAGATGCTTGTTTCAATTTGACAAAGTTTTTTGTGTATTTGAAAAGAAAGATTCTTAATTGGTAAATAAACAACATTTTTCAGTGTCGCCTATATGAGAATTGGTACCCATAAGGCCATAAATCTTGACATAATAATTGGATTTCAAAGCACTAATAAATGAGAGAAGAAAGGATATGTAACGAATGCTCAAAAAGTTAAAAGGGACGCTAATGCGATATCCACATTTTAAATAAGTATTTAGAACGATTGAATATTATTTATCATTTTAAAAAAGAACTAGTCTAATGGATGCGCCAGTGACGTGAAGGGTGGACTAATTTGATCGCATGTGCACAAGTCCATTTTGCACTCATTCCTACACAATGTCGAGGCGACACCTAGGTGGATTAATGGCTTTAAAGAGCATTAGCAAGCACTTGGCGACGCCTGGGGCGTTACTTCTCAAATGTTATAAAATTGAAGTCATTTTCTTCATTTGAATATAACGGAAACCACATAAACACAACTACAAATCCAACAGTCCACCCAAGAAAGTTCTGTAGTGCAAGAAGAATTGCTCGAGAGTCGTGTATCCTGGAAAGCTATTGACAAAGATTCCCAAAACCGAAGTCTGGCCAGTAATGCTTTAAGGAGATTGTCTAACGAGCATCGACTCTTCCTTAATCTAATTTTATTTAATTTCAATATTTCATTTGTTTTTACTAACGCACACATATTGTTGCATTGCATCGCAACAATCTTAAAGCGTTATTGTGCGATAAGAAATTATATTAAAGTTACAAACTGTTTGATTTTCTTGTAGTAATGGAATATAAAATTTAGAACCAGAACATAGACATTGATGACAATGTTCTAGTGGCGCCTGGAGGGCAGCCAATACCTAGTGTTGTGCCAGAATTAATCTCAACCATGCGTCTAGCCCGTACATGGTTTAAATATGGCTACGGCCAGGAATAAACCTACGACTTAGAGGCCTGAGTTGTTCATTGGATTGAATTTTAAGAGATGACAACAGAAAATGTTGTTCTAGTTGACGACCTTAAGGTTGGTCTGGTTTTTAATCGAGGATCTTCCTACTTCTTCGGAGGAAGAGACTTGCCCTCAAGTTTGCATTTCGTTCAACGCATGGGGTGATTCAGAGTATCTTCACCATAACTCTGTGATGAACTGCCTTGTAAACTCACAGTACAATGTGTACCGCATGAAACACTCCCCTAGGAAGCTTTGGGAATCTTTGGACCATAAGTATGAAATTGACAGTGCGTGCTCCAAGAAATACATTGTGGGCAGCTTCATTGAGTTTAAATATTGTGGATTCAAATATTGTAGTTAGTTAGATGCAAGAAATGCAGCTGATCATTCATGAAATTCATGCTGAAGGAATAGTGATCAGTGAATCATTTCAAGTTGCCTTGGTCATCGAGAAACTGCCTCCGGGGTGGAAGGACTTCAAGAACTACATTAAGCACAAGCGAAAGGAGATTAGTCTTGAAAGACTTGGTTGTTCGTCTTTGGATCGAGGAAGATAATCGGGGCTCTGACAGAAGGTTCAAGATCCAGTCAGAGAGAACTAACTTGGTGGAACACCGTAGAAGCTCAAAGCGGAAGGCGCCCTCCAAGAAGATTGGGTCAAAGATGAAAGCCTTTAAAAAGAAGCAACAACTCAAGCTCTAGGGTATATGCTTCATCTGTGATGAGGGTCATAGGGCGGCGTATTGCAAAGAGCCACAAAGAATGAAGAGGGAAGTCAATGCAATCGAGATGGCTTCCTCGTCGCGGTGATATCCGAGCTCAACTTGTTGTATTCAAATTCCAAGGAGCGGTGGTTGGTCACTATAGCAACCCGCAACATCTGCTTAGATAAGAAGACATTTTATACGCTACAGGCTACTGAAGCTAAAGAAAACTTATATATGAGCAACTCTACCATCGCCGAGATCAAGGGGAAAGGCATGGTGGTTATGAAGCTAACCTCTGGAAAGGAGTTGAAGCTACTGAGGTTCAGTATGTACCCGACATACAAAAGAACTTAATTTATGGGATAGTATTGATAGCCATGATTTAGAAAGGTATTTGAGTCCCAAAAAATTATTCTTACTAAGAATGGTATGTTTTTAGTTAGAGAGTATGTAAAAGATGGCATGTGGAAAATGAATGTAACGGCCATTGTACCCAAGAATGTCTGTTAAGGTAATGACATCATTGACAAAATAATTAACAAAGAAGATGCTACAGTGTCCTATGAAGTATAGAAGCTGGAGCATGGCAGTGGAATTGACAAAATAAAACAACAGCTAGAAGATGCTATAGCAACTTGTTTACAACAGAAGCTGAAGCAAGTTTCGCAAGCTGTCTGAGGTCAGCAAACATCTACCAGGGGATGCTATAGCAAATCGTGAAGGCTCAGAGCTAGAGCAAAAGTCGGTTAACATGGAGCTGCTCGAAGAGTGTCAAGAGAGCAGCTGCCGGCGTCGCAACTTGTCCGGGAGTCACCTGAACAACCGCGATTAATCAAAAGTCCTTGTTCAGTTGTCGGAACAAGATCAGTTTCTAAATTGGTTTTTGGAAATCAATCTCAACAAATCCGCAGGAATCTAAGAGAAGATTCCCTTGTGCAAAATTCTACGATTCCTAAAAGGATTAGTAGTCCTATGGTTGGTCGATGTCTGCTGCTATATAAGGAAGGGCAGTACATCAACAACACACACACCGAGAGAGAGATAGACGCAGAAGCTGAGAGCGGAAGGCTAAAGGCTAGAGCGCTGATTTGTGAGTGTGTGGCTGAGAGGAGATCAGGACTAGAGTAATCTGATCTACACTTGATCGAGAAAACTCAACTGGAGCGATGGCTCGTTGATAGATCAAGTACAAGCTTTGAAGCAGAGTTACGAAGAGAAGCTGCCGCAAACTATTAAAGATCAAAGCCCGGTTCCCTGATACTGACTGGAGGTCATTGATCGAGGGGGAGAGATTGAAAGAGTCTGGAGTACTCGTGGAAGTCCGACGTCACAGCAGAGAGTGTGTGTTGAGTTAAGGACAGAAGCTACAACAGCTTGACCAGTAAGTTTCTATAGCATCCTGTTACACATTGTAATGTATAGGCTGAATCTGTGTGTTCAGATCTATAGTTATCTATTACTAGAAGTGTGTAGACAGTAGAATCTAGCGTGTGTAATCAGACTGAGCGTAGATTCAAGCTAAGTTAGAAGTGAAGACTGAACTAGCATAGGCTGAGTTCTGGAATCCTTGTACTAGGAACCGAGCTTTAGTGGAATCTTGAGGACTCGGGAGAAGTCCTCCGCAAACGTAGGCAGTTGCTGAATTGGGTGAACAAATTGCTTGTGTCTTTCAGGTTCGGCTGATGTTAAGACAATTCCGCAAAGTGACCCAGAGGTTGCTATAGCAACCTGCTGATACAAGTCACCAGCAGTGCTGGCAATTTCAATAACAATACAAATAATTCTGTTATTTATTTTCTTGACTCCTCTAATTTATAAAATAAAAGATTAGGCCATGTATAATATGACACAATAAGGAAACTAATGAATTTGGAGCGTATACCATAATCTCAAATAGATTCCAAACACAAGTGTAAATCTTGTGTTGAAGCAAAATCAAGAAAAACTTCTTTTCAGTGTTAAATAAAAAACTGAACCCCTTGATCCATAGTGATCTTTGTGATTTAAAGTCCATGTCAATGAATGGTGATAACAAGTATTTTGTGACTTTTGTAGATGGTAGTTCAAAATATTATTATGTGTATTTTCTTAAAAGCAAAGATGAGACAATTGGCAAGTTTGTAGTGTACAAACTAGAAGTTGAGAATCAACTCAAGAGAAAGATAAGGAGGTTGAGATGTGACCGTGAAAGTGAGTTTGTAGAACCGTTTTGTGCTTTTTGTGCCCAACAATGAACTATTCAAGAAGTAATTCCACCGTACTCGGCTAAATGGAACGGCGTGGCCGGATGAAAGAATCACACTCTGAAAGACATGATGAATGCGATCTTCTTAAGTTCTGGGTTGCCCTAAGAAATGTGGGGGGGGGGGGGGGGGGGGTGGGGAACCATCTTATCAGCGCATTACTTTTTACATAAGGTACCTCGTAAGCAGGAGGAGAGGTCTCTTTATGAGTTATTTAAGGGGACTGAGTTTTCCGATAAATACTTACTGAGTGTGGGGGTGTCTAGGAAAAGTAATGGCCCATGATCCTAAGAGATTGAAAATAATATCTAAAACCATTGAATATGTTTTTATTGGTTATGCGCATAATAGTAATGCGTATAGATTCCTTGTGTATGAATCGAAAAACCTTGATATACACAAGAATTTCATAATGGAATCAAAGTATGCATCGTTCTTTGAAGATGTATGTCCTTATAAATCTAAGGAATACGAATTTGTTCCATCTCTTCAGATACCTAAGGATGTCGAGGAGTTAACTCAACAACTCAAGGAATAATCTATAAAGGAGATAGGTAGAATTTAGACGAAGTAAGCGAGATAGGATAGAGAAATCATTTGGTCCTAATTGCGTAACCTACATGCTAGAAAATGAACTCCGAACATATAAAGAAGCTATCGGTTCAACATAGGGTCTCTAATGAAAAGAAGTCATGAGGAGTGAGCTAGACTCTATCCTACAAAATCATACTTGGGAGTTGGTTGATCTTGCTCCTGAAAGTAAACCACTTAGCTCCAGATGAGTTTTCACAAGAGAGATGAAAAATAATGGGTCCATAGAAAAGTATAAGACAAGATTTGTTGTCAAAGGGTATAGATAAAAGAAAGGTCTAGATTGAAATTGCAGCGCCTTTGTTTGCTGAGAGTGTACAAGCAAGTTGCTCTAGCAAGTTGCTATAGCAACCTCTTGTACCACTGTGCAGACATAAGCTTGTACAGCAAATGAAAGATAGCACACACGAATTTGGTCACCAAGTTTGGCCAATTGCCTACCTCTGGAGAGGATTGCTCTAGAGTCCTCAACGATCCACTAGCCTTGGTCTTCTAGTACAACGATCCACTAGCCTTGGTCTTCTAGTACAACGATTCAGTCCAGCCTACGCTCGAACAATCTCTACTTCTAACCAAGCTACAATGAATCAGGGCTCGATCTAAATACCTTAAACCAGCCTGCACTACCTACTACTCACTTGACTTAATACAATAGTTAATCTGCTCACAGACCTAGCCTATTCGAATTAAGACAGCAATTACCATAGGTTGCTATAGCACACTCTTGTGTTGTGTAGCTTGTGCCGATTTTGTCCGCATCGCCCCAAGCCTTCTGTTGAGCTGATCGAACTGTTCCGCGAGCGCTGCACATTCCGGAATACTCCCCCTCACTCTGTGAACACCTGTCACTGATGGGAGTGAGTCTTCTGCCGTCTATGAGTTCCTCAAAACTCAAAACGCTCCCTCGACTCGCCGTGATAAGTTAATAAGCACACAGCTTCAATTGACATTCTTCAATCAGGCGCTAATCAGACTCTCCACCTCTCGATAAGTCTCTTCTCCACTCTGCTATGCGCGCGCGCTCTGCACTGAATGATCAATCTCCTTTCTGCTCAATTCTTTGATTTGCATTGTTTGCTCTCCTCAATTGATTGATTGATCGATATTCTGCTGCTCTGCCGAGCCTTCTATATGTAGCAACCTCCAGGCCCTATCGAAATTAGAATAGGAAATAGGCTGTTAAAGATAAGGACACCCACCTTCCAAAACAGCCTTATCTTATGAAAGCCATCAATATCTTGTAGCTGACTTATTGCAACAGGAGGGCGACTCTGGTAATATTCTAAACAGTGTTTAGAAAGCTCCTGATGCTCTTCTCTTTAAGTCTGGGTAGCTTGTTATTCGCGCGGCTCAGGATGCTCAACTCTTCTGCTACACGGAAAGCTGTAACAACCTTTTATTCGCTCTACTTGTTCACTCTCGAGGGTTTTGTCAATTTGAATGTCATTACCATAACATAAACTACTTTGATACATATTATCTAATGATGAGAATAACACCCATAAGGGTGATAATAGCCAGTGTCAGTGCAATATGCAAATTCATCAAATGAATGTGAAAACCTTCTTTCTCAATGGAGATCTCGAGGAAGAAATATTTATGGACCAACTTAAGGGTTGTATAGTGCCGGATCAAGGGAGAAAAGTTTGTAAACGTGTAAAATCTCTCCATGACTCAAATAAGCGCCAAAACGGTGACCCAAAAAAATTGACAACATAATGATGTCAAATGGTTTCAAAATCAACGAGTGTGACAAATGTGTATACATTAAGAACACTAAACACGGTTATGTGATTTTATGTTTATATGTCGATGAAATGCTCATTAAGGTAAGCAATGATCGCATGGTTTAAGTCTACAAAGTCTTTATTGAAGATATGAAAGATTTGGAACTAGCCTATGTACTTTTGGGTAACAAAATTACACTGACTACTGATGGACTTGTCCTAAGTGAGCCACACTACGTTGACAAAAGATAGCTCTAGTGTATCTAGAACTTCAATTGACACAAGTCAATATTTGTCTAAGAATAAGGTGGAAAACATCTCTCAGGTGAATATGCGAGAGTGATAGACAGACTAATGTACTTAATGAATTATACTAGACCACATATTTTCTCTAATGTAAGTAGACTTACAAGGTATACGACTAATCCAAGATCAGAACACTACAAATCAATCGTGGAAATAATGAGGTATCTGTGATTCATTCGTAACTATGATACCATATATTGTACAGTCATTAAGGGATTCATGGACGCAAGTTGGATATCTAATATACAAGACTCGAAATCCACAAGTAGATATGTATTCACATTGGGAGTTGCGGCTGTGTCTTGGAAATCCTCCAAACAAACCTTAATAATCAGATCCACTATGGAAGCTGGGTTTGTCGCATTAGATAAATGTGATGAAGAAGCTGAGAGGTTGAGGAATTTTGTGGAAGATATTCCTTGAACCAGGAAGGGGTGCCATGGTCAGAAATAAATCCAACCATGCGAATTGAACTGAACTGAACTGAAGGGGTGTCATTTTTACATTGTACGACGAACAGTTCAAGGACATCACATCTACTGTCTAGACAGTAAAGAAGTGTTTTTCTGAGGGAGGGTACATTGAGCCAGTTCTTGATTTTTGTTTTCACTTCTCGGTTTTATTCATGTGTGGGATTGTTAGTAAAATCTGTATTAAGTGTGAAGAAAATAGTGATGCAACCTCACAAGCATATTTTTAACTCTTTATAGTTTCAGTGTATATTTTAGGGGTCAAGTTGCAGTCAAACACAATTTATATACCTTGGTAAGCTAAGGTCGATCCAAGAAACAGGCGTGTGTATATATGACAAGCGTATTTTTAACCCTTTAGAGTTGTCAATTTATGTTTTAGGAGTCAAGTTACATTCAAAAAACAATTTATAAACATCGGTAAGCCAAGGGTCGATCCAATGAGCAAATATATATGTATATTATGCAAGATAGTGCCTTCATTTACCTATTCTAATAATGAAAAGGTTATAATTACCTAACTAACTGATTTTGACGCAAGAACAAGATTATGCAAATAAAATCAATATTCCATAATCAAACTTCACTCATGCCTAACACACAAATCATGCAATAATTCTAACAATCCAATAATATTATGGAGTACTGGAAATAACCTAATAACATTAGGCAAGTCGTCCAATCACGGATCATAGCCTGAATTAATCTAGACTTTTGAATGCCGCCCAATCACGCATCATCAACAATTTCGATTTACTAAACACAAGGTTTTCAGACAAATAATGTCACCTTTCTTATCATATCGTGTACTAACAGTATAGCTATCATGCTTCGATATTAATTCTACTTAATCCGGTTAATCACCTCAGATCTAGTCATATTTTTTGTTCTTAACCTATTTTCGTTCTAACAAGAAAGTATCACAATCAATGGCAAACATGCAAGAACGATGAATTAAGAGCAGTAGAATTAAAGAACTCCATTAACATAATGGTGATAAAACCAGAATACATGTATAAAAGAGAATTAAAGAAAAAGAAACGGAAAGTATGGAAGAATCCTTCACTACGAAGCCGAGTTTTCGATCTTTAATCTTCTTAGAGTCTTGAGCCGTCTTTCCCCTCTTCAAAAATTAGGTCAAATCTTGCTCAGGTCCAGAGTCCTTTTTTTCTAGGTTCTAGGTCTTTATTTATACCAAAATCAATTGGGTCGCTTTTAGAAATCAATTTCCGGACCGACTTGTTATGCCCGAATCAAAGTTGCTTCGTGCTGCTCAGAAGTTGATTCGACCAGCCCCTTGGTCGAATCAAAGTATTAGTACTGGACGAAGGATTTTGTGCTGGTCGAATTAATTTTGTTTGGTCGAATCAATTTTGATTCTCCCTAGCCTTCATTCTGATTCAGTCAACGCTGGTCAACGGATGAAATCTCCTCGAGTTAAGTTGATCCGGGCAGCCTGAGTTGATTCGACCAGGGTTGGTCGAATCACTTTTGATTCGTACACTTGCTTGGGCGAATCAACTTTGCATTTTTCTCTATTCTTGCTTGTTTTTGCCCTATAAACCTTCAAATCTGGTCTTGATGTAACTAAAAATTTGTAGCCCTTCGAATTAGCTTTCTAAAAAGATATGATTCGCCTCAATCGGATAAGAATCATGTGCTCGGCGAGCCTTTGATGACGAATAGGTCAATCTGCCCAGATTTGGTTTGTATTCGTCTGAATCTTTGTGTTTTGCCTTATTTTGCTCCAAACGGACTAGAGAGCCTCAACTTAAGATAATTTGACCTGAAACGAGAGTAGATTGGTAAAAACACAATGAAAATTTGGGAGAGGAGCAAAATTCATCAACGAATGAAGCGAATAATCGATAAGAAATTAACCGATCAATATACTAGTTAGCAAATAACGTGTTTAGCTACTCCTAACAAAAACTTAGAGAAGTTATGTTAATTACCCTAATGATGCTAAAAGTAAAAGGTTGATTTTATCAGAGAAGGAGTTCCAGGATCAAACTTCACCCATACCTAACGTACAAATCATGCAATCATTCTAACAATCCAATTATATTATAGAGTAGTGGAAATAACATAATAACATCAGGCTAGTCGAACAAGCACGGATTATCAACAACTTCGATTTATTAAGCCTACGGTTTTTAGACAAATAATGTCGACTTCCCTATCGATTCATGTACTAACAGTATAGTTACCATGCTTCAATATTAATTCTACTTAATCCGGTTAATTTCCTCAGATCCAATCATCTTTTTACTTCTTAACCTAATTTCGTTCTAACATGAAAGCATCCCAATCAATGGCAAACGTGCAGAAACGATAAATTAAGAACAGTAGAATTAAAGAATTCCATTAACACAATCAAACGTTACTAAGATAACATGAATTGTAGAGTACATGCATGGGATTCATAGGATCCCAGAATTAAAGGACTACTCTCTACTCATGGTGATTACCACCAATACAAGAGTAGTCTCTAAAGAAAATCACAAGATTCAGATGAATATGAACCAAAGAATGTACAGATTTACCTGTTCGTAGTCAAAGGCTTTCCGAGCACATGAATCTTATTCGATTGAGGTGTACCATATTTTGTTAGAAAGGTAACTCAAAGGGCTACAACTCTTTCTTTTACACCAAGACCAAATTCGAAGGTCAAACAAGAGTTAAAGTCAGAACCACCATGTTGAGTGAACATTTACCCGGTTCAAAGCAGAACTGTTTGTTCACAGAACGAACCGTCGGTTTAGTTTAGAATCGGCCTAAATGCAAGTATTCGAGAAGCTTTGAGCCTGCCCGGTTCATGACCGAACCGCCGGTTGGATCTCAACCGGCCCGGAACCTAATTCTAAAAACAGCCAATTTATTTTTAGTATAAACCTAGAACTCATTCTGAAATTACTAGCGCTACTGGTGACTTATATCAGCAGGTTGCTATAGCAACCTCTGGGTCACTTTGCGGAATTGTCTTAACTTCAGCCGAACCTGAAAGACACAAGCAATTTGTTCACCCAGTTCGGCAACTGCCTACGTCTAGGGAGGTCTTCTCTTGAGTCCTCAAGATTCCACTAAGTTCGGTTTCCAGTACAAGGATTCCAAAACCCAGCCTATGCTAGTTCAACCTGTACTTCTAACCTAGCTTGAATCTACGCTCAGTCTGATCACACAGACTAGACTCTACTGTCTACACACTTCTAATAATAGATAGCTATAGACCTGAACACACAAACTCAGCCTATACTATTACAATGTGTAACAGGATGCTATAACAACTTACAAGTCAAGCTGCTGTAGCTTCTGTCCACGACTCAACACGCACTCTTTGGTGTGACGTCGGACTTCCACGAGTACTTCAGACTCTGACAATTGCTCCCCCTCGATCAATGACCTCCAGTCAATATTAGGGAACTAGGCTTTGATCTTCAATAGTTTGCAACAACTCCTCTTCGCAACTCTGCTTCGTAGCTTGTACTCGATCTATCAACGAGCCAGCGCTCCAGTTAATTTTTCTCGATCAA
The DNA here is from genome assembly GCA_963678935.1 of Umbilicus rupestris. Taxonomy (NCBI): domain Eukaryota; kingdom Viridiplantae; phylum Streptophyta; class Magnoliopsida; order Saxifragales; family Crassulaceae; genus Umbilicus; species Umbilicus rupestris. Next base: position 1,928,840 of record OY787618.1, on the reverse strand, counting down.
GCGTAGATTAGACTACTCTGTGCTCCAGTGAAGATTCATGTGCTCGGAAAGCCTTTGACTACGAACAGGTAAATCTGTACATTCTTTGGTTCATATTCATCTGAATCTTGTGATTTTCTTTATTTTGCTCCAAATGGGCTACAAAGCTATAGTTTAATATGATTTTACCTGAATGAGAATGAAGTGGTAAAAGCACATAGAAAAGTTTGGGAGAGAAGCAAAATTCATCATCGAGTGGATGAACGATCAGTAAGTAAATCAACCAATCACATCCCCATTTTATGAGCCAATATTGAGGGTGGAGTACACCTCGGATTGAGATCAACTAAAAGTAATTAAATATCTTGAGATAAGAGGTATAAAATTGATTATTCATAAGTCAAAATCTAAGTTAAATTGAATGAGATATAGGTGCTCAAAGAGTAGTATAATATAGTGTATATGTGAGTCAATTAAGAATTAAATAGTCTAACCTCTTTACGCATTGTATCGTGAGTTTGATGGGAGATATTAGAGAGTAATATCTCTAAGGGTAGTTTTGCTTTTTATATTTTATCAAAACACTCTTTACCCATTTATGAAACTCTAATCTCCTTTTATTCTGTTCTTTTTACAACTTTAACACTATTTTTGCAATGTCCCAAACAATATTCAGGTGTCGTTTTGCTGCAAATTAAGTTATATTCGTCCTCATGCAAATTCACTTTAGTCATGTTGGGGTGTTATGTGGGTTAAGTCTTACCTCAGGGAGAGATACTAAAGAAAAGGTCTTATCCGAGACTAGGCATGGCCGTACAATGTGACTAGAATAATTGTGCCTATTTATGCGTTGTACTTTCACGTAGTACAAACTATTTTCAACCAAAAAAAACATATAATAATAAACCCTAAACTATATATACCAAATGTCCTCACTACTTTGAACAACTACATGACTGAATAAGAAGAAGAAGCAAAGCATATTTGAATGGAATTCAACGACAACGCCATTTATATACAAACAAAACATATTACTTAGTAGGGTTTTGGTATCTGAATATTATGACATTTCCTTTGTATCATTTACTCGATGCGCATTCATTATATTATGTTTGGCTACAAATTACAATGCAGTCAGTATTCACAGCTGAGATGGATGATACGTTAATGGAGAAAGAATTTGTTATTTGAAGAATAAAGAGTACATCAGCTCATCAAACTTATCAAAGAGTCGGTGATCCAAAACCCTAAGAAAAAAGTGCTCATTTGCATTTAGGCCAGGTTGCACTGAGGGAGGCTCTACTGTCTCTTCTTCCTCCCTCTTCAGCTTTTTTGTACTCTCCTTGCACATTATTTATAGTTTGGACCATTCTTCCTTGTCCCTTTGCCATCTCTTCTCACTAACTTTTCTGTCTAGAAATAACAACCGGCTTTTCCTAGACTGCATATAAATAATATTGAATGATTAAAATAAGCAAAATCCCAACTTAACTGGGGAAGACATGCTAGGCGGCCGGGGCCGGGGACGGTGGTTTGTGTTTGGCTGACGCTGGAAAGGTCGGGGTCAAAATAAAGACACCGAATTCATGTTGAATAAGAAATTGTATATGTGGCTGGCTTCTAGCTACGTATGATGGATCTCTTAATATCATCATAATATAACTGCATGCTAATACGGGACGTAGGCTAGATGCTTAATTCTTTACAAGTTATCTGCAGATCGATTGTACTCATCTATTTACTGTTTCAAATCTTTCATGCATTAGTTTCTTATATATTAAAAATTAACTATATGAGGCAGAGGGAGGGGCTTGGCTTCTTTCCAAATAAAAACATATATGATTATATTTGGTTGTATACTAACGTGCATCACCACACATTACAAGTATTAAGATATTCTTATCGATTTTTAGAATTGTCCATATTAGATTGAACATTCAATAATTGATTCATTACATAAAATTGTTCCTAGCACCCTGTAAATTTCTCATAACAACATTCATGTCTTATTATCCCCATTTTCTCCGTTTTTTTCTTTCCAAGTTAACTTGACCTATAAATAAACAATTAAATTAAACAAATATCATATATTCAATTAAAGTAGACATAAAACACATTCAGATCCGATACAGCCAAGCTAAATATGCGTAATTTCATTTGAAGAAAATTTAAAAAAAATAAAAAAGTACATTATTTAATAAATTCAAAAGCCCTAATATAATCGAATATATTTATGATACGATGGATTGAATCTCATTCCACAAACAACACGGTTACCCTCTCTTTGTGCTGTGCTTTCAAGTATACAGGCTTTAATAAAAGAAGAATTACTGGAATGTTGTTGTGCTAGTGTGTACATGGGCTGATTAAAGTATATGCCAAGTTGACTCCCAAGTGACACGTCTCTCTTACATGTTTGCCCTTATATAAAGTCCAGTCTCTGAGTGTGTGGCTCCCCATTCTCTGATCTTCATATTCCTGCAACACCATTTTCTTGACCTGCTTTTCATCCATGTCTCAACTCAACAATCCAGCCCAACCCAGATGGATGCTGCCACTTGTTTTCTTCCATGGAGCAAGGTACTTCAATCAACATTATTATATATTCATGTTGCTTTTGCTTATCGACTTATTACTTATCAAGTTTGCATAAAATTGTGGGTGCATCAGCCGCATTTTCAAGATGGATGCATTAGGAAGCGAGATTCTGCAGATAGCGTTCCCTGCAGCATTGGCATTGGCAGCGGACCCGGTGGCGTCTCTCATTGACACTGCCTTCATTGGCCGAATAGGCGCTGTGGAACTGGCTGCTGTTGGAGTTGCAATAGCTGTCTTTAATCAAGCTTCAAGGATCACAATATATCCACTTGTTAGCATCACAACATCTTTTGTTGCAGAGGAAGATACCATTAAGAAAATGAACCTGGCTGCTGAAACTAATAAATGTAAAGCAATGTCTCATGAACTCAATGCTGAGAAAACAGATTCAGAACTCGACATTTTAGAGAAGGGCATTGATAAAAATGTCCCAGACGCCAACGTTAAATCAGGTATATATATATGATCTATATGCCCTGAAGGCAGCCTAACTTACACAGACATAAACATGTCGAAAGGCTGATTTGTTTTTTTTCTTGTGTGATGATTTTTGAAGCAGATCATGTCACAAGTGGCGGATCGAAGATTGAGCCCGGCTCGGAGAGCCCTGCAGCCTCTGAAAAATATGACATTACCAAAAAGGAGAGGAGACATATCCCCTCAGCATCGACTGCAATGCTCTTTGGCACGGTTCTTGGCGTGCTGCAAACCATTGTACTGATTCTGGCAGCTCAACCACTTTTGAGTATAATGGGAGTGAAATCTGTAAGTGTCTTCCATACGTTTTTTAGAAATTTAATAGCTGTGTCCACACTGGACTAAAATACTCAAGCAAGGCTGAATTTATGTATGTGAAGAGCTCACCCATGCTGGCCCCTGCATTGAGATATCTGAGGCTAAGATCACTTGGTGCCCCGGCCGTTCTCCTCTCGTTGGCGTTGCAAGGGATATTCAGAGGCTTTAAGGATACAAAAACCCCGCTTTACGCAACTGGTACACGCAGATTGGAATCTCATTTTCTCATGCATTTATCCCATAAATCCAGTTATGTTGATAGAATGGTTTTTTTTTTTTTTTTTTTTTGTGTGGTCCAGTTGCTGGGGACGTAGCAAACATTATATTAGACCCGATCTTGATCTTCGCTTGTCGTCTGGGCGTCACCGGGGCAGCCATTGCTCATGTTTTTTCACAGTATGTTATGTTACATTTCTAAAGAAGCTAAACCTACCTGTTAAATAGTGTTGGTTTTTTACAGCTTTATTAAATTTAATGCAGGTACTTGATGTTTGCAATATTGCTGTGGAGACTAATGAAAGAAGTGGATCTAATGCCTCCTAGCTTTAAGGACTTGCAGTATCGTCGATTTCTGTCGAATGGTAGGAAAAATAGTTACAAGGATGAATCCTAAGCCGATCATTTTGTGTTAACCAGCATTTGTCTCCGGTTACAGGTATTCTATTGATGACAAGGGTCATAGCTGTTACATTTTGTGTGACACTGGCAGCATCGTTGGCTGCTCGCCGCGGGCCAATTCCCATGGCTGCCTTCCAAATATGTCTTCAAGTTTGGCTCACATCTTCTCTGCTAGCAGATGGTCTAGCCGTTGCTGGGCAGGTATAAATATAATATACCATTTTATGGACAAGCTCATGAATCAACTTCTTATCGGTGTATGTTTTTTTTTTATCATAGGCAATTTTGGCCTGCGCCTTCGCAGAGAAAGACTTGAGCAAGGCCAAAGATGCTGCAGCCAGAGTTTTACAGGTAAAATCAAACAGATCAGTTTATTTCAAGCTAGTTTACAGAATTTCAGTTGGTCTAACACGACGCTTTTTTTCCTACTAACGGCAGATGTCATTTGTGCTTGGATTGGGACTGACAGTGGTGGTTGGGGCAGGACTACACTTTGGAAAAATGGTGTTTACATCAGATGCAAAAGTGTTGCAGTTCATTAGTTTAGGCATTCCGGTATGCTGAATCTACATGTATATTTCTGCTGCTGTTTGGAGAAGATGTCTTCTCTTACATATTTTCCTTTTACACAGTTTGTTGCAGGGACTCAGTGCATCAATTCCTTGGCTTTTGTTTTCGATGGGGTCAACTACGGCGCTTGTGACTTTAAATACGCAGCATACTCAATGGCAAGCTCCTTTTACTTTCAATCTCTTCCAAAACAAAATGTTGCTGATGAGGCTGATGCATGATATATGGTTTTTAGCTAATTGTCAGTTTGTTTGTTAAAATGTGTTTCAGGTAGTGGTTGCAGCAGGCAGCATACCGTGCCTGTTCCTGTTATCAAAGAGCTATGGATTTGTTGGCCTGTGGATTGCTCTGACCATCTACATGGCCCTTCGCGCATTTGCAGGTGTTTGGAGGTATAGCTTCTTCATGCTCACTTGGTATTTGATAAATAATGTGGTGTGATACTTATGAAATTTTATTTGCAGGATGGGGACCGGAACAGGACCTTGGCGCTTCCTTAGAGCCAGATCATCACCGTCGTTATCGCAGACTCAGACAGAAATGTTATAGGAAGACTTTACAAGTTGATATCTAGTTTGGCTATATATATATATATAGTTATTTGTAACAGCAAAGATTCTCTATTCAATATCATTTCCGAGTTAAAAGCTGATTTTTCTTTTTGCTCAACGAATTGCCAATAACCATCATCAACCAGAACCCTCAATCACAATATTGAAAGAAAAAAAAAACTAATGATTTACTACAAATGTGGAGCAGAGGTGAGATGATTTTTTGTTGAGGGAGGGATTCCTTTCCCACACAGAATCAATTAGGTTTGTAGAGCAATTTAATGTAATTTTCCGTTTTAAATTTTGATGGAAGCAAAGTAAAATAGAAAATTTAAGCTTTCAAACGAAAATTTGTATCGTTACAATTGATTTGTTAATGTTCACCTTAGTAATTCAAGTACACACTATGTTGTTTTATGAGAACTCTCAGTCTTCTCAATCCATCCTAAACGGCTTCAGTGCGGATTCAGGATTTTTTTTTATTGAGGCAGTATAAAAATATTTTAAAAAAATATTATTATAATTACTTTCTATGAGTATTCATTTTCATAAAACTTCCTATTATATATTCATTGGTTATTGATTGAAATACATTCTTTTCAATATAGCAAGTAAGACAATCACATAAAAAAGAATCTGTCATCCGGTTACGCAAATTAGTCTTCATAATGTACATCGAAGAAACGCATCTTTCAACAGTTGCAATGGCACAGGCAATGTCAAAACTAGCTTCAAGAGTCGAAATATTAAAGGATATATAAGATGTTTTCTTGTATCCACCATTACTCTAGCTAGAGCCCCAAGATCCTTCAAATTTAAAAATCTTACATTATATTGAACATTATCAATATACAGACAAAGTTAATACTCAAGATTCATTTCGAGCCTCGAATTCAAAATCATCTAGATAAAGTTCGGCCAGTCTCATCAACTTCAAAGGATCAAAATCACAAAATGAATCAGTTGGACAAGCCATATAAATAAGCAATTCAGAATTTATCTCATTAAAACGGTCATTGAACTCATGAAGCACCAAATCCACAACTGTGTAAAAATAATCTCGTTGAAGATGTTGTAAATTGGTCAGATTAGGTTTTCTCATTGGCCTTCGCGCATCAACAAACTCACCCTCCATATTTAACACTTGCACATCATACTTGTCACAAAACGCTGACACTTTTGACATATGAAAATCCCACTCATAATCTCTAACTGCCTGCAATTCTTGCTTAGTTGATGTTACTATTTACATAGCATTTAAAATATCTTGATTTTTTCTCTGGAGAGCCATTGATACAGATTCAGTAAGACCAAGGATGAGCAACATCAACTGCAAATAAAACATAAAATCAAAAAAATGCAAGTATTTGAGAAGTCAATTTGCTTGTTGCCTTTAACGGTATCTGAACCTTCAATCTCAATATATTCGAGCACTTGCAAGACATTTGGAAATAATTCTACTAAACGCAAAAGGAATATCATTCAAATCAACATGTTGGGGAGTAGAGAAAGTACTTTATTGAGTAGAATTTGTACATGATCCACCAGTGTCACTATCCAAAGATGGATTTTTTCTTTTCAAAAAATAGTCCAACCTTCGTTCTGTAATGGCAATTAATTAAAAAAATTCATAAAAATTTGTCATAATTCAAAAGCTATGAATAAAAAAACACAAGTGTAAAATTGTATATAACTTACGTGACATCTTATTTCAAGATGCGCATTGTGCGCGACGTTAAATTAAGACTAAATTTTAAAATCCAATAATGTAGGAGTTGAAAAGCTCGTAAACCCTAACTGAATTTAAAAAATATAAAACATCACGAATGAGAAAACTCATAACTCAACTCATCAATTTAATAGGAAAATTCAGTTCCAAACATATGCAAAACAAATTGCGAAATGAATATGAATTCAATTTTGAAATTTCTCTCTTGTATCTAGAAAGGACGGCAGCGGCAGCAACAAGATTTATCTAGGGTACTACTATATCAATTTATATCATTTTCGAGTATCTTCGCATCATGACAGCACAATTAAGAACTTAGGAGGTAAGTTTTATATTGGATCAACTCCTTGCATCTTTAATATCTTTTTATCTCCGCACTCATTCCACTTTTATATTGGTCCATCAGGACGTGATCTATAGACAAAATAAATGTTAAACATTTCATCGTTCGATTACTGATGGGCAGGAGATCTCGTGTAAAGGTTAATGCACCCAAGAGTATGTTTGTTCTACCACTACTAAAATCATCTGCTCAATTCATCTCTAAATTTGCCGACTATGAAAATTGTGACATTTTCTTTCTCAGGTCAAAACATGCCCTCATGAATGTAGAGGCTAGTGGCTCATACATTACTCCTCCTAAGTTCATCAAATTGAGTCATAGATAAAAAGCTTTTTAAATTGTCAAAAAATCGTACCAAATTAATTAGGACTTGTATAGGAAAATTACAATTGGAGTCTACTTGTTTTGGACAAGAATGTTGAACCCTTGTATTTTGGTGACGACAAACATTCAACTAACAAAGAATAATAAGTGTGCAGGAAAAATACAAAATGAGCAATTTAGTTCCGCCACGGGGAAGGCAAGAGGGAACTCATGAGGGAACATGTTGACGGTAAACTCAGCGTGGTCCTCGAAACAAGGCGAGACACGAATGAGAAAGGAATCTAGCATATATTCGAATATCCTTCAGGGATATTTGAATGCATCTAATATATATTATGAGATATATATTAGATCTCCAAGATTATCCCTTTATTTAAATAAGGAAACACACTCGATTTGCTTTCCTTATTTTAAATAAGGGATATCTAATTGAGATTTGGATTGAAGCAGATTTGGAAACCTGAATGCTGGCGTGCAAATCAAGTGCATCAATCCAAAGTATCCGGGAGATCACGTGCTGCTCTTTTAAGTAACCAAGCTAAAGGTTGCGGAAAATAGTCTTCGAGGTGAACAAAACTACGCGCGAAATAAGGAAGCAAGACGTGAACTCTGATCTTGAACGGTCAAGTTCAAGAGTGGAAAAAGAATTGTCCGAGAGTTAGATTGAGTCAATAGCTTAGGCGTTGGAGGCGATAAGTTGTTCGTCTTGTACTTGACAAGAGGTCAAAATAAAACGACGATCCGTCTTTCACAAATCCTTACAGCGGATACTGTAAGGTAGTGGTTTTACTCAGTGCTCAATTAGCATTGAGGTTTCCGCTCTAAATCATAAATATTCGTATTTCTTATTATTTTTATTATTATTATTATCAGTTTCGCTGCTGTTATTGAGTTACCCGCTACATTACCTCTCGGATAACTCGATCTGAACTTTCACTGAAATACTTCTCGGATAATCCAAAACTGAATTACTCAAAAGGGAACGCTAACTAACGATCCAACAAAGAAAAATAAGTATGAAGTAGGTGTTATAAATTATAATGTGTTAAATATAAGGGAAAGCACGGCATTCTTGAGAAACATACGAAAGTTGTTGAACCATTTTAATCATACGTCCTTTAAATCCGATTTTTTGGCTTTCATATCCTGCCTGCATCGTCAAGTCTCTAATGGGATTTCATATGAGCAAACACAAATATGAATTAAAAATATTTACTTGTTAACTAAAATGTGTTGATTCATTCCTATAGTTAAAGTACAAATAAATTTTAACATGAGTTCTAAAAATCAAGGAGCTGAAAGGAAATGAGTGACACATTATGGTATGGGCAAGGGTAGTTTAAAGCTGGCATGGGAATAATACAGATATATGGCACATAGCTGACAGTAAGACATTAAACCCCTCCATGTGACAGGGAGACCTTACTCCTCATCCACTCTGGACTACACATGCAACTCCTGCCTGTAATATGCATATATTTAAACCACAAAACAAAACAAAAAATCATAGCAATGCACAGCAAAATTCGCTGTTCAAGTTTTCTTTGCTCTGAAACTTGGAACAAAGGGAATAAATATTAAATTAATGATAAATATAATTTAAGTCAGAGAGCACTGTTAGCTGTGGAAACCAGACCTGGATTTGAGGAAGCTACCATTCCTATGCTTCCTTTGAGATAGTATCCACAATATAACCATTAACCAAACTGTGCCATAAAGTTTTCCAGCCATCCTAACTTTGCTACAGATCTTCAGTTCCACCCAAATCCACAACAACAAAAAATGTGCTTTCTTATTCTTCATTATATTAGCTGATTAATAATGTACCCATAACTCTGCTAGGCTATACGCTGATCCAATTGCATCTGCTCTAACCAAGCTCCTAAAACAGACTGATCAGTTGAGTCAGTTTGAGAATTTGGATTCGAACCCTCACCAGACACCGCAGCACCACCACCTCTAACAGACGGTGTCAGCATTTCTTTCATGTCGGGGGGTGATTCCGTGACAAGAGACTGAACCCAAGATAGGTCTGGCTCCTCACCATTGTTCTTAAGCTCAAAGGAAGACGATCTTTTTAACCCAAGCATCTCATCTCTTTGTACTGACCAGTCTACCTTCCCATTAAGGTTTCCCCAATTAGACCATGTATTACCTTGAGATCCAACACAAATAGGGATCTTGCCTGATCCAAGTTCACGTGAGCTGGTGCTGCGAAGTTGCTGATTCTGAGCCCCGCGCTGAGGAAACACAGAGAGGCGTGAACCCATTGGGGAGAGTTGCTCTACATTTCTAGGAGACATTCTCCCTGGGGAGCCAACACCAAAGGAAGCTTGCAACAAGGAATGCTCTACATTTTGAGAGGAGTACATGCTGGTATTGATGGGTGACAGTATACTCTGTTGCTGCTGGTGGAACTGGCTGATGAGATTCTGCTTGTGAGAAGGTGAAAACCCACCAAAAGCAGCCTGATCAGAGTACCTGGGTGAAGATACTTCAGCAGAGAACAAGTTCTCAAGATTAGAAGGCGTCAGTGTCTTTGAACGGGCAGAATGGGAGAAACTTTCAAGATTAGTGCGGGATTGTGAGTAGTAATTCATCTCATCCAACAATCGCTGCTGAACATCACACTCTACTAACATATTTAGATCCAGTGCTGTTACATCTCTGGCGTTAAGAGATGCTCTCAAGCGACTTGATTGAAGGTTGCTTCCTGGTAGATGAAGGATAGGCCCATTTTGTTGGGGCCATCCAACAGATGAAGAATGTGGCATGCCACTAGATGACGGTGACATTGGTTGACCAAAGGGTGAAGATGACATTCCAGAGAGAGACGAGGGTGAACTGGGTAGAAGGTTCAGTACAGCTGTTGCTGAAGATGACCTGGGAGATGGGACTGCAGATGCAATAGACGCATATAAAGGTCGAAGCTCCTCTGGAACATGAGCAAAGAAGCAGACCCTTCTGGCACAACTAGTACCATCCTTGCACAGACGAGTGCGATACTGAGCCGGATGAAGCCAGCATTCAAATACACCATGAGCATACTCACACAAGTCTCCACGTCTGCAAGCCCCTTTGTGGAAATCGGGGCATGGCTCACAGCTATAGTGATACTTCCTTGGATCTCTTCTGCGTGCGTTTTCACCCGGATGCACAAAGGGACACTCCGTCCAATCATGAGAGTATGCTCTGGAGCAAGGTCGAATCTTGAATGAAAACATACGGAATTCATCAGTCGAATAAATACCATTTTTAATATCTGGAAGAGAAGGATCAATTGGGTACTCTTTCTTCTCAGTCACAATAACAGGGAGATCACTTGATTTCCGAGTCACGGGAGAAGATGTAGAATCAGACAAGGATGAAGGAGATCCATTTTCTGGTGATGAAGACAGAACAGGTGAGCTCAAATTTGAGGCATTGCTTGATAGTCCCAGGTTACATTCGCCAGAAAAACGATCAATGAGGGTGTTGGGCATAAGAAGTCTTTCAAGCGAAGTTCTCATTCCTGGCTGCTTTGGAGGAACAACAATAACATCAATAGGACGATCACCATTGTTATCAAGACTATTGGGATTAGCACCTGCAAGCAGAAGGGTTTCAACAACTTCCAAAGCATTAGCAACACCACTGGAAGCAGCACAATGAAGGGCAGTGGTCTTGTTGGGGCCTGAAGACATGTTAACATCCGCCTTGATTTCGCTAAGAATCAGCTTTAGTACATCTAAACTACCATAAGTGGCTGCAACCATCAATGGGGTTGTATCTTCAAGCACCATCTGCTTTGATCTTTTCTTGCTGCGGCCATACCATGGGGCAGCACGGGTAAGCAAAGATGCATTTTGTTCCATTAGTTTCTTGAATCTGTCAATGTCATTGTTAGCAGCAAGTTCAAGCGAGGGAGGAAGGGAATCTTCAGTTGAAACAGTTAGTTTGGTCATGTTTCTATTGGTGGTAGGTTTGCCTTTAGAAAGATGCGACTGCTCCTGATCACTGCACATCATATCATAGATATCATTAAGCTGCATTCATGCAATGGCTACTACTCAAAATAACTCAAGCCATAAAAGAAAGTATAAAGGCATTGAGGGTGGGTCCAGAATTAATTGAATATAACAACCAAATTTCCAAGAATAGAGATGATCAACCATCCTTGTTTCACCTGCAAAGATTTGATGAGCAACAGGAAGGTAACGGGATGGTATAATCAGGATAGCAAAAGATGTAATGAATTCATAATAATAATAATCTTGTGAGATGAGATGATGATTAATCTGCAGTAATAATCTGCAATATATGAGATGATGATTAAATGGGCGGCTAAGATCTAGGAAGAAGTTAAATAAATCGATTACAGCTCAGATTAGCCAGAGACTACATACATCTCTCCCACTCCTTTCTTCTTCTTATTAATTATTATTATTGCAAATGAAAAAGTAAAAAAGTCAGCGAAGGCAACAGCGCTCAAAATCAAAACCCATGGATCAATTATTAGGAAAATAATGCAAAAATCCATGTAAAATTCCAAAGCAATGGACAGTACTGAATGAAAGTAACCGAGTTATCGAGACTATTAACCTGTCAATCGCGATCGGGATCGGAAGAGAGACAGGACAACACAGCACCGGCAACTTTACCGATCCAGTAAGAGAAGCTGTCGAGGCAGCCGAGATCCGTGAAGAATGAAAGAGTGACAACGCAGCAAGGTGAGGCCGAGTTAGCAAGTGGAGATGAAAGAGTCTTCCACTGTCCCCAGGCGCTGCTGGTTTCCAGAAGCGAATATTAGTCGATGCTTTGGAGGAGAGAGAGAAAGAGAGAGTGATGAGGGAGTTCTTGGCGAAATGGAAACTCAAATTTAAATGAAATGACGGGAATTTCAATGTGTGATACTAAAGTGTAATAGCCATTTCGCTTTGTTTTTATTTGTGACGTAGGCATGTTCTTTCGTACTTATAAAGTACTTGTTTCAGTATATAAATAAATATAAGTAAAGTTTAATATATATAAATAAATATAAATTATTTCAGTATATAAATAAATATAAGTAAAGTTTAGTACATATAAGTAAATATAAATAAATATAAGTAAATATAAATAAAATAATAAATTTAAATATAAAATATAAGTAAAGTTCAGTACATATAAAAATAAATAAATATAAGTAAATATAAGTACATATAAGTATATATAAATAAATATAAATAAATATAAGTAAAGTAATAAGTTTAAGTACAAAATATAAGTACAAAAGAACACACCCTTATACTTTTTGGTTGAGATTAGATTAGAATTAGGATTAAGATTTCGTAATTCCAAACTAAACATATAATAATGTATATTTTTTATAAAAGAACTTTCTTTCATTCAAAACTTATATAAAAAATAAAAAATGTAGATTATTTAACTTCTACTGCGCGACAGATTTTTAATATTTATATTTTTAACCACCAAAACACAATATTTTAGTATGGAACCAAAAAAATTCTAAATTGTCATCATTTCATAAAAATTGTCACTGTCAATAGCAATGTGTTGAAAATACAAGCACAGTTTAAAAATATTTTAACAAATATTTTCAACTCTAAAAAAGAGACCAACTAAAATTGATTGTCGAAAAGTAATGGATGAGATATTTGTTTTATTCCTTTTTGTAATCTTATTTTTTAAAAACAAATTAAATTATTTGATTTAAAGTTCCATAAATACTAAGAACATATATTAAGAAAAATTAATGAAAGAGGTAGTAAATGAACAACATAAGAAACCTTTTACTAATTCAAAAATATCTTTAAAGTACACAAACATTCTAATCGTCAGTTACATGCTTTAAAATTAATCTAATTGCAATATAAAGCTAAGTTGTTGGATTATCACATCCAATAATCTACATTTGTTCCAAATTCTCGTTTTAATAAATGGCTTTCCTTTGATACATTCTTCTAATTTGGTTTCATATATTTATTTCGAGAAATTCGTAACATTTTAGGGAGGGAGCCTTACGAGAACCGCATGTAAAGTAACAAAAAGAAAAACAAATATTACTCAATTGATGCTATTTTCCAATGACTTGGATCTAAATTGAATTAAAGCTAATTCTAGAAAAGATACGGATTTCCAGCACCTTAATATCTCAAACACTCAACCCAAACATTATAGTAGAGTCTCAAAAAAATTGAGTCCAAAAAATCACTGGTTTGGGCTATTTCCCTACCTTGTTTTGCAATATTTAGAATAAAATATTTGAAATGTGAATTCATAAAAAATAGAATTTAATTTTGTCGAGCGGAAATTAAAGCAATGTAGAAATATTTCATATTATTTGAAAAATAAATGGAATGTAAGTTTATGTATAAACTTGAAGTTTTTGGGTGTCAATCACAAACCAATTCAGATTTGAAATGAGATCGAATGACCGTGCTTAGAGCGTCCGTACGTGACTGACTATTTGTAGATAATTGAAATTGATCCACAAATGTGGGTGATGGATGGTACCACAGTAGAAAAGAAAATGCAAGTTGAAAAAGTGTCGTCTTGTTGAAAAATTTGTAAACTTGCCACTAACCCATAATTTACTTCCAAAACTGCCACACTTTTGAAGTTACTTCCTAAAATGCCACTTTTTTGACAAACCGCTACTGGAAGTAGCGGCTTGTCTATTTTTCTAACCCGAAATGGTGACTGGGCGATGATGTGTATGAAAAACTACAAAGCGCTACTCCCAGTAGCGGTTTCTTTCTGTCCAAAATGTCGACCCTCTGAGTTTGCAAACAATAAACAAACCGCTACTCGGAGTGTGGAAATGTGTAAAAAGAACAAGAAGATGCATCTACCATGATGAAATTGAACAATGTCTGGCGTAATTCCCATTGCTCCCTCCCCTCCAAGTTCCGTTAGGTCGTAGCTAGCGCGGAATAAATCGTACGCTAGCTTCTTAGATTTCTCGAGAACGTCATCTGAAAATATTTCAGCGGCCATACGACCAGATCTGACCAAAGAAAATACCTACAAAAGCGACACAAAAGTATGTCAGTCCAAAATATATGTGAATCATAGAATAGTATTATGGATTTTTAGGAAATTTACATGTGCAGAGTTCTCGTGTGAAGTCGGTCGGTATGGAACTGGCCTATCCTTGGGTTTGGGTGGCTGAATAAATCTAATGGTAACCGGATTATACCATGCATAGTACTCCCCCAAATACCCAACGTCCCCACCAACCTCAACTTCTCCGGTGACCACACTCTGGATCCTATTATTCCACATCGCACATAAGCTTGCAACTCTCTACAACATTCTTTCTTTGCCTTCTTTCTTGTTATCAAATGTAACTCTCTATGACTGGGATGTGGCATATGTGAGATAGGTTGACGGAACCCAAATTATCGTAGCACTCTGGATGGATAATATCATGCTGCAATGTTGAAGCATTATAATGGTATTTCCGCATCCAACTATGACGTCCTTGAACACACATCGGATTTAGTGATGCAATAATATCATTTGCTTTTTTGTTTTTTGGTACTGCTCACGTCTCCGTGTAAAATATTCATTTGCTTGTTTGAAGGTGTAGTGTACA
Source organism: Umbilicus rupestris (assembly GCA_963678935.1). Classification (NCBI taxonomy): domain Eukaryota; kingdom Viridiplantae; phylum Streptophyta; class Magnoliopsida; order Saxifragales; family Crassulaceae; genus Umbilicus; species Umbilicus rupestris. The sequence continues at coordinate 1,913,754 of OY787618.1, read as the reverse complement.
AGCGCCGTAATTGGCAAGTCACGCCCTCCTTTAAGAATGTTGTTGAAATATTCAGATGCATTTGTAGTCATTGACCCCCACCTCTGCCCTTTTTCGTCATATGCTAACGTCCATTTTTCAGCTAACAAATCATCAACCCATTTCAAATGCTTCGACATTATCTTTCAATTATTCCGGACTCAAATCCGAGAAAAGCTTAATGAACTTCTTCTTCTGATTTTGGTGGGCAATAAGTGCAAGAAATCTTTCAGTTGTTTGTTCTTCACCCGCATATTAAAATTACTCACAAGATGTCTTGAACACACACGACGATATGCCATTGGAGGTGCCCAATCCGGATCTTTCATTGCATTTACGATTCCAATATGTCTATCTGAAATAACACAAAGCTCTTCTCGGTTTGTTACCCAACCCTTAGACAAGCCATGAACCAACTCCAGTTATCGTTGTTTTCACTTTCACACAGAGCATAAGCTAGTGGAAAAATATGGTTGTTTGCATCTAAGCCCACGGTGACTAATAACACGCCCTTGTATTTGCCATAAAGATGCGTCCCATCAATACAAATCACGGGACGACAATGTACAAAAGCTTTTATTGTCGGTGCAAATGCCCAGAAAACCCTATCAACACTAACATTACCGCCTTGTGAAGGGCTTGTTAGCCAAAATACGGCACTGTCGGGATTTGTAATTGTAATATGTTTTTAAATTTTGACAATTGTGCAAATGATGTCTTCCAATCTCTGAATAAAAATTCAAGGGTCTTCTATCGTGCTTTCCATGCCTTCACATATGGGATGTCGTACCCAAATTTTCTGAACATCAATTGCTTTATTGCCCTAGGAGGAAGCCTCAATTTCTCTCGAATAATCCCATTGATTTCGCTAGCAATGAATGACTTGTTGAAATGTATGTTGTCCTTAGGAATGATGTCTTTCTCACACGAGTGTGCTTTTCCATATCTTGTGATCTCCCACATAGCGGCTTTGGATTTTTTCACTGCTCTAACGTGTCACACACATTTACTAGCTCCATCTCTACATTGTAGTATAAGTCTACACACATCTGACTTATACGTGTAATACTCAACCCGATTTAGGATAGACTATTTCTGACATGCATATATGACATCCTCCTTCGATGCAAACAACATCCCCTTACATAGTGAGTTCATAGAAAATTCACTATTTCCAATCAAATGATAGTCAACATCTATATTACCCATCCAATGTGATACATCATTAAAAGCGGGAAAATCCCACAACGTATTGTTGAACACCCTATTCTCATTTCAACTTGAGCCAATGTCCATGATGGTGGAATATCATTGTCTCCCACCGCATCTAACATTTCAAGATTTTCTCTTGTGTATTCATCAGACATGGTTACATCAAACGTCTCCAAAGTGGACATAACCATTCCATCAAGTTCTTCATTATCCATTTAACCAATACTTGATCGTGTTTTACCTTCGTACACAATCAACATAAATGATCATCAAATAGTATTACAACACATCACACTTTTCAAAATGAAACTCAACTCAACAACATCCAATACACCTACTAATATAGCATAATGTCACTAAAATCTATTGATAACCCTAATCAACCCATTCAATCTAAACAATTCAACAATTCCATAACTGTAAGGCAACCAATATTGAACTGCAATAACCCAAATTCGAAAACCCTGCACCCAATTTCAGATTCACATTGAGTTTTCGAAACCCTAACACCCATTCACCCAAACCCTAAATCCATGACAAATTCGAAGCATAACAATCAATCTACCTTCAAATCGGAGTGTGGGACGAAAGGCACAGCTCATGCTGCGGAAGGGACGACTGAGCGGCGATTTGAGGAGAGATGAGGAGCGCTGCAGATTTGCGGTGAAAGCTCGCTGCGGGATTGTTAGCGGTTTGTCCATTGTTTGCAAACTCAGAGGCTCGACATTTTGGACAGAAAGAAACCACTACTGGGAGTAGCGGTTTGTAGTTTTTCGTACACATCATTGCCAACTCATCGCCCAGTCAGCATTTCGGGTTAGAAAAATAGACAAACCGCTGCTCCCAATAGCGGTTTGTCAAAAACGTGGCATTTTGGAAAGTAACTTCAGAAGTGTGGCAGTTTTGGAAGTAAATTATTGGTTAGTGGCAAGTTTGAAAATTTTTCCATCTTGCCACATTGCCTGTTACACGTCTACCTTCTACAAATTAACTTCAAGAAGTTATATCTTGCAAATTGTTACATGAACAGTGAAGATTTTAATCATGAAGACGAAGCTCGCACCAAGCCTATACAATATAAATATGAGGTTCGATTGAAGAGCAAAGCATCCCTCCAACAACACTTCTCATTCCCCAAGTCAGCCATTCTTTCTCATCAGTTCAATTCAGCACTTCTCTGTTTTATGTTTTGAAGTTGATTTCCGTTTGATTTCATTTAGTTTGTGTGATTTGAATTTCCTACCTTATTTGTATGAGTATTTCAAGTTCAAATAATAAATCAGTACGGTTTCTTCCATCGAATTACACCAAAATTAGTGTTGCGTGTTTATATTGATCCTGAAAAATTAGGTTTATCCTACCATTACTAACGATTTTGTGCAATTCCATTCAACAATTTTGTGGGCAGTATGAACGGATACCAGTACATATGAAGTGGCTTCCATTTTCCAAGCTGCCCTTCTATTGGTATACTTCAGAGCTTAAAGGACATTAGTCTAAGGGTCCTTGGTAAACTTGTTACTGTGCAACAAAAAATGCACATATGGCCAAATATTGCAAAAGCATCCCTACACAACACCCTAAAACTTACCAAGAGCATCTCCAATGTTATCACATAAAATGATTGGGTAAAATATAGTATTATATTAGTTATGTATAATTTAGATGATGAAAAATAGTTTGTGCTCCACTGACATTATGTATAATGGTTATGTATATTTAAAAATCAAATTTCATTGGCTACAATTCAAATCTTTATCTCTTCATCCATACATTATCATCCCGACAGTCTCCTCCCTTCAATTTTACCAAAGTGATGCCACCCAACCTACGAAAAAGGATGAAGAAGATGAAGAACTACAAACATTGGGTATTATTGTTGAACATCATTGTGAAAGTCAAAATGAGGAGTTGTCACCAAGCCGTGATGAATCTACAATGAACCACCATGTTCTTAATCGTGATAGAGAAGAAGGTCATGCTAGACTTTATCATAATGTTTGTTCTAGCACTCATACATATCCAGAATCAATGTTTCGTAGGAGATTTCGGATGCGGTCTTTATTTTTAAGAATTCAAGAAGAAATATCGGCTCATGATAACTATTTCACTCAAACAACAGACGCGGTTATCTTGTTGATGGTATATATCCTTCATGACCTACTTTCGTTAAAACTATTCCATCTCCACAAGGAAACAAAAGAAAATACTTTACTGTTATCTAAGAGTCTGCTAAAAAAGATGTTGAGCGAGCATTCGGAGTGATGCAATCTCGATTTGCAATGATACGCGGACCTTCTCGATTTTGGGATGTGGACACAATGAAATATATAATGTCGGCTTGTATCATTTTGCATAATATGATTATTGAAGACGAAAGAGAATTACAGACTCCAGACTACAACTATGATTCAACTGTTGAAATTGAGGATATTTCATTGAATAGGAGTTGTACTTCCAATAATATGGAGTTCATACAAGTACATCATCAAATTAGAGACAAGCAAGGTCATATTAAACTGTAAAATGATCTCATCGAGCATATTTGGCAAAGATATGGTGCCTACCAAGACTGATGCGACGTCCTCCCATCTGAACTTTTTTATGTTATGCAGTGTGAACTTTTTTATGCGGTGCCTACCAGTATTATGTGTTTGTTAAGATAACAGTATATGTTCTACAGTGTGAACTTTTTCATGTTCAATGATTTTTTACTATGGGCGCAATCAAAAGTAAACATGTACAAACAATATTTATATTTAAGCATTTAATTCAGCAATCATCTATACCAAAAAAAAAAAAATTCCAAATCACCACAACAAAAAGATTCGATTCCTACCAAGATTGGAGTTAAGCAACTACAGTCTTTTTCCTAAAATTTCAGCCTTAACTGAATTGTATAAGCTAGCCATTTGTGGCTCCATATTGGTTGTATCGGTAGCCATGATGGAAGCTCCATACATTTGTTGCTTCCGCTTCTCCCTTGTTTCATTGAGTATTACTTGCTTTCTTTTTAGTGTAAGATGTTCATCTTCTATCTTTATCATGACCTCATATTCTTCTCGTCTCTTATTAGTAGAAGTAGACATATGGTCTCTCATTTCTTTTAAAAAAAGCATTTGATGCTTCATTACGTGACTCAACATTCATTCATTCTTTTTTTTTGGCAGCCTTTCTTCCAATTGGGTGTTCCAATTCTTCTTCATCCACTTGCTCACAATTGACACTCAGGTTATGTTCTTTTGTATTTATAAAGTATTTATATAAGTAAATATAAGGACATATAGTAAATATAAGTACATATAAGTACTTTAATTATTCATCATATCTTTCATCAACACACCACCACTATTCATCACCACTACCACAACAATCATCACTATTCATCATCTCTTTCATCAACACACCACCATCACTATTCATCACCATCATCACCAACACCACCATCACTATTCATCATCTCTTTCATCCACACACCACTACCGCCACTATTCATCACCACCACCACTACTTTTCATCATATCTTTCATCCACACACCACCACCGCCACTATTTATCACCACCACCATACCAACACTAACACCACCACCACCACTATTCATCATCTCTTTCATCAACACACCACCACTATTCATCACCACCACCACCACCATAACAACACCACCACCACTATTCATCATATCTTTCATCAACACACCACCACCAACTCACTATTCATCATCTCTTTCCTTATTTTAAGTTAGATTATGTTAAGATAAGTTAAGTAAAATTAAATTAAATTAAAATATTATTTTTTATTAGTGGTGTGTTGTTTTTGTGGTGGTGGTTTGCTGTGGTTTTGGAAATGTGATGGTAATGGTGGTGATGTTGTGTTGTGATAATGGTGGTGGTAGTGGAGTGGCGGTGTTGTTGGTGAAGTTAAGTTAAGTTAATTCAAGTTAAGTTAAGTTAAGTAAAACTAAATTAAATTAAGTTAAATATTTATTTTTTTATTGGTGGTGTGTTGTTTTTGTGATGGTGGTGGTGGGTTGTTGTGGTGATGATGAATTGTACATATAAGTACTTATAAGTACATAAAAGTAAATATATTTAAACATAAGTAAAGTAATAAGTTTTAGTATAAAATATAAGTACAAAAGAACATAGGATTTTGAGAGGATCCGATAGTATATAGGCTCTCATTTGGGGATGCTCTTACTTTTTTCTTGATCATATTTGAGGCAAATTTTGGTTAATTTCGCAACTCTGTCCAACAATGCGAGAATGCCTTGTAGACTATGATACATCTTCATAGCTTGACGCACCTGACAAAAAATAAGTGCAATTATATATAGTGTGCAATGCTTTGACCAAAGTCAATACCGAAAATAACACCAAAAGGTTCAAATTTCATACCTTGTCTGCTTCACCTACTCCGCTTTGATTTCTTCCCTCTATTTGATTATAGAATCCTAGAAACTTGCTTACACATTTTTTGTATAGTGGATCAGCGTTAGTCAAAGTTGTTGGAATTCTTTCACTTTGGAATGGTTTGTGCTCGTCAAAATAGTTTGCAATTCTACTCCAATAGCTGGTTTGAGTTTGATTATTGCTCTTTATGAGGTCCAAACTAACATTTTCCCATGCATATATGAGTAACATGTCTTTTTGTATAGAGAAATTCTTTGAACGTCCTTTTTTCTACGGCAAATACGGCTGAGAGCCCATATCTTCACTATCTTCGCATAGGCCTTCATCAAGAAATTGTGTGAATGACGTGTCCATTCCGTACATATGTATGCAAAATAAGTTAAAAAAAAATAGGTTAACAAAGTGTGAATTGCTAGAATTAGTGACTAGATTTGCTAAAAAAATAGGCCCTATGACAAAAGTTTCAAACCAGCCATATAACTTGCCTAATCATTCAAAAAGAGTACTTACTTGAACGTGAAAAGCTAAGAGTTGCCCAGATAAAGCATCAGTAGCCTGTGAGGAATATCACCTCATTTTAATTGAGGACCAACTCCAAAAGGAAGAAAAAAGAAACCAATAACTTAGAATCTAGTAGTTCAAGATGTATGAAACCAATTAAAGAACATCATCAGTATTTAGCCGAAAGAGATGGATATAATCTGAATGATCTAATAATGCTATAATAAAATCTGATTGTAGGATGTTGCAAAGGTCACACACAAGTTCCGACTAGACTTTCTAACAATAAACAAACCCTGAGTTATGTTTTTAAAAAAGTGACCCTCACACACCTGAGCTCCCTAGCTCCACCAATAGTAAGTTAAGCCAGTGAAACACACATTATCATATAATCAATTTGCTGGCCACACTCCACAAATCCCTTATTGTTTTCTCAAGTATCAAGTTACCAAAATGCAACAACATACAATTTGCTAATATCAGTTTTGAGAAATGCCCTTGCAACTCATAGGGCCATAAAATATATACTTAACCTCCCCTAACCACCAACTGTAATTTTAGCCAAACATTAAGCATGTCATCCTTCAATCTTCATTTATTTTGTATTTCATATTGGTACCTAATATGGATAATCCGCAGCTAGAATTATTTCTTTTGCGGGATTGCGTTGGCATGCCGAAGATGATGTATAATTTCTCGTGCTTGTAAGGCGTGCAGGGGGTTGCACACTTTCGGCGCGACTGGTGATCACGATTCCCATTGTTCTGGGGGTGGGAGGAGGATTCGGAGGCATAACGCGATAAGGGATGCGTTATTTACTTTTTTTAGAGAGGCTAATCTGGGCCCCAGGCTGGAGGTGGCTGGCCTTCTTGCCGCGGGGAGAAGCCGAAGGATATTTTAGTACCTGCGTGGGATGCAGATAGAGATCTTTCTGTGGATGTGTCCATTGTCTCTTCTTTTGGGGGATGAGGGGCATGGTTGGGGTCAGGGGAGGCTGCTAGAAGAGCAGATGAGAGGAAGATATCTAAGTATGAGGCTTGTTGTTCAGCCAATGAGCTTCTGTTCATGCCTTTTATCATGGAGTCTTTAGGAAGTTTTGCTGTGAGAGCGGATTAGTTGATCAAGATTGTGGCGGCGAGGTGGGATGAGGCCAAGGGTATGGAGCCGCCGGCAGCACTCTCTATTTAGATGCAGAAATTGTCTTTTGTTTCACAGAAGGCTTTGACGGATGGATTTTTATTAAGAAACGACTACAATTATCCCGTCTTCTCTTTTTTGTATGAGATCCTCATATTTAATTGTCTCATGTTGAGTTATAAGAATGAATATATATATATATATATATATATATATATATTGGTACCTATTGGCAATCTCAATTTATTACTCCTGATTTTATGTTACTGCTATCTCCGAAAAGTCTTCAAATAATGATAATAATATGAGTTCATCTTCGGTGGTTATCTCAAAAAAATAAAAATAAAAATCCAACACTAGACCTCAGAACACCCAGTTCCATCCACACTTTCACTGCATCAACAAACCAATAATTTATTTCTAAACTAAACACATACAACAACATAAGCATCATCAAGGTTAGGGCAACATTCAACAAAGTCAACGCACAATTCACATTATCAACAACAAAACAACAACGCGCTCCAAATCACAATCCCCATAAAAACTTCAGCACTCACTCCCAATAAACACGCCCCATCACCATCATCAAATCAGATTTTAAAAATTTCAATCCGACTTCATCACCACTCCAAATCTACACAACCTATCATCTAACCGGATCCTTATAAAAGCTAATCCGACAGAAACTTCACAATACCCAAAGATCTCAGGCGGAGGGTGGCGGACACACGCACAGACGTATCGAGACGAGGGCTTGTGGAAAGAACGAGAAGAGATATCAGAAAATGGGTAGATGAGAAAAAAAATTTGGACTAGCGATGAGAAGATCTGTTGCAAATTTGGCGATTGAGATGTTCATTCTGTAAAATTATAGCTACTTTCAGTCGTGCGTTGGAGAAGACAATATGTTGGATCATTAGGTTAGCTTAAGTTTAACTTGGGTTCACTGTGGACGTGTCCCCAAGTACAATTTGCACAGCGGATAAATAAGGTAATGCAGAAAGGTAAAGTAAGGGACTCGTACACAGAGATTTATAGTGGAAACTCTAGTACAACCGTACTTAGAGAAAAACCACTACCTTTAAGATTTCATTGAAAGGATTTTGAGAAGCAGTCTTTTATTGCAGTGTACAGATATACTTTCCACAAAAGACTAGACAAATTGAATAGCACCCGAATCTCCAATTCGCCCTAGACCCACCTTCTATCTTTCCATGAATCAGCCAGACTGCTCTGCGGACGCTTCCCCTTTGCGTTTATGCACCAGCTCACTGGACTGGTCTATCGGACCCTTCCTCAGACGCAGCGACGTGCAGCAGCTCGTAAACCGCAGATTGACCTCACCAAAAATTCCAAGTTCTCTTCTGTAGACCGACGTCTTGATTTGAGACTTTGAAGCTCTATTTATATTGCTAGGATTTCTATCTTGTGTTTAAATCTTTTGCTTCCTAATCAAGAAACCAAAGAGATAGTAATAAGAAAAAGATAATAGATATTTCCAAATATGTGAATTAAAATTATGAAATATCTACAATAGAATCCTAACAATATTTTGAATATTCTTTTATTTCTAAACCACAAAAGATATGCATCTAATATATATTTCGAATGTAGGATCCAAAGATATGCATAATCTAAAAGATTTAGAAATCTAATAATTATAGATATGCAAGAATATTCTGTTGATGTTTGTTTCATCAAAACTGCTGAGGACATGTCCCCGCATGTCCCAACAATTTCCCCCTTTTTGATGGTGACAAACATCCTTCCCTAAGATAGGTAAATGTCTAAGAGTACCATAGTTCTAAAGAACAGTTTTACCGTACTTCACCTTGGCGTTTGGACTCGTTCCCCCTTAGATGACTACGCAAGTGACCTGGGAACGGGTTCCTCCCCCTCAATTAATGCTTCCCTGTCTTACCTTCCCCCTTCTGGCATCATCAAAAAGAAAATAGTGAAATATTAAAGCAAAATAAAGCACTAAACAGTTAAAGCAAAATGTCTCAGTTCATATCAAGGTGGAGTGCAGAGACAATGGACGGGTACGCATATTGAAATTGCAAGCACACAATTATCCAGGCTAAAAGAAAGGATTGAACAAAAAATAGGGATTGATGTGCTAGGAGGACAAAGAGGGGCCGAACCATGACAAGTCTAAGATGCTGGGGGAGCAGGGGAGGGATCCGTCCGAGAGACGAATACCCCAAGGAGCCTCTGGATTTCGACTAGCGCCATATTAGCCCGTCCTTGGCGGTCCTCCAACCGACAGAACCTGTCCTCAGTCCTCTGTTGGCCTTCGGCCAACTTGCAAAACTCATCTTCAACCAGAGTCCTTAGATCAGTGGACCCTTCCCCAAGTGCAACCCTGAGAGATGGAGTTGGCACCTCCCTAGTCGACCCTTGTCTGGGAAAGAGAAAAATTTCTTCTTCTTCCTTTTTTATTATTTTTTTTTCTCTTTCTCTTCTCAATTTTTTTCATTTTTTTCTGATCCGTCCATGCGTGTCATGCAAGCTTTGGAGCCGTTGCGGACTCGTTCATTGTGTGGAACGGATGCAATACACGTGTCTGGTCACACCAGTCCCTTGTGCGTAGCGCAAGTAGTCCATATTACCGTTGTGTACCAGTCCACTGATGAGTTGTTGCTTGTGTCAATAGTCTATTCATAGCTGTACATGCTACTCATTCTGTCGACGATCTCCCCAACTGTCTCTCCACTGACTTTAAAGATTATCATGGTTCTTTCAAGGGTTTTTGTATGATGCGGACGGGTACCCAAATGGTTTTATGAAATGCATCATACACAATATTCACGAATGTATAATATAAAAGAGAGTACCTCGTAGTTAGTAGTCCAGAAGAGTATTCAAGGGGTTCATAGGACCAGTGCTTGCTATGAGTAGGCTAAGGATGGCTGTGGACCCGTTCCTTCATGTTAGGCTTGTAATGAGGGTGCAAACATCCGGAAGGGTCCTTTGGGCTAGAAAGAACATGCCTTAAGTAATTATGTGCAGTGCATTACCAACGAGCGTTTCCCATGCATGCCATATTCACACAGCTTATAATGAGCATAAGACATAGTGAGTTAAATCTTTAGTGTCCTATAGCTAAAACATATCACACCTTCATTTCATAGCCAATCATCGAGGTAGGGACGGATGGTCAATTAATTTGAAAAGGAAACCATACCTAGTTCCATCAGTAGCTTCTCGAAGGGCTCACGACTCAATGCCTTAGTGAAGATGTCCGCAACCTGTTCTTCAGTTTACAAAACTCCATGGACACCAGTCCCTTCTCTACACAATCTCTTAGGAAGTGATGCTTGATCTCTATATGTTTAGTGCGTGAGTGTTGTACGGGGTTTTTAGAAATAACACTAGTATTATCACACAAGATACGATATGAGATACAGAGATACCGTAGTCGCTTAGTTGTTGCCATAGGAGCTGAGTTAGAAGCCATGGACGGGTTCTCAAACCCTGGAGTCTACTCAACGTACACTTCCTCCTTTAAGACTCCGTTGACGAAGGCTGTTTTTACGTCCATTTGTTGTTCGATCTGTCCGTGCATGTATGCTGACTCCTCGTCTTGGGATGTAGTGTCTGTGCACGGGTTCTCAGCTTGAGAACAATACACTTCGTAGCCTTCGAGTCGCCTGGACGGTATCCTATCACGTTCACTCCTTCCAGGACCCACTGTTTCCTGAATGTCCTCAGTGGACATGTCCTCAGCTTCTTCATTGGGTACCGGTCCCTGCTCTGGAGTCTGATCTTGCTCAAGGACTGGTTTCTCTTCTACAGTTTCCAACTATTCAGTTCCCCCTGAGGACATGCCCGTTGCCTCTGGTGGATCCATATCAGGATCTTCATGGTACCTGTCCACAAGTACTGTCTCCGTGAGTGAGAACTCTTCCTCGAACTGTAGAGGAGTATGTTTCCCGTCCTTTACAAGGTTCCCTTCAATATCACCCTTTCTGTGCTCATACACTCAACCACACAATCATTAGCAGTAAAGGTGACTTTGTATCCCTTTTGGCATAATTGGGAGACGCTTAGCAAATCAAATTTCAGATTGTGCACAAGACTTACACTGTCAATTTCAACATTATCTGAAATACGTACCTTTCCCGAGCCAAATATCTTACCAAGTGTTCTGTTACCGAAGGACACGTTTCCTCCGGTATGTTGCTGAAAAGAGGTGACCAGTCCATGCTTCATGTCATATGCGCTGTCTATGTACCAGGGACTGCTCCTCACTTTCTTCTGCAAAAGTAAAGTTAGTTTTTACGAAGCCAGACAAGCTTGGGCTTGCTGGGTTTCGAAATAGAAGCAGAAGTAGCAATAATATCATTGGTAAGAGAAGGGTTGGTTAGATCAATCTTTTTCCTAGGAGTCATCCTGGGTGATAGACTTAACATTAATTAGTCTTATTCATTGTACATTTTACATTGTATATATATACACATTTGTCAATAAAGTAAACACGGTTTTCACCCTATCGTGGTATCAGACAATTAGGGTTTTTACAGCGGCGGCACCTCTTCTTCTCCTTTCTTCGATCGGCTTCTACTTCCTTTCCAACCATGGCCGATCAAAAACTTCCCTACAACACTCTTATTCATATGCTGAACATCAAGTTGTCAGCCTCTAATTTCATGTTGTGGAAGACGCAGGTCACCCATATCCTCCGCGCTCAGAAGCTATTTGGATTTTTAGACGGATCCAATACTTGTCCGCCTGTTCCTGATCTGCTTCCTGCTAACGCCACTGCTGCTGCCAAGGAACAATTTAAATCCTCTGTCTCCACCTATGATGACTGGATTGCTGAAGATCAACGAGTCTGTGGTCTTCTCTTTTCATCCTTAACTGAGGAAGCTATGTCCGACGTCATTGGGTGTTCAACCTCTCAACAAATTTGGGATACCCTCTCTACTGTTTATCAAAACCGAAGTCGTTCTAGCATTCTACAACTTCGGGATCAAGTCCTTAATCTTCGCCGGACAGGCACTGTTCATGCACTGCATCTTCAATTTAAAGCTATTTTTGACCGATTAGCGTCTATGGGTGCTACTGCCACGATTGATGACCAGGTTCTATGGTTTTTACGGGCTCTTGGCCCTGAATATAAAGACTTCAGTGCACCTATTTTAAACTTGTCTCCATCTCTGACGTATACAAATGTTGTTGCTCAAGCCGAAAATCATGAGGCGTTTTTAAATTCTTTGTCTGGTCATGGTTCACATGGAGCATCTTCGACATCCGTACTTGGTCCTGCTGCCTTTACTGTTTCTAATCAGCCCAGTTCAGATAATAATATTCATACTTCACAGTCTGACCGTGGTCGTTCTGGTCGTGGTGGTCGTTCAAACGGCCGTGGACGGGGCCATGGTCGAGGTCGCAGTCGGGTACAATGTTAGTGGTGTGGTCACCCTGGTCATATTGCATCTACTTGTTATCAGCTTGTTCCACCTGCTCGTCAACATGTTTCAGCTCATTTAGCTAACTCATTTCAGTCCGCATTGCAAATAGAGCCTTCAGTGCGCTCCTCTGATTGGTACATGGACTCCGGCGCCACAAATCACATGACCTCTTCTCCATCCACTCTTGAGAATGTCTCTCCTTATACTGGTACTTCTCGTGTATCTGTTGGTAATGATGCATCTATTTCTATATCTCACGTTGGTGATACTCGAATCTCTCCCAGGTTGCATTTGTCCGATGTTTTAGTAGTGCCTCGTATAACTAAAAATTTGCTTTCGATCAGCAAATTAACTCGAGATCTTGGTGTTCTGATTATTTTTGATAATGACTCTTTTATTATTCAGCACAAGCTTTTCAAGGCGATCGTAGGGAGAGGTCACAGTGATAATGGCTTATATGTGTTGGATCATGGAGACGATGCCCTTATTTCTTCTCTGGAGAACAATAAAAATCGAGCATCCTTTGAGCTTTGGCATGCTCGGCTTGGTCATGCTTCTTATGGTGTTATTTCTACGTTAAGCAAAGCTGGCTATTTATCTCTTACCTCATTGTTGCCTAAACCACATACATGTACTCCTTGTGTAATGGCGAAGGGTCAACGGTTGTCTTTTGTTGAGAATTCAAAAAGTGCCTCTCATGTTCTTGATTTAGTGCATTGTGACTTGTGGGGTCCTTCTCCAGTTTTATCGAGAAATGTATTTATGTACTATGCTATTTTTGTTGATGATTTCTCGCGCTTTACATGGATGTATCCTCTTCGACGCAAATCAGATTTTGCTGAATCATATCTTCATTTTGAAGCTTTTGTTGAAAATCAATTTTCCACTCGCATTAAGGTGTTTCAAAGTGACGGAGGAATTGAATTTCTAAATAATAATCTTTGTAGTCATTTTGTTTCCAAAGGTATTCATCATCAAATATCTTGCCCTTACATGCCTGAGCAGAATGGACGTGCTGAGCGCAAACATCGACATATTACTGAAATGGGGCTAAGTATGTTATTTCACTCTCATGTGCCTTTATCTCATTGGGATGATGCGTTTGCAACTGCAGTCTACACTATTAATCGACTTTCATCGCCGGTTCTTCAAGGAAAGACACCCTTTGATCTCCTGTTTGATCGCCCTCCAGTTTTCTCCAACTTTCACCCGTTTGGTTGTAGAGTTTATCCATTTGTCCGACCATATGCAACACATAAGCTCTCTCCCCGTAGTCTTCCATGCGTTTTCATTGGTTATAGTTCGCAATACAAAGGATTTCGGTGTTTGGATACTATCACGGGTCGCGTATATATCACCAGACATGCTCGATTTGATGAGACTTATTTCCCGTTTGCCTCATCTACTACTTCTGGGGCTGTTTTCTCAACCTTAGATGTTTCCACTTTTATTGATCCAATTCAACAAAATCATGAAGAGGACTCTACTCCAGGGCATACACCCCCGTGTCATTTATGCTCTTCCAGTACTCAAGAGGATGTTTCTCAGATTCCAGTTCAGTCCCAGATACTTACACAGCCTCCTACGGTCGTTGCTCCCTCTGATGACTCTACATTGCAGCCTGATTCTTCTACAGATAATCCACCAGCAGTTCGATCTCACTCTATGATTACACGTTCTCGTACGGGTTCTCTTCGTCCTCGTGACCTCCCTGGCTATGAGGTTTCTGGATTTCTAGCCGCGCTACTGTCCCAGACAGAGCCACGCACTTATCGCACTGCTATTCGAGACCCAGCATGGGTGACAGCCATGGATGAGGAGATGGCTGCTCTCCGTCGCCAGCACACTTGGGATCTTGTTCCTTCTCCTTCTAATGTTAATATTGTGGGGTCCAAGTGGGTTTTTCGAGTAAAGTACCGCCCTGATGGTAATGTTGAGCGGTATAAAGCTCGATTAGTTGCTCAAGGTTTTTCTCAGATTCCTGGATTTGATTTCGAACACACCTTTAGTCCTGTTGTCAAAGCCACCACTGTTCGTACTGTTTTAGCTATTGCCATTATGCGCAAATGGTCTCTTCACCAGCTGGATGTTAAGAATGTCATTTCTTAATGGTATTCTTGAAACTCCTGTATACATGGCTCAGCCAGTTGGTTACAAAGATCCTAGATATCCAGATTATGTTTGTCGTTTGAGGAAAGCTATATACGGGCTTAGACAAGCTCCGCGTGCATGGTTTCAAAGATTTAGCTCATATCTCTCTCGCATTGGTTTCGTTTGCAGTAACGCAGACACGTCACTATTTGTTTATTCTCGTGGGCCGACGCTCCTCTATTTACTGGTGTATGTTGATGACATTATACTTACGGGAAATGACTCTTCTGTCATCCGTCGATTTATTTCTCACATTGATAAGGAGTTTTCAATTAAGGATTTGGGCACACTTCATTATTTTCTCTGTTTGGAGGTAACTTCGACTTCTTCTGGTCTTTCCTTGGGTCAGACCAAATATGCTCGTGATATTCTTTGCAAAGCTGGCATGACTGATGCTTCTACGGTGTCTACACCTTTCATTCCGCTCTCTCAGCTTCACAGTAGTGCCAGTGAACCTTTTGCAAACCCCACTTTCTACCGCTCACTTGTTGGAGCTCTACAATATCTTACGATTACTCGGCCTGATATTGCCTTTGCTGTGAATTCTGTCAGCCAATTTCTTCAGAATCCTCGTGATGATCACTTTGTTGCTGTCACTCGCATTCTTCGCTATGTTCGGGGCACTCTTCATTATGGTCTTCATTCAGCTCCACATGTTCTCCTGAACTATTTAGTTATTCAGATGCTGATTGGGCTCGTTGTTTAGAGACGCGTCGCTCTACTCATGGTTATGCAATTTTTCTTGGTTCTAATTTAATCTCATGGAGTGCCAAATAGCAACCAACCGTTTCACGTTCTAGTACTGAGTCTGAGTATCGTGCACTAGCTAATTCTGCTGCTGAGGTAATTGGATTAAATCATCTACTTCGTGATCTTCGTGTTCCTCTCTCTGGTCCGCCAACCTTGTTTTGTGACAATACAAGTGCTCTATTTTTAGCTCAGAATCCAGTTGCTCACAAATGGGCACCTTGATACTGATTATCACTTTGTTCGTGAGTTTGTTACTTCTGGCAAGCTTCGTGTCCGCTTTGTTCCGTCATGTCTTCAAATCGCAGATATTTTTACAAAAGGACTCTCTCGTCCATTATTTGAGTTTTTTCGGTCCAAGCTTTGCATTTCGATTAATCTGATGCTTTGCTTGAAGGGGGGTGATAGACTTAACATTAATTAGTCTTATTCATTGTACATTTTATATTGTATATATATACACATTTGTCAATAAAGTAAACACGGTTTTCACCCTAGCACTGGGTTTGCCTCTAGGTGCACGGACTCCTCTGAGGGAAAGGGTGTTCACGGTGGACTTAGGTATAGTAGCTGATGTGTTTTTGTGGCGGGGTTCCCTAGTCCTGTTCCAGTGAACGAGTGTCCTGTTCCAGTGAACAGGTTCCTTACCCCTGTTCCTGTGAACGGGTTTCTTACCCCTGTTCCTGTTCTGACTTCTTCCTTTGTCAGATCTGACATAACTCTTGATCCTTTCAATCAGTCTCTTTTTCTCAGGACATGATGAGAGAATGTGTCCTACCTTTCCACAGTGCCAACACACAATGTGATCTCTTAAGCGTACATACTTGCTCCGTCCAGGGGGAATGGACCTGTTCTCTATCCTTGCTTGAAAGTCAATGGAAGGTGGTTCCTTGTTGCTGGCTTGCTTCTTCCACATCTTGTAGGCAGGTTCTCGTTGTCTCTTGTGAACGGGTGTGGCTGCGCTGAAGGAGCTCCTTTCTTTGATTTTTTCTTGTCCTTCGCTGTTATGGACGGGTTTGTGGCAGTGGTGGTTCCATTCAATCCTAACCCTGGGCGTAACCGGTCCTTGAAGTTTGTTTCAAGGATTTAGACTTTGTTTTCCATCAGCCATTTAGATTTCCTTATCTCCTCTTCGGCTTTGAGAACTTTTAGCTCCTCAGTCATTATCTCCTTCACGGACTCCAGATTGTGTACCTGTCCTCTGAGTGCCTCGATCTGCTTCTCCTGCTCTTTCCGTTCGATTATCAGCCTTTCATTCTCATTCCTCAAGAGCTGGATTTCTTTGGTGTGATCTTTGCAGGTACTGAGTATCTTGTTCAGTTCGTTTTCTAGCTCCTCAGCCTTCCCTGCCCATAAGTTGTTGTTCTCTTCAAGGCCTTCAAACAGCTCTTTATTCTGTTCTATTTCTTCCAGCAGCTCTTCATTCTTGGTTACCATAAGTTTTAAAGCAAGAGATAGTTTAGCAGTTTTAGAAAGAGAAGGGTCAGAAAGTACCTCTGCGGACAGGTCCTCAGAGTGAGCCATCATGCACAACCCTTCCTCAGAAGGTTCCTCCTCGCTTTCTTCATCTGATGCTCCCCATGCAGCAATCATGGCTTGTCTACTCTGGTGGGGCTTGATGACGTCCTTTAGCTTCACATGGCAGTCCTTTGCCATGTGTCCTTTCTTTCAGCATCGGAAGCATTTAAAGGTTGAAGCTTTGGATTCTTTGGCATTTGCCTTGTTCTTTGGTTTGAAGCTGGCCATCTTGAATGCTCTCGTCATTTGGGCGATGTCAGGGTCGTCCTCCTCTGGGGGCTCATCGGATTGGGCTAGCTCAAACGCTCTCTCAATTTTCAGTGCAATGGACCTGTCCTTACTAGGTTGTCTACGCTCAACCTTCCGTTGATGAATTCCAGCATTGCTCTGCAAACGGGCGACCAACTCTTCCAGAGTGATGGTTTTGATGTCGCTTTGAGCTTGGAAGGCAATAGACATGACATCCCACTTCGAGTTCAGTGCTCTTAGGAACTGGTGTGTAACCATCCAGTCAGGGATCTGTTCTCCAAGAAACAGCAGCTGGCCTACGTATCCTTTAAATCTTGATAAGAATTCTTCAAGGACTCGTCCCTTCCCTGGACAGCCTTCTCGTAATCCTTTGAGGCCGCTAGTATCCTGTTCCTTTGAACGTCTACATTGCCTGAGTACAGGTTCCTCAGTGCCGTCCACAAATCCTTTGCGGTTTTGTGAGTGATTGCGATTTTCCTATCTCCATCGGATAGAGCTTGAAGGATCGCTTTAATAGCTCTGTTGTTCTTTTCTAGGGCCTTGTAGTCAGCATCGTCAAAATTTTTCCTATCATTTTCTTTGGTTGGATCGGACTTGTCCATGATCATATATGGTCCTTGTTCAATGACCATCCAGACCTGTCCATCCAGCGAATAGACATGAACTTCTATTTCCCGTACCCACCAATCGTACTGGTCGACCTTCAGCATGGGCGGCTTCTAGAATGAGTCTCTGTTTGATCTCATCTTCCTGCAAAGCTAACAAAAATTTAGAGCACAAGGCTCTGATACCACTTGTTGGATCGTTAGGTTAGCTTAAATTTAACTTGGGTTCACTGTGGACGTGCCCCCAAGTACGATTTGCACAGCGGATAAATAAGGTAACGCAGAAAGGAAAAGTAAGGGACTCGTACACAGAGATTTATAGTGGAAATTCTAGTACAATCGTACTTAGAGAAAAACCACTACCTTTTAGATTTCACTGAAAGGATTTTGAGAAGCAGTCTTTTATTGCAGTGTACCGATATACTTTTCACAAAAGACTAGACAAGTTGAATAGCACTCGAATCTCCAATTCGCCCTAGACCCACCTTCTATCTTTCCATGAATCAACCGAACTGCTCTGCGGACGCTTCCCCTTTGCGTTTATGCAGCAGCTCACTGGACTGGTCTATCGGACCCTTCCTTAGACGCATCGACGTGCAGTAGCTCGTAAACCGCAGATCGACCTCACCAAAAATTCCAAGTTCTCTTCTGTAGATTGACGTCTTGATTTGAGCTTTGAAGCTCTATTTATATTGTTAGGATTTCTATCTTGTGTTTAAATCTTTTGCTTCCTAATCAAGAAACCAAAGAGATAGTAACAAGAAAAAGATAATAGATATTTCCAAATATGTGAATTAAGATTATGAAATATCTACAATAGAATCTTAACAATATTTTGAATATTCTTTTATTTCTAAACCACAAAAGATATGCATCTAATGTAGATTTCGAATGTAGGATCCAAAGATATGCATAATCTAAAAGATTTAGAAATCTAATAATTATAGATATGCAAGAATATTCTGCTGAGATTTGTTCCATCAAAACTGTTGAGGACATGTCCCCACATGCCCCAACACAATAGCTATATATAAACCTCTATTTTTTAATCATATTGGCCCTCTTTACATGTTAGCATTGGAGATGCTCTAATAAGCGAGCAGAATAAGAACAATACATTATGCGTCTCCTACAATAAGGAGGAGTAGAGTACACAGGATTCAGTCCCTGAGTATGGGTTACACACAGGTCGTCAAATGTGAGAAAAAATATGACAGAACCAAATTCACCAATTGAGTGGAGAATCAACAAGAGCCTCCTACTTCTATTTTTGTGATTGCAGGGACTTTACAGCTTCTGTCAACTACTATTTGCTGGTAAAAAAACTTCACAATCCAGGAACCTTATCGCGCATTTTTTCATTAGCTTGTACAATTTACTCCAGTTTTAAAAGGGATATTATTGTGATACCTTAGTGCAGATTATGGGAACAGGTTCTTCTCTTCATGCCCAAGCTCCTCCCTTTCCAAAGACACATCTTTTTTTTTACCCAGCTGTTTCATTTTTCTCATTGCCAACAAACAATTCTTTGCCCACCTCTGGATAAAACAAAAATATATGAATTTTTTTAGCTACTTGAACACTCTGACAATTATAATGACGGCCTTAGCTTCAGTAGACTATTGTTACTTGTAGTCACAAATTAGATAAGTCAATTGCTACAGATATCCACAAACAATCATGTTATGTTGACATGATGACCAGATACGGATACTTTATCGATTAGAGATCCTTGCACTGTTCATGGAACAAGGTTTATTACCAGAGGATGCATTTAGAGCTCTGATATGGTTATGCTGAATCGGCATTTTCATAATTCTGGATCATGGATGAAGTTTGAAATGTGGTTCTCATCATAATATCTGATACTTCAATCATTTAGCTGGCGAAGGTTCATAGATCAACACTAAAAACTTCCTGAGCAATGGCAACTGAAAAGTTACCAAATCTGAATGCTAGTAACAGTTTTACAAGTCTTTTTATTTTATGTTAGAGCTGCCAACACTGTCTGCAAAAAGTTAAGATTTAAGTTTTCCCAACCATCATCGTGATACACTCAATCTTATAGGATAAAAAACCAACCTGTAGAATCCAGCTCAAACAGCCATCAAGCTGGCACCTTTACACCAATCCCAACTGATTGTCTCATCAAAAGCATCTAACTTACAGAAATGCATGAAACATCAAACTGTAGAGAAACATCCAATTTGTGCAAATGCAAGAAATGTGTAACTTCTTAAGAAGCAAGAAACCCAGGCTCACCAACCTTCTGGCTTTCTTCCCTTTAAAACATCATTATATGTAAATGTACCTATTAAGAAAGTTTGAGGTCTCTCTCCCCTTAAAATTCTCAATTGTTATTTTGTTTAATACTAAAATTAACTCCACGCTTATCATCAGGCACTGGTGAACCAGATATTCTTACCATCGTCTAAATGATTAAGTATTTATGAAATTCAGACCAGCAAGGAAGAAGAATGGGAGAACAATGTTGGTACACAATATAATTGTCTCACGAAAAGCGACAAAATGTGACTGTAACATTCTCACGCTCCGGAAGACCACCACCACTACAACAATGTATCGAGCTCAGGAATATGAATTAAGTGTGTATTTATACCAGATCAATAGGCCTTTATATACCACACAGTATTAAATATATAAGAGATACAAATAGATAATGATATCACGATGAATAATGTGAATACTGCCGCAAGTCAACAAGCTTCCTCCTGTCAATATGTTGCGGATCCATGGTGTTGAGATGTGACGCCGCCGTCGGAGGCCATCCACGCCATCAATGGGGGTGCCGGTGGGGTAGGAAGAAGAGGGGGATGGCTAGAACCCTGATCAAACCTCTGGTTGTTTTCCAGCGCGAGCCTTGAATAGATGAAGATCGTGCATCGAGCTTTGCATGTCCTTGACAATGCCAGTTAGCCGATCGGTACGCAGTTTTTCTTCTGCCTGGACTTTCGCAATCTGACCCACAGTCGCCATTAAATCCGCCATATTCTGGGTCAAGGTGGCTAATGATTCCACAGTGCTACGAGTTTCTGGCATGATTATCGTCTCTCAACGAGAGCACCAAATGTTGCGGATTGATTAATAGAGGTTGAGAAGGTTGGATGAAATAAGAAGGCAGGGGGATGAAATGGGAGAGAGCAAGATGAATGAGGAGAGGGAAAGTTAGACCAAAGGAGTCGATTTCCTTTTTTTCTCTCTCCAAACAAGCAGCACGATTAAGTAGATCATTCTACTCCTTTGTTCCCGTCTCAGTGCATGACGCGTGGTTCTGAAAACCGTTATTTCCTGCTCTACTTCCAGATTCTTCAGCTGGTGCGATCTTCTCTCCATCCAGCACATAATATCCCTATCTATCATCACGCAGAGGCTTCTTTCGCTGCCTCGCTCCCCTACCCAAGGCTGCCTGCACCCTCACACCCATAACAGTACCGCCATCCTCAAAAATTACCTCGTCCTCGAGGTTAAAAGAAGGAAACTGAGATCTAATAATACCGATGTCTTCCCATGTAGCATCCTCGGGAGACTGGTTGGTCCAATGAACTAGGAGCTGGGTGATCCACCGCCCTTGTCGCTTGATCCGACGATGGTTGAGAATATGAGCAGGGGTGTCTATCGGCTGCGCTCCCTTGAAACAATCTGGCCATTTCACCTCTTGTAAAGCTCCATCAGCATAGCATCGCTTAAGAACTGAAACGTGGAATACATTGTGTATTCGAGAATGCAGCGGCAAAGGCTAAACGGTATGCAACGTGCCCAATACGTTTGGTGACCTGGAATGGACCATAATAACGTTTGGCGAGTTTAGAGCAGGGGTTGCTGCGGACTGAAGTTTGACGATAAGGTTGAAGCTTTACATAAACCCAATCACCTTCACTGAACTCTATATCAGTTCGATGGCGGTTTGCCTGTTGAATCATGCGGTGGCGAGCTCTTTCCAAGTTTTTTTTAAGGGTATGAAGGAGTTCAGTGCGTTTGCTTAAAATCCGATCAACTGAGGCGACTACGGAGCTGCCTGATTCATATTCTTTTAAGGTTAGCGAAGCTTGGCCATACACCGCTTCGAAGGGAGTTAAGTGTGTTGAGGATTGCCAAGCTGTATTATAGTGCAGCTCTGCCCATGGAAGAAGTTCCGGCCAATTAGACTGACTGTCAAGCACAAAGCAGTGGAGATAATCCTCCAAAATCTGATTTAGAATCTCGGTCTGCCCATCCGACTGAGGGTGATAAGCACTGCTGTTCGCCAAACTCGTTCCTTGCAATTTAAACAATTCTTTCCAAAATCGGCTCAAGAAAATCGGATCTCGATCAGAAACTATACTACTTGGAATTCCATGCAACCGACAAATGTCTCGAACAAACACCTTAGCGACGCTCTCAGTTGTGAAACCAAATTTCATAGGACTGAAATGTCCATATTTAGATAATCTGTCGACAACCACCATTATCACTGTGAAGCCGTTGGCATTTGGTAATTGAGTTATAAAATTCATTGCAATGTCAGTCCAAATGCCGTTTGGTAATGGCAAGGGCTACAACAAGCCTTGAGGTGACTTGTTAATGACCTTTACTTGTTGACAGACTCCACATTTCCGCACATAAGACTTGATATCCGAATGCATGCTTGGCCAAAAGAAATGAGACTGCACGCGAGCCAGAGTGCGCTGCGCGCCAGCGTGTCCACCACTTAAGGAGTCATGATACTCCTGTAAAATGAGATCCTTTAATGTAGTATCATCAGGGACCCATAGCCTATCTCGAAAAAGGACCAAACCATCACGGACAATATAGTCTTTATACTGATCTAGGTTGCTCTGAATATCTTGAGACAATTGTTGAGCTTGCTGATTTCGTAAGTAAAGGTTGCGCAGTAAGTGAAAGATGCCAAAAACTGGGCGAGTACATCCTTGAATAGTTGAGAGAGATGCAGCCGGAATTCTTGATAGTGCATCAGCTAGGGTGTTGTCACGCCCCGGTTTATATTGCACATCAAATTCGAACCCCATATGCTTGATGATCCTCGTAGTTGTTCGGGAGTGTGAATGGTTTGTGTGAGAATGGTTCGTAAAGGTTGATGATCTGTTTGAATGATGAACTTGTTACCAATAAAATATTGCCGCCATCGTTGAACCGCGGTGACTACCCCGCATAGCTCCCTATTATAGGTTGATGTTCGCTGCATTTGGGGATTGAACCTTTTGCTGAAGTATGCCAGGGGTTGATGTTCTTGCAATAAAACAGCTCCCATGCCTTCCTCCGAAGCATCTGTTTGAATCACAAAGGTTTTGTGGAAATCCGGAAGAGCAAGAATAGGTGTGGTAGTCAAGGCATCTTTAAGTTGATCAAAAGCGCGAGTGGCTTCCACTGACCATAAAAAAGCATCCTTACGCAGCAGGTCCGTGAGCGGTGCGGCTAAAGAAGCATAGCGGTGAACAAAACGTCGATAGTAACCGTCAAGTCCAAGAAAACTTCGAAGATGTTTCACTGATGAAGGAATTGGCCACTCTTTAATAGTGCCAATTTTAGCAGGATCCACTTCCACGCCAGAGCAAGAATTAATATGGCCCAAATAATGAATTCTTGAGCTGGCAATGGAACATTTAGAAGCTTTAGCAAAATAAGAGTTCAAAGCTAAAGTCTGCAATACCTCGCTCAAATGGTGGAGATGCTCTGCCCATCCTTTGCTATAAACAAGGATATCATCAAAGAATACCAAAACAAATTGCCGGAGCATTGGTCGAAATAAATCATTCATAGCAGCTTGGAATGTTGATGGAGCATTAGTGAGTCCGAACGACATAACAAGAAACTCAAAATGGCCATCGTGTGTTCGAAAGGCAGTCTTGTAAACATCCTCCTCGCATACGAATCTGGTGGTAACCTGCCCGTAAATCCAGTTTAGAAAATATACAAGCACCATGCAACTCGTCAAAGAGTTCATGTATTGTCGGAATTGGATAACAGTCTTTGACGGTGATTGCGTTAAGCCCTCTATAATCGACACAAAACCTCCAAGTACCATCCTTTTTCTTCACGAGTAAAACTGAGGATGAGAATGGTGAGGTACTAGGTTGAATGATGCCGTCTCGGACCATGTCTTGGACAAGTCTTTCCACCTCCATTTTTTGATTTCTTGGATAACGGAAGGGCCATTTTTTAATTGGCGTTGCACCATGTAATAGTGGTATCTGATGATCCAGTGTCCTTTTGGGAGGGAGACAGTGCGGACTTTGAAAAACAGATGTAAATCGTTCCAGGACTTGCAAGAGGGCAGATCGTTGTTGTGAGGTGAGTTCCCTTGGAATCTCGGGTAATGGTTGTGGCTCATGAATAATCAAGTCAGTGCTTTGGTCCAGAATAGTGAGTTGAAAATAGGAAGCAATACCGTCCATTCGAGCCATTCGTTTAATCTGTCCCAGAGACAATTGTTGCATTTGTCCTCGGGCTTGCATCCCTGTCAACTTAATATGCCGACCCTGGTAGTCGAAGCTCATCCATAGCTTACGATAATCAAATAGAATAGGGCCTAGTTCAGCTAGCTATTGGGCGCCGAGAACAGCTTCGGCTCCATAGATTGGAAGCAAATAAAAATTGACAACGAAGGTTGCATCACCAAAGCGAATCTGAACATCTTTGCAGACTCCTTCACACTGCAATTCATCACCATTACCAATTGTTACATTAAGATGGTTAGATGGTTCAATAGGAATACCTGCTCGCTTGGCTATCCGTGACTGCAAAAAATTATGCGTGGAGCCGCTATCGATCAATACATGGAGCTGCAGCTCTTTCAGGTTACCGAGCAGCCGTAAGGTGCTAGGCACAGCCCGTCCTTCAAGTGCGTGACATGAAATATTAGGCACATCTTTGGTTTCAACAAGGGGGGTCTTGAACATCAGTGCTTATGGGAGCATCCGAAACCTCATTATGGGGTGGATCACCTTCATCATCAAAAGGGCTTTCTTCCAACACCAAACATTGAAACTTTGAACGGCATCGGTGTCCCGGTGTGAACCGTTCATCACAATTGTAGCAGAGTCCTTTTTCTTGCCTAGCCGACATCTCAGCCACTGTTAGTTTCCTTATGGGCAAGGTAGTGGTGGAATGGGGTCTAGGTGGGCCCTGAGAGGTAACAGGAGGGCCTCCTTGCTGATAAGTTCCTCCCCGAAAATTGCCAGGCCTATGACTTTGTGTCCGAAAGCTCCGAATCTTCATCTCCGCGACCCTTGCCATGCCCATAGCTCCCCGCAAGTCCTTGGGGCTCAACAAAATGAGTTCATTGTGAATCTCATCCTTGAGACCAGCCAAGAAGCGGTCCAACAAGTTGTCTGTCGAAAGTTGTGGATTGTACATTGCTAGGGTTTCAAACTCCGCTATGTAGGTTTCCACCGACGAGGTTTGTAAGAGTTTATTGATTGCTACTCCAGGACTCCAGAATGGCCCTGGACCAAACTTCAAGCAAAGATCCTTGGCCAATGTCGGCCAGTCACTGACTTGGTGGGTGGTGTACAAATACTGCATCCATTTCAGAGCGTCACCTGCCATGTGATACAGTGCAATCGACACACGCTGCTCATTTGGAACTCTGAACTGCTCGAAGTATCTATCGAGCTGGAAAATCCAGCCTTCGGGTGACCCTCCGAAAAAAGAAGGAACCTCGATCCTTGGGAGACGTGAGAACCTGTCAGAGGACTCCTCCCGAGAACTCATCATGGGATGTGGACCTTGGTGTTGAGATGTGACGCCGCCGTCGGAGGCCATCCACGCCATCAATGGGGGTGCCGGTGGGGTAGGAAGAAGAGGGGGATGGCTAGAACCCTGATCAACCCCTGGTTGTTTCCCAGCGCGAGCCTTGAATAGATGAAGATCGTGCATCGAGCTTTGCATGTCCTTGACAATGCCAGTTAGCCGATCGGTACGCAGTTTTTCTTCTGCCTGGACTTTCGCAATCTGACCCACAGTCGCCATTAAATCCGCCATATTCTGGGTCAAGGTGGCTAATGATTCCACAGTGCTACGAGTTTCTGGCATGATTATCGTTTCTCAACGAGAGCACCAAATGTTGCGGATTGATTAATAGAGGTTGAGAAAGTTGGATGAAATAAGGAGGCAGGGGGATGAAATGGGAGAGAGCAAGATGAATGAGGAGAGGGAAAGTTAGACCAAAGGAGTC
The DNA here is from genome assembly GCA_963678935.1 of Umbilicus rupestris. Lineage (NCBI taxonomy): Eukaryota > Viridiplantae > Streptophyta > Magnoliopsida > Saxifragales > Crassulaceae > Umbilicus > Umbilicus rupestris. The sequence goes on along the minus strand of OY787618.1, from coordinate 1,887,592 downwards.
GATTTCCTTTTTTTTTCTCTCTCCAAACAAGCAGCACGATTAAGTAGATCATTCTACTCCTTTGTTCCCGTCTCAGTGTGTGACGCCTAGTTCTGAAAACCGTTATTTCCTGCTCTACTTCCAGATTCTTTAGCCGGTGCGATCTTCTCTCCATCCAGCACATAATATCCCTCTCTATCATCACCCAGAGGCTTCTTTCGCAGCCTCGCTCCCCTACCCAAGGCTGCCTGCACCCTCACACCCGTAACACAATACTCTAGTCACCATTCTTCAAGAACTCATATGGCCTCATCATATTCCACCATAATCAGCAGCAAGTTTTTCAAGACACAAAAGCTCGTCAGTTTTGACTTTTACACAGTGCTGACACCACCTAATTATCTGGGATTGCTCATTTCTCTTCTTCTTGTCGGTTTCCGCGAAAAACAGACAGGACATCTTGGTCAGAATGTTATCCTGGAAATAGTAAGATAAAATTCATTGAAATCTTTCAGCATGCTGCAGGCAGGGGTGAGTCTACCCTGAGTAGCCTTTATACTTTGTTTTCAGACTGACAACCACTGCATAACTCGGTGTATAATTCAAAGTCAACTCGGTGGAATCATAGCCATCTAAAAGATGATGTTGATTTGGCAGAACAAGTATACTCGAATTTTCGACCCATTTGAGAGGAACACTAGCAATCCAATGCAAGTACTCATAGAAACATAACTGAATAATTCAATGATGATTGATGAGATTCCATCGTAATAGTTGTTATTTTTTTCATCGCTAATCCTCAGGTCATCTGCTCCATGGTTCAACAAATTTCTACTCATCAGAACTAGCCGGACACTTTGAAATAAAGGACTGTGGCAAAACAAGGGAATGAATTTCACGTTGTCTTCACTCCCTCACATAAGAATCATACATTAGAAACACATTATCATAAATAAGAACGTAAGAAAGACACAGAATTTTTAATGTGGTTAAGTTCTCAACAATAATTTATGTCCACGATTTCCAATATAGACAAATATGTGTTGAATGGACGCCCTCAACTCAACACTCTCGGATACTATCATCACATGTATGTTTTTCTAACCAGAAAGTCTACAAAAGAATGTGATAGGTTTTCTCTAACCAAAAATTTACAAAAACATTACATCCCTCTACATGGATGTTCCAACACGAGAACTTCTCTGAGAAGTCACTCTTCATGGCTTAAAAATCTCATGAGTAGGGTATTTATAATATTCAATAATACTAAATGTAATAGGATTTCTAATCCTACCAATACTAATAATAAGAAATCGTCCTAAAATAGAATTTTTTTTATTTAACTCAATCTTCCATATCTTCAGTTTTTAGACATCTAGTCAAATCTCAACAAATCCTCCCTTGACAAGAATTTCTAAAAAATTTCCAACAATATCTTTTACACCATTTTTACTTGTAGTGTATTCTTTCAATCTTCAACTTCACGCTTGTAATGGAATGAACTCTTGATGTGACCTTCCAAATACTTTATCTTTGTCAACTTGTATCGTCATCATCATAGTTGAACGCCTTCAGACCCCAATCTTCCGACTCCTCTCATCAATCTTCACCACTTGTATCGTTCGTCTGGCAACATCAATTATGTGTGTGACAAACGTATTTTTAATCCGTTTATAGTTGTCAATTTATGTTTTAGGGGTCAAGTTGCAGTCAAAAATAATTTATAAACCTTGGTAAGCCAAGGATCGATCTAAGGAGCAAATAAGTGTGTATACTATGCAAGATAGTGCATTTGTTTAGTTATTCTAATAATGAAGAAGTCATAATTACCTAAGTAAGTGATTCTAACGCAAGAAGAAGATTATGCAAATAAAATCAATATTCCACAATCAAACTTCACCCATGCCTATCACACAAATCATGCAATAATCCAAACAGTTCAATTATATTATGGAACTGTGAAAATAACCTAATAACATCAAGCAAGCCGCCCAGTCAAGGATCATTGCCTGAATTAATCTACACTGTTGAACGCCGCCCAATCACGGATTGTCAACAGTTTCAATTTAGTAAGCCTAGGGTTTCCAGAGAAAAAATGTCAATTTTCCTATCGATTCATGTACTAACAATATAGCTACGATGTTTCGATATCAACTCTGCTCAATCCGGTTAATTACCTCAGACCCAATCATCTTTTTGGTGTTTAGCTTAATTTCGTTCTAACAAGAAAGCATCCCAGTCAATGTCAGATATGCAAGAACGGCAAATTAAGAACAATAGAATCAAAGAACTCCATTAACATAATCGAAAAGTTTTATTAACATCGCATGAATTGTTTGATTATAGCATGGGATCCGTAGGATCCCAGAACGAGACGACTACTCACTAATCATGGTGATAAAAACAGAATACATGTAGAAAAGAGAATTAAAGAAAAAGAAACGGAAAGTAAAGAAGAATCCTTCACTACGAAGCCGAGTCTTCTATCTTTAATCTTCTTGGAGTCTTGAGCCGTCTTTCCTCTCTTCAAGAATTAGGTCAAATTTTGCCCAGTTCAGAATACTCTTTTTTGGGTTTTAGGTACTTATTTATACCAAAATCTATTGGCCGATTTTAGAAATCAATTTCGGACCGGTTCAGTGTCAAACCGGTGATTCTGTGACCAAACCGCCGGTTCAAATATGAACCGGGCTACTGTTCACTCAACACTTTGGGTCTGACTTTGGTTGCATTTTTGACCTTCTAAACCTTCGAATTCGGTCTTGATGCAAACTACAAAGTTGTATCCCTTCAAGTCAGCTTTCCAAAAATATATGGCTTGCATCAATCGGATAAGAATCATGTGCTTAGCAAGCGTTGGATCACAAATAGGTCAATCTGCCCAGATTTGGTTTGTATTCGTTTGAATCTTTGTGTGTTGTCTTATTTTGCTTCAAACGGACTACAAAGCCTCGATTTAATATAATTTGACCTGAAATGAGAGTAGAGTGGTAAAAACACAATGAAAAGTTCAAGAGAGGAGCGAAATTCATCATCGAATGAAGCGAATAATCAGTAAGAAGTCAATGATCAGTGTGCAACAATGACTCTTCCAAATCGTGGTGACTACTCTACAACCCCTCAACAAGGCCCAAACAAACCATCGGCTCTGATACCATTAGTTGGCCGCAATAGAAATTACATGTTGTCTTCACTCACTTATATACGAATCACACAGTGAAAACACATCATCATAAATAAGAAAAAAATACTATTTTTAATATGGTTCAACTCTCAACAATAGTCTATGTTCACGGTTTCCAATATAAATAAATATATATTACAAGAATGGACGCCTTTTGTTCAACACTATTATCAAAAACCTATAAAAACACCACATCCTTTCTATATGGTTGTTCCAATATGATAATTTCTCTCATGAGTCACTCTCCATGGTTTACAAATCTGATGACTATCACATTCTATTTATTGTTTTCAATAATGCTAAATCAAATAGGATTTCTAATCCTACCAAAACTAATAATTAGAAACCTGCCTAAAATAAAATGCTTATTTTATCTCAGATTTTCAAAATGCCCTTTTGTAGAAAGATATATCTACGTACCCTTCTTTCTTAATTTGATTTCTAAAATGTCATTCTTTTGGTTAGGTGCTTCCAAAAGCGCCCAAGACCAAAAGTGTTGTCTCGGACAACGCTTATTCTTATTCTTTATTTGAGAAGTCAGATGCAAATGAATTTCTATTTCAGTCAGTGATGATATAAGCTCGACTTCATTCTCAACTCGTCGAATCGGTTCAATTTTGGTCTATATGGTGAGCTGTTAACGTTGTTGTTGTTGCAGAGGTCGAGGTTTGATTTTTCAAATTGGAAAATTTACAACCATGGTGAGCAACGAGCAATCCTCCAATGCTCCTATCTCGCATCCACGTGCGACGACTCCATTCTTTTCGGACTCTTCCTAGTAAGAGGCGAGCAAATCACTTGAAAATAAGATTTGGGCTCGCCATGGATGATGGTGAGTATTTGTTCATATCGGAGTTGTAGACACCCTAAATCCTAAATTTTTTTTTTAAGAAGAAGCGCAGGCCGTTAACGACGCTTTTTATTTTTACATTTTTTTAGCTACATAAGCATTGACTAGGATTTAGACGTGTTTCGGGATATCGCTTAATAGTAAAAGCATTTTTCTAAACAAACTCTAAAAATGGATATTTTGGAAACTAAATTGAGATAAGAAGTACGTTTGATATAAAATATCAAAAAAGGGGTTGATGGGGAATTTTCTTTTTATCTCATCTTCCATATCTTCAGTTTTTAGAAATCTAGCCAAATCTCACCATCATCTGATTTATCACTATTCAAAACACCAATCAATCTGCAAGTGCTCAAACTTTCAGCCAAGATTCCATCACTTAGGGAGTCAAATGCTAGAAAAGTAACCCCAGATTTTAATCAGTTGGCCAAAAACCGGAGCATAGATGAGAAGCTGACATAAAGCTTGGTATGTACTGCAGTAATGCAAGGAGATCCCTAATCAATTCATAAAAGCATCACCCAAGTTGCTCATCCGCTACAAGCATAATTGAGACAAGGAGAGTTCTCAAATAATTTGCACACGCCAGCACAATGCCGTTAGCTGTTGCTGCTAGCTACATCATCTCCATTTATGTGCATCAAGATAATGTGTCAGTTGGAGGAGTCACCTGCATAGCCCAAAACAAAACAAAACAAAATCTTCAACTACATGTATGATGAATGCATGTATTGATCACTGATCGAATCATTCATTTATTGTGGTGTGGTAGAGTATACAACATGACCTACCCATGATGAGTAACTAGTGTATGATCATGCATCAATTATGATGTGTTGCATTCCCTCACTTGTACGGCATTCTATAAATGACAAAGTTTGTTTGTCCTAGGGCCATCATGGTACATGGACTTATTTAACTGCTTTGGGAACTACTGATAGCCCAAAAAGATCCTAGCATAGAACTTACAAATTCAATGAATAAGCTAAACAAAAAAAGTCAATTAAGTACTTCATTACTTAACTTAAGAAATTCAATACAACAAAATCAACCACCCAACAAAAACCCTTCTTGCATTGATTTCCACATAAGACTAAATAGACTACCACTACAAAATGTAAGTTAAATTAATGATCGTTTTAGAACCGTCAATTAATTATGTGGTGACTTTGATTATTCGATGGTTTATCAAACTTTATAATTTTATTGGTTTTGACGATGGTTTTACGATAGTTTTACGGTGATTAATTTGCGACGGAATATTTCATCAAATATTATGGTAAAATTTTCGTTAATATTTACTGTTCGCCATGGTTTTGTGATTGATTTGGGACGCCATTAATTTGTAGTTCTTCTTTTTCCCTTTTTCCACTACCAACACCCTATTACTCAATCACCACTTCACATAAATGTACTTCCCTCTAATTCTCCTATAATTTCGTGAAGCCGGATTGCTTCTTTGGCAGCCTTAATTGTTGCTATGTACTCTATCTTAGTTGAGAACAGTGCAATTATATCTTGCAACCGAGACTTTCAAAATATGCAGTTTCAGCCCACGTAAAGAAAAAGGCAAAAGTTGATTTCCTATTATCTCTATTACTAGTATAGACTGAATCAACAAAACCACTGATCATCATGTTTTGTATACACACAAGTCATATATTTCTTGTGCCAAGTAAATAACGCACCAACTATATACCGACATCCCAATATTTTAAACCTAGGTTAGACATATAACGACTCAAAACCAATCTCGGAGGAAGAGGATCTATTAATGAGGTAAATTGTTGTAACAACAGCTTCACCCCCATAAACTATTCTTAAGACCAGCACCATTTTGCTTACAAAAGTCATTAAATTTTTTGTTATAAAACTCCAAGCCATTGTCAGTTCTCAAACTTTTAACTTTATAATCAATTTGGCTTTCCAAGAATGGACGTACTCAAGGGGACTACAGTCATTAAAATTTGATTTATTGAAACTGTGTGCTACTTTCTTCCCAAAACAAAATATTCATAAAACTTTGTTTCTTTAGGTTTATTACCAATCAAACTATTTTTAAACAAATGGTATAAACCTTTATTTCTTATATGTCTCATTCTTGCATGTCATTTCATTGTGGATTCAATATTAATTTCAGGGGCTGTTAAGACATAATAGAGACAACCTCTTTTAGCCTTCTTATTAAAACAATGTCTCCCCTTAATACCTCCCTAATATCTTTTTCAGCATGAATTTGGCACCCCTAAACATCAAACACAACCTCAAATAAGAGGGTCCTTCTCAAACTAAGAACTCATCGTACATTTTGTAAAATTCTTGTTACCCCATCAAACATTTATAAAGAGACAATACCTACATCTTTTATTTGAAGAGAGGTGTGGCCACACAATTTGACCTCACCTCATTGTCATGGTTTTATAGAACTGAAAATGTTTTTTTAAAGTGGTGTGCATCGTGCACCCAGAGTCCAAAATCCATAAATCTAGGTCACTTTCCACATAAGAAACTAATAACTCATTACCATAACTTTTTTTAACCGGCACACATTTGAAAATTCATTCTTGGATTTTTAACTTTTGAACTTAAAATTTTAGCCATCCAGTTCAAATCAGTCAGTCATTTAATCACTTAAATTTAAGTAATTTAACTATTAACAATTATTTTTAATATAATTATTTATAGGAAATTAAGAAACATATAACTACAACATATAAATTCTAATATTACACTTAAATATTATACAATTAGAATCAAATCTAGTACAATTTGAAATTATTTAAATATCATCTTTATCCATGATAATTTATCTACAATATCTAGACTGTGTTCTAGAATTTGAAGCGATATCATGTCGCTCACTTGGTTCATCTGCTCCTTTCGATGTGTATCAAACAAGTTAAAATCCGCAATCCCTTGCACCAACTTATTAGATAAAATGAGTTTCGAAATTCTATGCATTTGAATGAAGTTGTGCAAAGTAAATATAGCTAAAATGATATCAATTTGGCGTAGATCTGAAACTTGATGCATGATATTAAGTATCTTCCATGTATTCTTGAAGACAAAAAATGCTCTTTCAATGGTGGATCGTAAAGATGAATGTCTGCAATTGGATTTTTCATAAATTCCAAGATGTTGATCACCATGGTGAAATGCTGGGATATGATAACAAATTTCTTTGTCTTTATAAGGTGCCAAATATCCAATTGTATTTGGATATCCAGAATCAACAAATAATATTTTCCTGCATAGTAATTCAATTTAAAGATAAAAAAAATATAATGTTAAGTTTAAATGTTACCTTGAGGTGGATGTGGAAAACTTTATTTTGGTTGAGTAATTGAGTTTATTCATACAATGTGATCACAAACACTTTGTTCCCATCCAACATGGACAAGGTGAAAATTTTGGATCAAGTAGTATGAGTCTGGTGGCGCTGCTTATTAACTTACAAATGTACATGCAAACATATATAAATTTTAAATATATTTCAGCTAGTTTCAATTCAGTTCAATAGCAGTTCAAAAGAATAGACTCTTAAATGTACTTATAAGTACTTTATAAGTACAAAAAAACATAGTCTTAGTTTCATTTGAAACTTTATATTTAGCTTTTTCATCTTTCTTTTTTTCCTATTAAAAGAGTCTGCTAATTAATATCCCATTTTATGACAAAAAAACACTTGATTGTTGTTTTATTAGTTAGTTTATTATTTTGTGGTACATAAATCTCTCAGGTCTAAAATTATTTCTGTTGTTACCCTTGAAACCCATTAACTCAATTTAGAGTCATTCTTAGAATAAGACCTAGATTCGTTTTAGTTTTAAACATTTTTAGAGATTCATTTTTCTGGATTAATGTCTCAATTGTTTTATTCAGAGTTAACTCTTCACTACTATATTCTATGACATCTTTTATAGTGTCAAATTGAGGGGGAAGTGAATTTAACAATAATACACCTTGATGAGTTTCATATACTTCATCCTTGCACTTTTTTTTAAATCTTGTGTCATCTTAAATAAACTATACAAATTTTCTTAAATGACAAAGATACATTCTTTTTAAAGGTAATCGGTTTACAAAGCAAAGAAATTATGCTTCACAAAGATTTGGATAATACATTTTATCTAAAGCTTCCCAAAGCTCTTTAGGGGAGGCACAAATGATCACTTGAAGAACCACAGCGTCAGTGATCCTAATTAAAATTTTTGATTGAGCCACGTCGGATAATTCATTTTTTGATTCCCCGGAATAATTGGAAGGCTAATCTTTCGAGACTGCTCTAAAGCATTTTCCTCAGATTAAAATGGTCTTCATTTTTACCTTCCGCAGAGAATATCTATGTGGCCATCAAAGGGCTTCAACTTAGACTACATTTGTCATTCTCACAAGCTATTTGATCCCACAGACCTGGACAAATATAAAAAAGATAATTAGTGATGTTGTGTTCAAGAAAATAATAAGTAGCAATATACAAGCAAACAATTTGGTGGCATATAAATCTAGATCACTTGATTAACTAATCTAATTTGCTAATCTATCAAGAAAATTCATAAATATGATCAAAAATTTTGTCCTGGCTCAACGTCCATAATTAGGATGGAGCGGCAAGGAATTCCAATATAATTAAGCTAACACATATCACACAAACTATATGATCAGATATCTATCAGATGTTCAACAGCTACAGGGCCGGAGCTACAAAGGCACCGACTCAATTATTAAGCTATAGAGAACTGAGAACAACTCAAATTCTACCAATATTGAGTTGTGAAGCTCTGATACCACGTTATTAATCATTATCCTTTGGTTCAATTAGGAAGCTCTGTTCAAAAAATAATGTTAGAGAAACTGAGAATAATGGAAGAGAAACTAAAGAATGCGGGACACCAGAAAGTTCAGATAGATAAATCTATCCTACTCCAAGGGATCTCGCCAACAATAGGTTGACGACTTCACTGCGACTACGGTACTCTACACCTTCAAATCCACTAGAATCTCTCTCTTTCTCTCTTTGTATCTCTCGAAGAACTTGCTATTCTTCGAAACCTAGCTGATGCAAACCACACCTTTTTTTTCTTCACTTGAAAAACAAAAAACGGCTCAATTAAACCAAGCACTTCATCAATAAAAACCAGCCGAAAAGAACTTATTTTTGCTTAAATGTGGATCACTTGAGCATAATATATTATGTTTTGCATTTCCAATGCACGGTAAACTTAAATATTTATGATTTTCTGAGATAAATTAAAATTGAGAGCTAAACATAACATCAGTGTATGATATTTTTCCCTTATTAGTCAGCAACATATATCCAATAACTATTATAATCAAAAAGGAGCTCTTCCTATATTTTTTGGGTAGAAGCAAAATTATCAATTGAAGCTAAGTGTTGAATTTCATTAGTTCATATAGGATTATATTTCTTTTGAAAAAAACCTCTTAAAAGATGTTTTTTTTGACTGAATTTATCAATATCATCAGGTCAGGGAAGCAGAATGTGAACAAGAGACTTGCAGATGAAATTAGAAATTAGTGTGAACCAGCACCTTCTTGGCCTATAGAAAAAAGTCCGAAACTGAACCAAAAGCAAAAGACTCGATTTTTATACAGACCGAACAACATCAAGTAAATGGATGAAGAATGTAATGATGGAGGAGAGGAAGAATAACGTGGGAAGAAGAAGACACAGATGTGATTGAATAAGGGTTTTTTGTGTCTTGCCAGAGTCCTACAAATGTTATGTTTCTTTTTATGTTTTTGAGAAATTGGGGCCCTGAGAAGTTGTTCCACTTTGCCGACTAAACTCAGTTGGTTAATCAACCAAGTCAATCGAAATGTAAAAGTGTATAAATGGGAGAGTAATGCTTTAATTGCAGCCATTAAACAACAGACGATATAGATAGTTGTCCATCCAGTGATGCTTGTTTCTTTCAATATTTATTTAATATCCTATACAACAACTATCATAATTCTCAATATCTAATTTTATATTCCAAAAAAGTATATCATTTTGCCTTTACTATAGCCGACTTAAAATGACGTACTTTTTTGATGACATAATTTTAATCAAAAAGTTGAAAATTACAACAGAAAACTAAATATTATATTTGATTTGTATATATTGGAGTTAATAGGTTTGTTTGTGCCAAAATTAGCCGTTGGATGCAACTTTTTTCAAAACTAGAGAAGATTTCTTTACAACAAGGAGTCCATGATATGTATGGCTGGGGGTAGGCTCCTCCTTGATCAGCTCCACCACCATATACAATAAATACCTCCTCATCACTCCAACGTTCAAAAAAGATCCTTTCTTTCTTTCTCTCTCTCTCTCACCTCGCCACTCTTCAGAAGAAAAACCAGCATGTCCGCTTCTGCGATCATTCCTCCCTTTTCCAGCTACAAGAACCCCACTTTGTGTGATGATAAAACTCACTTGTTGTGCGAGCCAGATGTCAGCAGCAACAGCAGCAGCAGCAGCAGCAGTTACAGCAGCTGTTTTGGTGAGAGCCCAACTGAGTCCCAAAGATTTGAAAACATTGTCAGATGTAAGAGTTTCGCCAACACTTCCTCTGGGGGGTTTGGTTACAAATCGTTGGCGGTTCTCTCTGGGCATGTGGGATCAGTTTCTTGCATAGCCCTATGTGGTGAGTTCGTGTTGAGTGCTTCACAGGGGAAAGATGTGATTGTGTGGCAGCAGCCTGATTTGAAGCAGTTCAGTAGATTTGGGCAGGGAGATGGGTCGGTTAAGGCGCTGGTCGCCGTGGGGAACAAGGTGTTTACAGCCCATCAAGATAGCAGGATCAGAGTGTGGAAGGTGTCACAGAGGTCTGAGAATGTGCTGAGGCTTGTTGACACCTTGCCGACAACAAAGGACTATTTGGGGAAGTTTATGAAACAAAGTAATTATGTGCCGACTAGACGAAGCCAGAAGCGGCTGTGGATTGAGCATGCTGATAGCATATCAAGTTTGGCTGTGTATAATGGTTTGATTTACTCAGGTTCTTGGGATAAGACCATGAAGGTTTGGAGATTATCAGATTTGAAATGCTTGGAGTCTATAAAAGCTCATGATGACGCCATTAACGCGCTTGTGGTGAGTAAAGGCATTGTGTATTCATGTTCAGCTGATGGGAAGATCAAGGCTTGGGGAAGGGATAAAAACAATAGACATGTTTTGAAGGGTATTTTAGAGGGGCACAAGGATATGTCATTCAATTCTGTGGTGGTTTCTGATAATGGGAGGATGGTTTTTGGGGGCAGCTCGGATGGATTTGTAATGGGCTGGGAAGCAAATGGTGATTTTAATAGCTGGAAGTTAGTGTTCAAACTGAGAGCACATCAAATGGCTGTCTTGTGTCTGTGTTTGATTGGAGATGAGTTGTTGTGCAGCGGCTCGGCCGATAAGAGCATAGGCATATGGAAAAGAGAGGTGCACCAGAATCCTAAAGGATTGTCTAAAGTTGGAGACATAAATGGGCATCAAGGGCCAGTGAAGTGCCTGCAAGCCTCGCGTGACAGTGTTGGAGATGGTGTGATGCTATACAGTGGTAGCTTAGATAGAACTATGAGAGTCTGGTGGGTTCCAAAGAAGTCATATTATGGATCATAAGAACATCAGTTTTGGTATCTGAAAAAGGATTTTGAGGATGAGTTTCACACAGTCACTCTGCTGCAGGTTATCTGCTTCTTCGGGTCAGTTTGGTTTCTGTCTATACACACCTTACAGGATGGTTTTTGTTGTTGGTTCAAGCAAAGTATAACTCACAGATTTACAGAGTAAAAATGTACACATAGGAACTGGAAATGTAGTTTTTGTAGAGCAAAGGTTGGTGTGTTGAGTTAGGGACTTTTTTTCATGTTTTTTTTTTCTCAAGGGATGTATCTTCTTCAGGATGTTATTGAATGAAATATATTTTTTCAACATCCAGTTTCTTCTGTTGTGTCTTCATATTATTGAGTACATTATTACTAAACCCAGATAATACCAACTTGGATGTGAATTTCTGATCTTTACACCACCCACTATCTTTAGGCCCTTTTTTATTTGTCATGACACTCTTTGCCTAAAAGCTGAGGAAACCACAAATTGGGGTTGGGCGCAACAATCCAGCCATATAGCCATCACTTTAATTTAGTTGAATGGTATACTAAATTGCAACTTAAATATATCCTAAAAAAAGTAACACAAGGTGATATGACCTGTTTCAACAATGACTAGGTACAGTCTTCACATAGCTATTTCAATAGGTACACTCGTCCTTGAAACGATAGTCTCGGACCTGTCGAGTTGCAGTCCCATAATTTAGTCGAAGCAAATCCTACCTTATGTCGGATAGGTGGGCCAAAACTTATATATAGTATGCTTCTGGTTCACCGCAATTACATTTGCCTGTAGAAGAGAACATATGCCTGATCATGCAACACCTTGTTTATACCAATACCGGTCACTGAAGCATCATCGTAGTGCAACCACTGGCCACTAGGATGACGGGCATCTGTTGTGTAATGCCCCTTTGATGGATCCCTTCCATGGTGAGTGATGGTGGCTACAAGTTCATATCTTCGTCCCTGCAGACATGAAAGCATAAATTCTAAGAAAGAGTATATTATTAGTTTTTCATTGAGTTTCAAACGATGAACCATTGAAGCTTTGCGTTACAGTCGCAACCATATAATAGGGCGAAGTGGAGGAAAAAAGAAAGTAGTGTCAATTCACAAACTAATTAGAAAAACATTCATGTCTTCAATCACTCACCTGGTTTACAATAACTTTATTCTTTAACGAATAATCATTTTACAATGACATTTGTGATATGTTGGTTATAACTGACCTTACTATAATCTCAACTGTTTTTTGGGGTAAAATGCTATATTTATAAAGTCTGCTCTATGCAAGACATGTTGATGAGTAGCAAGTAATTCAAGCACATCAAGTATAGATTCAGAGATCACCACCTCACTTGTCGGAGAAACAACCAACTCCCGATTCAGCACCAATTCGAGAGGAAAGCGAACAGGCTTATGCAATTTAGTGCTTCCTTCACTTCCATAGCTGAAACGCATCAGGTGCAAAATCATGATCTTGGATAGTGTCTTTATTTGCACCGATTTCATGGCAGTCACAACTCCAGCCTAACATATCACGACAAAAAGATCAGTGTTCTATGCATTCACACATGCACCCACTATAATGCAAGAATTTGGATACAAATGAAATACAAAATCATGAATTGAATCAGCAACACGACAGAAGCTGTATATACTACAATTCATGTTTACAATCATAGGGACATGGACAAGTAACTTATCATGCAAGGCAGAGTGGATGAACTCGAAACAAACGAACCACAAAAGTACCTTTCCAGTGACCGGAGCTCGATATCCCTCGAGAGTTTCTGGGACTGAATACATGTGGAGTGCATCTTCTACAGTTTGAACCGCATCGGGAAAGATATCAAGGTGGAGTAACAAGTACGGCTGAACTGTGGCAGAGGCCTTGTTTCCTGCTCAAAAATAAGAATAAAATAGTTTAAATGATTAGCAGACCATAAGTGTCTTTAACAGTAACTGCAACTCATACAAGCATATTTCTATTTTAATTCCATAAGATCCAGCAGCAAGTTGGTGTTGACTCGTAGACTATTCCTTAGTCAACTGTCATGTTCTTACCAAACATACATGAGCTATTATCATGAGATGTTAAAAAATGAAGGATTTACAGAACAGAAAAGGAACAAGTTTCTGATAAAATGCACTACATGAGATCTAATTGATGCAGTCATTACTATCAATAGGTTATCTAAACATAAGTATGAAACACAAATCATTTCTGTCAAATCAAATGAATTAGCTTCTTTAAGAAGCTTTGATGATAACAAACAAAATTAGAATACTTGCATATATTTATAATGATGAAATTTTTTTAGGATAAAGTAAAAAAAAAAGTATTCATGGCGCAAATATCTCAGCTCCCTTAACATTTTTACCTCTAGCCTTCACAACGCTTATTAATTGCCCTCCAAAAATTGCACTCAACTCTGATGGTACGAAGCTCTGAGTTCTAGTAACTGCAGATTTATTCTTGGGCCCAACTGTCTCCCACTCATCCTCCTCAGTCGAAGAGAAGTTTAAGAGGTTGCTATCAGAGGTTGAAATCAGCCCTCCAATCTTCAGCAATTCATTATCCATCTGATCCATGACAAAGCTTAAAAACTCTTGAGCATCTTCTTGCCTAATATACATGAGAAAATCAACCACAGGTGAGCTATTTCCATATTCTCCATACTGTAAAATGTAGTCAGTTAATCAGTTGTAAGTTCAATCAAAAAGAATAATTATTTTCCCAATGGACCAAATATTTGACATGGTTTTCAGCATTAAAAACAAACTGATCAACTGACCAGTGGGATTCCAGGAATGGATACAAGCTTAGTGATCCAAAGAACCAGAGCTTGTCTTAATGACCAACGTAGTTGTATACCAGCATCTTTATTCATGACTTTTCCATTCGATACAAATATAGTGGTGCAAAGGTTAACCCGTCTACAATCCAGTGGAAATTGGTTGTCTTCATATTTTTTTAAATTAGTAATAATTAAAAAACCCACATCAGACTGTAGAAAGCCTCTGATCGACCTTGCACAGTTCTCGTTCTTTTTTAATGATTCCTGTTACTTTCTTAATAGAAGAAAATTTCAGAAACAGGCTGTTGGCATATTATAATATCAAAGAGATCCATATCATCAACAAACATGGCTGCATTATGATGGCATACCTTGGTCTGCCTAATAGGCCACTTGGAATATCTGGAGTAAAATTCTTGAGCACCTCCTCAAACATGGAAGGGGAAAAAGGAGCAGCTGTCTCGACAATTGTAGTATTTTTCTTTGTTGTACTAACAGCTCTATGAACTTCAAAGTTGGACACAAACTTGACGAATGCACTAATTGTTGGACACACATCCTGTAATTGGAGAAGCAGCCATTAATAAGAAAATCGTCTAGCCTTTTCGTACAGGATGTTACAGGTACACATTTAAACAAACCTTCGGAACATCTCGTCTCCTTAGTTCTTGCAGGAGCTGAAAAAATGGGGGACAAGAGAGAAGTGCTTGAAGAGTAGCATTGAGGAAGCAAAGATTCCCTGAATTGATCAACCCCCGAGGCAATAAGCAGCAATTATCTGTGGTGGGCTTACTCAAAACCTTTAGCTCGCCATCTTTAAAATTGTTACGCAATGATGATTTTTCCGCAACACTATTTGCTAATCTGTCTTTATTATTTCCAATCTCAGAATCATTCATATTCAGGTTTGAGAATTGATTGTTTGGAAGGTATCCATTTTTAACTTCGCTGGAGATACTTTTATCAGCATGATTAGCGCCCAGTGATTTCAGGCCATTGCTAAGGACATAGGTGTGTATGCTTCCATTTTCCTTAAAAGGTTTGGAAGCTTTTGGCGAGTTGTCAACCAGAGTATCAACTTTTGCTGTTCCATTTTCTGTCTTCTGCAACCCAAAAACCTGGGGAATACCTTTTCCGAAGGTTAGTTCTACTCTAGGTTGACCACTGACTCCAACTACATTAGTCTCGGATAAGGACTTGTGTGATTGTTTTTTGGAACTAACGGATGACTGGCTTAACAAAGACCTAGTTTCATCTTCAGTAAATGACCCGAATACCAGTACCTGTAGAAGAATAATTCAATAAGCATAACTGTAGTTTACAATCAGATACTGCACAAGCCTAATCAAAAAGAGCACAGCCTTCTCAACGAAAACTCATTACACAGATACACTTGATATCAAACGTATATGAAAGCCAAGAACGGATCCAAAGGAGACATGAATGTTCTTCTGTACCTCATACTATGCACACAATTTGCTAATACCTCTACCGGCGGCATCATAACCACTTGATATATTTGTTCAACTTTCCTTTGAGATAATAACTCGAATATTTGCTCATAACCAGAAAAAGCACATTAATAATCCCAAGCAATCACAAATTACCTAACTTTTTTGTCTATTTCAATGAGCATACATAACTAAAGCGCAAAACTTTGAGCACAATTTGACCACCATATCACTACCCAACAGAAGCCTCTAAACGTTAGCATAACCCGGATACAAGATAAGAAGAATAAGAAGAAAAAAGACTGCACGAGCAAGGCCTAAAACACAACAAAACTAGTATGTAACCATTTTAACAACATTAAATAAGACAAGGCAGAACACCAACCTTGGATTCAGGCATTATATGTAGAAATTTGAGGGAAAAACAAAGTGAGAGCAGGAGAATAGGATAGGGATAAAGCGCTGGGAGTAGACTTGAGGAAATTCTAGGGTTTGAATCCTAGAATGGATTGAAGACATGAAAACGTCGCAGATGTTGAGCATTTAACACCCACGCCGCGTGCGAGAGCTGCTCCTCGGAAAAGCTGGTAGCATCGGACGCCGGAGGGTTTCGGCGAAGAGAACGCGGACGGGATTTATTTTCTGAGTTTCCACTTCGATTAGGTTTACATGCGGAAGAAGAGTAGGCTGCGTTTGGAAGTACGACATTGATAATTTTAGTGAAACAGCCTTAAATTCATGCCCCTCATCTATTGGTTAATATCATGTTCGGGCATCAAGTATACTTTTACTACACAATTGGCCTGTTTTTAATAACCTCACTATGTATTCAAGTCGAAGGATGAATTTGAGAGAATGATTTTATGTTACACCCAACTTAAAAAAATGCTCAACGATAATAGAATATAATTTTATTTATGTTTTAATTTTTAATTTTATTTAGATAAAATTATATCGTTTTTGAGATATAATTCCTCATTAACTCATAGAGATGATTTAATGTATATATTATCACATATCAAATATAAGGCACGAGGAAACCGTAATAATTCTCACATAGACGAGAATCAACGCGTCCACGCAAAGACAAACTTCTATTAGCCACGCAGGAGAGATACGACACACTTGCATACAGGCGAGAAAAAATACATCCACGAAAGGAATGAATAATAAAACACATCAATGGTGGGAATAGATGCCTCCACGTGAAAACACACTCATTCTCTCTTAATTGCAAGCTAAGAACCAGTTGATTCACTACCACTTTGATATTAGTATGTGTTCTTTTGAACTAGAATTGAACCGATAAGAAGTGAACTAAAATTAAAATCTATTTAAAATTGAAGTGTTGTAGAATTGAACTGAACGAAATTTTAAATTCATATTTTAATCTAAATTTGAGGTCTGCGGTATGTGAAAATGATATTCAATTTCATGTCATTGAGTTATTTTTGGTCGTTTGAATTTGATGAATTCATTGCTTGAAAGAACCTAGGGTCTTGAAATATTTGAGAGTGCAAAATTTTATTTATTGATTGATTTTATTGACTATACAATTTAAAAAGCTGTAGAATTTTGTATGTTGCAACATCCTAATTCAGTGTGAATTTTCTAAATTATAAACGGCACCAACACATATTTAATCTATAGGTCTTTCTAATTGTGTAGGTTGGAACATATTTGGTGGACTCATAAAACACAAATTTATAAGATGTATAAAATGGTGTCATGTTGTAGTATAATAGCAAAAAGTCCTAAATGATTAAGTTATATAGAGTGCAATGTGATAGGACCCAGCTTTGAGAGGATTGACTTTGGCTGCCCACTGGCCGAGAAAATGCGATTGTGACCTTGCCCTGATGAATTGCCTGCTGGTTGACCCTCGCATCAGGGGAGGAAGATAGCGCTTAAGGGGTACGCGTCTTGGTAGCTATGCTATCCGAGCGCCTACTGGTCGGGAGCTGTACCCGCTCCCCTGATGAGCCCACGGGAGGGCGAAACCAGTATGGCAATTCGACGAGGGATTCGAGGGAATTAGTCGGGAACACAACATATGGTATCAGAGCCGACACGACCACAAAATGCGGTCGTGGACGATTTTGGGAAGGACATACTCGGAAAGAAGATTGAACCCGAAAAATGGATCGAAGAACTTTGAGGCCCAGTGTGAAGCTCGGGATCGGCCGCTGGTAAGACCAATAAAGGTGAAGATCCGAAGGGTAATCGAGAAGAGTGTGTCCATATGTCCGCCTTGGAATGAAGACCCGTACGCCAAAAGAGCCTGGCTGGTCGAGAAGAGGCGCGACCAACAAATTTATCAGTATCAGTACTAATTCTCGAGACCCAAACAGTGCAATGCGAAAGAATGGAAGTGCAAAAGAAAACCTTGTTAAGAGGATGGTATGGGACGTCGCTGCAAGGGACAATCACCGCACAACATTCTTTCCGAAGCTCCAAAGGAACCTCTAGGCAATGGCGGTATGGGACATCAACCTAAAGGAAATCTCAATGCACTGAAGACTGGCAGGGAAAATAATCGAATTCTCGACCTTGGGGACAAGGTCAATCTTCGAGGGGCGGGTACTTGATAGGACCCAGCTTTGAGAGGATTGGCTTTGGCTGCCCCCTGGCCGAGAAAATGCGATTGTGACCTTGCCCTGATGAATTGCCTGCTGGTTGACCCTCGCATCAGGGGAGGAAGATAGCGCTTAAGGGGTACGCGTCTCGGTAGCTATGCTATCCGAGCGCTTACTGGTCGGGAGCTGTACCCGCTCCCCTGATGAGCCCACGGGAGGGCAAAACCAGTATGGCAATTCGACGAGGGATTCGAGGGAATTAGTCGGGAACACAACACAATGACCCTCATGTAACAAAAGTGCAATATACAAGCAAGATACATTAGGATGCTTTTTAGGATTTTTGAAAATATGACAAATAGTGTTAAGATGATTTTAATTAACGTTATATACTTTGAGCCTATTTCACTGGCTCATTCTAATTATAATTTTAATCGTAGTATTATATATACACTTGTAACCCTAGTATAAAAAACGGGTTCTACTCACTTAATAAATCGGTCTCTTTCTGCCCTTACAGGTAGCAAATAGACTGTTGGTGAACCACATTAAACTTTTGTATCTGTCTATTCCTTTGGTGTTTACTCTTCCTTTGTGATTACATCACATTTGTTCAACAAACTGGTATCAGAGCTAGGCCGTTAGCATTCTGCAATATTGACAAAAAAGATGTCTACTATAAGCATGAAGATTGACATGTTTACTAGGAAGAATAGTTCGAGTTTAGGGCAGATCAAGATGCGAGTCTTGCTGAAGCAACGAGGTCTATGGGCGCCGCTTTTTAGAAAGAAGAATCGAACGCTGATGACGATGAATTGAACAGCCTGGAGAAGAAGGCTCATTCGATAATCATTTTGTATTTAGTAGATGACATCATCACCGAGACCGCGGATGAAGAAACTGTCGTCGGTTTGTGGTTGAAGCTGGAAAGTTTGTACATAAAGAAGTCTTTAACCAAAAGTTACTTTTGAAGCAACGTCTGCTCAGCCTGTGTATGTATAAAGTTACATCTCTTAGAGATCATCTAAATCAATTAATTACAATATTATTGGATCTGCGTAATATTGATGTTAATGTTGATAATGAAGATGTTGTTTTATGCTGTTGGTAGCTTTTCCCCGGCAAGACGAGAATTTTACCGCATTTACTATTGGGAAAGATAGGTTTTTTGGAGGAGCAGACCAACTCTTCATATTAGGGAAGCACGTCACAAAGCATATGGTTCTAGGACAGAAAATTCGAGAGTTGAGTTAGTTGTTATCGGGAGTAGGGACATTGAAATTCTGGAAAAAAATTCAACTCCAAGTTTTTTAAAGCTAATGATGTCTGAACTTATTGTAAAGAGAAATGTTGGAAAAATGAATGTTCTATGAGGGAGAAGCCACATGAAGGTTCTGCTGCTATGACGTAACATTACATTAATTCTGAAGATGATTTGACATTAGTTGTCAATGAACATTCATATATGAAGATGTGTGATTTTTCGATTTGGGGGCATCTAACCATATTTGCCCGAATAGGGAGTGATTTTTTACATACAAATGGAGGCAATGTTTCTATGACCAATGATGATGTCTGTAAATAATTAGAACAGGTTCACTCAGGACACGGGCACATGGTGGGTCATTCTGTACCTTGATCGAAGTCTGACATATTCCACAAATGATAAAGAGTCTGATATCGTTATGTCGGTTAGACAACATGGGTCTAAGTTTCAGACGCGAGGGTGGAATAATAAATATCTACAAGGGTTCTATGTTGATACTGAAAGGTGTGAAGTTTGGTACCATGTTCTGTCTACAAGGGGCTACATTGACAAGCTCTGCCACTACTGTACAGAAGTCTGGGAATGTTGCTAAACAGGTGGAGTTGCAAATCACTTTAGGTGAAAGTGAATCCCAACATATATAGAAAAGATCATTATGTCCGACCTCTAAAGATGTATGGTTTTCAGGAAATGGTGGGTCATGCACTCCATGTTTCTGAAGATGTACAAAGAAATTGTTGATGGCCCTTAGGGGCTCTTGTGGCAGGAAGGCACATTTGTTTTGAATATATTTCTTATTTGGGAAAGGATTCAAGTAAGGCGACGAATGAGTTTGAGTACATCTGACACTTTATTAGTGCACTCGGTATATCTGTTATTCATGAGAGATTAAAAGTCAAGGTAAAAATTTGTTAAAATGACTTAACTACAGTTACATATTTTGAGCCCGTTTCACTAGCCGATTCTGATTAAGGTTTTAATTATAGTATTATATATATTCCTGCAACCCTACTGTAAAAAAATAGACTCTCCACACTAAAAAATTTCTCTTCCTAATCGTAGAGGTAGCCAATTGACTGTTGGTGAACCAAGTTAAATTTTAATGTCTGATTATTCCTCTACTATTTATTCTTCGTTTGCCAGTTACATCTCATCTGTCAACAAATAGGATAGCGACTAATATCCTTCCATTTCAGTTTCGAAACATGATGCAAACCAAGAAATTGAGTAAAGAAAAACAAACGTGAGAATGAAGTATTTGAGAGGGGATGGAGACAAAAAAAAAAAAAGTTATTTCGTTGCTTCTTCATTCTTTTCGATTTGTACAAGTCCAATGAAAACGTTTACAAATCTTTTTATGTCATGCCATATTCTAAATGGTGATTCTCTTCCACTTTTACAAAAAATTGTTACTATTTTTTCTTTTAATTATTGACCGACCGTTGAATTGACTTTTATGTGGCTGAAAAAGAACAAACTGCTAATGCCTCTAATGATTTGTGATGAATAAAATATTAGGGGTTTTGAGTTCAAATTTCAATCAAACTCTTACTACCAATAACATTTTGACCTTGTTTTAATGTTAAAATGATATAGTTTTAATTAAAACAACATTTTAAAAATAAAAAAACTATGTTGTCTTATAAACCAAGACCACAAAATAAAGACGCATTACAATTGTCTATATTTATAATTTATAAAATAACGACGCATTACAATTATCTATATCAGTTAATTATTTCAATATTAATCACTAAACACTACGTTGACTTCTCCCGTTTAGACTTTAGTGCTTCAACTTAACCATGTTTTTTTGGTTGTTAAACCCAATTTGTTTTGAATTATGTTTAGTCATCAATGATTTGGGGGTACTTCTGGCATTTTGTACTATGATTTTTGATACAAGTGATGTGTACACCAATTGGCTGAATAATTTTCATACAAACCACCTTCACCGCATTTTTAAAACTGGCATTCTCAAAAAGAAAATTAAATTAAATTCTCACTTTACTAGAAGGCTGTACGACTACGAGAAACTGATAAATTATTATTTTCGGGAGTTTTTTTTTTTGTCGACGGCGACGACCACCATCGAGAAAATTCTATATTTTCAAATCCTTGTTTGAAGCGACCTGCCTCTCTGATCCAATCCCGCAACCAGTAACTTACTTCAATCTCAAGCAAAAACTGAGTATTCATCTCTGAATCTGAACTGAAGAAAAAGGAACGAAACCCTCCCCACAGATCCCGATGATGGCCGGTCGACATTCATCTTCTTCAAACGCATCCAAGCTTCTCGTCCTCTTGACCCTCCTCCCTCTCACACTCGCCCTCCTCGCTTTCCTTCTCCAATGGCGAGGCGGCGTAACCGATCCCGTCGCCCACTGGTCCCCCGACCCTCACTTTGACGGCATGATTAACTCTCCCCACTCTCATACCCCCTCCTCCGCTGACTGCGCTAACGCACTCGTCCGCTCCTCCACCCCATCCTTCCCTTATTGGGACTTCGATTTCAATTCCAATCTCAATCCCAAGGTTTCCTCTCACTGCTTCTCTCATCTTTTTTTTTTTTTTTTTACCGAAAATGCCATTCATTTCTTCAGTTTATGTATTTGACTTAATTTTCATTCCTTTAACTGTCAAGTGTTATAAATTTTGATTTTGATCTGATTGTTTGCCAGGGAGAAGCCTTCTTATGTTTCATTTAAATTCTTGTGTACCCGTGACTCCCCAGTGCATAGAACTCGCTACTCCTTAGCTATATTGTCAATACTTTGCTGAACAAGCTTGTAATATAATAATGTGCAGATATGTGTTACAACCAGCACTTCAGCCGGTTTAGAGCAGATCCTACCTTGGATGTATTATCACAAAGTTATCGGGGTCTCAACTTTCTTTCTTTTTGTCGAAGGAAAGGCTGCGTCACCTGCTGTGTCTAATGTTCTTGAATCAATTCCCGTAAGTTCCCATCATTTGTTGTCGCCAACAAATATAATTGTCTTTCAGTCCACATCTGTATTATTCCTGCTCAGTTTTCTGAAATTCACAACCACGGCTGCGTATGCTATGTAGGGAGTGAAAGTAGTATACAGAACAAAAGAGTTAGAAGAGCAGCAAGCTAAAAGGTCAGTTTCGTGCGGCAGGGAATCCAATAATCATGACATTTGATTTACATCACATGCTTTTGGTGGCTGTTGTATTTGTTGTTTCACACATTTATTAAGAAACTGATTAATCGCCTACTAAAATTGTTTCACATTGCAGTCGGATATGGAATGAAACATGGCTGTCAAGCTTCTTTTACAAACCCTGTAATTATGAATTATTTGTCAAACAATCTCTCAATATGGAGATGGCTATTGTAATGGCAAGGGTAAGAACAATCAGGTTCAACATTTTATATCAGCATGTTAAGAATATATATTGACAATGTTTCACCATTCACTTACCAGGAAGCTGCCGTGGATTGGATCATTCATCTTGATACCGACGAGTTAATTCACCCAGCAGGTTCTCGAGAGTATTCTTTGAGGCAATTGCTGCACGATGTACCTGGGAATGTGGATATGGTCATCTTTCCGAACTATGTATGCTTGCACTTCAGATTTATCGTATTAGTTTTGCATATGGTGCTTGATAGTAGTTGGTCATCCATCGCATCATATACATTTTCTATCAGTATTTATCTTCTTACTTTCTTGTACATACTATATACGTAGTAGCTACAGAAAATGTACTCAACAGTCCGATTATATGTTTTAGGAAAGTGGCGTCGAACGAGATGATATCACGGAACCTTTCAGTGAGGTAACTCTATGTCGTTGCCATATTTATTTTTGGCCCTGCTATATTTTGCATAAACCAATGTCAAGGACCACAGTCATGCAAAGAATATAAGCTTTCATGTCATAAATTAATGTAACTTTGCAGCTTGATGAATTTATGAACGTGGTACCGAGAAATCATTGTTAACATTTTACTGATCTTGTATATTTGTATAATATTTTGTTTAACAGGTGTCCATGTTCAAGAGGAACTACGATCATCTTCCCAAAGATACATATTTCGGCATGTATAAGGAAGCAACTCGTGGAAACCCCAACTATTTTTTGACTTACGGAAATGGAAAATCTGCTGCACGGATTCAAGATCACTTGCGTCCTAATGGAGCACACAGATGGCATAACTATATGAAAACACCAAAGTATGGCATAGTTGTTTTATTTCCTTTATTGGCACATATGGAAGTTTTATGTATACCTTTCTAATATGAGACTAGCTAAGCCAACAATAAATAGCCAACCCCTTCCTTCATATCAAGATTTAGAGTTGGATGAGAATGTAAAGCCACTAATCGCTTCTCCAAATAATATACACAATTATATTGGGTGATTTTGTTTGTTGAGCAACTTTTTCTTGTTCCTTACAGTGAAATAAAATTGGACGAAGCTGCTGTTCTACATTATACTTATGCCAAATTTTCAGACTTGACATCTCGACGTGACCGTTGTGGCTGCAAACCTACAAAGGAAGATGTCAAAAGATGCTTCATGTTAGAATTTGACAGATCTGTGAGTTGATAACTTCTTTCCATCTTTACATTGGATGCTTAAAACTTATATTTAAAATTCGAGATTTGTGCTCAGTTTCCCTTATAGCATGTAATTGATGTCTAAGCACTCGGTAAGCTTTCAAGAAACCATAGTTCGATAATATTATTTGAAGTTGGATATCTATTGGATTATGCTTCAACAAGCTACATTTTAATAGGTTGTTGCTCTATATTTCACTTCAAAATAAAAAGAAAAGATTTCCCTTTATTCTGTTAGTCCTAGAAGGTCCGTAAACTTGGAGTGGCAGTGGTGGACACTTAACAGTTAAGAAGATTTAGGACATTATTCCTACACATCATTTATTCTTAAAGGAACATTTGAATAATAGCAGCACAAAAAAAATGGTGGGATGATAGGAGCATAACAGGGGGCAATCTGATTTTACTCCAGTGATTAATTTAAATTATGTATTAGGAGCATAGATCAGGGAAACATGTAAACTTTGAACGTACTCTAATGGTGGGATGATAACCTGTCATCATTATTTTCTCATGTTTCAGTTGTTTTTTATTTGAAATGTGGAGTTTTTATCTGACATGTTGCCTCAAAATTTTTTTATGTGGCATGAAATACGCATCAAGAGTTTATATATTGTTGTTCCATCATTGAAAATAATGACTCATTGCAGGCTTTCATCATTGCATCAACTGCTACGGAAGAAGAAATGTTGAATTGGTATATTCTTGATGATCATAAATACCTTATATGCGTTCCTTTATGTTGGCTGACATTAGACGGTATAGATCTTATAAAACAATATTAATTTTACTACCTTTCTTATCTTTTTAGGTACCGCGAACACGTTGTCTGGACTGACAGACAACTAAACATCAAACTTTTAAGAAAGGGTATTTTGACTCGCATATTTGCCCCCATGGTAAGTGTTGTCACAAAGTTAATGAGGGAGTATGTTGGTTGTAGAAAAATGTATTCCTGTGTTTGCATACTGAAATCATACCCTTGTTTAAAAAGTGGGATGATAACGTGAGAAACGATGGGTCTAGCTATCTGCTTAAATCCACTCTAACCCCCAAGTCGCACACATACATTTTAGATTTCTTAATCTAATTCTATTTCTTATTCGTAACTCGCAGACAAAGCCTAGGTTAGGAACTTGGTAAGCATGCACCTTCAGGTCACCCTTGATAAGTTTGGTTAGGCTTTTATAAATACAACCATTCCCCAGTTGTGCACAATGCACTTTTTTTATTAAGTAAATATGAGGTTTCATAACCCCTGTGAGTTCAGGGCCATATAAAGGCTAGACTGAACTTTACAAAAAACTCTACAAGAAGATTTACGCTAATCTGACAAAATGGGGAATTAGAAGTAACAATTACTAACTTTCACTATGAATTCTGTCATATTCTCTGATTAAAATTGCACATTTTTCATACATAGGGGTTATTTTGCATTTTTTATATTTTTTTGTAGAGAGTGTCTCTGATCTAAATACCGAAAAAATGGTTTATGTAAATGGCTATGATTGGTTCTCTTCCTTAATTTCATTATTTCAGGCCATTATTGAAAGCTTAAGAAAGGCGGATGTCTTCACAAAAGCTATAGCAACAGCCCAAACAAAAATATCAAAAGACAAATTCCTATCATCTATCGAGAGTAGTAACTCGACCAGAAGTATCTCATCCAGAAAGATCGGAATTTCTCATGCTACTGCCAGAAGGGTGTTGGAATTCTCAGAATCCCCATTTCTGACAGTGGCAGCAGTTCCCCCACGCTCGCCTCCAAGCATAGGAAACCAAGAAATTGGCCATTTTTCACATCATACCGAGTCATGATCTTTAATTGATCTTACATGCATAGGTCAATTTCTCAGGGACACAGTTATTGCAAAATTCATTTTTACTCTGTAGCGACCCTGTAATTACAGAAAGTGACAAAGGCTGTTCCTCCCTTCGTTCCCAGCATTATTTGTAACTTAGAGATGTGCTCAATAGTTTCAGATTCTGTTAAAGTCTCCATTGATGAGACAGTAAAATTCATATTGACTTTGAAGTGGAGCAGGTAAAAGTGGTCATATGAAACTAAATAATATTCCCTAGGACATCATACATGCATCCTAAGCTGTTTTTCTTTCTTTTGGTCCTAATGTAGAGCCTGCACATTTAGTTCCCCACCATGCTCATTGATGCTCTGTTCTTTAAAATCACATGGTATCCATAGTGTATTTTATTCCCTTGAGTACGAGTTTCTCTTATCAGATGTAATTAATCTGACATCCGTAACAATTCATTTTATTTACGGTTAAAAATAAATACATCAGCCAAAGCCTATTCTTTTGAAACCACTCCCTCAAATTGCACGCACCAAGTTTGATATTATCTTTAAAAGTTGAACAAAAAACAACTCTAAAGCATAAGTAAGGGTGTGTTCTTTATTACATAGTCTGTATTTATATCAGTACATATTAGTAAACATCAGCAAATATTCAATACATATTAGTAAGTATCAGTAAATACTAGTAAAGTAAGAAACACCACTAATTTTTTCACTGATAAAGATCAAAGTCTCAAAATTAATATTTGACATGAAAAAACTATAATATTATATTTATTTTAATAATAAAAATTATAATCTAAATCTCTTCAACTTCGTCCATTCTTCTACTTAATTTCTCATGATTTGATTGCATAATTGCAGATGCTATCATATTTCGCACATGATTCATGTTCTCTTTTCTATTTGCATCAAATACGTTAGAATCAGTTGTACCTTGCACCAAATCATGTGATATAATAGGTATTTCTGCATGCGAATCGTGCAAAGTAAATGTAGCATTAATTATGTTAATTTTTCGCACATCTGACACTTTAGGCATGACCCGAAGTATTTTCCAAGTATTTTTCAAAAACCAAATGATCTTTCAATAGTTGTCCGTAAAGATGAATGATGATAGTTTGAACGTTTTATAAATTTCAGTAGGTGGATGACCATTTCGGAATGCTGACATATGATAACGAACTTTCTTATCTTTGTAAGGAGACAAATATCCTAGTGTATTGAATAGCCAGAGTCGACCAAATAATATATCTCTATAAAAAGGAAAATAATGTATAAATGTATTTCTTCATTCATGCTACACAATATTAAAGCATACACCTCATTATAGTAACCAAAATAATGTCACAAGCTCACAAATATTGTCATAATACAAGCTCACAAATACCAGTCATAATACAAGTCTTCAAGATCATTTGTTTTTAATTAATTAAAATTTAATATTCATTAATATACTTTAAAGTATTTAAGTTCAGTACACAAGTAATTTCAGTATTAAACACCTGTAAATACCAGTAAACATCAATAAATATCAGTAAATATCAGTAAAATAATAAATATCAGTAACTTTTTTCAGTAATAAAGAACACAACCTAATTCGCATAGAAATTATAAAATTATTCTCTTAACAATAGACATGCGAGGAGTTTTGGAATCTATAATATCTTCAAATTGCTGAGTCACTAAATATTTTCGTGAAATAATTTTGAAATATTATGATGTATCTTTAATTTACTTAGTTAGGTATTTCAGTTATGTTTATGAATTGAAAAGAAGAGCTCCTTAGTCGGGTTTTCTAAGATACATAATATGACACATTAGTAATATATATATATATATATATTAATTCTTATAACCCATCCAATTATAAATGGGGGATCACTAACAAAAGAATAGACAACTTCTGACTCAAGATAGAAGGTGCTGTCGGTGGCTCTATATCCTAGGCCTTCGCCCACCTCACCGCCACGACCATGACAAGTTGGTCTGCTATAAAGGAACGAACATAAACCTATTGGTTGAACAACCGACTCCTTGCTTAAAGATCTTCCT
Organism: Umbilicus rupestris; assembly: GCA_963678935.1. Classification (NCBI taxonomy): domain Eukaryota; kingdom Viridiplantae; phylum Streptophyta; class Magnoliopsida; order Saxifragales; family Crassulaceae; genus Umbilicus; species Umbilicus rupestris. The sequence goes on along the minus strand of OY787618.1, from coordinate 1,859,414 downwards.
CTTCTCTGCCCTCTTAGCCGCCTGCCTTGACTCCAACCATGCACCTCCTCATACAAAAAGGGACACATGGAAACTTTCACACAAAGATCTCTACCTACATCCCACACATGTACAAATGTTCGCTGGTTTCTCGCCCCGTCCCCCCCCCTCCCAGCGAGAAGACCAGCCACCTCCAGCTTATGCCTCAAATTAGCATCCCTAAAACAGGGAACAAAGCGTTTCTTACTGCAATATGCCTTCACTCCCTCCCCAGGACAATGGGAGTCGTGATCGTCGGCCGCCTCGGAAGTGCGAAACGCTCTATAGACCGTACAAGCTCAAGAAACAACGAACATGTCGTGTTCGGTACTGTACTTGAGGGCCAAATGATTCGCCGCCAGGTTCATACGAAATCTAGAGAAAGGCATATATATCGATGTGGTTAAATATCGCTCCCCAAAGCGAAATTGCATTCACCAAGATCTTCACTCTGGCCACTACATGCCCCTTGATCTCTTCCCTGATGACTTCCGCGGCCAAGCCAGTAAGCCACTAATGTGGCTTAACCTTTGACCTGAGCTCCTAACTGAGGAGTTAGGACGAAATCTTCAATTCCACTCTTCAAGACAGACTCCACACCTATAACAAAGAGAATGAATCCCTCAAAGCATCTCTCATAAACTTCATGCCTGCACCAAAAATGCTTTAGCAGCCGAGAGGGCCGCATCATTCCCCATCGGAATACTAGCCCATCAAACTTTAAAGGTAACCCACCAACCTCCTTTGCTCCATCATGAAACCTGCGTTCCAAATACACCAAACTTTGATGTACAGCTGCATCAAAAGAACGAATTGACCCCTCAATCCAGCAAGGTGGTAAACTCCTCAAATTGTACATCATCTTCGGCATGCCTACGCATGCCCGCAAAAATAACAACTCCTACCTAACTTAGAAACCTCAGCTAGGATGACCTAAATATCAAGAGCTCTCTGCCCCACAACATCGTCAGCCCCTCTCCCATCTGCTGAAATAGGATTACCCAAGACAGATAAAGTTGAAGAACCAGACAAAACAAACCCGTCCGGCACCTCAAGGGCCACCCCCCAGTCTCCACGCGGCCACCATCACAAGGATTTGCTATGGTTCACCAATAATTCTAGTCATGGGCTCGATTCCCAAATGACCCAAAACGGTGCCAACGGATCCTCTATGTGACCCATCAAAATGCCATCATAAAGGTACCAAGCATTGAGCATCAAGTGAGGACATAACTCTCTTGATGCAAAGGCTTGGTACCATAATAATACTCAATCCAAGATAACAAAGGCTGCAAACTAATGGCAAATAACAAAGGCCCCAAAGGATCGCCTTGCTGCACCCCATGACAAGTATGAATGGTTGACTCTTCAACAAAGAGCAACGCCTAAGAACCATAACAATACTCAATCCAAGCACTAAGAGATAGGAAATGGTGTCACACTCCCTTCAGGAAAACCTCTCTGTTAACCAGATTAAGCATTCGTAACATCCACCTTCAAAACCCCTTACCCTCATCGTAGGAATGTTTCGCCACCAAGTGATTCAACAAATGTGTAATAGCCTTTGATGTCCCTCTCACTCCCACACCCAACTAAAAAGGTAACAAATAAGCTACTGCTGAGGCTCTAACTACACTCATAGCCACGCTCGACGTAAGACGATGCAAAACTTCTCCCACTGCGACCGGGCGAACTCTTTCAGGTTTGACAAGAGGAATGGTAGAAGGATTCATAAAAGTGGAGCCAAACTAAGAGACGCTCTTCCACTGAGAAAAAGCTCGATGTGGGCTGTAAAAACCCCTTGCAAATGAACCTCTTCCACATGGCATGCGACTCTCTGAACCATGTCCAATAACTACTACGACTTGAGCCTGCCCCCAGCGGAACGGCTCCGAAACGACTGAAGAGACCGTGAAACCTCCCCCCAAGAAGGTACAAATGAAATTAGAGGCAGCCCCGTGGGAACCCTCAAAGGTAGAGCATAAGGGTGCTCACGGACGAGTTCATCCATCACCTTCTGAGACAGCTGTAAAATCCCTCCAAAGCGCTCACCGTATACCCGAGCCGATAAATAGCCGCCAACTTCTTGCACCGCTTCACATTGATCTTCCTATGATCTTTCTAAAAGCAAAATGGCGCACGCCTGGCGCTTCTCCGCCCACTGCCTCCTACCAAAGGCCACGTTAACCGTCACCTCCCCCTTCTCACACATCCAACCTACAAGCTTTCAACTCAGCCGAGGTGACGCTGCCTCTTTCTTCTTTTTTTGAACAATCTAAGAACTGACACAACAAAGACTTGCATGACCCCCATCAGTTAAAGTCACCATGATCCTCGTTTACAGCTTCAACTGCCTCTACATAACACTCAATCACACCCCTCCTACAAGATCTTGGAGTGAAGTCCATGGTAGGGTTAGCCACGCTTCTCAACATCAGAAAATACCTCAGGATCTTAGTCAATAGGCCTAAAAATATAGATAAATCCTCTAGGCCAGCTTGGTTCTGCTGCATAGCCACAACCTCCTTCAACATTGGCATCGCAGACCCTCGTGGCATGCAAATCAGCAACTCCTTAGACCCTACTGAGGTGACTCCACAATCGCGGCCTCGACACCGAGTCCCAACCCTGTATGTTTTACTACATCGACTAGACAACCTTCTCCCATGCTCACGAACGTGCCAAACTAACTCCACTAGTCTCCTCCCAGAAAGACACTGGCTCTGAGATCTCCTCAAATGACTAGACACATGATCCCACAAAGTATTGCAGTCCCTCATAATCATGCCAAAAATGTGATAAAATGAGAATTGACACTTCTAACTCTGCCCAAGACCGCCCAATACGTCATTAAAGAGATCACTAGCTTGAGACTCTTTCGTTCTTCCATCTAGCTGAGCAAGCAACAGAGTAAATAACCTCACCAGACCCGTCCCGGCTCCAACGACCTCTCCCTCTCCCTAAAGATGATGACTGAGGGTAGGGACGCTAGTAGCTAGCACGTTGATGTCATAAAAGTTGTCAGTTGCCTTTTGCATTGGGCTCTCTTTCTTTTCAATTGTTCCGGAAAACACCAAACTTCACCGATAATGACACTCTCTAAGTGACACCCTGACCCTAACAACCCAAAAACCCCCACTCTAGTGTAAACCTTCAAAGTCCAACACAAGAAAGCAACAAAGCCAACACTCTCCAATGAAGGACCTTTTGAATCTAATGCACCCAAGCCACGCTACCATCACTGTCCACAACTTTCTTAAATTGTAATCGCTTCTGGTATACTCTAGCCTCGTCTAGACCTGATTTACAGAAGATTGATGAAGCTTCCTGACCCCGATTAGAAACAAGCTGGTCACATGTTGCAGCCGACTGAGAAAAAGGACGCGCGCTTCAATGGAGAATCTCACTCGGACTACCACCCCAACCAAACCGCACGAACATGCCTCCGCACGCTTTAAATCACTCACCCGACTATGCAGCTCACTTGCAATCTTCCACACAGCGTCAGACCGAAACCACCAGCCGATTAGAACGGAACATCACTTCATAGCCCCTATTAAATTTTCAATGCCACTACAGCCCAAAACAACTTCAGCATCTCCAATGCCGTTTGATTCCGAATACACTCCGTCAATGAGCAAAGACTAAGAATAATCCTAAATCCTAAAGAATGACGCTGCTCCCTCCCTAAAAAAAATTGCGATGCAGATCCTGAAGTTGCCACGGGCAATTTCATACCCAATTGCGTATGATCTCTAGCTTATAGTGTCTCTCACTTTGACTGCCTTAGAAGAAGCAAGCAAGCAATCAAAACAAAACAAAACGTCACTCCAAGAGTGTAGCTCCTCACTCAAAGATCACCAAGGATGACAAGCTCAAAAGCTCTTCCAAATTGTTTATAGATCCCATGGTTTCTGCGATGGAAAGTGGATCTTGTTGAGAAACTTGGTACAAAAGGAGAAATTTATTAATGAAACTTCTAAAAAAATTCACAAGACTCACTCTTCTTTTTGTGGTCATACATGAAGAGACTAACATCTGTGATTACCTCAGCCTCCGGGTTGTTTTGTCAAGTATGTCATTACATCTTAACACATGATTGTGAGCTTGACACATCTGGAACAATAGTCGCGGGAAGAGATATATCTCTTTCGACTCCAACATTGGTGCCGAAACCACACACACTAACATCTCACATGGAGGCCTGACTTGTCATCGCCAGCATCAACGTCTGGCAGACCGCTACGTCATCGAACCCTTTAAAAAAAATCTATGATGCAACATTCGAGGTGGAACAAAATTATACGATTTTATACTTGGTATCTTCGGAGGAACCAACAAGTGTGGAAGAAGCAATGAAGGAAGAATGTTAGAAGCCAGAGAACAAGATTTGGGAGGTGACATATTTGCCTGCAGGTCACAAGTCAATCGGACTGAAATGTGTCTTTAAAGTGAAGAAAGATTCTGAAGGAAAAGTGGTGGTACACATAGTTTGACTGGTTGCAAAAGGCTACGCACAAAGACAAAGAGTTGATTTTGAAGATGTGTTTGCACCGGTGCCCGACTTGTGGCAGCCCATGACGGTTGGGAGGTGCACCACATGGACGTCAAGTGGGCGTTCTAAATGGAGAGTTACGCGAAGAAGTTTTACGTATCTCAACCTCCAGGTTTTGTTGACGCTAAAAAATCGCATTTAGTGTTGAAGCTTGAGAAGGGACTGTATGGTCTACGGCAGGCACCCCAAGCGTGGAATTACAAGCTAGACAAGAGCCTTGTTTCACTAGGCTTTGAAAGGAGAGTCCACTGGAGCATGCAGTGTACAAGAAGGAGGGTGATGGGTCGGTATTGTTGATAGGAGTATATGTTGATGATTTGATCATCACCAGCTCGGCCGTATATGATATTATTGAGTTGAAGAATCAGATGAAGAAATTGTTCAAGATGAGCGATCTTGGACTGCTGAACTATTACTTGAGCATTGAAGTCAAACAATCAACCTATGGAATTTCTTTATGCAAGGAGGGTACGTAACAAAAATTATTGATTAATCAGGCATGAAGGGGTTGCAGCTCAGTTCAAACACCCATAGAGAATCAACTGAAATTAAGCAAGAAAAGTGATGACCCTGCTGTGGATGCTACCATGTACTGAAGAATTGTTGGAAGCCTACGATACTTGGCAAATACAAGACCGGACATTGCTTATTCTGTCGGAATTGTAAGCAGGTTTATGGAGTCGCCTACAATACAACACCCGGCCGTTGTGAAGCATATTCTAATGTACGTTAGTGGCACTTTGAGCTTTGGACTTGATGTTATAGCAACTTACTCAGGAAAAGTTGCTCTTCCGTAGCATGGGTCTCAGAAATACCCGGGGTTCTTCCGATAACCCATCAGACAGCTCCTTGAGTTCAAGGTGTACTTTGGTGACCAGCTCGTATATGAGCGAAGGGAAGACTATTCCTTGATTAGATTTTACCGATCCGGCGTGCGCTGACCTTGACCCTCTGGCCTATAGCAAACAGCAGCAAGCCCATTGTCTTGCCTACTTTGCCTCTATGGGAGTTAGGGATCCAGTTCTTCATCACAAAATTGTACATGAGAGAGTACTTCTGCGGCCAAACTGTGAGTGACTCAGGCTGTGCACAACTTGCCAGTAAGCGTGGCAACCACCACATCCGGATTTACCTCAGCAGGTAGACTCACCTCTCCTCATATCCCTAGTTTTTCATTAATCACCTCCGGTGTGATCACCACATTCCTTCTCCTCACAAAACACTCACCAAACTTTGAGTTCCTTCAACTCAAAAACTTTCAGGCAGCTTTGCTATAACCTCCTTAACCATTTGAGTCTTATACCTTCTAGATAAAGTAAGAGACTTGGGTTTACCTCTTCGAGCAGATGGATTATCTCCGGCACCTTCTATTTGCTAACCTCCAACACCCTTTCATGAATAATAGCACACTTCGACACATGCTCCCAAGATTTTGACACCTCCATGTGTCTGAACCATATGTCGTGCAGGATGACCCCAGGCGCATCAATTGGGCTTCTCTTGGTGCTCTTGGTTCGTGCCTTAGACGATTCAGCTTTTGTCTTCAGCTTCTCTGTAGGCGCAGGTACTGGTACCACCCTGTAGTCATCATCTCCAAACTCTTCTTCAGTCTCCTCGCTGACTACAGTAGTTGACTGGTCAGGTACGACGCATCTTCCTTATCTTCAGCCTCTTCTGCTCCTTCTCTCAACACTTCTTCTACTTCCTCCATAGACTTTTCTGCGGCATCCACCAGATGCTCTACCTCTGTTGCTTCAACAACCTCTTCTTCTTCATCACCCTTTTGGTGATCCTCGGTGACATCAACAATAGCAATATCCTCCAGATACTCACTACGGAACACCTTCCTCTTCCTTATGACATCAAGCTTCTTCACTGCTCATGTCTTGATCTTCATCTTACGACCCATTTGACTTTCTTCCACTGGCTCCAATAGATGTTTGGCACCTGATCCGCTCCCAGCCACCATTCTTGACAGATTTCATCATGGGGACAGGTAGTGAAGCCTCATCAAGAGAGGGTTTCGCCAGAGAGGCGACCTTGGGATCTCTATCCTTCCTTTTCTGACGGTTTTGTCGGAGGGGTTTTTGGTGTCGCCATGAGCAACTTGCTTGCCACTTATGTTCATCATTGTCGATTGAAGGTTGCTTGATCAAAAGGGGATTAGGGCTTCTGGAGAGCTTTCGTTGATGAGAGAGTGAGTCGTTGTACAAACCCTAGCCAACTCTAGTTGATAATATCGCTCAAATTTCAAATTAGCCGCCCTTGTCACTCTCCAGCATCCTAAATATCACCGTTTAATTACTTATTCAGAACATCATTATTACTCCACTTCAGAGCTTAACCATAGCTCTTCATTGCATGTGCTTAACTATAATAACCTAGTTAAGAATCACACAAAGACCCAAAGCGGATCTTAGTGCTTCAAAGTACGTTCCATCCAAAGGCTTCGTGAAGATGTCAGCCAACTGCCTCTCAGTTGCTACATGCTTCACTACTATATATCTCGAATAAAGTGATGCCTTATGTATATATGCTCGGTCCTTGAATGCTGAATTGGATTCTTGGAGATATTGATGGCACTCATGTTGTCTCAGTAGAGTGTCATAGCATCCTGTTGCACTTCGTATTCGGCCAACATTTGCTTCATCCAAATCATCTGTGTACTGCTTTTGCTGCTGACAATGAGATGTTGTTCTGCTTCTTACTGAACCAAGAAACCAGGTTGTTGCCAAGAAAGAAGCATCCTACAAATGTGCTCTTCCAAACTTTTGTACTTCCTGCCCAGTCAACATCAAAGTATCCTCCTAGGCTCGCACTTGTGTCCTTAGTGTACCACAGACCATATTCGGTATTCTCACTTACATATCTAATATTCCTCTTCACAACTTAAAGGTTGGCGGCTCTCCTTAGAACATGCCTGATATCTAGCACAAACTCTAACTGATTATGATATGTCAGGCCGGCATGCAGTCAGATACAACAAACTCCCTATCATGCTCCTATAGACAGTTTGATCAACAGTTGTACTAGATTTATATTAATCACCTTTGTGTAGGTTGTTGTAGGCGTCCTTTTTTGACTTGACTTGTCCATTACGAATCTTTTTCACCAGGTTCTTTCCATAATTGATTTGAGAAATAAAGATATCTTTTCTCTTCTGAGTGACTTGCAGTCCAAGAAAGTATGTCATCTCCTCGACCATGCTAATTTTGAACTCCTTTTGCATTTGTGTAACAAATTGCTCTACTAACCTCTGCGAGCTAGAGCCAAAAACTATGTCATCCACATAAATCTGAGCAATAATAAAATCTGATCCGGTTCTTTTTACAAAGAGGGTCTTGTCTACTCCCCTCGATCATAGCCATGATCCATTAGAAAAATTGTCAGCCACTCATACCAAGCTCTAGGGGCTTCTTCAGCTTGTACACGTGATCGACATGGTAAGGATCCTCAAATCCTTTTGGTTGTGCCACATACTTCTTCAGATAATATACCATTTAGGGCACTCTTGGATATCCATCTGATATAGCTTGAAATTTAGTTAACATGCCAATGCCAGAAGCAGTCTTTAAATTAGACGTGTTGTTGGTGTCTGATCAACCAGGTTGCTATAGCAACCTTCTGTTGACACTTGCAGAATAACCTTTGCTACAGCCAAACCTGAAAGACTCAAAAACTTTAGTTACCCAGTTCGACCAATGTCTATGTCTAGGGAGGACTTCTCACCAGTCCACAAGATTCCATTATCAATGGTTAAAGTACGAAGGTACCAGTTCTTAGCCTATGCTAAAACAACCTCTACTTCTAGCCTAGCTAGAATCTCTGCTCATTCTGATCACACAGACTAGCGTACACTATGAAATTCGTAGTGTCTCAGTTCAACAGATTCGTGAACAAGCAGTTGCTGCAGCACACTCTTGTTCACTCGGAAATTATCTCAGCAAACAATGAACATGACAAAAGTTTGTTCACCCAGTTCGGCCAATTGCCTACGTCTGGGGAGGACTATTCTCGAGTCCTCAATCCACTCAAAACCAAGGTCTCCAAGTACACTCGGTTACAACACACGCAACCTATGCTACTCAACCTTGTGTGGATCACTCAACACAATCAGAACAAGCTCTGACTTGTGTCTGCACACCCTATACAATGTGTCAATCTAGAATAGCTTCAGACTTCTCAAAGAACTCAGCCTATTCTAAACTACACTCACTCAGCAGGGTTGCTGTAGCAACTGCTGTAACACACAGCTGAAGCACAATTTGTCCGCGTCGCTCCAAAGCCTTTCGCCGAGCCGTTCGAACGATTCCACGAGCGCTGCACACTCTGGAATACTCCCCCTCACTCAGTGACCACCTGCCACTAGCGAGTACTGCCGCACGACATTTGACCGAGCCAACCACCCGTCAGTTCTTCCGCGGCTGTCCTTGATCAACCAACAAGCACCAAGCTCTGAATTGGCTTCCAGATCAAGCTCGAATCAGACTCTGCAAGTCCTGATTCCCTTCTGCTTCTATCACCACAGCTCTGCGCTCACGCTCTGCTCTCGGGTGATGATCGAAGAATTCGTCCGTCGCACACTGATCGTGCGTCGTTGTGCGCGTCAAATATAATCCTTCCTCTTCCACTCAGTACAGCGGTTAAGTAAGGGTCGATCTCCACAGGGAGCAAAAGTTCAGTTCTAGCCAGCAACCTACACTTACGAAAATGGGGGTGTGTGAATGATTGAAATGCGCGATGCGCAAATGAACAGTAACTAGTGTAACGCAGGGAATTTGCACTAGACGTGCGCAAGCAATAGAGATTAAATACTATGATTGTGAGAAGTATTGGGCAGACAATCCTCTATGAGTGCATTCCTTATCATCGACTCTAAACGTCTATAGCTTAATTTCACTTGGGTTAGTGTCCGGTCAAGGCTTTCTAACACATGCGCATGTTCCGTTCAAAGTTCATGTGCTATTAATCCTTAGAACATAGACTAAAACAGCTGCGAATCCTGTCACAGTAGCAACTGCTTGCCCTAGCTCGTTACTCCTAGTTGTCACCGTAAAGCTATCAACTAGTTTAACATATGACAAGCAAGCAACACAAGTAAGATTGCGGTTCAAGGCTTCCCCTACTTATGCAACTAGCTGTCTCCGTATGCACAGGATTAATTCAAGTAAGTAAACTATGCATTAAGCTCAAGTCTCAAAGATAATACATCATAGATTCATGCCCGACCAACACTTAAGAGTTTAGCTAGACATGCTAGTGATAAACATCACAGAATAGTAAATAATGACTAATGTGTCTGAGAAAACTGTAGCAAACAGTGCGTGCAGCTTGTCTTCTCGGTTGGCGCAGTCGGCTGGCGCAAATCCTCTCAACAAGTCCGTGTGTTTTCCAGTTTTGCTGCTATCTCTGATGTGTGTCGTCCAATGGTAGATGATATCTCCTCCTTAAAACCCTAGACTTTCTTTGTTTATATATTGCCCAGGAAGTTCACCTTTGGCAACTTCCAAATCTGGTCACTGGACTTTGCGCCTGGCGCACGGCATTCGGCCAGCGCATCGGCTAGCGCACCGCTACTGACTCTCGCCAACTTCTCTTCTGTTTGTGCAGCTAGCTCCGCAGGCGGATCTTTCACTCCTAGAACGCTGCCTGTTAGCGCGTATCCGACTCAAGGACTCGTTTTGCCCTGTAATACGAAAACACTAGAAACGAGTAATCTTGCTTATAAAATATTGCAAACAAGCATAGGGTTATGATTTAAATAATGCGTACAAATAGCCTCTATCACACACCAAGAATGCTCTCCCTGAATTCCGTGTATGCACTCGTGTATCCCTCAGCTTCGATCCATCGTTCTGCTCTAAACCTCTTCTTCAAACTGCGTAGCAATAATCTGTAATCTTGACAGCTTTACTTTATCAGTTCCTTCATGGGCAGTTTGCAGGATCTCCCAAGCTTGCTTGGCCATATCACAGTTTGATATCAACCTGAAATTGTTTGCATCAACCGCAACAAAGATAGCATTCAGAGCCTTTGAATTACCAGTTGCTGCAGCTCCCTCTTCGGCAGTCCATTGTTCTTCAGGTTTTATCCGTGTAACTCCCTGTTCATCCATCTGATGTTGGATTGAAGGCTGAAACAGATGAAAAGAAACCCTCAGCTGATGATCAACTGGGTCTGCTGGTAAAAAATCTCGGAAAGCTCTTGAAAAACATGGGAACAAGGTCAGGGTAGACCTCAACTTCTCGAAGACAATCCAGAAGAGGTGGAGGAAATCAGAGAAAGAGCAAAGAATCAGCTGAAGAGGAAGAAGAAAAGAAAGAAAGAAAGAAGAAAAGGGATTCAGTGCTGGAACTGTGAGGGGTACGGTCACAGAGAAGCTGAGTGTCCCAGCAAGCAAGCCAAAGACTCGGAAAAGAAAGACAACAAGTCACTAACAGCAACATGGAGTGACTCTGAGGAAAGCGATAAAGAAAATGTTATTGTGTTAGCCAGTGTATCCGCTTATGAATCTGAAACAGCAATAAAGAATGAGTTCAATTATGGGATTGATGTCTCAGAGAGCGAAGAAGAAAATGACTATACTCACAACATGTTAGAAAATCTGCAAGACATTCTTCGCCAATGTGAGGATGCCCTGAAAGTAAACCAAGCTTTAAATGACAGAGTCAACCATCAGGAAGAAGAGAGGGAGGAGTTGCTTGAGAAATTGTCAACACTCAGTAGACCAGTCATCCTACAGAAGAAAGGAGAAGCTGCCTTCAAGAACCCTGCTGTCAGTGTTCCTCCAACAATTGATTCTCAAAAAAATATACTGGATGAAATTCTATCATATCAAAGATTTGGGGGAGGAAGAATGGGCCTGGGATATACAGGTGAGGAAACCTCTGGTAAACCAGTCTTTGTTAAGGCTGTAGAAACAAAGAAAATCGAGGATAGTGAAGAGAAAGGTGGACTCTGCCAGAAACTGATGGAGGAAGAATTAACTGTCAATCTGAACCAGGAAGTGCTTCAGCAACCACTGTATCAACCTCCTGTATCAAATGCCCATCTTCACAAAGGAGGCAATCCACAGCCCTGTGGAAAGGAGAAAGGTCGTCAACGAAAATATTTCAGCTTGCAGGATCCTCTGATGCACAGAAGAGTTATCAGGACCAGAGGTAACTTCAGAAGGAGGAAATCTAAGCTCAACAATCACTGTCAGATGTCCTGCACCTCACCCTATCCTGGCAATTTTCATCAACGATCAGAACTGAAATGGAGAGTCAAAATAATAGAGAAACCAGCACACTGGGATGGAGCAAGCAAGAGAGTATCAAAGAAAACTCAGATATGGAAACTCAAAGGCAACAAACTGAAAAA